>OU744725.1:71828867-73246367 GCA_916613615.1 Steromphala cineraria | reverse complement strand
CTTTGCTTGCATCGATTTCGTTTTCTTCACGCTTGTCTGAAGACTTTCTTTTCGTGGAGGGCTTATAAAAAGGAAATAATTTGATTAGAAAATAATTAAACGAATGATATTGTTTAAAAACATTAGGGAAGACCAGAGTAGGGCGCCCATTATATAAAAGTTCGTCTCTGAAGCAGAAGTCTATGAAGGGTTTTAGAAATAATGCTTAACAACCCATCTCGTGGAGGTGTTGTTTAGGCCAATAAAGTAGCTCCTCATATAATGTCTTTAATTGTTGAGGAGACATGGAGCGCTAATGAAGGAATCAGTGATGTATTAAAGTACAGATGTAACTGTCGGGCGTTCAGATCTTTCACGTCAGTGGTTTGGTCGTGTTTTTGTACCAAATGTGTGATAACACTGTGGTGATACCCCAACTGTCTAGCAAAAGCTCTTCAGGACATTCCGCTTTCCCGAATACCAATTATTCGCAAACTCTACCCTATTGATAATCTACGCCTTGCCATAATTGAATCTCAAACTCATGTGCAATCATTAATTTTTTTCGAGATAAAAGAGCGAAATTGTTGCCACCTAAAAAGTTTATTTCTCCAAATACAAAACTCGTCGCGCGAGTAAAGTCGGAGGTTCACGAGCATTTGTGATTGCCTGCAGTTGTTCATGCCATAAAACATCTTCGATACAATCTTAAACAACTTGTCGAAAAGATTTAATCAATTGAAATAAGTGGCGCTTAACTTATTGTTCTGAGTATATATACCTTAACGGCAATAGTGGAAACCCGGCAATAGCGTTAATGCCTAGGTAACTATGTTAGGGTTAAAACACGAGAACGAGGTTATGCTTGGGTTTTCAAAACCCGAGGAAAGAATGCTGAGCGGAAAGTTAGGCCGAAAGCGAAGCTTGAGGTCTTACTTCCGCGAAGCTTTCTTTCAGAAGGTTTTGAAACCCAAGCATAACCGAGTTCGAGGGTTTTAACTAACTTAGATACCGTTATTAACATTTATTTTAAAAACGCAATCATTTGTTCATATTGTAGTATTTGTAATCATATTTTTAGACTGATCATTAAAAATGAGAAAAAAACAACAAATATCTAGGATTTATGTTTGGCCGTTTTGTTGTAACATTTATTATTGGATTACATTACTTAATACTGTCGCTTTATTTCTAAAAAAAACCCCGATTAAATCAGTTTCCTTCAAAATAAGCAGTGTGTTCAAACGACTTTTTGACATTGACACCGTATTTTGATCCTTTAAATTTATCACAAGTTAAAAGGTGTAACACTGTTAATATCAATTATGAATGTTTGTATGCATTTAAAATTGGAAGCAAGTGCAATTGGATATAATAATGCTTTAGCACCGACCTTTTTTTTTACCGAAATCTGAACTTCAATCAATAGATCGTTTAACATAGCCTTCACTTCTATCTGGCCCGTTAGAGTAGTAGTTAGAGTGCTTGCTTACGGTTCAGAGGGTTGAGGGTTCGAAGCATTGAAACTTTGTAGATTTTTTCAAGATAGTATGGACTTTGGGGTTAGGTTATACATTGGAATATAAAACCCTTTGACTTTGAAATATAAAAACCTTCCAACCCCGAGAAGGTCTTACGTATGAATATAAAAACCTTCCAACCCCCGAGTAGGTCTTACATATGAATATAAAAACCTTCCAACCCTACATGTGAATGTAATGCCCTGACTTCCCAATGTAAACCCTCCTTGGAGGTTATTACGAGAAAACAAGAGACCTCCAAAACAATAGACGAAATCCCCGATAGGTTTCTAAGTAGTACCTGTGCAATAGTTAGAATGCTATTTTAGTGCAGGCATTAGAAGCATTGCCAACAGTATTAGTACTAATGCCGAGCCTAGGATAAATAGCTGATTTTGTCTAGATGTTGGTCCATGGCGGTTGTAAATAAATTAAGAAAGCAACTTTCTAACCGCATTATTTGGGCATAACAAGTTAATAACTAACACGTTTACTATGGATTATTGATAAATGTGTTCATATCTTATCAACCAATAACCTTTTTCTAAATTTGTATAGGACGGCGTTTTAATTATCTCAGTACTTATAGGCATCAAAGCTTCACGATTGCCTCGCTTGAATTCGAAAAGATGTGTCAAAATGTACGTACATTGTTGGCCCCGCCCATCCAACAGCATCCACAGTGTCGTATCCTGAAATAGACATCAGTGTCCGTAACAACTGTTTATTACGACATCCCATGCAGTCGCTTGACGTTGTATGTGTAATAGTTTCAACTAGCTTCATTGTCTCCGGCCCTTTTACAGGAGAGTTACAATTAGATAGTAATACAAATTTCACATTAAATGATAAAAACTTGTGTAATATAACTTCTTTGAGAGGCATTTTTGAAGTTGGAACAAAGAAGTTGTCATCCATATATTCCTCAGCATTATTGTGTAATAAGATCAATATTTCTAGATTATTGTGCAAACTTAGTGTTCATCGCTAGATTTATGAAAGTTGAAGTATCATAATAAGTTATTATTGATATAAATGCTTCAAGGAGGGATCTTGATAAACATTTATCTGAATAATATTTCATTCGTAAATCGTTATACAATGGACAGACATAGTGAAGTGGACTTCATTCTCTGTTACAAAAGGTATGGTTTGGTGATATATTGACATGGAATCTTCAAAGTCAAATAATAATCATTTGACATTTTGAAATCACTAATTATTTATTCAATTTAGGGGAATTTATTTTAAACCATATATTCCTTTCTTCTCATGTTGTATCATTTTTCAACTGAAGACTATAAAACAATTTATTTCTGTGAATGCATGATGAAGAAAATGGAGAAAGTCTGTTAACTTTCGTGTTTATTGTGTTCAAATAGTCAAAAGTACAGAATAACACTCATTATTTTCCATTTTTTCAGGAAATAAAATGAATTAAATCAAAGTTACGTAAACATTAGAATAGTTTTGATTTCGTATTTCACTGGTGAAACTCTCCAATAGTTGACTAATTTACGGAAGGTCTCCAATAGTTTGTTGGACCGATGCCAAGAATGTTGCCGTCGAAATCAATGCGCTCGAACGCAACTGCCTGAATCCCGAGAAAAGTGCTGAAATCCAAAAGTGCGTGCAAAACTAATGGCGACTTGGACGTTTACGACCAACCGGCCAACAAGCATCGCAAAAGTTTATTAAAGTATAAAGGGACATGTGGACGGTGTATTTTAGGAAAATAGAGTTATCTAACAAAAACGAAAATAAGGTATTTCAAACGCAAGAAACTGGAAATAAAACGCCTGTTACGCGAAAAAATAAACAAATCTGTCTAAAACAGTATTTAGAATGTACAATGCATATTACAAATAAGTTAAACAGACATAACAGTTCATGGATGTTTATTGAAACGATATAAAAGGACTAAAAACATCATCTTTATAAAAGAAGAATACATAGTTATTGTTGGATATATGTCCTGATTATTGGATAAATGTTTTTTTCAAGATGATTTTCTCCTCATATGGAATGCTTATGTAATGATACCGGTGTTGATATACGATTATATATACCTATGATTATATCATATATACTATATTTATTTTGATAATATCTCCATCGAATGAATTTTTAATCACCAAATTCAAATGTCAAATGCCTTAACTAAATGCTAGGTATTCAATTATTACTTTGTAAGTACTACATATAAATTATTATGTCATTGTTAATTATCTTTTAACTCATTTCTTAAAGGGGCAGTAGCACGTGTTTTGATAATTTTTATTTTTATTTTTTCACTAATAATTGTTAGTTAATGTTAAATATATTATTTTGACAGTGTCAAAAATCTCATTACACAAGCCAATCATCCATAGTCAGAGGACAAAGTATGAAGATTCACATGAAATCCCTTGGCGGCCATTTTGTGTGAACACCTTCTATTCAGTTTGTGTAAGAAAAAGGAATCGCAAGTTTAGACTTTACGTTATGTATTTGAATTATTACTGCTCCAATTAGTTTAAATACATTGTCTTTCAATTGGAACCATTAAGTTTTCATTTTCCTGACATCACCTTGTATTCCCCCTAAAAACGTGCTACTGCCCCTTTAAATTAAGATTCTTCTCATGAATGATAATTCAAAAATAGGATATGGTACACGCTATTTGTTTCGTATTTGTAATTACGATTGAGGATGTTCTTGTTTCTTTTTATTTAAGCGTTCTACCTCCAATTAAGGATATATATATATACCTATATCACTGTGGATTACTAGATGTCCATTTCCCCAATAGGATTATCCTTTCTTAGTTCTGATGTTTATTATTCACACATACAAAATGAAATGCTCTTTTTATTGCAAACAAATGATATAACTAAACTTTTAAAATATAAGAAATATATCAAATGAAACCAAATAATATACATTAAATGTAAAATGTGTAAAATGGATTATAGTTTCGACGAAAACAAATTATGTAAATCATATGGAATTAATGTGTACTTACTTTAACTAGGCAAAATTGTTCTGTACGGATGTTTGCTTGACAGGGGAGTGTTTGAAACTAACAGTCAAGAAGATCATGAAATACATATAGAGCATAGTTAGTTTTTCGCCATTAGTTTTTCACATGAAAAGTTGCGTTGTGGCGATCATTCTTGCAGCAGGAACTCGTTTACTTTAACTTTGTTTTAAGTAGGAGAATGTCCTCAAACTGGCCATTAGTTTTGCACGTGGGCATGTATTCGGCCTAACGGCCTCAAACATGCTCCACGTGCAAAACTAATGGCCAGTTTTCGAACATTCTCCTACACATAGAGAGATAGCATTGATGTTTTAATACTAAACTCACGAGCAAAAGTAATCGTCATTGTTTTCGACAAGGAAAAAACAAAAGGTGATAGGCAAATTATTCCAGTTTTGTTATTAATATGATAGATTAAGGGTGTAGTCAACATGAATATCCTTCTTGACTCATCGCATTGTTACTCTGGAGGGCCAGAAGACAAACAAAACATTTAAATGGCCGCCATCATTTTCGCTTTATACTTGATAATTTCTTTCACGACTTCAGATGGCCGGACAGAGTACTGATAATTATGTTTGACTCTCTGCAGATAATGTACTGACAATAAGAAGTAAAAATCTAAAAAAAAGGTTACTGTCACTTTCATAAATTAACATTAAATCAAAAGGGTAGCACTGGGTTAACAGTTTAAAAAGTTTCAATAAATGGTTATATTTCAGTATTTATCCCTTCACCATATTGCTGTAATTGTATTTGAAATGTACAAACATTTACATTGGCGAAGATATTGTATTGCCTCAATTTCTTCAGCACAGAAATCTGGAAATATTTAAGTTTCCCGTATGCCAATATATGCGGAGTCATTTCACGAATCAAGGTATGCAGACAAAAGCCCCCCCCCCCCCCCCAATGTAATGTTGAAAGATTACATACTACAAACATGAGCGACAATGGCTGTTGTAGCTCGTTAGGCTAATGTCATGTATGTGACAAGGTGTAAAATAACCGTGAAAATGCATTAAATGCGCAGATATAGTAAAGAGTTTCCTGTTCGACTACGGGTCTTGTATGGATATGGTACATTTGTCCTTGATGTACCCTACAGCGTAGACACGCTCTCGACGTTAATCGCTTGGAACCCTGCCAAACCTTTATATCTATCATAATCTGTAACACAGTTACTAAAGTTCCAATAGCTTGAATGATCACCTTTACATTTATGAAACTGACAGTATACACTTATAAATTTTAAAATATTTAGGATAGTATTTTACCTTCAGCCATCCTAAAGGACTTGTTATAATTCTCTCCAGTTGTTGTACGTCGACCTACTTATGATATTGAACACGTAATATATGCCCCACAGGGAGTTGTTCTGTTTACAAACTATACTGACCTGTCATAGCTCGTCCCTGAAGGTTGTCTGTGGAAGACAATGAGGGGCCCTCTTAGGGTTGAATATTTCTGTGGACATGTATGGACTAGTAAACAGAAAACATAGTGTGTTGAAATGGTATTTCAATTCCAATTTTAAGGATGTATAAGAGAAAACTTTAAAGAGCTTTTGTGTTTGTCTTTTCGAAATAACGTACATTAGCGTTTGACTTTTCGAAAATCAGTACATTGGTGTTTGACTTTCTTGTATCAAGTACCCGATAGGCCTATATGTTATTTTGTTACTACAGTTTTAAGAACATGTATAAAGTCATTTTTATATGACAATGTGCATGTTATCATTACATCATATGTAATTTGACGTCGATGACGGATTTTCTAATTTCTAAAATTTAAAAATAAAGGTAACTGTAAGCTCATAAACTGGTTATAGTTGATACACCCCAAATGGGCTTCTTGTGTTGAAAAGGGGATTCCCCTTCTGTTTCCCGGCAAACACAGGGGCGTGTTCAGGCAATAAATTGTATAGCGCGATCTTTAGTGGGGACAGCAAGGTAGCGAATAATGAGCGATCGCTTGGCTACCCCTCCTGAACACACCTTTGTCTGTATATATATCAATACACTGTACACATCGGATGATTTGTCGGTCAGACATAGTAATGTAACGAAGAAAGGAAAATGTGAGAAATTGATTTTCAATTCTATCAAGCAGATTTCTTCTTTTCGACAGGTAACATTGAGGTGAGTATACAACCATAGGCGATCTGTTTACGTCTTTGGTACAATCAACGAGCTTAATTGGAAATAATCACTCTTGTGTTAATTATCATATGTATTAATGCCATAGTCGTATTAACCAGAGACTCTACGTCGTTACGTCTCGAACTCAGAGTCTTTCATGCATATTTGGAATAAAAATGAAATGAAACTGTTCACATTGTTACCGCTATGGAATAAATGAGGTTAAAGTTGGTATTATTAGGAAGACAAATATAAAATAGGGTCATCAACTTCTTTGTTTTCATGCTTTAGTACAGATTCACAGATTTTATATATATTGATAGTGATAAACTGATTATACTGTGAACATACACACAAAATGTAAACTGAAAAAACATAGAGTTTGGTCATCAATGCAATACCATTTACTTTCTTACTTATAGAATATGAAGTTTATATAATGCATGTTTATTTATGTGGTTATTCATATTTAAAAAACGTTGTCTTGCTTTACAGGGCGACATGAGAAAACCGCCATTTTTTCAAAGTTATTGAGAAATCGTGTCCCGCAACTATTGACCGACACTCTCCCGAATACTGAATACCTACATCTTCGTCATGTCGCGTGAGAAGCTTTCTCATATAAATGTTCATATGAAATAAGTATTTTCATTTTTTAGGGTTATTTTCTTATAAACTAAAATCCAAAAGAAACGTCCCCTTTTGTTTTTTCACACACTTAAAAAATCACGAAAGATAATTAAAAAATGACACCATTCTTATATATGCCAAGGCACTATATGAAGAAACACACCGCTTAAACGCACAAAATGCAGTGGTTAAGGTACAAATTTGTTACGTTTTTTGTTCTATCGAGAATCGAGAATCAAATATAGAGGGGACGTTTCTTTTGGATTTTAGTATATATATAGATGCATTTCGATAGACATTTAAACCTGGTTGTAATGCCATCATTTGTCCACGAGAAAATATGGCACTTTAGCCAGGTTGGCATTTCACCCAGGTAAGACATTTAGATGCATGTTGGCAAAAAAGACACTACTTAAAGAAGTGAAGACTTTTGACAATCAGTTTGAGGCAAGTAGAATGACACTCAAGTAATTAATGCCTATAAACCAGCGATCAAAGTACCTATACAACATGCACCCAGTGTCAATTGAGTTGAGCCATGCCAGTTAACCTTAGTTTAAACAATATCCTTAATAGTGTGTCTTTTGTGGCATTATAGTCAGGGAAAACTAAATCTCCCATATTTCATATGCTTAATCTGGCTTCTAAATATGATCTGTTTGGTGAGATAGACAAATATATTTGTAACTCTCGATTTATGTCGAAGACCCAGTGGTCTGATAATGTTAAACAGAAGATCATGGCTGCAGATTGCCAGATGGTACTTAAAGAACTCAATTGTAGATATTCTTTATCACGCTACATGTCAATTAGATCAGGTACAGAACATCGCTTGTGGAAACTAGCCCAGGAATGTAAAGACAAGTTCTTTGACATTGCCACACTTATACGTGTCGGTGCACAGCCTTTACACTCTAGAGAATGCCTCTGTGGCACTGTAGCCCATGATATTATTAAACATATTATGCTCTATTGTAATATCAACGGTAACGAAAGAGAATTGCTTTTTAACGATATTATTGATATTTTAAATGTTGAGATGTCTGTACTCTTATGGAATGACGAAGAAGATACTCTTTTATCTTTTCTATTAGGCAATATACCTGTCTTCTGTGAAGACGTATTAGATTACGATGTGTGGAAAAATATCATGTTAAATGTTAGCTCTACTGTGAGCAAATGGAGACGGCTATTGTAAATATCAAGTGATTGCAATATGTGAAATGTCCTGTTTATAATATTTTGTATCATGTAATCTTCAACTGTTGGAGGAAATAAAGAATATCTATCTATCAAACCTAAACAAGTTTATATCTTTGATTTTTACACTAACCTTTAAACATATAAAACAAATGTTTCCACTGAACGAGGCTTTGGTTTTGAATGTTCTAGTCATATGATAGTCAGAATAATTCTGTTACCAGCAACCTTAAAAATAATTAAATATGTAAGTGAAGTTTAAACATATTTCCTTCATGAAATAAAAAGAATCAGGAACACGTTATCCAACTTAAAATACCCTCTCCTATGTATATACAAAGTTGATTTACATTATTTTACAAACAAATGACAGATAGTTAACAGGAGAGCAACCTAAGAAAAAATATAACTGGTTTTGACATTTTAAAGAGACACAGAGGCTAGAAAGGTTATTTTCCCCATGAACGATATGTGACAAGTAGAGCATTGTTTTAGGATGGATATATTTCCTCATTTTCATTGAAAAGGGTCGATTATTCCAAAAGTTAACCTCAAAGCAGAGGTAACCAATGTAAAATGTATCCCATTGCTTTCCTGTTGTTTAGCGTAACGGGGTTCATCAACAGTTTACCTAACAATAGATAATGAGAACAAAAAGTAGATTGTGTTACAAAATATGCAATTGATATATCTTTATGACACCCTGACCCGTACTGCCATATCACAAAACAGACATTTGTTTGAAAAGTGGTTTAGTCATTACATGTCATTAAACTTCCCTCATTTGGCGCAGTTTGTAGAAATAGAAAACCTGAAACTAAATAGATGAGTTTCAGACAGTTTCATCATTGGTTGATAGAAAACTCAGTTAATGAATTTTCCTAGAATGGTTATACATTTTTACTGGCTATTCTAGTTACCTTAGTTGATGAAGATTATATATTAAACATGTTTTAATCTTTAATTCACTTTAGGGGAAAGGAAAAGGTGTTTAGTATGGAAAGTGTTAGGAGGGAAGCTGTATATGTAATTCTTTGATCATTACCCAGGTCTGGAGAGCGATTCCGCCAGCTTTACAACAGCGACGACCTTTGGACGGTATGTACACCAACTTTAACATCCAAATAGCTAAACGGGTTTTATTATTATCATATACTACTCAAAAGAAGTAAAGGGTAGAACCTATATTTCTTCGTGACTCCTTCAGAAGGCTGCAAGGGAGTCTTGGCTACGTTCAAATTGGTCAGGGAAAATGCATTATGACACGCAAAGGGACCATTGCTTTGAGCGTTAGATTAATGTTCATTTCCAAGGGACCATCGTACTCATTGTTGTAAATGTTCCACGGTTTTTGCCGTTTGTATATACTGAACTTTTTCAACAAGATTATTTCCTCGACATTTGAATAGAAGCATGTCATCAGAAAATAGGTTTGACGCGTAATTTCTTTTGAGTAGTGTACATCAATTTCAAAATTTATATTTTATCTTTCCCAATAGTTTTAAGTTCAGATGCTTTATGCCTTGAGATATACATGTATATTGGTCTATGGCCTGACACACACGAATATATACATTTGATTTGGCTTGACTGATGATTGATTATTTAATGCCAGGAAGGTCAACTCTGAAGATTCTCTCTCCTCATTGGTTGGCAATGAGCTCCCGAGGTATGACATCGGCAGGAACGCGAGAAAGATGGCCATCGTTGTCAACATCAAAGACTTCTCAGGATCAAAGAATATCCCGATACCCCCGCGCACACTGTCTGATGTAGACGAGAAGTCGATAACCAATATGCTCGAGGGGATCCTCGGGTTTGACGTCATCACTAAACATGACCTCACCAGTCAAGACTTGATCGAGTTCTTCCAAGAACGTAAGTAGGATCGCGACATAAGTCAAGTCTCGACGTGATTGAGTTCTTCCAAGAGCGTAAGCTTCATTTGGGCATCCCTCAAGTTTAAAAGTTTTAAGGCCTTTTCAAGGCTCTTGTGTGCAATAATTTAAGCAATCATATACGAAGACCTCTGAGCACTATCAGATTTATTTAAAACCAGCATAATGATTATCTTATCAGCTTATAATCATCATTCAATAAAAGTTCCAAAGTGTTTTAAAAAATAAAATAATGATAGACACTCCCTGAAATTTTTTGTTGTTGCGAATATGAAATTATTTTCAGTGGAGAACAAAGCGTCCTAGCGACTGTCGCCAAATATATATGTGCTGAAGAGGAGTTAATGGAAGAAGTGCTTTTGTTCTAGGTTGTTCTACATACTCAGACAAACTGATTTACTTGCAGTGCAGATCTGGGACTATCGTGACGTAGATACCATGGCTATAGTTCTCATGTCTTACGGAGACAACCGATCCATCTACAGCGCCGATGGTGAACAAATCGAGATCAAGACACTACTTGACAACCTTAAGGGAGATAACTGCATCGGACTGGCAAAGAAACCTAAACTTGTCTTCATCAACGTAAGGATGCAACAACACTTTACATGTTCAGAGGATTCTAATGATGATAGATACATAACAACAACTTTTTACATGTTCAGAGGATTCTAATGATGATAGATACATAACAACAACTCTTTACATGTTCAGAGGATTCTAATGGTGATAGATACATAACAACAACTCTTTACATGTTCAGAGGATTCTAATGGTGATAGATACATAACAACAACTCTTTACATGTTCAGAGGATTCTAATGGTGATAGATACATAACAACAACACTTTACATGTTCAGAGGATTCTAATGATGATAGATACATAACAACAACTCTTTACATGTTCAGAGGATTCTAATGGTGATAGATACATAACAACAACACTTTACATGTTCAGAGGATTCTAATGGTGATAGATACATAACAACAACACTTTACATGTTCAGAGGATTCTAATGGTGATAGATACATAACAACAACACTTTACATGTTCAGAGGATTCTAATGGTGATAGATACATAACAACAACTCTTTACATGTTCAGAGGATTCTAATGATGATAGATACATAACAACAACACTTTACATGTTCAGAGGATTCTAAAGATGATAGATACATAACAACAACACTTTACATGTTCAGAGGATTCTAATGATGATAGATACATAACAACAACACTTTACATGTTCAGAGGATTCTAATGATGATAGATACATAACAACAACTCTTTACATGTTCAGAGGATTCTAATGATGATAGATACATAACAACAACTATTTACATGTTCAGAGGATTCTAATGATGATAGATACATAACAACAACACTTTACATGTTCAGAGGATTCTAATGATGATAGATACATAAATTGTTAATTCCGGAAATTATGAATTTTAATTGCAAATAAAAGTACCGAGGGTACAGAAGCTCACCTTAAAATGAATGATGTGGTATTGGTTTAATTATACATGTAACCATCTTTTATATAATTGATTATGGCTGCCATCATGATTTTTTTATCTTTTAAAATACTAGTCTTCTTTTGGAAACGACTAGAGCTTGAACAAACATTAATACACGAATGATATAATCATGATAAGTTAACAAGCAGTAGGTTTTTGTATAACTTTTTTGTATATCTATGGCTGAATTGGTGACCATCTTGTACTTTTTAATCTTCAAAATGCTACTTTTATGTGGGCATCCGTATTAATTTCATTATGATATCTTGATTGGTTTAGGTGTATCCATTTAAATGTCATTCATTACTTACAGGATGGTGGGCACTTACATTTGTTTTGTAGTGAATCATTAATATGATTTCAAGATTATTTCACTGATGGTTATGCTGCATGGGATATTGAGAATCCCAAAAGTACAGATTTTTCAAGGAAAATGAATGACTGTTTGAGTGATTGAGAGGAAAGTCATAAACACAGCAATGCATAAGACACGTTTATTTTGTTCACATAATATTTACATGTCAAGTGACCATGAGATGTCTTTCATTAAAGTATCAATTTATTTAACACTCATACAGTACTATAATGGTAAACATTTTTGCATTGTCAAGTCAACAGAGAGATATGACAAATCAAATTTCCTTATTTTTCTTACTAAACCCTTTTCGATTTTCATCTGCATATTTATTCCACATCAACTTATCATGTAGATTGCTAAACACAAAGCTTATTGTAGACAAGTTTTGTGTAAGTTGTTATTCTTAGAAAGAACATATCACTGTCATGAAAATACAAGTCCATAACTTTTATTGCATACACATGGGCCATGGCCATATAGCATAATGCTCTACCATATCAATTGGGTCAGGTTGATTATGCAACAGACTAGCAGCTGACACTGTGATGCTAGCAGCCTGCCTTGGGATGTGTATTGGACAGCATAGTGGAATATCTGAACTCTGGTTGACCCCTTATGTGTGGTATTTAAAGGAATAAAAGGGAAATACCATTGTTTAAAATTTAACATGTTTAATGTGATTTGGTTTTTGCAGCTAGTTGCCATAAAGATTTTAAACAAATTAATCAATTATGTTTGTCTTTCATCTTAATTTTTTTTAGAAACACTTAAAAATATAGAACAACTTGCACGACAATCTTAAATATTCCATATTTAAGATAATATTATGATAAGTAAGTTCAAATTAGAGAATTTATATGGTGCCAGTGATCACTTGATGAAAGCTTAAAATTTAATAATAATGATGTGTCATCTGCAGCTGAAAAGTCAATATGGCTGCTATTGCGGCCATCTTGGATTCTGAAAACTGAAACGTCTACCTCTCTGTGCGGAATCACTATAGGTATAACATACTACAATATAAAAATGATATCTAGATTGGTTTAGGAGAAATAGTCTTTGTCATGAAATCTAATTGAAAATTCAATATGGCTGCCATGGCGGCCATATTGGATTCTCAAAACTGAAACATCTACCTTTCTGTGCGGAATCACCATAGGTATAACATACTACAATTTCAGAATGATATCTGTATTCGTTTAGAAGGAGTAGTCTTTTTCATGAAATCTAATTGAAAATTCAATATGGCTGTCATGGCGGCCATCTTGGATTCTCAAAACTGAAACGTCTACCTTTCTGTGAGGAATCACCATGATAATAACATAATACAATTTCAGAATGATATCTGTATTCGTTTAGAAGGAGTAGTCTTTTTCATGAAATCTAATTGAAAATTCAATATGGCTGTCATGGCGGCCATCTTGGATTCTCAAAACTGAAACGTCTACCTTTCTGTGGGGAATCACCATGGGTATAACATACTACAATTTCAGAATGATATCTGAATTCGTTTGGGAGGAGTAGTCTTTTTCGTGAAAGTTTACGGACGGACGGACGGACGGACGGACGGACAGACGGACGGACGGACGGACAGACAGACGGACGACGGACGAAGCGCCATGACATAAGCTCACATTTACTTTGTAAAGGTGAGCTAAAAACCTAACAGTTAGTGTTGGGAGTAAACAAATTTAATCATATTAAATGCTTTTGAAAAGGATTTGTTTGAATTAAATGATCATTATAATTATCTAGATAATCATTGTTCAGACCGTAATCAGATATAGATGATTATAAAATGTATATTTATCCCTCACGGGCTATGTTATTTGCCATATATGAAGTGTCAGGAATTATGTAAAACGGAAAGGATTTATTAAAACAGTCATGCTTCAGGCTCGCAGATAAAGATGATTCATACAGTTTTTTGTAACTGTATTTATAGTGTTGATAAATATTACAACAAGCGTATCAATACAAATATAATGACATTGATTTGATTGATCAGGAAATGTATTCTTTTCAATGAATTTCATGAAATCTAATTGAAAATTCAATATAATTGACATATTGACCATCTTGGATTCTTGATAATAAAAGAAATGCGTCTTTGTCAGGAATCACTATATAAAAAAATACTCACTTTTCAGAATGATATCTTAATTGATTTAGTAGGAGTAGTACTTGGCCTGATATCTAATTGAAAAATAATGACTTCTATGATGACATGTTGTTCCCAGAACCCCTTCTGCATGATACAATTATCATTAATTTTTACAGGTATTTATAAAACACATGGTATTGGAACTGGAACCTGATACAAAATACCTCTATTATTAACTTATCATGTAGATTACTGAACATAAAAGCAGATTCTTGACTTGTTAATATTAACTCATCGTGCAGATTGTTGTACACAAAAGCTGATTCTTGACTTGTTTAAATTGTTATTTGTAAAAAGTATTACTATTAATAGAATACAAGTATACTTTTCATAAAGACAATTTATATACTTTCCATAAAGTCCATTATGTTCTATTTACCAATTAGGTCAGGATTACTATGCAATATACAAGCAGGCAGGGCTGCTAGCCCCAGAGAGTGTAGCAATTTGTGTATTTGGCTTTGTGTACGTATATTTGGAGAAGCATCCTAGTGTGCTGAGCATGTAAACCTGAACTCTGGCTAAGCCCTTATGTGTGGTATTAAAAGACTTGACGGGAGAGAACATGAATTGTTGTGAAAAATATATACATAATTTCACAAAATATAGTTAGCTTATGTCTTAAATTGATTTTGTGTCAAGAAGAACTTCTGTTAGATATAGAAATGGTACAAATATGAGTAAAACACAGGAACTGGAACCTGATGCAAAATAACTCTTTCCACATCAACTTATCATGTAGATTGCTAAACACAAAACAAGTGACAAGTTTTGTGTAAGTTGTTATTCTTAGAGAGAACATATCACTGTCATGAGAATACAAGTCTAATTTCCATAACTCTTATTGCATACACATGGCCATATAGCATAATGCTCTACCATATCAATTGGGTCAGGTTGATTATGCAACAGACTAGCAGCTGACACTATCATGCTAGCAGCCTGTATTGGGATGTGTATTAGACAGCATAGTGGACTCAACAGAAATATCTGAACTCTGGTTGACCCCTTATGTGTGGTATTTAAAGGAATATAAGGGAGATACCATTGTTCAAAATCTAACATGATGTTTAATGTCATTGGGTTTTTGCAGCTAGTTGCCATAAATATTTTAAACAAATTAATTAATTATGTTTGTCTTTCATCTTAATGTTTTAGAAACACTTACAAATATAGAACAACTTGCATGACAATCTTAAATATTCCATATTCAAGATAATATCATGATCAGTAAGTTCAAATTAGAGAATTTATATAGTGCGAGTGATCTCTTGATGAAAGCTTAAAATTTAGTAATAATGATGTGTCTTCTGCAGCTGAAAAGTCAATATGGATGCTATCCCAGCCATCTTGGATTCTCAAAACTGAAACGTCTACCTTTGTGGGAGGAATCACAATAGGTATAACATACTACAATATGAAAATGATATCTAGATTGGTTTAGGAGAAGTAGTCATTTTCATGAAATCTAATTGAAAATTCAATATGGCTGCTATCGCGGCCATCTTGGATTCTCAAAACTGAAACGTCTACCTTTCTGTGCAGAATCACCATAGTTATAACATACTACAATTTCAGAATGATATCTAGATTGGTTTAGAAAGAGTAGTCTTTTCATGAAATCTAATTGAAAATTCAATATGGCTGCCATAGCGGCCATCTTGGATTCTCAAAACTGAAACGTCTACCTTTCTGTGAGGAATCACCATGGGTATAACATACTACATTTTCAGAATGATATCTGCATTCGTTTAGGAGGAGTAGTCTTTTTCGTGAAATCTAATTGAAAATTCAATATGGCTGCCATGGCGGCCATCTTGGATTCTCAAAACTGAAACGTCTACCTTTCTGTGAGGTATCACCATGGGTATAATATACTACATTTTCAGAATGATATCTGCATTCGTTTAGGAGGAGTAGTCTTTTTCCTGAAATCTAATTGAAAATTCAATATGGCTGCCATGGTGGCCATCTTGGATTCTCAAAACTGAAACGTCTACCTTTCTGTGAGGAATCACCATGGGTATAACATACTATAATTTCAGAATGATATCTGGATTCATTTAGGAGGAGTAGTCTTTTTCCTGAAATCTAATTGAAAATTCAATATGGCTGCCATAGCGGCCATCTTGGATTTTCAAAACTGAAACGTCTACCTTTCTGTGAGGAATCACCATGGGTATAACATACTACAATTTCAGAATGATATCTGCATTCGTTTAGGAGGAGTAGTCTTTTTCGTGAAATCTAATTGAAAATTCAATATGTCTGCCATGGCGGCCATCTTGGATTCTCAAAACTGAAACGTCTACCTTTCTGTGAGGAATCACCATGGGTATAACATACTACAATTTCAGAATGATATCTGGATTCGTTTAGGAGGAGTAGTCTTTTTCCTGAAAGTTTACGGACGGACGGACGGACAGACGGACGGACGGACGGACGGACAGACAGACGGACGACGGACGAAGCGCCATGACATAAGCTCACATTTACTTTGTAAAGGTGAGCTAAAAAATAGCCTTTTGCTTATTTGAGCCTTACAGAAAGAGTGAGAGGAAACCTCTGGAAGTAACAAGTTTGTATCCCAATGGCATTAACATTTTGAAACTTTCATTCTATCTCAATACGACTGAAACAAAAGCTTTATTTAACAATGTCCGAGGGAAAAACAACTAAGTGCGCTTTTAACTTGAATCGGGGACGACTGGGTATTAATCGATGGATTTTTCAGGCTGGAGATTGGGAGGAGACTGCAGACGATGTGGTAGCTGACGCCGAAGGCTATGATGAGGTAGACGCTAGTCAACCCTCAGGAGCGATCTCGGTCCCTGAAGAAAAGAAGATCTGTATCCCAAGGGAATGTGATTTCATCCATGTGTACTCTCCAGTCATGTCTGGTAGGTAGCTTTCACTTTGCAACAGGCCAATATTCACCATCTTTCACTAAGGAACTAAGGATGCTCAATAAAGAGGCTTATATTGGAAGACAGCAATACTGCTCTGTAGGTCGTAAACAGACTCTTATTTCGGATCCTTTTTTTATCCCTCCTCATTAACCTGTTGTCCATATTTTTGTTGTCTTTTCCTTGAAATAATTTCATTGATGTATGGGGTTGAAACAATATCCATACTATTGTACAGTACTGGCAAACAAATTATGTTTCCCTTATAAATTTTATTTCCTTAAGGTCTTCTTTAGCGGCTTATGTCTATAGGCCTACATGTGTTTTTTCAGTTGTGTACATTTTCAGTTATTCGTTGTATCAATTCGACTTTGTTTCAAATGGGTAGGTCAGCAGAAGAGTGGAGGAGTTGAACAGGGCAACATCTTCCTGACCGTCCTCTCGGAGATGTGCCTCAAGCTCCATGGAGAACAGCTCGAGTTCTGTGACCTTCTTACAAGAGCCAACCGCCAGGTGGCACTGCGAGTGTCGTCTGATAGAAATGTTCCCGCTAGACCGTGCTTCTTTCTATCCACACTTACAAAGGAACTCTACCTTCTTGCCAAGACTTGATGTGTGATTGATTGTGTATTGTTTAAACCAAACCATTATAATTATTGACCATACTGAATTACTAACAAAGGAACTCTACCGAAACTTGATTGGTATCCAGTAGACCATGATGAAATGTGTGTTGGTTACGCCAAACCATAATAATTTATGACTATACTATGAGTGTTGTATTTCTATGAATTTCCCATTATTGTTTAAGCACCTGAATCGGATATTCCAGGGGTATATTGTTTTTGCCCGTCTGTTGGTCACACAAACAACTTTAACCTTGCTCATAACATTTGATTGCTTGGGGGTTGACCGTTGATATTTCACATGTGCATATATCATGATAAGACCTTTTAGATGAGGTCATAATTTTTTACCAGGTGACCTTGGCCATGGCGAAGCAATCATTTTTCAAAAACTTTAACCTAGGCCATAACTTGTGACTGGCGAGAAATAGACCTTTGACATTTTACATGTGCATCGATCATGATAAGACCTTTTTAAACGAGGTCATACCTTTTGACCTCGTGACCTTTGGGGAAATATACATTTACAATTTACTGATATCCTTGGGCATCAGTGTTCAACCAACACATCTTGTTCTTTTTGTTCATGTTAACATCTCATCTGTCCAGACTATCAATCTCGGTGGAATATTGTCATTTCATGAAATATTATAATATATGTTGTGTTGTCGTGTCAATTTACTAATGATTTAAAATTCAGCTATATCCCTCTTTGTGTTCCTGTTAATATACTTCATTTACCATTCTTCTGGAGCTTAAAAGTATCTGATTATGTTGTAATTATGGTTTGTTTTTGTAAGAATGAAGAGTTTTTTTGTGATAAAAACTTCTTCATTCTAAAGAGGTGCTTTTGAACATATATTATTATTCTCAGAATAAAAGAAGTTGTATCAACATAAAGATTTTTTCTCCCGGCACCTTCAAACATTGATGGCCTCAGATGTTATGTAATAATGATCATTTTGTAATGTAAATGTAAATGCAATTTCTAATTTAATATAAATGAGAATATAATATAATTTCTTTTGGTAAGAATCATAGATATGTAATTGTGTAAATAACAATATGGTCTGTATTCCAATTCCCTCCCTGAGAGATATGTAAAACATTCCTATTTATTTTTAAACTCTTATTACGATGAAAGGAATTGAAATATCTTAGTGTAAACTTGATGACATGTTCCAACATTATCCTGTTGTCTTCAGTTTCTTGATTCTTCTTCCTTTTCAACAACACAACACCAACCTGTCATGTAATATTGAGTTTAATGAGTTCATCTCACCATGTCATTTCACAGTGGAGTATGTGCCGAGAAACCTAAAAGTATTAGAACCAAGAAAGAGATAATTGAAAATGAGAGAAAGATTAAAAGGAAAGATTTGAAATGACAGTAATAAGAAAGAAAATCAACACATAACACAGTCCACAAGTTGGATAGGAACTTGTAACATAAGAGCAAAAAGATCCTTGTTTAGATCTCATTACGTACACATAACATTTGGCTATCAAACATTCATGCTTATCTGTAATCAATCATTTCATCCATTTCATATTTTCACAAGTCACAAAAACTTTTAATAAAATTCAATAAATTGTACAATAAATGCATGCAAATTCTTTTGTAATGCTTACTTTATAAACACATAATGATGTAAATCATAGGTGAGAAGATTTCACATAGCACCTAAATAAAATATAAAGTAGTTTATTATCTAAACTACTGTACAATACTGTCGTCAATGTAAGAGGTTTCCAGATCATTTGCATAAAAATCAGCATGCTTCTCAAGAATATATCTTCCAAGCATTTTAAAAAGGGATTGTTCATAATGGTCGAGCTCTATAATGTTGAGAAACGATGTATCAAGCTGAAGTATTAGTACATCTTATCTTGTGTGGTTTGACAAAATCAGAGCCCCTTACAGCCTTTGCATATTTGACAAGATTAACTTCTATTCACTTGACACTTGACAGTGCCAATTATAGTTACAATTCTTAAAGCATGAGAGGATAAATGTTTCTGTATCAAGAACCCAAATACATTAAATATTTATGGTCATATGAGAAGAAAATTTCTGTTTTAAAAATTCAAGATCATACTTGAAGGAAACTAAAGTAATCTTCTTGAATGTTCAAACACAATGTGTAACATTCCCAATGAGTCTCCTGTGATTCAATCATCCATCAACACAGCCAGTCCTGCTGGGTAACTACCATTATGTGTGAACGCACATACAATATCAACTTATTTCTTCAGTATTCTCGGTATCCTTAGGATGTCAATCCTGACCCTCTGTTATGTTCATAGAACATCCTGTTGAATTCCAATTCCATGAGTGCTAAACAGTTTTCATAGATTCTTTGCTTCCAAATAACAGCATTTCATGTTTTTCAGCATTGTCCCAGAGAACAAACTATACTTTAGTTATCATTGATGTAATGTCAAGAAGCATTTTGACTATAGAGTTAATGGCATCAAAACATTCTGTCTGTTGATTTCCCAAGTCAAACTGCTGTGACAATTTCCTTGAGTTTTTAGCAACATCAATCTTCAGTTCAATAAAAACAGTATCCTATGTCTCAATTTTGAATATTACCTGAATCCTAGTCTTGTCCTGTCCACTGAATAACTTGTATTATAGACATTCCGCAATGTCATAAAGCAATCATCCTATGTCTCAATTTTGTCTTTGAGTTGAATTTGGAGAATTCTCTGTAAAGTATATTCTGCTTATACAGTAAAAATGCAACGTCTGAAGGCATTTGACCTACAGGACAAGGATATCACCTGAATCTAGTCTTGTCCTGTCTGGTGAATAACTTGTATTATAGGTATTCCGCAATGTCTTAAAGCAATCGGCCTATAGAGCGAGGACATCACTTGGGCTCCCCGTCCTTGCCGCCACTGAGGCTGTGTATGAGGGCCGCTATCTGCGTGTGTTTGTCTATCTCGGTCTGCTGGAGCGTCAGTCGGTCCTCCCTCTCTCGGAGGTTCTTCTCCTGCTCCTGCACAATGTCCTCCATCGAGGTCACCTGGATGATTCAAGAGGTGAAGATTTCATTATGAAAACAGATAATATGAAAGATCTGCAATTAATCTACTGCTTAAAAAATACATAAGGTTTTGGTTTAGCAAATATACTTTTTCCCCCTATGACAAATGATTGGAAATTTTCTCTGATGTTTTGAGTGTAAGGTTTTAGCAATTCTCACTGGCTAATTATTATCAAAAGGGCTTGTTATGTAAAGACAGACAATTAATAGATATTCTGTAAAGATGTTTGAAGACGGGACCAACCTTGTGTTGCAGCTCTCTCTTGATCTGTTCTGCGCGCTGGATGTCGGCTCGGAGCTGGTCGACGGTCATCTCCATCTTGTCCTTCTCCTCCTCAATACTCACCTTCTCTGCACTCGTCCGCTTCAACTTCTCCTCGCACTTGCTCAGCGACTTGCTCGTCTCTGCAACAAGGCAATTAGCGTTTTATTACATCGGTTGATAACTTTATACATATTTTCAAAGCCTATGCTTCATTGGTAACCCGGCTGATATAAAAATGCAAAGTATGACACTAGACTTCCTATTAATAGATGAATAAAGGAGGTAAATTCAAGTAAAGAATTTTCCAGAATAAAGTCTCGACCAAACCTTTTTTGTCATATTATCGATGTTTTGTTAGACGTGTTCAAACGAAAGTAATACAATTTTCTGGATTGAATGTCATCATAAATTTAGTTTTGTTATCATAATTCTCTATCATAATGACAACAAATATTTCTTATTATTTTATTTATGAATGAGAAATACTTCTGGTTCCCAAATTTGGGTCAAGTTGAAATGTCCGATTGGCAAAATTTTGAATCTGCATCCCTGTTTGACATACCCTTAAATATAAATAAACTAAAAACTAGCCAGCCCAAAAATGGTATTATTTGATGGAGGAATTGGTTAGAAACCTCAGAAGGTAACTAGCCTGGTTTACCAAATAGCTTATTCATTCATCACTGCATTCACATGCACAGAATGTCATCAAACATCTTTTGGTGACCTCAGACATTTACAGAAATTTCATAGACTATTACATGGGAGTGAAAATCTTTAAATACCTGAAAGCTTTGCTTCTTTTTCCTTTAAGAGTTTGGAAATCTGTTTCCTTTCATCCTCAAGCTTCCGTAGATGGTCAGTTGTGCTGAAACAAAAAGAGACAAATCATCAATACATTAGGATATCAAACCAGAAGAAGTCTATCGGTAAAGTAGTAGTACAGGGTTCGTAAAATAATCATAACTGAAATGTAAGGCTTTTATGGTATTTTAAGGCTTTCTGACCAATTAAAGGGCCAATAATTCAAGCAAGTTTGATCAAACTTGATTTCAATAAGAATGGCAGGTGACATTCAAAAATATAATTGTGCAATGGACCCTGTCAACATTTGAAAACAGTTGAATCACACAAACATTTCTAAATTTACTAATATAAAGGGTGTAACTCCAAATTTTCTTGCTTCAGGCACAAATACTTTTTGAAAATATTAGAATATCTAAGTAAATAATGTTTTAAGGCCAAATGCCCAAAGTCAAGGCTTTTTCTAGGATTGCACAGAAGCTTCCTGTAGATTGATACATCATGTTGGTGCTCACTCGTCATTCTGCCCAAGGAGTTCCACTATTCTAGTTAAATCAGAGTATTGTAGAGTATCTGTAACTTCATCATGATGCTACTCCACGTCTTGCTGCTGTTTGACACTCTCAACAGAGAGTATTTTACAGTTGCTCGGTGATATTTAAGGCCTCTTAAGGCCCCTTTCAAGGCTTTAAGCCTTTTCTAGGCAATATGGATAGCAGGTGACATTTGAAAACAGCTTGTACAAACACGTCATGTTTCTACTCACACGTCGTGCTGCTGTTTGAGACTCTCGTGGTGTTTCTGCAGCATGTCGTGCATCTCGCTCATCGTCTTGTGCTCCTGCTTCAGGGACAACAGGCTCCGCTCCGTCACATCGCTCCTGGACACACAGACAGATAGATAGATAGATAGATAGACAGACAGACAGACAGACAGACAACAGGCTCCGCTCCGTCACATCGCTCCTGGACACACAGACAGATAGATAGATAGATAGATAGACAGACAGACAGCAGGCTCCGCTCCGTCACATCGCTCCTGGACACACAGACAGATAGATAGATAGACAGACAGACAGACAGACAGCAGGCTCCGCTCCGTCACATCGCTCCTGGACACACAGACAGATAGATAGATAGATAGATAGACAGACAGACAGCAGGCTCCGCTCCGTCACATCGCTCCTGGACACACAGACAGATAGATAGATAGATAGATAGACAGACAGACAGCAGGCTCCGCTCCGTCACATCGCTCCTGGACACACAGACAGATAGATAGATAGATAGATAGACAGACAGACAGCAGGCTCCGCTCCGTCACATCGCTCCTGGACACACAGACAGATAGATAGATAGATAGATAGACAGACAGACAGCAGGCTCCGCTCCGTCACATCGCTCCTGGACAGACAGACAGATAGATAGATAGATAGATAGACAGACAGACAGCAGGCTCCGCTCCGTCACATCGCTCCTGGACACACAGACAGATAGATAGATAGATAGATAGACAGACAGACAGCAGGCTCCGCTCCGTCACATCGCTCCTGGACACACAGACAGATAGATAGATAGATAGACAGACAGCAGGCTCCGCTCCGTCACATCGCTCCTGGACAGACAGACAGACAGATAGATAGATAGATAGACAGACAGACAGCAGGCTCCGCTCTGTCACATCGCTCCTGGACACACAGACAGATAGATAGATAGATAGATAGATAGACAGACAGACAGCAGGCTCCGCTCCGTCACATCGCTCCTGGACACACAGACAGATAGATAGACAGACAGACAGACAGCAGGCTCCGCTCCGTCACATCGCTCCTGGACACACAGACAGATAGATAGATAGATAGATAGACAGACAGACAGCAGGCTCCGCTCCGTCACATCGCTCCTGGACACACAGACAGATAGATAGATAGATAGATAGACAGCAGGCTCCGCTCCGTCACATCGCTCCTGGACACACAGACAGATAGATAGATAGATAGATAGATAGACAGACAGACAGCAGGCTCCGCTCCGTCACATCGCTCCTGGACAGACAGACAGACAGATAGATAGATAGATAGACAGACAGACAGCAGGCTCCGCTCCGTCACATCGCTCCTGGACACACAGACAGATAGATAGACAGACAGACAGACAGCAGGCTCCGCTCCGTCACATCGCTCCTGGACACACAGACAGATAGATAGATAGATAGATAGATAGACAGACAGACAGCAGGCTCCGCTCCGTCACATCGCTCCTGGACAGACAGACAGACAGATAGATAGATAGATAGACAGACAGACAGCAGGCTCCGCTCTGTCACATCGCTCCTGGACACACAGACAGATAGATAGATAGATAGATAGACAGACAGACAGCAGGCTCCGCTCCGTCACATCGCTCCTGGACACACAGACAGATAGATAGATAGATAGATAGACAGACAGACAGCAGGCTCCGCTCCGTCACATCGCTCCTGGACACACAGACAGATAGATAGATAGATAGATAGACAGACAGACAGCAGGCTCCGCTCCGTCACATCGCTCCTGGACACACAGACAGATAGATAGATAGATAGATAGATAGACAGACAGACAGCAGGCTCCGCTCCGTCACATCGCTCCTGGACACACAGACAGATAGATAGATAGATAGATAGACAGACAGACAGCAGGCTCCGCTCCGTCACATCGCTCCTGGACACACAGACAGATAGATAGATAGATAGATAGACAGCAGGCTCCGCTCCGTCACATCGCTCCTGGACACACAGATAGATAGATAGATAGATAGATAGACAGACAGACAGCAGGCTCCGCTCCGTCACATCGCTCCTGGACACACAGACAGATAGATAGATAGATAGATAGACAGACAGACAGCAGGCTCCGCTCCGTCACATCGCTCCTGGACACACAGACAGATAGATAGATAGATAGACAGACAGACAGCAGGCTCCGCTCCGTCACATCGCTCCTGGACACACAGACAGATAGATAGATAGATAGACAGACAGACAGACAGCAGGCTCCGCTCCGTCACATCGCTCCTGGACACACAGACAGATAGATAGATAGACAGACAGACAGACAGCAGGCTCCGCTCCGTCACATCGCTCCTGGACAGACAGACAGATAGATAGATAGACAGACAGACAGACAGCAGGCTCCGCTCCGTCACATCGCTCCTGGACACACAGACAGATAGATAGATAGACAGATAGACAGACAGACAGCAGGCTCCGCTCCGTCACATCGCTCCTGGACACACAGACAGACAGATAGATAGATAGATAGACAGCAGGCTCCGCTCCGTCACATCGCTCCTGGACACACAGATAGACAGATAGATAGATAGATAGATAGATAGACAGACAGACAGCAGGCTCCGCTCCGTCACATCGCTCCTGGACACACAGATAGATAGATAGATAGACAGACAGACAGCAGGCTCCGCTCCGTCACATCGCTCCTGGACACACAGACAGATAGATAGATAGACAGACAGACAGACAGATAGACAGACAGACAGCAGGCTCCGCTCCGTCACATCGCTCCTGGACACACAGACAGATAGATAGATAGATAGACAGACAGACAGACAGCAGGCTCCGCTCCGTCACATCGCTCCTGGACACACAGACAGATAGATAGATAGATAGACAGACAGATAGACAGCAAGCTCCGCCACATCGCTCCTGGACACACAGACAGATAGATAGATAGATAGATAGACAGACAGCAGGCTCCGCTCCGTCACATCGCTCCTGGACACACAGACAGATAGATAGACAGATAGATAGATAGACAGCAGGCTCCGCTCCGTCACATCGCTCCTGGACACACAGACAGATAGATAGATAGACAGACAGACAGACAGACAGCAGGCTCCGCTCCGTCACATCGCTCCTGGACACACAGACAGATAGATAGACAGACAGACAGCAGGCTCCGCTCCGTCACATCGCTCCTGGACACACAGATAGATAGATAGACAGACAGACAGCAGGCTCCGCTCCGTCACATCGCTCCTGGACACACAGATAGATAGATAGATAGACAGACAGACAGCAGGCTCCGCTCCGTCACATCGCTCCTGGACACACAGACAGATAGATAGATAGACAGACAGACAGACAGACAGACAGACAGCAGGCTCCGCTCCGTCACATCGCTCCTGGACACACAGACAGATAGATAGATAGATAGACAGACAGACAGACAGCAGGCTCCGCTCCGTCACATCGCTCCTGGACACACAGATAGATAGATAGATAGACAGACAGACAGCAGGCTCCGCTCCGTCACATCGCTCCTGGACACACAGACAGATAGATAGACAGACAGACAGACAGACAGACAGACAGACAGACAGCAGGCTCCGCTCCGTCACATCGCTCCTGGACACACAGACAGATAGATAGATAGATAGACAGACAGACAGACAGCAGGCTCCGCTCCGTCACATCGCTCCTGGACACACAGACAGATAGATAGATAGATAGACAGACAGATAGACAGCAAGCTCCGCCACATCGCTCCTGGACACACAGACAGATAGATAGATAGATAGATAGACAGACAGCAGGCTCCGCTCCGTCACATCGCTCCTGGACACACAGACAGATAGATAGACAGATAGATAGATAGACAGCAGGCTCCGCTCCGTCACATCGCTCCTGGACACACAGACAGATAGATAGATAGACAGACAGACAGACAGACAGCAGGCTCCGCTCCGTCACATCGCTCCTGGACACACAGACAGATAGATAGATAGACAGACAGACAGACAGACAGCAGGCTCCGCTCCGTCACATCGCTCCTGGACACACAGACAGATAGATAGATAGACAGACAGACAGACAGACAGCAGGCTCCGCTCCGTCACATCGCTCCTGGACACACAGATAGACAGACAGACAGACAGACAGCAGGCTCCGCTCCGTCACATCGCTCCTGGACACACAGATAGATAGATAGACAGACAGACAGACAGCAGGCTCCGCTCCGTCACATCGCTCCTGGACACACAGACAGATAGATAGATAGATAGATAGACAGACAGACAGCAGGCTCCGCTCCGTCACATCGCTCCTGGACACACAGACAGATAGATAGACAGACAGACAGACAGCAGGCTCCGCTCCGTCACATCGCTCCTGGACACACAGACAGATAGATAGATAGATAGACAGACAGCAGGCTCCGCTCCGTCACATCGCTCCTGGACACACAGACAGATAGATAGACAGATAGATAGATAGACAGCAGGCTCCGCTCCGTCACATCGCTCCTGGACACACAGACAGATAGATAGACAGACAGACAGACAGACAGACAGCAGGCTCTGCTCCGTCACATCGCTCCTGGACACACAGACAGATAGATAGATAGACAGACAGACAGACAGACAGCAGGCTCCGCTCCGTCACATCGCTCCTGGACACACAGACAGATAGATAGATAGACAGACAGACAGACAGACAGCAGGCTCCGCTCCGTCACATCGCTCCTGGACACACAGATAGATAGATAGATAGATAGACAGACAGACAGACAACAGGCTCCGCTCCGTCACATCGCTCCTGGACACACAGATAGATAGACAGATAGATAGACAGACAGACAGACAGCAGGCTCCGCTCCGTCACATCGCTCCTGGACACACAGACAGATAGATAGATAGATAGATAGACAGACAGACAGCAGGCTCCGCTCCGTCACATCGCTCCTGGACACACAGACAGATAGATAGACAGATAGACAGACAGCAGGCTCCGCTCCGTCACATCGCTCCTGGACACACACATTTTATATGTTAAATCAGTTTAGTTTGTATTATACAAAACCACAAAGTTGTTTTTTTAATAGGTTCTTAAACTTGAAAACTTTTTTTTTTTCATTATATGTGTTACTATTGTTGTAAATGGCAAAGGCAGGGGTATATAGTTCCATTCATTATTGAACGAAAAATGTCCAATGGTATTATCAGAAACATGCTAATTTTGTTAATCTTTGAGCTCTTACTCTTATGGTTTACACATAGTAATGAAAATCAAAGGTTTGCCAATAAGTACATGTCACTATATTAAAGTAATATTTAGCTCTCTGGCATCATAGGTAATGTTAAGTTGAACACAAGTACATGACACTCACTTCTCCTGTACGTCAGTCAGTGCAACCTTCAGCTCCTCACACTCCTCGGCTTTCACTTCCAACCTGGAGATGATAATCAATTACTGAGTATGAAACAGCGCTAGTTGACCTGACTATTGGGATAACAGCACGCTGATCAACTTTAGGATGCAGGGGTGGTGCCAACCCAAGTTGAAGAAAAAAAAGCGAAGGGAAAAATTGTCCTTAACATATGGGAGTTATCTGCCTTCAAAACCTTCAATCAGCGCTTCAAACTGTATTGTTGTCTTTTTGACATTTGGGGTTTACTTTCTGGTCTCGCCATGATATTTATCAATATTTTCTGCTACTCCAACATGTAAGAATATCAAAAACCAAGAAAAGAATGTGACGTTTCTCTGTCTTGTAATGAAAGAGTATATATGTTCCCTCCCTACACTGCTACAAGAGAGTAGAGCCCACCTCTGTAGCTCCTGTGACTGCTGATCAAACTCGTGCTGCAGAGTCTCCCGCTCCAGGTTGAGACTGTTGATCTGCTCCTGGTACTGCTCAGACTTCCTCTCGCTCTCCTGGAAGAAACTCCGCATCTTCTGGGCCTGGTGAAGAGAGACAAGATGTAGACATGACATAACACTGTCTGATAGAGTTGTGACTATACGGTCCATTTTCAATATTGAAGGATATCACAGGATTTTCAATTCAATCCCATGTGTTATATGTGGTAAAGTGGTAAAATATTTATCTCATACCCAAATTGATTCAAAATATCTATGAAATTTCAATCCTAAGTGATTCAAATGGAAAACATGTAACACCGGCATCAAACCATCAAGAGTCTCTAAATATCCAACTAGATACATAGAGCCTCTTGATGGTTTGATAAACTGTTGCAAACACTGCAAAGCTATTGCCATTAGATTTTGCACCAGATATAAACAGTGTCACCTTCGTCAAATGTACAGAAATTGACATAACAGTAACAGCCTGAGAGATGCAGAAAACTGAAACCTACCTCCCCCTCATAGCGGGCTTGTCGAGCCCGGTACTGCGCTATTAGTCTATCAGCCTGGGCTACGGCAAGGTTCTTGGCTTCCAGCAAATCTTCTAAGTGTTCTTCCTTGGTCTGAAGAGAGGGGAAAAAGTCAGGCTACAAACTCTTCAAATATTTTTTAGCACTCAAAAACCTAGCTTTATTAATCATGAAGTCCTTTCAGATAATGATTGAATGTTTGAAAAATAAGGAACTAGGATTCCTTACTACAAAATGATACGATCACGCCAATCTGTTAAAAGAAGGAATCATCAGTCAAATGGACAGAGGTTTCTTAATTGAGCTGTGTTAAGGATCGCTTTCAACATTATTGGATTAGAGTCAATTAGGGCTGTTGGCTGATATATGTGAAAATTTTTTTTTTTTTATTTGCAGTTACATTAAAGATAGAAGATCAATGTCACAATTACATGTTAGAATATGTTTACGTAAAGATTATGACTTAATCCTAATGATCAATTATGTCTCACCTGAAGCGTCTGTAGCTTGTGCTCGTATATTTCAATAATGTCTGAAGCCTTTGTGTCTTTCACCTGAAACAGTGAATGTACAAGTAGGTCATTTCATGTTGTTATCATAATCATCATAATCAGGATTGAACAGCATAGCCACTATCATCACCAACAATTTAATCATTTCTTCGTCATTTTACATAATCATCATAATCACCACCAATGTCGACATAATCAACTTTACAGACAATATCAACGTTATCATTATAATTATTGTCAACTGTCAACTGTCAAAATCATCATGTTATCGTTGTCATCATCATCAGCATCACAAGAGTCCACATCATCAACATCATCATGGTTGTCATCACTATTATCAATTGCCATATCTGTTATTGTCTTGAGTCTTATGTTTCATTCAGATCCCTCTGCTCTTAATCTACAGCTATTCATTGTGCCAAGCCATCTCAAGATTCATTTATTCTGATAACTACCGTAAATAAACATGCACCCTCTTTCTCAACAATTAGAGCATGATATTTATTTATTACCTACGAGGGCAGTCATATCGAGGTTCATATTTTTCATATGTTGCCCTAGGGCAAAATATCACTTTTTCATTGTGACGTCACGTTTTAAACAATGCTTTGAGTTACGGTTCACCTATGACGTCACAATATATACGGGTCGACGGCGGCTTGTCGGCCCATGTTGAGATGTTGTTTTTGAGTGTTTTCGTTAACTTTGGGACTTCGGTAATAAACAGAATATTATTTTCGTGCCCATGACATACTATGTTTACGACACTCGTGCCTAAATATCAGTATATCCCTCGCTCTCGCTCGGGAAATACCAATATTTAGGCACTCGTGTCGTAAACATAGTATGTCATGGACACTCATATAATATCCTCTATATATTAAAAGGCAATCTGTAAGTGAAGTGTTCTCCTATCAACACCAACCTCCAGACTTGTGTGCATCTTCTCAATGAGCGACTGTAGTGAATCGTCCAGCTTACTGTTAGCATCAGACTTCTTCAAGGACTTAGAGAGAGGGATGTTCTCCTTGTTCTGTTGCATGCACCGCTTGACGGACTGGTTCGTGTGTTTCACCGGGGTCACAGATACACACACAGACTCTACTGGCTTCTCTCGCTCCTCCGCCTTCTTTATGTTTAGTGCTGCGACTGCGTCTCCCAGCCTGTATGTAAGAATTGTAGCTACCCTGAGAACTATGTAAGAACCGATGTGTGTATCTGACGAGAGAATAAAGTTACCCTAAATGATGATGCAGCTTTAGTCTTTATGGTACGAATAAATGTAAAGAGTTAAGAAGAGAATAAAGATACCCTGAAGGCTGCTTGGCTGACTAGCCTGCACACATGGTTAAAGTTCATAAATGGTTCCAAGGCCCCATAAAATTCAAGCACTTTTCAAGGACTTTTCAAGGACTTTTCAAGGACTTTTCAAGGACTCACAATCATTTTCAAGCCTAAAAGATGTAATAAGACAAATGTCCTGAATGGATGTATTGTAATTGGCAATTGACTTGTAACTAAAATAACCACTTTTCTAAACTTATTCTAAACCATTCCAAAATTACAAAAAAATAGTAATTTTATTTTCAATGTTTTCTTAAACTATCAAATTTTCAAGGACAAAAAACTCAATAACATCAATCACACCAGGCATATAAAGATATCTGCAAAATAATAAAATTATTAATAAAGTTGCTCATCAATTTTGATGTAAGAGGGCAGGTATTTTAAATTAATGTACATGCATTGGTAATTCTTACAGAACACCCTCAAACAATTTGTTCATCTATTTAGATAAAACTCATAAGTTTGTTTGTTGTTGTCAAATATTCTTTTTATGATATTCTATTCAAATTCAAGTTGTTCTGAAAGATTACTTTTATAAACTGAAATTAATGGTCATCAGGTCAAGAAGTCATGGCAACTACGATAACAGCTTATAATAGCAGATGATTGAATTGTCAACAATATAATCTGACCCTTGCCTTCATCATTGTTTGTTTCATAATTGTTTTTAGAAATCACTGCTGACATTTCAGATTTTAATCGTTTCTGTCGCGAAGTTGAATAGAATGATTTATGTGCTTCTGGTCACTTTCAACACCATGCGACAGATTTATAAATTACTCTGGCCCTACTATGCAGTTGAGCTTTATGTTTTATGATGCTTTATGTTTTGATGTTAATAATACTTTTTACCTAGATCAAAATATGAATTTATCATGTGGCCGGACATCGACTGAAGTGTTACTCGTAACTGACAGCAGTTATTTTCACTTTCAAAATTACAGCCGATTTGTTGACATTTGTCAAACGGAGATTATGGTGTATTTGCTTTTAAAATCCTATATCAGTAACTCACCTTACCTTGAACTTCAACTGTTTTTATTTCAGTGGAGTTAACTTATTGTTTTGATAAACGATCGACAATGAAATGTGGGGGAATCCCTGTTAATATAAGCTGTATTCTGATTGGCCAAGAACTAAACAGAGAGCCAATCATAACATGACATCAGTCTTTTCTAATGAAGGGAAATCCAAAATAATACAAGCTTTAATCTGGTTGGCCAATCTATTAATAGCATCCAATCACAACAACAGTTTATCACTATGATTGAATTTTGATGATTTGTACATGACCACATGATATCGTATCTGAATTTTTTTATAAAGCTTTATGAAGCAAGGTTTGGTTAGACATTTTCCATATATCAGCACTTTTCAAGCACACACTATAAAATTCAAGTACTTTTCAAGCACTTTCAGGGTTTAATGTTATTTTTAAGGGCTTTTCATCCGGTATGCTAAAATTCAAGCACTTTTCAAATCTGTGCTAACCCTGTCATAAGAATCATTTGTAAACAAGCTCTACAATAAATAGATATTGAGGATTTTAAAGTTGTGAAGAGGTTCTCTGATGCTGGGCCTAGATTTTCAAAGCTCTCTTAGTGCTAAGATAGTCGTAAGTACCATACATTAACATTGGCCTACGACTATCTTAGCACTAAGAGAGCTTAGAAAATCCAGGCCCTGGTCTGAAGATTGTGCTAATTAGATTGAAACCTAATTTTTATCATAATTTCTATCAATGCTAGCAATGTTCACTAGGTAAAGATAACTCACACAACATCAGGGAAGTTGTCAAGTGTGGACCCCTGACAGACGAGACGAAGAGCGACTTGAACCGTGTCTCTCTTCTCCGATACCAGCCCTGATGCTAGGAATGGAACCACACGGTTGTCCTGAAACATAGCGACCCATTGCTTCTAGAGACATTATGTCACAGTTAGGTCTGGTTTCATACACTAACTAGTGGTGATGTCACAATACACTGATGCATCGTAGTGGTACTTATCAAGAAACGATAGACATTCAAGAGTTTGTTAGAATTCTTGCTAAAGTAAAGTTTATTTTCAACTTTAAATCAGAAAAATTTGGATCATAGGACTTAAAGATGTATTTCTTTTTTGTTTAAATGCTGGTTACTCAGATGTTTCTCATCAGAAATATTAAATTCAGATCAGTGAATATATTTCTCTCTGTAATTATGTATTGTGACATGTATCATATCGTTCGGTACTTATATTGTGTCATCCCTACTAACTAGTCCTTGTAAAACTTTGACAGTTTATAAACACTTTGCTTATCTAGAATCAAACAATCTAGGAAGCCTTTCTTGATACCTTGGCAACTGACAAAATCTTAAATAAGCAGCATTTAATCGAAGGCAGGTAGAAATATAATAACACTGATTACACATGATTAATCCTTCAAAATACGACAAACTTAACCCCAAACTATGAGAAAATTATTTGAAATCGAATATAGCAAGTCGCTAGGATTGGGGTATCTTGCACTACAGTGTAACCCAAGGAAAAGCTAACTGAAGTACCTGCAGCAGCTGGTTGAGGTAGAGGTCAAGGTCCTTGACGTATCTGCGTATCTTGGACATGAGCTGCATACACACTAGCAACACCTCCACACCGCTCTCACTGTGGGAACATATCACATCCTTTAACATTCATCTGTATAATCTTGAACCTTTCAAGCAGTATTTCAAAAAGCCAGTTTTGATATAAAGCATGTGTGTGATAGAAAGCATTTATAAGCAAAGGTGAATTGGGAAATTCGGTAGAGTACACAAGGTAAACTAATGCCACATAATAATGAAGTGATGATATATAAATGTAAATATGTCTTTGTGCAAATATTAGACACTTCAACAGAATTTTTCTGTAGCTTCTAGACTGTTTCGAGGAAGCAATGCCATATTAATTGAACTCTTGATATGGAAACATTTTGAACTTACTTAAAAAACCACAACACATCATCACATCAAAAACAAAGCTACACTGACCTCCAGTCGTCAGGCTGCTGGGCGGTTGGTTTAGCCATGAGAATCTTGTTGTGGTTGAGTTGATACGAGACGATGTTCTGGAAGAGAGCCGTGTCCACCATCTCTACCAGGGAGGCCTTCAGGTCGTCTTCGCTGCATAACACTGGGGAAAATATACTTGATAATTAGCCTTCTATGGATTCATTAGTTGAGTTTAAGGTTAGAAGGCAATGGGGGCCAGGAAATAGATTTCATAATTGGGCTACATATGTTGATTGACAGATATTTTGGGCAAAATGTCTAAATGTAGGAGGCAAAAAGAAAGCATATTGAATATAGTATTCTGTGTACAGAAATGATTAGACATTTGGTGAGAATGACTGTTAAGAATATATGTAGAGGATATTAATGCTTTATTGACAAACACCATGTTTATCACAAAGAGTGAGGTAGAAAGTTTATATTATCAAGAATCGCACAGCAATGAGTAATAATATATAACTTTTTTTGCCTCAAGAATATAGCCACCAACACAGCCGGCTCAATTCACCGATATTGCCAATGAAAACTGTGCAATAACTAACCTGTGAGCAGCTTGATGGTCTTGACGATCTTATTGCACTTCTTACTGGCAAGTGCTGGCTCGTTGTCCAGCCTGATCTGGAGGATGTTGGCTAGAACTGGTAGGAGCAGATCCGAGTGGATCGTCAGGCTGGGGCTGCGGCCTGAGTATAACACCTCCTACATGGGGAGCAAACAACAAATGTGCTTACCGTATTCAACGTTATAAGCACCCTCTCTCTATAAGTGCACCCTAACGGTACTTGAAACTAAAAAAGCATTAAGCACATACCTTACATGACAAACGTAATAAATTTTACATAAAAAATGGTTTGAAGACTTGATTTCAGTTCTCCTCTTTAATCACGGTCATTTGGCTAAAAACTATATGCAGTTCGAGAATATACAAACATTTTTATCATTCGACTGCATGATTAAGACATTTAATAAGAGCCCCCTCTTTCTAATTTTTTCACCGCCCAGGGTGCTTAATAGGTCGATTACTGTAGTCACAACATTATAACCTGACTTATTACTGTCACACACAGAGTCAATATCCCAGCTGGATTAATTTTGAACCCTGATAGAGATAATATTGTACAATATTATTCCTTGGAGCATGGTCAATCATAATCATGCTAGGAAGGACATTACCTCGAAGATCTCCGTGAGCAGATCGAGAGCAAAGAGTGATGCCATGTCGGTAGAGTCGACGCCCTGCATGGCCCAGTGTACTGTAGCAAACAAGGGCTCCGTCTGGCTCCCCACAGCTCCCTTCAGAAGGTCTGCGTAGTGAGCCGAGGTGGGAGGGGCCGGCGCGCTGAACATTGCCTGACAGATGAGGGTCCGGATACTGCCCAGACTACACAGGCTTAGTAACAGCTCGAACAACTGAAGTGAGGAGGTGGAATTATTGCTAAGGTTATGATAATCAACAATCTAGGTGATCAGCTAAGGGTGGTATTTCAGCAATTTTTGAGCAGATGGTCCCTATGGAATGGGAAATGTATCCTGCATGTAACAATTTTAAGGGAAAACAAAAGGTTGGGCAAATTTTCCAAAGGCCTCCTCTATGAACAACACTGAATAATACCCTATTTTATATAACATGTATACACTATGGAGAAAATAGCTTTACTAAAGCTCTTGGATAAAATTTTGGGTTTTTTTTAAATGGGATGATGTCAGTTAGATTATTCAATGTTCAAAGTGCTGATCAAATAAAAAAAGAAACCAGTTCAGCCAAAGCTTTCTCTTTTAGTACTAGTACTGCTTCTCATTTCAATGTTTCTGACACTAAATTCTAGACTTGATATTGAAAATTATTTGAAATTAATAGGTATCTATGTTTTTTCTTTGTGCAATTAATTTTGAACTGTTTGAGGAGCAGTAAGGCAACAGGCGAACAGCTTTCTTTATTTTCCACATAAGAGACATTTCGTATAGATTCTTATATACCTTTAAGAAGCATTTAAAAATCAGCCCTTAGGAACTAACCTTTGTAACGGTATCAGCTGCGCTAGATGAGATTAGTCTGAGGGTGTGGTTAATACAGGCTGCTAAATGTGTGTATCTGAAATGAACGAAAACAATCAATTTCAGTGATTCTTGAAATTATATATCTAGGCCCTTAGCAATACTCATCATAATGTCCTACCGAATGACCCATACTATTGAGTGCTGTCCTGTTGATGTTGCATACCTCTGTAGAGACTGTTGTATTACCCAGAGTGTTACTATTGAGTGGTGCCCTGTGGATGTTGCATACCTCTGTAGAGACTGTTGTATTACCCAGAGTGTTACTATTGAGTGCTGTCCTGTGTATGTTGCATACCTCTGTAGAGACTGTTGTATTACCCAGAGTGCTACTATTGAGTGGTGTCCTGTTGATGTTGCATACCTCTGTAGAGACTGTTGTATTACCCAGAGTGTTACTATTGAGTGGTGTACTGTGTATGTTGCATACCTCTGTAGAGACTGTTGTATTACCCAGAGTGTTACTATTGAGTGCTGTCCTGTTGATGTTGCATACCTCTGTAGAGACTGTTGTATTACCCAGAGTGTTACTATTGAGTGGTGCCCTGTGTATGTTGCATACCTCTGTAGAGACTGTTGTATACTATTGAGTGCTGTCCTGTGTATGTTGCATACCTCTGTAGAGACTGTTGTATTACCCAGAGTGTTACTATTGAGTGCTGTCCTGTGGATGTTGCATACCTCTGTAGAGACTGTTGTATACTATTGAGTGGTGTCCTGTGTATGTTGCATACCTCTGTAGAGACTGTTGTATTACCCAGAGTGTTACTATTGAGTGCTGTCCTGTGGATGTTGCATACCTCTGTAGAGACTGTTGTATTACCCAGAGTGTTACTATTGAGTGCTGTCCTGTGGATGTTGCATACCTCTGTAGAGACTGTTGTATTACCCAGAGTGTTACTATTGAGTGCTGTCCTGTGTATGTTGCATACCTCTGTAGAGACTGTTGTATTACCCAGAGTGTTACTATTGAGTGGTGTCCTGTTGATGTTGCATACCTCTGTAGAGACTGTTGTATTACCCACAGAGTTACTATTGAGTGCTGTCCTGTGTATGTTGCATACCTCTGTAGAGACTGTTGTATTACCCAGAGTGTTACTATTGAGTGGTGTCCTGTGTATGTTGCATACCTCTGTAGAGACTGTTGTATTACCCAGAGTGTTACTATTGAGTGCTGTCCTGTGTATGTTGCATACCTCTGTAGAGACTGTTGTATACTATTGAGTGGTGTCCTGTGTATGTTGCATACCTCTGTAGAGACTGTTGTATACTATTGAGTGCTGTCCTGTGTATGTTGCATACCTCTGTAGAGACTGTTGTATACTATTGAGTGCTGTCCTGTTGATGTTGCATACCTCTGTAGAGACTGTTGTATTACCCAGAGTGTTACTATTGAGTGCTGTCCTGTGGATGTTGCATACCTCTGTAGAGACTGTTGTATTACCCAGAGTGTTACTATTGAGTGCTGTCCTGTGGATGTTGCATACCTCTGTAGAGACTGTTGTATTACCCAGAGTGTTACTATTGAGTGGTGTACTGTTGATGTTGCATACCTCTGTAGAGACTGTTGTATTACCCAGAGTGTTACTATTGAGTGCTGTCCTGTGGATGTTGCATACCTCTGTAGAGACTGTTGTATTACCCAGAGTGTTACTATTGAGTGGTGTACTGTTGATGTTGCATACCTCTGTAGAGACTGTTGTATTACCCAGAATGTTACTATTGAGTGGTGTCCTGTGTATGTTGCATACCTCTGTAGAGACTGTTGTATTACCCAGAGTGTTACTATTGAGTGCTGTCCTGTTGATGTTGCATACCTCTGTAGAGACTGTTGTATTACCCAGAGTGTTACTATTGAGTGGTGTCCTGTTGATGTTGCATACCTCTGTAGAGACTGTTGTATTACCCAGAGTGTTACTATTGAGTGCTGTCCTGTGTATGTTGCATACCTCTGTAGAGACTGTTGTATTACCCAGAGTGTTACTATTGAGTGCTGTCCTGTGGATGTTGCATACCTCTGTAGAGACTGTTGTATTACCCAGAATGTTACTATTGAGTGCTGTCCTGTGGATGTTGCATACCTCTGTAGAGACTGTTGTATTACCCAGAGTGTTACTATTGAGTGGTGTCCTGTTGATGTTGCATACCTCTGTAGAGACTGTTGTATTACCCAGAGTGTTACTATTGAGTGCTGTCCTGTTGATGTTGCATACCTCTGTAGAGACTGTTGTATTACCCAGAGTGTTACTATTGAGTGGTGTCCTGTTGATGTTGCATACCTCTGTAGAGACTGTTGTATTACCCAGAGTGTTACTATTGAGTGCTGTCCTGTGTATGTTGCATACCTCTGTAGAGACTGTTGTATTACCCAGAGTGTTACTATTGAGTGGTGTCCTGTTGATGTTGCATACCTCTGTAGAGACTGTTGTATTACCCAGAGTGTTACTATTGAGTGCTGTCCTGTGGATGTTGCATACCTCTGTAGAGACTGTTGTATTACCCAGAATGTTACTATTGAGTGCTGTCCTGTTGATGTTGCATACCTCTGTAGAGACTGTTGTATACTATTGAGTGGTGTCCTGTGTATGTTGCATACCTCTGTAGAGACTGTTGTATTACCCAGAGTGTTACTATTGAGTGGTGTCCTGTGTATGTTGCATACCTCTGTAGAGACTGTTGTATACTATTGAGTGCTGTACTGTGTATGTTGCATACCTCTGTAGAGACTGTTGTATACTATTGAGTGCTGTCCTGTTGATGTTGCATACCTCTGTAGAGACTGTTGTATACTATTGAGTGGTGTCCTGTGTATGTTGCATACCTCTGTAGAGACTGTTGTATACTATTGAGTGCTGTACTGTGTATGTTGCATACCTCTGTAGAGACTGTTGTATACTATTGAGTGCTGTACTGTGTATGTTGCATACCTCTGTAGAGACTGTTGTATACTATTGAGTGGTGTCCTGTGTATGTTGCATACCTCTGTAGAGACTGTTGTATACTATTGAGTGGTGTCCTGTGTATGTTGCATACCTCTGTAGAGACTGTTGTATTACCCAGAGTGTTACTATTGAGTGCTGTCCTGTTGATGTTGCATACCTCTGTAGAGACTGTTGTATACTATTGAGTGGTGTCCTGTGTATGTTGCATACCTCTGTAGAGACTGTTGTATTACCCAGAGTGTTACTATTGAGTGGTGTCCTGTTGATGTTGCATACCTCTGTAGAGACTGTTGTATACTATTGAGTGTTGTACTGTGTATGTTGCATACCTCTGTAGAGACTGTTGTATACTATTGAGTGCTGTCCTGTGTATGTTGCATACCTCTGTAGAGACTGTTGTATACTATTGAGTGGTGTCCTGTGTATGTTGCATACCTCTGTAGAGACTGTTGTATACTATTGAGTGCTGTACTGTGTATGTTGCATACCTCTGTAGAGACTGTTGTATACTATTGAGTGGTGTCCTGTGTATGTTGCATACCTCTGTAGAGACTGTTGTATACTATTGAGTGTTGTACTGTGTATGTTGCATACCTCTGTAGAGACTGTTGTATACTATTGAGTGGTGTCCTGTGTATGTTGCATACCTCTGTAGAGACTGTTGTATTACCCAGAGTGTTACTATTGAGTGCTGTCCTGTGGATGTTGCATACCTCTGTAGAGACTGTTTTATTACCCAGAATGTTACTATTGAGTGCTGTCCTGTTGATGTTGCATACCTCTGTAGAGACTGTTGTATACTATTGAGTGGTGTCCTGTGTATGTTGCATACCTCTGTAGAGACTGTTGTATTACCCAGAGTGTTACTATTGAGTGGTGTCCTGTGTATGTTGCATACCTCTGTAGAGACTGTTGTATACTATTGAGTGGTGTCCTGTGTATGTTGCATACCTCTGTAGAGACTGTTGTATACTATTGAGTGCTGTACTGTGTATGTTGCATACCTCTGTAGAGACTGTTGTATACTATTGAGTGCTGTACTGTGTATGTTGCATACCTCTGTAGAGACTGTTGTATACTATTGAGTGGTGTCCTGTGTATGTTGCATACCTCTGTAGAGACTGTTGTATACTATTGAGTGGTGTCCTGTGTATGTTGCATACCTCTGTAGAGACTGTTGTATTACCCAGAGTGTTACTATTGAGTGCTGTCCTGTTGATGTTGCATACCTCTGTAGAGACTGTTGTATACTATTGAGTGGTGTCCTGTGTATGTTGCATACCTCTGTAGAGACTGTTGTATTACCCAGAGTGTTACTATTGAGTGGTGTCCTGTTGATGTTGCATACCTCTGTAGAGACTGTTGTATACTATTGAGTGTTGTACTGTGTATGTTGCATACCTCTGTAGAGACTGTTGTATACTATTGAGTGCTGTCCTGTGTATGTTGCATACCTCTGTAGAGACTGTTGTATACTATTGAGTGGTGTCCTGTGTATGTTGCATACCTCTGTAGAGACTGTTGTATACTATTGAGTGCTGTACTGTGTATGTTGCATACCTCTGTAGAGACTGTTGTATACTATTGAGTGGTGTCCTGTGTATGTTGCATACCTCTGTAGAGACTGTTGTATACTATTGAGTGCTGTACTGTGTATGTTGCATACCTCTGTAGAGACTGTTGTATACTATTGAGTGGTGTCCTGTGTATGTTGCATACCTCTGTAGAGACTGTTGTATACTATTGAGTGCTGTACTGTGTATGTTGCATACCTCTGTAGAGACTGTTGTATACTATTGAGTGCTGTACTGTGTATGTTGCATACCTCTGTAGAGACTGTTGTATACTATTGAGTGCTGTACTGTGTATGTTGCATACCTCTGTAGAGACTGTTGTATACTATTGAGTGCTGTACTGTGTATGTTGCATACCTCTGTAGAGACTGTTGTATACTATTGAGTGCTGTACTGTGTATGTTGCATATCTCTGTAGAGACTGTTGTATACTATTGAGTGGTGTACTGTGTATGTTGCATACCTCTGTAGAGACTGTTGTATACTATTGAGTGCTGTACTGTGTTTGTTGCATACCTCTGTAGAGACTGTTGTATACTATTGAGTGCTGTACTGTGTATGTTGCATACCTCTGTAGAGACTGTTGTATACTATTGAGTGGTGTCCTGTGTATGTTGCATACCTCTGTAGAGACTGTTGTATACTATTGAGTGCTGTCCTGTGTATGTTGCATACCTCTGTAGAGACTGTTGTATACTATTGAGTGCTGTACTGTGTATGTTGCATACCTCTGTAGAGACTGTTGTATACTATTGAGTGCTGTACTGTGTATGTTGCATACCTCTGTAGAGACTGTTGTATACTATTGAGTGCTGTACTGTGTATGTTGCATACCTCTGTAGAGACTGTTGTATACTATTGAGTGGTGTCCTGTGTATGTTGCATACCTCTGTAGAGACTGTTGCATACCTCTGTAGAGACTGTTGTATACTATTGAGTGCTGTACTGTGTATGTTGCATACCTCTGTAGAGACTGTTGTATACTATTGAGTGGTGTACTGTGTATGTTGCATACCTCTGTAGAGACTGTTGCATACCTCTGTAGAGACTGTTGTATACTATTGAGTGGTGTCCTGTGTATGTTGCATACCTCTGTAGAGACTGTTGTAAACTATTGAGTGGTGTACTGTGTATGTTGCATACCTCTGTAGAGACTGTTGTATACTATTGAGTGCTGTACTGTGTATGTTGCATACCTCTGTAGAGACTGTTGTATACTATTGAGTGCTGTACTGTGTATGTTGCATACCTCTGTAGAGACTGTTGTATACTATTGAGTGCTGTACTGTGTATGTTGCATACCTCTGTAGAGACTGTTGTATACTATTGAGTGGTGTCCTGTGTATGTTGCATACCTCTGTAGAGACTGTTGCATACCTCTGTAGAGACTGTTGTATACTATTGAGTGGTGTACTGTGTATGTTGCATACCTCTGTAGAGACTGTTGTATACTATTGAGTGGTGTACTGTGTATGTTGCATACCTCTGTAGAGACTGTTGCATACCTCTGTAGAGACTGTTGTATACTATTGAGTGGTGTCCTGTGTATGTTGCATACCTCTGTAGAGACTGTTGTATACTATTGAGTGGTGTACTGTGTATGTTGCATACCTCTGTAGAGACTGTTGCATACCTCTGTAGAGACTGTTGTATACTATTGAGTGCTGTACTGTGTATGTTGCATACCTCTGTAGAGACTGTTGTATACTATTGAGTGGTGTCCTGTGTATGTTGCATACCTCTGTAGAGACTGTTGTATACTATTGAGTGCTGTACTGTGTATGTTGCATACCTCTGTAGAGACTGTTGTATACTATTGAGTGGTGTCCTGTGTATGTTGCATACCTCTGTAGAGACTGTTGTATACTATTGAGTGCTGTACTGTGTATGTTGCATACCTCTGTAGAGACTGTTGTATACTATTGAGTGCTGTACTGTGTATGTTGCATACCTCTGTAGAGACTGTTGTATACTATTGAGTGGTGTCCTGTGTATGTTGCATACCTCTGTAGAGACTGTTGTATACTATTGAGTGCTGTACTGTGTATGTTGCATACCTCTGTAGAGACTGTTGTATACTATTGAGTGCTGTACTGTGTATGTTGCATACCTCTGTAGAGACTGTTGTATACTATTGAGTGCTGTACTGTGTATGTTGCATACCTCTGTAGAGACTGTTGTATACTATTGAGTGCTGTCCTGTTGATGTTGCATACCTCTGTAGAGACTGTTGTATGCTATTGAGTGCTGTCCTGTTGATGTTGCATACCTCTGTAGAGACTGTTGTATGCTATTGAGTGCTGTCCTGTGGATGTTGCATACCTCTGTAGAGACTGTTGTATGCTATTGAGTGCTGTCCTGTGGATGTTGCATACCTCTGTAGAGACTGTTGTATACTATTGAGTGCTGTACTGTGTATGTTGCATACCTCTGTAGAGACTGTTGTATACTATTGAGTGCTGTCCTGTTGATGTTGCATACCTCTGTAGAGACTGTTGTATACTATTGAGTGCTGTCCTGTGGATGTTGCATACCTCTGTAGAGACTGTTGTATACTATTGAGTGGTGTACTGTGGATGTTGCATACCTCTGTAGAGACTGTCGTATACTATTGAGTGCTGTACTGTGGATGTTGCATACCTCTGTAGAGACTGTTGTATACTATTGAGTGCTGTACTGTGGATGTTGCATACCTCTGTAGAGACTGTTGTATACTATTGAGTGGTGTCCTGTGTATGTTGCATACCTCTGTAGAGACTGTTGTATACTATTGAGTGCTGTACTGTGTATGTTGCATACCTCTGTAGAGACTGTTGTATACTATTGAGTGCTGTACTGTGTATGTTGCATACCTCTGTAGAGACTGTTGTATACTATTGAGTGCTGTACTGTGTATGTTGCATACCTCTGTAGAGACTGTTGTATACTATTGAGTGGTGTCCTGTGTATGTTGCATACCTCTCTAGAGACTGTTGTATACCTCTGTAGAGACTGTTGTATACTATTGAGTGCTGTCCTGTGTATGTTGCATACCTCTGTAGAGACTGTTGTATACTATTGAGTGCTGTACTGTGTATGTTGCATACCTCTGTAGAGACTGTTGTATACTATTGAGTGGTGTCCTGTGTATGTTGCATACCTCTGTAGAGACTGTTGTATACTATTGAGTGCTGTACTGTTGATGTTGCATACCTCTGTAGAGACTGTTGTATACTATTGAGTGGTGTCCTGTGTATGTTGCATACCTCTGTAGAGACTGTTGTATACCTCTGTAGAGACTGTTGTATACTATTGAGTGGTGTCCTGTGTATGTTGCATACCTCTGTAGAGACTGTTGTATACTATTGAGTGCTGTACTGTGTATGTTGCATACCTCTGTAGAGACTGTTGTATACTATTGAGTGGTGTCCTGTGTATGTTGCATACCTCTGTAGAGACTGTTGTATACTATTGAGTGCTGTACTGTTGATGTTGCATACCTCTGTAGAGACTGTTGTATACTATTGAGTGGTGTCCTGTGTATGTTGCATACCTCTGTAGAGACTGTTGTATACTATTGAGTGCTGTACTGTGTATGTTGCATACCTCTGTAGAGACTGTTGTATACTATTGAGTGGTGTACTGTGTATGTTGCATACCTCTGTAGAGACTGTTGTATACCTCTGTAGAGACTGTTGTATACTATTGAGTGCTGTACTGTGTATGTTGCATACCTCTGTAGAGACTGTTGTATACTATTGAGTGCTGTCCTGTGTATGTTGCATACCTCTGTAGAGACTGTTGTATACTATTGAGTGCTGTACTGTTGATGTTGCATACCTCTGTAGAGACTGTTGTATACTATTGAGTGGTGTCCTGTGTATGTTGCATACCTCTGTAGAGACTGTTGTATACTATTGAGTGCTGTACTGTGTATGTTGCATACCTCTGTAGAGACTGTTGTATACTATTGAGTGGTGTCCTGTGTATGTTGCATACCTCTGTAGAGACTGTTGTATACTATTGAGTGGTGTACTGTTGATGTTGCATACCTCTGTAGAGACTGTTGTATACTATTGAGTGCTGTACTGTGTATGTTGCATACCTCTGAAGAGACTGTTGTATACTATTGAGTGCTGTCCTGTGTATGTTGCATACCTCTGTAGAGACTGTTGTATACTATTGAGTGGTGTCCTGTGTATGTTGCATACCTCTGTAGAGACTGTTGTATACTATTGAGTGCTGTACTGTGTATGTTGCATACCTCTGTAGAGACTGTTGTATACTATTGAGTGGTGTCCTGTGTATGTTGCATACCTCTGTAGAGACTGTTGTATACTATTGAGTGCTGTACTGTTGATGTTGCATACCTCTGTAGAGACTGTTGTATACTATTGAGTGGTGTACTGTGTATGTTGCATACCTCTGTAGAGACTGTTGCATACCTCTGTAGAGACTGTTGTATACTATTGAGTGCTGTCCTGTGTATGTTGCATACCTCTGTAGAGACTGTTGTATACTATTGAGTGGTGTCCTGTGTATGTTGCATACCTCTGTAGAGACTGTTGTATACTATTGAGTGCTGTACTGTGTATGTTGCATACCTCTGTAGAGACTGTTGTATACTATTGAGTGGTGTCCTGTGTATGTTGCATACCTCTGTAGAGACTGTTGTATACTATTGAGTGCTGTACTGTGTATGTTGCATACCTCTGTAGAGACTGTTGTATACTATTGAGTGGTGTCCTGTGTATGTTGCATACCTCTGTAGAGACTGTTGTATACTATTGAGTGGTGTACTGTGTATGTTGCATACCTCTGTAGAGACTGTTGTATACTATTGAGTGCTGTACTGTGTATGTTGCATACCTCTGTAGAGACTGTTGTATACTATTGAGTGCTGTACTGTGTATGTTGCATACCTCTGTAGAGACTGTTGTATACTATTGAGTGCTGTCCTGTGTATGTTGCATACCTCTGTAGAGACTGTTGTATACTATTGAGTGCTGTACTGTGTATGTTGCATACCTCTGTAGAGACTGTTGTATACTATTGAGTGCTGTACTGTGTATGTTGCATACCTCTGTAGAGACTGTTGTATACTATTGAGTGGTGTCCTGTGTATGTTGCATACCTCTGTAGAGACTGTTGTATACTATTGAGTGGTGTACTGTGTATGTTGCATACCTCTGTAGAGACTGTTGTATACTATTGAGTGCTGTACTGTGTATGTTGCATACCTCTGTAGAGACTGTTGTATACTATTGAGTGCTGTACTGTGTATGTTGCATACCTCTGTAGAGACTGTTGTATACTATTGAGTGGTGTCCTGTGTATGTTGCATACCTCTGTAGAGACTGTTGTATACCTCTGTAGAGACTGTTGTATACTATTGAGTGCTGTCCTGTTGATGTTGCATACCTCTGTAGAGACTGTTGTATACTATTGAGTGCTGTCCTGTGTATGTTGCATACCTCTGTAGAGACTGTTGTATACTATTGAGTGGTGTCCTGTGTATGTTGCATACCTCTGTAGAGACTGTTGTATACCTCTGTAGAGACTGTTGTATACTATTGAGTGCTGTCCTGTGTATGTTGCATACCTCTGTAGAGACTGTTGTATACTATTGAGTGGTGTCCTGTGTATGTTGCATACCTCTGTAGAGACTGTTGTATACTATTGAGTGCTGTACTGTGTATGTTGCATACCTCTGTAGAGACTGTTGTATACTATTGAGTGGTGTCCTGTGTATGTTGCATACCTCTGTAGAGACTGTTGTATACTATTGAGTGCTGTACTGTGTATGTTGCATACCTCTGTAGAGACTGTTGTATACTATTGAGTGGTGTCCTGTGTATGTTGCATACCTCTGTAGAGACTGTTGTATACTATTGAGTGGTGTACTGTGTATGTTGCATACCTCTGTAGAGACTGTTGTATACTATTGAGTGCTGTACTGTGTATGTTGCATACCTCTGTAGAGACTGTTGTATACTATTGAGTGCTGTACTGTGTATGTTGCATACCTCTGTAGAGACTGTTGTATACTATTGAGTGCTGTCCTGTGTATGTTGCATACCTCTGTAGAGACTGTTGTATACTATTGAGTGCTGTACTGTGTATGTTGCATACCTCTGTAGAGACTGTTGTATACTATTGAGTGCTGTACTGTGTATGTTGCATACCTCTGTAGAGACTGTTGTATACTATTGAGTGGTGTCCTGTGTATGTTGCATACCTCTGTAGAGACTGTTGTATACTATTGAGTGGTGTACTGTGTATGTTGCATACCTCTGTAGAGACTGTTGTATACTATTGAGTGCTGTACTGTGTATGTTGCATACCTCTGTAGAGACTGTTGTATACTATTGAGTGCTGTACTGTGTATGTTGCATACCTCTGTAGAGACTGTTGTATACTATTGAGTGGTGTCCTGTGTATGTTGCATACCTCTGTAGAGACTGTTGTATACCTCTGTAGAGACTGTTGTATACTATTGAGTGCTGTCCTGTTGATGTTGCATACCTCTGTAGAGACTGTTGTATACTATTGAGTGCTGTCCTGTGTATGTTGCATACCTCTGTAGAGACTGTTGTATACTATTGAGTGGTGTCCTGTGTATGTTGCATACCTCTGTAGAGACTGTTGTATACCTCTGTAGAGACTGTTGTATACTATTGAGTGCTGTCCTGTGTATGTTGCATACCTCTGTAGAGACTGTTGTATACTATTGAGTGCTGTCCTGTTGATGTTGCATACCTCTGTAGAGACTGTTGTATTACCCAGAGTGTTACTATTGAGTGCTGTACTGTGTATGTTGCATACCTCTGTAGAGACTGTTGTATACTATTGAGTGCTGTCCTGTGTATGTTGCATACCTCTGTAGAGACTGTTGTATACTATTGAGTGCTGTACTGTGTATGTTGCATACCTCTGTAGAGACTGTTGTATACTATTGAGTGGTGTCCTGTGTATGTTGCATACCTCTGTAGAGACTGTTGTATACTATTGAGTGCTGTACTGTTGATGTTGCATACCTCTGTAGAGACTGTTGTATACTATTGAGTGGTGTACTGTGTATGTTGCATACCTCTGTAGAGACTGTTGCATACCTCTGTAGAGACTGTTGTATACTATTGAGTGGTGTCCTGTGTATGTTGCATACCTCTGTAGAGACTGTTGTATACTATTGAGTGGTGTACTGTGTATGTTGCATACCTCTGTAGAGACTGTTGTATACTATTGAGTGCTGTACTGTGTATGTTGCATACCTCTGTAGAGACTGTTGTATACTATTGAGTGCTGTACTGTGTATGTTGCATACCTCTGTAGAGACTGTTGTATACTATTGAGTGCTGTCCTGTGTATGTTGCATACCTCTGTAGAGACTGTTGTATACTATTGAGTGCTGTACTGTGTATGTTGCATACCTCTGTAGAGACTGTTGTATACTATTGAGTGCTGTACTGTGTATGTTGCATACCTCTGTAGAGACTGTTGTATACTATTGAGTGGTGTCCTGTGTATGTTGCATACCTCTGTAGAGACTGTTGTATACTATTGAGTGCTGTACTGTGTATGTTGCATACCTCTGTAGAGACTGTTGTATACTATTGAGTGCTGTACTGTGTATGTTGCATACCTCTGTAGAGACTGTTGTATACTATTGAGTGCTGTACTGTGTATGTTGCATACCTCTGTAGAGACTGTTGTATACTATTGAGTGGTGTCCTGTGTATGTTGCATACCTCTGTAGAGACTGTTGTATACCTCTGTAGAGACTGTTGTATACTATTGAGTGCTGTCCTGTTGATGTTGCATACCTCTGTAGAGACTGTTGTATACTATTGAGTGCTGTCCTGTGTATGTTGCATACCTCTGTAGAGACTGTTGTATACTATTGAGTGGTGTCCTGTGTATGTTGCATACCTCTGTAGAGACTGTTGTATACCTCTGTAGAGACTGTTGTATACTATTGAGTGCTGTCCTGTGTATGTTGCATACCTCTGTAGAGACTGTTGTATACTATTGAGTGCTGTCCTGTTGATGTTGCATACCTCTGTAGAGACTGTTGTATTACCCAGAGTGTTACTATTGAGTGCTGTACTGTGTATGTTGCATACCTCTGTAGAGACTGTTGTATACTATTGAGTGCTGTCCTGTGTATGTTGCATACCTCTGTAGAGACTGTTGTATACTATTGAGTGGTGTACTGTGGATGTTGCATACCTCTGTAGAGATTGTTGTATACTATTGAGTGGTGTACTGTGGATGTTGCATACCTCTGTAGAGACTGTTGTATACTATTGAGTGGTGTACTGTGGATGTTGCATACCTCTGTAGAGACTGTTGTATACTATTGAGTGGTGTACTGTGGATGTTGCATACCTCTGTAGAGACTGTTGTATACTATTGAGTGGTGTACTGTGGATGTTGCATACCTCTGTAGAGACTGTTGTATACTATTGAGTGCTGTACTGTGTATGTTGCATACCTCTGTAGAGACTGTTGTATACTATTGAGTGCTGTACTGTGTATGTTGCATACCTCTGTAGAGACTGTTGTATACTGGGGTTCTTGAGGAGGTCCTGGAAGAGGTCCACTATGTAGAGACGCGTCAGGCCAGAGTCCCCGTTCACCAGGATGTTGAAGATAAGTTGTAATGTTTGGTTCACATTCTCTGTGCTGAATATCTGGAGTCAACAAAATCTTTTGTTAAGTTTTCAAGACACAATATCCCTATTATCAAATTTGGACAAAAAGAGGGCATATAATCCTAGATCGTTGATGATATTCTGGTATAACTAAACTGAGGTATGAATTTGAGTTTAAAAGGAGTGGCACGGTGACATTCCCATAAAAACAAAGAAGAATTATAAGAAAGAAAACAAACATTAACAAAGGCTTCTAGAAAGGTATGACTTTTCAGATATGCCTTTGACATCTCTTGCTTGTTTTTAATCAAAAACACACCTGACATACTGACTAGATAATATTTGTATTTCAATTGAGAAAAAATGCAATAATTTCTGTGTAGTTCTGACATGGCCGATAACTGATAACTGCACCACACAATTTCTACAAGCCAAAACCATTCTTATATCCTCAGGCAGGGCAATTTTGTGCATGAGGGTTTGTACAACAACAACAATACTTACTTCCTGTCCCAGTTCTTCATGAAGACAAAGACTGGTGAGGACACACAAGCTAAACACAGCAACCGTCAGATTCTTATCAGAGATGTACGTACACAACATACGCATCAAGCGTCTTGAATTTTCCTGAAAAAGCAATAAGTGTCTCATTCAACCATGAATTCATTTCAAGTAAGTAATCATTTCATACATTCTCAACTCAGATTAAATCAATTGATACACAAGATGATAACATTATTATGAATGTCTTTCAAAAACCCTATCAAGAGGATGTCTTTTGGTCATATGATAATCCTTAACTCTCAGATATATATATATAAATCAAAAATATTATTTAGAAATAAAATGGAAACCATACCGAGCTCTTTATATATGTTTGCACTGCATAATTGTCCCGACATAGATTAGCTAGAAGACCCAAAGAAGACTGTGTCACTTCATTTGGCGATAGTCTGAAATAAAATACAATCGTTGAACATCTGACAAAAACGATCATGTGTCACATACATTAAGCTTTGATTAGTTTGACAAAATTCATCCCTATTCTCTAAAGAAAGCCAATGATAACATTTTCTACCTTCATGAGTTACAGGCAAGGAGTCAGAATAAGAAGTTTAAAGATTTTTCATTTATTAAGAAAATTACTCCTCATAGTTTTCATGATGAAGTCAAAGAAAAACGTTTTCACACCACAATTCATTTACAGTGTTTGTGTTGTTCTATCCTAAATTCCTGACACTCACAGATTACCAACAAGAAAGAATATACACCAATCTCCCATGGTTTGCTAGTTCCAGCCGATGCTTGCATGTTTCACCGCAATGTATAGCCAGTGTTTAAAATATAGCCCATCCGCCAGTCCTTGACTGGCTACTTTTTGCCAGGACTGGTAACTTTTTGGTCAGGACTGGTAACTTTTCAAAATATTTCTTTATTTTCCCCAAACGAATTGACCAATTAATTTTCAGGACGGGCTTGGTTTCCAATCTATTTTACACACTGGTATAGCCACTATAGTGTTGCAGGCTTTCTCTCTGCAATAATACTACCAGCCTTGATATAAGTGAAATACTCTTGAAAGGGGCGTTAAATCACCTCACCATGGTCTCCTGTGTGTTGAGCTGACACTCTACCAAATGAGCTTACATCACGTGACTGTTGGGGTGTGACTCTTCACAAGAGAAGATCTAGTATATTATATAACACTCACATTTGTTTGATGAGGTACTTGATTAGATCCTCCATAAAGCTCTCGTGGAAGCTGACTCTGTGACCGTGAGTTATCTTCACCATCAGTAATAGACACTACAAGAATAACGCTTTGTTAAAAACTATCTGACAATGATTTAAAAGTTTTTAAAATCTTAGATTAATTACTTGTCATAAAAAAAGAAACTGCAAACATGACTTGCGACCATGAAAATACATCTCTGATGAAATATTGAGAAAACTAAAAATAACGGAGATGTCATCATAAAAAAAAACATCTTGTGAAAAGAATAACAATACAAGGCAAAAGTGAGCACGGCTCACATACCCCCGCCTGTAGTTTGACCGCCTTCACGTAACATTAATTTGAAAATTTATGAAAATTACTCGTTGAATGATTATGACTTTGAACACAATGGTCTTGCAAACCTAAAAACTATTTTACTTCATAACATCCGCGGCTATGTAGTTTTTGAATAAAATTCTGGGAACCCTGGAATTACCCCTAAAAGGCACAACAGCACTATACAGTCTAACCTTGTTTTGTTTACAGTTGAAAATCGTCCCAATAGCGAATCGTCCTGTTAACTGGGTCATTTTTCTTAAGAAATATAGACACATTGTTTGAAAAATCTTTGTCCGTAAGGCCACACAAAATTAATTACTTGATTTACGGATTTCTGGAGGTCAAAATGGCTAAAGGCAGGAGGGAAAATAAAAAAAAAAAAAAAAAGCTTTTTGGTGTAGTGTCGACAAAGATTTGCCTGAATAACACGAGACCAGCGAAAACATCGATATATATCTTAAATGTTTATTAATGTTTTGTTTTTCATTACACAGATTTTGTTTTATTGTATCATGCATGCAGAAGTAAGTACTATCTGTGTAAAAGGATTTTTGTATCAATAGATATATTTTGTCTAAAAAAAACTTAATAATGGGACATTTAAAATTATAAGTCTATCATTTAAAATAATATAACTCATTCTGAAAATCTATCATGCAAAACAAATTGTTTTTATCTTTTGCCCTGATCAATGTTTATATTATAGTTTTTTTATCTGTTTGCAAAATAAATTTGATTGAATATATAATAAGAAGTATTCTGATAAAACTTATTAAGAAAATCACACTTACAACAAAATCAATAATTCATGAAATAAATAAAGATCGTTTATATTAATCAATCTCGAGATAGACTCATTTCTAATTCTATTAATAAAACCTTGTTTGTGACTATTTCTGCAACAATCAGATAAAAATGTTTACCTAATACCACTTGAAAAATAACTAGTCTGTTGACGACTTGCGAACGCCGATTATCAACATTGCTAGCAATTTTCATGCACTTAAATTTTGACGAATTTGTAAATAGTCTTATTAAAACTGTATCATATAATCGTAGAATTATCCGTAGTTTGTGAACTTGCTGTCTAAAAGCGTAAGTTTAAATCGTTTTTCAAAAGGATGCAAGAAAACAAAACCACGAAGTGCCAAAGACAAATGGCCATGTTCAGAATAACATGCGGTCGTAACATTTTCATGACAACACATTACCGATAAAATATTAAATGTCTAAATAAAACAAGTTTTTGGATGAAATTTTCTTATGATTTATTTTACAACAAAGATGCAATGAATTAATGTTTTCTAATTTACATATTACTTGAAGAAAAAACTATCAAAAATGTTATACTTAGCTCGAAATAATATTTATAATATCTATATGTCGTCAAGAAAATACGATTGTAATTTCAAACGGTGTTTCCTTTCGTAACTGCTGTCAGATAAAGTTGACAAATTCATTGCATATTCTTTGATCTTTTGCGATAGAATTGATATTTTGAATTATGGTAGCCTTTCTTTGGTTCTATTTAAGTCCATCGTATTTGAATATTTATATTTCGTTACGCATATAATTTTATTTAATCAAAATTTACCTTCGTAATTTGGAATGAAAACAAAGGAGTAACTAATTTCTGAAACACCGGTTTGGGGAAAACAACGTGCTTACGAGATTGTATCTTTGACTACGATGTGTTTAAACTTTGATAAATTACGAAGAAGGGCAGGAAATTTGTAACATTAAACAATGATAATGGGTGACACACTTTCTCGAGCGAGTACTTTTGGCAGTCTCCCTTTTAATGTTCGTATTTTCGTAATATTTTAGATTTTTTTTCCAGCGGCAATGCAACATTTTTTATTGAGCGGGCTTCAAATAAACATTTTTTATTTTAGGAATTTGCCAAAATCGTAGTCGGCGGATCCGTAAATCAACTAATTAATTTGGTCTCGCCTAAGGTGAGATTTACGGATATACGGAGTCCGGGTATCTGAGGTTCGACTGTATACTTCCATACCAAATTTGAAGTGTGCAAGTCATTTGGTATTTATATATGCTCCGGAAACAACAAAACAAAAATTGGACCGTTTTTGGTCAAAATTTCAAAAATTATTCAGAACATTGAGCTGAAACCCCTAAAAGGCACAACAGCACCATATAGGCTACTTCCATACCAAATTTGTAGTTTCTAAGTGGTATATTGTTTTAGTAATGCTCCTGAAACGAGACAAAGTCCAAAAATCGGCCCGTTTTTGGTCAAAATTTCAAAAATTATTTGGACCATTGAGCTGAAACCCCTAAAAGGCACCACAGCACCATATAGGCTACTTCCATACCAAATTTGAAGTTTCTAAGTGGTACAGTTTTTGAGTTATGCTCCGGAAACGAGACAAAGTCCAAAAATCAGACCGTTTTTGGTCAAAATTTCAAAAATTATTTGGACCATTGAGCTGAAACCCCTAAAAGGCACCACAGCACCATATAGGCTACTTCCATACCAAATTTGAAGTTTCTAAGTGGTACAGTTTTTGAGTTATGCTCCGGAAACGAGACAAAGTCCCAAAATCGGACTGTTTTTTGTCAAAATTTCAAATATTATTTGGACCATTGAGCTGAAATCCCTAAAAGGCACCACAGCACCATATAGGCTACGTCCATACCAAATTTGAAGTTTCTAAGTGGTATAGTTTTTGAGTAATGCTCCGGAAACGATTTCGGACGGACGCACGGACGGACGGACGGACGGACACGCGGAGCGCTATATACCCCCGACTACGTCGTAGCGGGGGTATAACAATTCACAATGAATTTGTTATCAAGATAAGAATAAAAATGAAAAGACAATTCCATGAAGTCATGATTCTGTCCTCACAAAGGCTTCTCTGGCTTCCCGATGATTCCCCTAACAGGAAAATTGCAACACAAGCTTTCTGCAAATTTCACTGCTTTGAAATCATGCTGTCAAGAAAATAAATTTTCATGTTACAAATTAAATAACTTGGACTGGATCTCTTGAAGCTTTTCCATTGTTAGCCAGAGAACTGCTGGAATTAAGTCAGAGGTTACGTTCAGGATTTATTACTCTCTAATCTCGGTGTGAGTCTGTAAGCATACCTCTGCCGTGAGCTGATCGGAAGGCAGTGCTGCGTGAGTCTTGAGTACGGTGGCCAGTACTGGAGTCAGGTTGAAGGTGTCCTGCAGCATGTTCTTCATGTCAGCTTCCTGTGCTGCAACAAGTACACCCAGTATTAGCTCACATGTCACATTGTTATATCTAGGATCACTGGGCCACACTATCTTCCTGCACATTTTTGGGTCCGAATAGTATCCCCAATAGTATCAACCATATACAGTAGAACATGGATATAGCGAACTCTGATATAGCGAACTATCGGATATAACGAACAGATTTTCAAGTCCTGTCCCTATATAATATTATCAATATGATATGCGTATAGCGAACACCGGTTATAGCGAACTAAAATCTTTGGTCCCTTGGAGTTCGTTATATCCGAGTTCTACTGTATTGAGATTACATAGCCAACACTGACCATATTAACAGCTAACCAATTTGCCCTTCATACCTAACAAACAAAGACATGGAAATTAAAATACAGACTGATATAGGATTTTCAGACTTAAACTGTTGTGAATTGTAATTTACCTATCCCGTTATAGCCTGTACTCATTTTCAAAACTTAAAATAAAAAAATACTGAAACACAATTCAACATCAAGAACTGTGTCACTGCAACTGGGGTTGTGAGGACCCTTAATATTTTCTCATATGTAATATATGAGTCATTCTCAAAAATTTTATGGTGATATATTTGACATCAGAAGACGGTTGAGATTGTCTTTATATTGTCCTGTGAAAGCTCACCAATATTGTTGAGGACGGTGAGACACTTGAGGATGAGGCCAGACTTGGATTGAGGATCACTAAGTATATCCACCATACACGTGAGACACTCTGTAGCCAGCAGTTGACGCGGGTTGAAGAACTTCAGGGGCAGGGTCCGGCCTATCACTCCGTGCAGAATCTGAAACATCAGTCTCCATGATAAAACCCAACCTAGCAGCAACAGTGAAGTGCCCCTTTATAATACAAGAATTTACAAAACCGGTCTAGAGAAAGGCATTTATTGGCTATCATTGAAAAATTATTGGCATTACATAGAGGAATATTTTTTTTCCAAATACCAAGGTTTTTTTTCATGGAGTGTCAGAGGTAAGGTTAATATTTCATGAGTGTATATTTCATGATTTTGCTGAAATATGTAATTTTAGAATTATCTAAATATGGTAAAGTAACCCTCATTTGTTCATAAAGCTGAAAGAAGTTCTGGAACAGAACCAGTGACCACAGAATATAGAAGATTTCAGTACTGTAGTGTGATAGACAATTTATTTTACTGAAAAAAACATAATCACACGAGTGAGAGCCTAAATAACCAACCCATGTAACAATGAGCTACAGAATTCTCTTCCACAGCGGTTATCTCCATATGTTCATGATGGATTATCTCCCTTCTTAATAACTACAAACTGCTCTTAGTTCTTCTTTGATCCAAACATTTCAAAGACAAGATGTCATACGCCTCATAAGGTCACCACTTGTGGAGCACAGTGGTGTAGTGGTAAGCCTGCTTGCCTCTCACGCCAGAGACCTGGGTTCGAATCCCGGTGGAGACACCAAATATTTGTGACTTGGGTCTCATTCTGTGTTGTGTCCCTGGGCAAGGCACTTCATCCACATTGCACTCAGCTGTACAAATGGGTACCTGAACAAGGGGGAAGGATGGACTTATACGGTCGGGCGGAGCGCTTGTTAATAGGCGGCACCGAAAGTACTATCCCTCCAGGGTAATAATACTCATGGCGCTTTGAGCATGCTCTGTCAAGGATATATATATGAGCGGTATAAGAAAGCTAATATTATTATTATAAATAGAAGGATAGCGGTGCAGATAATAGGACATAATGCAAAAGCATACCTCCAACTGTCTCTGCAGATAAACCAGGTTACTGTTACTCCTGCTGTTTCGGTACTGGTTTGCGGCCATGATGACCTGTTTAACACATGGAGCAGCCTCCATGATGAATTGATGTCTTTAAAAAATCTGAAATTAAAAAAGATCATAATTGAGCCTACAAAGTCACTTCAAAAGTATCGCAAAATGTAAATTGGCTTATAATTACTTTCCTTTTGATAAATACATATCTTTTTACTAATTTGATACCGTATGTTGGCGATACCGTATGTTGGCGATAACTATTACGGTAAGGTGCTACGAAACTCTGTATCGGTCCGTTGTTATTTTTAGCAGCCGTAGAGCAGTACAGTAGAAAACAATCTATGATTGAAGCATTTCTTTCCAGGCATGACGATCACTAATCAAGTGTTAAGTACCAAATTTGATGATGCGTTTTGATATTAGAAACAAAAATGTCTAAAAAAACAGCGATAACTGTTCGCCAGCCACTGGCAGCCAGTACAGTTGTTTTATATCTTGATCATAACTATTGCCAGTTCTCAAAATAAAAATGTCAAAACTTTAAAAGGTCCTGTTTTGTTTATGTTTAATAAATTACTACCTGCCAGTTGCAGCAACCAAATATCAGTTTGCGAGAGAGATCATAACGGCGACATAAACAACGGTCTGCTGTCAAATCAACTCCTGTCAGTGTTGGGTACCTCGAAAATAGGTAACTTAGGTGACATCGATAGGTCTGAACATGAATTGCTGTCAAAAATGTGTGCGTTGCGTAATAACATGAACTCTGAATTCTCACCTTGTTTCTAAAATGAATTACAAGTTAACGGCAGTTTTTATTGTAATGTTAATTTGCATGCTATGATAGACACTCGAAGAAATGTTTTTGTTTACCTCTGACATCGTTCACAGTACACTTTTGAACGTCGCGCTTTGCAACTCGTGCGCATGCGCTTAATTGTAATATTCGTTTCGCTGATAACAATTTTGTAAGAAAGCGTATGGAAAATATGTTGCTGTTCATATCGTGAAAACCATAAGATATCATATTGAGAAATATTAATCAAACAAAATAATAATGATGAAATATGGCAAACCACAATGCATCATTCAACATGTCAGCGCCCATAGAGCGCTTCCGTTTTGACTGTTGCTCACAGTTGTCAAACACATTTTGACCTTGATAACTTCTTTAGCAAATCATTTCTTATACTTTAACGTATTAGTTATCACATATAGCTTCAATGGAAAATAATAGACCAACCATATGTTTGTCTCGCCAAGAGAAATGTGAACTTATTCAAAAACAATTATCCAGCCTATGGTCATTCCTGGGTGTTTACTTACCCTTAGCAAATTCTCAAGGCAGTGAATTTATTGTCAATGAGCTATGGATGAGACTCGTACCAAAAGCAATTCAAGACGAACTGCTGGCAATGTCTGACAATCAGCTATCATTACTCCCGTGTCTAAAACTTGGAAATAATCACAACATTGAACAGAACATTTCATTCACTCAAGCAACCTCAAATGAACAGTATGATCCAATACAAATACCTATATCAGACACCTCATGCCAGATCAAGATGGCCGAGGAAAGTGATAAAACTTTGAATTGTCATCAACAAGGATCTTGTTCTAGTTTAGAAACATTTGTTTCCAATGCTCAAAGGCATGTTCTAACTGAAAGTAATTTATTGACAAACCACAAAGATATTCTAGATATTTTAAGTGAAAACATGGATCAATCAAATATATCCTCTAAAGGAACCTTAATGTCTCAAAAGAAAAATCATGAAGTTGACAAAATGTCTAATTTATGCTCTGAGTTGGGAAAATCCTTTAACACAAATCTGGTAAGTATAGGACAAAAAATTGTAGCCTAAGAAAACTTTGCCTTCAAATAGTTTAATTTTCTAACTTGTACACAGCAAATGTCATATTTTGTTAATCATTTTTAACCAAATATCACACAGCTGGGTTTAACCATTTCACTGTGATAATTTAATTCTTATTTATCTAAATCACTTAACATATTCCATATTCGTTTAATATCTTTTTACAGACTGTGGATCTTGGCAGCGGCAAGGGATATCTCAGCACACAACTGTGTTACCAGTATCAACAAACTGTCATTGGCATCGATGCATCTCAAGGCAATACTGATGGTGCCAACAAGAGAACAGATCGGCTGACGAAAGAATTTCTCACGCAGACAAAAGGTAAAGAAGTTGTGCCTTCGGGAGAAACACATGATGTGGTACCAGAAAGTGTTCAACTGAATACAAAGTTGAACACTAAACTTTCTCAACCACAAAAATCTGATTTCCAAGCTATTTCTGATGAATTTCTGAAGATGGAACTACAATCAAATGAGGCCCCAAATACTTCTTCAGATATTACTTGTAAAGATGACAAAAGTGATTCTATGGGAAAACATCACTCAAGGGCAAGTGAACAAACTCCAGTGTGTGATGATTCTCACAAATTTCAACGTAGTTCGACAAATGAGGGTTGGAACAGGAGATTTGTGCCACTCACAAAATATGTGGATTGTAATATGGCGTTATTAGATTCTGTAGGGGGTGCTCTAGATAAACTCAAATTGAATCCCGAAGAAGTGAATATACTCCTCACTGGTCTCCATACATGTGGCGGTCTCGGCTCAAGTATCATCAAACTCTTTGTGAACAGTCCAAGTGTCTCTGTACTATGTAATGTTGCCTGTTGTTATAATCTGCTGCAGGAAAAAGAATCTGATAAAGGTAAATTAATTAGTTAATTGGTTTCATTCATGAAGAGAGGGGGCAATATTTTATAATTTACTCTAGTGAATTCCCCAAATTACCAGGACACTACTAATTAAATTAGGTTCTTTTTCTTACGCTGTTAAATAATACCGCAATATCGACAAATAAGTTTAAAACTTTGATGTGAACTGATATTTTTTCCCAGTGAATATTCTCTTAATGTGCTTTTTGGTCATCCAACAACACAAGTGCTTTTTATGTACATGTAATAAGACAAGGCTAACGATACAGTGTCTTTCACATGCCGTTGGTGAAATATTTATGTACTCTGCACATCAACTTTATTATACCCCCGCTACGACGTAGTCGGGGGTATATAGCGCTCCGCATGTCCGTCCGTGCGTCCGTCCGTCCGTGCGTGCGTGCGTCCGTCCGAAATCGTTTCCGGAGCATTACTCAAAAACTATACCACTTAGAAACTTCAAATTTGGTATGGAAGTAACCTATATGATGCTGTGGTGCCTTTTATGGGTTTCAGCTCAATGGTCCAAATAATTTTTGAAATTTTGACCAAAAACGGTCTGATTTTTGGACTTTGTCTCGTTTCCGGAGCATAACTGAAAAACTATACCACTTAGAAACTACAAATTTGGTATGGAAGTAGCCTATATGGTGCTGTTGTGCCTTTTAGAGGTTTCAGCTCAATGGTCCAAATAATTTTTGAAATTTTTACCAAAAACGGTCCGATTTTTGGACTTTGTGTTGTTTCTGGAGCATATGTAAATACCAAATGACTCGACACTTCAAATTTGGTATGGAAGTATACAGTCGAACCTCGGATACCCGGACTCCGTATATCCGTAAATCTCACCTTACGGACACAAAATTTTCAAACAATGTGTCTATATTTCTTAAGAAAAATGACCCAGTTAACCGGACGATTTGCTATCCGGACGATTTTCACCTGTAACCAAAACAAGGTTCGACTGTATAGTGCTGTTGTGCCTTTTAAGGGTAATTTCAGGGTTCCTAGAATTTTATTCATAAACTAAATAGCCGGGGATGTTTTGAAGTGAAATAGTTTTTAGGGTTGCAAGATCATTGTGTTCAAAGTCATAATCATTTCAAATTAATGTTACGTGAAGGCGGTCAAACTACAGGCGGGGGTATGTGAGCCGCGCTCACTTTTGCCTTGTTATTCTAGATAAAACAAAACCTCAACATGTATCTGTAGATATGAATAAACTAAATGTTCATTTTGTACCTTTTCTTCAGGGGATTCTGAAGTTTATGATTTCCCAATGAGTTCATTCCTACAGAAGATGAATGTTGGACTCGGGAAAGCAGCTCGGAATATTGCTTGTCTCTCTGTACACAGAATGGCAACTGAGGAGAAGGTGAGTTTCCTTGGACTCTAAATATGGTAAACTATAAAGAAGTAGTTTCATTGAAAATATAGTAATGTCAAATAAGAATTCTCTAACTCTAGATACTGATTCGACCTATTAATGGCTCTGGGCGGTTAACAAATTGGAAAGAGGGGACTGAAATCATTTTTTTAATGTAAAATTCATAGGTTTTTCATGTAAGGTATGCCTTTTGAGTTAAAAGCACAATGACGGGCGCTTATAGGGAGAGGGCGCTTATTACGTGGAATACAGTAAATGTCTGAATACATATCTTTTAAGCTAATTTCCATGTATTTCAACCATTTTGTCTACCTTTTCTTGACATTGATTAATTAGATAAAAAATGTTTTTTTGTCTCAATCTTTTAAGCTAACTTCTATTTTTATTAAAACATTTTGATTACCTTTCCTTGACATTTATTCTAAAACTTTGTCAAGCTGCAAGGACAAGCTTTCTATCCACGAGCCTTACTTCAAAAGATTGTCCGTGACTTGTTCCCAGACTTCAAGTGGGAGGGACACAGCTTACGGAAGATTGACAAGAGAAGCAAGAGTTTATATGACTACATCTACAGATGTTTCACAAAGATTGGACTATCCACTGAGAAAGTGAGTGATTGTTTCACCATGAAATATTGAGAAACAACTTTTTTTTATAATTTCACTATGACGTAGTTGGGGGGTATATAACACATTTTGGTGTCCAAGTGTCTGTGTATCTATGCTATTGAAATCTTGTCCAAGGCTGTATAAATCAGACACTTCAAAATTGGTATTGATGTTACTTAAATGGTGTAGATTTGTCTTTAAGGGGTAACATTTTCCAAGTTGTGGCTGATCCTGGAGCATAAATTGAAAATTTAGGGGTCACAATTCCAGAGTTAAAATTCTTTCAAAATAGCTAAAATTTTGACTTTGTTTTTGGGAACAAAAAAACTATTTGAATTGATACATAATTTGAGATTTCCAATGTGGATTTAATAGGTTTCAACTCCAGCCATAACATTTTCAAATTTTGAACAAAATGATCAAATGTCCTGACTGTTTTATTTCTGCAGCTTTTCAAAGCTATGACCTCAAGATTGTTATTTTGTTAAGCTCACCCATAGTCCATTGACAGTTATAATCATTCATTCACAAGACATTTTATTTTATTATTTCAATATAATGCAGTCAAATTACGCCTGAGGTATAATTATTTTTATGTAATAATGGCTGATTTATTACGGTACATCATTGGTATGTTAGTTGTGCTCACTTTTCCCTTATTGAACTTAGCTTTGATGTCGAGAACCTTTGAGTTGTATCAATTTATCATTATCAAGCCATATTAATCAATATCAATTTTGAAACATAATTCCTATAGGAAATCTCTTAACCATTTCCCCCTTAAAAGCCAGCAATCAGTTATCAGTTTTAGGGATGAAAGTGTTAATATTTATCGGAATTCACAGTTTAATCATTTATAACTGTACTGCCTTTCAGATTACTCCGAAGTTTGTTGAGAGTTACAACTCCCGGTTTTCTCACGTTGAGCGGCAGCTATCTGCGTTTGTTCAGCTCCGCGCAGTGCTAGCACCCTGTATAGAGTCTCTGATACTACTCGATCGATACCTCTATCTGCTGCAACAGGTTAGTCACATATACATGTTGCGGCATATAGGAGGAAGACAACCTTCAAGGATCATTTAGTTAGGTCACTATTAACCTACCCCAGTCTCACACCCACAAATCAGTGGAGGTTGTGTTAATTTATTAACACCTCGTGCGACAGTTACATTTGCAAAGTACTGCAAAATGATCAATGCCACAGACAAGCTCTCTAGCTCTGTCACACACCAGGTCTTCCGAAAACGGAGCTACACTTGTCAACTGTGTGCAGTGTAGTATACCTACTTATGTGTAAAAATTGTCACTAACAATATGTGGGAGAAACAAATAGATGTCTCAATTTAAGACTCTCTGAACATTTTGCTAAAATCACACACAACAGGCAAATTTAAACCTGTTGCTATGCATTTCAATCAAAATGTACATGGCAAAAATGATTTTAAATATGAAATCATAGCTCAGCTTAGGAAAAATCCTGAACTTGATGCTACCACCAGTAAGAGAAGATCTCTTTAACTATGGTGGAATTTTTAAGCTCCATCCATTCCAACTGCACGGAATCAATGATAAGATTTAGGCTGAAGTATCCTCTTCTGTCTCCTATACTTTCTTATTTTCTGATACATATTCAGCCACTTCTTAGTGGACAAACGGGCAACCTACAGTCCATCAACCTTTCATACTCTTATGAAAGAATCCCACTTTTGCTTGCACTTTTGAATGACGTCATTCCTTTTATGAAGTCACATAAGCATACCAATATTCCTAAGTCTCACAGAACCTGTGACTTTGAAGTGATGGATTCTCGGATAATGATAATCATCATTTTCCATCTATCTTTTTTCGAAAAAATTATGTTTTTCCCTACCAAGGTTTTTTCTGTGTTCCCAAATCACTTTCTTGTCAAATCTGACATTGCGATTTTACAAATTTTTCTGTTAATCACAATAACAAATTTGTTCTGAATTCAAGAGTGATGTTCAATGTTTCCTTTCTCACCAAACCGGTGAGAAAGGCCCCAGAGCCTCTAATATACAGGGGTCTCCAGAAACGCTAAAACAACTTAAAATCACAAGTTAAACATTAATGTCAGTTCGACACTTCATATTGGTAATTTATACACCTCCATACAAATTCGTATGAATATTCAAATTATTAATATACTTTGTTAATAATTTTGGTTTAAAATTATAAATTACATAATTTGCTTTTAGTAAACTTAAAAGCTAATAATAACATAACATAGCTAATATTGCTGTTAAATAGAATAAAGTGTAATCACACTTTAAAACTATCTGGCAGACCGCTTAGACAGAACAATGGCTGTGATGTCACAATAGACCCAGCCTTACTCCAGTCCCTTCAGACTGGCAGAGTGCCAAAAACCTAGCACAATCAACATGATGTCACAGACACGTGTGACACTTGGTATAACTCCAGCTTTGCTATGACTACAATTGAACTCCAGTAACACCAGACAAATTGTGTATATAAGGCGCTACACAGGTCATTTTCCTTAGTCTGATGAGTCCTACACCAAGGACGAAACCGGTCACTCACAAGGCAACCACCAGCCTATCTCCCGCAGTGCAGCCCCCCCTTGTCTTCTGCACAGTCACATATATAGACAGAAAATTTTACTAAATTACTCAATAAGCTAAGAATGAATATTTATGGATCATGCTTGAAAACGATACGAGAAGCTATATCGAAACAACATGCTCACTGAATAAAGATCCATTGGTATCCATTAGTATTTGTTCTTAATTGGCTTCTAAATGCCTCTCAAAGAAATTACTCAATAATTTGTGTGAAAAAAACTTAATTGCCATAAATTCTATGTGTACAAGTACATTTAAATCCCTGAAAACACTAACTTCAGTTGGTGTATCACGTACAAAGAAATTTCCAATCCTTGTCCACTTCATGTAGTTTTCTTCCATAGCAACGAAAACTAAGAGAGGATATCCTGGCTGGAATAAGTTAGAACCCCAATAGAGACAATCTCTTTACATTTTATTCCTCGAAGCATGGTCGATTTATGCAGACTGGATATTGTAGGAGCTTTGTAAATACAAAAACTCTGATGTTGCAGGATCGTTTGATTTGTGTATCTATTTGCTTGTTGCAGGAGAATGTTGCTGAAGTGTTTCTCACCCAACTGTTCGATCCGACCATCTCCCCTAGGTGCTGTGCCATCATTGCTACCAAACACAAGCCAGATTAATGCTCTCACAGACTGTACAGAATGGGAGGTATTTGGCAGACAGTAATGATCTGTTTGATATAAATGTTTGCCCAAACTAAATGTAAAGAATGAACTAAAATTTGCATAATTAAATATTTTATTTTTGAATACATCGCTTTGTGTTGTGTTATGTTGTTAAGAAGTTTATTTATCAGGACCTCGCATTTACTATATATATTTTTAGTGGTATGCATATGATGTCATGAATTACGTCCCTTGTCATTGTTAACGCTATACCATTAGCAACACAATGTATAAGTTACCCTGATGATCACTATGTTGTGAAACCGGTTGGTAATGAACTTATGTGAAGACCAATCTTCAGTTTGTTATTTTTAAAGAATATTTAATACATAAACCATGAACATTTAACTTTTACATATATATATGACTAACCTGACTAACAACTGACAAACCTGAACAACTAACATGGCTGAAAGTGCTAGTTAGCGAATGTGAATCCAATGTACCCAATTCCATAATACTATTTTATAAATAACTTATCAGACACTTTCAAAACCTAAGTTTCTTTCAGATTAATTTGACCATTCCTCATTGTCAGTATTTGATCGTAATGGCGGCTGTGTGCGTACATACTATCACTTTACAAAACCAACCAGCTATATGACATGAAAATATCATGAGCACAAAACCTCAGAGTTTCAAGGCTATACGCGTCTCACATTGTCCATCATTGTTAACCAACACATATATCCCTAATCATGCATTTCACACGTTGCCATCATATTTATATCTATACAGTAACTGGGACGATAGAAGTACGTCTAAGAAAGAAGACAACCTCCCTGTATACATCTAAACACGAAGAAGAAACTATGCCACCAAGTTTTCTATATTTATGCCCATGTTCTACTACACACAAAACACAAGTATACAGTTATCCATGGTATATCATCAACACTTCTGACAAATGCAGATCGAGATGGAACCAAGGGCTGAACACTGAACAGTCATGAGAGTCCATAAGAAGACAGTTTGCGACAACCATCATGTTCATAGGAACACTTTCTTGTCATAGTGTATTCAGAATTTATTTTAAGTAAAACATGCGTCGACATCCGCCCCCACCCATCAAACATTCTTTTAACCCTGAAGAATTTGATGATCAAACTGACTTTTACGAGTGTTGATGATGACTTATTTCGAGAATGACACATTTGGTGATTATCCCAGAATTTGTTAGTTTTAATATCTAAAGACATTTTAAAACATAAAACAACACTTTGATATGCACTTATGGCTCACATATAACAAAATAATTAAATAAGGACACTATTTATGGATGACAACTTCTTTATTCATAAGGTGCGACGTTTCGATACAGATTCTTTGTAATTCATGCTCGAAAACGATACAAGAATGTGTACCGAAACGTCGCACCTTATGAATAAAGAAGTTGTCATCCATAAATAGTGTCCTTATTTGACCTTCAACTTCTAAAATGCCACTCAAAGAAGTCAAAATAATTAAAGTTGTCTGTCATTGAAAAACAAATTTTGCAAAACTGTTTTGGTGTATGTTTGAGCTTGAAGGTCAGGTTCTATGATTCTATGATTAACTTCCAATAATTCATCCGAGGAACCCGGCAATAGAATCCTCTATAATTGTCAATTACTCACAGACTGCCCGGGGAGGAGGATTCGTTTGTTGGCTGACAAGTTTCTCTGATCACACGTCTATGTTAAATTTAAAATGGACAGAACTTTGTATTTTACTTCTTGAGACACCTTAAGGATCAGGTCTTATGATGATATAATATACTTCCCATAATTGCTTCATGTTCAAGGAAGTCTCCAGTAGAATTCTCTATAATTGTCAATTACTCACAGACTGCCGGGGGAGGAGGCTTCGCTTGTTGACTGACAAACTCCTCTGTAGACCCATCAATGTGACCCTACTTTAGAAAGCTAAAACACTCGAAGGAAACCTTGAAGACGCTTTCCTCGATAAGATAGCGGCGAATATAATTGTTTGTTACATTCAGTATTCATTTATCTCTAAGTAAATATCTGATAAATTTGGATTTATTTTTTTAATAAAAAATACGCATTTGCTCGTAAAAGACATTATACTTAGTGAGAGCATGTGCGTAACACTCATATCAAATTCATTGTCTTGGAGTTCGACAACGTCGTGCATAGATCGGGACTCTGTAATATTTATCAGTGAGAGGAATAGTTTATGCACAGACAACTTTGACACTTTCAGACGGTCCGTTCATTTGTCCAGAATTCAGAATATATTTATGAAGACATGTAGAAGTCATGTTCGTGTTATAGCATTAGAGAATACGTATCTTAAGAAAACCGGTGGAGCATTTTGAGAGACTCTGAGGACATTATTTAATTTCAATATTTAATTCGATCATATCAACTATCAATTACTGTTCATAATAAAGTGTAAATGTAATTACATATCATCAATGAACGTTGGTGTTCCTGAAATCAACCAGCAACTCACGTTTACAATTTAAACTGTCACTCCCAAAGTTTAAGTTGGTTTCAACAACAAGAAATTTGTAAAGACATGAACTTGTTACACAACTGTAATTACAGATCAAGTCGTGAATGAATTATTTAAAAGATAGAGTTAATTAAGGAACCAAAAGGTAAAACTAACACTATTTAATTCTCAAAAACATTTTTTTTAAAACAACTCGCTTATCTTTTTGAAAGGAAAATAAATGATATTGATTTCTACTAACGACATTTTAGGATTTAACTCAAAAATGTCATCTGAAAGGCGAGTAAGAGCACTGTTTGATTTACAATGTATTTTTACATTATCAAGTATTGCTGTCAATCACATCAACTATGACTCTTAATAATCTCTATAAGGAGAACTGTCTTAATGCAAATGAATCCATCATAAACTCCGAAAATCCACTTTAAAATGAACGTTCGTGAGTTTGTTATACCAAATATATGAAACGTTTTCGAAAATAATAACAAATACTCTTGTCACGAAACCATGTAATTTAACATTTTATGATTTAACCCTAAGTTGATAACTGAGATCAACACAAACTCCTGTCTTTTATTATATAATGTAAAGGCACTGATATACTTAATATAGATGATAAATCTGTCATATGAGGATGATATCGTCTTCACGGTTTATAAGTAGGGGTAACCACTACTACTGGGCCTAGGTTTATAACGTCTAGGACATAAGGACCTCTGGGCTGAAGTACTGAGCTTTAATTTGTCTCATTTGAAAGGTTGGTACATAGAAGGCATCCATAATATAATTAAAACCCTAAATGATAACTAAGAACAACACATGTTAATGTGTACTGACCTTGTGTATTAGGCATTTGGGTTTTCTGGCCATGGGGCCGCGAATACAAATAATCTTATAAGTCCTTCAGAATGGTGAAAGTATTGTGCACTTTGGGTGAAAAGTACCAAATTTGGCAGAGACGAAGCTCTTTGTGTGCTGATTAAATTAGGATCGGCGGCCAAGTAGATTTCTGCCCAAGATGGCCGCCATTTTCAAAATGGCCGTCAATGTACGTTAAAACCAGCAATGTTTCGTTTAAACATGCATAAGTCAGACCTTAAAGTTATAGATTGGGTTCCCATTTGAATTGAAATATGTGTATGACTCAATAAATTTGCATTTCCCACCAAAAAAAATGCTAAATTTGCAAATTGAAATCTTAAACAAAATCAAGATGGCGGTTATTGGTAAATGCTGTTGTATTATGTGTTTCTACTTATCCATGGTAACAAAATGAATAGCATTTTTGTCATTGTCATTGAAGTATGTTCGATTCTTAATTCACCCAAAATTCAATAGCACCCCCGCCCCACCCCAATTCAATAGGTGGAAGACCTTTATCGGATTTGATAACATTACCAGATAAAGTTGGTCAGAGACTGATATGTCTATGTTGAGATAGTATTGATTAGACCAACTTGTAGACACACACTCCATTATCCTAGAATCCTGCACAATAAGTAGGTTTCCTTATGTGAGACACTCTGTCCATTTAATCTGTGACAGACTTTAGGAAACAAACTCTTAATAATCTCTATAAGGAGAACTGTCTAAATCCAAATGAATCCATCATAAAATCCGAAAATCCTCTTTAAAATGAACGTTCGTGAGTTTGTTATACCAAATGTATGTTTTCGAAAATAATAACAAATAATCTTGTTACGAAACCATGTGATTTAACATTTTATGATTTAACCCTAAATTGATACCGGTAACTGAGATCATCACAAACTCCTGTTTGACAACCACGCCATCAGACTTATTGGAACAATGGATTTATTTAACAACAGGAAAAACTCTCAAAAGTATCAAAATAAACAAAATCGATACAAGATTACACAAAAATTTAACGTTATACAATATATTTTCAGAATTGGACCACGATGGTTGCCTTAATGAATTCAAAAGGACCGTTTGACACACGACGGTTGCTGGGAATGGATTCCTGGCTTGCAGGCATTTCAATATGACGAAGTTCTCCTGTTATTATATACCTAGCTAGGGGACATAATAGTTTGCGCAATTTCAGATCCAAGAAATAATGTCAACAAATCTCTTTCTTGAACACTTTCTAAATACAGACAAATAACTCTTACATTTAAATTAATCTGATAACTATCTTTTGGGAGAAGAATAAATGTCTTGAACGTCCATCTGTTGAAGAGCCTCTCGTGTGTTGTTCAAATTCAAATTCTTTATTCTCTATTCACCGCCGACGGTGCTACATGAGCATAAAAATACATACAAGCAATTTAGATAAATACAATGTGAAGGTCGATTATATATCTTTTTTTTTTCAGTACAGAGTTTACAATTTTAATAACTTTTGACATATTTATTATAACTGATAGTCTTGAATGTTAGGGAAAACACAACAATATTCCGGTATGTAAATTTTTCTCATGTCAGCAAAATCTAAACATCGGAAAAGATAATGAAATTCATCTGCTATCTGAGTCACAGAGCGGGCAATTTCTATTTTCACGTGCGATGCCTTTCCAGCGGCCAGTTTCAATAGGTAGATAATAGTTGCTTGTTGGTGGTCCCATGTCCAAAACGTTTCAATAGTGTCAATAAATCCATGGCATGGATACTGTGCTCTGCGTTAGATTTATGTGGGATGGAACGGTGATGTATACTTTAACTTTAACGTTATTTTTATCAATACCTGTTGTTTGCCAATATCGATGGTGACGCTGTTAGAGTACATTAATACATTCAACTATATTTGATGAAACCTCTTATATTTACTCTGGACGTCCAGAGTAAATATAAGAGGTTTCATCAAATATGGCCCTTTCAAGAGTCGTAATCACTGGAAGTGTGAATATATCCATAGTCACTGCCCTTTCAATATTTAATTAAAAAAATTACTCAAGTATAATACATTTTTGTATGTTGTTTAAAGGGGCAATAACACGTTTTAGGGGATAAAGGGTGAGGTCAGGAAAATGAAAATTAATTCTTTGAAATGAAAGACAATGCATTTAAACTAAATGGAGCAGTAATAATTCAAATATATAATGAAAAGTTTAGCCATGCGATTCCTTTTTCTTACACAAAATTAATTTAAGGTGTTCACACAAAATGGCCGCCCATGGATTTTAGGTGAATCTTCAGAAGTCCTGCAGAATGGTGAAATGATTGTGCACTTACTTTAAAGTTATAGATTGGGTCCCATTTGAATTGAAATATGTGTATGAGTCAATGAATTTGCATTTTTCACAACAACAAAAAATGCTAAATTTGCAAATTGAAATCTTTAAAAAAAATCAAGATGGCGGTTATTGGTAAATGCTGTAACTAACATTGTATTATGTGTTTCTACTTATCCATGATAACAAAATGAAAAGCATTTTTGTCATTGTCAATGAAGTATATTCGATTCTTAATTCACCCAAAATTCAACAGCACCCCCACCCCACCCCACTTCACTATTCAATAGGTGGAAGACCTTTATCGGATTTGATAACATTACCAGATAAAGTCGGCCAGAGACTGATATGTCTATGTTGAGATAGTATTGATTAGACCAACTTGTAGACAACTCTGAGAATCATGCACAATAAGTAGGTTTCCTTATGTGAGACACTATGTCCATTTTATCTGCCTTGAACAACAATGCCAAAATTCCTTTCACAGAAACTGTCATAAGGAAGACAAGAGTAATTCTATGGATGAACAACTTCGTTATTTGACAGTAGTGACGTTTCGGTATAGATTCTTATACCGTTTTCAAGCATATGGGGAAACAATGAGGAGGACAGCAATTTAGAATTACTCTTGTCTTCCTTATACCATCAACTTCTAGAATGCCACTCAAACAGCAGAAACTGTCATGTCTGTTTCTAAAGAGAGTGAAAGTCTGTTCTATATTTTAGAGTTATTTGACCTCGTGATAGCTTTAACACGTCGGTGATCATGTATTCATGGGTGTTTGCGTTTTATAAGTAACTACAAGCCTCATATACCAACTCAACCAAGATTTCCATCATACTCATCAATAATGGTTCAGTATTTAAATCACAACACCACGAATAGGAAGTCACATTTCTATTTCTTTTGTCGCACTATGACACTTGTGAGCGAACCTTATGACTCGGGCTTATCATTCCAAATAATTGATGTTTGTATGGCCGTGGATTAGTCTTGCACTCAGATTGTAGTAAATAACATATTTACATAAACAAAACCTCTTGAAAAGCGCATTTCCCTTTTTTTATAAAAATCTTTTTTTTTGAGAATTCATATTTTTCAGAGACTGAATATATGTCTAGGGTGAGGATATATGATATGTCTGTACTTGGATGATTTGATAAGACGCTTTGTTTTCTCAAACCGTCCAAGTACAAACAAATCTTTTTGACTCATATTTTTTGTCTAAAAATTGCAAACAATTATGTATGTCCCCAAAGAGTCCTATTTAAATACCTTCAAACAAACGAGGATATTTTCTCCTTCGAAGTTTAAAAAGATTTCAAAAGGTTCAATTACAGAAGGTATCCCTTCATTTACAAGAACAAAGAAACACTTATTCGTCAAACACAATGAGTAGCACTAGTTGTTAACTAGTAATTTTGTTTATCGGTAAAGTATTATGCGGGAGCTACTTGTACAGTTAGACAACCGCAAATCCTATTTAATGTTTGAATAGGCTTCATTAAAATAAATCCCCATTCAGAAATCTGTCTATGGTATATATAGTCATTATAAACAATCATATATGTAGGTAAAGATTATAGTCAACGAAGAGATAATTCAACTGTTAGAAGAGAAATGTGACCTTTTGTGTTCCATTCAAGCCATATGTTAATCAACTCATAAACAGAAAATACGTTGTTTCTGATTTAAACCAGCCTATGAATAAGGCAAATTAATTTATTATGGGCCTGTGGCCTTTAACTGAATGAATCTCTGTCTGTCTGTCTGTCTGTCTGTAATGATACCTTCTATATCCTCACTATTTGGGAATGTCTCAAGCAATAAACATTAATATACTCGAGACCTTTCCTTACTCCAAGACACAAATAGGTTCGGATTAATGACTGCCATTCACAACCACATTAGTTTCCATTGACAGTGGAATCCATCTCAGTGCCCGACAAATTATGCAGGCCAGACGGAATTTAAAAGCTTGTCATCAGTAACAATGGTTATCGTTTATCATTGTGGCAGTTCCCTTATATTTTACCAGGCCCCTGGTTCATTAATCTACTCTTCCCTTAAAAGTAAAAAATACACTACAAAAACAAAAAACAAAAACCAACGAAAACACAATTAATAATTTCACACTTTAGCGACTTATCAGGTGTTAACCGTTGGGAAATACAAAACGAAAGAAACTATTGAAAATACATTTGTAAACGTATTGACGTTATGATTTAACTTTATGCTTGAAGAATGCCCAGAGACATACCGCTTCAGATGTGATGTTTCTATAAACACTCTATAGACAAACTAACACACATTCTCTCTCTAAAGAGGCATGAAATCCGTATCTACCCCTACGATCAGTCCTCGGGTTTCCGTCAGATCCCTCTAGCATTTATTAGTTGTATATAATTGTCTAATGTACCTCTGTTGGTTGACTTTTGAAATAAACAAAATGAGTAACATCCTATGTTTCCAGTCAAAGTTAAAAAATAATCCGTATAAAGTAACCTTGTGGTTTTTAATCATTCTATGTTTTGATTAGAATTCATTGGTAACCCCTAAAAGGCAAATGGAGTACATTATTTCGTAGCTATCAGAGGGTATCTGAAGTTTATCATGTCTTTAGAACAGAAATGGAGTCCCGTAGGTACGTTTAAGAACTGGTCCTTTTGATTATTATATTTTTTGTCTTGAAGTTGAACTATTATTTTGATTTCTTGACATTTATCTACTTAGGCTTATCTTCTGTTCCTTTAATAAAACGACACCAAATCACATGTTTTCAATGTTTATCAGTATATTCGATTAGGCAACACGTCTGTTCCATGTGAAATGTTAAAAATCATTATCTGTTATAAACATTTAGTTTTGATTTCAAGTGACGACATCATTCCACAAAGAGTTACAAGAACGTCAATTCCATTAGTATTACCCCTTTTCGGTGATTGTCCATCTATGTAAACCACTTACCTCAGTGGAGTCTTGTAAATTATTAAAGCTTTGAAATTCATCCTCGAATTGAAGAAACACCTTTTTTCCTCAACTCCCGTCCGCCTTGTTGTTTGTAATGTAATCTCAGATGTCACCAGCTTCGTCGTGGTTTGAATCGATTTTCACAGTTCACGTTTTTCCATTTTGAAGTGACAGGTTTGCAGTTCTCTGACGTGGAACAGGATGCACATTGACACTTCCAATCTTTTTGTTAATGTTTTAATTGAGTTTCCAAATGGTAAAATACTTGACAAAATGACATGGATGTAGCTAAAATCTTGTTTTGACCTTCCTCTTTAAACATATTTTGAAGATATTTTGTATGTTTTATAAATCTATATGAGTTTAGGATTACAGTTTATTTGATTAAGGAAATAGTGTTATCTTGTTGGTTTGTTTGCTAATGTGAGGCTTCACATACATATTTCTTAGTTACAACCACAACTCCCATAATTCAAGGGAAACAAGCAAACCATCATATTCAGATCATAACTTATCAAGTATGATTCTATTAAAATGGAATTGGGACTGCGAAAGAGTCATTAGATTAATTAGTAGATTTAATGACTCAACTATTCTTATCAAATTACAATTCACTAATAAAGTCACACAGCTAACACTACTTTTTTATATTTCGTAGTAAGTATATAAGTATACCAGTGCATTTACATTATGAGATGACACGACTTTTCCATGCATTGTGCTTTCGTAACTATATCTCTTTCACTTGAGTTCCATACAGGCAGAAGATTTTGTGAGTTACAATTGAGTGAATAAACGCCAATCAATTCACTGTCCTTCTTGAATAATTTAATTAGCTAATGTTATATTGAATGTGTGACGGTTGACCGGGTCTTATCAATGTGGAATTCTCATCATGACCTCATTTTTAGATTGAGGTAAATAGATATAAAAACATTAGTTAAGTTTTAAATGTCAAAAATGTTAAAATCTTTACAATATACTGAAAGGGGCAGTGACTATGGAGATATGCACACTTTCAGTGATTACGAGGCAAGGGTTTCAGTTATTACAACTCCTGAAAGACGTTCATATCAAACGTCAGAGGTTTCATCCATATAGTCTATAGGGATCTCCCACATTTTCAGTTGATAGAACTTTCATTCATTTCAACTGACAGTTTTCAAGGTTCTGACGTGAAGCAGGAAGCATTTTCACGATTCATATCTTCCATAGAATATAAGATGAAGTAACCAAATATGGTAAGCTCTAAAAGGGTTTACAAAGTGACATGAATGTAACACTTTCTCTGTGGCCATCTCACAGCGATGTAATTTCCTTGGACTGGGACTGATCTGATAGTTGAATGCTCACACCGAGGATGTTTGGCACAGAGGATAGCACACTCCACTGCACTGTGCACCTTGGGAGGAGACAAAGAGGAAATAAATACAATCTGTGTGAAAGTTATTTGATCAAACATATCTTTCATCGGATGGTTAAGTCCAACTTGTCAATGACCAAGAGATACTGAGATTTGGATTCTTACAAAGCAACCTGGGATTTTATTTTTGATATATTTGACTTTAATAAAATACTTTCTTTGGTGTAATGAATAATCACTAAATATCTCAACCATTAATTCACAAATACAAATACATGATAAGGTTATGTATATAATGTTTTAATCTATCTCTGTGGCCATCTCACAGCGATGTAGTTTCCTTGGACTGGGACTGATCTGATAGTTGAATGATCACACCGAGGATGTTTGGCACAGAGGATAGCACACTCCACTGCACTGTGCACCTGTGGAGGGAGACAGACATTGAATATTAAAAGGCAAGATAAGATTTAAAACTTTCACTTTTGCCATCTCATAACAATGTAATTTCCTTGGACTGGGACAGATCTGATAGTTGAATGGATGTATACAGGTTCAATGAACGTATAATAGTTGAATGGAAAGAATGAATTTCTTGAAGTTGCATTTAAGAAGACCTTCTTCAAAGATACCCATCTTGAAACTTGAGCATTCCGAGAAAGTAAGTGTGCTGTATTCTGTACACTTTATCCTTTATCAACGTGTTATATCTGGCACAACTGAAATGTTAACCCCACTTACATATTTAAAATTAAGTTTGAAATAATCATATACACATTTTGATAACAGAAAAGTCCTCTTGAATTTTGTTTCCACCAAAAAATACCCCGATAGGACTGTCCCGCACATGTTGATGATACACAGAATAAGTTCCATTTTACTAAATCTTACAATTCGTTTGTTCTGTCCTGAACAAAATTCAAATTTAAATTTCCATGAAAACCACAAATTCTGATAGACGTGTCCAAGCTAGGAGCAACAGTTGACGGACGGACAAACGAAGGGACAGACGTACGGAATTATTACAAAATTTCGTTGGGCTAGGTATATTTAATAACCATAACACTGATGAAGCACATATTTCTCTTAAAAGGATGTTATCATTTTGAATGATTTCTCCTTTTGAGTTGGGTTGGCGTGTCAATAGGTCTAGAGTTCTAATCCCAACTGGCGCTCGGCAAGTTTGTCAAGAGGTCTAGAGTTCTAAACCCAACTGGCGCTCTGCAAGTTTGTCAAGAGGTCTAGAGTTCTAATCCCAACTGGCGCTCGGCAAGTTTGTCTGCCGTAGAGAAATGTTCTACACGCACTAAGGTTTCACCAATTTTCAGGGCAGTTCCACCTATGGTTCGCTAGTTCCAGCCGATGCTAGCAATAAAGATAGGAGGGTTTGGTGACGTAAATCCGAAGCCGTAAACCACTTCAATGAAGATAAAGGACGACAGTGTTTTAATTGGGACAATTAAGTTTGTAAAAAGATGGCAGGTCCATTTGATCGAGAAGGTTGATGTTTGCACCTTCATTCCAGGAAAGGTAATTGTAAAGATCCGGAGTGGTCTTCTCTATCTATATACACCAACAAGGAAGTAAGTTGATTAGACTGAAAACATCTTTATTAATGCAATGACTTGTAAAGTGTCCAAAGACCCACGCAATACGCACAAAGTCCTCATTCGCAAGTCATGGGGTCACCAAACCTAAAATTTAGAATTCCCATTTGCCCAGGGGTCTACACACAACTTTTCAGCTCTCTTGATCTTTTGAAACTGGAGAAAAGGAGTAAAATATGTTTTTAAGGCTTTGACCCCTTTGACCCCAATTGGGGTCAAGGGGTAACCAAACCTAAAATTTAGAATCCTCATTGGCGAAGGAGTCTACATACAACTTTTTAGCTCTCTCGACCTTTTGGATTTGGAGAAGAAGATGAAAATAGGTTTTGAAGGTTGTGACCCCTGTGACCCCATTTGGGGTCATGGGGTCACCAAACCTAAAATTTAGAATTCCCATTTGCCCAGGGGTCTACACACAACTTTTCAGCTCTCTTGATCTTTTGAAACTGGAGAAAAGGAGTAAAATATGTTTTTAAGGCTTTGACCCCTTTGACCCCAATTGGGGTCAAGGGGTAACCAAACCTAAAATTTAGAATCCTCATTGGCGAAGGAGTCTACATACAACTTTTTAGCTCTCTCGACCTTTTGGATTTGGAGAAGAAGATGAAAATAGGTTTTGAAGGTTGTGACCCCTGTGACCCCATTTGGGGTCATGGGGTCACCAAACCTAAAATTTAGAATTCCCATTTGCCCAGGAATCTACACACAACTTTTCAGTTCTCTTGATCTTTTGAAACTGGAGAAGAAGAAGTAAAATATGTTTCTAAGGCTTTGATCCCTTTGACCCCAATTGGGGTCAAGGGGTAACCAAACCTAAAATTTAGAATCCTCATTGGCGAAGGAGTCTACATAAAACTTTTTAGCTCTCTCGACCTTTTGGATCTGGAGAAGAAGATGAAAATAGGTTTTTAAGGTTTTGACCCCTGTGACCCCAATTGGGGTCATGAGGTCATGAAATCTACAATTTAGAATCATCATTCGCCAAGGAGTCTACACACAATTTTCAGCTCTCTAGACCTTTTGGAACTGGAGAAGAAGATGAAAATAGGTTTTAAAGGTTATGACCCCTGTGACCCCAGTTGGGGTCATGAGGTCATGAAATCTACAATTTAGAATCATCATTCGCCAAGGAGTCTACACACAATTTTCAGCTCTCTAGACCTTTTGGAACTGGAGAAGAAGATGAAAATAGGTTTTAAAGGTTATGACCCCTGTGACCCCAGTTGGGGTCATGAGGTCATGAAATCTACAATTTAGAATCCCCAATTGCCAAGGAGTCTCCACATCAAATTTGAGCTCTCTAGAGTCATTGGTTCTGGAGAAGAAGTCGAAAATGTGAAAAGTTTACGGATGGACGGACGGACGGACGCCGGACGCCATGCCATGCCATGCCATAAGCCCATCGGGTCTTTCAGACCTGATGAGCTAAAAATGATACAAAACTAACAGAAAGTTTTCCTGTGTTATGCTTTCAGGGCGTTTCAACGAGACTGGTTGTCTATGTAAGTGGCTCCAGACACGTGACTAAATAACAGCTAGGACTACATTTCTTAAAGGCATTTTGATGGGACACAGTGTCTTATATATAGAGAGACATCGAACTTAAAATGGAAACATAAACACGCGAATATGTGTCAAACAGCTAACACTGCCCCCTCACTGACTAGTCCGTAATCTTTTGATGACATATCCTCATGAAACATCAGCTATTGAATTTATTTAAATAGTTGCAAATTGAAAAGTAGATTTACGAAGTAAATGACAACAAGTATATATGATAAATATTAGAAACAAGCAATGATTGAAGTTATTTGAATTCATTAAATGCCATTAACGTAACGGATGAACCTTGCACGTCAACTTTTGACACTAAAACATCTTAGCATTTAAAATTCTGATTGCAAATGACTACAATTTGTCAAATTTTATGGAGTAGACGACAAAGTGGAGGTTGCAACAGTGAATCCTTGTGATATAAAGACACATTCCTTTTAGAATATATAAATACATCTGTGACGGAACACACTTTTAGAGATTTTGTCTCTTTAGAGACATGCTCAGATGTCGAGGGGGAAGATGTCAGAGGTTTGATTGTATCATGTTTTTGTAGGGATCATTCATCTAAACATAACAAGTTGCACGTGCAATTTGCTCTTCTCGATTTCCGAAATTTGCCTTACTGATTTGTGATCAATGTCGGTTATAAAAACGTTGAAACAAGCTATTTACCCAAAATGCCGAGAGCTAAAGTATCAAAGGCTGTCAATTGGCAGATTATTGTTCTGCTGGGAGCGGGTCTCTTTTTCAAGAAGAAATTGGCGTCATATCGCCACTATAAGTCATTTAGCCAGAACACATGTACGAACCAAGGACGTGAAGATTCGCTCACCCTCAGGCAGACCACGTATCACCTCCTTGAGAGAGGACAGATCATGGCTAAGGCATGTAAAAAGATATTCTTTCGCTTACAGTACAATCCTGAAACGCCAATGGCTTTCACGCCGTCTTTGCAGTCACCAAACTGTCAGAAATCGACTCCAGAAGTCCAGAAAGGTAATCAAGCGACTGAACTCAATAACAAACACAAGCAGTTGCGTCTTGCATATTGTAGAGTGTGTGAGTGAGTGAGTTGTTGTTTAACGTGTTTTGAACAATATTTCAGTTATTAAACACGTGGATGTTGCCATCCAAAAGAGAGTAGATAGATCAGGGAGAAAGGGATCGAAAGGATGAGAGAAAAGACGGAAAGAAAGGCATAGTGAGAGATAGAAAAGCAGGTTTTAGAAGGACTCACATTTGGTCTGGCTTCTACCCGTCGACCTGTCAAGCTTGGGTGACCCTACCAGGAGCATGTAAGCTCCAGCTGGCATAGCTCTCGGGGTCGTCGAATCACACAAACCACCACACCACGATAAGGTAATGAGTCCAGTGGTGGTGCATATTTTAGAGAAAGACTTGCATGGCATTTAAGATCATAGAAGACGGTTCACTGGTAAGACAAAAGCAGGTTCCTTTTGCACTCTGTGTATGGCAGGATCAGGGTTTGGTTTTGGAGTGCTTCTCGTTTGATTGCAAACTTGATTATTTAAACCATACGAGGACACGTGACAAGAGATCGCTACATCCGGGAAGTCCATGAACCTGTTGTCATGCCCCATTTTGACAACCATGCACTTGCAACAATGGACGATAATGCTACACCGCATTGTTCACAAAATGTGAGGCAGTTAACCAGAAAATTGCTCAGACACAACTTATGTGGCCTGTCCAGATCTTAATCGGCTTGGACATGGTTAGGGCATTTTTTGCCGACTTGTACAACGAAAGAATCCTTTTTCTAAGAACTTGCATGAAGTGGAGGCGGCGTTACACGAGGAGTGGCAGCCATTGCCACAAGAGCAATTTCAGCGTCTGTTGAGAGGTATGATTCGAAAACTAAAACTGTCATTGAACTGCATGGTGGAAGTTCGTGATACTGACTGGTTTTGAACCTCAATTCCCTGAATGAAACAATCCCAGTTTCGTAATTGTTGTTTGATTTATGACAAAACGTAAATTGTTGTCTTTTTGTCCCGATTTGAACCCCATTATCGAGAGCAACATTGTGATATACCATGAGGTCAGAGGGTGGCCATTTACAGTCTAATTCATAGTCAAAAGAATGCTTTTTAATCACTGATTAAGTTTCATGTGATAATACTGTTACTTTCCGCAGTCACATACCCTATTAAAATGGGGGTATGGTGAACTATTTATATTTTCTTCTTTGCTACTTAGAGACGAAAATTGTGTGTGTATGTATTAGGGATTAAAAAACTCTCTGAGTGTACTATTTCTAGTAGAGTGAATAGTTGTCATAGAGAAGGACTAATGTGACTAGTAAATGACTGTCATTAATGGATATACTTACTTGTCTTAATAATCAAAGAAAACGTCTTTATTACCCATACGGTTGAAAATAAGTGGTGACATATTTTCAATATGAGCACTAGTGCACATATCACTTTTGCCTAGCAACGATTGTTGTAGCACGAGTTCCCGTATTTTTTCGCCTGTGACGTCATAACGTCATTGTTCGTGACGTCACTAGCTGGCCGTCGCAAGGGAAGCGGTCCGTTTCTTGGTTATTTCTAAGATGGTACAATGGAATAGAAACGGTAATAAAGAAATTATTACCCGAGGAAGTGTGTCATATGAATTTTACGAAACTCGTGCAAATTTGTGTATAACCCTCGCTCTCGCTCGGGTAATACAAAAATTCACACTCGTTTCGTAAAAGTCATATATGACACACTTCCTCGGGTAATAATCTCTATGTATATGTCAATGGTACAGCTTATGTTAAATTTTTTGTTGTTGCTAATAATGAGATTGTATTTACTGATAAATACTTTGACCATAAACTTGGAAGTATGTTACATTGCCTTGTTTGTAATCGATAAACCTATCCCTTGATTTCTTTTCCATTATCAAATAACTGTATTTTGTGTTTCATATCTTGTGCTACTTCCAACAATTGGAGATATTATTTGGCAGATACAGATTATTACATGCTATCAATGAAATAAATTGCCAGATTTGTTTTATTAACTCCAAACATGTATTTTATGGCAACGGAGACCAAGAGGCTTGATATCTATGGTCATTCAGTTCTAACTAAATTGTATTTTGAAATAACGAAATCAGCGGCTCATTGACCAATCTTTTTATCTGTAGTATATCTGTCACAAACATTATTTTAAAATGCCATACACATTTTAACTCTACGCTGCAGATGTGTAGTAATGACCTTAATGAGAAGTAATGTGTTTCAATGTTTCAAATTTATGGACATATAAACGTTTGCTAGTTAAGATCTCGCAACATGGTGATATATAGAGGATATTATATGAGCGTCCATGACATACTATGTTTACGACACGAGTGGCTAAATATTAGTATTTCCCGAGCGAGAGCGAGGGATATACTGATATTTAGACACGAGTGTCGTAAACATAGTATGTCATGGGCACGAATATAATATTCTGTTTATTACCGTAGTCTCAAAATTAAAGAAAATACTCAAAAACTACTTCCCAGCATAGGCGGACGAGCCGTCGCCGGCCCGTTTAGATTGTGACGTCAGAGGTGAAGCATGACGTCAAAGCATTGTTTATAACGTGACGTCACAATGAAAAAGTGATATTTTGCCCTAGGGCAACATATGAAAAATATGAACCTCTATATGACTGCCCTCGTAGGTAATAAATCAAAATATAAGCATCAATTGACAAAATTGTAAAGTGATCTAAAAACTTTATTCATTTCAAATAATAAAGATAAATAATGATGTAGTAAGTAAACTCATGTCCAAAAGAAACGATACCAAGTTTTAAAAGTCGTCCGAAACAAAATTCTATAACCTGACCGAGTCGAATTTAAGTGTGTCTAACAGGCATATATCTTGTAAAAAAGTATGCACATTTTCATTCTTCAGGAAAAGATACTTTTGATTTTGTGTCTTTTCAAATTTACATGGAGTGCATAAATCGAAATTTCAAGTTGTTTTATGAACAGAACTTTTGTCATTTCACTTTAACATTGATAAAGTATTGAATTTATGTCAGAAATTTTTGTTGTTGATATAATACACTTTATTTGACATAAATTCGTTGACGCGTCACTGCACTAGAACGTTTTAAAACAAGCGAAAGTGTCCAATTTCTCTCTGCTATCTCGCCTAGTTAAGGAGATTCCAGATCGATGATTCAAATGCATGTTTCTCGCAAACATGAAAAGATAATGTTTCCAAATTTTGCATAGACGTAAGTTGACTACTGAAGAAATGATATTACTATGTTTTAGTCTTATTAATCTGCAGTGGATTGAGTTATTTTGGGATTTGTATGGTATCGTTTCTTTTGGACATGAGTTTAGAAATAAAAAACTTTGTCAGTCCGAAAATCTACATATAGAAGTAACACATGTTAAAAATCAATAATCCAGATAAGGTGATGGTGAGGTAATCAATAATTGGATTTTTTTGAGTTTTTGCCCAGAGTTGAACATCAGGAAGTTTTGTCATTCTCATACATCAGTGGCAGTATTCATCAAATGATGTTTTCTTCTTGGTCTAAAATGCGAAAGCCATCATTTCTTATTCGACTGTAATCACTGTAATTCAATTACTGTATCTGAGCAATATCCGTAGAAGTCGAGTTTATATATATACTCAGAAGTTACAATACATGTTATTATAGATACGTACATTGTACACATTAATTAAACAGTGAAATTCATACCCGGGATTTAAAAAAACACCATCTTTCTCAAACTAACGTCTGCCTTTTTGTTTTTAATGCAATATTTGACGTCAGCATCTTTACCGTGTTTTTAATAAATTTTTTTACAGTGACAGGTCTTCAGTTCTCTGACGAGGAACAGGATGCATATTCAAGCTTCAAATTCATTTTAATGGTGTTATCAAATGGAGTGAGAAGTAAAAACTTGACAAAATGACAGGAATGTAAACAAAAAGTTGTTTGACCTTTCTCTTTAAACATATTTTGAAGATATTTTGTATGTTTTATGAGTTGAGGATACAATTTGTTTGTAAACAGGAAAGCCAAAATAGTGTTTTCTTGTTGTTGTTGGTTTTGCCAAAAAGGGAGTTTACATACATAATTCTTAGTAGATTATAAGAGTTTACATAGACGAAGTTGTCATTTTCAAATTGTTACGAACACTTCTCCCAACCTTCAAGAAAACCAAACAAACAATCATATTCCATGACATGAACTATCAAAAATAATATTTGAAGAGACTGTGAAAGAGTCATCACTGAAATAGAAATCTATAATAACACAAAATAAAGATATGATTAAATCGTTTATCTGTTAGGAAAGCTTAAATCAAATTCCTATTCACTAATAAAGTTACAAAGATTACAAAGTTGTACAAGTGCAGTATACACCACCGTTTGTACAGCCTCTGATTAAAACAACATTAACATTCATTTGATGAAAACCGTAAAAGTGATTATCATTGATCACGTTACCACTATAGCTTCGTTGTTGTTTCTAATTTCAGAGGTATATTATACAAGCCGCCAGAAAATATGTCACACGAAAAATGTAAAAAAAAGTAAAACATAAATTTACCTAATTTACCCGAAGTTGGTGTTAGTGAATCTTATACGAAGAAATCCCTTCAAAGAGAGTAATGAATCACCAACCTCTAATTAGTTTAATTAGGACATATAATTACTAGCAGTTTGGAGAGATCATGAACGGCTCATTACTATATACGCCGATTGAAGATCAATTAACTGAGATTGTAATGTGTTGTGTTTTACATTGAGAGAGCGACAACAGATGTAAAACAATACCTAAATTATTATAAAATTGAGCGTTTCCTTGATATGTATTTCTTTCAATTATAATTTCTGAAAACATATTTGTTATCAGATGTCATTTGATGAATTGAAAAATAGTCAAAGCTGGTTCTGGTTCCATTGAAGTTTAATTATGGCTTCAGGTGTCAAACATTCAAAAGGCATCAAGGTATCAGACTGACTCACTGACTGACAAGCACATGTCACTCACATGGCATGGTATAAACTAACGAGCAAAAGAAAGTATAACACTCACTTGTTTTCCATTAATTCAATATTTTAAAGAAATAAGATGCATTTGATTATGGAAGCAGACAATAACACCTTTCGGCTGTAGTTTGAATGGCTTTATTGGTGACTGTTTTATATTTTCACTTAAATGTCATCATTTAAAGTAGACTAGGGTAAGAAATGAAATTTACACCAACATGACCCCTACCATGTTCAAAATGTTGTAAATGTGTGCATGACGATGAACATTTATTGATTTTCACACAGAGTATGTGTTATATGTCGATGAAAAGTTGTGTATTGTCAAAATAAATTTAGGGAAATTTTAATATTGAATTTTTAATTTTTTTTTTAAATTTAAAAAACCGCGTAGAGGTATTCTTTTATTTATTTAATGTTTTGGACTAATTTTCCAAACAAGTCATTTTTGGAAAACGACGTCAAAAACTCGAGATATCTGACTTTGAAAATTTTACATATGATAAATACAACTGAGTGTTATACTTTCTTTTGCTCGTGAGTTTATATCAAAAGTAAGATTCACCTGTGGAACCTTATGCTCCTTACAGTTAGTGGTTTATTCGAAAAGGAAACATTGGGCGGAAAAGGATTCAAAATTCACTTTCTCTTTAACATGAATGATAAAATAATCAATATTCAATATTATTATTATTATTCTTTGTTTACCCTAAAAGAGATGATAGAAGTAAATTAAAAAATAATCAAAATATCATCTCACTGCGAGATGTGCGCGAGTTTGGTTTTCCTTCTAAACAAATATTTGAAACTCAAGATTAATGAAGGCTATTTTGTTGTTTTTCCATTCTCCATAGATTTCCACAGTTCATTGTTTTTTTTATATAAAATGACAAGTCTGAAATATTTCAGTAAAATATTGGATGCACATTAACACTTGAGTCTTCCGTTAACATCATAAAGGTGTTATGAAAAGTAGTAAAAGCTTAAAAAGTTGACCAAGTGACATGAATGTAATTAAAAACTTGTTTGACATTATGTTTTAAAATTGAGATCGTCTATGTCTTTAGGACTTTGGATATTAACATTTTGAAACTTTAGATAAAGAAATTTATATCACGAAATGTTGATGGTTTTGTTGTTGTTTTTGTTTTGTTCTCTAAAGCATGCATACCGTTATTACGGTAATTAAAATGGTAAAATTTCGATTTAAAGGTATTCTCTACAATGATGACACGTTATCTATTAACGAGCTTCTTTGACGTCTTCCTCACTAACGAGGTGTTAACAGTGACCGAGTATTTACATCTATTATTTGCACCTTCACTCCAGGAAATGATCACAAAGGTAGGCCTAAGGTAATTATAGTCTGAACGGTCTTCTGAATCTGGATACACTAACAGGAAAGTCAGAGGATTATCCTACTATCCTTCTTGTACTGTAAAACATAGAAATATTCATACACGATTGGAATCTACAAACCATGAAACTATCATGAGAAATTTATATCTGCTTTTATTGTCAATGGCAGTGATTCAATGGTAACGTTTAACATCTTTCCTAACGGATACTATATTGATCTCCACTGATGTATTGATGGTCACTGTCACAATATAGAAATAGTTTTCATCATTTGCCATCTGTGCAAATCTGAAAGCAACGAATATGGTAAAGCATTGTTTTAAAAACAAACAAAAAAACACATGATTGAGATTTTCAGAAACTGGGCAACAACTGTTAGGGTGTTTTTATAAGCAACTTCAATTGTTAATATTAGGACGACTTCAAGGTTAAAACTCTCCAAATAGTTCCCCTTTTCTTGATTGAAATACAAAACTAATCATCTTGTTTAAAACGTTACCATTTCCTCAAAATTTAAACAATTGATTGTCTCTTTACTCCAGATAAGCCAGCAGTGAAACGGTAAAGTAAGAATTACTCCTGAAGATAACTTAGGGGTAACACATTATGATATAATCTACTTCCCATAATTGCTTCATGTCCAAGGAACTTTCCAATATAATCCTCTATAATTGTCAATTACCCACAGACTGCCGGGGGAGGAGGCTTCGCTTGTTGACTGACAAGTTCTTCTGAAGACACGTCTATGTTAAAGTGAACAGAACTTACATTTGCCTCAAGCTTGGGAAAAATCAAACTTGTTCATGCCCACAAATAGTAAACATGCAGAAAAGAAGTCTCCCAAGCTTGTGTCATCTCTTTTCTCACGTTCGAAAGAAGAAACTTGTTCAACGCGAATGCGGGAATTTTGTTATATAAATGTCAACAAAATTATACTTATTAAAAGTTATTTGACTTTGTAAATATCTGAAAATTGTAACAGATTTTTAACGCTAGATGATGTGATACTGATACGCATTATAATCAGCTGACAATTATGCTCTGTAAAGCAGCTCTGTAACTTTAAATCACATGCTAAGAACAGTTACATTCATACTTTAAACTTTAACAGAATGTAAAGGTCATGACAATGAGGACGTTATTTCATAATGAATTTTATACACATATGTACATGAAACAGAACTATAACAACAGTGATACAATACGAAAATTAAATGCTTTTACTTAAAACAGATTTACATTACAACGCTTTTCCTACGCTTGTAGGTAAACATACCCACGATTTAAACAGTAATGCTTTTTTTGCTGTAGATGGATTCAGAGAAACGTGATTTAAAGTTAGCAATCTGATATCGGATACATGACGGGGTAATTAAACCTTGTTTTACATATAAGTATTCATGAAACCTGAAGACAGTTGTTGAAAAGAACGTTTCGTTTGCTTTATATGAAGATATATGATACCTTATGATATTTCAGATTTCAAAAAGGATCTTGTCACGAAATCAAGTTAATCAATTCTTCGTTTGTGAGTTTGAATGCGTGGTTGTCAATCATTTAGCCAATTTTCACCTCCGTCAGGGATTTGTGATGTTCTGATTCATCAATTGCGGAGTTCTTCAAATAGTGTATGCATTTAATGTTGAATACTTACAGCAACCTTCTCACAAACAGTGGTCGATGAAGGCGAGTAGCTTGCGAACCCTGAGAAGACAAATGTTCTCATTCTCAGTCTTTATACTCCACAAAAAAGTTGTTTCTCCTACTTATCAACTGTTGAATTGTAAATAACCTGATATAACGATCTAAATAATCGTTATCAATACGCCATGACGCGAATATCTGGTACACAGTTTGTCTGTGCTTTAACATAATTAGACTGAAGACTTTCTTAATTTTTGGTTTGAAAAGTATGTGCACTCTATCTATACTTGGTTCATTAAAAAAGAAGAAATTGTGACGTATAAAATTGAGTATTAAACTATTCACTGTCTGTAGGTTTGTGATGTATTTGCAACGTATTGTCTTTTTGGAGAAAGAAATGCATGTTCGAAACTCAAGTGTGAAGTTTTAAAAGTAAGATAAACTTCCATCATCAGAGTTGTGATAAGAAATACAAATGATAAAAGCTTACAGGTCAGAAAGGTTAATGAAAAGTAAATGTCGATGATTCCGACCTTCATTCCTGTTTTACAAGTTATTTACAGAATTGGACCATAATTATAATCTTCCCTCTTGACCATGAATATCTTTAACGAATTCAAGAGGACAGGTTGGCACAAGTTACACGACGATGACTGTGAATAGTCTTGAAGACATTTGAATAGGACTCTTTGGGGACATACACAATGTGTGAAATGTTTGCGATGAGGCATATGTGTCAACCGGGCTGTATTATCAAACTGTCAAAGCACAGACAAATCTGTTTCACATTGACATTCATCTCTTAACCATAATCAACCTTCGTTGTGGAGAATTATTTAAGTCGTTGAGAAGTGATAAAGGGTCGTTATGGACAAAAATGAAGTTACAAACCGTTGCCTAATACATTTAAATGTTGTAAGACTTGACAGAAATATTAAAAAGGACAACGCATAAATATCATCATATATATGTTTGCGGCAATAGTGTTAATGCCTAGGTAATAACGTGATTCCTAGGCAATAGTGAGAATGATATCTAAGGGCAGGCATTGTCGGATGAAGATGAAGATGAAGTTACAGTTATGGTTATCGCTACGACAACTTTCGACAATAAAGCTATTGCCTAGACACTACGTTATTAACACTATTGTCGGATTATCAATGTTGCCTCTAAAATATATACTATACAAAAAAAGAAACGCATAGCTGGATATTTCAAGGTGTGGTTACAGTCAATTTTGAATTGACACTGTCTTTTAGTAAATGCGTATAACAAACTGAAATTTCTCACTGAGATAACAGGATCATTGCTCTTTATGATATCATACACGCCATATGACTTTAACTTCCTTTAGCTAATCAGAGATCATTTGAATGTCATTGTCTGTTTTTACCACCACGTGAATGCTTAACAATTTTCAAACGCCTTGGCATAGACTGTATAAGTCGCTACATTGATAATTGGATTATGGTCTCCAACTTGTCCTGCATAAACTGAGCCAGGTTTGGAAGCATTTGACGTAAACGTTAACGCTGCCAGAGAGGTCAATCCAGTTCATCTCAAAAGTGTTCAATCAAGTTAAGATCCTGATTACGTAAGTGATAGGGGATCCCATTGATGTTGTAACATGTCAGAAATGATCTTGTGACACCAACAGTATGTGCTCTTTCGATGTAGTGGACAACGTTACGACGTTATCGGAAGCACGTGTCGTTTGATGGTTGTGTGTTATGAACATAAGCCCATTAGACTGCCTTGAAAATGAATGAAACCAGAAAGAAATGTGTAGCATATGGATGCCCACATCATCAGGTTACCCTTTCCAAAATCTAACGACTTGACTTTGGCAGTTTGGAGCGTATCTTTCATTTGTACAGGTCTGTATACCCAATTCTTTTTCATCTCCTCTTTGCAAAAGAAATCCTGATGCATCGCTAAGACTTACACATTTCCCATGTCTTAGGTTCCAGACCTGAACGTTGTTACAGCACAGAACACGTTGCGAGCGATTATGACGTCATAACATATTGCCAAAGTAGCGTCTCCTGACTCTCAATCTGATATGTTGCAAACGCATTGACAATGCAGTAACATGGATGAAGGAACCAAATTTAGCGATCTTGACCCTCTGTGATGACCCAAGGTGTTCCAGAACGTGGACAATCATTGGTGGAACCAAATTGTTGGAATCGTTCTAAAAGACAAGTGTTTGTGCTCTTTTAGACGTTATGACCTCTGGCAAGGAATGTTTGCGACTCTCCAGTCTGAATTTTGCCAATGGCGGTGATTCGAGTTCCAGTGCCAAAACGTGGAATTTGCATTTACTCTTCATATGGTAAAACTTCTATTGCAATTCGTGATCGGTGAAAGCCTTTTGTGGAGAATGTGAATACACGCATGTTTCTAATAGTTTTAACTTTCAAAGTGCTTATGGTTCCGTTTTGCGATGTTTTTTTCATTTTGGTCAAAAACGCGTTCAAATTCACAATTTTGAAATCAGTGACAGATTCGAACATTCAAAATTGTCACAATCAAAATGTTTCTACAACCAAATGTGTTTCACAGTTTTTATGGACATATTTCGTTTTGAAAACTCATTTATCCGGAAAACATTCACCCATGCGTTCTTTTTTTGTATAGTATATATAATGTATTTAACACCTATTTAATGGTTTGTAACAATAATTCCCCCCAAAAAGTTTTTCTAACAAATGTCATATTACGACAATAGAAATGTAACTATTAGTCAAGTTATTGAGCTACCTTTAAGATAAAACATAATTATTTGAAAAAGTTTGGTTTATTAATATACCTAAAGTTGCTATATGAGGCTTTTAGTGATAACAGCCTTTAAAAGGAGGTCAAAGACATACAATACCAATTTCACTTTCTCTTTCTGAAGATGTTTTGAAGTTGCCTATAAGTTGCTAAAGTTGGTATATAAGGCTTTTAGTGATAACAGTCTTTATAAGGAGGTCAAAGACCTAAAATACCAATTTCACTTTCTCTTTCTGAAGTTGTTTTGAAGTTGCCTTATGCTTCAAGAACAGATGTGATTGATATTGTGTGGATGTGAAAAGAATTTTGACATTATGTTTGAGTCATGTAAGATGGACGTGAGTCTCACATAAGATACAATGAAGAGGATTCTCAGTGAATGTAATGTGTGTCAACAGCTCTGTCTTACTGTCACAGCACAGACATATCAGTCTCAGACTGGCATTATCTGGTAAAGACGTCACTTCACCCCCAACTGAGACTGATTATGGTCTTTCAGTGTTCACCTGTTGAAAGGTAATATCATACAATGTCGGAAATTACTTAGAAGGGAGTTACTGACAGCAACGGAATAGAATACACTAAACCCCAAAAGAAACTATCCACTCATTCAAATTTTCATTGAAAAATAACAAGACACGGTTTTCTATCCTAACAACATTTTATCAAATACTGAATCATTTTCACATCATCTAACTTAATTTGTTTTGCAATCACTCGTTTATCTTACAGCCAGGAAACGTTTTATTAACACTGGTGTGAAATGTTAATTTCCATTTTTTAGAAATCGAAGTTTCTGATCATATGTTAATGGATTTATGGAATATGGAGTCCATAGTCTTCAATACTTCGTATGTCCACATTCAGCTGTTAGGCAGGCAAACACTCGTCGTCTCATTGATGTCGTGAGACGTCTGAAGGTGGCGTTAGGGATGTTCCCCCATTCATCCTGTAGGGCTTGTTCCAGCTGCCTCAGGTTGACTGGAGGGTTTGCTCTATTCCTGATTCGCCTCCCTAGGCAGTCCCACATGTGTTCAATTGGAGAGAGATCAGGAGAACGTGACGGCCATGGCAAGACGTTGACGTTATTGTTGTCCAGGAATGTTGACACTGCTCTTGCTGAATGTGCAGGCGCGTTATCATGTTGAAACAAAGTTCCCGGGTGAATCTGAAGAAATGGCAACACAAGAGGACGAAGAACTTGATCAATGTATCTTTGCGCAGTCATGTTACCCATAACGATCACCAATGGCGACTTGTTTTCTCCTCTGATACCGCCCAAAACCATCACACTTCCCCCACCGTGTGCCTGGACCTCTGCAACACAATTTGGAGCGTTTCTTTCACCCTGACGGCGATAAACGCGGGCTCTGCCATCATGCTTATATAAACAAAACCTACTTTCATCGGTGAACATAACATTTCGCCAATCACGAAGCTGCCACCTTCGTACACATCTTGTCCAGATTAATCGGTTATGTCGATGTTGACGTGTCAACGTTGGGCCACAATAAGATCGACGGGCCCGAATCCCTGCTGCTCTTAACCTCCTTCTGACGGTTGATTGACTAAGCACCCTCCCGAGAGCCGTAGACGCCGATTCTGCAAATGTCAGGAATCGATTTCAGAGATGGAGAGTTCTTAAGTATCGGTCTTCCCGACGTGACGTCACACGTGGTCTACCTTTACGCGATCTATCTAATGTTGTTCCCGTGTCCGTATAACGTTTCATCAAATTTTCGATGGTTTTTCGATGACAGCCGAATGTTCTTGCAATAAGAACATTTGAAGCACCCATGTCCTTCATACCCAAGGCCCTGCCGCGCTGTTCTGGGGTCAATCTAGGCATTTTAAAATTTTAAGATTTTATATGACCTGTCTCACATGTGAATTTATCGCTTGCTAACTCACTTTCAATAATGAATGTGCGAAACAATGATCAAAGAAAAACGTGTTTTCTCAGTTTTCAACAAAAGTCATGAAAATCACGTACCTAATCAATTTCTGAGATGAACAACTGAAATGTTACGTTTTGGCGACCTGTTTCCATAAAACTTAACATTTAGCTAAAGTAAATTAAGAATATATTTGAATTCTAAAAATGGATAGTTTCATTTGGGGTTAAGTGTAAAGTTATTATCATTAGTTTAGTATTTTATAAAACTCATAAATGATTTGATATCATATTTGCTTCCAAAATCATCAACTCGTTTCACCAAAATAATATAAGATGGAAGGTATGTTAGTATCTTCTATAAATAAAATTGTAAATGCTGTCTTACGTTTTGCTATACAGCTATGCAACACACACAAAAACAAAAGCGACAGTTCGAAAATTCGTTTTAAATGATGATTGTTATTTAATGATTAATGTTTGGACATTTATTTTCTTTTATGTAAGGTTTAGATTCAGTTTATTTTTTATTTCATTGAAGGTTTTCCTTTACTTACTCAATCATAATGTTTGTCATATTCCGAAAAAGAATTGTCTTTTGTAGTTTCAAAACTCTAACCGCCTTATGACCTTTGATATAAATTCAAGTGATTCGACTTTCAATTTCAAACTTGTACACAACAATCTTGTAAAAACACGATGACAATGTTGATAAATATATGAATGATAACTTAAACGAATATACCAACAATAACGGATCATCAAGTTATTTGTGTGAAATAAGATCAAATGATGCAAAACTAACAGATGGTTTGGCTGTTTAATGCTTTCAGGGCATTTCAACAGGACAAGTTGTCTTTGCTAGTGAGCCCGACATAAATGTGACTGTGAATAAAATCTTGGCTTTATTTCTTTATTTGCTGTTATTAACTTTCTTCGCTTTATTGGCATTTGATCGGACACAGCGTCTGATAAATGGTATCAAAAGCAAGTTTTTCCTTCTAACACTGTCCTCGCTCAGACTAGTCTGTCATTATTTGATGAAATCTGATAATCATTTTCATTTACGCCTAATTTCAGAATTTGAATCTGAATCTTTAACTTTTTAATTATTCTAAATAGTTGCAACTTTATAAATAAAGATATTCCTTAAGTTAATAAAAAGATAATTTAAGTAAAAGTTGTTTGTAATTAAAAAAGATATGTATTTCAAAATATGTCAAACAAAAGTTGAATATGAGAAAATGATGCAATAATTGGTGTTATTTGAAATTATCAAATTGTCATTAACGTATAGATACAGGATAAACCTTGCACATTAATCAAGTCTTTCGAGATTAAACACCTCAACATTATAATTTAGACTCCAAATGACCAAATGAAGTTATCAAAATATTATATGGAGTATAAGTGGAGGTTGCAATAGTGAATCCTTGATACATAAAGAAATAATCTATTAGAATATATGAATACAGATCGTCGACTGTGACGGAACACACTTTCAGAGATTGTGTCTTCAGAGACTCAGGGGTTTAGACGACGAAGGAGAAGACGTCAGAGATTCTAATGATTAATTGGATTTTATTTCTGTTCATCGTAGAAGCCATCATCGGAAGTGAATAGCGATAAAGTTGCAAATACTGCTTGTATAAAAGCAAACTATCATCTATTTGGAGATGTAATTCATTCTCATACAGCTTAGTTTTTCAATTATGCTGATTGTCTTGTGTTGAAAATAAAAGAATAGTTTCTATGTGATTAAGTTTATTGTTTGAAAAAAGTGTTGTAATAACTAAGTTTTCTCGTCTCCTTAACATCGATCATATTGAAAACAAGATCGTTTTACCATCTAAAGAAATATTTAGAAAATCATATTACTATTTGTATTCTATTAGAATGTGAATAGTTTGTAAGCAGAGAGAATAAATGATGTGAATCATAAATGGTTCTCATTGAACTTTGTGTTCCTTAGTTCATTTAAAAACTTTTCTCAGTGTAAACATTTATGACTTATGATGCTATTTTGAAACGGAGAATATTTCCTTTTTCTTATCATATAAAGTTTGCGGGAAGATAACTGGCAATTGATAATTATGACTTGAAATGTATTGCATAGTGTTTAGTGTTATAGATAAAGCTATTCACTGATTACTCTTGTAAATTAACAGACTGGAGACTTCATAGAAAGGTTCGACTTCGAGGAAGAGTAATGAAGTAAGAGCCTCTAGAAAAGGTTAACATTGAAACATGTTGGAGTTTTAATTGGCTTCGTGTTTTTTCCGTCGATTTTGACAGATTTCCCCATGTCATCGTTATTTACTGATTATGAAGTGGCAGGTTTGAACGTTCCCAACAAGAAACAGGATGCATATTAACACTTCAATCTTCTACATTATTAAAAGATGTTTTCAAATGCAAGTAACGAGTGATAAAAAATTGACAAGATGAAATAAACGTAATTGAAATCTCGTTTTTACATTGCTGTTTTGAAATGAGACTGTTTTAAGCTCTTTGGATATTAAGAATTTGAAACTTTAGATACAGACATTTATATCTCGAAATATTGATGGTTTTGTTGATTTGTTTCTTATAAGGTTAATTAAGTTCAAAAAGAATTTGTTGTGGATTTTCTTTCATTTTTATAGTTTCAACTTGTACACAAGTAAAGAAACGACAGTTTCCTACTCAATTCGGTCATGACACCAAATCTGTTCAAAACGTAATGAAAGGACTCTTTTACGCCAGTTTGAATAGAGAGTCGAGACGCCATGTAGGGTATTTTATTAAACACCAATATTTGAACAACAACATTTAAAACAAGTCTTTGATGGATTATATAGCATTCTGGTATTCATAAAATGTAATAGGTTTCTTAAAGAGATCGCATGTTTAAGGGTTAAGTTTTAAATTACCCTGAATAAATTCCATGCAATTGCGTACTACTCTGTTGTCCCCTTCTCAACTACGTCGGAGTATGAAACATGCAGTTGTGGCACTTCAAAGATACATTGCCCTCTTTTCAAAACCAGGTACCAAATTGTACTGCTGAGCGACTTGGGGCATGATTAAAACTAAGTCACTTACCAAGAGTAGCTACACAAACCTCTCGACTCATGTCTCCGTCTGGGGCAGGGAAACAATGCATCAAGCTTTCAGATAATTAAGCAATGAGTGGGTCACCCACCCAACAAGGTGGATGAGTTGTTGCTGAACCTCTCTGACTGAGCACCACGTGCCAATATGTATCATGATATTGGCTTTCTGGGTGTTTCAAATCATACAAGGCATACAAGAAAAAGGACATCAAACAGAACCGTAATAAATCTTATTAAAATACTTATCTTAATTAGCGTTAAACTCTTTTTCCCTTTGCAGATGATGAATCCAGTTTAGTTGTTTAGTATTTGGACTCATAATGTATTGTCTATAAATTTTAATTTTTATGGATTTCAAAATCATACAAAACAAGTGAAAAGGGCAATTTCATTTACTTTATGATAATATTTTCGCTCTCTTGTACCTTTGGTGAAGTATTAAAGTATAGTAAAGTATAGATATTTATCAACAGGGTGGTCGTCATTATTTATCATAATACAGTGTCTTCGAAAATATGGCTAAAACACAAATGAAAACCATAAAAAAGATTGGTTTATTCAAATTCAAGTATGTAGTGTTTGAACACATATATTTTATCCTGTAAGTTATAATTGTCTTAAAATCTTGATACTCTGACAGGAAACTCAGTTAATTATACAAATACCATACCCTGTCGTGCTACAAAGATATTTAAAGACTGACTCAAACACAAATAAAAGCTATTTATTATATGATTGGCGGTGAAATACCGAAATCTATCAATGGAGATAAAGCGTGTTATCAGTCACTAGTGACAATTACAGTGGAACGTGTTATCAGTCACTGGTGGCTGATAAAAACAATGGTATGACGTCATCGAACAATGCTCTGACGCAATGACACGCTCATGACGTCATGTTGTTGCTTAGGGTCCTTTAGAACCAACTAAACGTAAATTCGCTTCAACTTTGATAGGAATAAAAAGATTAAAGCATAAAATAAATAGAAAATTTGTGTTTTCTTGACAAATACCACGTTTATCTCATCTCGTGAGGCAGAATAGTTTTATACTTTCACTCGTGGCTGCGCCACTTAAAATATAAACGTTCTTCCTCATGATAATTGTATTTAGTCAATGAGTGTTTAAACACATATCTTATATTCTGTAGGGTTAAGATGTAAACATCTTTATTATTTTATGATCTTTGTAACTAAGAACAAACGTGAGCTCATTTACTCATAATATGCTACACTCTCACTTCTTAACAACACCTACAAACACCTCGAGACCGCCAAATCTTATGTAAGAATACTTTTTGTCGACTTCTCTTCAGCATTCAACACCATTCAACCCCACATAATGATAAGAAAGCTACAGTCGATGGGAGTCAACCCGCATCTGATCAGATGGATCGGAGATTTTCTTCATTCGCGTCTCCAGTGTGTAAAGGTGAACAACAGTGTCTCTACCTTGAAGGCTATAAACACAGGAGCACCGCAAGGTTGTGTTATGTCACCAGTTCTGTTCACCCTATACACCAATGACTGTACAAGCACGGAGACTAACTGTATCAACGTGAAGTTTGCTGATGACGCAGCCATTGTTGGTCGGATGTGTGACTCAGTATCAGAGAGACAATACAGGGATAATGTTAAGAACTTTACTTCATGGTGCAGCGATAATCATTTGCTTTTAAATGTTAAGAAGACTAAGGAACTGTGTATCGACTTCAGAACTAACTCTCCAGCTGTGCAACCTCTACCGATAAACGACGAGCCCATTGAAACTGTGACAGAATATAAATACCTTGGTACATTCATAGACTTACAATAAGCTTACGTGGAACGTCAACACAGATTCTCTTTACAGTAAATGCCAACAACGCCTCCATTTAATGCGCAAACTTAGATCTTTTAACGTTTCTCAATCTGTTATGATATTGTTTTACACTACTTTTATTCAAAGCATACTTACCTTCTCATCTCAATGCTGGTTCGAGTCTCTTTCAGTCAAAAACAAATCAAAACTCAACAAAATTGTAAATTCAGCAAGTAAAATAGCAGGGGTCACTTTTGATAATCTATCATTTTTATATGAGCGGCAAGTACTTTCAACGTGTGAAACATTAACGACCCAACACATTTCTTAAATCCAGAATATAAGCTTTTACCTTCTGGCCGCCGCTACACAGTACCAATTACCAAGACTAAACGAGCTCGAACGTCTTTTATTCCGCAAATCATTTCATTTTTAAACAAATGTTGAATGTCCAGTCATCATCTTAGTTGTTAGTAAATTTAAATCATATACCTTATCTCCTTTTATGCTGTTAAAACTACATATTTTAATGCTGTATGTCCAGTCATCATCTGAGTTGTTAAACAGTTTTAAATCATATACCTTATGTCCTTTTATGTTGTTATAACTACATAATTTAATCAAATGTTGAATGTCCAGTTATCTTCTTAGTCACTTCAACCATCTTAATTCCCATGTCTTATCTCCGTTTTATGCTTTTATGTTGTTATTTAATAATTATGTCAAAGCTTTGTGATCCGGAACGAATTCCTTTTAAAGTAATAAAGTATTGTCTATTGTCTGTCTATTGTCTATGCTAAGATTTTCTTTCCAATTACATGAAAAGGTTTGCATGTTGACCATAGTCAATTACTTATCATGTGGAAATACTTATATCATTTCACACCAAAAGGGTTCTGTTGCTTGTTACCTAGCAAGTTTGGCATGCTTCAACTAAACTCCCCTACAAAAGAAACTTTAAACCCAGCTTCTTCTTTTGATAGAAGATTAAACAAGGCAAAATTGAGCGCAGCTCACATACCCCCGCCTGTAGTTTGACCGCCTTTCTTTGACAAAAATAGTGAAAAGTCATATGTTCTGATAAGTCCTAGGATTGTTACCGTATTTTTCCATCACATGATATAGAAAATAACATTAAAATTTAATTTGTCTGAATAGGTGTGAACTGGTATAACTATGATAATAAATGTTTTTCAACAAACTCTCACCTTCCATTCAGTTCCATGTAGGTCAATTTATATTCCAATATATGTATTCTTTGCAGTGGTATCAACATTCCAATATATGTATTCTTTGCAGTGGTAACAACATCAGTCATGTTCTATGTTCATCACAATAGGTCACAATCCCTTTCTTTTGGTTACTTCCCAAAAGATAACTTGAAGGCAAAACAGTCACATTTACAATGTTAAAACGGTATGTGTTTGTCATTAAGAAATAAACTTACAAGCTTGATCCTCAACCTACTGTTTTCTGACTGTTGTGGGTTCAAAATTTCAAAACTTATTTGAACTTTGGAATTAAAACCCCTTAAAGGCACAACAGCATCATATAGGTTACTACCATACCAAGTTTGAAAATTCCAAGTGGTATAGTTTTTAAATTATGATCCGGAAACGACACAAAGTCCGAATATCTGACCGTTTTTGGTCAAAATTTCAAAAATTATTTGAAGGTTGGAGGTGAAAGCCCTAAAAGGCACAACAGCATCATATAGGCTACTGCCATACCAAATTTGAAGTTTCCAAGTGGTATAGTTTTTTAATTATGATCCGGAAACGAGACAAAGTCCAGAAATCGGACGGTTTTTGGTGAAAATTTCAAAAATTATTTGAACCATTGAGATAAAAAACCCGAAAGGCACAACAACATCATATAGGCTACTGCCATACCAAATTTGAAGTTTGTAAGTGGTATAGTTTTAGAGTAATGCTCCCGAAACGATTTCGGACGGACGGACGGACGCACGCACGGACGGACGGACACGCGGAGCGCTATATACCCTGGACTACGTCGTAGCGGGGGTATAATAACGAACCATTTGATTTTTTTTAATGTTTTATGGTGAGCATTCAATTTTACATTTTATTTAAAAGCAATTATTTCAACCGTTTACGAAACCAAACAGTTTGTGTCACTTACACATTGAAGGGGTATGCCAATGTCTCTGATTAATTCGTAGGTCGATTGAGAGGATGTCGTTGATTCATAAATCTTGAAAAAGGAAACTGTTTCAGAGTCATGAGTGCCCTCTATGGGCCTCTAGACAAGCAAAAATACGTTAGGTAATGGCGTTCAAGAGACGTTAATTGACGTAATCCGGTAGTCGTCTCCTCTCTTCATGAACCAGCTTGTCAAGCTCATTTATGGTCTGAGGTGGTTATATCGTGGCCTAACTTGTTTGGCAACGTTGTCCCGTTGACGATCTTTCGGCGACAATTTAAGGGAACTATTTCGCTGCGGCGACATGGCTAGACGTTGACTTGACGTTTTGCTGGGCAAGGATATCACAGTCAGTCTGACAGTACGGGGTCTGATATTATCTTGGTGTAGAAACGGTCCGTGTGTAAATCTTTTCTTGGAACGTGCTATCAAGGATGCAAACCATAAATGTCTAAAGCATTTTATATCATTCTAGAACGTTTGCAAGTGCATTGCAATTTTTATCACAGAAGTCTCCAAAATGCAAACAATATTATTTTGGTGGTGATCAAATCCTCTTTCCTAGGGTTACTTTATGATATTAAACTGTTTCATTAATTACAACAGCCTATTATTATTCATTTAATTCATGCATATCAAGGTGTAAAATTTCTTTTGTAGGGGCGTTTACAATGCTGATAAAGTTGCAAGTACGTGTCGATATTCAGCAGAAAATGACAACAAGGCTCAAGCCAATCTTACAACATCCTACAATATTTTATGGTTTTTAGTTGGAGACATTTATATTTGATATATCTTGGGAGTGTTTGAATGATGAGTTGATCAGTGTCATTTTGACTTTTCAATATTTCACATGCTGGATCTCGCTACCAAACGAGTCTAAGCCAATGTACCTCTTCACCACTTCTGATCTTGCATAGCAAGAATATTATGTACAGCGCTGAAGATTTTATCAAAATTAGCGCTTTATAAAATGAAAAGTTTATAGTTAATAGTTTATAGTTTATAGCTATATCATATTGTGGCAGATGTATTGATTTGTAAATAAAGTATTTTAATATTATGAATATTCTCTCTCTCTCTTTTTAGCCTTATAATTACCAGGTACATTAAGGGGTTAAGCCTTTAGAGTTTGGCCCTAGTGAAATCCCATTACATAACTGCCCAAGCCATGACGCTCCTCAGCTAATTGGTCTTACTAACTGCCTGCACTTTTCAAATCATTCTGCACAGCTTTTTCACACTGATAAGACAGAATTTACGGACGGACAGAAAATGTAACTTTTGAGGTTAGTATATATATTTATTATAAAGTAATATTGCATTTAACCTTTGCAGTATATATTCATAATTAAAGCATATCTATTTATCATATTCTAAATAGGTATTTATCAAGTATAGCATGTAAGTGTGCTATGCATTATCTTCTTATTGTAATGCTCAAAACACTAAATAAATACTACTAATATATTCTTAACTTTTCTATCCCTTTTATGAGAGTTTGAGATGAGAGAATGTGTTTTAATAAAGTTGCTATATTTTAACTACGATAGGTGTAATTATAAAGGATGTGGAATAAATGCTTTATTCATAAGTGTAGATATTACAAATGTATTCCACATAACTATTATTCATTATTGTATTATTTTAACTACAGCAAATCCCGAGATTCCACGGCAGGTGCTGTTACGTGTGTGATCACACCTCTGTACCACCCACAGGGTATGTGTAGCACCTGTATATATACTTCATATGTTTTATCATAATTCTCATTACGCCTGTGTAATGAACTACCTTTCTAATATTGTAAATAGTGTCATCACGTAATATGTGATGATGTGATAACTTTCATATCATATCCATATGAATAACCATGTAACAAGTATTGTTTAACAGCACATCATATTTCCAGAGTATGTGCCCGGAATGATAATGTTATTCATATAATGAGTAACCATAGTTTTATAGTTTATCATCACCATATTTATATTGCTGTGTATTGAATTATATGTATTGTGAATCAATATGTATACTATGAGATATTGTGTGATGTATATTATATTATTATATTTGTTGTTACAGGGTGTCAAATCAAATCGATTACACGTTTACTCCAAGGAAATAAACGTTCTCACACCCCACAGGAAGTGTTGTCATACTTTGAAGCACGTTAAACCCTGTTACAATATGTTAGTGGCAGTAGTGATAATTATCGTTAATTCCTGGGCTTGCGGTTTCCACTACCTTGTGTTTTGTATGATTATGTGTCTTAAACATTGAAGGTCAGGTCCTATTACGCTTTTATCTACTTCCCGGTAATGGGTTCACGTTCAAGGAAGTCTCCAATAGAATCCTCTATAATTGTCAATTACTCCCAGACTGCCGGGGGAGGAGGCTTCGTTTGTTGACTGACATGTTCCTCTGATGATCCATGTATATGTTAGTGGATAATGTAATGAAAGCAGAAAACAGTAAAAAACAAACAAACACCAATTTCACATAATCATTGGTTTTCAAATATCAAAGAGTATGTAAATAATGTCCTTTAGACATAAGGCTTATATTTCGTGGCGCTAGTATTGGGATGTTCATTGATTTTAGTCGAATATTGATGATTGTCATATACTTTGAATGTGTGCATGCGTGATGTGTTTTAGTGAAGCAGAATATAATATCTTCACGTTCAAGGAAGTCTCTAATAGAAACCTCTATAACTGTCAATTACTCGAAGACTGCCGGGGAAGGAGGCTTCGCTTGTTAGCTGACAAGTTCATGTAATGAAAGCAGAAAACAGTAAAAAACATCCTGAACATCGTGTAAGTTGTAATGTAAATAAGATAAACAACTCAGTTTATTGAGGGCTCTCTTTCCAGAGACACTTGATGACATGTTCTAGGTATTTATTTGAGATGTGTTTAAATTCAGGTCATGATTTACCAAACACCAATATCACGTAGTTATAGGTTTTCAAATATTATTGACTATGTAAATAATGTTCTTTTAGGCACAAAGTTTATATTAAGTGGCGCCCATATTGAGATTTTTATTAATCATAGTGGAATGTTAATGATTGTCTTATTCTTTGGATTTGTGCATGTTTAAGTGAATGTCTTTTTAATTACCCTTTGGACACATGTGAAGCCGAATACAATATCTTATCTCCTCAAAGAAGATTTATCACTGGGATATCAGCATGACAATCTTCATAAAACTGTATTGACACTTTGAAACAATTTAATAACATGCATCTTGAATATGCTCTGATGGTCCTGAGATCAAATAGAATAGGTCCGTAAGTCACGAGTGTTTATCAATCACAGGCACCTTCTCTGGAGACGTTCATTGAAGTATTAATATTTATAAACAAAGTTGTGATAAATCTTTGTCGATTTTGCCAGAGGGATGTTCATTTACATATTTGACAGTTCTAGATGTTCGAAGACTATGTCACAACGTTTATCCAGACATTGGTGTTTCTTATAGAGATAGGTCTTCTTTGAAACAAACTTTAGAGATGCATTTGGCAATCGTCACTAAGATTCACATGGATTAGAAATCATTTTTAAAGTGGAAAGTATTATACATAATGATTATATCAGAATGTTAATTCAGAAAACAAACAAACTCTATACACCTTAGGAATTGTAAAGGTCTCATTCCAAATTCCTTAGTTTCTTATCCCTAAACTTGTATTGCTATAGAAACCTTTCAGTACTAACGAATCTCATTTTCTCTTAAATAGATAACTAAGAATTAATTACTCAAATCAGAGTTTACCTCCGGTATTAGTCTCAAGTTCACTTACTTGAGAACACTTCAAAGGATTTCTTGTTACTTGTGGTTACTAGTAGACCATCTAAAGGAAGTTGATCCTTATTTAAAGGTAAATTATAGTGTGTCCAATTATATATCTTACCAGTAAGATATTGTAATAGCAAATCTTGTTGGATGAATTAAGAAAGCATGTTCTCCAAAAATGTATTTTGATGTTAAGATAATGATTTCGTCATGTTTGTAAGGAAGGAAATATATATCATCTCATATATATGAAGGAAATATATATATATATATACATTTTGAACTAAAAGATGGTGGCACGATTCAACTAGTTTGTCATCGTATATATGTTACAGTCAATATGTCAAACCAGCCATTTTGCCAAATGCCTGAACGATTTAGTCATTTGACCAAATGGCTGAAAAATGACACCAGAGCATCAAGACGTAGTTGTAGAACAGTAAACACACACACATATAAACACTGTTGTAGCATACATGTATATTCATATGCCAATAATATGGTTGTTATTGAAACGATTTATTGCAACAGTTTAGACTCACGCGGTTACATTTCATGAAGCCCTGTCTACCTGTCGTCGATTCTGATTTGACAGCCTCACGTAGTGATATTAATCTATATTTTTCGATTTCTTCCAAATTTAAGATTTCTTTCTGGGCAAACATCAAACTGATTTTCATTTCAATACACTTTTAATTATAACTTTGTAGATCGTGGGGTGCTTCAATGCAAAGGAAAAGATCCTTCAACACACACAAAATTTTGATTTTCAAATGATCCTGATAAACCATTATCCACTTGATATTACCTTGTGGAAGTGACTAAATGTCGAATAGGTCCACTTGTCTACATGATGCAAAATTCCCTTGTAAGGATTGGCCTTACAACTGCACCTTTCGTTCTTGGCCGCTTTCACTTCTTCTGACAGTCAAGGAGTAATTATTTGAAAAGTTCAATCGACTCACCTGCTAAATTTAGCACATTTCTTTGCAAATTCCTTCAGCATTCTGTCTCTTCAACCATGACCAATTGTTAAGTGTGTTGGGATATCATATGTTTCTTCAATATTGACAAAATACAACACTGTCGAGTCACCATGTTCATGCTTTTTTATCAGTTTTTCAATTTTGCCACATTCATCTATATATTCATATTTGTTCAAAAGATAATAGTCACTATTTGTCTTTAAGTCAGTTTCATGTTCTTCGGTCTGGCATTTATTGAAAAAAAGCCTTCTCTTGGAATTAAAACCTTTATACTTTTTGGTAATTGAGCCACAAGATTATTGATTCACAACACTTCAGTGACATGTTATAACTATTTTGACATATTGCCTAAACAGTAACAGTCAAATTGTCAAAAACACAAGGTCCAATTTCAGTCATTTAGCTAAATGCCTAGAAAAGTTAGTCATTTCATCAAATGACTGATTGTCGCAGAGTTCACGTTATAATAATTTGGACTCCAAGTGTTTTCAACAATATTCCAGTTATTCAACACGTGGATGTTGCCATCAGAGAGTGGACAGATAAGGGAGAAGGAATCCAAAAGGAACACAAGGAAAGAAAGGCAAAGTGTGAGAAGATTTGGTCTGGTCGATGATACTATCTCTCCACTGTGATGGAATACATCCACTTTTCAAAATCATATTAAAAAGATTAGATAGGTGTTGCATCAGAACTTTTCCTCCATACTTTAAATGTTCATAAACTATTCCATCTGGTCCCCCAGCTTTGTTCATTTTCAGAGAGGAGCAGATCCTTGTAACTTCTTCGGGTGTCACAAAAGGTCCATCATAATCAGCAGTTAAATATTTGGCTCTAATCATTTTCACAGTTTGCTCAATATCTCTTTTAAACTCATTGTCAAAATGATCTCTATCCGTATCTTTGTATATTTCTTCAAAATGATTGGCCCAACCACTTAAGATTCCTTCAGCATCACACAGAGTTCGATCATGAACACTAATTGGATTTAAACTTGATTTGGTCCGAGGATGAGTTTTGTTAAAACAGTGCCAAAAGCTGACTTGATCAATATCTGATGTGGCTTCTATCTCTTCGAAAACTTGTGATTCAAAGACATTAAATTCTGCTCTAATTTCCCGTCTAAACATACGTTTTGCCTCTTTGTATTCTACAAAAGAGGGTACGTCATCACCACGTGGTCTCCCTTCGTTTATCCAGACATGACGTTTGAGTGACATCGAGTTATGAAGCTGGTTGACCACCTTGTTCCAGTAAGGTTTAATGTGGGTCCCGCTAGCCTTAATGGGCAAGGTTTTTTTGAAGCTTCAAGGAGGGTGGAAACTATGGTATCACAGTATTCTTCAACAGCTTGCTGAGAACCTTCTTTTGGACAGTAGACTCCCCACAGTAAATGTGATACGGCAAATGTGTAGTCAGAGATTTTCCCGGTACGTGCAGCTTTTCTCCAGGAGACATTAAGCTTAGTGGGTTGATAAGAATCTGCTGGTGATGTATCCCTAGAGCATAAGGAAAACACAATAGGTCGATGATCTGACACATTGAACAGATTGTCATCAGGTATCTCGCACTTTATGACATCGCTCAGTTTACATGGCGATATAAGAACATGGTCAATCATAGTGCAGGGTCCACTTTCATATGAGCAGAATGTCCATGTTGACCCTTGACATATATTCTGCACATTTAGAGATAACAGGTTACATCTGTCCATCATTTTCTGTAACTTCTGTGAGCGGCTACAGTATGTGTTTAGTTGAGATCTTGGGCCGTTCAGTTTAGTGTTCATGTCTCCCATTATGATTACTTCTCCTTGTGCTGCATATGAGGCATAAATATCCTCAATAATGCTTAATGATGCATCAAAGTGTTCACTGGATCTCGTTACTGCAGGCATATACACACTGAATATTGATAAGGGCTGTTCACCTGGGAGATGTAACTCAATGCCAACAATAAAATCATAATCCGTCTCAATCTCAATCACATTATTTGCAATCTGATTTGAAACCATAACTGCTACACCGCCTCTGTTCACACTCCTCTCAGGCGGGCTGATGAAACCATCCCCATAACACTTTACAAATACAGCGTACTTGTCACTAAGATTTGTTAACACAGACTGATTGTGGGGTCCGAGATGATGTTCACAGAGACAACACACATCAATGTCGTATTTTTCCAAACATGATATCAAATAGGGCACACTTGTAGATATGCCACGACAGTTCCAAGTCATAATATTCATATTCGTGATTATCTGTGTTTATTATTTTGAGAACTTCGAGGTACCCACTTTCTTATTATCAAGCCATAGGGCCAGAATTTTGGATCTCCTACTTCATTCCTTCATGAGAAGGGTACATTGATTTGGGCTGATAGTGAAGTACGGGATTTTGAGTGAAACAGACTAATCATTTTACATCTAACTCCATTTTCTTCAAGGTATTGCCTTATTTCTTGTTCTTTACATTCCAGGTGTATCCTTCCTACATAGAATCTTGCAACCCTGTGTCTCGGTTCGGCTGCACGAAGCATAGATTTTTCATTCATATCTACTTTCCTTGCTTCATTACCAGTGTTTGTAATTGTTACTCTTACGTTTGTCTTCTTGTTGCGTCTTTCTACTCGAGTCCAAGTTTCACCATTGTCAGTCCCTCACATCATTCCTACCATAACTGTGATCATTGTCATGTGAGTGTCTTCTGATACTCAAGTTATCTGATTCTTGATCAGTATGACTTGTGTTATGATCTGAAATGACGTCATCATCATCACTAGTGACATCTGCATAGTGCAGCTCCAATCCGTTATCAAATGATATACCTTCATCATTTATGAATTTGTTCATAATAACATCTCCAGTATGACTGCTATTATTTGTCACACGTTTGGTAACCTTCAAAGACTGTGAATCATTTCTACCTGATCCATTGATATGGACACTTTCACAACCATTACTTGTCACGGGCTTTTGTCTCAAGTTTGACTTGCCTGCTGATACATGCACTTCATGCCCTGACACTACACAATCAGACACTTCAGAAACCGTTACCGTGTCTTCCACGTGGTTTGTAACGGTTTTCCCGAGTCTTTCAGCCCTGTGGCAGCTTGGTTTAGTCATGAGGCTTGATCTGCTGTCAGTATAAGCGCTTGTCCTAAGTTTCTCAAGTTCACTTGATTGCTGATGTAACTCTGACTCCATGTTTTTCATGTGCGCAGAGTTACTTTGCAATTGTTTCTTAAGCTCATTACATCACGTGCATACTCACTTTTCAGAGACAATAGGTCTCTGTCTAACCTGACAATTGTTTCTTTCAAGTCATTGATTAGTGCGTGGCATTAATCACTAGGTCGGGTGCATGTGTCACTTTTAGATCTGTTTGTGCTACATACAAGGTCACAAAGGTCATTCATTATATGTCCAAAGCATGCATGAAATAACACAAAACAATCCTTAGCTAATTTCACAAGCAAAGAATCGCCCTTATTATTTCTTCTCTCCATACGTTTCTTCATAACACCATTTGAATAAGGAAAATCTTCCCTTTGTTTTGCCTTTATGAATAAGTTGTGCCGGATCATTTCAAGTTCATTGATATCATTTTTGCAATATGTTAATGCTTTTGAGACAAAAACATCTTTGGGAATGTCAAACGACTCACCATTGCTTACAGCTTGTATGAAGCAATCAACTTGGCTGGTTTGCACTAATCCAATGTGTGATCCGCCATGTTGTTGTGCATTTTGTAAATCGTCCCATGTTGAATACTGACTTGTATTCAGAACTTGGTCATTTTCATGAATATCTTCATTATAACTCTCACAAGGTGTCGACAATAGCATAGGCGACAGTTCTGTATATACAGCATCAGTATGAATATCAGCATGAGTCTCAAAACTTATAGTTTTGTCAGAGCAACTTACAGTGTGACCGGGTAGGTCGGCCATTTTGAAGTCTTCTTGGAGATAAAAGCTACAACAAGGCAACTAAAGAACCCAAACAACCAGGGCATGGTTTTGAGTCTCGTGGCGAGGGATATTACAATGATCCTTAGATGCGAATAGCAATTCCTCAAGATGAAATGTATTCATTGCGTCATGTTCAATGTCAGATGTGTACCTTGAAAAGCAGCCTCGTCGTTATATGACTGCTCAAATAACATAGATTAGAAGTTTGAGGACGAGTACGTTAACTAAGTAATTATGTTCTTACAATAGAGACACATTATATCAATTTGGTCGTGAAAAGGACAATCTGTTCTAAATTCTGTTCCTCCTATGTATACACATGCGCATAAAAATATAATCTAAGATCAATCATAAAATCTTAAATTTTAATTCATTAAAGGAAACATTTTGCATAAGAAGGACGAATTGTTGTGCATGCTCAATAACTTTAAGAGTAAAGTGTATGCCAAGCAATATATGATTTACAAAAACTTGATACTTTTACAACTTGTATCGGCAGCAGAGTAAATTAGATTTTAATTTGAATATATATCATGTTGTTTACAGTTATATTTGCACATAAAATGCGGCATGAAAACATTGAATTACGATGGTGAGTTGTAAAGTATTGTTATATGTAAGCTGAAGCTGCTACTTGTTTATATATCACGATGTAAGAATCTAGTATCACAAGCTAATGGGAATCACCTTCACCTTCTGTTCAGTTTATAACTCTCTAAACATTTATTTGATATCAGTGGATTCTCAGTACAATATTACTTACTTCCGCTGTCTGCTTTAAACACAGCAATCTGTCCCCAAAGTTTACCTCTCATAACTGGATGTTTTCATCTTGTCTCAGTTTGACTTAATTCACTTGAGGTCACCTCAATATCGAGTACTTCAAACACTTGAAATACTCCAAAAGCTTCCTCTGGAACGGTTGTGATGATATAAGACTTTTCTTTAATACTCGTTGGGGATTTCGTTCAAATAAGATTAAATACATCCTGTGGTACAACGTCTTTTGTCATGTAAGAAAACCATCTATTAAGGCATTTTTAATAATATATACATTTCATTCATCTTTTTGTAAATTCAATAGGAATTTGTCACGGAAACAAGTATATCAACTTGTTCTTAGCGTGGTCAACAATATTTGAGATTAATTACCACCACGGAAGGGGTTTTCTCATTCGTCAATTCGAGTTTTTAATCATATCATCTTTGTCCTGAGTGTCCGAAATACTTATCTACCACCTTTACCTCACTAGGCAAGGTGGATGTCTAATTTATTTATACCCACAGAACATTTCAATGGGACACGTTTCGGCTATTGTCATCTAACATATGATTTTGACTAAATATAATCGTGGCTTTAAACTTGAAGTCATTTTGATATCACGTATTGTGTTCCGTATCGAGAATGATACTTTGTAGAGTATCTAAAGTCAACTGCTTTTCTTGCAAACACTGTATAGTACACTTATTTAGGTATTCTATTGTATTTATAAACTAAAATATATTTTCATTTCTGTGTAACAAGAAACATTTATTATAAAGACAAGGTTTCTGAAAAGACCATGTTGGATCATTCGAATACAAATAATTTATTTTTGAATTTTTGGAAACAGATTGTTGACTCTGCTAACCCAAAATTCGATTTTTTACATTTTAGACTTAACAATCACTGAGTGAGTTCAAGAATGCTTTAAATTCTTTATATATTGACAATGGGCGACCGTTAGTGAGTTAAGCTGAAGACTTCATCAGAACTAAATCTAAAAGACATGATATTTGCTCTTCAGCTGCCTCTTGAGGATATTCGTCTACTAGAAGTCGAGGGCATTTAAAGAACCTTAGAGTGTATACTATTTCTAATAGAGTGAATTTTTGTTATCGCAGTTAATGGCTTATGTGACTCGTAAATGACTCTCATAATGAGAGATAACTTCATTAAATATCAATGTTACGGGTAATGTTGCTAATGAGAATTGTTCAACAGTGTTTCCGATTATGAGATGGTATTTATCGATTGACCTTAGACTGGATATGGTTTGTAATCAATAAACCTATCCCATGCTTTCTTAATATATTATCAAATAACTTCTTTTTTGGGTATATATTTTGTGTTATTTCCAACGATTCCAATACTACCACACATCAGCTTTATTCTGAGCCTAAGTCAGTCTTGAACTATAGGTATGTAATAAACAGAATATTGTTATCCAATGGCGAAATGAGATTTCCATTTACTATATGCTCTTACAATATACCTGGTATCGGAATATAACAGTTAATCACGCAATTGTACCACTTCTGGGAGTCTGAAGGAGGTGGGAATTTTAAATGTAATTTGGTTGTGAATACAAAATAAACTTCAATCATATTTAATGAAAGACGTTTTGAGACCGATTCAGTGAGCACTGTCTACACTCGTGTCTCTCTTTAGTTGTTTCAAACCACAGATCCCTTTAATTGTATAGACTATCAAACTTAACATCTAGCAGCAGACACATGCCAATAAATGAATTCACTGAACTCATGGACTTTTGGTAGTTGAGATCTGTTTTGACAGAAGTATTTGAGCTCGCCACAAATATAAGCATCAATTACACAATCTAATGCAAATTACCTTTTTGTGTATTTTAATGAGATCCTAAAAGTATACGTTAATTACTAAAAATTAAAATAAATAATGATGTGGTGAGAAAATTAAAAACTACCCACATTTTTGACAGTACAATCTACATATAGAAGTAACATGTATGTTAAAAAATCAATAATCCAGTTAAAGTGATGGTGAGGTCATCAATAATTGGATGAGTTTTGGCCCAGAGTTGAACATCAGGAAAATTTGTCATTCTCATACATCAGTGACAGTATTCATCAAATGATGTATTTTTTTCTATGTCTAAAATGCCGAATCTATCATTTCTTATACGGCCGTAATCAAATTACTGTATCTGGGCCATATCCGTAGGAGTTGAGTTTTTGGATATACTCAGCACATTAAGGAAGGATTTTTTCTCAATTGTCAATTTGAGTTTGAAACATATCATATTTTTCCAGCGTGCCAGGCATTCTTACTTACCACTTTTACCTCACTGAGAAAATTGAATATCTATTTTATTTATACCCACTGAACACTTCAATGCTGACATCTGACATATGATTTTGACTCAATAAAATATTAGCTTGAAACTTGAAGCCATTCATATATGACGTGGTGTGTCCTTTATCGAGAATGATACTTGTAGAATATTTAAAGTATCGGGTTATAGCTGGTTTTGTGTCAACTGTTTTTCTTGCCAACACTGTATCTTGAAATATTTATGTATTAATTATACTGTTAAACTAACATCAGGAAGTTTGGTCATTCTCATACATCAGTGACAGTATTCATCAAATGATGTTTCTCTTATGTGTCTAAAATGCCGAATCTATCATTTCTTATGCGACTGTAATCAAATTACTGTATCATATCCCTAGGAGTCGAGTTTATATATATATTCAGCACATTAAGTTAGGCTGAGATATTTAATATTATGCTTCTGATTTTCTTTGCCTATAACTTCTTCAAAGTTGTGACTGTAATTATTTTCTTTCTTTTCTATGAAACATACAATGAAAAGTCTTCTTCTTTGCAAAGTTAACGGGTAGAACCATTGTTATTTGTCTTTTCATCTTCTTTTGAATCTGTGAAGGGTTCAACAAAACTTGATCTTATCACATAACACTTCTTTGTAGTTTCATCCCATACATCAACAGTTCTTTAATCAGATTATGCTGGCATGGTTCTCTGAAATATCAAACGGATGTTTTTTCACATGATGAAAGACAAAACCAAAGTTTAAAATTGTCCTTCATTGCTTCTGCAGTCTTCTTCGTGGTGCACGATGCTGTCTTAATCGGTGAGAAAGAGTAAGGAATTATATGATCACCGATATAGTTGATACATCCCACATAATGCACATATTGCACAAAGAAATGTTAAAGTGTTCATTCCTTTCAGTTGTTTGTGTGTATTGAAACACTGTAATCATATGTTAATATTTTCGCTTTCTAGTTGTTTTTCATCAGGAGAATAAAAAACAAAAAATGTTCACTTGTTTCTGTATTTTCAAGTCAAAAACAATCTTATCTACTCATTTAAAACCTACAATTTCTTTATTTTATTTTGGACAAATGGAAGTGACGGACACGTATGCAGAGAATGAGCCCACTGATCTTCCTGACTTGACAGTTCTAGTGCAGCACAAACTCATCTGGGAATTAACAGTTATTCACTGACAATATTCAAATCAACAGATAAAGATGTTAAAGGATTCCATCTGAAAAGTAAATGGTCTGCTGATAATAATAATTAGTAATATTGCAATTTCCAGCCTTTTAAATGTATATTTAAGGTTTGTAGCTTTGGTAAAATCAGAGTATTTCCATCTTATATCTCTTGGTTATTTTATGAAGACAAAAGCTGTAGAGACCACATACGTTTTTTGCATATCGTCTTCAAACTTTTATCACATATATGTGAACAAACGTCATTACAGGGCGCAGCACTAACTAGTGGCATTGTGTAATACGCCATGCATCAAATGATGACGCCACACTTTGTGAACACATCTTCCACTAAAGTCAAATTATCACTTTTACCAAATGAAATATGAAAACGAAAGCTGCAATTTAGGGGAACCAATTACATAGTGACAAAAAAACATCCTTAAACTAGATTGCAAAGATTCACAGAGATTTATCACACATGTCGATTTTGCTTTTACGGATAGTCAACTTCTTGAAGTAGTTTTAACTGAGAATATTATACTAGATGCTATCAATACAAAGTGAAGTAACTTGTTATACCTTTAGGCATCTTCTCCAACTTCGTGCTTGTTTGATTTAACCTGTTAATTACCACTCTATGTATGTAAACAACAAGAAATCAACAGTCTATTACCAGGTAATTGTCTTAAAGATCTTTGCACAATAATGTACCAATCAAGACATGATAATGTTATGTATTTATGTCTAGCTAGGTAAATATAGTTAATTATACATCAGTATTTCGGAACTTTTTACACAGGCTCTAATTAAAAGGACAGTGCTCTATTTAAAACATCAAAGTGTATATCATTGATCACATGTATGCTTTGTAGTTGTTTAAAATCCCATCGTTACGAGTATATCATCAAAGCCTACAGGATGAAAAAAGTACGTCAAGCATCCAAAATGCTTGTAATTGCGCAGTGAACGGAATTTAATGATGTCTTCCGGTTGCTTGCCTTGTTATAACTAAGTATCTATCTTGGTTTGAGGAGCGTGTTCTCCAAGTTGATATTCGTGCGTACATTAAAGGCACAACTGATTTTCGTCACATAGATTTATGTGAAATATCTTTTTATTTGTTCTTTACAAAAGTGAACGTTCTAAACATGCACTTGTAAAATTTCAATAAACCACATTGATACAGAAAATCTATCAATAAATTTGAACCAATGCAGTTCCTTTTCGCTTGAAAGTAAGGCATCATTTTAACCTTTCCTACAGTAGCTTTTATTGGTGTTGGAATGGAGGTCACTTCAAAGAGAATAATGCAATGATCAATCTAATTAGGACACGTAGGTGAGTAGATGAAAACTCTTGCAGCTCATTACTGTATAAGGTGATGGAAGATCCATTAGACCAGGATGTTCATTGATTATCTGCACCTTCACTCCAGGAAATGATCATGGAAGGAAGGTAGTTGTATTGATCCTGTCTTCTGTGTCTTGATGCAACAACATCATCGACTAAAATACAAAAGTAAACCACAGATTAGTTGCTTGAAATTTAATTATACAATGTTTGAACACATACATTATATTTTGTAAGTTGTTGTTATTACTGGTCTACGTTTATATAATTCCTCAATCATTGTTTGATTCAATTCTTGTTAGTGATGTTGCAAGTTAAGACTTAGATGCGTTATTGGTTAAAATAGTTATAAGAACGTGTAGGTATGAATATCAGAGGCTAAAACACAAATGTAAACCACAGATTGGTTGCTTGAAATTTAATTATACAGTATTTGAACACATATATTATATTTTGTAAGTGGTTGTTATTACTGGTCTAAATCCATTGCATTCAGTTCAGCGGCATTTTTATATATGTATTAAATGGTGAGATATTGATGTTCATTCTCACCATATAACGGGTTTGCATGTTGATAATTTTTACCACTGCTCGAGTATTAAAGACAAAATACACAAAGTGACTAATGAAGAAAACGTTTATATAATTCCTCATTCATTGTTGTTTCATTCTGAGAGAAATAAAGAGGGTTTTGTTGCTTCAATTCTTGTAAGTAATGTTGCAAGCTAGGACTTAGATGCGTCCTTGGTTAAAATAGTTATAAGAACGCGTAGGTATGGATTCTTTCTAGCTGTTCTTTAAAATAATTGAAAATGAATTTCAATAATACACACAAGTAAACAAAATCACTCTATAAGAACCACTTGACTTCTCTTCATTAGCAGACAAACATCACTCTCAAATCCATACAGTTTGGATAGTTACAGGTTTCCTATTAGATGGTGAGTTGAAATATCCTCTACACTAATGATAGATAATGAAATGTTGTCACTATTGTCATTCTATTAACGAGTTTAACTGATGTCCACCTCACCAATGAGTTTTGTTGTAATTATCCTAATTAACATTTCACAAAGCTGTACATCATTACATCAATTCTGGTTCATCAACTGATCATGAAGAGGACACGAGAGTGTGGATCAATGTTACTGGGTGTTATTCACCTGTTCGATACTTTTCCTCTACAGTTTTCTGATGTCGTTATCAGGAAGTGATGAAGCTGAAGGACTGTGAGATGAAATGATTTTGATGTTAATGCGGCTTCCAAGAGTATTTCACTTATATCACAACTGCTAGAATTATTGCGATGAAAAAGCCGGCAACACAATTGACGTTTTAACCTGTAAGAAGTGGCTGAAACTAGAGAACCATGGGTGGTACTTCACTGAAATTCAATGTAGCATTGCACCAAAACCCATCTAAAACAGTTCCCTTCTGTGTCACAGTTGTGGCGGGGTTATAACTCTGGACTTCCTGATGGGAAGCTGAACTTGCTAACCTCTGCGCTATCCAGCCATTAATGATGACAACGACATATGCCCATAGATATACCTTTAAGTGTTTCAATGAGGACGACTTCATGATATGAACTTCTAATAGTTTAAGAAAATAAGTTTCTAAACAATTACTTAAAGTGAATGCAGTAAAAGGAAACATTGTTTTCATGTTTAATTAAAAAAGGTAGAACTCCAATTGGAACGAAGATAAACTGAGATACCACACGACATTTTGAAAAACTAAATACTTGTGAAAAAGAATGAAAATATTGTAGAATTGTGACAAGCACATGTTTTTAAAAAGAATTTTCACATTTTCATACATCCGAGCATACTAGATTTGATGTCCTGTCTGTTAAAATGCACTTAGGGACATAATTTCCTTTTTGACTTGTGTTTGACTTTTAAGTTTAATAATTATGAATAAGGGAAACTTCATCTACATGCTACAACCATAAGAAACCTTTTTGGTAACGAATTAGGTAGGACATTATGAAACAAATGAACAAAACGTTTTTGCCCTATTATCTCGTCTAGTTCAGGACATTTCTTTATAGTGGGTTTCAGGTACATGAAAGGATCTTATATAATTTCAACACAGCGTGTCTAGTATGTAGATGTTAGATTTGAAGGTCACGTACTATGATGTTATAATCAACTTCCAATAATTGCTTCATGTTCAAGGAAATCTCCAATAGAATTCTGTCAATTACGCACAGACTGCCGGGGGAGGAGGCTTCGTTTGTTGACTGTCAAGTTCCTCTGTTCATCGTTCTATGTTAAAATCGACACATTTGTGTCAAAATCAGAAAACACTAAAATGTATCCAGAAATTTGATGTGAATTGCAGTTAAGTCCCCACTCTATCAATCTTAGTACGGCCAGTCCTCCTAATGAATCTTCAGTGTTATAGTAGACGTGAACAGAAAACACTGAAATGATAACCTGAAAGTTTAAAGTTGAGCTCGTGTTCTATAATCCCACAACTGCAAACACAAAATAAATGTTGTAATGTTTACATTAGTTAATAAGTGATGTTTATATTTATTATAACCACACAGGTAACAGAACCTTTAATTATGTTACTAATAGGAGATGTTTCTCTAACTTAAACCAAGTAAATCAAAATTTTCTTCCTGAAAATATATCTTACATTCTCATTTTTGTAAATACATGGAACTCAACCCCGTCACGAAAACAAGTAATTCAATTTGTTTTTCTGGTAAACATGATTGTGTGGTCGCCCAAAATTAATCAAAGTTACCTCTCCATCAGGAATATTTCGCATTCATCATTTAATGAATCAATGTTGGCTTTGTATGTTTCAAATGATAAGTCGAGGCTCAACACACACGTTTACCTTTTCTACTTAGTGCTTAATCAAAATATCATATCAAGGTAAACTTTATATATGTATATATACTGTATTGAAAGGTAGGTGGTACTTATGAAACATTAATTCAGAGAAGCCAATGTTTGCGATATTGTGAAAATATTCTTTTAGATTTTATTTAAAAAAATATAATCTATGACTTTTCCGATTGACTAGATTTTATAGTTTCCTATTTCATATTCATTTGGTTTTTTTCCATATTGCAGTAAACAACAATCATATGCTTTTTGTAAAAACCAAATGTTAAACAATAATTTGAGATATATATGAACGCTTACTATAAAATTGATTATTAAATAAAGCTTTTATAAACATATTTTTAGATTGAGGTCAGATGTTGCAGAACTAATTAGGATTTGGCTATGTTTTTATCTTACGCATAAGTACTATATCCCATTGTTTCGAAAATCTCGGTATGACTGCATTTTGCCCGGGCACCTTGTGTGATACATACGGTGCATGGAACATGTGCAAACCGATTTTCAAGCCACAATTGCTCAAGCGCAGACGTATCTTATTTACCTGCCTTTATCTATTAAACATATTCGTTAGGTTTTTAAACACCCACATGTTGATAAATTTGATTGGTTGGAGGTTACAAAACTAAATTGTAGAAGTGATGTGTAAGTAGTTCAAGTGTTATTTATTTATAATTTTTGGATAAAACCTAAAAACGGTCAGAAGTGAAAATGTGTCAATGAATGAATGAAATAAGTTGAAATATTTAAAGAGGCTTATAAAGATTTTAGTTGCACTTCAATGAAATAATGGTCACGTATCATAATTCTTAAATATACTTTAATTGGATCCGTGGTAAATTAATATCAACATTGTTTCATCATGTTTTGGTAAAAGTAATGAATGACTCATATCAATGTTTGAAAAATATCAAGCTACTCTTTGAAGTACAACCATATCTAATTTCCTTCTACTTTTTACAACATTACAGAAAATATCAGTTCAGACAGGGACTATAAAGACACATTCTTTCAGAGATTATGACTCTTATAGACAATCTTGACAGCTCAGCTAGAAGATGTAAACGTGGTTACATGACTAGAAATCATCATCAGTAGTAGTCACGCGATAAGATTGCAAATCTGGCAAATATTGACAATAAACTGATGATAAGATGATAAAAGTATACCTGTAAGATAAATTAAGAATTTCACCCACGTGTCTTCTGATATCAAATATATAAACTATGATAATTTCTGATTATCGTGATGAAATATAGTTATTCCCTGTGTTGAAGATTAAGATGTTTTTTGTCATTCTCGTTCATCAGCGAAAGATCTCATTAAATGATATATTTTTTCTTTTTCTAAAATGCCAAATTTATCATTTCTTATAACACTGTAATCAAATTACTGTTAGGCAAGTTCGATGGGGTCGACTTTGGAAACATTAAAGATAAGCTAGAGCTAAAGAAAACACTGGTATGTAGTAAGTTTGGTGTAACAGATTTGATTTTCTTAAACTGTTTTAAAGTTACCTTATTGATAACTTGCTTGTGCCGCCATGCTCAATCGATTTTCTCTCTGCACACGAAAAACATGTATGAAAGAATGATGTCTTTCGTGAACCTTCGTGATCAGTGAAATTGATATTTTGGACTTTGTAAGCACTCCTGGTCCATACCGCAAAAAATATGCCTATATTACTATTTATTTACTATTTCAGTAATTCCATGACTTCAATGACACACCCTTAATGTATGAATTCAAATAAATATTTTTAATCTCCGCACGCATTGTGATATGTAATATTGTTATAATTGGGATCTCATAATCTGCAAGGATCTTTACATGTTCGAGTGAAGTCCCTTGAATCCTTGAGTGGGGCACCAGCACTGATGCTACCAGCAAACTTTGTCAAACCACAAAAATCATTTTTCAATTAAATTTCTCTTGAATTCCAAATCAACTGTGCCCTAATTGATTTTCCTTGAGGCCTGGATATTGGTCTTACTAGTGCTGCCTAAGGTTTTAAAGTGAAAAAGCCTTCTTACCATTCAACTTACTTTCTTACCTTTTCTCTGATCACAACATGATGCTAAATGTAAAATCTCTTTATCGATTGAAAAAACTTCCCCCCCCCCCCCCCCCCCCGTTCAATCGATTTTCATTCATTTTGAGGTTACAGGCTTGAATCTCTCTGACAGATGCCGGATGCACTTTCACACTTGATGTCTTCAAATAACATTTCGGATTATTTGTATCATGCATCATTACTTGCTCTGGGGATTATGACGTGACCAAGCATCAATTAAGCCTTGTCCTTCCCATCTTATCATATTTGTCCTCAGTTCTAATTACTTTAAAAATTGTTAGTATAATAAATATTTTGTTTTGGATTAATTCTGGGAATCATGGCCTCTTCACGTTAATAACGAATACTTTACTAATGTAATGAAAAATGACTGTTGATACGATTCATTCTTCTTCATTTACTTTGGTTTTTTCATTATTTAATTTTTTTTAAAATGTCACATCGCATTTTGTTACTTATCTATCAATTAGGCACAAAATTTAAAAGGTTGGCCGATAACAAATAGTGGGTCATAAATAATCTCTGGATATCCTAAGAAATATGAAATTCCTGCAATTAGTTCTATTGATGTCACTTCAAAGAGAATAATGTTTTAAAGTACGCTAATGAGAAGTGGAACCTAAAGGCTCATGACTGTTTATCGTTATTGAAGATCCATTTGACCGAGTTTGTACATTGATTATCTGCACCTTCACTCCAGGAAATGATGATGCGGGAAAGCTAATTGTACCTTGATCCGTCCACACGGAAGTCGATTGATTATACGGATACCATTCTAGATGATCTTCATACTACAGTAAGAATATACGCAAAGGCTGCTTGTTTTGTAAATAATGATTTTAGATTAAGGTAAACGAAGTTATGATACATGTCATTGTGTATTTCACTTAAAGCATTATCGAGGTTAACAACCTTTCTCGTGTATTTCCCTTTGATAAGGATCAAAGTAACACAATTATAGTCTTTGATATCCTACATACATAAACCTGTTATCTAATGTCATTTTGTATTACTCGAGTGAAATGGTGGATCTGTATATGTTGATGTTTATATTCATTAGTACTTAAAAAAAAGACAAATGAATGAATTTGAATTTGTAGTCAAAGTATTGTTTCAATACAGAGACTAAAGCACTCTTGACGAACCAGATGACTTCACTTTATTACTGAGCAACAGACGCTCAATTAGTATGATGAAGTGAAGAGATAGTTAAAGCTTCCTAATTTGCTATCAGTGAGATAGCCTTTACGCTAATGGCAGATAATGAAATGATGTCAGTTTTGTCTAGCTGGCCAACGAGATTATAAGTAAACAGTTTTTACATCAGCTTCAGATCATTATAGCAATGGACATTTCGTTCTGACCTCTATTCATGAAGAAGAAATGAATGTTTAGAAATAAACTTTTCTATAGTTCTTTTAAAATAATTTTTTTTTAAATGTGTATTATCGTAGAACAAATATCTATGGAATATTCGGTATCGATACAAAATCTTAAACTAAAACCAAGATGCAAACACATGTTGATGCAATGCATGAACAATATCATTAGCAGAATTTCTGTTGGAAGAAGTTAAAGGGGCAGTAGCAAATTAATGGTTCCAATTGAAAGACCATGTATTTAAACTAAATGAAGCAGTAATAATTCATATTTATAACGTATAGTTTAGCCATGCGATTCCTTTTTCTCACACAAAATGAATTACAGGTGTTCACACAAAATGGCCGCCAATAGATTTTATGTGAATCTTCTTACTTTGTCCTCTGACTATTGATGATTGGTTAGTATAATGATATTTCTGACAATGTCAAAACAATACATTAAGCATTAACTCACAATTACCAGTGAAAAATCTAAAAAATGAAATAATCAAAAACGTGCTACTGCCCCTTGAAAGTGTATGTGCTCAATTAAAAGTTTTATTTTTGTCAGTTTTGTCAGTAGACACATTGAAATAACTGCAGCAGTTATTATCTGGGAAAATACAAGAACCTTACGGTGATATAAGTATATGACACTATCATTCATGCATTTCATTGACACATCCACATGTCGAAATTCATGAAAACTAGTTGAATAACTTGTTAAATATCATCTTACAACTGTCCTCTCACTTCTTTAGATAAGTTTCAAAATTTGACTGATTGACATGCTTCAAAATTCCCGGTTTTTAATCATAATCACAATTTCAAATCTTCCTTATGTTACTATTCAACTTTTATTGAATAAAAAAATATTTTCCTGCAATTGTCCATACTTCACAACCAACATGACCATTGATGGAGTTTTGGACCCCCAACAATGTACGAAATTGCACTTTACTTTAAAGATCAATTTCCAATGTCTACTTTTTGTTGTTTTTTAATCTTTACAAATATCCAAATCCAAACCATAATCAGTAAAGGTATGCATCGAACTTTTTTAGTTTAAGTATTATTTCTTAAATAATTAGACAAATATAATCAAACAAAATCAACATAGACAGAATTGAAATTACAAAAATCGTGCAGATTAGTAATATCTTTTATTAGGAATTCGCATTGTCGTTTCCTGTCCTTCCCAAGAAAGTAAAATTGTCCAAAAACAGCAGCTTTGGCCTGATGAAAACTAGAAACCTTTAAATATACTGATCCTTCTTAACTTTATATTTCCTCAATATGAAAATGAGTTGATGATATACTCAGATAATATCAACTGACAATTACTCATTTGTTAGAATTAGTAACACAAACTTTTCTGGTTGTTAAATAGGTATCAATAGTATTAAGTCATTTGGTATTTTGGCAGTGTCAAGCTAGACCTGATAAAGTATCATAGATATTCCTTATGTTATATTTTTGTAATATTCAAATCAGTTTCCCTGCTTGATTTTCGTCTGAAGATGTAACACTTTCTCTGTGGCCATCTCACAGCGATGTAGTTTCCTTGGACTGGGACTGATCTGATAGTTGAATGATTCACACCGAGGATGTTTGGCACAGAGGATAGCACACTCCACTGCACTGTGCACCTGTGGAGGAGACTAAGAGGAAATAGGACACTCTATTTGAAACTGATTTGTTCAAACATATCTTAAATCGAATTATTGATCTCAACTAACCACTGACCAAGAGCTCTAACATGACAATATTGATGTAGTTTGGCTTTTGTGACCAAAAGTAATGGTCTTAGTTGAAATGAATAATTAATAAGAGAAGCTCATGTGGTAATCTCAATTAATGGCAATTTAATGAAAGAAGATTGATTTACATCTGTTGTGAAATTTTGATGAAGAAGTTGCATGAGGAAATGTGCGTTTTGGGAGTAACAATATTGTGTTTGAATATTGGTATAAACAGTCAGTCAAATCAGGCCTTGCAGGTTGAGCCTGCCAATCAAGGTAGAAGCAGAGGAGACTATTGTGTTAGGACAATGACAGCTGGACACCTATTGTATTCAAGGAGCAGGCTGATTGAGATAGCAAGCACAGGTGCAAGGATCTCTCCAGATGTTTGGAAAAAACTCACAAGTGAGCAAATAAACTCTAAACCTCCAACAAAAAGAGGTTGTCGTGGTGGTAAGAAGAAAACAACAGTGCCGTTCAAGAAACAAATGACTAACATTTCGAAAAATGGTGAAACTATCAATCAAGGTGATCTGTTGACTCATACATCGCATGTTTTAACATCTCCTTTTACCGTGTGTCTCATAAATGCCCAGTCAGTCAGAAACAAATCAACTTTGCTTTATGACTACCTTCTGGAAAATGACCTTGATATTCTGGCCATCACAGAAACCTGGCTAAAAAGCAAGGATAACAGTGTCATCAAAGATATGTTACCCTCCAACTACAACATTGTAAATGTAAACAGACCTTACCGGAATGGCGGAGGTGTTGCCATTGTGTATAAGAGAATGCTTAATGTGACTGTTCATAGCTTGACAAAATTCAGTTCTATGGAAACAATCATGGCCACTATTACGAGTGGTCTGAAAACTTTGACTCTCGCTGTCATATACAGACCACCTGCATCGGTCAAGTCTTCAACTACTTTTACAACCTTTCAAAATGAATTCTCGCAATTTACTGAAAATGTGCTTTCTGTTGCCCATGACTTTTTACTTCTCGGAGACTTCAATATACATGTTGATAGTTCAAAATCATCGGAAGCCAAATCATTTTGCGAACTTTTGGATAATTTAAACTTGCAACAGCATGTTCATGAGGCCACCCACAAAAGCGGACACACACTTGATTTAGTGATGTCAAGACTCAGTGAATCAGTTGTCAAATCGGTATCAGTTGAAAACCACATGATTTCCGACCATTTCTCAGTATTTTGTGTTCTAAATCTTGAGAGGGCATCACCTGCAAAGAAACATATCCAGTATCGGAAAACTAAACAGATAGACTTCGAGGTTTTTGAAAAGAACCTCAAAGATTATGACTTAAATGAGTGCATCGCATCCATAGCAAACGTAAATAACCAAGTCCGAATTGATTGACAAGCATGCTCCTGTTCAAAGAAGAGTAATTACAATCCGGCCTGATACAAGTTGGTACACTGATGAAATCCGCTTCTCTAAGCAAACCAAAAGAAAGGCTGAAAAGCGTTGGCGCAAATCAAAACTGGAGATAGATCACCAGCTGTACATATTTGCAAGAGACAGACACAACGTTCTACTGGTTAATGTTAGAACAAGCCACATCCAAGAACGTATTAAAGAGTGCAGCAACAACCCTAAAGGACTCTTTAAAGAAGTTAACAGCCTCCTGGGTAAGGACGAAAGTGCTATTCTTCCACTTCATACTGATAATGTCAACTTAGCCACACGTTTCTCAGATTTCTTCTTGATTAAGATCGAGAAAATCCGAGCTGAATTGCAGGAGTCAGTTGTAACTGCCAACATCAACTACAACAAACCTTTCACTGGTGTTCCTTTTGATGCTTTCACTCCAACATCAGAGACTGAAGTTCGACAGCTCATTCAAAAAAGTCCATCAAAATCCTGTGACTTGGATCCTCTGCCAACGTGGATTCTCAAGAAAGTTTTAGAACAAATACTGCCGGCGATTGTAACTCTTTTTAACACTTCGCTCCACACATCTGAGGTACCAACTGTGTTCAAATCCGCACTTATCCGACCTCTCATCAAGAAATCCTCCTTGGACCCTGAGATCATCAACAACTACAGGCCCGTCTCTAATTTGCCGATTTTGTCCAAGGTCCTTGATAAAATAGTTGCATGTCAAATCAGAAGCCATCTTGAAAGCAACAACCTTATGGAGGAGTTCCAATCTGCATATAGGCAACATCATAGCACTGAGACAGCATTGTTGAAAGTTCAAAATGACATCCTATTACATCTCGACAACCAGAACATCGTCATATTGGTCATGTTGGATTTGTCTGCGGCGTTTGATACCGTTGATCATACCATCCTCCTTCACTTGCTTGAGACACGAGTTGGCATCACAGAAACAGTATTATCATGGCTGAGGTCATATCTGAAAGACAGGACGCAGTCAGTTGTGGTTGGTGATGGTATATCTGAACAGACAAGTCTCACCTATGGAGTGCCCCAAGGGTCTGTACTCGGCCCCCTCCTGTTCATAGTCTATATGCTACCTTTGGGTGACATCTTCAGGAGCCACTGCATCCCATTTCACTGCTATGCTGATGACACGCAGAGTACCATTGCCTCGAAACTGTTATCATTGCAGGATCGCAAAATAGAGTTGGAAAAGTGCATCTGTGACATCAGACTGTGGATGAGGACAAACTTCCTCAAACTCAACGACAGTAAAACAGAAGTTCTTGTTCTTGCTCCAAAACATCTGAAGTCATCACTAACTGACATTACAGTGAAGATTGGGGACGTGGAAGTACTTCCTTCAGACACAGTCAAAAACCTTGGCGTCTTCTTTGATTCTACCATGGACATGAGACGTCAAATCAGCCATGTTTGTCAGACATCCTATCATCAGCTCCATCAAATTGGTAGACTACGCCGATTCCTCTCGACAGAATCAACTAGGTCACTTGTCCGAGCCCTGGTCATCTCTCGCCTTGATTATGCTAATTCCCTCCTCTACGGCATACCATCATCACAGCTCCAACATCTACAGGTGATCCAAAATACGGCTGCTAGAATTACCACCAAGTGCCCGAAGAAGCAGCACATCACACCAGTTCTCCGTCAGCTTCATTGGCTCCCTGTTCCCAAACGAATCACCTTCAAACTGCTCACCATTGCCTACAAGTGCCTCAAGACTTCTCTGTATGATAGCTCGCGGTATGATTGTTATAGAACATTCAAAAGTTTACTTTAGCCAGAAAAATATTTGTCTATTTTATAGACCTAAGAAATATTTTTATCAAATTTAGACTTGGTTTGCTGGATTTAAAGATAAATGAAGGCAGAAAAATGAATATAGAAAAAACTAAAAGATTATGTCCGATGTGTAAATCAACAGTTGAAAGTGAAATACATTTCATGCTTGTTTGTCCATCATATTCCGACATCAGAAGAAAATATATTCCTGCATTTTTTATATCAAAACCACCTGCTGCTGCCTTTACATCCCTATTGTGTTCTCAAAATGAAAATGTTATTCTTAATTTGTCGTTATTTATCAAACATAGTATAAAACGTAGAAATGAACTTTTAAGAAATGAAATTCGCCCAAAGAGCTGAAATAAGATCCTCTTATTGTCATTGTGTTAGCAAATATTTCAAATATGTATTACTGTTTATATGTTTATGTATTATTTGCATTATGTAACTCTTTATATACATTTGTATATGGGCCGGAGGCCTTAAATACAATAAACTCTTTGACTTTGACTTTGACTTTGACTGACCACTCCCCCAAGTATTTGTCATCACTTTTGAAGTCCCATGTGCCAACCAGATTTCTTAGATCACAGGACAAAGACATCCTTATGAACACCAAAAGTAGAACTAAACGGGGCGATCGATCCTTTAAGTGTGCAGTACCCATCCTCTGGAACAGACTTCCACTCGACTTAAAATCTGCAACATCTATTCAGTCTTTTCGCCACCAGCTCAAAACACATCTATTCTCGTCAGAATGATGTGTTATGTACCTGTACCTGCCATAACCAGACTATGTGAAGCGCCTGTGAGCAGCCTAGCTGGAACTCGGCGCTATATAAATAGATTATTTATTATTTATTTTATTATTACGTGCTTGTGATTTATGAGATGATGTCCGTTAAAAACATGTCATTATAGATAAACCACGTTCTAATATCATTTTTGAATCACAAAACTAATGCAAAGAGAATGAACACACATAAAATCAAAACTGAACAATGTATCATCTAAAGTGAAATAACGCTTAATAGCGTGACACGAGTCTTAACAATCACAATGAATTGAAGTCATCATTGAAGAATTATTTGAATTAACAAATATAACAAGTGTAAGGGATCATTTGTTCTCAAAACAACATACACAAGAGTATCACTTTGTAACTTATTTACTGTGCCCTATCCAATACTGGAGTAAATCGCACAACATGCTCAGTTTAATTGGGTACACTGTGTCAAACACATAAACGTCTCTCCATGATCGTCAGATGCATGTTGAGACCTTACTACACATTACAATTATAACAAACTGAATAGTTCTATGAATAGTTCTATGAAGTATACCTACAAATATGGTATTCCATCACACGACTCTATCTGGTTACAATTTCAAATGCAAAGAGAGTGTATGAACTTTTTGGTCAAAACAGTTTAAAAATAAAAAAATCATGCATTTGCCTTTTAAGACTTAATCGGTGTTACTAAGATACTTGTGACATAGAAATGTACTGACATAATCGAAACAATATCTTAGTTTAAAAGGTTCAGATTTTGTACCAGGGGTAAAATGACTACTCACAGGTACAACAGGGACTTTCTCCGACAGGTGTCTCTACTCCAGGTTCTGCACAGACTCCCCACCTGACCAGGTACAACACGATACCTGGCGTTCAGCTCACCTGGCAGTTACAAATATATGAAAGACTTCAACATAAAGAGTAAACCCATGTCAAGTTTTCCCCCAAAATTTTCCATGTTTAAGTGTGTTAATTTTTTTGTAAATGCAGTAGTTATTCAGCTAACCTGTTGTACAAATATAAACAAACTGAAAAATGTATACCTGAGCTCATAAAGGAAATGTCGATAATAATTATTTCCACTGCATTCATTTCATTTCTTTCAGTTTATTTGATAAGCCTGCCATCTTTTATTGAACCGGAGCCTTTGTCGTTTTTTGTATTGCATTTCAAATACTGATACACCATAATTTACAATCAAGTTTAGAAAATTGTTGTTTAAGTTTAAGCTGTCTGGATGAAATCTTATTTGAATAGTCATTGTATCATGTTATTGCTGATCAAGTTATTACTGCATGGTCAGATATCTTGTTTTATTTAGACAAACTGTCGTTTTTATTACAATAACCTAGATTTATGGACACTGAAGTATTTAGTGTTCTAAATATATATCCTTGTAATATCAAAATTCTAAAAACACTGATCATCATAAACACATGTAATATTTCGGGAAACATACACACTCAACGTTATACACCTAAGGAGTTGGAGAAATCGCATTCCGAATCCCTCAGCTTTCTGGCTATGGGCACTTTCATAACACAATAATTTACAATCAACTTTAGAAAATCTATCTTTAAGTCATAGCTGTCTATATGAAATATTTTTGAATAGTCTTTGTATCATTTTATTGCTGATCAAATTTCTACGTAAATTACTGAATGCAAAGACATCTGGTTTATTTAGACATACTGTTGTTGTTTTATTACATTACCCTGGATCTATGTGCTCTGAAGTATTCAATGTTGTAAATATAAATCCTTATATCATAACGTTATTTCAGGAGTATACACACTCAACGTTAAACACATTAGGAGTTGGAAAATCTCATTCCAAATATCTCAGTACCCTAGCTTTCCTCTTATTTGGCTATAGAAACCTTTCATCGCTAAAGAATCTCATTTTCTCTTAAGTAGATGACTAATAATTACTCAAATCAAAGTTTTCCTTCGGTAATAGTCTCAAGTTCGCTTACTTGAAAACACTTCAAAGGATTTATTGTTACTTGCAATTACTAGTAGACTTTCTACAGGAATTGGATCCCTACTATCAAGGTAAATTATAGTGTGTCCAAATGATAAATCAATAAGATGAATTGGGAAACCATGTTGTCCAAAATACATATTTATAGTTAAGATAATGATTTCGTGATGTTTTTAAGGAACTATCTATCATCATATATAAATATATATATATATAAATATATATTTTGAATAAGGAGAGTTGGTTGTCACGTGAAGAAAGTTTCTATATAAGAAAGAGTAAACATCAGATGGTTCGGACTGGATCAATCTTCTATAATACGATGAAAATATCATATCTATTTCGTTATTGAGATAAGGTCCGTATGTATGATTACACCAGGTTAAGCACCTTTAACTAACGTAATAAAGTAATCCCTAGACATGTACATGTGATAAAATCCATCTGTTCATTCAATGAGAATTGATTTGAAGAAAGTTCATTACGTTCACATTGTCAACTGAATACGGTCTTCAAGTGTTTGACCTAATGTAATAATGCAATGTGCATACTTTCTTTGATAAGGAAAGGAATACTGGTATTGATATATTTCATAATTATGATAATAAATGTAAATCGCGAACTATATACCGATACATGCTGTAAAAACAAAAAAGGAATTAAAACTTTATGAAAATTCCAAATAGAAAGTTTTCAGCTAAAACTTAATGTGAATAAAGCTTACCTGATTCTTGCAATATAGAAAGTCAAAGCAGACCACATCGACTTACTCAATTCAATTCAGTTCTTTATTTTGGTATGCGTGACCTCCGGCCCATATACAGGTAACAGTGAGCAGGTTGGAGATGTTACAATAACAATTGGCTCCTCAGACGGAGTGCATGATGAATAAAGAGCTGTAGTAAAATAATAACGTCTGTATCACATGATGACATTAAATTGATGAAACTGTATTTTAAATCATATGGTCTGCAGACAGGCAGTACATATGTTAATCTCAAGTCGTTAAAGGCTGGACAAACCATAATAAAATGAAATTCATCTTCAATATGATCCAGTTTACATACTCTGCATAAGCGCAGTGATCTTATAACATTACTATATCGCCCATGTTCAACTTGAAGTCTTACCATACCGATACGAAGTTTCGTCATTTCGCGACGGTAAAGGGAAACTTGAAACACTATGAGTTAAATACAATTCCGGTTTTAAATTCAACTTAGATTAACACTTACTCGTGTTGGAAGTTACTGTGTCAAACAAACAGTGTGAGCTTATTGTGGAGCTGGGCAAAACTTCATTTTGTAGAAACATTTATAGGGCATCTCTTCCTCATTGGGGCAATAAACTACTGTCTAGAACAGTTATTTGGTATCCAAGGATGGTCATTCATTACCTTCATTCAACGAGATAAATGAGGCTTTTTCATGTTCCTTCTATAGTAAATCTAAAGAAGAAACTAGTCAGCCTGGAATGGACTCAAGGGCAAAACAGTAAATCTTACAGACTCTGCATTGCTTGTAAAGATATTGGGTTGGCTAGTAACGTCATGTTACTTGTTTGTTCTAATTGCCCTGCAGGATATGGCGTTCTTATCAACTAAATATTCCCGGGACAATTAGTCTAAAGATCAGTTCATCAGTTACAATCTTTATGAACTGTTTGAATTTAGTTTATCAGTTTCACCCGTACTAAACTAGTTGAATGTCATTTTTAAATAACAAGAGTTCAGGCTTTATATCTTTTTTTCAAATATGGTGTTTTGATACAGCCCCTACATAGATATATCGTGCACGTTTTCGCACATCAATTATGATAATGTAAACAATTGTTTTTCTTCTTACAGCATTGTTCTCGCTTATCTTTCATTTTAGCTTCATAAATGAAATTTGAGACAAATGAAACTGCCAATTGTTAAATATCTAGTCTAGCAAAGTTGTCTTTAGGATCTGTTAATAAAAGTGATATATTCTAATTTCCAGAAAACAGTTTCATAGTACTCAACAAGATAATAGATGAAAACCATATTAAGTTTAAGTGACCTTTCTTTGTTTCATTCCTCATTTTACTCATTTTACTTACTTACTGATATTATTATTTACTTATACTATTTTATAATCAAAATTTGAAAATTAGTATTGATATTTGGTTAAAAATGCCCGGAAGTACAAAACAAAGAAAACATGTTTGTTTCCATCAACTATGAAAAACTACTTTATAATTACCTATTTAGAAACTTACAAGAGAGCATTAACCCACTGAAGAACAGTAATCAATAGGTCAATAACTTGCAATCTTCTTTGTACATGGACCGTATGCAGAGTTCAATTAAATCTGAGATAATGAGAGATCTAGGGCAACTCTACTGCAACTAACGCTTAACCTGTATTGCATTCTGATGACCACATTTCCTTTAAACAACATGTAACCCCGAGGGGGTACACAATGCAGAAATGGATACAGAAAGATATCTTGAAATAACATCGATATTTTGTTTGTTCAAAAACATGCGCAAAATAGTCATTTAATGACTTTGAAAACAAACATCACATTTTCAGTCTGTAAAACTTCTCTCAGCCAATCATAACCTGCCACATCACATTGCCCTTTCTCGCCAAACTGGTCAGGCTATTGCTATTGTTTACAGTATTGAGTCAAGCGGTCACTTACTTACTTGGCGTATAATTACTATACAAACAAAGAAAACAACTGTTCAGTATGACGGTTAGTTAGTGAGACATATAATGAAGACAATTACTAATTTTGGTTGAATCTTTTTGACTGTTGATAGCTTAATCACTGCTTCTACAGAGGGATCTAAAGTCAATTCATCAATGAGACTACATGGTATGTCATAGCCCTGTCATAGAACTATGTTTCGCATATCTATTTTTAAAAAAGAAACAAAATAGTGACGTAACGTAAACATGGACAGATCAGTACACATATCATATACAGTGACAGTATTGAAACAACGATTTTCGAAAACATACAACAAAGCAATTAAATGCTAAGGTTATATCTTCATTAATGGTATAAACATTAGGATATTTCATCAAGGCAAAATCTTAATATTCAATCATGTTTTGAAAATCTCTTAGATATTACGGTATAGTTATGTTTTGAATTTAGTAGTTCTAAGTTTACATTTTGTGATGAGTGGCCAGATAAAATTGAAGACAAATTAAACAAGTTAGTGAAATGTTTTAAGGAACTTATGAATAATCCTGAAGTTATTTTATATACTCTGAATGAGGTTTTGCTATATACACACTAAGAAATATTCGTAAAGAGAGTCATTGAGGCATCATGTCATGAAATTGTATTAAGTTCGCAATACAAGGATATTCAGGATATACACCTTTTGACACCATGTTCTCAATCAAATAAAGAAACAATGTTAGTTTACAAAGAGACAACTCATCAGCGTAAAATAAATACCCTTCTATATCTTTGTTTCAGATAATGTTATTTTAAATTTTAAATATTTGTAACCTTCTAACGCAAAAAACTGCCTGAAATAACAAATATGTATACATATAAGTTTGAATGCACAAAGTTTAGTTTACATATCATGTGACCAAAGCCTACCTTATTGAAGTCAATGTAAACGCAAATACTCCATCTCATGTGTCTGTACTGAATGTGTTCATCTCAAGACAGATGCAATGCATATGATAACTTCTAAATGTTTAATTTTTGATTGAATCTAGTTTGTCTTATTGTTGACCAATGGATGACTAGTGCTTTGACAACTGGGCGTGTCATAGATGGGCAGACATGCTTGATCTCTAAAACAACATCCCCTGATTCTTGTAACAACATTGTCAAAGAGTGTGAAATATCCCCAGCGCGACTCCCTAGGCCTGTAATTACACAATCAGTTACGATGTGCCATAACTGTTTAATTACTACTCTGTTTTATTGCCGGACAGATGAAGCTTCTAAATCGTGCTAAAACATGTTTATTCTGTTTATTACCACCATTGTCTGTTATATTTACATTGATTAGGCCCATTTCCGTTCTGTATATGATGTAATAATACACAGTCTGTAAAACTTCTCTCAGCCAATCATAACCTGCCACATCACATCGCCCTTTCTCGCATGCGCAGTAAAGGCAATATCGTTCATCGGGTAGAATCCCTTTTCAGACTGTCAAATTGAGAAGCCTAAAATTTCCACACTTTGAAGGGCGATATCTTTGTTATAAGAGGACGATGAAAACGTTTTTTGGTGTTTTTTGAAGTTGACAACGTTTTCTGTACATACTTACCAATTAACATTGGAAAAATAATGAGGTTTCTTGTTGTTTAAAGTACAATCTCAATGAAAACCCTATGAGAGGTTTAAGTGTTCAAAAGTCAGATGAGAGGCCATCTTGAGCTGATCTACATCATAGCTAAGAAGCAATAGTTTTACAAGTCTGTGTGTCAATCAATCAAATGTTTATTCAAAAGAAAGGCCATTGAAATCAATACATTATAGCGTGACATTTTGATATGATCAAGTTTCAAGTTTTAACCTTCTCTGTAAAAGAGCTTCCTTTATAAACACAACACAATTCTGGAGAATGTATGGTGAACACAAGCTTAATAAAATCAAATATTTCTGGACAATGACGTTTTGGTAATAATAAAATGGAATATATTTTAATCTTAGGGTCTTGTATAAAGGACATAAAAGGAGAAAAATATATTTGTCCTCAACTGACAGTAATTCACACACTTGGCAGATCCTATCTTGGTGCAGCAATCCTTCCCATCTTCCTGTGTTTATTCTAAATGGTAATTCTGATGATTGTTGTAGGAATAATAATCTTCTTAATTCTTTATTTTTGATAGTTGAAAGGTAAATCTCTGTATTCAGAATGAATTTAAAATCTTTATAAAGTGTCATTTTCCTTTATGTTGATATAGAATCGGTCCATTCTTGCTGAAAACAATCTCGTTACCGTTGTTTAAATATAGATAGGAAATCTGGAATATCTCCAACATCCCAAAGCCGTATTGAAACAAAAGTTCCCTGACACAACTTGCCCATGTTCTTCTGTTGCTTAAATCAAGGTTAAACATCATAGCTTAGATTTTCTTCTGGTATCTATTTGACGGTAGTTACAGCAATTTACACCAATATTAATACATCTTGTGTGGTAGTCGATGTGAAGCCCATAGCGTCCACAGTCACCTAAAGCTGCAACGTTAGAAACGTGATTCCCCGTCGAAAGAATGAATTTACAAAACTTGAGTGGAATTTTTCGATAATATATCTTTGTTCGTGCCTTGGAAGTTAAACCATCGGTTGCTTTAGTCCATGTTAGTTTTGAGGAGAACATCAGCCCTAAATAGTTGTAGTAGGTAGAAATCTTGATATTGATATCACCATATTTCCAATTTTCTATTCCATTTCTGAAAACAATCATCTGTGTTTTCTGTAAGTTTACTTCCAATCCCCACTTGACACAAAACTTCTCTAAAACATTAATCTTTCTTTGCATTCCTATAACCGTATCATCAAAAATGAATAAATCATCGGCAAAGAACAAAAGAAGAATTTCCAAATATTCCTGTCCAATAAATATTCCTCTTAATTGGGAATCTTGCATCATTTGCTCCAATTTAACAATGTACAAGGAAAACAACATAGGAGTTAGGTGACAGCCTTTTCTCACTCCACTCATCGTGTCAAAATAGTGATACATGAATTATTGATCTTTACAGTAGATTTTACTTTTGAAATAATATATTGTAGAATGTTGAAGAACTTTCCATGAATGCCTTTCTTCAGTACCATAAACCATAACAGTTTTCTATTCACACAGTCAAAAGCCTTGCGAAAATCTACAAATAAGGATAGAATCGTCCTTTACGTTTGAATAGATACTTCTGTGCTATTCTCGCTTGAAAGTAAGGCATCATTTAAACCTTTCCTACAGTAGCTTATATTGGTGTTGGAACGGAGGTCACTTCAAAGAGAATAATGCAATGATAAGCTTTAATCAATCTAATTAGGACACGTAGTTGAGTAGATAAAAACTCTTGCAGCTCATTACTGTATAAGGTGATGGAAGATCCATTAGACCAGGATGTTCATTGATTATCTGCACCTTAGCTCCAGGAAATGATGATGGAAGGAAGGTAATTGTATTGATCCTGTAAGGTCTTCTGTGTCTTGATGCAACAACACAGTGCTGGTGAAACATCATCGACTAAATAATCCCTGAGTGAGTTCAAGAATGCCAAAGATATATAGATATGTAATCAACAGAATATTGTTATCCAATGGTGAAATGAGATTTCTTCAGTTCCATTTACTACATGTAATTGTATTGATTATGTAAGGTCTTCTGTGTCTTGATGCAACAACAGAGAGGTCATCATCCTCTGTCATAATACAGTGACTGGTGAAACATCATCAACTAAAACACAAATGTAAACCACAGATTGGTTGCTTGATATTTAATTATTCAGTGTTTGAACACATGTATTATATTTTGTAAGTATTTGCTATAATTGATCTAAATTCATTGCATTCAGCGGCATTTTTATTTATGTATCAAATGGTGAGATATCGATGTTCATTCTCACCATATGAACGGGTTTGCATGTTGATAATTTTACCACTGCTCGAGTATTAAAGACAATACAAAAAGTGACTAATGAAGAAAACGTTTATATAATTCCTCATTCATTGTTGTTTCATTCTGAGAGAAATAAAGAGGGTTTTATTAGTAATGTTGCAAGCTAAGACTTGGATGCGTCATTGGTTAAAATAGTTATAAGAACCCGTAGGTATGGATTCTTTCTAGCTGTTCTTAAAATTAGAATTTCAAATGAATATTAATAACACACTATAAAAACAAAATTATTCTATAAGAACAACTTGACTTCTCTTCATTAGCAGACAAACATCACTCTCAAATCCATACAGTGTAGGATAGTTACATGTTTCCTATTAGATGGTGAGTTGACATAATTATCCTCTGCACTGATGATAGATAATGAAATGTTGTCACTATTGTCATTCTATTAACGAGTTTAAATGATGTCCACCTCACTAATGAGTTTTGTTGTAATTATCCTAATCAACATTTCAATTCTGGTTCATCCACTGATCATGAGGACACGAGGGTGTGCATCAATGTTAAATAGAGGTTATCTTGAAAGTGTGTTTTGGGGTCGTAAATATCCTGCATTAGGAATAAACATGGTATTTTGCGAACCTTGGCTAGATAAATACATAGTGTTTATTCCTAATGGGAATATTGTAGAATTGTGATAAAAGGAATTTTCACTTTTTATACATCCGAGTATGATAGATATATAGTTGATGTCTTGTCTGTTAAAATGCACTTGGGGCCATGATTCCTTTATACTTGTGTTTGACTTTTAAGTTAAATAATTAAATAAATATACTTTCTCTATAGTGGGTCTTCATGTACATGAAAGGATCTTCTTATATAATTCAAAACAAAGTTTGGTGAACGTCTTAATACATGACATAACTATGTTTCAGTCGCACTTTTCACTTGGGGGTTTCAACACCGCGTGTCTAGTATGTAGATGTTAGATTTGAAGGTCACGTCCTATGATGTTATAATCAACTTCCAATTATTGCTTCATGTTCAAGGAAATCTCCAATAGAATTCTCTATAATTGTCAATTACCCACAGACTGCCGGGGGAGGAGGCTTCGTTTGTTGACGGACAAGTTCCTCTGATGACCCTTCTATGTTAACATCGACATAGTTGTGTCAAAATCAGAAAACACTAAAATGTATCAAGAAATTTTATGTGAATTGGAGTTAAGTCCCCACTCTATCAATCTTAGTACGACCAGTCCTCCTAATGAATCTTCAGTGTTACAGTAGACGTGAACAGAAAAATGATAACCTGACAGTTTAAAGTTGAGCTCGTATTCTATAATCCCACAACTGCAAACACAAAATAAATGTTGTAATGTTTACATTGATAAATTTATTATGTTTTTCTTGTCTTTTACAACCATAAAGGAAACAGAACCTTTAATTCTGCTACTCATGGTAAATGTTTCTTCAAATTAAACCAAGTAAATCAAAATTTTCATCCAGAAAACATATCTTATCATTCTATATTTTGTATATACACTGAACTCGACCCTGTCACGAAAACAAGTAATTCAATTTGTTTTTCTGGTAAACATGTTTATGTGGTCGTCTAAAATTAATCAAAGTTACCTCTCCATCAGAGACATTTCGCATTCATCATTTAATGAATCAATGTTTGCTTTGTATGTTTCAAATGATAAGTCGAGTCTCAACACACACGTTTACCTTTTCTACTTAGTGCTTAATCAAAATATCATTTCAAGGTAAACTTTATATATTTATATATATACTGTAATGGAATGTAGGTGGTACTTATGAGACATTAATTCAGAGAAGCCAATGTTTGCGATATTGTGAAAATATTCTTTATAGATTTTATTTCAAAAAGTATAATCTATGACTTTTCCGATTGACTAGATTTTATAGTTTCCTATTTCATATTCATATGTTTTTTTTCATATTGCAGTAAACAACAATCATATGCTATTTGTAAAACCAAAACGTTCAACAATAATTTGAGATGTATATGAATACTTATTATAAAATTGATTATCAAAGCTTTTAAGCTTTTATATTTTGGGATTGAGGTCAGATGGTGCAGATTTGGCTATGTATTTATGCATACATTGTAAGTACCATATGCCATTGTTCCGAAAACCTCTGCATTTGCACCTTGTCTGATACAGAGGGTGCAGGGAACATGTGCAAACCGATTTTCAAGCAAAAACTGCTCAAGCGCAGACATATCTTATTTACTTGCATTTGTCTATTAAACATATTCGTTAGGTTTTTGAACACCCACATGTTGATAGATTTGATTGGTTGGAGGTTAAAAAAACAAGATTGTAGAAGAGATTTGTAAGTAGATGAAGTTCAAGTGTTATATTCATTATTTTTAATAAAACCTATAAACGATCAGTTGTGAAATAACACAATGAATGAACTTAGTTGAATTTTTCAATAAAATTTTTTAAAGGCTGATAAAGATCTAAATTGCACATTAAATAACATGATGTTCACATATTTTCTGAATCAAGATTTAGTGGAAATTCCTAAATATACCTTAACTGAATCCGTTATAATTAATCCCCAATTTTTTTCATGATAACAACTTTTTAAATATTTCTTTTTGGCAAAAGTAATTAATGACTCTGTATGTACAGTCATCATTTAAATGTTTGAAAAAAACAAGATACTCTTTGAAGTACAGTCATATCTATTTCATTCTACTTTTTACAGCATTTTGAAAATTTGAGTTCAGACCAGCCGATCTGAATTCGAAGAAACACACTATCAGAGATTGTGTCTCTTTATAGACAATCTTGGCAGGTTCAGCTAGAAGCTAGTTCTTCTTTTCATAAACTGAGTTACATCTAAAGAAGTCATAATAAGTAAAAGTCGCGTGAAAAAAATTTGCAAATCTTGCTTAAAAAAAGGAACTTTAAATTAGACAAAGATGATTACCTAGAGTATACCTGTATGATAAATAGAGAAGTTCACTAATGTCAAATATATCTGAATATAGATAATCAGCACGAGTTGATAAGAGAAACAAATATCCGAGGCTTGTTTTACTTACATTAACGAGTGTTGATATATTTAATATCAGAAGAAACGAGTTTGAGATTCTATTTATGACCCAACATTATTTTCATCACATCCGCATGAAGCATTTACATCTTAGAAAACTGCATAGCCCTACATCTCATATGTTGAGTGATGTCATAGCATTGTGATGTAATCGTGTTTATGACGTCATAGCATTCTGACGTCGATGTGTTCATGGCATCATAGCAAAGTTCAAAATGATCAAAATCTACTGTCAAAACGATATCTCCAAGGAAACACAGTTTTGGTTGATAAATTTGATTTCCACTTTCCTATGTTTTACGACACCCATCCGGTCTTGATTATTGTTAACATGTTAGAAATAATTACTCTTCTTCTTAACGACTACTCTATGACTCCTCTAAGTTCTCTTTTAAAGTGTAAAGTTTGATATTACAGGTAATGGCTCATGTTGCTCTCATTGGAGGAAATTTCAGTCTGTTAATAACGAAAGAACACCACAATAATGTGTCAATTTCAGTTTTAAAACTTTAATCTACCTAGAATTACATTTCCTATAAGTTAATACATAATACAAACTAGAACCCAAGTGGGGAAGTGTAAGTGTAAGTTGTGGTAGATTTTTTAATGTCTCCTTTGATTAGTGATTTTACTTATCATTGAAAGATTATAATCAAACAGTGTCCAACATAAACCATTGGTAAGACTTGAAAATCTAATAGCATAAAATGCTTTAGTTCCGTATAACACGAAAGGAAAATTACCATAAAATGTGCAAGAGATAACAGTAAGTTGTTTTTATCCACAGTGAGTGACGTTTGCTATTTGTTTTGCGTAGATATCATAACATAATGAATCCACATAAAATGTGTTTGTTAGTTAAAATGTCAGGGTTTTCAGGCTTTTCCACTGGACATAACATTAATTTTCCTTGTTTATTGTTTCTAAAAAATATCTAATAATGCGTCTGAATATGACAGGTAACTGATTTTTATGTTGAACATAAAGGAGGTTTTTGTCATGCTCGTACATCAGTGACAGAACTCATTAAATGATGATTTTTTTCTTTGTCTGAAATGCCAACTTTACTATTTCTTATCACACTGTAATCAAACAACTGTTAGTCAAATTTGTAGGGATCGACTTTGGAAACATTAATTTAAGCTACAGATTAATAAAACGTGTGTAGTTAGTATGATGTTACGAATTTGCTTTTCATAAATCACTTATAAGTTACCTGATACATTGATAACATTCTGATCAACTCTATATTACTTTGATTCTTCTTGTTCAACCATGCTCTATTAGTTTTCTCTCTAAATAAGATACATGTATGGTCAGTGAACCTTCGTGATCAGTCCATACTGCATCCAAAACTATAGTTACATTACATTACTATTTTTTTACTATTTCATTAATTCCATGACTTCAATGTCAAACCCTTAATGTACGAATTCAAATAAACATTTCTAATCTTCGCACACATTGTGATATGTAATATTGTTATAATTTGGATCTCTGCAACGATCTTTACATGTTCGAGTCAAGTCTTTTGAATCATTGAGTTGGGCACCAGTACTGATGCTACCAGCAAACTTTGTCAAACCTCAACAGATTTACAAAAATAATTTTTCAATTTAATTTCTCTTAAATTCCGAATCAACTGTGCCCTAATTGATTTCCCTTGAGGTTTTATTAGTGCTGCCTATGGTTTTATATATAGAGAGAGAATTGTTTATTAAGGTGTCAATAGTTATACAGACATATATTCACATGGAAATTAACATATTTAAAAGTATAACATAGGGCCAAATTTGACCTATAAGACACTATAGACAGACACATTACAATGATCAAATGAAGCAGCCCTATTAGTGCTCTAGGGATATTTGCAATTGAAATGACTGCATGTTTACAGTGTAACCAAAATTAAACTGATAATAATAAGTCCTCAACGATGTTTGTTCAATCACTTTCACTTTCTACGGCATGTAAATTCATTTGAAAAATCATATATTTTATATTTTTTGTTTACAGAATAACAATCCTTTCTTTGAATGTTAAAACAAAAAAATTCTTTGTTAATTTCTTTGTGAAATATCTGGATGAAATTAAAATATTAATTTCCAAAATGATTTAAACAATCGCATTTCATTTGAGGTACATCTAGGTAGGTAAAGTTAGTGATCAGCTGTGCGGGAAATAGTCGCGTCTATAACATGTCGCGACAAAAACTCTATGTGAAGATGTAGGTCATGACATGACCTACATCTTCACATAGAGTTTTTGTCGCGCTCGAAAACATTTTTCCAACTGCAAAGTTTTTGCATATGAACTATGATTGAGATGACATTGGGTCAAAATAAATCAACGTTGTGCAGTGAAATAATTTGATAAACTATTTCAACAAGGATTACAGAAGGCCTCGCCATTTCGCCTCGTGCCGCTTGCCAGACACAAACAATCACTTCGAATTCCTCTTCAAGTGTCAGCTAGACTGTAATGCGGCCCTTAAATCTATTTCCATCTCGCCAGTCATGATGCGGTATCTGACGAATTTTGTCTGATGAATTTCTTAAGGACCATACCGAAACTGAGATTTGAAGGGCGTGATGTTATTATTGTGGTGTAACTCGAGGTTCAACAAATGTTCCACATCGACGTGTGCCAAAAATATGGAAATGTAAACAACGCACGGATGTCACATACAGTCAACCTGACCGTCGCAATTCTCAGCAACTTTGCATTCTAAGTAAGTACTAAAACAAAGTATCAAATTATCAGGCCCACCTGATTGGCAATTGTTTTTATGTCGAGTAATGAAATTTTTCCAAATGTCATTTAGCTTGGAATCTGGATCATAAAAGATTCAGGCATTTTAAAAATAATTAAAAAACATTGATATTTGATAATATTCAGTTTGAACAAATAGCTGTAAAATGTCATCATATACACCTATATATAATTTGAAATCACTGATCAGCTAATTTAATGTCACATTATTTATGAAATTAGTAAAATTATGAATATATTATAGTTTTTGGGGAATTGAAATTGTTTTGTGATATCTGAATGAAGTGGATATGGAACATAAGTTTACTCTGGATTGTGAATATCAATTTACCCAGAGATCTTAACAGATTTATTTTGAAATATCATAACTTAGAAATATTTCTTTTATATCCATATTCATTATTAATATTCAAATTTATGATTATTCAAGTCTTATTAAGAAATTTATCATATTTTTGATTGTATAGTTTTTAATTGTTGGATATTCAATCTACTTTAATGATTTCATGAATGAATTGATATTTAAACTAGTTCAGTGATGATTTCATATTTGAACCATTATTATGCATTTCTATCAATTTTTAAATACTTAAAGATTTATAGATCTCAATATTTTGTAGCTATATTTCCTCCTCTGTTTTTGTTTTGTTGACAAGTCAACATTTATGTTTTTGAATATTTTCATGTCCATCTTAGGAACAATTAATTAGAAATATTTCATGTCTACCCAACCTCTTTACCTAATCATAGTCTGGTCTAAGAATACCTTCATGTCATTTGCACAAATATGTAATTCTAGTTTTAAGTTAATGGGTTATATTTATAACAGAAAATTTGTGTGCAATTTATGAAATTGTTTTGAAAATCCTGAATTTTGATTTATGATTTTTTTTCAGGCAATTTTCCTGAAATGGATAAATTTAAAAGAAACACATATGACACAAAAGTGCTGGGAGTTGACTGACCAGCTGTCAAGAAACAAGGGAGGCTTTGACATTGGATTATTCATTATGAATTTATAAAATTCATGGAGGAAGAGACACTGTGATAGACTCTGAGGTTGAACATTTTTACTGAGTACTTAGTTCTTTTAATCAGGAGGAACTCCCTATGAGAAAGAAATAAAATGTTAACTATTTAAGACTGACAATTTAAAAGTAATTTTGAATAAAAGTTATGACTGTATGTAACTCAACCTATATAAATTGGTTAAATAACAAGCAAGAAGAAGCTGAACCTGAAAATTTTAGTAATAACAACTTTCATCTTCATTTTGAATTTGATTAATAACAAAGAAAATAGCATTTAACAAAATATTATCTGAATATGAATATATATGACTGATAGGAATATTCCATGAAGCTGTAGGAAAAACTGATTTCTTAATAAATGAGCTGCTCTTTCATAGTGTTTATTTTTTACAGACTGCATGACTGCTTGCCTTATTTCAAGTATCAAAAATGACAGAGATTGCATGCACACTTTGAAAATGACTTTATAGCCATTTGAGATTTAAATGTTAAAAATTTAAAAAAAGGAAAACTGTTTCAATCCAGATTATCTTTTATAGTCAAACATGATTTATAATTAGATGAATCATAAAAGAATTTTTGTAAAACAAGGTAAATCTTAAAGCATAAAATGTTTTTCCAATGGTCATATCTTTGATTTGATTGTATAAAAATTGACCATTTACAATTGAGCTTTTTGGCCTAAGCTCCTTTTAAAGTTTCAAAGCAGAATTAAAGATATTCATATATTTTCCTAATTGTTATTTGATTGAATAATTTTTAATATCAGGAAATTCAGAGAGATTGGGGAAGGCAGGGGCCAAAGCCCATGGAATTTGTAAAATTTGATGAAAAGGGGCCCTTTGATGTTCTAAGTTTACTATTTATATAAAAGCCATGGCCAATTTAAATTCAGAAAATTGCTAAACTCTGAATATAGCCAATTAATTGTCAAAAATATCCATTTCCTACTACCCAAGGTGGTGCTCCTTCATGAAACAGGATTTTCTGTAACTATAAAAAGAATACCCTTACAAATCCCTGAAATATATGTATAGTGCAGCAAAGGACTAGAGTGCTTATTTGCGTTTTTTTAATTTTATTTTTATCATTTGGATAATCAAAAATGAAAAAATATACTGAAACTGAAATTACGTTATAATTAATTTATTGAATTAATTTGAGTACCGTATTTCCTCGAATACAACCCCGGGGTTCTATTTCGTTCAGTACCCCCTTACCCCCCGGGTTCTATTCGAGGCCCGGGTTATAATGGAGGCCGGGTTGTATTTCTTCAGGTCTGAATTGACGTTTCAAAATCTTCTAGGAATGGCGTTTTCATGGAAAATTATTGATCTAGTTCTACATATCTCGTGGCATTTCTGTTGATATTCATTCTTTTATCAAAATCCGTATCAATCCCTGCAATATACGGTTTCCGTGAAGTATATACTATCGACATATTATACCAGTATTTATGTTAGACCCGGGTTCTATTCGAGACCCCGGGTTCTATTCGAGACCCGGGTTGTATTAATGTCAGCACCCCCTTACCCCCCGGGTTATATTCGAGGCCCGGGTTGTAATTGAGGCCCGGGTTGTATTAGAGGAAATACGGTATTCGTTTTGATTAAGTCTGGATCTAATTCTTGTTTGATCTTAATGTGCATAGGATTGGTTATATTTTCATAACCAAATTAAAAATATCTGCGAAGAAGTAAAGGCTATTTGTTTTAAATTAATTAAAAACATTTCTAAAAAGTAATTCTTCATAAAGAATGCACGGAATATTATGTGTTCATTTTCCAGGCTGCTGATAATTTCTGTTAGCTTTATTCCAATTTAAGCCAAACCATAGGTCTTTATTTCGAGTCAACCAATTTGATTTCAAAAGTTGGGTGAAAACATGGGCGATGAAAATGACCATGCATGAGATTTGCGGTATTTGAGTTTCGCTGATGATAAACCTAGCGGTATGAAAAGAAAAATGTGTATGATTGTCATCTGCAATCAAGGTGAAAAATGGGGACTTTGAGAGTTCTATAAGATCTGGTTGTGGCAAACATCGCCAGCGGCCGACCTGTGCGCTTTGGCATTCGTCGATGTCCGCCATTGCATCGCTTCCGCATTCCACAGGGACTTTTCTCAGCTAAAAATAGACATTTACTTCCATATAAGGCATTATACTATTACAAAGACAACTGATTGTAATTGTTTTCATCGATGTCAGGCCCTCTGTTGATATGAATGTTCGTTTTTCTTCACCATTCGACTAGCAGCGCGAGCACTGAAATTTCAGTGTTTGGGCCTTAACGGGGTTGAAAAAGAGCACTGAAATTTCAGTGCTTGGGCCTTAACGGGTCAGTGAATGAGCACTGAAATATCAGTGCTTGGGCCTTAACGGCAACGTCACGGAGCACTGATTTTTCAGTGCTTGGGCCTTAAAGGGTTAAAGCATCACCGAAATTAAAAACCTTTTTTGTGTAATTGCCCTTAATAAGGATCAAAGTAACACAATTGTAGTCCTTGATATCCTCAATACATACACCTGTCATCTAGTGTCATTTTGTATTACTCGAGTAAAATAGTGGATCTGTATATGTTGATGTTTATATTCATTAGTAGTTAACAAAAAGACAAATGAATGACTTTGAATTTGTAGTCAAAGTATTTTTTCCATACAGAGACTCAAGCACTCTTGACGAACCAGATGACTTTACTTTATTACTGAGCAACAGACGCTCAATTAGTATGATGAAGTGAAGAGATAGTTAAAGCTTCCTAATTTGCTATCAGTGAGATAGCCTTTACGCTAATGGCAGATAATGAAATGTTGTCAGGGTTGTCTAGCTGGCTAACGAGATTATAAGTAGATAGTTTCTACATCAGCTTCAGATCATTATAGCAATGGACATTTCGTTCTGACCTCTATTCATGAAGAAGAAATGAATGTTTAGAAATAAACTTTTCTATAGTTCTTTTACGCTAAAAAAATCTTCAAACAGCAGAACGATAATTTTCTTAAATCTGTATTATGGTAGAACAAATATCTATGGAGTATTCGGTATCGATACAAATCTTAAGATGTAAACACATGTTGATGCAATGCATGAACAACATCATTAGCAGAATTTCTGTTGGAAGAAGTTAAAGGGACAGAAGCACGTTCTTATGGGGAATATAAGGTGATGTCAGGAAATTGAAAATTAATGGTTCCAACTGAAAAACCATGTATTAAAACTAAATGGAGCAATAATAATTCAAATATATATAACGTAAAGTTTAGCCATTCCTTTTTCTCACACAAAATGAATTAAAGGTGTTCACACAAAATGGCCGCCATTTTTTGTGAATTTTCTTACTTTGTCCTCTGACTATGGATGATTGGTGTGTGTAATGATATTCTTACACTTTCAAAATAATACATTTAGCATTAACTTACAAATATCAGTGAAAATTTTAAATAATAAAATTATCAAAAAACGTGCTTCTGCCCCTTTAAAGTGTACGTGCTCAATTAAAAGTTATATTTTTGTCAGTTTTGTCAGTAGACACATTGAAATTACTGCAACAGTTATCTGGGAACATACAAGAACCTTACAGTGATATATGTATATGACACTATCATTCATGCATTTCATTGACACATCCACATGTCGAAATTTATGAAAATTGTTGAATAACCTGTTAAATATCATCTTACAACTGTCCTCTCACTTCTTTAGATAAGTTTCCAAAATTGACTGATTGACATGCTTCAAAATTCCTGATTTTTAATCACAATCACAATTTCAAATCTTCCTTATTTTACTATTTAACATTTATTGAATAAAAAAATTATTTTCCTGCAATTGTCCATACTTCGCAACCAACATGACCATTGACATCCTGTGAAGACCCCACTGAAAGCTGCGCGTTGTGACCTTTCAATATGACAAAGATAAATGAATAATATATTTTGTAATAATAAAACAATATATATTGATCGAAGTAAGTTTTTATGAAGCATATCAAGGATTTAATAACCTGTTAAAACTGTGAAAAACGATATGAAACGGTACACAAATGAATCAAAAGGCAATAATTTTACTCAGTATTCTAAGCCATTTACATTATTTCTTTGAATAAACCATTCTAACAATAGTATGTCTGTTGGTTGTTTTCATCAAAATTACAATAGTTTCCCTTATTCCCTCTAATATTCTTTTAAACAGACTGATCTTTTCTTAACTTTACTTTTCCTAAATATGAAAATGAGTTGATGATATACTCAGATAATATCTACTGTCAATTACTCATTTGTTAAAATTAGTCACAAAACTTTTTCTGGTTGTTAAATAGATATCAATAGTATTTAGTCATTTAGTATTTTGGCACTGTCAAGCTAGACCTGATAAAGTATCATAGATATTCATTATGTTATATTTTTGTAATATTCAAATCAGTTTCCCTGCTTGATTCTCGTCTCAAGATGTAACACTTTCTCTGTGGCCATCTCACAGCGATGTAGTTTCCTTGGACTGGGACTGATCTGATAGTTGAATGATTCACACCGAGGATGTTTGGCACAGAGGATAGCACACTCCACTGCACTGTGCACCTGTGGAGGAGACAGACATTGGATATTAAAAGGCAAGATAAGATTTAAAACTTTCACTTTGGCCATCTCATAACAATGTAATTTCCTTGGACTGGGACTGATCTGATAGTTGAATGGATGTATACAGGTTCAATGAACGTATAATAGTTGAATGGAAAGAATGAATTTCTTGAAATTGCATTGAAGAAGACCTTCTTCAAAGATACCCATCTTGAAACTTGAGCATTCCGAGAAAGTAAGTGTGCTGTATTCTGTACACTTTATTCGTTATCAAAGTGTTATATCTTGCACAGCTGAAATGTTAACCTCACTAACATATTCAAAATTATGTTTGAAATAATCATATACACATTTTGGTAACAGAAACGTCCTCTTGAATTTTGTTTCCACCAATAAATATCCCGATAGGTCTGTGTTGATGATACACATGATAAGTTCCATTTTACTAAATTTTACAATTCGTTTGTTCTGTCCTGAAAAAAAAATCAAATTTCAATTTCCATGAAAACCACAAATTCTGATTGATCCATTTACCACGTGTCCAAGCTACGACCAACAGTTGACGGACGGACAAACGAAGGGACAGACGTACGGAATTATTACAAAATTTCGTTGGGCTAGGTATATTTTATAACCGTAACACTGATGAAGCACATATTTCTCTTAAAAGGATGTTATCATTTTGGATGATTTCTCCTTTTGATGTGGGTTGGCTCGTTTGTCAAGAGGTCTAGAGTTCTAATCCCAACTGGCGCTCGGCAAGTTTGTCAAGAGGTCTAGAGTTCTAATCCCAACTGGCGCTCGGTGCGTTTGTCAAAGGTCTAAAGTTCTAATCCCAACTGACGCTGGGCAAGTTTGTCAAGAGGTCTCGAGTTCTAATCCCAACTGGCGCTCGGCAAGTTTGTCAAGAGGTCTAAAGTTCTAATCCCAACTGGCGCTCGGCAAGTTTGTCAAGAGGTCTAGAGTTCTAATCCCAACTGGCGCTCGGCAAGTTTGTCTGCCGTAGAGAAATGTTCAACACGCACTAAGGTTTCACCAATTTTCAGGGCAGTTCCACCTATGGTTAGCTAGTTCCAGCCGATGCTAGCAATAAAGATAGAGAGGGTTTGGTGACGTCAATCCGAAGCCGTAAGCCACTTCAATGAAGATAAATGACGACAGTGTTCTAATTGGGACAATTAAGTTTGTAAAAAGATGGCAGGTCCATTTGATCGAGAAGGTTGATGTTTGCACATTCATTCCAGGAAAGATCCGGATTGTCTTCTGTATCTATATACACCAACAAGGAAGTAAGTTGATTATACTGAAAACATCTTTATTAATGCAATGACTTGTAAAGTGTGTAAAGACCCACGCAATGCGCACAAAGTCCCAATTCGCAAATATTCATTTACGTTTAAATTCCTATGTTTGTAACCATGGGGGTTTCATTTTGTAACTCAATCCGAAACAGTATTGTAAGCTATATAAATGGCAAAACTGGAACTCAGCAATCTCTTTAAAACACATTTACAATGATAATATTTATGAATTATGAAAGACAACTTATAAGTTAAACCACCAATATTGGATGTTCTAGTTAAATGTGAAATATGAAAAAATGATACAAAACTAACAGAAAGTTTTCCTGTGTTATGCTTTCAGGGCATTTCAACGAGACTGGTTGTCTATGTTAGTGGCTCCCGACACATACGTGACTAAATAACAGCTGGGCTATATTTCTTAAAGGCATTTTGATGGGACACAGTGTCTTATATAGTGAGCTTAAGTGTCAAAGGCTGTCAAGTGGCAGATTATTGTTCTTCTGGGAGCGGGTCTCTTTTTCAAGAAGAACTTGGCGTCATATCACCACCATAAGTCATTTAGCCAGAACACATGCACGAACCAAGGACGTGAAGATTCGCTAACCCTCAGGCAGACCACCTGATAGGATAGATCATGGCTAAGGCTCGTAAGAAGATATTATTTCGCTTACAGTACAACCCTGAAACGACAATGGCTTTCACGCCGTCTGTTCAGTCACCAAACAGTCAGAAATCGACTCCAGAAGTCCAGAAAGGTAATCAAGCGACTGAACTCAATAAAAGACACAATCAATCTTTATTTCGGTACTGAAAAGGCCGCAGCCCTATAGTACATAGTTCACATGAGTAGTTAGTCAGTTACAAACTTTCTATTACAAGTTGTTTTCTTAAAGCCATAGAAAAATATATGTACATTGCAAGATTCTGTAATAATAAGGTATTAGTATTTGTAAACAATGATTTTAAGTTCTGTTCACTCGGGTGATTATAATAATAGGGTTTGAGATACTTAATTCGTAAATTTGTATAAGCAGGGCAGATAAGAAGGAAGTGTTATTCATTTTCTACAGTATTTCTGTTACATAATTTACATGTTCTGTTTTCCCTTGGTACACCTGAATATCTGCCAGTTTCAATAAATAATTCATGAGAGGAACAACGTAATCGGGATAGAGATACACGAAATTTTCCGAGGTTAACTTTTGATAAATAGTCTTCAAAGGATATATCAGATTTCCATTGGTTATAAAATACACATTTAGTAGACAGAAGTAATGATTCAGACCATGATTGTAAATATATATCTTTCATTCTTTGCGTAAACACAAACACAAGCAGTTGCGGTTCACTGGTTAGACAAAAGCACTGGGTGTATGACAGGATCAGGGTTTGGTTTTGGAGTGCTTCTCGTTTGATTGCAAACTTGATACTTTAAACCATACGAGTACACGTGACAAGAGATCGCTACATCCGGGAAGTCCATGAACCTGTTGTCATACCCCATTTTGACAACCATGCACTTGCAACAATGGACGATAATGCTAGACCGCATTGTTCACAAGCTGTGAGGCAGTTAATCCATAAAATTGCCCAGACACAACTTATGTGGCCTGTCCAGATCTTAATCGGCTTGGACATGGTTAGGGCATTTTTTGCCGACTTGCACAACGAAAGAATCCTTTTTCTAAGAGCTTGCATGAAGTGGAGGCGGCATTACACGAGGAGTGGCAGCCATTGCCACAAGAGCAATTTCAGCGTCTGTTGAGAGGTATGATTCGAAGACTTAAACTGTCATTGAACTGCATGGTGGAAGTTCGTGATACTGATTGGTTTTATACCTCAATTCCCTGAATGAAACAATCCCAGTTTCGTAATTGTTTTTTGGTTTATGACAATACGTAAATTGTTGTCTTTTTGCCCCGATTTGAACCCCATTATCGTGGGAAAAGTTGTTATATACCTTGAGGTCAGAGGGTGGCCATTTACAGTCTAATTCATAGTCAAAAGAATGCTTTTCCATCACTCCATCATTAAGTTTCATGTGATAATACTGTTATTTTCCGCAGTCACTGAAACTATCATACCCTATTAATATGGGGGTGTGGTGTACTATGTATATTTTCTTCTTAGCTACTTATAGACGAAAATTGTGTGTGTATGCATTAGGGATTAAAAAACTCTCTGAGTGTACTATTTCTAGTAGAGTGAATAGTTGTGATAGAGAAGGGCTTGTAAATGTGACTTGTAAATGACTGGTACAGCTTATGTTAGATTTGTTGTTGTTGCTCATTATGAAATTGTATTTACTGATAAATACTTTGACCATAAACATGGAAGTACATGTATGTTACATAGCCTTGTTTGTAATCGATAAACCTATCCCTTGATTTCTTTTCCATTATAAAATAACTGTATTTTGTGTTTCATATCTTGTGCTACTTCCAACAATTGGAGATATTATTTGCCAAATACAGATTATTACATGCTATCAATGAAATAAATTGCCAGATTTGTTTTATTAACTCCAAACATATATTTTATGGCAACGATGTTTGACTCTTTGGTCAACACAATCCTTTGTTTTAAAACAAAGGCCATGAGGCTTGATATTTACGGTCATTCAGTTCTAACTAAATTGTATTTTGAAATATAGAAATCAGCGGCTCATCTGCAAATCTTTTTATCTGCAGTATGTCTGTCACAAACTTTATTTTAAAATGTCATACACATTTTAACTCTAAGCTGCAGATGTGTAGTAATTACCTTAATGAGAAGTAACTTTGTTTCACTGTTTCAAAGTTATGGACATATAAACGTTTGCTAGTTAAGATCTCGCAACATGGTGATATATCAAAATATAAGCATCAATTGACAAAATTGTAAAGTGATCTAAAAACTTTATCCATTGCAAATAATAAAGATAAATAATGATGTAGTAAGTAGAAATAAAAAACTTTGTCAGTACGAAAATCTACATATAGAAGTTACACATGTTAAAAATCAATAATCCAGATAAGGTGATGGTGAGGTAATCAATAATTGGATGAGTTTTTGCCCAGAGTTGAACATCAGGAAGTTTTGTCATTCTCATACATCAGTGGCAGTATTCATCAAATGATGTTTTCTTCTTGGTCTAAATGCGAAAGCCATCATTTCTTATTCGACTGTAATCACTGTAATTCAATTACTGTATCTGAGCAATATCCGTAGAAGTCGAGTTTATATATATATAGAGAATCTCACCCAAGTGTCTTCTGATATCAAATATATCAAAACAAGTTGATAAAAGTAACTAATATCCGAGGCTTGCCGAGGATATTTTACTTTTATCAACGAGTGTTGATATATTTGATATCAGAAGACACGAGGGTGAGATTCTATTTATCATCCAAAATCATTTTTCATTACATAAGCATGAAAAATTTACACCTTTGAACACTGGATAGCCCTAAAACTGCTAAACCACTGATGTCATAGCATTGTGACGTCATCGTGTTAATAACGTCATAGCATTGTGATGCGATCGTGTTTATGACGTCATAGCATTGTGACGTCATTACTGATGATGTAAAACGTTTGTGATGTCATGTATTTTCTGATTACAAGGCATTGTTAAAAATCTACTGTCAAAGCGATATCTCCTAGGAGATATCGCTTGATCTTCAACAAGCGATATCTCCTGTGGAACACAGTGTTGGATGATAAACTCAGAAGTTACAATACATTTTATTATAGATGTGTACACATTAATGAAATAGTGAAATTCATACCCGGGATTTAAAAAACACCATATTATTATTATTATTCTTTGTTTACCCTAAAAGAGATGATAGAAGTAAATTAAAAAATAATCAAAATATCATCTCACTGCGAGATGTGCGAGAGTTTGGTTTTCCTTCTAAACAAATATTTGAAACTCAAGATTAATGAAGGCTATTTTGTTGTTTTTCAATTCTCCATAGATTTCCACAGTTCATTGTTTTTTTTATATAAAATGACAAGTCTGAAATATTTCAGTAAAATACTGGATGCACATTAACATTGAGTCTTCCGTTAACATCATAAAGGTGTTATAAAATGTAGTAAGAGCTAAAAAAAGTTGACAAAGTGACACGAATGTAATTAAAAACTCGTTTGACATTATGTTTTTAAATTGAGATCGTCTATGTTTTTATGTCTTTGAATATGAAGAATTTAAAACTTAAAAAGAGATTTAAATCACGAAATGTTGATGGTTTTGTTGTTGTTTTGAAAAGTTTTCTCTAAAGCATGCATACAGGTATAGGTAGTTAAATGTCAAAATGTCGATATAAAGGTATTCTCTACACTGATGACAGTTATCAATGTTGTCTATTCTATCTTCTGTGACGTCTTCCTCACTAAAGAGGTTTTAACAATGACCGAATATTTACATCTACTATCTGCACCTTCACTCCAGGAAATGATCATAAGGTAAGGTAATCATATTCTGAGTGGTCATCTGAATCTTGATGCACTAACAGGAAAGTTAGAGGATTACAGGGATGTCATCCTATTATCATTCTACTGTAAAACATAGAAATATTCATACACGATTGGAATCTACAAATCATGAGACCATCATGAGAAATTTATATCTGCTTTTATTGTCAATGGCAGTGATTCGATGGTAACGTTTAAGATCTTTCATAACGGATACTATATTGATCTCCACTGATGTATTGATGGTTACTGTCACAATATACAAATAGTTTTCATCATTCGCCATCTGTGCAAATCTGAAAGCAACACAAATGGCTAAGCATTGTTTAAAAAAAAACACCAAAAAAACGATGATGATTGAGATTTTCAGAAACTGGGCAACAACTGTTAGGGTGTTTTCATAAAGCAACTTCAATTGTTAATATTAGGACGACTTCAAGGTTAAAACTCTCTAAATAGTTCCCCTTTTCTTGATTGAAATACAAAACTAATCATCTTGTTTTAAAACGTTACCATTTCCTCAAAATTTAAACAATTGATTGTCTCTTTACTCCAGATAAGCCAGAAGTGAAACGGTAAAGTAAGAAATTACTCCTGAAGATAACTTAAGGGTAACACATTATGATATAATCTACTTCCCATAATTGCTTCATGCCCAAGGAAGACTACAATAGAATTCTCTATAATTGTCAATTACTCCCAGACTGCCGGGGGAGGAGGCTTCGTTAGTTGACTGACAAGTTCCTCTGATGACCCTTCAATGTTAAAGTGGACAGAACTTACATTTGCCTCAAGCTTGGGAAAAATCAAACTTGTTCATGCCCACAAATAGTTAACGTGCAGAAAAAAAGTCTCCCAAGCTTGTGTCATCTCCTTTCTGACCTAACGTTCGAAAGAAGAAACTTGTTCAACACGAATGCGGGATTTTTGTTATATAAATGTCAACAAAATTAAAAAGTTATTTGACATTGTAAATTGTAACAGAACTTTAACGCTAGATAATGTGATACTGATACGCATTATAATCAGCTGAAAATTCTGCTCTGTAACTTTAAATCACTTGCTAAAGAATAGTACACCCATACTTTAAACTTTAACAGAATGTTAAGGTCATGACAATGAGGACGTTATTTCATAATGAATTTTATACACATATGTACATGAAACAGAACTGTAACAACAGTGATACAATACGAAAATGAAATGCTTTGACTTAAAACAGATTTAAATTACAAAGCTGTTCCGACGCTTGTAGGTAAATATACTCACGATTTGAATAGTAATGATTTTTTTGCTGTAGATAGTTTCAGAGAAACGTGATTTAAAGTTAGCGACTTGAAATCGGATACATGCAGGGGTAATTAAACCTTGTTTTACCTATCTCATGACTTGAAATCAGGTCAACGAACTTCTTGTGGTTTGCCAAGTTTATTTGATAAATAACGAAATTGCTCTTTATTTGACAGCCGAATTGAAAATTTAGCATGTTGTATATTGCCAATGATCTCGATCACGAACATGTATCGTGAGAATACAACACGTCACAAGGCAACGGTAAAGCGTTACCATGGAAAAGTATTTTCAACTTGGCTTTCTTATCACAAATAATATCAATTATATCATTTTTTACCGATGACAGGTCAGGACTGAATGAAAAAATGCCATAATAGGAGCACATTTCAATTGTAAATTTTGCATATCAAGTATTGTTGTATAACTTATCTATTCTAACAGATTTCAGGAAAATGACCTTTTGATAATCTCTTCATTGGAGAAATATTAGAATCAAAATAAGTATTTCATGAAACCTGAAGACAGTTGTTGAAAAGAACGTTTCGTTTGTTTTATACGAAGATATACGATACTTTATGTGATTTCAGATTTCACAAAGGATCTTGTCACGGAATCAAGTTAATCAATTCTTCGTTTGTGAGTTTGAATGTGTGGTTGTCAATCATTTCGCCAATTTTCACCTCCGTCAGGGATTTGTGATGTTCTGATTCATCAATTGCGGAGTTTTTCAAATAGTGTATGCATTTAATGTTGAATACTTACAGCAACCTTTCTCACAAACAGTGGTCGACGAAAGGCGAGTAGCTTGCTAACCCTGAGAAGACAAATGTTCTCATTCTCAGTCTTTATACTCCACAAAGCAGTCGTTTCTCCTACTTATCAACTGTTGAATTGTAAATAACCTGATATAACGATCTAAATAATCGTTATCAATACGCCATGACGCAAATATCTGGTACACAGTTTGTCTGTGCTTTAACGTAATTAGACTGAAGACTTTCTTAATTTTTGGTTTGAAAAGTATGTGCACTCTATCTCTACTTGGTTCATTAAAAAAGAAGAAATTGTGACTTATAAAGTTGAGTATTAAACTATTCACTATCTGTAGGTTTGTGGTGTATTTGCAACGTATTGTCTTTTTGGAGAAACAAATGCATGTTCGAAACTCAAGTGTGAAGATTTAAAAGTAAGATAAACTTTCATCATTTTCATCAGTTGTGATAAGGAAATACGAATGATAAAAGCTTACAGGTCAGAGAGGTTAATGAAAAGTAAATGTCGATGATTCTAACCTTCATTCACGTTTTTCAAGTTATTTACAGAATTGGACCACAATTGTAATCTTCCATCTTTACCATGAATATCTTTAACGAATTCAAGAGGATAGGTTGACACAAGTTACACGATGGTGACTGTGAATAGTCTTACAAGCATTTGTATAGGACTCCTTGGGGACATACATAACGTGTGAAATGTTCGCGATGAGGCACATGTGTCAACCGTGCTGTCTTATCAAACTGTCGAAGCACAGACAAACCTGTTTCACATTGACATTCATCTCTTAACCCTATTCAACCTTGGTTATGGAGAATTATTTGAACATCTCATGTTGAGTAGTGATGAAGGGTAGGGAATAACACAAATTAAGTTAAGAACAGTTGTCTACTACATCTAAATGTTGTGAGAGTTGACAGAATTATTAAAAAGGACAACGCATAAATATCATTATATCTTTGTGAGCGACAATAGCGTTAATGCCTAGGTAATAACGTGGTTCCTAGGCAATAGTGAGAATGATATCTAAGGCAGGAATTATCGGTATTAGTGTTAGTGCTAATGCCTAGGATAAAGAACTGATTTTGACACCATTCCCGGATGAAGAATTATCTGCAGAAAGCTGATAGAGTTACAGTTATGGTTATGGTTACGAACAAGGTGACTTTCTTGGGCTATATCGACGATGTTGTAGATGATATTCACATTAATATTCAACTTTTGACAACAAAGCTATTGCCTAGACACTACGTTATTTACACTATTGCCGGATTATCACTATTGCCTCTGAAATATATATAATGTATTTAACACCTATATAATGGTTTGTATTAATAATTCCCTACCAAAAGTGTTTCTAACAAATGTCATACTACGACAATAGAAATGTTACTATAAGTCAAGTTGTTGAGCTACCTCTAAGATAAACCATTATGAAAAAGTTTCGTTGGTTAATCTACCGTAGCTAAAGTTGGTATATGAGGCTTTGAGTGATAACAGCCTTTATAAGGAGGTCAAAGGCCTAAAATACCAATTTCACTTTCTCTTTCCTAAGATGTTTTCAAGTTGTCTTATGCTTCAGAAACAGATGTGATTGATACTGTGAAAAGAATTTTGACATCGATTTTGGAAGTCATATAATGTGGACGCGAGTCTCACATAAGATACAATGAAGAGGATTCTCAGTGAATGTTACTGTCACAGCACAGACATATCAGTCTTAGCTATAGACTGGCATTATCTGGTAAGGATGTCATTTCTCCCTCAACTGAGACTGATTATGGTCTTTCAGTGTTCACCTGTTAAAAAGTTATAGCATACAATGTCGGAAATTACTAAGCAGGGAGTTACTGACAGTAACAGAAGAAAATATAGTTATTATCATTAGTTTAGTATTTTATAAAACTCCTAAATGATTTGATATCAAATTTGCTTCCAAGATCAACTCGTTTCACCAAAATAATATAAGATGGAAGTTCTGTTAGTATCTTCTATAAATAACATTGTATACAGCAACACACACAAAAATAAAAGCGACAGTTCGAAAAATACATTTTAAATGATGATTGTTATTTAATGATTAATGTTTGGACTTATATTTTCTTTTATGTAAGGTTTAGATTGAGTTAATTTTTTATTTCATTGAAGGTTTTCATTTACTTACTCAATCATAATGTTTGTCATATTCCGAAAAAGAATTGTCTTTTGTAGTTTCAAAATTCTAACCGCCTTATGACCTTTGATATAAATTCAAGTGATTCGACTTTCAATTTCAAACTTGTCCACAGCAATCTTGTAAAAACACGATGACAATGTTGATAAATATATGAATGATAACTTATACGAATATACCAACAATAACGGATGATCACGTTATTTGTGAAATAAGATCAAATGATGCAAAACTAACAGAAGGTTTGGCTGTTTAATGCTTCTAGGCATTTCAACAGGACAAATTGTCTGTGCTAGTGAGCCCGACATTAATGTGACTGTGAATAAAATCTTGGCTTTATTTCTTTATTTGCTGTTATTAACTTTCTTTGCTTTATTGGCATTTTATCGGACACAGCGTCTGATAAATTGAATCAAAAGCAAGTTTTTCCTTCTAACACTGTCCTCGCTCAGATTAATCTGTCATTATTTGATGAAATCTGATAATCCTTTTTATTTACGCCTAATTTCAGAATTTGAATCTAAATCTTTAACTTTTTAATTATTCTAAATAGTTGCAAATTTATAAATAAAGATATTTCTTAAGTTAATAAAAAGATTATTTAAGTAACAAATTTGTAATTAAAAAAGATATGTATTTCAAAATATGTCAAACAAAAGTTAAATATGAGAAAATGATGCAATAATTGATGTTATTTGAAATTATTAAATTATCATTAACGTATGGATACAGGATAAACCTTGCACATCAATCAAGTCTTTTGACACTAAACACCTCAACATTTTAATTTAGACTGCAAATGACCAAATGTAGTTATCAAAATATGAGTGGAGGTTGCAATAGTAAATCCTTGATACATCAAGCTATAGTCCTATTAGAATATATGAATACTGATCGTCGACTGTGACGGAACACACTTTCAGAGATTGTGTCTTTAGAGACTCAGAGGCTCAGACGTAGAGGGAGAAGACGTCAGAGATTCTAATGATTAATTGGATTTTCTTTCTGTTCATTGTAGAAGCCATCATCAGAAGTGAATAGCGATAAAGTTTTAAATACTGCTTGTATATAAGCAAACTATCATCTATTTGGAGATATAATTCATTCTCATCTAGTTTATTTTTTCAATTATGCTGATTGTCTTGTGTTGAAAATAAAAGAATAATTTCTATGTGATTAAGTTTATTGTTTGAAAAACGTGTTGTTATCACTAAGCTTCCTTGCCTCCTCCTTAAAGTCGATCATATTTAAAACAAGACTTGTTTACCATCTAGAGAAATATTTAGAAAATCATATTACTATTTGTATTCTATTAGAATTGTAATAGTTTGTAAGCAGAGAGCATGAATTATGTGATTTATGATTGGTTCTCATTGAACTTAATGTTCATTACTACAGTAAAACATCTTTTCTGTAAACATTTATGACTAATGATGCTAATTTGAAACGAAGAATGTTTCTCTTATCTTATCATATAAAGTTTACGGGAAGATATCTCACAATTGATTATTATGACTTGAAATGTATTGCATAGTGTTTAGTGTTATAGATAAAGCTATTCACTGATTACTCTTTTAAATATCAGACAACACAAACTCTATAGATAGGTTCGACTAAGATTCCGGCCTCGATATGACTTCAGTTTAATTTGGATGACATTTTAGATCATATTTAGATATCTTTCTTGAATTCGATGAAAATATTTCTGAATGCTTTTCATTAATGATAGTAGGTAAAGAAATTGATCTACTTCTTCTTTAGCAGAGGAAAATCTCAATTGTCATTTTCTTTTTTAAAATTCATATTTATTTTAAAATCACATTGAAGTCAATGGAGATGTCATCGATTATTAATTAAGATTTTCCCAAATGATCAAATGATGCATTTCCTCTGTATGTGAAACGCCAAATTAATCATTTCTCATACGACCGTAATCGTATTGTAGTATCTGAGTCAAGGTATGTAGGAGGCAAGTCTTGACATGTACTCAGAACTAAGTAAAGCAACAGCTTTATGCATTTTCAATTATTAGCTTCAGTATCAAGAGGAGAATTCCTGTTCTTAAAAGGGCAGTAGCACGTTTTTTAATAATTTTATATTTGAAATAATTTACTGATAATTGTAAGTTAATGCTAAATTATTATTTTGAAAGTGTCAAATATCTCATTACATAAGCCAATCATAGTCAGAGGACAAAGTATGAAGATTCACATAAAATCCATTGGCGGCCATTTTGTGTGAACACCTTTGATTCATTTTGTGTAAGAAAAAGGAATCGCATGGCTAAACTTTACATTATATATTTGAATTACTGCTGCATTTAGTTTAAATACATTGTCCTTCAATTGGAGCATTAATTTTCATTTTCCTGACATCACCTCATATTCCCCCCAAAAACGTGCTACTGTATGAGGTCAGTTATCTAGACATAACTACTTCTGAGATTGACCTGATAACCGTACCGCGTCGTGTTTTTATATATCTATATAAATAACATCGAAACATTAATGCAGAGGAATATATGGATGACAACTTCTTAGTTCATTGTAAGCAACGTTTCGACACAGATTTTTATGTCGTTCTCAAGCAGAGGAAGAGAAATGAAGTAAGAGCCTCTCAAAAAGTTTAACATTGAAACATGTTGGAGTTTTAATTGGCTTCGTGTTTTTTCCGTCGATTTTGACAGATTTCCCTATGTCATCGTTATTTACTGATTATGAAGTGGCAGGTTTGAAAGTTTCCAGTAAGAAACAGGATGCACATTAACACTTCAATCTTCCGTTCACATTATGAAGAGGTTTTCAAATGCAAGTAACAAGTGATAAAAAGTTGACATGGTGACATAAATGTAATTGAAAACTCGTTTTTACATGGCTGTTTTTAAATGAGACTGTTTTAAGCTCTTTGGATATTAAGAATTTGAAAATTTAGATACAGACATTTAAATCTCGAAATATTGATGGTTTTGTTGATTTGTTTCTTATAAGGTTAATTATGTTCAAAAAGAAATTGTTGTGTATTATCATTTCATTTCAACTGGTACACTTAAAAGTCAAAGTACCTAATTCGGTCATGACACCAATTCTGTTCGAAACGTAATGAAACTCGGAAACACCCATACTTTTCCTCGCTTTTACGCCAGTTTGAATAGTGAGTCGAGACGCCATGTAGGGTATTTTAATGAACACCAATATTTGAACAAATTTTTTTTTGTCTTTGATGGATTATATAGCATTCTTGTATTCATAAAATGTAATAGGTTTCTTAAAGAGATCGCATGTTTAAGGGTTAAGTTTTAAATTACCCTGAATAAATTCCATGCGATTGCGTACTACTCTGTTGTCCCCTTCTCAACTACGTCGGAGTATGAAACATGCAGTTGTGGCACTTCAAAGATACATTGCCCTCTTTTCCAAACCAGGTACCAAATTGTACTGCTGGGCGACTTGGGGCATGATTAAAACTAAGACACTTACCAAGAGTAGCTACACAAACCTCTCGACTCATGTCTCCGTCTGGGGCAAGGAAACAATGCATGGCTTTCTGGGTGTTTCAAATCATACAAGGCAAACAGGAAAAAGGACATCAAACAGTACCGTAATAAATTTAATTAAAATACTTTTTCACTTTGTAGATGATGAGTCCTGTTTAGTTATTTAGTATTTGGACTCATGATTTATCGCTGTAAATTTTAGGTTTTATGGATTTCAAAATCATACAAAACAAGTACAACGGCATTTTCATTTACTGAATGATAATATTTCCGCTCTCTTGTACCTTTGGTGAAGTATTAAACACAGGAAATAAAATGTAGGTAAAACTGTAGCAGCTGTAAGTTTTGTTAATAGTTATATTTTTATCATTGCATTTTAGATAATTATTTGACGCTCCAGTGAGCTTTCTTGTTGGGTTAAGCAGGTTAGGCTATTACATTTCATTTCAAGGGTGGACAGCTTGTTTCATTCTTGTCCTATTGTCTTCTGTCCAGGACAATAGCCTCTGCTTTCCTTTTAACTATCTTATATAACTTTAGGTTTCTTTCTCCTTTTGCATGCTCTTTTCAAACACACTGCCTAGTACACTGCACAGCATAGCAAGCAAAAGAAGCACAGACAGGACAGAAAGTCATAGTTTATCAGGTTAGTTAATTATGTTATTAATGACATATTCTCTTAAATAGCTATCTAAATAAATGCCTCAAGTTTATGATAAAGTAAATGTATATTTAAAGTGTAATTATTATCAATAAGTAACCCTTTCTTTAATAAGTTAATTATATTTGTAATGGTTGATTGTATGTGTGAACGAATGATGTTTTAATAAAGCTCATCATTTCTTAATAAAGTATTTCTGTAATTGTCATTATTAATTATATATGGCAAGGGAAATAGTTATATTTTATATATCTTATTCTTATAGGATCCAATATGTCCTAGACCATTTTGTGGTAATACCCGGTGATAACACCTCAGTGTCACCCGCAGGGTATGTATTGTATATTTCATATGTAATCATCATATTTTACTTATGCATTTTGTACATATGGATAATGCCTTATGTATGTATAAGGTATTACTAGTGCTCAGCTAAATTATGTATTAGGATATTGTATGTGTCAATGAGTACTATGTATTTATTTATAATATAATATAAGATGTGGTTGGCATATCCTATATATTCATATCAAGGCTAGGAAACATTATTAACTTTAATAATGTAAATGTCATGTGCAAGTATAATGTAAAACTGCATGTGATGTATCTTCTTAAGTAATATTATCTTATTGTGATTGTGATCTTGCATTGGTATGAGGTATGAACTAGTATTGTTTTATGATGTATTCAATATCTTATTGTTCGCAAGAACTTATAATTGACTACTGTTTTACAGGGTGTGTTATATCACGGAATAAACCAACATCTCACAAACATCTGCAGTTTGTCTTCCATTGACAAAGTACCCCTGCAACAAAACGTAGATTATGTAGGTAAAACGTAGATAAGAAAGACCCACCCCTCTATATATAATCAATTATATAGAGGGGTGGGTCTTTCTTATCTACGTTTTACCTACATTTTATTTACGATTGTATATCCTGTGGGTAGTGCTGCCTGTTGCCAAATTTTGTATGTTTTAACATATCTCGCTCATGAATGTATAAAGTTACAGTCAGTTACGATTCTTCAGAAGAGTAAAGACGTCCTCTACACTAATAACTGTTGTCTATTCCATTAACGAGATTCTGTCAACCATATAGCGAGGTATTAACATTGTATGTATGTGCATTGATTATTTTCTCCTTCAATACAGGAAATGGTCATGTAGGAAGGCTCATTGTATTGATTTTGAGTCTTCTGTATCTTGATACACTAACAGGAATATATATATTGTTAACGCTATACCATTAGCAACACAATGTATAAGTTACCCTGATGATCACTATGTTGTGAAATCGGTTGGTAATGATCTTATATGAAGACCAATCTACAGATAGATATTTATCAACAGGGTGGTCGTCATTATTTATCATAATACAGTGTCTTCGAAAATATGGCTAAAACACAAATGAAAACCATAAAAAAAATTGATTTATTCAAATTCAAGTATGTAGTGTTTGAACACATATATTTTATTCTGTAAGTGGTTGTTATAATTGTCTTAAAATCTTGATACTCTGACAGGAAACTCAGTTAATTATAAAAATACCATACCGTGTCGTGCTACAAAGATATTTAAAGATTGACTCAAACACAAATAAAAGCTATTTATTATATGATTGGCGGTGAAATACCGAGATCTATCAATGGAGATAAAGCGTGTTATCAGTCACTAGTGACAATAGGAGTGGAACGTGTTATCAGTCACTGGTGGCTGATAACAACAATGATATGACGTCATCGAACAATGCTCTGACGTAATGACACGCTCATGATGTCATGTTGTTGCTTAGGCGACATGCGTCCTTTAGAACCAACTAAACGTAAATTCGCTTCAACTTTGATAGGAATACAAAGATTAAAGCATAACATAAATAGAAAATTTGTGTTTTCTTGACAAATAACACGTTAATCTCATCTCGTGAGGCAGAATAGTTAATATGCGCCACTTAAAATATAAACTTTCTTCCTCACTCGATGAGATAAATATGGTATTTGTCTGAAAAACACAAATATCCTCTAAATATTGCAATATCCTTTTTTTGTTTGTAGATGATAATTAGACAATAACTTACCAGTGACGGGGAATTACAGATTATCTTTCCCGAGTATTTTTAATTTCGTAATTCTCGAGCCTTGGCGAGAGAATTACACAATTAATATAACGAGGGAAAGATAATCTGTCATCCCCGTCACGAGTTGGTTATTGTTTATATTACCCATCTAAAAACAAAAAAAGTTCACAACATTGGTTCACAACATTGGTTCACAACAACCAATCAAAATACAGCTAAAGATGTAACTCCCTAGGGACTTACAGAAAAAATACTACCCTGTGTCCGTCCTCCCTTATGGGTAATATTTGTATTTAGTCAATGAGTGTTTAAACAGATTTCTTATATTCTGTAGGGTTAAGATGTACACATCTTTATTATTTTATGGTCTTTGTAACTAAGAACAAACGTGAGTTCATTTACTCATAATATGCTAAGATTTTCTTTCCAATTATATGAAAAGGTTTGCATGTTGACCATTGTCAGTTACTTATCATGTGGAAATACTTACATCATTTCACACCAAAAGGGTTATGTTGCTTGTTACCTAGCAAGTTTGGTATGTTTCAACTAAACTCCCCATCACAAGAAACTTTAAACCCGGCTTCTTCACTTGATAGAAGATAAAATAACGAACCATTTGATGATTTTTAAGGTATTATGGTGAGCATTCAATTTTACATTCTATTTAAAAGCAATTATTTCAATCGTTTACGAAACCAAACAGTTTGTGTCACTTACACATTGAAGGGGTATGCAAATGTTTCTGATTAATTCGTAGGTCAATTTGGAAGATGTCTTTGATTCATAATTTCTTGATATAGGAAACTGTTTCAGAGTCATGAGTGCCCTCTACTGACCTCTAGACAAGCAAAAATACGTTGGGTAATGGAGTTCATGAGACGTTAAATGACGTAATCCGGTAGTCCTCTCCTCTCTTCATGAATAATCTTGTCAAGCTCATTTATGGTCTGAGGTGGTTATATCGTGGCCTAACTTGTTTGGCAACGTTGTCCCGTTGACGATCTTTCGGCGACAATTTAAGGGAACTATTTCGCTGCGGCGACATGGCTAGACGTTGACTTGACGTTTTGCTGGGCAAGGATATCACAGTCAGTCTGACAGTATGGGGTCTGATATTATCTTGGTGTAGAAACGGTCCGTGTGTAAATCTTTTCTTGGAACGTGCTATCAAGGATGCAAACCATAAATGTCTAAAGAATTTTATATCATTCTAGAACGTTTGCAAGTGCATTGCAATTTTTATCAAAGAAGTCTCCAAAATGCAAACAATATTATTTTGGTGGTGATCAAATCCTCTTTCCTAGGGTTACTTTATGATATTAAACTGTTTCATTAATTACAACAGCTTATTATTATTCATTTAATTTATGCATATCAAGGTGTAAAACTTCTTTTGTAGGGGCGTTTACAATGCTGATAAAGCTGCAAGTACGTGTCGATATTCAGCAGAAAATGACAACATGGCTCAAGCTAATCTTACAACATCCTACAATATGTTATGGTTTTTAGTTGGAGACATTTGTATTTAATATATCTTTGGAGTGTTTGAATGATGAGTTGATCAGTGTCATTTTGACTTTTCAATATTTCACATGCTGGATCTCGCTACCAAACGAGTCTAAGCCAATGCACCTCTTCACCACTTCTGATCTTGCATAGCAAGAATATTATGTACAGCGCTGAAGATTTTATCAAAATTAGTGCTTTATTAAATGAAAAGTTTATAGTTAATAGTTTATAGTTTATAGCTATATCATATGTTAGTGGTAGTAGTGATAATTATCGTTAATTCCTGGGCTTACGGTTTCCACTACCTTGTGTTGTGTGTGGTTATGTGTCTTAAACATGGAAGGTCAGGTCCTATTACGCTTTTATCTACTTCCCGGTAATGGGTTCACGTTCAAGGAAGTCTCCAATAGAATCCTCTATAATTGTCAATTACTCACAGACTGCCGGGGGAGGAGGCTTCGTTTGTTGACTGACAAGTTCCTCTGATGATCCATGTATATGTTAGTGGATAATGTAATGAAAGCAGAAAACAGTAAAAAACAAACAAACACCAATTTCACATAATCATTGGTTTTCAAATATCAAAGAGTATGTAAATAATGTCCTTTAGACATAAAGCTTATATTTCGTGGCGCTAATATTGGGATGTTCATTGATTTTAGTCGAATATTGATGATTGTCATATACTTTGGATGTGTGCATGCGTGATGTGTTTTAGTGAAGCAGAATATAATATCTTCACCTTCAAGGAAGTCTCTAATAGAAACCTCTATAACTGTCAATTACTCCAAGACTGCCGGGGAAGGAGGCTTCGCTTGTTAGCTGACAAGTTCATGTAATGAAAGCAGAAAACAGTAAAAAACATCCTGAACATCGTGTAAGTTGTAATGTAAATAAGATAAACAACTCAGTTTATTCAGGGCTCTCTTTCCAGAGACACTTGATGACATGTCTAGGTATTTATTTGAGATGTGTTTAAATTCAGGTCATGATTTACCAAACACCAATATCACGTAGTTATAGGTCTTCAAATATTATTGACTATATCAATCATGTTCTTTTAGGCATAAAGCTTTTATTTCGTGGCCCCCATATTGGGATTTATATTAATCATAGTGGAATATTAATGATTGTCTTGGTGCATGTTTAAGTGGATGTCGTTTTAATTTACCCACATGTGAAGCAGAATATAATATCTTATCTCCTCAAAGAAGATTTATCACTGGGATATCACCATGACAATCTTCATAAAACTGTATTGACACTTAGAAACAACTTCATAACATCCACCTTGAATATGTTCTGATGGTCCTGGGGTCAAATAGTGTAGGTCCGTAAGTCACGAGTGCTCATCGGTCACAGGCACCTTCTCTGGAGACGTTCATTGAAGTATTAATATTTATAAACAAAGTTGTGATAAATCTTTGTCGATTTTTCCAGAGGGATGTTCATTTACATATTTGACAGTTCTAGATGTTCGAAGACTATGTCACAACGTTTATCCAGATATTAGTGTTTCTTATAGAGATAGGTCTTCTTTGAAACAAACTTTAGAGATGCATTTGGCAATCGTCACTAAGATTCACATGGATTAGAAATCATTTTTAAAGTGGAAAGTATTATACATAATAAGTATATCAGAATGTTAATTCAGAAAACAAACAAACTCTATACACCTTAGGAATTGTAAAGGTCTCATTCCAAATTCCTTAGTTTCTTATTCCTAAACTTGTATTGCTATAGAAACCTTTCAGTACTAACGAATCTCATTTTCTCTTAAATAGATAACTAAGAATTAATTACTCAAATCAAAGTTTACCTCCGGTAATAGTCTCAAGTTCACTTACTTTAGAACACTTCAAAGGATTTCTTGTTCCATGCAGTTACTAGTAGACTATCTAAAGGAAGTTGATCCTTATTTAAAGATAAATTATAGTGTGTCCAATTATATATCTTACCAGTAAGATATTGTAATAGCAAATCTTGTTGGATGAATTAAGAAAGCATGTTCTCCAAAAATGTATTTTGATGTTAAGATAATGATTTCGTCATGTTTGTAAGGAAGGAAATATATATCATCTCATATATATGAATGAAATATATATATATATATATATACATTTTGAACTAAAGGATGGTGGCACGATTCAACTAGTTTGTCATCGTATATATGTTACAGTCAATATGTCAAACCAGCCATTTGACCAAATGGCTGAAAAATGACACCAGAGCATCAAGACGTAGTTGTAGAACAGTAAACACACACACATATAAACACTGTTGTAGCATACATGTATATTCATATGCCAATAATATGGCTGTTATTGAAACTATTTATTGCAACAGTTTAGACTCACGCGGTTACATTTCATGAAGCCCTGTCTACCTGTCGTCGATTCTGATTTGACAGCCTCACGTAGTGATATTAATCTATATTTTTCGATTTCTTCCAAATTTAAGATTTCTTTCTGGGCAAACATCACACTGATTTTTATTTCAATACACTTTTAATTATTACTTTGTAGATCGTGGGGTGCTTCAATGCAAAGGAAAAGATCCTTCAACACACAAAATTTTGATTTTCAAATGATCCTGATAAACCATTATCTACTTGATATTACCTTGTGGAAGTGACTAAATGTCGAATAGGTCCACTTGTCTACATGATGCAAAATTCCCTTGTAAGGATTGGCCTTACGACTGCACCTTTCGTTCTTGGCCGCTTTCACTTCTTCTGACAGTCAAGGAGTAATTATTTGAAAAGTTCAATCGACTCACGTGCTACATTAGCATATTTCTTTGCAAATCCCTTCAGCATTCGGTCTCTTCAACCATGACCAATTGTTAAGTGTGTTGGGACATCATATGTTTCTTCAATATTGACAAAATACAACACTGTCGAGTCACCATGTTCATGCTTTTTCATCAGTTTTTCAATTTTGCCACATTCATCTATATATCCTTATTTGTTCAAAAGATAATAGTCACTATTTGTCTTTAAGTCAGTTTCATGTTCTTCGGTCTGGCATTTATTGAAAAAAAGCCTTCTCTTGGAATTAAAACCTTTATACTTTTTGGTAATTGAGCCACAAGATTATTGATTCACAACACTTCAGTGACATGTTATAACTATTTTGACTTATTGCCTAAACAGTAACAGTCAAATTGTCAAAAACACAAGGTCCAATTTCAGTCATTTAGCTAAATGCCTAGAAAAGTTAGTCATTTCATCAAATGACTGATTGTCGCAGAGTTCACGTTATAATAATTTGGACTCCAAGTGTTTTCAACAATGTTCCAGTTTTTCAACACGTGGATGTTGCCATCAGAGAGTGGACAGATAAGGGAGAAGGAATCGAAAAGGAACACAAGGAAAGAAAGGCAAAGTGTGAGAAGATTGGGCCTGGTTCTTCTGGTACTTGGAGATAAAAGCTACAACAAGCCAACTAAAGGACCCAAACAACCAGGCCATGGTTTTGAGTCTCGTGGCGAGGTATATTACAATGATCCTTAGATGCGAATAGCAATGCCTCAAGATGAAATGTATTCATTGCGTCATGTTCAATGTCAGACGTGTACCTTGAAAAGCAGCCTCGTCGTTATAAGACTGCTCAAATAACATAGATTAGAAGATTGAGGACGAGTACATAAATTATGTAATTATGTTCTTTCAACAGAGACACATTATAGGGTCAATTTGGTCGTGAAATCTGTTCTAAATTCTGTTCCTCCTATGTATACACATGCGCATAATTTTTTTATCTAAGATCAATTATAAAATCTTAAATTTAATTCATTAAAGGAAACATTTTTCATAAGAAGAACGAATTGTTGTGCATGCTCAATAATTTTAAGAGTAAATTGTATGCCAAGCAATATATGATTTACAAAAACTTGATACTTGTATCGGCAGCAGAGTAAATTAGATTTTAATTTGAAATATATATCATGTTGTTTACAGTTACATCTAGATTTGAACATTGATTTATGATGGTGAGTTGTAATGTATTGTTATATGTAAGCTGAAGCTGCTACTTGTTTATATATCACGATGAAAGAATCAAATATCACAAGCTAATGGGAATCACCTTCACCTTCTGTTCAGTTTATGACATATCTTAACTCTCTTAACATTTATTTGATATCAGTGGATTCTCAGTACAATATTGCTTACTTCCGCTGTCTGCTTTAAACACAGCAATCTGTCCCCAAAGTTTACCTCTCATAACTGGAACTTCATCTTGTCTCAGTTTGATTTTACTTACTTGAGGTCACCTCAATATCATGTACTTCAAATACTCCAAAAGCTACGTCTGGAACGGTTGTGATGATATAAAACTTTTCTTTAGTACTCGCGGGAGATTTTTCTTCAAATAAGATCACGTAAATCATGTGGTAAGACGTCTTTTGTCATGTAAGAAAACCATCTGTTAAGGCATTTTTAATAATATATACATATCATTAATCTTTTTGTAAATTCAATAGGAATGTGTCACGGAAACAAGTATTTCAACTTGTTCTTAGCGTGGTCATCAATATTTGAGATTAATTTCCACCACGGAAGGGGTTTTCTCATTCGTCAATTCGAGTTTTTAATCATATCATCTTTGTCCTGCGTGTTCGAAATACTTATCTACCACCTTTACCTCACTAGCCAAGGTGGATGTCTAATTTATTTATACCCACAGAAGATTTCAATGGGACACGTTTCGGCTACTGACATCTTCCATATGATTTAGACTAAATATAATCTTGGCTTTAAACTTGAAGTCATTTTGATATCACGTATTGTGTTCCGTATCGAGAATGATACTTTGTAGAGTATCTAAAGTCAACTGCTTTTCTTGCAAACACTGTATAGTATACTTATTTAGGTATTCTATTGTATTTATAAACTAAAATATATTTTCATTTCTGTGTAACAAGAAACATTTATTATAAAGACAAGGTTTCTGAAAAGACCATGTTGGATCATTCGAATACAAATAATTTATTTTTGAATTTTTGGAAACAGATTGTTGACTCTGCGAACCCAAAATTAGATTTTTTACATTTTTGATTTAACAATCACTGAGTGAGTTCAAGAATGCTTTAAATTCTTTATATATGGACAATGGGCGACCGTTAGTGAGTTTAGCTGAAGACTTCATCAGAACATCAAGACATGAAATTTACTCCTCAGCTGCCTCTTGAGGATATTCGTCTACTAGACTTGAAGTCAAGGGAATTTGAAGAACCTTAGAGTGTCTACTATTTCTAATAGCGTGAATTTTTTGTATCGCAGTTAATGGCTTATGTGACTCGTAAATGACTCTCATAATGAGAGATAACTTCATTAAATATCAGTGTTACGGGTAATATTGCTAATGAGAATTGTTCAACAATGTTTCCGATTATGAGATGGTATTTATCGATTGACCTTAGACTGGATATGGTTTGTAATCAATAAACCTATCCCATGATTTCTTAATCTATTATCAAATAAACTTCTTTTTTGGGTATATATTTTGTGTTATTTCCAACGATTCCAATACTACCACACATCAGCTTTATTCTGAGCCTAAGTCAGTCTTGAACTATAGATATGTAATAAACAGAATATAGTTATCAAATGGCGAAATGAGATTTCTTCAGTTCCATTTAGTATATGCTCTAATAATATACCTGGTATCGGAATATAACAATTAATCATGCAGTTGCATATTTACCTGGGGGTATGAAGGAGGCGGGAATATTTAGTTTGGTTTTCGAATACGAAATAGACTTTTATATCATTTTAATGAAAGACGCTTTGGTACCGATTCAGTGAGCACTGTCTACTCGTGTCTCCCTTTAGTTGTTTCAAACCACAGATCCCTTTAATTGTAAAGACTATCAAACTTAACATCTAGCAGCAGACACATGCCAATAAATGAATTCACTGAACTCATGGAAACATTGACTTTTGCTGTTTGAGATCTGTTTTGACAGAAGTATTTGAGCTCGCAAAAAATATAAGCATCAATTAACAAAATCTAATGCAAATTACCTTTTTGTGTATTGTTATGAGATCTTAAAAGCGTACGTTAATTACTAAACATTAAAATAAATAATGATGTGGTGAGAAGATTAAAAACTTCCTGGATTTTGGACAGTACGAAAATCTACATAAAAAAGTAACACATATGTTAAAAAAATCAATAATCAAGATAAGGTGAAGGTGAGGTTATAGATAATTTGATGAGTTTTGGCCCAGAGTTGAACATCAGGAAAATTTGTCATTCTCATACATCAGTGACAGTATTCATCAAATGATGTATTTTTCTATGTCTAAAATGCCGAATCTATCATTTCTTATACGGCCGTAATCAAATTACTGTATCTGGGCCATATCCGTAGGAGTTGAGTTTTTGGATATACTCAGCACATTAAGGAAGGATTTTTTCTCAATTGTCAATTTGAGTTTGAAACATATCATATTTTTCCAGCGTGCCAGGCATTCTTACTTACCACTTTTACCTCACTAAGAAAATTGAATATCTATTTTATTTATACCCACTGAACACTTCAATGCTGACATCTGACATATAATTTTGACTCAATAAAATATTAGCTTGAAACTTGAAGCCATTCATATATGACGTGGTGTGTCCTGTATCGAGAATGATACGTGTAGAGTATTTAAAGTATCGGGTTATAGCTGGTTTTGTGTCAACTGTTTTTCTTGCCAACACTGTATCTTGAAATATTTATGTATTTATTATACTGTTAAACTAACATCAGGAAGTTTGGTCATTCTCATACATCAGTGACAGTATTCATCAAATGATGTTTCTCTTATGTGTCTAAAATGCCGAATCTATCATTTCTTATGCGACTGTAATCAAATTAATGTATCTGAGTCTTTTCCCTAGGAGTCGAGTTTATATATATAGTCAGCACATTAAGTTAGGCTGAGATATTTAATGTTATGCTTCTGATTTTCTTTGCTTATAACTTCTTCAAAGTTGTGACTGTAATTATTTTATTTCTTTTCTATGAAACATACAATGTTATCATAAAATCAATCACATTTTTAAGTACCTTAAGTAAATTTGAACATTTTAGGATCGAAAATCACACGAACGAAACTCTTAAACAGATTAGTAGGATATGTGAGTTTCTTGAGCCTTATGCAGTTCGTGTTGAATTTAAGTCATTGAAAAACGAATTACACCACTCTTTAGAAACACCATTTGTTGAAAGTTTGATATCATATTTACATTTGGGTCAACTAGTTCGACGTCAGAAGTACCGAAAAGTAAATTTACACATCTTTGGACCGAAAATCACACACCCAAAAAATATTTTTTAAAGGGCGACTGGGATATGTAGAGTAAGTAGCATATGTGATACGTTATGCTGTTCGTGATTAAATTAAGCTGTTGGAATTACACCACTCGGTAGAAAAATCATTTGTTGAAAGTTTGATATCATATTTACATGTTTTCAACAACATTAAAATACATATTTCGACGTCAAAATTGCAGTACCCTCTGCAAATTTGCCGAATTATTAAACGAACCCACTTTTAGTGACGTCATCTACCACATATTGTTGATAATCGTTTATGCCAAATCCTCAATACATAGCCCATACATTAATTTCATTACTTCATGAAACAGCTTTGATCTTCGAAGGACTGGTAACAGGTAAATTTTCACTCTCACCTGCGACAGAACAATTTCTTTAACGTTTTGATTCAATCCGCTAGTACTGATCAGTCCCACGTCTCCCCACAGACCGGACACAGTTAACTATCTTCTCCTTGAGATTGGAAAGATACATTTATTCTATTTCAACTGTTTCATGTCAGTCAACTGTAGACTAATTTATTGTTTCAGGACCAGCACATTAGTTGTAATTTAAGAACATGTACCAATGCTTGTTATGTAAAAGCCTATTTTATAGAACATACCATTTCATTGTTTTCGATGCAATATCGATGCAACGTATGACAACCATTTAACTTCTTCTTCCGTTTTTCATTTATGTTGAATGACAAGTTTCCAAGTCAGTGAAAATGTTATTTATAGGAATTGTTAGAGTTTAATGTATCATTGAAATAGCATGTTACCAACAAATTGAAACAAAATTAAACTAAAAGGCAACAAGTTTGGATTTCGACAACGTAACAATCAACAAGAGGAAATTGTTCGGAAATAGGTCAATCAATGTATAAGAAACACAGCATTTTTCAGATTTCATCTCTTTGAAAAGTTTTCAAAATACAAAAATTATTCATTTCATTTCTAAGAACATATATTTCTATGATAAATTGAGTTTAGGAAAAGTCTTCTTCTTTGCAAAGTTAACGGGTAGAACCATTGTTATTTGTCATTTCATCTTCTTTTGCGTCTGTGAAGGGTTCAACAAAACGTGATCTTATCACATAACACTTCTTTGTAGTTTCATCCCATACATCAAACAGTTCTTTAATCAGATTATAGTGGCATGGTTCTCTGAAATATCAAACGGATGTTTTTTCACATGATGAAAGACAAAACCAAAGTTTCCTTCATTGCTTCTGCCCTTACTCTTAGTGGTGCTGGCTTAGTCGATGAGAAAGAGTAAGGAATTATATGATAAATGCTATAACATAACATAAAATACCACAATTGCCTCATCACCAATATATTTGATACATCCCACATAATGCACATATTGCACATATTGCACAAAGAAATGTGAAAGTGTTCATTCCTTTCAGTTGTTTGTGTGTATTGAAACACTGTAATCATATGTAAATATTTTCGCTTTCTAGTTGGTTTATCATCAGGAGAATAAAAAACTAAAAAATTTCACTTGTTTCTGTATTTTCAAGTCAAAAACAATTTAAAACCTACAATTTCTGAATTTTATTTTGGACAAATGGAAGTGACGGACACGTATGCAGAGAATGAGCCCACTGATCTTCTTGACTTGACAGTTCTAGTGCAGCACAAACTCATCTGGGAATTAACAGTTATTCACTGACAATATTCAACAGATAAAGATGTGAAAGGATTCCTTCTGAAAAGTAAATGGTCTGCTGTTAATGATAATTAGTAATATTGCAATTTTCAGCCTTTTAAATGTTTATTTAAGGTCTTTAGCTTTGGTAAAATCAGAGTATATCCATCTTATATCTCTTGGTTATTATGTGAAGACAAAAGCTGTAGAGACCACATACGTTTTTTTGCATATCGTCACAAACTTTTATCACATATATGTGAACAAACGTCATTATAGGGCGCAGCACTAACTAGTGGCATTGCGTAATACGTCATGCACCAAATGATGACGCCACACTTTATGAACACATCTTCCACTAAAGTCAAATTATCACTTTTACCAAATGAAATATGAAAACGAAAGCTGCAATTTAGGGGAACCAATTACATAGTGACAAAAAACCCTCCTAAAACTAGATTGCAAAGATTCACAGAGATTTATCACACAACAGAATGTACAGGTAATGTCGATTTTGCTTTTACGGATAGTCAACTTCTTGAAGTAGTTTTAACTGAGAATATTATACTAGATGCTGTCAAATACAAAGTGAAGCAACTTGTTATACCTTTAGGCATATTCTCCAACTTCGTGCTGGTTTGATTTAACCTGTTAATTACCACTCTATGTATGTAAACAAAAAGAAATCAACAGTCTATTACCAGGTAATTGTCTTAAAGATCTTTGCACAATGCACAGTGAACGGAATTTAATGATGTCTTCCGGTTGCTTGCCTTCTAATAACTAAGTATCTATCTTGGTTTGAGGAGCGTGTTCTCCAAGTTGATATTCGTGCGTACATCGTGAGTAGATGAAAACTCTTGCAGCTCATTACTGTATAAGGTGATGGGAGATCCATTAGACCAGGATGTTCATTGATTATCTGCACCTTCACTCCAGGAAATGATGATGGAGGGAAGGTAATTGTATTGATCCTGTAATCTGTGTCTTGATGCAACAACATCATCGACTAAAATACAAAAGTAAACCACAGATTGGTTGCTTGAAATTTAATTATACAGTGTTTGAACACATACATTTTATCTTGTAAGTGGTTGTTATTACTGGTCTACGTTTATATAATTCCTCATTCATTGTTGCTTCAATTCTTGTTAGTGATGTTGCAAGTTAAGACTAAGATGCGTTATTGGTTAAAATAGTTATAAGAACGTGTAGGTATGAATATCAGAGGCTAAAACACACATGTAAACCACAGATTGGTTGCTTGAAATTTAATTATACAGTATTTGAACACATATATTATATTTTGTAAGTGGTTGTTATTACTGGTCTAAATCCATTGCAATCAGAACAGCGGCATTTTTATTTATGTATCAAATGGTGAGATATCGATGTCCATTCTCACCATATAAACGGGTTTGCATGTTGATAATTTTTACCACTGCTCGAGTATTAAAGACAATACAAAAAGTGACTAATGAAGAAAACGTTTATATAATTCCTCATTCATTGTTGCTTCATTCTGAGAGAAACAAAGAGGGTTTTGTTGCTTCAATTCGTGTAAGTAATGTTGCAAGCTAAGACTTAGATACGCCATTGGTTAAAATAGTTATAAGAACGCGTAGGTATGGATTCTTTCTAGCTGTTCTTAAAAATAGAATTTCAAATGAATTTCAATAAAACACATTAGCAAACAAAATTATTCTATAAGAACCACTTGACTTCTCTTCATTAGTAGACAAACATCACTCTCAAATTCATACAGTGTAGGATAGTAACAGGTTTCTTATTAGATGGTGAGTTGACATATCCTCTACACTGATGACAGATAATGAAATGTTGTCACTATTGTCATTCTATTAACGAGTTTAACTGATGTCCACCTCACTAATGAGTTTTGTTGTAATTATCCTAATTAACATTTCACAAAGCTGTACATCATTACATCAATTCTGGTTCATCCACTGATCATGAGGACACGAGGGTGTGCATCAATGTTAAATAGAGGTTATCTTGAAAGTGTGTTTTGGGATCGTAAATATCCTGCATTAGGAATAAACATTGTATTTTGCGAGCCTTGGCTAGATAAATACATAGTGTTTATTACTAATGGGAATATTGTAGAATTGTGATAAGCAAATGCCTTTAAAAAGAATTTTCACTTTTTATACATCCGAGTATGATAGATATATAGTTGATGTCTTGTCTGTTAAAATGCACTTGGGGCCATGATTCCCTTTATACTTGTGTTTGACTTTTAAGTTAAATAATTACGAATAAAGATACTTTATCATATAATGGAGGGTGTTATCGATGCAATAAAGCTATCTGATAAACTTGGTAGCCGATTGCCTCAAAATCTGATAAAGATGCAAATTAGGTCAAAACACGAACTATTTTCTCAAAACTCCATGCATGTCATGCGAGTCCTAAAACGGTCACTGACCATTGATAACGTCGTCGGGAGTTTTCGGGTCTTGTGTTTTTTATCGAATAAAATATCGTACAAAAGCCGTCAGGGTTAACTTATCACGCATTCGTATTTAGGAAATTATAGCTTGGTTATCGAAGAATTTCAAGTTGTTTTCATCGTTCGTTTAAAAAATATAACGATATGCAGCTAACAATATCGACTATCGAAAAAATATGTGCTTCAATGTTCGTGAATAACATAGGCCTAGATCGCTTTGACCATGTCGGTTACCAACTTATCAGCAAAACAAATCATATTCTAGTGATAATACACATTATCTAGTAACGGAGTAACAAACGCAACAAACTCACCTTCGCAAATAGTCGGTGTTTGGTCTAAGGATACCGTAACTGAACTGGCGTAACAACAATGACAATGCAGCTTTTCAAAATGCAGTTAGAGTTACTTCCCCTGTTGTAGCGACGTTGACAAGTGGTTCTTACACATTTTGTGTTATAAAAAAATACAATATTTACTCGTGCACTGGGAATAATACTGAAAATGTTGATAGATTGTAGGAGACGTTTCTAACACTGTAAAAAAATAATTTAATGAAAGAATATTTCTAGCCTGTTCACAACTATACATCGCCGACAATATGACCTTCACCTGTGTTTATTGTGAAAGCAATTACTCCGCGAAATCTAGGTCAAACATATTTTAGTAGGAATCATATTTTCGCTTAAACCCGTTTATTTCAAAATGACATTATATGATAAAGAAATTATTAACCTCGTGTGTTTCCGTATCATTAATATCATATAATAGGAATAAAAATATATGTATTATGCTCGCCAAAGGCTTGCATAATACAAATTTTATTCCTATTATATGATATTAATGATACGGAAACACACTCGGTTAATAATCTCTATTTCTTTATAGTGGGTCTTCATGTACATGAAAGGATCTTCTTATATAATTCAAAACAAAGTTTAGTGAACGTCTTAAGACATGACATAACTATGTTTCAGTCGCACTTTTCACTTGGGGGTTTCAACACTGCGTGTCTAGTATGTTGATGTTATATTTGAAGGTCACGTCCTATGATGTTATAATCAACTTCCAATAAGTGCTTCATGTTCAAGGAAATCACCAATAGAATCCTCTATAATTGTCAATTACTCCCAGACTGCCGGGGGAGGAGGCTTCGTTTGTTGACGGACAAGTTCCTCTGATGACCCTTCTATGTTAACATCGACATAGTTGTGTCAAAATCAGAAACACTAAAATGTATCAAGAAATTTGATGTGAATTGGAGTTAAGTCCCCGCTCTATCAATCTTAGTACGGCCAGTCCTCCTAATGAATCTTCAGTGAACAGAAAAATGATAACCTGAAAGTTTAAAGTTGAGCTCGTATTCTATAATCCCACAACTGCAAAAAAAAAAAAAAAAATGTTGTAATGTTTACATTAATAAATTTATGATGTTTTTCTTGTCTTTTACAACCATAAAGGAAACAGAACCTTTAATTCTGCTACTCATGGTAGATGTTTCTTCAAATTAAACCAAGTAAATCAAAATTTTCATCCGGAAAACATATCTTATCATTCTATATTTTGTATATACACTGAACTCGACCCTGTCACGAAAACAAGTAATTCAATTTGTTTTTCTGGTAAACATGTTTGTGTGGTCGTCTAAAATTAATCAAAGTTACCTCTCCATCACAGACATTTCACATTCATCATTTAATGAATCAATGTTTGCTTTGTATGTTTCAAATGATAAGTCGAGTCTGAACACACACGTTAACTTTTTCTTTGTGTTTAATGAAAATATCATATCAAGGTAAACTTCATATATGACTGTAATGGAATATAGGTAGTCCTTATGAGACATTTAATCAGTGAAGACAATGTTTGCGATATTGTGATATTCTTTTTAGATTTTATTTCAAACAATATGATCTATTACTTTTCATATTGACTAGATTTTATAGTTTCTTCTTTCATATTCATATGTTTTTTATCATATTGCAGTAAACAACAATCATATGCTTTTTGTAAAACCAAAATATTAAACCATAATTTGAGATATATATGAATGCTTACCATAAAATTGATTATCAAATAAAGCTTTCATAAAAATATTTTGGGAATGAGGTCAGATGTTGCAGAACTAACTTCAGATTTGGCTATGTTTTTATCTTAAGCAAAAGTACCATATGCCATTGTTTCAAAAATCTTGCTTTTATACTACATGTATGACTGCATTTTGCCTGTGCACCTTGTCTGATGGTGCAGGGAACATGTGCAAACCGATTTTCAAGCCACAATTGCTCAAGCGCAGACATATATTATTTACCTGCATTTATCTATTAAACATATTCGTTAGGTTTTTGAACACTCACATGTTGATAGATTTGATTGGTTGGAGGTTACAAAAATAAGATTATAGAAGTTATGTTTAAGTAGATGGAGTTGAAGTGTTATTCATTTATCATTTTTTGATAAGATATAAAAACAGTCAGTAGTGAAAATATGAAAATGAATGAATGAAAAAATTGAAATATTCATTGACAATTTAAAGAGGCTTTTAAAGATCTGAGTTGCACTTCAATGACATAATATACACATATCAAAGTTACTTATTAAACCTTAATTGGATCCATGATTAATACACACTTTTTTCATGATAACAACTTTAATAATTAAATATTTTGGTGAAAATAATGAATGACTCATATCAATGTTTGAAAAATATCAAGCTACTCTTTGAATTACAGCCATATATATTTCATTCTACTTTATACAACATTTTGAAAATATCAGTTCAAACCGTGACTATGAAGAAACACACTTTCAGAGATTATGACTCTTATAGACAATCTTGACAGCTCAGCTAGAAGTTGTCAGTTCTTCTTTCCACAAACGTGGTTACATGCCTAGAAATCATCACCAGTAGTAGTCACGCGATAAGATTGCAAATCTTGCAAATATTGAAAATAAACTTTCAATTGGACAAAGATGATCAAAGTATACCTGTATGATAAATAAAGAATCTCACCTAAGTGTCTTCTGATATCAAATATGTTAACACGAGTTGATAAAGGTAACAACTATCTGAGACTTGCTTTGGTTCTATCAACGAGCGTTGATATAATTTATGTCAGAAGACACGAGGGTGAGATTCTATTTATCATCCAAAATCATTTTTCATCACATTCACATGAAAGGTATACATCTTTGAACGCTCCATAGCCCTACATCTCCTAAACCAGTGATGTCAAAACATTGTGACGCCATCGTGTTTATGACGCCATAGCATTGTGACGTCGTTGTGTTTATGACGTCATAGCATTGTGACGCCATCACTGATGATATAAAACGTTTGTGATGTCATGTATTTTCTGATTACAGGGCATTGTCCAAAATCTACTGTCAAAACTATATCTCCCATGATCTTCCACAAGCAATATCTCCACAGTTGTGGATGATAAATTTGATTTCAACTTTCCAATGTTTTACGACACCCATCCTTTTTTATTAAGTCTCCTGTTTTGAATAAAAGCAGCGTTTCCATGGAATGTAGATTATCGACATCAAAACATGTTAGGAATAATGACGCCTCTTCATGAAGTCTATCGAAATTAAAGAGACCTCTATAACTCCTCTCAGTTCTCATTTTAAGCGGATAGTTTTAGTCCAGCAGATATGTGGGGAAATTGTGCTTTTTGTGATACAAGCATGAAACTTGGTATACTGATAGAGCATTCATTTATGAAGATTTTGAGATATAGGGACATTAAGATTTATTCCCAGAACAAAAATGGCGGCTTTCTGGTAGTAAGATAACATTATCTAAGTCATAGTACTTGGAGAAGAACACCAAGGAATTTTGTGTTTATGATGATAATTAAGTGAAAAGACTCAAGATTTTTAAAATTTTAATTATCTCTCAACAAGATTACACAGATCAAAGAAGACGGGAGTTATCTGTCCCTGTGCTGGCTTTGGTCATGTAACCAAGCCTCAGAGAACGGTCACCAGAGCCACCCTACTCGCAGGAGGGGAGGTAAGGGTAGGAATGAAGGATTGGTGAGTTGTCAATGGAAAATATATATAATAATGATGTTTACTAAAAAACCTATTATTATATAACTTACTATTACCATCTCCGACTCACTGTAGCCCAGATTACAACAGCGGTAAAGGGCTGCGAGACCCAATCAGGAAGGTAACCACCTCAACAGTCAAACTTATACAGTAGAACTCGGATATAACAAACTCCAAGTGACCAAAGAATTTAGTTCGCTATATCCGGTGTTCGCTATACGCATATAATTTTAATGATATTATATAGGGACGGGACTTGAAAATTTGTTCGCTATATCCGAGTGTTCGCTATATCCGTGTTCTACTGTATTATGGTAGGTAGGTAGGTCCGGGCCCCCGTTAAAAGGGTGTAACAAGCCCCGAACCAGAAAGAAAGACAACCAACACAATGGAAAAAGCGATGCAAAGTTAAAAACAACAACATGTGAATGCGATCTAACGGTGAGCCGCAATCCCTCTGGGGTAGCAAGACCTGAAGTGCATTGTTAAGCGAATACCTGAGTCACCATCCTTGCAATGTCCGTCTTTCATAGAAACGTCTCGAGGGCAGTGCTTGGCAAAGAGCATGTATGACTTGCAAAAACAGCACGATGGATGTCCGCCACAGCAATAATGATGTGAAACGCTATGGTGGCGGAGACTGCACGGATCTTGTAAAAGTTTGAAAGAGCTGGTCGCGGTCAGCCCACGGCTTTGTAAGCCTCGAGGATAGCAGACCACTGATAGACACTGAAGGCACTGTCTGTCTCCTTTGTACTACGCTGCAAATGGGGAAGGGTGTGAATGTGAAACATCCTGCCTCAATCATCATACCCCTGGATCTTACACATGAGGTCCAATGCAAGTTCCTTTGTGATTCTTCCCTCATCTCTCACTTCAAAGCGAAGCACATCAGCCTGCAAAGCATGCAGCTCTGAAATCCTGGCAGCCGAAAGCCATTGCCACGAATAAACTGTCTTTACTTTCAGGCATAGGATGATAATCTCTAATTAGGGCTTGCAGACATCCGAACGTAAGCGCTCAGGTACAATTACCAGATCCCACTGAATCTGAGATCAGACACATACTGCTTCCCATCACCTTTAATGGGTGAAGCAGGGCATCTCTGAAGACGTTTGCCTCCTCCATGAGGTCATGGCTAAGCAGGAACAAATGTCTGGACACCTTTTCCCTGACGTGCACGTTTAGGAAGACCTGAAATGATATCAACTGCAGCCAAACCCTCCTAGTTAAGTCCTGCACTTAGGTGAGCAACCCGATGATCTATTGGACCTAATGGAGCAAGAAGTCACCAGGAAGGTGAGCGAGGTGGTTGGCTTAAGGTCTGACAGATTAATCAACAACTCCAACCCCAGAGCAATCAGCGATGGGTATCGAACCCGTCGTCCACGAATTGAATGAACTGTACATTGTGAGCGAAAAGAAAGTTCACTATTGTTGAGTCACCCTGGTGAAAATCCACGGAGCGAATGATATTCTAAATGGGAGCACATTCCACTGAGAATGGCGCTCCGCCAGAACGAAACTGAGGTACTTGCGGTGGTCTCGGAAATGGGAAAGTGCAAGTATGTGTTCTCCAATTCTAGGGCTCCAGCAACCGCATGACTGATGACAAAAACAAGTGACAAAGATATTGCGACCGTACGAGGAAAGAGTGGTTAACTTCAACATGTTGTTAATCAGCTGCTATTTTCTCCTGTCTCTCTTGGGTGGAACGAACATAGGGGAGTAGAACCCCGGATTGAGGTTTGGGACCAGGATTGTTCCACTGCCCCCTTGGATATAAGAATATCCATGTGTTCAAACGTAAAGTTGAGCCTGTCTGCCGCCCGCGATGCTCCGTTGAGTCGCAGGTGAAAGGTGGGCAGAGACGAAACTGGTATCTGGAACCCCCGCTTCAGAAAGTGACACACAAAAGGATCCAGTCCCAGCTGATGCCAATACACCAAGAACCCCGATACGAAAGGACACGCCTCCTGCCAAGAAGGGGTAGGCTAACCTCTTCTTGTGACTGAACAAACCCGATCTCCGCTCCTCCTGCCAGCCTGTTGGTCAAGTCCTGCTGTTGAACTGCTCGTGTCCCTGGCAGAGGGCTTCTTGAATGGCTCAGATGAAAAGCTTACCTACCGATCTACACCAGGAGATCGGACCGTCCCAAAACAACCCGTCCCTGCCGAGGTTGGTGATCACTGTTGAGATCCATCCCGGACTCAAAATAACCTGCGCGAGGCCTCTCGCCACGGATCCGAACGCATGGTAGCGAGCTGGAGCCCATTTTATATTACCAACTATTGAGAACCTATATTTTGCTGGAAATCAGCGGGACAAGAAATAACCTCTTCTGTTTCTTCCTGAAAATAAAACGCACTTCTTCCAATCAATCAGAGTAGACGAGTAGCATTCTAGCCTGTTGATACAAAAACTTGAATTGTTTATTAGCCATTATCGGTCACGCAATATGCAGCACCACTCATGCAGTGTCGGATTGAAAATATTTTGAAACTGATTATTGTTAGGAGAGTTTTTGAACAAATGTTTTATCAACAAGGAAAGACTGAAGTCCTCTGGATTCAGATATCTAATCGGCGGGCCGAATTCTGCAATAGCAATTAAAAAATATATTTTTTTACCCACTGCAGATGCTTTTTTTGAGCTCAGTATGAATAATTGCAAAGCAATATCAGTTTAAGTAAACCTAACTTCAATGATACTCGCTTCACTCCGATATTGAGTCTAGCAAGATGGAGTAGCAGGTCGCGTCAGCCAACCTTTCGCCGACCTATGACCCTCCAATGTTATATGTGCGAATGCATACTATTGCGACTTGGTAAGACGATCCCTGATTGGTCAATTCCAAAGATCGGCTGACGCGACCTTCTACTACATCTTGCTAGACTCAATAGGAGTGAAACGAGTATTATTGAGGCTAGGTTTACTTAGACTGATAGCATATGCACAACAAGTAATTACATGATACCTTAATTGTGTTTTACACCAAACACACGTGATAAGGATTTGAACTGGTTGGTATAATTCATTAACTAATTTCATTTATTAGTTTGTAGCCGCCATTTAAATCTTAGAGGGAATCTGGAATGTCCCTATATCCAAATTTCACTCTAAGGGTACCCCCTAACTGTGTACCAAATTTCATGCTTGTATCATTAAAGGCACAATTGTATATAAATTCTTCACATATCTGCTGGACTATTTGACATGTGGCTTTCATTGAAGGAAAATCATGTCTGTTGATAACGAATGAACACCTCATCAATGCGTCAATGTCACTTTTAAAACTCTAACTCTACTAAGAATTACATTTCCTATCAGGTATGGTTTGCAACCAATACAAAATAGTTGCGGAAAAGAAAATTACCATGAAATGTGCAAAAGATACTACTAACTTTGTTTCAACAGTGAGTGACGTTTGATTTTTGCTGTACGTAGATAGCAAAACATCTAGTGAAAATACATTTTTTCTGTGTTTTGTTTTGCATATTATGACTATGTGTCTGATACGATAATTACTGATTTTCGTGATAAAATATAGAACTTTATTCCCTGTGTTAATGATTAAGATGTTTTTGTCATTCTCGTTCATCAGCGAAAGATGATATATTTTTTCTTTTCTGAAATGCCAAATTTATCATTTCTTATAACACTGTAATCAAATTACTGTTAGACAAGTTCGATGTGGTCGACTTTGGAAACATTAAAGATTAGCTAGAGCTAAATAAAACACTGGTATGTAGTATGTATGGTGTAACAGATTTGATTTTCATAAACTGTTTAAACGTTACCTTATTGATAACTTGCTTGTGCCGCCTTCTCAATCGAGTTTCTCTCTACACACGAAAAACACGAAAGAATGATGTGTTTCGTGAACCTTCGTGATCATTGAAATTGATATTTTTGACTTTGTAAGCACTCCTGGTCCATACCGCAAAAAAATAGGCCTATATTACTATTTATTTACTATTTCAGTAATTCCATGACTTCAATGTCACACCCTTAATGAATGAATTCAAATAAATATTTTTAATCTTCGCACGCATTGTGATATGTAATATTGCTATAATTGGGATCTCATAATCTGCAACGATCTTTACATGTTCGAGTGAAGTCTGTTGAATCCTAGATTCGGGTACCAGCACTGATGCTACCAGCAAACTTTGTCAAACCACAAAAATCATTTCTCAATTAAATTTCTCTTTACTTGAATTCCATATCAACTGTGCCCTAATTGATTTTCCTTGAGGCCTGGATATTGGTTTTATTCAACTTACTTTCTTACTTTTTCTCTGATCACAACATGATGCTAAATGTAAAATCTCTTTATCGATTGAATTTTTTTTTTCCAGTTCCATCGATTTTCATTCATTTTGAGGTTACAGGTTTGAATCTCTCTGACAGATGCCCAATGCACTTTCACACTTCATGTCTTCAAATAACATTTCAATGTGGTTTTCGGATGTAAGAAGTGCTGAAATATATACATACTGACAATAATGGAATTCAAAACGTTTTTTTAAATCTTTTACTTTTTTCGCTTTAAATATTTGATATTTTATTGTAATACAAACAGACCCTTTTGTTGTGTTATCTAAACTATGGATTTTATTTTTAAAATTCGATTTGTCATTTTAGGAAGATATTTTTGTGTATTTGAATGTGTGAATATGAGAATATGAAAATTCAATATTTTGTGCAAGTTAATGACACCGAGTCAATGCAACCAGTATGGTAAATATCTCTATGTCAGCAAGCTGTACCAATGAGCTTCTTGATTAAACTAATTTGTATCCATGTAGAATCCACCATTACTTGCACAGGGGATAATGAGTAGGAATGTTAACTTTATTTCTTATGGGACCATGCATTAGATAAACCTTGTCACTCCTATCTTATTTATTCCTGACCTTTGTTCAAAATACTTCTGAAATTGTTTATATCATACATAGTTTGTTTTGGATTAATTCTGATGCCCACGTCCTCTTCGCATAATCATATTATAAAAAATATTGTTGATAGAATTCATTCATCTTCATGTACTTTGATTTTTACATTATTTGAAAATTGTTAAAATATCACATCGCATTTTGTTACTTATATATCAATTAGGCACAAAATTACAAATGATTGACCGATAACAAATAGTGTGTCATAAATCATCTCTGGATATCCTAAGAAATATGATATTCCTGCAATCCGTTCTATTGATGTCACTTCAAAGAGAAAAATGTTTTAACTTACGCTGATGAGAAGTGGAATCTAAAGGCTCAAGACTGTTTATCGTTATTGAAGATCCATTTGACCGAGTTTGGACATTGATTATTTTCACCTTCACTCCAGGAAATGATGATGCGGGAAAGATAATTGTATGGTCCTCAAAGATGTTCTGTACCTCGATACCATATACCATTCTACCATTCTAAATGACCTTCATACTAAGGAAAAAGGATATACGCAAAGTCTGCTTGTTTTGTAAATAATGATCTGATGAACCTTGTATATGTTAGTGGACAATGTTGTAATGAAAGCAGAAACCAGTAAAAGACATCATGAAAGTTTGAAGTTTAGTTCCCATTCTATCAACTTTCGATGAAAAGTTATTTGTTGACCCTTCTATGTGATAATTGAGATAATGATGAGAGACTAGTTAGGAGCACATTTAAATTGTAAAATGGATTATTTGCATACCAAGTATTGCTGTAAGGTTTATCTATTCCAACAGATTTCAGGAAAATGACCTTTTAAAAATTTCTTCAATGGAGAAATATCAAAATCCAAATAAGTAATTTGGCACAGTTTCCCCTCCTTCAGGGATTTGTGATGTTCTGATTATCAATTGCGGGGTTCTTCAAATAGTGTATGAATTTAATGTTGAATACTTACAGCAACCTTTCTCACGAGACAGTGATCGATGAAAGGCGAGTAGCTTGTGAATGTTCCCATGCTCAGTCTTTATTATCCAAAAAACAGACCTTTCTCCTACTTATCAACTGTTGAATTGTACATAACGTGATATAACAATCTAAATAACCGTTATTAATACGCCATGATCGTATGACGCAAATATCTGGTGCACAGTTTGTCTGTGCTTTAACATAATTAGACTGAAGACTTTCTTAATTTTTGGTTTGAAAAGTATGTGCATTCACTCTCTACTTAGTTCATCAAAGGAGGAGAAATTGTGATTCATAAAATTGAGTAATGAAACTATTCACTATCTGTAGGTTTGTGATGTTATGGCAACGTGTTCCCTTTTTGGAAAAAGAAATTCATGTTCGAAACTCAAGTGTGAAGATTTAAAAGTAAGATAAACTTTCCTCATCAGAGTTGTGATAAGGAATACAAATGATAAAAGCTTACAGGTCAGAAAGGTTCATGAAAAGTAAATGTCGATGATTTCGACCTTCAGTCACGTTTTACAAGATATTTTCAGAATTGGACCTCAATTGTAATCTTCCATCTTGACCATTAATATCTTTAACGAATTTAAGAGGACATGTTAACCCTTTAAGGACCAAGCACTGAAAAATCAGTGCTCCGTGACGTTGCCGTTAAGACCCAAGCACTGAAATTTCAGTGCTCTTTTTCAACCCCGTTAAGGCCCAAGCACTGAAATTTCAGTGCTCGCGCTGCTAGTCGAATGGTGAAGAAAAACGAACAATCATATCAACAGAGGGCCTGACATCGATGAAAACAACATTACAATCAGTTGTCTTTGTAATAGTATAATGCCTTATATGGAAGTAAATGTCTATTTTTAGCTGAGAAAAGTCCCTGTGGAATGCGGAAGCGATGCAATGGCGGACATCGACGAATGCCAAAGCGCACAGGTCGGCCGAGGGCGATGTTTGCCACAACCAGATCTTATAGAACTCTCAAAGTTCCCAATTTTTCACCTTGATTGCAGATGACAATCATACACATTTTTCTTTTCATACCGCTTGGTTTATCATCAGCGAAACTCAAATACCGCAAATCTCATGCATGGTCATTTTCATCGCTGGTGATTTCACCCAACTTTTGAAATCAAATTTGTAGACTCGAAATAAAGACCTATGGTTTGGCTTAAATTGGAATAAAGCTAAACAGAAAATATCAGCAGCCTGGAAAATGAACACATAATATTCCGTGCATTGTTTTTGAAGACTTACTTTTTAGAAATGTTTTTAATTAATTTAAAACAAATAGCCTTTACTTCTTCGCAGATATTCTTAATTTGGTTATGAAAATATAACCAATCCTATGCACATTAAGATCAAACAAGAATTAGATCCAGACTTAATCAAAACGAATACTCAAATTAATTCAATAAATTAATTATAACGTAATTTCAGTTACAGTATATTTTTTCATTTTTGATTATCCAAATGATAAAAATAAAATTAAAAAACCGCAAATAAGCACTCCAGTCCTTTGCTGCACTATACATATATTTCAGGGATTTGTAAGGGTATTCTTTTTATAGTTTTATAGAAAATCCTGTTTCATGAAGGAGCACCACCTTGGGTAGTAGGAAATGGATATTTATAACAATTAATTGGCTATATTCAGAGTTTAGCAATTTTCTGAATTTAAATTGGCCATGGCTTTTATATAAATAGTAAACTTAGAACTTCAAAGGGCCCCTTTTCATCAAATTTAACAAATTCCATGGGCTTTGGCCCCTGCCTTCCCCAATCTCTCTGAATTTCCTGATATTAAAAATTATTCAATCAAATAACAATTAGGAAAATATATGAATATCTTTAATTCTTCTTTGAAACTTTAAAAGAAGCTTAGGCCAAAAAGCTCAATTGTAAATGGTCAATTTTTATACAATCAAATCAAAGATATGACCATTGGAAAAACATTTTATGCTTTAAGATTTACCTTGTTTTACAAAAATTCTTTTATGATTCATCTAATTATAAATCATGAAGTTTGACTATAACAGATAATCTGGATTGAAACAGTTTTCCTTTTTTAAAATTTTTAACACTTAAATCCCAAATGGCTATAAAGTCATTTTCAAATCGTGCATGCAATCTCTGTCATTTTTGATACTTGAAATAAGGCAAGCAGTCATGCAGTCTGTAAAAAATAAACACTATGAAAGATCAGCTCATTTATTAAGAAATCAGTTTTTCCTACAGCTTCTTGGAATATTCCTATCCGTCATATATATTCATATTCAGATAATATTTTGTTAAATGCTATTTTCTTTGTTATTAATCAAATTCAAAATGAATATGAAAGTTGTTATTACTAAAAATTTCAGGTTCAGCTTCTTCTTGCTTGTTATTTAACCAATTTATATAGGTTGAGTTACATACAGTCATAACTTTTATTCAAAATTACTTTTAAATTGTCAGTCTTGAATAGTTAACATTTTATTTCTTTCTCATAGGGAGTTCCTCCTGATTGGAAGAACTAAGTACTCAGTAAAAATGTTCAACCTCAGAGTCTTTCACAGTGTCTCTTCCTCCATGAATTTTATAAATTCATAAAGAATAAGCCAATGTCAGAGCCTCCCTTGTTTCTTGACAGCTGGTCAGTCAACTCCTAGCACTTTTGTGTCATATGTTTTTCTTTTAAATTTATCCATTTCAGGAAAATTGCCTGGAAAAAAATCATAAATCAAAATTCAGGATTTTCAAAACAATTTCATAAATTGCACTCAAATTTTCTGTTATAAATATAACCCATTAACTTAAAACTAGAATTACATATTTGTGCAAATGACATGAAGCAATTCTTAGACCAGACTATGATTAGAGGAGGAAATATAGCTACAAATTATTGAGATCTATAAATCTTTAAGTATTTAAAAATTGAAAGAAATGCATAATAATGGTTCAAATATGAAATCATCACTGAACTAGTTTAAATATCAATTCATTCATGAACTTATTAAAGTAGATTGAATATCCAACAATTACAAACTATACAACCAAAAATATGATAAATTTCTTAATAAGACTTGGTGACTGTGAATAGAGTCTTGAAGGCATTTGAATAATACTCTTTAACGTGTGAAATGTTTGCAATGAGGCATATGTGTCAATCGGGCTGTCTTATCAAACTGTCGTAGCACAGACCAATCTGTTTCACACTGACATTCATCTCTTAACCCTATTCAACCTTCGTTATGGAGAATTATTTAAGTCTTTGAACATCACCTGTTGAGTAGTGATAAAGGGTCGGTAATGGACAAAACTGAAGTTACAAACAGTTGTCTAATACATTTCAATGTTGTGAGACTTGACAGAATTATTAAAAAGGACAACACAAAAATATCATCATATATATGTTTTCGGCAATAGCGTTAATGCCTAGGTAATAACGTGGTTCCTAGGCAAAAGTGAGAATGATATCTAAGGGCAGGCATTGTCGGATGAAGAATTATCTGCAGAAAGCTGATAGAGTTACAGTTATGGTTATCGCTACGAACAAGATGACATTCTTTGTCGATGATATTTACATTAATATTCAACTTTCGACAATAAAGCTATTGCCTAGACACTACGTTATTTACACTATTGTCAGATTATCAATGTTGCCTCTAAAATATATATAATGTATTTAACACCTATATAATGGTTTGTAACAATAATTCCCTCACAAAAGTTTTTCTAACAAATGTCATATTACGACAATAGAAATGTAACTATGAGTCAAGTTATTGAGCTACCTTTAAGATAAAACATATTTGAAAAAGTTTGGTTTATTAATATAGCTAAAGTTGGTATATGAGGCTTTTAGTGATAACAGTCTTCATAAGGAGGCCAAAGACATAAAATACCAATTTTACTTTCTCTTTCTGAAGATGTTTTGAAGTTGACTATAAGTTGCTAAAGTTGGTATATGAGACTTTTTCGTGATACCAGACTTTATAAGGAGGTCAAAGGCCTAAAATACCAATTTCTGAAGATGTTTAGTAGTTGCTTCAGAAATTGATTGATACTGTAAGGATGTGAAAATAATCTTGACATTATGTTTGGAAGTCATATAAGATGGACGTGAGTCTCACATAAGATACAATGAAGATGATTCTCAGTCAATGTAATGTGTGTCAACAGCTCTATCTTACTGTCACAGCACAGACATATATCAGTCTCAGACTGGAATACCTGGTAAAGACGTCACTTCTCCCCCAACTAAGACTGATTATGGTCTTTTAGTTTTCACCTGTTGGATAGTTATATCCTACAATGTCGGATATTACTTAGCAGGGAGTTACTGACAGTAGTAGAATAAAATATAGTTATTATCATTAGTTTAGTATTTTTATAAAACTCATATATATCAAACTTGCTTCCAAAACCATCAACTCGGTTCACCAAAATGATATAAGATGGAGGGTCGGTTAGTAACTTTTATAAATAATTCTAAATGCTGTCTTACGCTTTGCTATACAGCTATACAACACACATAAAAACAAAAGCGACAGTTCGAAAAATGCTTTCACGTTTTAAATGATGATTGTTGTTTAATGATTAATGTTTGAACATATATTTTCTTTTATGTAAGATTTAGATTGACTTTATTTCATTGAAGGTTTTCTTTTACTTACTCAATCATATAGTTTGTCATAATCCGAAAAAGAATTGTCTTTTGTAGTTACAAACTCTTACCGCTTTATGACCTTTGATATAAAATTCAAGTGATTCGACTTTAAATTTCAAACTTGTACACAACAATCTTGTAAAAACACGATGACAATGTTGATAGATATATGAATGATAACTTAAACGAATATACCAATAACGGATTATCAAGTTATTTGTGAAATAAGATCAAATTAGCCGAAACTAACAGAAGGTTTGGCTGTTTAATGCTTTCAGCGCATTTCAACAGGACAACTTGGCTTTGCTAGTGAACCCGACATAAATGTGACTGTGAATAAAATCTTGGCTTTATTTCTTTATTTGCTGTTATTTACTTTCTTCGCTTTATTGGCATTTTGATCGGATACAGCTTCTGATAAATGGAATCAAAAACAAGTTTTTCCTTCTAACACTGTGCTCGCTCAGACTAGTCTGTCATTATTTCATGAAATCTGATAATCATTTTCATTTACGCCTAATTTCAGAATTTGAATCGGAATCTTTAACTTTTTAATTATTCTAAATAGTTGCAAATTTATTAAAATATACCTTAAGTTAATAAAAGATTATTTAAGTAAAAAATATTGTAATTAAAAAAGATATTTATTTCAAAATATGTCAAACAAAAGTTAAATATGAGAAAATGGTGCAATAATTGATGTTATTTGAAATTATTAAATTGTCATTAACGTATAGATACAGGATAAACCTTGCACATTAATCAAGTCTTTCGAGACTAAACACCTCAACATTTTAATTCAGACTGCAAATGACCACAAGTTATCAAAATAGTATATGGAGTATAAGTGGAGGTTGCAATAGTGAATCCTTGATACATAAAGATAAAGTCCTACTAGAATATATGAATACAGATCGTCGACTGTGACGGAACACACTCCAGAGATTGTGTCTTTAGAGACTCAGAGACTCAGACGACGAGGGAGAAGACGTCAGAGATTCTAATGATTAATTGGATTTTATTTCTGTTCATCGTAGAAGCCATCATCAGAAGTGAATACGGATAAAGTTTCAAATACTGCTTGTATATAAGCAAACTATCATCTATTTGGAGATATAATTCATTCTCATCTAGTTTAGTTTTTCAATTATGCTGATTGTCTTGTGTTGAAAATAAAACAATAGTTTCTATGTAATTAAGTTTATTGTTTGAAAAACGTGTTGTAATAACTGAGTTTCCATGCCTCCTTAAAGTCGATCATATTTGAAACAAGACTTTTTACCATCTAAAGAAATATTTAGAAAATCATATTACTATTTGTATTCTATTAGAATTGGAATATTTCATGTTTATTATAAAATCATATTGAAGATGTCGTCAAATATTAAATAGATATTCCCCCATGACCAAATAATGCATTTCCTCTGTATGTGTAATTAATCATTTCTCATACGACCGTGTCTGTATTGTTGTATGTGAGTCAAGGTTCGTAGGAGTCAAGTCTTGACATGTATTTAGAACTAAGTTAAGCAACAGCTTTATACATTTTCATATTAGCTTCAGTATCAAGAGGAGATTCCCTTGTTATTAGTGAAGCGAACATGAGCGACTCATTACTATATAAGGTGATTGAAGATCCAATAGACCAAGTATGTAATCTATTGCTGTTAAACATCGATAGAGGGACGAAAGATACTTAAGTTATACCAAAGTAATTATAAAATTGACTGTTTCCTTTATATGTATTTCTTTCAATTATCATTTCTAATTAGATATATTAGTTATCAGATGTCTTTTGAGAAATGATAACAAACCAGGCCTTTCTATATGAACCCATGTAAGAGATAATTAAATTAGATTAAAAATCAATCAAAGAATTATGTCACTTTCATATGCGAGAGTACACGTAACTAATATGTTATACTTAAGACTAATGAAGGGGATTTTCGGGTTTGTCCATAGATTTTGACATATTTTCCCATGTCATCGTTATTAATTGATTATGAACTACATTATGTGTTAGTGTCAGTAGTAGTGATCAGTAATTTCCGGGCTTGCGGTTTTCACTAATTTGTGTTTTGTATAGTTATGTGTCTTAAACATTGATGGTTAGGTACTATTATGTTTTTATCTACTTCCCGGTAATGGGTTCACGTTCAAGTCTCCAATAGAATTCTCTATGATTGTCAATTACTCACAGACTGCCGAGGAGGAGGCTTCGTTTGTTGACTGACAAGTTCCTCTGATGATCCATGTATATGTTAGTGGATAATGTAATGAAAGCAGAAAACAGTAAAAAACAAACAAACACCAATTTCACATAATCATTGGTTTTCAAATATCAAATAGTATGTAAATAATGTCCTTTAGACATAAAGCTTATATTTCGTGGCGCTAATATTGGGATGTTCATTGATTTTAGTCGAATATTGATGATTGTCATATACTTTGGATGTGTGCATGCGTGATGTGTTTTAGTGAAGCAGAATATAATATCTTCACGTTCAAGGAAGTCTCTAATATAATCCTCTATAACTGTCAATTACTCGAAGACTGCCGGGGAAGAAGGCTTCGCTTGTTAGCTGACAAGTTCATGTAATGAAAGCAGAAAACAGTAAAACACATCCTGAACATTGTGTAAGTTGTAATGTAAATAAGATAAACAACTCAGTTTATTGAGAGCTCTCTTTCCAGAGACACTTGATGACATGTTCTAGGTATTTATTTGAGATGTGTTTAAATTCACGTCATGATTTACCAAACACCAATATCACGTAGTTATAGGTCTTCAAATATTATTGATTATATCAATAATGTTCATTAAGGCATAAAGCTTTTATTTTTATTAATCATAGTGGAATATTAATGATTTTCTTGGTGCATGTTTAAGTGGATATCGTTTTAATTTACCCACATGTGAAGCAGAATATAATATCTTATCTCCTCAAAGAAGATTTATCACTGGGATATCACCATGACAATCTTCATAAAACTGTATTGACACTTTGAAACAACTTCATAACATCCATCTTGAATATGTTCTGATGGCCCTGGGATCAAATAGTGTAGGTCCGTAAGTCACGAGTGCTCATCAATCACAGGCACCTACTCTGGAGACGTTCACTGAAGTGTTAATATTTATAAACAAAGTTGTGATAAATCTTTGTCGATTTTTCCAGAGGGATGTTCATTTACATATTTGACAGTTCTAGATGTTCGAAGACTATGTCACAACGTTTATCCAGATATTGGTGTTTCTTATAGAGATAGGTTTTCTTTGAAACAAACTTTAGAGATGCATTTGGCAATCGTCACTAAGATACTCATGGATTAGAAATCATTTTTAAAGTGGAAAGTATTATACATAATAATTATATCAGAATGTTAATTCAGAAAACAAACAAACTCTATACACCTTAGGAATTGTAAAGGTCTCATTCCAAATTCCTTAGTTTCTTATCCCTAAACTTGTATTGCTATAGAAACCTTTCAGTACTAACGAATCTCATTTTCTCTTAAATAGATAACTAAGAAATAATTACTCAAATCAAAGTTTACCTCCGGTAATAGTCTCAAGTTCACTTACTTGAGAACACGTCAAAGGATTTCTTGTTCCATGCAGTTACTAGTAGACTATCTAAAGGAAGTTGATCCTTATTTAAAGGTAAATTATAGTGTGTCCAATTATATATCTTACCAGTAAGATATTGCAATAGCAAATCTTGTTGGATGAATTAAGAAAGCATGTTCTCCAAAAATGTATTTTGATGTTAAGATAATGATTTCGTCATGTTTGTAAGGAAGGAAATATATATCATCTCATATATGTGAAGGAAATATATATATATATATATATATATATACATTTTGAACTAAAGGATGGTGGCACGATTCAACTAGTTTGTCATCGTATATGTTACAGTCAATATGTCAAACCAGCCATTTGACCAAATGGCTGAAAAATGACACCAGAGCATCAAGACGTAGTTGTAGAACAGTAAACACACACACATATAAACACTGTTGTAGCATACATGTATATTAATATGCCAATAATATGGCTGTTATTGAAACTATTTATTGCAACAGTTTAGACTCACGCGGTTACATTTCATGAAGCCCTGTCTACCTGTCGTCGATTCTGATTTGACAGCCTCACGTAGTGATATTCATCTATATTTTTCGATTTCTTCCAAATTTAAGATTTCTTTCTGGGCAAACATCAAACTGATTTTCATTTCAATACACTTTTAATTATAACTTTGCAGATCGTGGGGTGCTTCAATGCAAAAGAAAAGATCCTTCAACACACAAAATTTTGATTTTCAAATGATCCTGATAAACCATTATCCACTTAAAACTACCTTGTGGAAGTGACTAAATGTCGAATAGGTCTACATGATGCAAAATTCCCTTGTAAGGATTGGCCTTACAACTGCACCTTTCGTTCTTGGCCGCTTTCACTTCTTCTGACAGTCAAGGAGTAATTATTTGAAAAATTCAATCGACTCACGTGCTACATTAGCATATTTCTTTGCAAATTCCTTCAGCATTCTGTCTCTTCAACCATGACCAATTGTTAAGTGTGTTGGGACATCATATGTTTCTTCAATATTGACAAAATACAACACTGTCGAGTCACCATGTTCATGCTTTTTCATCAGTTTTTCAATTTTGCCACATTCATCTATATATTCATATTTGTTCAAAAGATAATAGTCACTATTTGTCTTTAAGTCAGTTTCATGTTCTTCGGTCTGGCATTTATTGAAAAAAAGCCTTCTCTTGGAATTAAAACCTTTATACTTTTTGGTAATTGAGCCACAAGATTATTGATTCACAACACTTCAGTGACATGTTATAACTATTTTGACATATTGCCTAAACAGTAACAGTAAAATTGTCAAAAACACAAGGTCCAATTTCAGTCATTTAGCTAAATGCCTAGAAAAGTTAGTCATTTCATCAAATGACTGATTGTCGCAGAGTTCACGTTATAATAATTTGGACTCCAAGTGTTTTCAACAATATTCCAGTTATTCAACACGTGGATGTTGCCATCAGAGAGTGGACAGATAAGGGAGAAGGAATCCAAAAGGAACACCATGAAAGAAAGGCAAAGTGTGAGAAGATTTGGTCTGGTCGATGATACTATCTCTCCACTGTGATGGAATACATCCACTTTTCAAAATCATATTAAAAAGATTAGATAGGTGTTGCATCAGAACTTTTCCTCCATACTTTAAATGTTCATAAACTATTCCATCTGGTCCCCCAGCTTTGTTCATTTTCAGAGAGGAGCAGATCCTTGTAACTTCTTCGGGTGTCACAAAAGGTCCATCATAATCAGCAGTTAAATATTTGGCTCTAATCATTTTCACAGTTTGCTCAATATCTCTTTTAAACTCATTGTCAAAATGATCTCTATCCGTATCTTTGTATATTTCTTCAAAATGATTGGCCCAACCACTTAAGATTCCTTCAGCATCACACAGAGTTCGATCACGAACACTAATTGGATTTAAACTTGATTTGGTCCGAGGATGAGTTTTGTTAAAACAGTGCCAAAAGCTGACTTGATCAATATCTGATGTGGCTTCTATCTCTTCGAAAACTTGTGATTCAAAGACATTAAATTCTGCTCTAATTTCCCGTCTAAACATACGTTTTGCCTCTTTGTATTCTATAAAAGAGGGTAGTCATCACCACGTGGTCTCCCTTCGTTTATCCAGACATGACGTTTGAGTGACATCGAGTTATGAAGCTGGTTGACCACCTTGTTCCAGTAAGGTTTAATGTGGGTCCCGCTAGCCTTAATGGGCAAGGTTTCTTTTGAAGCTTCAAGGAGGGTGGAAACTATGGTATCACAGTATTCTTCAACAGCTTGCTGAGAACCTTCTTTTGGACAGTAGACTCCCCACAGTAAATGTGATACGGCAAATGTGTAGTCAGAGATTTTCCCGGTACGTGCAGCTTTTCTCCAGGAGACATTAAGCTTAGTGGGTTGATAAGAATCTGCTGGTGATGTATCCCTAGAGCATAAGGAAAACACAATAGGTCGATGATCTGACACATTGAACAGATTGTCATCAGGTATCTCGCACTTTATGACATCGCTCAGTTTACATGGCGATATAAGAACATGGTCAATCATAGTGCAGGGTCCACTTTCATATGAGCAGAATGTCCATGTTGACCCTTGACATATATTCTGCACATTTAGAGATAACAGTTTACATCTGTCCATCATTTTCTGTAACTTCTGTGAGCGGCTACAGTATGTGTTTAGTTGAGATCTTGGACCGTTCAGTTTAGTGTTCATGTCTCCCATTATGATTACTTCTCCTTGTGCTGCATATGAGGCATAAATATCCTCAATAATGTTTAATGATGCATCAAAGTGTTCACTGGATCTCGTTACTGCAGGCATATACACACTGAATATTGATAAGGGCTGTTCACCTGGGAGATGTAACTCAATGCCTACAATAAAATCATAATCCGTCTCAATCTCAATCACATTATTTGCAATCTGATTTGAAACCATAACTGCTACACCGCCTCTGTTCACACTCCTCTCAGGCGGGCTGATGAAACCATCCCCATAACACTTTACAAATACAGCGTACTTGTCACTAAGATTTGTTAACACAGACTGATTGTGAGGTCCGAGATGATGTTCACAGAGACAACACACATCAATGTCGTATTTTTCCAAACATGATATCAAATAGGGCACACTTGTAGATATGCCACGACAGTTCCAAGTCATAATATTCATATTCGTGATTATCTGTGTTTATTATTTTGAGAACTTCGAGGTACCCACTTTCTTATTATCAAGCCATAGGGCCAGAATTTTGGATCTCCTACTTCATTCCTACATGAGAAGGGTACATTGATTTGGGCTGATAGTGAAGTACGGGATTTTGAGTGAAACAGACTAATCATTTTACATCTAACTCCATTTTCTTCAAGGTATTGCCTTATTTCTTGTTCTTTACATTCCAGGTGTATCCTTCCTACATAGAATCTTGCAACCCTGTGTCTCGGTTCGGCTGCACGAAGCATAGATTTTTCATTCATATCTACTTTCCTTGCTTCATTACCAGTGTTTGTAATTGTTACTCTTACGTTTGTCTTCTTGTTGCGTCTTTCTACTCGAGTCCAAGTTTCACCATTGTCAGTCCCTCACATCATTCCTACCATAACTGTGATCATTGTCATGTGAGTGTCTTCTGATACTCAAGTTATCTGATTCTTGATCAGTATGACTTGTGTTATGATCTGAAATGACGTCATCATCATCACTAGTGACATCTGCATAGTGCAGCTCCACCCCGTTATCAAATGATATACCTTCATCATTTATGAATTTGTTCATAATAACATCTCCAGTATGACTGCTATTATTTGTCACACTTTTGGTAACCTTCAAAGACTGTGAATCATTTCTACCTGATTCTTTGATATGGACACTTTCACTACCATTACTTGTCACGGGCTTTTGTCTCAAGTTTGACTTGCCTGCTGATACATGCACTTCATGCCCTGACACTACACAATCAGACACTTCAGAAACCGTTACCGTGTCTTCCACGTGGTTTGTAACGGTATTCCCGAGTCTTTCAGCCCTGTGGCAGCTTGGTTTAGTCATGAGGCTTGATCTGCTGTCAGTATAAGCGCTTGTCCTAAGTTTCTCAAGTTCACTTGATTGCTGATGTAACTCTGACTCCATGTTTTTCATGTGCGCAGAGTTACTTTGCAATTGTTTCTTAAGCTCATTACATCACGTGCATACTCACTTTTCAGAGACAATAGGTCTCTGTCTAACCTGACAATTGTTTCTTTCAAGTCATTGATTAGTGCGTGGCATGAATCACTAGGTCGGGTGCATGTGTCACTTTTAGATCTGTTTGTGCTACATACAAGGTCACAAAGGTCATTCATTATATGTCCAAAGCATGCATGAAATAACACAAAACAATCCTTAGCTAATTTCACAAGCAAAGAATCGCCCTTATTATTTCTTCTCTCCATACGTTTCTTCATAACACCATTTGAATAAGGAAAATCTTCCCTTTGTTTTGCCTTTATGAATAAGTTGTGCCGGATCATTTCAAGTTCATTGATATCATTTTTGCAATATGTTAATGCTTTTGAGACAAAAACATCTTTGGGAATGTCAAACGACTCACCATTGCTTACAGCTTGTATGAAGCAATCAACTTGGCTGGTTTGCACTAATCCAATGTGTGATCCGCCATGTTGTTGTGCATTTTGTAAATCGTCCCATGTTGAATACTGACTTGTATTCATAACTTTGTCATTTTCATGAATATCTTCATTATAACTCTCACAAGGTGTCGACAATAGCATAGGCGACAGTTCTGTATATACAGTATCAGTATGAATATCAGCATGAGTCTCAAAACTTATAGTTTTGTCAGAGCAACTTACAGTGTGACCGGGTAGGTCGGCCATTTTGAAGTCTTCTTGGAGATAAAAGCTACAACAAGGCAACTAAAGCACCCAAACAACCAGGGCATGGTTTTGAGTCTCGTGGCGAGGGATATTACAATGATCCTTAGATGCGAATAGCAATTCCTCAAGATGAAACGTATCCATTGTGTCATGTTCAATGTCAAATGTGTACCTTGAAAAGCAGCCTCGTCGTTATATGACTGCTCAAATAACATAGATTAGAAGATTGAGGACGAGTACGTTAACTAAGTAATTATGTTCTTACAATAGAGACACATTATATCAATTTGGTCGTGAAAAGGACAATCTGTTCTAAATTCTGTTCCTCCTATGTATACACATGCGCATAAAAATATAATCTAAGATCAATCATAAAATCTTAAATTTTAATTCATTAAAGGAAACATTTTGCATAAGAAGGACGAATTGTTGTGCATGCTCTATAACTTTAAGAGTAAAGTGTATGCCAAGCAATATATGATTTACAAAAACTTGATACTTTTACAACTTGTATCGGCAGCAGAGTAAATTAGATTTTAATTTGAATATATATCATGTTGTTTACAGTTACATCTATATTTGCACATAAAATGCGGCATGAAAACATTGAATTACGATGGTGAGTTGTAAAGTATTGTTATATGTAAGCTGAAGCTGCTACTTGTATATATATCACGATGTAAGAATCTAGTATCACAAGCTAATGGGAATCACCTTCACCTTCTGTTCAGTTTATAACTCTCTAAACATTTATTTGATATCAGTGGATTCTCAGTACAATATTACTTACTTCCGCTGTCTGCTTTAAACACAGCAATCTGTCCCCAAAGTTTACCTCTCATAACTGGATGTTTTCATCTTGTCTCAGTTTGACTTAATTCACTTGAGGTCACCTCAATACCGAGTACTTCAAACACTTGAAATACTCCAAAAGCTTCCTCTGGAACGGTTGTGATGATATAAGACTTTTCTTTAATACTCGTTGGGGATTTCGTTCAAATAAGATTAAATAAATCCTGTGGTACAACGTCTTTTGTCATGTAAGAAAACCATCTATTAAGGCATTTTTAATAATATATACATTTCATTCATCTTTTTGTAAATTTAATAGGAATTTGTCACGGAAACAAGTATATCAACTTGTTCTTAGCGTGGTCAACAATATTTGAGATTAATTACCACCACGGAAGGGGTTTTCTCATTCGTCAATTCGAGTTTTTAATCATATCATCTTTGTCCTGAGTGTCCGAAATACTTATCTACAACGTTTACCTCACTAGGCAAGGTGGATGTCTCATTTATTTATACCCACAAAACATTTCAATGAGACACGTTTCGGCTACTCACATCTTACGTATGATTTTGACTAAATATAATCTTGGCTTTCAACACTTGAAGTCATTTTGATATCAGGTGTTGTGTTCCGTATCGAGAATGATACTTTGTAGAGTATCTAAAGTCAACTGCTTTTCTTGCCAACACTGAATCGTAGACTAATTTAGGTATTTATTGTATTTATAAACTAAAATATATTTTCATTTCTGTGTAACAAGAAACATTTATTATAAAAACAATGTTTCTTAAATACGAATTCGAATACAAAGAAACACTCATTTGACTTTCGAATTTTATGCAAACAGGTAGTCGTCTCCTCTCTTCATGAATCATCTTGTCAAGCTCATTTATGGTCTGAGGTGGTTATATCGTGGCCTAACTTGTTTGGCAACGTTGTCCCGTTGACGATCTTTCGGCGACAATTTAAGAGAACTATTTCGCTGCGGCGACATGGCTAGACGTTGACTTGACGTTTTGCTGGGCAAGGATATCACAGTCAGTCTGACAGTACGGGGTCTGATATTATCTTGGTGTAGAAACGGTCCGTGTGTAAATCTTTTCTTGGAACGTGCTATCAAGGATGCAAACCATAAATGTCTAAAGCATTTTATATCATTCTAGAACGTTTGCAAGTGCATTGCAATTTTTATCAAAGAAGTCTCCAAAAAGCAAACAATAGTATTTTGGTGGTGATCAAATCCTCTTTTCTAGGGTTACTTTATGATATTAAACTGTTTCATTAATTACAACAGCTTATTATTATTCATTTAATTTATGCATATCAAGGTGTAAAACTTCTTTTGTAGGGGCGTTTACAATGCTGATAAAGCTGCAAGTACGTGTCGATATTCAGCAGAAAATGACAACAAGGCTCAAGCCAATCTTACAACATCCTACAATATTTTATGGTTTTTAATTGGAGACATTTATATTTGCGCGGTGGTGTAGTGGTTAGCGTGCTGGCCAATCACGCCAAAGACCCGGGTTCGAATCCAGGTGGAGACACCAAAGATTTGTGACCTGGGCTTTACACCGTGTTCTGTCCTTGGGCAAGGCACTTCATCCACATTGCACTCAGTCTACCCAGCTGTACAATTGGGTACCTGAATATGGGAAGTACGGACCTATGTGGTCGCGCGAAGCGGCTTTGAAAGTACAATTCCTTCAGGGTGATAATGTACAGCCAATGAGCAGTGCTTGCACTGGATATTAGGCTTAAAAATGTTCATTATTATTTGATATATCTTGGGAGTGTTTGAATGATGAGTTGATCAGGGTCATTTTGACTTTTCAATATTTAACATGCTGGATCTCGCTACCAAACGAGTCTAAGCCAATGCACCTCTTCACCACTTCTGATCTTGCATAGCAAGACTATTATGTACAGCGCTTAAGATTTTATCAAAATTAGCGCTTTATTAAATGAAAAGTTTATAGTTAATAGTTTATAGTTTATAGCTATATCATATGTTAGTGGCAGTAGTGATAATTATCGTTAATTCCTGGGCTTACGGTTTCCACTACCTTGTGTTGTGTGTGGTTATGTGTCTTACACATTGAGGGTCAGGTCCTATTACGCTTTTATCTACTTCCAGGTAATGGGATCACGTTCAAGGAAGTCTCCAATAGAATGCTCTATAATTGTCAATTACTCACAGACTGTCGGGGGAGGAGGCTTCGTTTGTTGACTGACAAGTTCCTCTGATGATCCATGTATATGTTAGTGGATAATGTAATGAAAGCAGAAAACAGTAAAACACCCTGAACATCCTGTAAGTTGTAATATAAGGTACAATCTGCCTTTTAAGATAAACAACTCAGTTTATTGAGAGCTCTCTTTCCAGAGACACTTGATGACATGTTTTAGGTATTTATTTGCGATGTGTTTAAATTCACGTCATGATTTACCAAACACCAATATCACGTAGTTATAGGTCTTATAAGCTTTTATTTCGTGGCCCCCATATTGGGATTTTTATTAATCATAGTGGAATATTAATTATTGTCTTGGTGCATGTTTAAGTGGATATCGTTTTAATTTACCCACATGTGAAGCAGAATATAATATCTTATCTCCTCAAAGAAGATTTATCACTGGAATATCACCATGACAATCTTCATAAAACTGTATTGACACTTTGAAACAACTTCATAACATCCATCTTGAATATGTTCTGATTGTCCTGAGATCAAATAGAGTAGGTCCGTAAGTCACGAGTGCTCATCAATAACAGACACCTCTGGAGACGTTCATTGAAGTATTAATATTTATAAACAAAGTTGTGATAAATCTTTGTCGATTTTTCCAGAGGGATGTTCATTTACATATTTGACAGTTCTAGATGTTCGAAGACTATGCCACAACGTTTATCCAGATATTGGTGTTTCTTATAGAGATAGGTCTTCTTTGAAACAAACTTTAGAGATGCATTTGGCAATCGTCACTAAGATTCACATGGATTAGAAATCATTTTTAAAGTGGAAAGTATTATACATAATAATTATATCAGAATGTTAATTCAGAAAACAAACAAACTCTATACACCTTAGGAATTGTAAAGGTCTCATTCCAAATTCCTTAGTTTCTTATCCCTAAACTTGTATTGCTATAGAAACCTTTCAGTACTAACGAATCTCATGTTCTCTTAAATAGATAACTAAGAATTAATTACTCAAATCAAAGTTTACCTCCGGTAATAGTCTTACTTGAGAACACTTCAAAGGATTTCTTGTTCCATGCAGTTACTAGTAGACTATCTAAAGGAAGTTGATCCTTATTTAAAGGTAAATTATAGTGCGTCCAATTATATATCTTACCAGTAAGATATTGTAATAGCAAATCTTGTTGGATGAAGTAAGAAAGCATGTTCTCCAAAAATGTATTTTGATGTTAAGATAATGATTTCGTCATGTTTGTAAGGAAGGAAATATATATCATCTCATATATATGAAGGAAATATATATATATATACATTTTGAACTAAAGGATGGTGGCACGATTCAACTAGTTTGTCATCGTATATATGTTACAGTCAATATGCCAAACCAGCCATTTTGCCAAATGCCTGAACGATTTAGTCATTTGATCAAATGACTGTGACCACCAGGCATTTTACAAAATGACTACTTTTTATCAGTCATTTGACCAAAATGGCTGAAAAATGACAGTAAAATGCCTATATATGAGAACAGAGAATTTTTTATGAATTGATGTTTTCTTCCAGAGCATCAAGACATAGTTGTAGAACAGTAAACAGACAAACATATTAAATATGCCAATAATATGGCTGTTATTGAAACTATTTATTGCAACAGTTTAGACTCACGCGGTTACATTTCATAAAGCCCTGTCTACCTGTCGTCGATTCTGATTTGACAGCCTCACGTAGTGATATTAATCTATATTTTTCGATTTCTTCCAAATTTAAGATTTCTTTCTGGGCAAACATCAAACTGATTTTCATTTCAATACACTTTTAATTATAACTTTGTAGATCGTGGGGTGCTTCAATGCAAAGGAAAAGATCCTTCAACACACACAATTTTGATTTTCAAATGATCCTGATAAACCATTATCCACTTGAAACTACCTTGTGGAAGTGACTAAATGTCGAATAGGTCCACTTGTCTAAATTGCAAAATTCCCTTGTAAGGATTGGCCTTACAACTGCACCTTTCGTTCTCGGCCGCTTTCTTTCTGACAGTCAAGGAGTAATTATTTGAAAAGTTCAATCGACTCACGTGCTACATTAGCTACATTTCTTTGCAAATTCCTTTAGCATTCTGTCTCTTCAACCATGACCAATTGTTAAGTGTGTTGAGACATCATATGTTTCTTCAAAATTGACAAAATATAACTCTGTCGAGTCACCATGTTCATGTTTTTTTATCAGTTTTTCAATTTTGCCACATTCATCTATATATTTATATTTGTTCAAAAGATAATAGTCACTATTTGTCTTTAAGTCAGTTTCATGTTCTTCGGTCTGGCATTTATTGAAAAAAAGCCTTCTCTTGGAATTAAAACCTTTATACTTTTTGGTAATTGAGCCACAAGATTATTGATTCACAACACTTCAGTGACATGTTATAACTATTTTGACATATTGCCTAAACAGTAACAGTCAAATTGTCAAAAACACAAGGTCCAATTTCAGTCATTTAGCTAAATGCCTAGAAAAGTTAGTCATTTCATCAAATGACTGATTGTCGCAGAGTTCACGTTATAATAATTTGGACTCCAAGTGTTTTCAACAATTTTCCAGTTATTCAACACGTGGATGTTGCCATCAGAGAGTGGACAGATAAGGGAGAAGGAATCGAAAAGGAACACAAGGAAAGAAAGGCAAAGTGTGAGAAGATTGGGCCTGGTTCTTCTGGTACTTGGAGATAAAAGCTACAACAAGCCAACTAAAGGACCCAAACAACCAGGCATGGTTTTGAGTCTCGTGGCGAGGTATATTACTATGATCCTTAGATGCGAACAGCAATGCCTCAAGATGAAATGTATTCATTGCGTCATGTTCAATGTCAGACGTGTACCTTGAAAAGCAGCCTCGTCGTTATAAGACTGCTCAAATAACATAGATTAGAAGACTGAGGACGAGTACATAAATTATGTAATTATGTTCTTTCAACAGAGACACATTAAAGGGTCAATTTGGTCGTGAAATCTGTTCTAAATTCTGTTCCTCCTATGTATACACATGCGCATAAAAATATAATCTAAGATCAATTATAAAACCTTAAATTTTAATTCAATAAAAGAAACAACTTTTAATAAGGACGAATTGTTGTGCATGCTCAATAACTTTAAGAGTAAATTGTATGCCAAGCAATATATGATTTACAAAAACTTGATACTTGTATCGGCAGCAGAGTAAATTAGATTTTAATTTGAAATATATATCATGTTGTTTACAGTTACATCTAGATTTGTACATCGATTTATGATGGTGAGTTGTAATGTATTGTTATATGTAAGCTGAAGCTACTACTTGTTTATATATCACGATGTAAGAATCTAGTATCACAAGCTAATGGGAATGACCTTCACCTTTTGTTCAGTTTAAAACATATTTTAACTCTCTAAACATTTATTTGATATCAGTGGATTCTCAGTACAATATTACTTACTTCCGCTGTATGCTTTAAACACAGCAATCTGTCCCCAAAGTTTACCTCTCATAACTGGGTCTTCATCTTGTCTCAGTTTTACTTAACTTACTTGAGCTCACCTCAATATCATGTACTTCAAATTCTCCAAAAGCTACGTCTGGAACGGTTGTGATGATATAAGACTTTTCTTTAGTACTCGCGGGGGATTTTTCTTCAAATAAGTCCTGTGGTAAGACGTCTTATGTCATGTAAGAAAACCATCTATTAAGGCATTGTTAATAATATATACATGTATATCATTATTTTTTTTGTAAATTCAATAGGAATTTGTCACGGAAACAAGTATTTCAACTTGTTCTTAGCGTGGTCATCAATATTTGAGATTAATTTCCACCACGGAAGGAGTTTTCTCATTCGTCAATTCGAGTTTTTAATCATATCATCTTTGTCCTGCGTGTTCGAAATACTTATCTACCACCTTTACCTCGCTAGCCAAGGTGGATGTCTAATTTATTTATACCCACAGAACATTTCAATGGGACACGTTTCGGCTATTGTCATCTTACGTATGATTTTGACTAAATATAATCTTGGCTTTAAACTTGAAGTCATTTTGATATCACGTGTTGTGTTCCGTATCGAGAATGATACTTTGTAGAGTATCTAAAGTCAACTGATTTTCTTGCAAACACTGTATAGTAGACTTATTTAGGTATTCTATTGTGTTTATAAACTAAAATTTATTTTCATTTCTGTATAACAAGAAACATTTATCATAAAGAAGTAGTGTATTTTGTATGATATCACTCCAATACAATAGAAGAACAATACTTTCTCCTCCAGAGCTACTCGAGCGCGAAAAGAAGTTATAGAATGTTCCGGATGTTATGAATAGAAATCTATAACACAAAGGATTTTTCTCCTCCAATTTAAGAGAGTGGTCGACTGACTTTATGGTTGAATGATTTGGAGCATGACATATTAACAAATCTTACATACTCATTTTTCATCCGAATAGTAGAGCCAAAAATGCATTGATGAGTAACAGATACTATAAGTCTTCTTCTGAAGGCGATCACTCTCTCGAATTATCTGGACAAGTGTAGATTATTTAATATGTGACCAATAGCTTTTGAAACGACTAATATAGAGTATATGCTAGCAGAGTACTCCATGTAACTCAAGTTAGAATTATCTCTTGTTTCTTGATCTCTAGGATGTTTGACAACACTTGATATGACATGATAACGACTGATTATCTCCCTTAGACCATTAATGTTAACAGTGTGTATTTGTTAAATAAAAATTCATGTTTATGTGATGTGTTTTGTTCATGTAGCTGAGTTATTGAAGTATTTGTTAAAAAAACGATTTAAAATTATTTTAAATTTCCCTTAAAGTTATGGGCTGTAGCACATTTTTACAAAGTTTATTTTCAAATTTGTTATAAATAAATCATTGGTGTCATTATATTTTACTTTATATGATTTTGGAGGAAATCTAACTTTTCACAAACAACTTATCTGTAGTGATAATATCAGTGTTGAATAGAAGGCAAAAACTACATGATGAGCATTTTTAAAATGTCAGCACCTATTATTTCAAAAAACAAAAACATTCTCAAATTTGCTGTACTAACCATGTACATTTTGGTTTTAACTTGCTTTTCCTAAGTGTAACAGATGTTACACTATTGTGACATTTAAAAAAAAATACATTTTCATGCTACATCACAAGCATAAAAAGGTTTTCATCTATAGTGTATTAGTGTTATGTTTTTGCAAGCCATTTGACACCCAAACATTTTCAAAGTCTGGTAGACAGTATGTCCAAGGTTATTTTGTGGAAAAGACGTGGATGTTAATATTTCTTACACTTTAAAGAAATAATATTTTAGTTAAATTAACTTCTTTTTGTAACTCAGTAGCAATGAAATTTCGATAATAAATATTACCGAATAACATCGTTTTCAGTTTCCACAAGTAATAAGTCTGGGACAAACTGTCTCTGATAGGTCTCGTTTTCAACAGTACCACAGAGTATCAAGAATTATCATGTTTCAAGAAAAAAACTCAACAATTTTCAAAAAGAAATGAAGACAGAAATTTTATTCTATAACAAAAAATGAATAAACTACATGTCTTCTGTGTCTGCCTCACAGCTGTAGTCGTCATATCCTCCATCTCGAAACATTACTCTTCTTTCCGGTTGAAGAGTAGACGACAGTGTTGAAGCTGAAAAAATTAAATAAAAAACATTATATTTCTTTTGATTTCTTTATAACACATATCTAATGTCAAAATTAAAATGAAAAAATTAGGTAAATGATTTGAAAATAATGTTATAAATTGTAAATTAAATCTGATTGAATAAATCATAACAATGATAAAGAAAAACTAACATTTTGTTATTTTTAAAATCTTTCATATTTTTTTTTATTATGTTCTTTCTTTCAGAAAGAAATAAAATTTGATTATCCAATGCTTTACTTACAATTTTCTTGCTGAGGGACACACCAGTATTCCTCTGTCATTGCATCTGAGGGTTGCCAGGACGTTGTGGATATAGGTTGTCTAGGGTTCACAGGAAGAAGAGGTGAAGGAAATTGGTAGGTCATTGTTGATGCAGGTTGTATCGGGTTGACTGCCAGAGGAGAAGGAGGAGGAGGTTGGTAGGATGGAGTTTTCAGGTTGACAGGGAGAGGAGGAAGAGCAGGTCGGTAGGTCAACTTCGAGGATGAATGTCTCAGGTTGACCGGTAGTGGAGGTGGAGGTCTGTAGGAAGCTGTGGGACGTCTTGGTGTTGATGTATAGGATGATGTTGAGTGTCTAGGAGTTTTATTGAATGCTGTAAGCAAAAGATAAATAATAAAAATATATAAAAATAGATATATGTTTATTTTTAAAAAAAAATTCAATCCTCTTCACTCTTAGTAAAATAATTTTATTCAAATATGAAATAATATTGAAAGCATAAACCAATCCAGAGCTCCAGTTAGCTAGTGAATTACTAGCATTTTGCTAGTGAAATTTTGAGAATTCCAAACCCAAAAAGTAAAAAAAAAAAACCACTTATCATGTTGCTATTAAATGTTGAAAGCTTTTCTTAGCAAAAAATATACATAATGCTGACAAAAGTGTTTCATAACTTTGACTCTGCCTTAAATAAATAAGAGTATTTTAAAAAGATCTTATTACAATGAATTCATCTGATTTTAAAATATCATGTAATGACATTGTATTCTTTCATTCGTGTCATTTAAGATGACAAAAAAATAAGATTTAATTTGATAAGTAAGCGGTTATTGCAGAAAAGAACTTTATAAATTAGTCAATCTCCTAAAATCGATCACTTTTAACTATCATTCAGTATTTCTAAATTAATGAAAATTTAACTTACGACGATCATAAGGTTTCCGTGGAGTTTGCTGCGGAGTTGGTGGAGATGGAGCATCCCCTTGTAACTTCTCTGCTTCTCTCCTTCCCTCCTGGATCAAGGAGTCGATAGATTGACTCACCCCTATCATCTCCATTTCCTCCACCTTCGTTCGAAGCTCATCACTATTAAATAGAAATGCCAGTTCATCAGAACTCAAACCAATGGTTTGAGTCTCCTTCCCTCTCCTCTTCTTGTTAAGGAAGATATACACTTTTCCAGTGTTGGAAAAAAGTTTCACATTCGCACTAACATTATCTGATAGTTGAACTGTCATGCTGTTGGTATTTGAATTCATGTTCATGAAAAAAAGGAAATTTCCAAATTGTGATCAGAGAATCCTGTATTTGCGACTTATAAGCTCAACGTTTACTCATTTTTCATTGGTTATACAGAAACAGAAATATCTCAACTTATAAGTATATGATTGGTTCTACCAGTCGAGGAACATATTTTGATTGACAAGCATATTCTAGAATTTCTGGAACCCATCTCCAAGCTGATACTTTTTTCATTTTACTGAATAACAAAGAAAATAACTTGGAATTCACACCAAAAGGGATATCACCATTTTACTTTTTAAGTACTTTCACAGTGGTCTGGAGTCACAGCTGTCACTTATGGCTAGGTCAGATTTTTTTTATAGTAATCATCTGTCACCTTAATACTCACCAGACCAAGACCTGTTACTAAAATTGAAACTCCATTCAAGTGAGGATTTAGGTATTGAACTAATGATAAGAAAGTAATAGAAGATATACTCACCCATGATCTTCATTTACAACCAAACCAAATTGCTCAACTTCAAGTGGATATTCTGATCTGGATCTATCGCTAAACAGATGCTATTTTACAGAGTGACATTGTAAAAGGATAATTAAATGTAGAAAAGTTAATTATTGAGTAAAATGAAAATTTATTTCAAAACAAATTAACTTAAGAAACCAACATATGGCAAGCGGAAGAAGAAATATCCCCGAGAGATTTGTCTCATGTCCTATTTGACAAAGTCAAAAAAAAATAACTTACCAATATTACCTCGCAAGATAGTCTCCCATCTTCACATTTTCACACTTGCTGTTCTAGTGGAGTCCAACCTGTGTTCTAGGATCATTTCATTTCATCAAGTTTGAAAAGTTTACCTCGCAAGATAGTCTCCCATCTTCACTTTTCACACTTGCTGTTCTAGTGGAGTCCAACCTGTGTTCTAGGATTATTTCATTTCATCAAGTTTGAAAAGTTTATCGAGTCTGTTGAAAGGTAAGATAGTTTTGATGTTTAGCGTAAAGTTTGCTTTTTACAAAGAAATTTCTCAGAAGTGAGTTTTTTCCTTTTTTGTGAATTATTTATTTTCTTCTGAATATTAACAAAACTTATTTGTCCTAAAATTCATTTTACAGATTTACATATGGTTAAAGAGAATATTTTGTGTTAAAAACTTTGTACAAAGTAACTTAGAAAAAGATCAAAAATAAAAAAATGAAATGTAAAATAGTATAAAGATGTCTAATCACACAACCTGTCCAGTGTACACTTGTATATTGTGTGGAAAAGCATTTGGGAGTAGATTTAATTTATTTCGACATCAGAAATCATGTTTTTCTTTCCCCACTAAGGAGTTTCAGTGTTCAAAATGTCCGAATGCATACTCTAGAAGAGATAATTTACTGAAACATATCTCTAATCATCATGAAGAAGTTTTCAAGTGTTCAAGATGTACTAATCAATTTCTCAATTCAAAAACATTACAACAACATTTAAATGAGTGTTTAACCAGTAATGTTAACCAAAGATATGAGTGCAATATTTGTGGAGATCACTTTCCTTCCTCGAGGTACCTGAAGTATCACATCAAACGCTTTCACCCAACTCCATTACAATGTTTGCTTTGTCACTTAAGCTTTTCCTCTAAAGCCACACTAAACGCTCATGTAAGAAGGGATCATAATCGTCTACATGAAAATAGAGGTCAGGTGGGGAGGGGGCGAGTGGGAAGAGGTCAGACGGGGAGGGGTCGGAGGGGGAGGGGTCAGAGACGTGGTAGTCATAGGTGGGGTAATGGTAGACCTCAAAATTCTCCTCCGTTACCATTAGGATGTAATCGTCAATCGTTTAATGGGGAAGCTCGTGAGTTTGACTTTATTCCAAAGCGATTTGAAGGTGGAGATATGCTTCTTTATCTCTCTTCAATAAAGGATGACGTTCTGAATCACATTCAAAATGAAATCAGAGAAAAGGGTAGTGTTAAGTGGGGGCTCTGTACACAAGTGAAAATGTCCAAACTTAATAGTGAAGGTCAAGTACAATTTGTTGAACCCTACTTCAACACAGCTATGGTTGTAGCAACTAGAAACGAGGACTTATCTTATCAATACAACGAAGCTGTGAATAACCTATTGCGTAGACTGGATGAGTTCGAAGGAGAATCTTCAAATTTGAATTTCGAAGAAGTAATGTTTGTGAGATTGAGTGTTGTTCGTTTTAGACCTTTTGCAGGCTCCTCTTTCATTCCTTTACCTCAAGGTTTAGCAAAGAATAAGAAAAATATTTTAAACATCAGAAATGAAGATGACAGGTGTTTCTTGTATTCCATCGTAGCTCATTTTTATCCAGTAGAACCAGAGTTACATAGAGAAAGAGTTAATCACTATCTTTATCACACAGAGAAATTTAACTCGAAAGGACTTTCATTTCCAGTCACTCTGAAGCAAATTCCTAAATTTGAAACTCTCAATGACTTATCAATAAATGTATTTGCTTATGAAGAAGCAGATCCAGAAAAAGAAAACAGAAAAGGTGTTATCTACCCACTACAAATAAGCAAACGAGAAACAAATGCAGAGAGATGTTTAGATTTGCTTCTTTTAACAGAGGAAGGAAAGTCACACTTTTGTTTAATAACAAATTTAGGAAATCTAGTCAAAACGAGCAGTGGTGATAGAAAAAGGTTTATTTGTCGTCGATGTCTTTGGCCATTCTCAACGGAAGAATGTTTGTTAAAGCATAAAGGTTATTGTTATCACAAAGCCCAAAGAATAGTCATGCCGTCAGAGCAGAATAATATTTTAGAATTTGGGAAGCGACAGAAGTCCTTCGAACAACCAATTGATTTTGTTTTCTATGCAGATTTTGAGTGTATATTACCAAAAGTGATTGATAGCGATGAGAGCAATACACAAAATTCAAGCCAAAAGCAAAAACATGTCCCCTGTGGGTTTGCTTACAAACTAGTCAGTAGATTCCCTCAATATTCAAAACCCTTACAAGTGTACACTGGAGAAAATGCTTCGAAAGAGTTTTTGAAAAGAATTCTGAAAGATTACGAAGAAATTGAAGAAATTTATAATAACCCCGTCGATGTTATTCTCGATGATGTAGCTAGGCTTGACATAGCGACCAGCCAAGTGTGCTATCTCTGTTCCGCTCCTCTGAACAATGACAAAGTTGTTGATCATTGTCATGTGAGTGGTGTCTATCGAGGGACATGTCATACTGGGTGTAATGTTAATTATCAACAACAAAAACGTGTAGTATGCGCTCTACATAACAGCTCTCATTACGACACACATCTTATCTTGGATGCTGTAGAAGTTATAGAGGAATCTAGACATTTGAAATGCATCCCTCAAAATACTGAACAGTATCTCAGTTTTAGTATTGACAATCTAGTATTCATAGATTCCTTCAAGTTTCTATCCAGTTCTCTAGAAAAACTAGCATCAAACTTGAAAGACAAGGGCTCAGACAATTTCAAACATTTGAGGAATCATTTCATTGAAGTCGAACAAGAAAGAGACATCGAACTATTGACTCAAAAGCTCCCCTTCTGCTATGAATATCTAGATTCCTTTGAGAAATTTGAGGAAAGTCAATTACCCTCTCAAGAAAATTGTTTTTCTAGTCTGACTGAAGAAAGCATTTCTGACAAAGATTATCTTTTTACTCAAAAACTGTGGGATACATTTCAAATTGAAAACATGGAGGGGTTTATTCAACTCTATGTATCTGTAGACACATTGATACTAGCTGATGTTATGGAAGACTTTCGCAGTATGTGCATTCGAGATTATGGTTTAGAACCATTTCATTTCATCAGTTTACCGGGGTTTGCAATGATGAGCTGTCTAAAATATTCTGGAGCAGCGATAGATCTTTTCACTCAACCAGATGAATACAATTTCATTGAGAAAGGCATTAGGGGAGGAATTTCAATGGTGAACAAACGATACTCCAAGGCAAATAATCCTTATCTAGAAAACTATGATCCTAACCAAGATACAAACTACATTATGTATTACGATGTTAACAGTCTCTATGCTACATGTATGATGGAGCCACTACCTGATGGAAATTTCAAATTTCTAGAAAGAGAGAAGTTCGAAAATGTAGATTGGACATTAATCCCCTCGGATTATGAGTATGGTTACATAATCGAATGTGATATTCATATTCCTAGAAAGTTACACAGATTGTTTGCATCCTTCCCATTAGCTCCTGATCACGAAAGTATCCCAGCAAAAGATTTCTCTCCATACTGTATGGAGATCTTAGAGCAAATTGGACTTTCCAAAAAGAAATCTTCCGGTAGAAAATTATTTTGTACATTGAAAGACAAAAACAATTACATCATTCACTATGATACATTGAAATTCTATTTGGAAATGGGGGTAGAATTAAAATATGTTCATAGAGTCATGGAATTCACTCAGTCATCATGGATGCGTTCATTTATTGAGTTTAATATAGAAAAGCGTCAATTGGCGACTGATAATGCATCGCGTGACTTGTACAAACTAGTATGCAATTCATGTTTCGGAAAAACAATTGAAAACGTAAGAAAATACAAAAAAGTTGAACTCGTTAGAGATGAACACAGATTACACAAATTCACAGCAAAATGTAACTTTAAACATTTGAACATATTTTCCGAAAATCTGGCTGCTGTTGAACTTCAGCAAGTGACTGTTAACCTTTCGAAACCCATTTCGAGCGGATTTAGTACAATGGATCGAGCAAAAAAACTCATATTTCAATTCTACTACGGGGTATTAGTCAAGAACTATCAGGAGAAAGTCACTTTATTAATGACCGATACTGATAGTGTTCTAGTTGAATTAAGAGCTCTACCCAATGAAACAATTTTAGATCCATATCAAATGATGGCTAACAATTTAGAACATTTTGACACTTCAAACTATCCCAAGTCACACTGGTTGTACAGTGAAGATAGACATAAGAAAGCAGGTGTTATGAAGGATGAAACCTCGTCGTTTCCTATTACATCTTTCTTTGGTTTGAAGTCGAAAAACTATTCTATCCTGACACTGTCTGAAGACGATGACTTGCTTGAACAAAATAGAGCAAAAGGGGTGAAAAGTACTTGGATGAGAAAACATTTGAGGCACTCCATGTTTCGCGACTGTTTGTTCGATAGAAAGTTGTTCTTCGCTACCTTCAACTTGATCAGATCTACCCATAACACTCTCCACACTATACAAACAAGAAAAGTAGCTCTGTCTCCACTGGATGATAAAAGATATATATTAGAAGATGGAATTCATTCTGTACCATATGGGTACAATCCTTTGTAATTGAACTTTCAACACTTTTGAAATCCCTAAAGTAACTCTTGTACAAAGTTCACACACAAAAAATTCTTCCAGACTTGATCGGCTGCTGACTAAAACAAACAATGGGAGAGGATAGGCTTGGGAAAAATCCCTAAAAAAAATATCAGGTATTCCTTTTTTCCCCCTTCTTTTAAATTTTTTTTTTCAATTTGAAAAAAAAAGAGCAAGATTTAATTATATTTCTTTTAAAAAAAAAAAAAAAAACAAAAAAAAACTAAAACCCAAAACAAACATTTCCTTAAAGTATGTATTTATATTATAGGTATACGTCATGTCCGCAGTCAGAAGAAACAGATCGTACTTTCACTTTGTCCTCAAAGGGAGGGGAAGGAAAGTCCTGTACGAGTCTACAGGGCTTTATATCTCAGAGGAAAAAGCCCTCATCGCTGCCTGTACCCTCAAGGCACGCTTCTACCCAGGGAAGAAAGATGTCTTCCCCGAAGTCAGTCGACGCAAGTACAAACTACCTCTTCCAAAAGAGGTTTGAGGTTGAAGATGGCGTGTTCTGATGTAGCGGATGATTCGGACCATGTAGCGGAGGACAAAGATCATGATGATAATCAGGATGAAAGCCAGGGAGGTTGTGACCTCAGCGAGAACTGCAATACACATTCATGAACAATTATTTCAATAATACAAATAACAATAATACAAATAACATTAATGTACCAAAAGAAACGTTTAATAAAACTCCAATGCAAATGACGGATGAAATTTTCAATATTACATGGCAGTTTCATCATCATCTTCATTTGATGTCTCGTTTATTTGATGATTAAGCATTAATGTAGTGTACCTATTACGAATTCTCTTTCTCGAGTAAATTATTAGTAAAATTATAGCAACAGCTACGGTAAAACATGATGCGGCTATAGATAAGTATAATGCTATCATACCCTCATTCACCGTGTCCTGGAGGATAGAGTGAGTGGAAGCTGGAAAAAAAAAAGAAAAATTAAAAACTATATTGGAAGAAAAAAAGCTTGAAATCAAATTTTAAATCTATTGAATACTAAAATATATGTAATCATTTTTTTTTTTTTTTAAACTTTTCTATGGGATACATGTCGATTCAGATTTCACTTTTAAATTTCTTTTTCAAATACACTTTCTGGAAATTATCAGTTTCTTAAGAAAAAGAATAACTTAAATTCAGCTTTAAAAATAGAAGAGCATAACATCAAGCTTCTTACTTAGTACAAGTGGCTGTGGTTCCATGCTCACGGATGTAGACATAGTCTTGGTGGTGGTGGTGGCTCGACTCGATGCTGACGTAGACGTAGTCTTGGTGGTGGTGGTGGCTCGACTCGATGCTGACGTAGACGTAGTCTTGGTGTTGGTGGTGACTCCACTCGACGGGGTCGTAGACGTAGTCTTGGTGTTGAAGGTGGCTCGACTCGATGGGGACGTAGACGTAGTCTTGGTGTTGGTGGTGACTCCACTCGACGGGGTCGTAGACGTAGTCTTGGTGTTGAAGGTGGCTCGACTCGATGCTGACGTAGACGTAGTCTTGGTGTTGGTGGTGACTCCACTCGACGGGGGTCGTAGACGTAGTCTTGGTGTTGAAGGTGGCTCGACTCGATGGGGACGTAGACGTAGTCTTGGTGTTGGTGGTGACTCCACTCGACGAGGTCGTAGACGTAGTCTTGGTGTTGAAGGTGGCTCGACTCGATGCTGACGTAGACGTAGTCTTGGAGGTGGTGGTGGCTCCACTCGATGCGGTCGTGGTCACTGTTGTTTGATTAATTGCTGTGGAGTGAAATTTTTATTTAGATTAAAAAATAAGAATTGGACTTAAAAAAAATTAATACATTACTGTACATAAAAGACATTTCAAAACAGAGCTTATTGAATTATAATAAAAGAACATAATTTTAAGTTGTTATGCTAGACTCATTATTCTGGGTAAATTTTTTCACATGTGAAATATTAAACTCAATTAAAATGGTTCTTGATCTCTTAGGTGCACACCTTTACCTCGCAGTAATGTATTTGTTTGTTAAACATTAGATCTGTTCCGTAAATTTGAATATTTGAAAATTAAAAATAAAGAAAAAATTTCAATTACCACATTCTCTCCCAGAAGGCATCAATTTGAAAGGTCGAACAGGATTAATGATGGATGAACAGTTAGTTGTTCCCCCCTCAATTTCATATAAGTTACAAAAAAGGGTTCCATTTAACATCAGTGAAGATCCACCTTTGACAACAAGATATGTCAAATGTTTGTATTGGTAGCCTGACATATGTGAAATAACTGTTCCCTTTGGATATGCATTGCATATTCGTTTATGATGAGAGCTCTTATTCTTTTGACAAACTTCCCCAAACTCTTGGATAGTACCTGATGTAAAGCTGATAAGCAGCAGCAGCAGCAGCACAAACTCAACCGACCACGCCATCTTACAAAGGAGAAAAGGGGCGGGAAAAGGACGTCATGTGACCATCTAAGCTGGTCCACTTCGACTGTTACTTTGCTCAAGGAATTACATCATCTGTCATAAAAATCCTTGCTTTGCTCCATCATGATGAGACAAAACCAAGCTCTCATCCAAGTTTTTAAATTTCACTCAAAATGATAACACAATACTAAGTTTTTACATTTTTATTTTCAAAATTAGTAACAAAATATAATTTAGAAATAACAAAATAGAAAATTTTGAAAATTTTGAAATAAATTTGACTTTTAAGCACGAATGATGTACAAAATAAGAAATTTAATAAAACGAAATATGATTTCATTTGAATAAAGGTAAAGAAAAACGAAAACGAATACTTTTCCGTTTTTTAAAGTTCTCTCACATATCATAAATGATAATGATAAATTTATTCTACAATTTATTTCATAAAAGAACATGATATATTTTTGGAAAATATTCATTTTCCGTATTTAATTCAAATCCGAGTTTTTAAATACACCTTATAGTGAATGTTTTCAGTTCTGTGAGCAATGGACAATATCTTGCGAGTTTCAATCGCTCTTTTTAAAGGTCTTATTGTGCAGTTAAGGAATACTAATGTTGACAAATAGCATAGGTAAGTTCCCTAAAAAAGATAACAGACATATCTTTTCATTGAATGATTGGAAATATTTAGTATTTAAATTTTTTCTTGGAAGTGAAGTTTTGATGGATCTATATTACACTACTACTACACAAGTTCAAGACATCGTAACTTTTAATGTTTCTTCCAGGAACTCCAATTTTTCTCTGGTCAAATATTGTTTTTTCAACCATTCTATAGATTTGTACTGATTGAAATCTTCATCACCAAGGTAGAATGGATCATAGTCTTTAACGTACTGAAGACACGTTTCTATGATCTCTTCGTGCTTCAGCGATTTTACCACATCGCTGAAGAACCACCTCACTCGCTCAATAGCCCCAAAAGTTAAACAGGCGTGTTGACGTTGTGAGGGGTGGTTAATTTTACACCCCTCACATTGCCATAAATTCTGCTCCTCCTTTATTAAATGCTTTAAACTTTTCAGATAGAATCCATCAAGGACCTTTTCAAAGTTACACATTATTTTCTCTTCTCTAACCTCTTTTGGAAGAGGTAGTTTGTACTTGCGTCGACTGACTTCGGGGAAGACATCTTTCTTCCCTGGGTAGAAGCGTGCCTTGAGGGTACAGGCAGCGATGAGGGCTTTTTCCTCTGAGATATAAAGCCCTGTAGACTCGTACAGGACTTTCCTTCCCCTCCCTTTGAGGACAAAGTGAAAGTACGATCTGTTTCTTCTGACTGCGGACATGACGTATACCTATAATATAAATACATACTTTAAGGAAATGTTTGTTTTGGGTTTTAGTTTTTTTTTGTTTTGTTTTTTTTTTTTAAAAGAAATATAATTAAATCTTGCTCTTTTTTTTTCAAATTGAAATGTCGCGGGTCCTGGCCGCTGAGTAATCGGACTGAGGCGGTGTAGTTTAAAAATGGTTTATTCTGTAAAAACATAAAAGAGACATCAATAAAAGATGATGTGTGGCCGAGGGGTATGACAACTCACCTCGGCCATGGCGTGACATGAAGTGGCCAAAAATGGCGGCAAAATATACTATTAATGAAACTATCGTTACATTACATAAAAAATGGCATTTACGGTAAGAAAATGATATCTTATTGCACTTGCAAGTAAATTATTACTGAAAGTTACCATTAAACAAATCTCACTCACACTTACATACGTGATGGTGCTAGTATTATGAATTAGTAGACTAGTGCAGCGCGATACTTTAGAATATATTTATAATAGATTTATGATAAACATTATAAATATTACGATCGCGAACCTTATCAATTACACGATTCTTATGAAAGAAAGGTTACATAGAAAAGGTACATACCTGTAAAAACATAAAAGAGACATCAATAAAAGATGATGTGTGGCCGAGGGGTATGACAACTCACCTCGGCCATGGCGTGACATGAAGTGGCGAATTTGAAAATGCCTACGTCACGGAACAGGTACTGCACGAGATACTATTAGTGTTACGACCATAGTAAGAGTGTGAAAAGAAGAGAGCTCGTAACAAAGCAAAGAGAAATGAAGCAATATACGAAATGTATCATGAAATACATCCGGCGACATCCTCCCCTCCTTTGTGAAATGTTGTCCTCAACATTTTAATGCTGAAAAACATTCAAACAAACAGAAATACAAACTGAGAAAACTATTTACACCTGGAGCACAACTGACAACTCATACAAAAACTTCAAAATCTGAGATACCAGCCGCCGCTGGATAATCTACCAACTCAACTTCTTCACACGAAGACGAAAAAACTGAAGGAACTGAAGACGACGGGAAAGCCTGAACACTGAAGTTTGTGACCCAGTCGCCACTTCTTAACCAAGCTGGAGGAACTCTGTTGCGGGTAGGCCTCCCCACAGCAGAATTCGGTAATTGCTCTGGAGCAACTGCGTCAGCAACATCAGTATCAGGAGCAGAAGATGTGTTAATCCCTTGTTCAGGAGAAGCAGATGACTGTTCAACAGGGGTTGATGGAATACTTGCAATGATCGATGTTTGAGGAATTTCCGTGGGAGTTGGAGACAAATCTTCAAAAACTGATCCAACTGTCTCGAGACGAGTATCACTTGTGTCTCTAACCTCCTGGGAATCAATTGCATCGGTACCATGTACTGGGGACACATCCATTAAAGGAGCTCCTGGTAGCATTACCATCACTTCACAAACACTATCTTCATCCGAATCGCTCTGTTCTTTGAATTCTTGTACCCTCAAGGACATAGATTTTTTAGTTCCTGGTTTGCTTTTCATCTGTGGTGCTCTTGGTTCAACTGGAACTGACACTAGAGGAAGAAGCATATTCCGATGCAAAGTCTTCTTTGAACCTTTGCCATCCTCTTGCTGCACAGTAAAAACAGGGATATCCTCATTTGGCTGATTCACTACAGTGAATACTTCCCGTCCCCACTTGTTAGCTAGCTTGTGTTTTCCAGTGAGACCAACTAATCGAATAAGAACTCGATCACCACTTTGAAGAGTTGAGGCGCGCACTTTGGTATCATACCTTTGCTTGTGACGTCGTCCCGCCTTTTGGGCTTCTCTTGAGGCACTTTCATAAGCAAAGTTCAATCTCTTCCTGAGATTATTCACATAATCTGTCTTGGTGTGATCCTCTTGCCTATTATCTACTCCCAGGAATGCATCTACTGGCAGTCTTGGATGTCGACCAAACATCAGGTAGAAAGGTGAAAAACCTGTGCTGTCGTGTTTCGTAGCATTATAGGCGTGCACTAGCGGAGATATATAACTCTTCCAATCAGCTTTCTTGTCATCTTCAAGAGTTCCAAGCATGTTGAGAAGTGTCTGATTGAAGCGTTCACACATTCCATTTCCTTGGGGATGATATGGTGTGGTACGAGTTTTCTGCATTCCAGTGATATGGCAGAGCTCCTTGATAATGTTGCCTACAAAGTTTCTACCTTGATCGCTATGTAGCTTGGCTGGAAATCCATAGTGAACTAGGAAGTTATCAAACAGAACTCTTGCTGTTGTCCTGGCTGATTGGTTTCTTGTGGGTATGGCAATGGCATAACGTGTAAAATGATCAGTGATGACCAAAATGTTTCCAAAACCACCTTTAGATTCCTCCAGTTGCAAGTAGTCCATGCAAACAAGTTCCATTGGGGACGTTGTTTGAATATTCACTAGTTCCGCAGATTTTTTAGATGTTGGTGATTTCCTTCTGATGCAGTTTATACACCTTCTGACATAACTCTCAACATCCTCGTTCATCCCAGGCCAATAAAACCTGTTGCGAATCAAGTCTAAAGTCCTGTCTCTACCTTGATGTCCGGAATTGTCATGGATTGCCTTGAGTACTGTTTCCTTGTGATGACTTGGGAGAATGACTTGATCGAGAACTTGATCCTTGACCTTGACACGTCGATAAAGGATTCCATCCTTAATAGCCAACTTGTTCCATTCAAGAAGAAGCTTTCCAACGTAGGGATTTTCAAGTGATCTCAACCTAGAAGTAAGCTTGTTTCCCTTCTTGAAAAGTTGAACAACTCTCGAGATAGATTGGTCCTTTGATTGTTCCTCTTTCCAACAATTGATGTTAGCCGACAACGATGTCAAAGGTTCTTCAGGAAAGACTGCGCTCTCGTCAAAAGATAGACTTTCTGCGTTGTTGCAGGTTGTGGTATGCACTTGACAAATGGCCTTGATACTTGAAATATCAACATCCTTGAAATCCTCCTGATAGCCGGAACGTCGAGATAAACCATCAGCATCTTGGTTTCTTGTCCCCTGACGATAAGTAATCTTGAAGTCATATGCTGATAGAGCTGCCAGCCACCGATGACCTGTAGCATCAAGCTTTGCAGTAGTGAGGACGTATGTTAAAGGATTGTTGTCAGTTTTTACTTCAAATTTATTCCCATAGAGGTACTCATGAAATTTGTCAGTGACTGCCCATTTGAGAGCTAGGAACTCAAGTTTATGCGCAGGATAGTTCTTCTCTCCTTTCCTCAGAGCTCGACTGGCGTAGGCAATGACTCTCAACTTTCCTTCTTGTCTCTGATACAATACGGCCCCCAATCCATCTGCACTAGCATCTGTATGCACCTCAAATGGTTGACTATAATCTGCATAAGCTAGAATTGGTGGTTCTGTCAAGTGTGAAATTAGAGTGTCAAAGGCATGTTGGTGTTCCTCTAACCAGTTCCACTCGTTCCCACATGAAGTCCGTTTGCGTTTCTTCTTTGGCTGTCCTATCAGTAATTCATTCAGTGGTTTTGCGATCTTTGAAAAATCCTTTACAAATCGTCTGTAATATCCTGTAAAGCCAAGAAATCTTCTTACATCATCAGTGTTCTTGGGAACTGGCCAAGTCTTGAGTGCAGTTATCTTCTCTGGATCAGTTTCAATTCCATCTACAGAAACGATATGCCCCAGATACTTGATCCTTTCTCTGAAGAGTTCACATTTCGATGGTTTTAGCTTGAGTCCATGATCTTTCAGACGTTGAAACACCGCTTCTAACCTCTTCATGTGTTCTTCAAACGTATCCGAGAATATGATGATGTCATCTAAATATATGAGGCATTCCCTTAGATTCAGATCTCCCATGCACTTTTCCATCAATCTCTGAAATGTTGCTGGCGCGTTTGTGAGTCCAAAAGGCATCCTGTTACATTCGTAAAAGCCTAAAGGTCCTACAGAAAATGCAGTTTTTGCCTTGTCCTCTTCTTCGAGCTCTACTTGCCAGTATCCCGCACGAAGATCAAGTTTACTGAACAGTTTAGCACCAGACAAACAATCAAGAGTTTCATCAATCCTTGGAATGGCATACGAATCTCGGATAGTCCGTCCATTAATCGCTCTAAGGTCCAAGCACATGCGCAGAGAGTTGTCGTGTTTCCTTACCAGTACGACATTACAGGAGTAAGGACTCTGTGACTCTCTGATAGCTCCACAAGCAAGCATCTCGTGTAAATGTTCCCGGACTTCTTCAAATAATCCTGGTGGGATACGGCGATGTGGTTGTTTAATGGGAGTGTCATCAGTCAACTTAATAGAGTGCTTGACAGTGGTACAACATCCTAAGTCTGTGATACTTGAAGACATGATGGAGTCCCAACGCTGTAGCATCGTAGCAACTTGCTGCTTCTGTGTATCGTTAAGTGGACTTTCTGACAAATCAAACTCATAACCATTGCCTGAAGAAGTGTCCTTAGAAGCTTGAGTAGGGTTATCTACAGGTGCATCAATAGGAACTTGGGTAATGACACGAACCTGCTGTAGCTGACATAGCTTTGCCTTAGGTGGAATGGTAATAACTCGAGCAGATAAGTTGCAGCATCTAACTGGAATCCTAGATGTGTTACCATGTTTTCCAACTTCTACCACACGTGGACATATAGAAAGACCTGTTTGTAAATCTGAATCAACTTCAAGGTGTTCTGTGACAGCAGTGTAACTTCCAGGTATGTGGCGTACAAGACCTGTGATGGTGATCATCTGATTAGGTTGTATGGTTATAGGCTTATTCCTAGTTGACTTGACTGTACCTAATACTCCATTGTGACAGATGGAATTCAGAGCTGTAGTCCACTCCCTTGGGACGTCCTTTGATGACTCATGGATATCACCCTTAAGGCGCTTGAGGACATTAACTCCGATACAAAGTGGAACTCGTCGGTTATACTCTGTGTCCTTAGTGATCAGCACTGGTATCAGGTATTCAATATCATAAGGAGAAATGTTAATAGAAGCCTCTATATAACCTATATATGGAATCAAGTTGTCTCCAGCTCCAATGACATCGAGTTCAAACTCTGTGATTGACCTACGATCCAAATGAGAAAGTGTTGACTTGTAGTATGCCTCACTTACAGATGTTACCATGGATCCTGAATCAAGGAGTGCAAGACAATCAAATCCAGCAATAGAAACCATAGCTTCATTAGCATCACCTATCATCCTGTCTCTAAGATTGGTTGCGTCATTAGGGCTATCATCTCTCTCGGCTTCTACTTGCCCTACTGTAGATAGCCTCTCTAGTTTAAAGAACCTCCATGTTTACCTCTACCTCGCTTACCACGACCTCTGCCTCTAGCAGGGTGAGAAGTGTCAGCTGTGGGAGTGCTCTTCTGTGCCTCTAGTACTGTAAGTCGGTCCAAGATCTGCTTCAATACTTCGTTGTCCACTGGAGGTGGTTGTGGCTTTTGTCGTTGAAGCTCTATCTTGTCCAGTTTCTTGATGATCTCAGATAGCTGTTGACCAATCCCAGATGTCTGTTGCGGATCAGTTACCTGAGGTTGTTGGACCGCTTTTACCTTTGACTTGTGTACAGGCTTGGATCCATCCAGAAGCTCATGCTCTATCTCCCTGACAGTCTGTATAAGGTCTTCATATCCTTGTCCGGAATGAAAAGCAGGTCTGGTGGCATTCTTCAGAGTGTCCTTAGCGAGTCCAGTCCAGAATCTATTCCTTAGGATACTATCCCTGGTGTGGACATCGATTCGACTTCCTCTGTCAATAGCCTTTTGTAGTAGAGTCTCTAAACGTATTCCCCATGATGCGACGGATTCTAAGTCATGTTGTCGAGCTGTGTAGAATTCCTGCATCAATGTTTCTGGATTGTCTAACGTTCCATAGAGTCCATCAAGTTTCCGAACTATAGCCTCCACTGTTGCTGTATGTCCAAGCGATAAAAGGATACTTGCAGCATCTCCTTTCAGCGATTTCCTAACAGCCTGACCTACCACCGCAGGAGGATAAGTAACATCCTGAAGAAGACATTCTAATTCCCATTTCCAAGACTCAAATGAAACTTCATTCCTGGGAACAGGAATCTCTCCAGAAAAGGCTGATATCCTTGGAAGCTGAAACTGTTGGAGCTGTGGGTTCAGGAAAGCTTGGTTATAGTAGGGAGTACTGTACATGGGTACCTCAAACGGAGTCTGTTGAGTTCTGAAATGAGTGTCTGATCTTTGGTGCCTTGATTTGGATTTCTCTGACTTTGGGTCAAACTTGCTGTCCTGTGTAGGAGAGGTTAAATAAGGAATAGGTCGAACTTGATATCGTCCTGTTGATGACAAATAGCTAATCATCTTCCTCTCTTCCTCTTCTGATATTACCTGAGATCCCACATCCAAATCCTCACATCCGGTAGCCATAATGATAGCTGAAGTTACACACAAGTTCACACAATCAATATCCTCCTTGAATGAGCACCGTGTAAAATGTGTTGGTTTGCTAACACTAGAGTGTAGTGCACCCTAACGAGAACATGTGTAACTATGTGTGGGGATATTCAGATTAATCAGGAATATAGCCTAACACTACCCAAACAACAAATCAATAAAGTCTGGACCACAAATATACAATCAAAATCCAAACCAGTATAAATTCACAATGACCTACATGAATATTCGACAAGGCCAAATGGAAAACTATCAAACACCAAACACTACAGTATATACACTAGGAATATTTGCAATATCGCTACCAAGTAAACAAACACAAAATGTAAACAAAGGAAGCGGATGTCACCCGATGTATGTTGAAGATACAAAGATGGCAAGCATATATCAAAAAGTGGATAGAAAAGCAAAACTATTACCAATGACGAAGACAATGAAAATGTCAATAGTAATATTAAAGAAAGGCAACAAAGAACCTATCAAGTTTATTGAAGAAACACGAAAGTGAAATACCGGAAGCAATATATACCGGAAATGACACCTTACCGGATGTTTACAAATTACATGTGTAAAACGGAAGTGTAAGTCCGAAATGTAAACACGCGAGAAGATATTACAAGTCGCGAAAAAGTTGCACTAAATAATTATTAGTAACGCGAGTGGAAACACGGGCGCGATTCAAACAACGCGAGAAGTGAATTAGTTTAGTAAAGGTGAATGTGAAACATATCCGCACACACTCTCATTCACTCAATGTAATGATTGTAAAAAAATAGTGAATAAAACTGTCACAATTTAAATAGAAACTATTAAATGAGAAACTGACACAAGCCCTAAGAGACAATTAAGAAGAAGACATAAATTGTACCATGTCTTATTGTCTCTGAAATATAAATAAATGTATACAGATTATACTATTTATAGGCCTTCTAAATAATAATAACTATCTATGTCTCTGCAGAGATAATGCTATATTCTTACGCACCCATAGTAAACAATCAGTATGTCTACTATGCAGAATTATAAGAATATATCAAAAGCATATACCGGTATCGTGCACGTGAGAGTAAAGATATTTCACATGAGCATGACAAATATCACATGAAATATACCATCAAAACATGTTTCATGTACAAAGCAAAATATCAAAACATGTTACATGAACAAAGCATAAATATCAATCAGCAAAATGTCAACAAAGATCACAATGATCACAATGATTATAGTACTGAAAGATTCAAAGATATAAATCATGCGAGTCTGAAAAGTCTCATTATCACAATTGTCTCACTTGTTTCATCAGAGTCAATCCGTGCATATCGTGAATATCAAACACGAGAATCAATGAAGTCATACCGTAGAAGCTCTGATATAAGTCACGATTATTATCAAAAGGCATGTCCATAAGAATATCACAGTTATCACATTATTGTCACTTCACATACAAATCACAGCATCTATATTAGTGCTTTAAATATGGGCGAATGTCAATCATGGTATACTTATAGATGAACTTGATGTAGTGGTGATTGACGGTGACGGTGATGGTGACGTTGATATCGTGGATGAAATAATGATCACATAGATGATGACATCGATGACGGAGAAGACATCGAAGAAGCAGATATATTGTGATGAATTATCAGATGAGTTGTTGTTGTTGTGGCTCAACCCTCAGTCCCTGTTCGGGCGCCATTTTGTCGCGGGTCCTGGCCGCTGAGTAATCGGACTGAGGCGGTGTAGTTTAAAAATGGTTTATTCTGTAAAAACATAAAAGAGACATCAATAAAAGATGATGTGTGGCCGAGGGGTATGACAACTCACCTCGGCCATGGCGTGACATGAAGTGGCCAAAAATGGCGGCAAAATATACTATTAATGAAACTATCGTTACATTACATAAAAAATGGCATTTACGGTAAGAAAATGATATCTTATTGCACTTGCAAGTAAATTATTACTGAAAGTTACCATTAAACAAATCTCACTCACACTTACATACGTGATGGTGCTAGTATTATGAATTAGTAGACTAGTGCAGCGCGATACTTTAGAATATATTTATAATAGATTTATGATAAACATTATAAATATTACGATCGCGAACCTTATCAATTACACGATTCTTATGAAAGAAAGGTTACATAGAAAAGGTACATACCTGTAAAAACATAAAAGAGACATCAATAAAAGATGATGTGTGGCCGAGGGGTATGACAACTCACCTCGGCCATGGCGTGACATGAAGTGGCGAATTTGAAAATGCCTACGTCACGGAACAGGTACTGCACGAGATACTATTAGTGTTACGACCATAGTAAGAGTGTGAAAAGAAGAGAGCTCGTAACAAAGCAAAGAGAAATGAAGCAATATACGAAATGTATCATGAAATACATCCGGCGACAGAAAAAAAAAATTTAAAAGAAGGGGGAAAAAAGGAATACCTGATATTTTTTTTAGGGATTTTTCCCAAGCCTATCCTCTCCCATTGTTTGTTTTAGTCAGCAGCCGATCAAGTCTGGAAGAATTTTTTGTGTGTGAACTTTGTACAAGAGTTACTTTAGGGATTTCAAAAGTGTTGAAAGTTCAATTACAAAGGATTGTACCCATATGGTACAGAATGAATTCCATCTTCTAATATATATCTTTTATCATCCAGTGGAGACAGAGCTACTTTTCTTGTTTGTATAGTGTGGAGAGTGTTATGGGTAGATCTGATCAAGTTGAAGGTAGCGAAGAACAACTTTCTATCGAACAAACAGTCGCGAAACATGGAGTGCCTCAAATGTTTTCTCATCCAAGTACTTTTCACCCCTTTTGCTCTATTTTGTTCAAGCAAGTCATCGTCTTCAGACAGTGTCAGGATAGAATAGTTTTTCGACTTCAAACCAAAGAAAGATGTAATAGGAAACGACGAGGTTTCATCCTTCATAACACCTGCTTTCTTATGTCTATCTTCACTGTACAACCAGTGTGACTTGGGATAGTTTGAAGTGTCAAAATGTTCTAAATTGTTAGCCATCATTTGATATGGATCTAAAATTGTTTCATTGGGTAGAGCTCTTAATTCAACTAGAACACTATCAGTATCGGTCATTAATAAAGTGACTTTCTCCTGATAGTTCTTGACTAATACCCCGTAGTAGAATTGAAATATGAGTTTTTTTGCTCGATCCATTGTACTAAATCCGCTCGAAATGGGTTTCGAAAGGTTAACAGTCACTTGCTGAAGTTCAACAGCAGCCAGATTTTCGGAAAATATGTTCAAATGTTTAAAGTTACATTTTGCTGTGAATTTGTGTAATCTGTGTTCATCTCTAACGAGTTCAACTTTTTTGTATTTTCTTACGTTTTCAATTGTTTTTCCGAAACATGAATTGCATACTAGTTTGTACAAGTCACGCGATGCATTATCAGTCGCCAATTGACGCTTTTCTATATTAAACTCAATAAATGAACGCATCCATGATGACTGAGTGAATTCCATGACTCTATGAACATATTTTAATTCTACCCCCATTTCCAAATAGAATTTCAATGTATCATAGTGAATGATGTAATTGTTTTTGTCTTTCAATGTACAAAATAATTTTCTACCGGAAGATTTCTTTTTGGAAAGTCCAATTTGCTCTAAGATCTCCATACAGTATGGAGAGAAATCTTTTGCTGGGATACTTTCGTGATCAGGAGCTAATGGGAAGGATGCAAACAATCTTTGTAACTTTCTAGGAATATGAATATCACATTCGATTATGTAACCATACTCATAATCCGAGGGGATTAATGTCCAATCTACATTTTCGAACTTCTCTCTTTCTAGAAATTTGAAATTTCCATCAGGTAGTGGCTCCATCATACATGTAGCATAGAGACTGTTAACATCGTAATACATAATGTAGTTTGTATCTTGGTTAGGATCATAGTTTTCTAGATAAGGATTATTTGCCTTGGAGTATCGTTTGTTCACCATTGAAATTCCTCCCCTAATGCCTTTCTCAATGAAATTGTATTCATCTGGTTGAGTGAAAAGATCTATCGCTGCTCCAGAATATTTTAGACAGCTCATCATTGCAAACCCCGGTAAACTGATGAAATGAAATGGTTCTAAACCATAATCTCGAATGCACATACTGCGAAAGTCTTCCATAACATCAGCTAGTATCAATGTGTCTACAGATACATAGAGTTGAATAAACCCCTCCATGTTTTCAATTTGAAATGTATCCCACAGTTTTTGAGTAAAAAGATAATCTTTGTCAGAAATGCTTTCTTCAGTCAGACTAGAAAAACAATTTTCTTGAGAGGGTAATTGACTTTCCTCAAATTTCTCAAAGGAATCTAGATATTCATAGCAGAAGGGGAGCTTTTGAGTCAATAGTTCGATGTCTCTTTCTTGTTCGACTTCAATGAAATGATTCCTCAAATGTTTGAAATTGTCTGAGCCCTTGTCTTTCAAGTTTGATGCTAGTTTTTCTAGAGAACTGGATAGAAACTTGAAGGAATCTATGAATACTAGATTGTCAATACTAAAACTGAGATACTGTTCAGTATTTTGAGGGATGCATTTCAAATGTCTAGATTCCTCTATAACTTCTACAGCATCCAAGATAAGATGTGTGTCGTAATGAGAGCTGTTATGTAGAGCGCATACTACACGTTTTTGTTGTTGATAATTAACATTACACCCAGTATGACATGTCCCTCGATAGACACCACTCACATGACAATGATCAACAACTTTGTCATTGTTCAGAGGAGCGGAACAGAGATAGCACACTTGGCTGGTCGCTATGTCAAGCCTAGCTACATCATCGAGAATAACATCGACGGGGTTATTATAAATTTCTTCAATTTCTTCGTAATCTTTCAGAATTCTTTTCAAAAACTCTTTCGAAGCATTTTCTCCAGTGTACACTTGTAAGGGTTTTGAATATTGAGGGAATCTACTGACTAGTTTGTAAGCAAACCCACAGGGGACATGTTTTTGCTTTTGGCTTGAATTTTGTGTATTGCTCTCATCGCTATCAATCACTTTTGGTAATATACACTCAAAATCTGCATAGAAAACAAAATCAATTGGTTGTTCGAAGGACTTCTGTCGCTTCCCAAATTCTAAAATATTATTCTGCTCTGACGGCATGACTATTCTTTGGGCTTTGTGATAACAATAACCTTTATGCTTTAACAAACATTCTTCCGTTGAGAATGGCCAAAGACATCGACGACAAATAAACCTTTTTCTATCACCACTGCTCGTTTTGACTAGATTTCCTAAATTTGTTATTAAACAAAAGTGTGACTTTCCTTCCTCTGTTAAAAGAAGCAAATCTAAACATCTCTCTGCATTTGTTTCTCGTTTGCTTATTTGTAGTGGGTAGATAACACCTTTTCTGTTTTCTTTTTCTGGATCTGCTTCTTCATAAGCAAATACATTTATTGATAAGTCATTGAGAGTTTCAAATTTAGGAATTTGCTTCAGAGTGACTGGAAATGAAAGTCCTTTCGAGTTAAATTTCTCTGTGTGATAAAGATAGTGATTAACTCTTTCTCTATGTAACTCTGGTTCTACTGGATAAAAATGAGCTACGATGGAATACAAGAAACACCTGTCATCTTCATTTCTGATGTTTAAAATATTTTTCTTATTCTTTGCTAAACCTTGAGGTAAAGGAATGAAAGAGGAGCCTGCAAAAGGTCTAAAACGAACAACACTCAATCTCACAAACATTACTTCTTCGAAATTCAAATTTGAAGATTCTCCTTCGAACTCATCCAGTCTACGCAATAGGTTATTCACAGCTTCGTTGTATTGATAAGATAAGTCCTCGTTTCTAGTTGCTACAACCATAGCTGTGTTGAAGTAGGGTTCAACAAATTGTACTTGACCTTCACTATTAAGTTTGGACATTTTCACTTGTGTACAGAGCCCCCACTTAACACTACCCTTTTCTCTGATTTCATTTTGAATGTGATTCAGAACGTCATCCTTTATTGAAGAGAGATAAAGAAGCATATCTCCACCTTCAAATCGCTTTGGAATAAAGTCAAACTCACGAGCTTCCCCATTAAACGATTGACGATTACATCCTAATGGTAACGGAGGAGAATTTTGAGGTCTACCATTACCCCACCTATGACTACCACGTCTCTGACCCCTCCCCCTCCGACCCCTCCCCGTCTGACCTCTTCCCACTCGCCCCCTCCCCACCTGACCTCTATTTTCATGTAGACGATTATGATCCCTTCTTACATGAGCGTTTAGTGTGGCTTTAGAGGAAAAGCTTAAGTGACAAAGCAAACATTGTAATGGAGTTGGGTGAAAGCGTTTGATGTGATACTTCAGGTACCTCGAGGAAGGAAAGTGATCTCCACAAATATTGCACTCATATCTTTGGTTAACATTACTGGTTAAACACTCATTTAAATGTTGTTGTAATGTTTTTGAATTGAGAAATTGATTAGTACATCTTGAACACTTGAAAACTTCTTCATGATGATTAGAGATATGTTTCAGTAAATTATCTCTTCTAGAGTATGCATTCGGACATTTTGAACACTGAAACTCCTTAGTGGGGATAGAAAAACATGATTTCTGATGTCGAAATAAATTAAATCTACTCCCAAATGCTTTTCCACACAATATACAAGTGTACACTGGACAGGTTGTGTGATTAGACATCTTTATACTATTTTACATTTCATTTTTTTATTTTTGATCTTTTTCTAAGTTACTTTGTACAAAGTTTTTAACACAAAATATTCTCTTTAACCATATGTAAATCTGTAAAATGAATTTTAGGACAAATAAGTTTTGTTAATATTCAGAAGAAAATAAATAATTCACAAAAAAGGAAAAAACTCACTTCTGAGAAATTTCTTTGTAAAAAGCAAACTTTACGCTAAACATCAAAACTATCTTACCTTTCAACAGACTCGATAAACTTTTCAAACTTGATGAAATGAAATAATCCTAGAACACAGGTTGGACTCCACTAGAACAGCAAGTGTGAAAAGTGAAGATGGGAGACTATCTTGCGAGGTAAACTTTTCAAACTTGATGAAATGAAATGATCCTAGAACACAGGTTGGACTCCACTAGAACAGCAAGTGTGAAAATGTGAAGATGGGAGACTATCTTGCGAGGTAATATTGGTAAGTTATTTTTTTTTGACTTTGTCAAATAGGACATGAGACAAATCTCTCGGGGATATTTCTTCTTCCGCTTGCCATATGTTGGTTTCTTAAGTTAATTTGTTTTGAAATAAATTTTCATTTTACTCAATAATTAACTTTTCTACATTTAATTATCCTTTTACAATGTCACTCTGTAAAATAGCATCTGTTTAGCGATAGATCCAGATCAGAATATCCACTTGAAGTTGAGCAATTTGGTTTGGTTGTAAATGAAGATCATGGGTGAGTATATCTTCTATTACTTTCTTATCATTAGTTCAATACCTAAATCCTCACTTGAATGGAGTTTCAATTTTAGTAACAGGTCTTGGTCTGGTGAGTATTAAGGTGACAGATGATTACTATAAAAAAAATCTGACCTAGCCATAAGTGACAGCTGTGACTCCAGACCACTGTGAAAGTACTTAAAAAGTAAATGGTGATATCCCTTTTGGTGTGAATTCCAAGTTATTTTCTTTGTTATTCAGTAAAATGAAAAAAGTATCAGCTTGGAGATGGGTTCCAGAAATTCTAGAATATGCTTGTCAATCAAAATATGTTCCTCGGCTGGTAGAACCAATCATATACTTATAAGTTGAGATATTTCTGTTTCTGTATAACCAATGAAAAATGAGTAAACGTTGAGCTTATAAGTCGCAAATACAGGATTCTCTGATCACAATTTGGAAATTTCCTTTTTTTCATGAACATGAATTCAAATACCAACAGCATGACAGTTCAACTATCAGATAATGTTAGTGCGAATGTGAAACTTTTTTCCAACACTGGAAAAGTGTATATCTTCCTTAACAAGAAGAGGAGAGGGAAGGAGACTCAAACCATTGGTTTGAGTTCTGATGAACTGGCATTTCTATTTAATAGTGATGAGCTTCGAACGAAGGTGGAGGAAATGGAGATGATAGGGGTGAGTCAATCTATCGACTCCTTGATCCAGGAGGGAAGGAGAGAAGCAGAGAAGTTACAAGGGGATGCTCCATCTCCACCAACTCCGCAGCAAACTCCACGGAAACCTTATGATCGTCGTAAGTTAAATTTTCATTAATTTAGAAATACTGAATGATAGTTAAAAGTGATCGATTTTAGGAGATTGACTAATTTATAAAGTTCTTTTCTGCAATAACCGCTTACTTATCAAATTAAATCTTATTTTTTTGTCATCTTAAATGACACGAATGAAAGAATACAATGTCATTACATGATATTTTAAAATCAGATGAATTCATTGTAATAAGATCTTTTTAAAATACTCTTATTTATTTAAGGCAGAGTCAAAGTTATGAAACACTTTTGTCAGCATTATGTATATTTTTTGCTAAGAAAAGCTTTCAACATTTAATAGCAACATGATAAGTGTTTTGTTTTTTTTACTTTTTGGGTTTGGAATTCTCAAAATTTCACTAGCAAAATGCTAGTAATTCACTAGCTAACTGGAGCTCTGGATTGGTTTATGCTTTCAATATTATTTCATATTTGAATAAAATTATTTTACTAAGAGTGAAGAGGATTGAATTTTTTTTTAAAAATAAACATATATCTATTTTTATATATTTTTATTATTTATCTTTTGCTTACAGCATTCAATAAAACTCCTAGACACTCAACATCATCCTATACATCAACACCAAGACGTCCCACAGCTTCCTACAGACCTCCACCTCCACTACCGGTCAACCTGAGACATTCATCCTCGAAGTTGACCTACCGACCTGCTCTTCCTCCTCTCCCTGTCAACCTGAAAACTCCATCCTACCAACCTCCTCCTCCTTCTCCTCTGGCAGTCAACCCGATACAACCTGCATCAACAATGACCTACCAATTTCCTTCACCTCTTCTTCCTGTGAACCCTAGACAACCTATATCCACAACGTCCTGGCAACCCTCAGATGCAATGACAGAGGAATACTGGTGTGTCCCTCAGCAAGAAAATTGTAAGTAAAGCATTGGATAATCAAATTTTATTTCTTTCTGAAAGAAAGAACATAATAAAAAAAAATATGAAAGATTTTAAAAATAACAAAATGTTAGTTTTTCTTTATCATTGTTATGATTTATTCAATCAGATTTAATTTACAATTTATAACATTATTTTCAAATCATTTACCTAATTTTTTCATTTTAATTTTGACATTAGATATGTGTTATAAAGAAATCAAAAGAAATATAATGTTTTTTATTTAATTTTTTCAGCTTCAACACTGTCGTCTACTCTTCAACCGGAAAGAAGAGTAATGTTTCGAGATGGAGGATATGACGACTACAGCTGTGAGGCAGACACAGAAGACATGTAGTTTATTCATTTTTTGTTATAGAATAAAATTTCTGTCTTCATTTCTTTTTGAAAATTGTTGAGTTTTTTTCTTGAAACATGATAATTCTTGATACTCTGTGGTACTGTTGAAAACGAGACCTATCAGAGACAGTTTGTCCCAGACTTATTACTTGTGGAAACTGAAAACGATGTTATTCGGTAATATTTATTATCGAAATTTCATTGCTACTGAGTTACAAAAAGAAGTTAATTTAACTAAAATATTATTTCTTTAAAGTGTAAGAAATATTAACATCCACGTCTTTTCCACAAAATAACCTTGGACATACTGTCTACCAGACTTTGAAAATGTTTGGGTGTCAAATGGCTTGCAAAAACATAACACTAATACACTATAGATGAAAACCTTTTTATGCTTGTGATGTAGCATGAAAATGTATTTTTTTTTAAATGTCACAATAGTGTAACATCTGTTACACTTAGGAAAAGCAAGTTAAAACCAAAATGTACATGGTTAGTACAGCAAATTTGAGAATGTTTTTGTTTTTTGAAATAATAGGTGCTGACATTTTAAAAATGCTCATCATGTAGTTTTTGCCTTCTATTCAACACTGATATTATCACTACAGATAAGTTGTTTGTGAAAAGTTAGATTTCCTCCAAAATCATATAAAGTAAAATATAATGACACCAATGATTTATTTATAACAAATTTGAAAATAAACTTTGTAAAAATGTGCTACAGCCCATAACTTTAAGGGAAATTTAAAATAATTTTAAATCGTTTTTTTAACAAATACTTCAATAACTCAGCTACATGAACAAAACACATCACATAAACATGAATTTTTATTTAACAAATACACACTGTTAACATTAATGGTCTAAGGGAGATAATCAGTCGTTATCATGTCATATCAAGTGTTGTCAAACATCCTAGAGATCAAGAAACAAGAGATAATTCTAACTTGAGTTACATGGAGTACTCTGCTAGCATATACTCTATATTAGTCGTTTCAAAAGCTATTGGTCACATATTAAATAATCTACACTTGTCCAGATAATTCGAGAGAGTGATCGCCTTCAGAAGAAGACTTATAGTATCTGTTACTCATCAATGCATTTTTGGCTCTACTATTCGGATGAAAAATGAGTATGTAAGATTTGTTAATATGTCATGCTCCAAATCATTCAACCATAAAGTCAGTCGACCACTCTCTTAAATTGGAGGAGAAAAATCCTTTGTGTTATAGATTTCTATTCATAACATCCGGAACATTCTATAACTTCTTTTCGCGCTCGAGTAGCTCTGGAGGAGAAAGTATTGTTCTTCTATTGTATTGGAGTGATATCATACAAAATACACTACTTAAAGACAAGGTTTCGCAAAAGACCATGTTGGATCATTCGAATACAAAGAAACACTAATTTGACTTTTGAATTTTATGCAAACAGATCGTTGACTCTGCAACCCAAAATTCGAATTTTTACATTTTAGACTTAACAATCACTGAGTAAGTTCAAGAATGCTTTAAATTCTTTATATATTGACAATGGGCGACCGTTAAGCTGAAGTGAGTTTAGCTGAAGACTTCATCAGAACTAAATCAAGACATGATATTTGCTCCTCAGCTGTCTCTTGAGGATATTCGTCTACTAGACTTGAAGTCAAGGGCATTTGAAGAACCTTAGAGTGTATACTATTTCTAGTAGAGTGAATTTTTTTTCGCAGAGAATGGCTTATGTGACTTGTAAATGACTCTCGTGTGTTCATAATAAAAACTTCATTAAATATCAGTGTTACGGCTTATGTTGCTAATGAGAATTGTTCAACAGTGTTTCCGATTATGACATGGTATTTATCGATTGACCTTAGACTGGATATGGTTTGTAATCAATAAACCTATCCCATGATTTCTTAATCTATTATCAAATAACTTCTTTTTGTGGTATATGTTTTGTGTTATTTCCAACAATTCCAATAGTACCACACTAGCTTTATTCTGAGCCTAAGTCAGTCTTGAACTGTAGGTATGTAATAAACAGAATATTGTTATCCAATTATGAAATGAGATTTCTACAGTTCCAGAGATGCTCATTATCTCAAGAAGACGTGGCGCAATCGTCAACACCTTGCCTAATATCACTCTGGGTAGCTGTACAATAAAACCTGCAACTGAAGCCCGCAACCTTGGTGTTCTGTTAGACAATGGATTGAGAATGGATCAACAGGTCGGTGCCGTTTGCAAAAAGGCATATTTTAACATCAGGAATATCGGGAGCATCCGACGTTTCATGAATGAAGACACCACTGCTCGACTGGTACAAGCAACTGTTGTATCACACTTGGATTTCTGTAATGGACTTCTGGGTGGTGTATCCAAAAATCTCCTCAGTCGACTTAAAAAAGTCCAGAACTGTGCAGCAAGGCTTGTTACCAAAACAAAGAAGTTTGACAGGGTCTCGCCTATCCTCAGAAGGCTTCACTGGCTTCCAGTTCCATACCGGATACAGTTTAGGATCCTTCTACTGACATTCAAGGCACTGCACAATCAAGCACCTGGATACCTCACAGAGCTGCTTCATCCTTACAGGCCACAAAGAACACTTAGATCAGGGCAACAAAACCTCCTTCAAATACCGAGGTCAAAAACTTCAACATTTGGAGATAGGTCATTCTCAAAATCTGCACCACAGCTATGGAATGCCCTTCCAGAAACTCTAAGAGAAACCCATGAATTAATAACTTTCAAAACTCAGCTGAAAACCCATTTGTTTTGTCTTCTTTAAGACAAAAGCTGTAGAGAACACATACGGTCGTTTTGTATGTTGTCTTCAAACTTTCATCACTAATATGTCATTACAGGGCGCAGCATTTACTACTTGCATTGTGTAATAAAGTCAAATTATCACTTTTACCAAATGAAATATGAAAACGAAAGCTGGAATTTAGGGGAACAAATTACATAGTGACAAAAAAAACCTCCTAAAACTAGATTGCAAAGATTCACAGAGATTTATCACACAACAGAATGTATAGTTAAAGTCGATTTTGCTTTTACGGATAGTCAACTTCTTGAAGTAGTTTTAACTGAGAATATTATAAGATGCTATCAATACAAAGTGAAGTAACTTGTTATACCTTTAGGCATATTCACCAAGCTTCGTGCTGGTTTGATTTAACCTGTTAATTACCACTCTATGTATGTAAACAACAAGAAATCAACAGTCTATTACCAGGTAATTGTCTTAAAGATCTTTGCACAATAATGTACCAATCAAGACCTGATAATGTTATGTATTTATGTCTAGCTAGTTAAATATAGTTAATTATACATCAGTGTTTAGTAACATTTTACACAGGCTCTAATTAAAAGGACAGTGCTCTATTTAAAACATCAAAGTGTATATCATTGATCACATGTATGCTTTGTAGTTGTTTAAATTCCATCGTTATATCATCAAAGCCTACAGGAAAAAAAAGTACGTCAAGCATCCAAAATGCTTGTAATTGCGCAGTGAACGGAATTTAATGATGTCTTCCGGTTGCTTGCCTTGTTATAACTAAGTATCTATCTTGGTTTGAGGAGCGTGTTCTCCAAGTTGATATTCGTGCGTACATTTAAGGCACAACTGATTTTCGTCACATAGATTTATGTGAAATCTCTTTTTATTTGTTCTTTACAAAAGTGAACGTTCTAAACATGCACTTGTAAAATTTCAATAAACCACATTGATACAGAAAATCTATCAATAAATTTGAACCAATGCAGTTCATTTTCGCTTGAAAGTAAGGCATCATTTAAACCTTTCCTACAGTAGCTTTTAGTGGTGTTGGAATGGAGGTCACTTCAAAGAGAATAATGCAATGATCAATCTAATTAGGACACGTAGGTGAGTAGATGAAAACTCTTGCAGCTCATTACTGTATAAGGTGATGGAAGATCCATTAGACCAGGATGTTCATTGATTGTTTGCACCTTCACTCCAGGAAATGATCATGGAAGGAAGGTAGTTGTATTGATCCTGTCTTCTGTGTCTTGATGCAACAACATCATCGACTAATATACAAAAGTAAACCACAGATTGGTTGCTTGAAATTTAATTTTACAGTGTTTGAACACATACATTATATTTTGTAAGTGGTTGTTATTACTGGTCTACGTTTATATAATTCCTCATTCATTGTTGCTTCAATTCTTGTTAGTGATGTTGCAAGTTAAGACTTAGATGCGTTATTGGTTAAAATAGTTATAAGAACGTGTAGGTATGAATATCAGAGGCTAAAACACACATGTAAACCACAGATTGGTTGCTTGAAATTTAATTATACAGTATTTGAACACATATATTATATTTTGTAAGTGGTTGTTATTACTGGTCTAAATCCATTGCAATCAGAACAGCGGCATTTTAATTTATGTATCAAATGGTGAGATATCGATGTCCATTCTCACCATATAAACGGGTTTGCGTGTTGATAATTTTTACCACTGCTCGAGTATTAAAGAAAATACAAAAAATGACTAATGAAGAAAACGTTTATATAATTCCTCATTCATTGTTGTTTCATTCTGAGAGAAATAAAGAGGGTTTTGTTACTTCAATTCTTGTAAGTAATGTTGCAAGCTAGGACTTAGATGCGTCCTTGGTTAAAATAGTTATAAGAACGCGTAGGTATGGATTCTTTCTAGCTGTTCTTAAAAATAGAATTTAAAATGAATTTCAATAATACACACTAGTAAACAAAATCACTCTATAAGAACCACTTGACTTCTCTTCATTAGCAGACAAATATCAATCTCAAATTCATACAGTGTAGGATAGTTACAGGTTTCCTATTAGATGTGATTGACATATCCTCTACACTGATGATAGATAATGAAATGTTGTCACTATTGTCATTTCATTAACGAGTTTAAATGATGTCCACCTCACTAATGAGTTTTGTTGTAATTATCCTAATTAACATTTCACAAAGCTTTACATCATTACATCAATTCTCGTTCATCCACTGATCATGAGGACACGAGGGTGTGCATCAATGTTAAATAGAGGTTATCTTGAAAGTGTGTTTTGGGATCGTAAATATCCTGCATTAGGAATAAACATTGTATTTTGCGAGCCTTGGCTAGATAAATACATAGTGTTTATTCCTAATGAGAATATTGTATAATTGTGATAAGCAAATGCCTTTAAAAAGAATTTTCACTTTTTATACATCCGAGTATGATAGATATATAGTTGATGTCTTGTCTGTTAAAATGCACTTGGGGCCATGATTCCCTTTATACTTGTGTTTGACTTTTAAGTTAAATAATTACGAATAAAGATACTTTCTTTATAGTGGGATTTCATGTACATGAAAGGATCTTCTTATATAATTCAAAACAAAGTTTAGTGAACGTCTTAAGACATGACATAACTATGTTTCAGTCGCACTTTTCACTTGGGGGTTTCAACACTGCGTGTCTAGTATGTAGATGTTATATTTGAAGGTCACGTACTATGATGTTATAATCAACTTCCAATAATTGTTTCATGTTCAAGGAAATCTCCAATAGAATTCATTATAATTGTCAATTACTCACAGACTGCCGGGGGAGGAGGCTTCGTTTGTTGACGGACAAGTTCCTCTGATGACCCTTCTATGGTAACATCGACATAGTTGTGTCAAAATCAGAAAACACTAAAATGTATCAAGAAATTTGATGTGAATTGGAGTTAAGTCCCCACTCTATCAATCTTAGTACGGCCAGTCCTCCTAATGAATCTTCAGTGTTACAGTAGACGTGAACAGAAAAATTATAACCTGAAAGTTTAAAGTTGAGCTCGTATTCTATAATCCCACTTTCGTTCTGCTACTCATGGTAGATGTTTCTTCAAATTAAACCAAGTAAATCAAAATTTTCATCCGGAAAACATATCTTATCATTCTATATTTTGTATATACACTGAACTCGGCCCTGTCACGAAAACAAGTAATTCAATTTGTTTTTCTGGTAAACATGTTTGTGTGGTCGTCTAAAATTAATCAAAGTTACCTCTCCATCATAGACATTTCGCATTCATCATTTAATGAATCAATGTTTGCTTTGTATGTTTCAAATGATAAGTCGAGTCTCAACACACACGTTAACCTTTTCTTCGTGTTTAATGAAAATAGCATATCAAGGTAAACTTCATATATGACTGTAATGGAATAGAGGTAGTCCTTATGAGACATTTATTCAGAGAAGCCAATGTTTGCAATATTGTGAAAATATTCTTTTTAGATTTTATTTAAAGAAATATAATCTATGACTTTTCCGATTGACTAGATTTTATAGTTTCCTATTTCCTATTCATATGTTTGTTTAAATTTACAGTAAACAACAATCATATGCTTTTTGTAAAAAATAAATAATTTGAGATATATATGAATGCTTACTATAAAATTTATAATAAAAATATAATAAAGCTTTTATAAAAAATATTTTGGGATTGAGGTCACATGTTGCAGAACTAATTAAGATTTGGTTATGCTTTTATCTTACGCATAAGTACCATATCCCACTGTTTCGAAACTCTCGGTATGACTGCATTTTGCCCGGGCACCTTGTCTGATACATACGGTGCATGGAACATGTGCAAACCGATTTTCAAGCCCAAACTGCTCAAGCGCAGACGTATCTTATTTACTTGCATTTGTCTATTCAACATATTCGTTATGTTTTTGAACACCCACATGTTGATAGATTTGATTGGTTGAAGGTTACAAAAATAAGATTGTAGAAGTGATGTGTAAGTAGATAATAATAATGTGCATACTTACATTGCGCCTTTTCCACGTCCTAAGACACGCTCAAAGCGCTACATTATTACCCCGAAGGAATGTACTTTCACAGCTGCTACTAAGCGCTAATCACGACCACGTAGGTCAGTACATCCAAATTTCAGGTACCCATTTTAATAGTTGGGTGGACTGAGTGCAATGTGGATGAAGTGCCTTGACCAGGAACACAACATAGGATGAGACACGAAGTCACAAATTTGTGGTGTCTCCACCGGGATTCGAACCCGGGTCTCTGACGTGAGAGGCCAGCATGCTAACCACTATACCACTGTGCTCCATCTTAGATGGAGTTCAAGTGTTATTCATTTATCATTTTTTGATAAGATATAAAAACGGTCAGTAGCTAAAATATGACAATGAATGAATGAAAAAATTTAAATATTCAATGACAATTTGAAGAGGCTTGTAAAGATCTGAGTTGCACTTCAATAACATAATGTACACATATCAAAGTTCCTAATATACCTTAATTGAATGCATGATTAATACACACTTTTTTCATGATAACAACTTTAATAATCAAATATTTTGGTGAAAATAATGAATGACTCATATCAATGTTTGAAAAATATCAAGCGACTCTTTGAATTACAGCCATATATATTTCATTCAACTTTATACAACATTTTGAAAAAATCAGTTCAGACCGTGACTATGCAGAAACACACTTTCAGAGATTATGTCTCTTTATAGACAATCTTGACAGCTCAGCATGAAGTTGTCAGTTCTTCTTTCCATAAACGTGGTCAATTAGACAAAGATGATCAAAGTATACCTGTATGATAAATAAAGAATCTCACCCTAGTGTCTTCTGATATCAAATATATTAACACGAGTTGATAAAGGTAACACATATCTGAGACTTGCTTTGGTTCTATCAGCGAGCGTTGATATATTTTATGTCAGAAGACACGAGGGTGAAATTATATTTATCATCCAAAATAATTTTTCATAACATTCACATGAAAAGTATACATCTTTGAACACTCCATAATCTGCAACGATCTTTACATGTTCGAGTGAAGTCCCTTGAATCCTTGAGTGGGGCACCAGCACTGATGCTACCAGCAAACTTTGTCAAACCACAAAAATCATTTTTCAATAAAATTTCTCTTTACTTGAATTCCAAATCAACTGTGCCCTAATTGGTTTTCCTTGAGGCCTGGATATTGGTTTTATTAGTGCTGGCTAAGGTTTTAAATTGAAAAAGCCTTCTTACCATTCAACTTGCTTTCTTACTTTTTCTCTGATCACAACATGATGCTAAATGTAAAATCTCTTTATCGATTGAAAAACATTTTTTTCCAGTTCAATCGATTTTCATTCGTTTTGAGGTTACAGGCTTGAATCTCTCTGACAGATGCCAGATGCACTTTCACACTTCATGTCTTCAAATAACATTTCAATGTGGTATACTGATGTAAGAAGTGCTGAAAATATACATACTGACATTAATGGAATTGAAAACGTTTTTTTGAATCTTTTACTTTTTTCGCTTTAAATATTTGATATCTTATTGCAATACATACAGACCCTTTTGTTTTGTAATCTAAACTATGGATTTTATTTTTTAAATTCGATTTGTCATTTTAGGAAGATATTTTTGTGTATTTGAATGTGTGAATATGAGAATATCAAAATTCAATATTTGTTTTGCAAGTTAATGACACAGAGCCAATGCATACAGTATGGTAAATATCTCTATGTCAGCAGGCTGTACCAATGAGCTTCTTGATTAACCTTATTTGTATCTATGTAGAATCCACCATTACTTGCACAGGGGATAATGAGTAGGAATGTTAACTTTATTTCTTATGGGACCATGCATTAGATAAAACTTGTCACTCCTATCTTATTTATTCCTGTCCTTAGTTCAAAATACTTCTGACATTTTTTATATCATACATAGTTTGTTTTGGATTAATTCTGATGCCGACGGCCTATTCGCATAATCATATTATACAAAATATTGTTGATATAATTCATTCATCTTCATGTACTTTGATTTTTACATTATTTGAAATTGTTAAAATATCACAGCATTTTGTTACTTATATATCAATTAGGCACAAAATTACAACTGTTTGACCGATAACAAATAGTGTGTCATAAATCATCTCTGGATATCCTAAGAAATATGATATTCCTGCAATTAGTTCTATTGATGTCACTTCAAAGAGAACAATGTTTTAACTTATGCTGATGAGAAGTGGAATCTAAAGGCTCATGACTGTTTATCGTTATTGGAGATCCATTTGACCGAGTTTGTACATTGATTATCTGCACCTTCACTCCAGGAAATGATGATGCGGGAAAGCTAATTGTGTGGTCCTCAAAGATGTTCTGTACCTTGATCCGTCCACACGGAAGTCGATTGATTATACAGATACCATTCTAGATGACCTTCATACTACAGTAACCTTTTGGAAAGGATATACGCAAAGTCTGCTTGTTTTGTAACTAATGATCTTAGATTAAGGTAAAAGAAGTTAAGATACACATCATTGTGTATTTCACTTAAAGCATCACCGAAATTAAAAACCTTTCTCGTTTATTTCCCTTTGATAAGGATCAAAGTAACACAACTGTAGTCCTTGATATAGTATTTCTTCAATACAGAGACTCAAGCACGCTTAACGAACCAGATGACTGTACTTTATTACTGAGCAACAGACATTATCATTATAGCAATGGACATTTCGTTCTGACCTCTATTCATGAAGAAGAAATGAATGTTAAGAAATAAACTTTTCTATAGTTCTTTTTACGCTAAAAAAAATCTTCAAACAGCAGAATTTTAATTTTTTTAAATGTGTATTATCGTAGAATATATATCTATGGAATATTCGGTATCGATACAAAATCTGAAACTAAAGCCAAGATGCAAACACATGTTGATGCAATGCATGAACAATATCATTAGCAAAATTTCTGTTGGAAGAAGTTAAAGGGGCAGTAGCATGTTCTTATGAGGAATATAAGGTGATGTCAGGAAAATGAAAATTAATGGTTCCAATTGAAAGACCAGGTATTTAAACTAAATGGAGCAGTTATAATTCAAATATGTAACGTAAAGTTTAGCCATGCGATTCCTTTTTCTCACACAAAATGAATTAAAGGTGTTCACACAAAATGACCGCCAATGGATTTTATGTGAATCTTCTTACTTTGTCCTCTGACTATGGATGATTGGTGTGTGTAATGATATTTCTGACATTGTCAAAATAATACATTTAGCATTAAGTCACAATTATCAGTGAAAAATCTAAAGAATAAAATTATCAAAAACGTGCTACTACCCCTTTAAAGTGTGCGTGCTCAATTAAAAGTTTTATTTTTGTCAGTTTGTCAGTAGACACATTGAAATGACTGCAGCAGTTATCTGGGGGGAAAAAAGAACCTAACGGTGATATATGTATATGACACTATCATTCATGCATTTCATTGACACATCCACATGTCGAAATTCATGAAAACTAGTTGAATAACCTGTTAAATATCATCTTACAACTGTCCTCTCACTTCTTTAGATAGGTTTCCAAATTTACGTTTGACTGATTGACATGCTTCAAAATTCCTGGTTTTTAATAATAATCTAAATTTCAAATCTTCCTTATGTTACTTTTCAACATTTATTGAATAAAAAAACTATTTTCCTGCCGTCCATACTTTACAACCAACATGACCATTGATGGAGCTTTGGACCCCAAACAACGCACGAAATTTACTTTTAAAGATCAATTTCCAATGTTTACTTTTTGTTGTTTCTTTAATGGTTACAAATATCCAAATCTTAGTCAACACGTTTTTACCATAATCAGTAAAGGTATTCATCGAACTATTTTTAGTTTAAGTAATGTTTCTTAAATAATTAGAAGAAATAATTAAACAAAATCAACATAGCAAGAATTGAACCTACATAAATCATGAAGACTAATAATATCTTTTATGAGGAATTCACATTGTCGTTTACTTTCCTACCCAAGGAAGTAACAATGTCCAAAAACAGCACCTTTGACGTGATGAATTTGGTACTTATGGAAATATAAAAGAATTTGGTATCAGGACATTATACTATACGCTCGAATTGCTGGTCTTTTAAAGAAAAAGATTCTTTACCTTTTTATCTATTAATGGATCAATAACATCACTGTGTAAATACTCATTTAATACAACAAAACATTTTTAACGAAATCAATTGAACTGTGTTTAAGTCCTGATAAAAACGATGCAGCAAATGTTGTCATCATGAATCATTGAACTGAAGAAATGATGGAGTATATGTTGTTGTCATGAATCAAACACAAGAGAATATATATCAGTACACCTCTTTATATCAATTGTGTAAAATGGAAAATTGAAAACTGTAATATAATAATAATGGGCATTTATATAGCGCCCTAGTCCAAACACTCGTATGTGCTCATGGCGCCAAAGTAAAGTGAAAATAGAGTCAATATGTATAAAAAGAAAAATGGAAAAATTTGAGAAATATCATCCATGAGACAGTTTTCAACCCGTTTTCCTCCTTTTTAGAATTTCAAATCCTTTAAATTTAAAACTACTGAACATTTTAAATCTTCAAGACGAAATAGTTTGCATAAATATAACGTTTTACAGAATACGATGAACACATTGTTAAAATACAATTTCATTCGCCGCATAAGACCTATAAAAATAACAATAATTTTTAAATATTAATGTTATCTAGGCCTCAAGTCAAAAGAGTGAAAAAACGATATGAAACAGTACACAAATGTATCAAAAGGAAATAATTTCACCCCGTCATCTAAGACATTTACATGAATTCTTTGAATGAACCATTCTTACAATAGAATGACTTGTTGTTTGTTTTCATTCAAAATGACAATATAAATTTAGTTGGGCTGTTTCCCTCATTCCCACTAATATTCTTTTAAAAAGACTGACCTTTTGTTAAGTTTATATTTCCTCGATATGAAAATGAGTTGATGATATACTCAAATAATATCCACTGACAATTTGTTGAATTAGTGACAAACCTTTTTCTGGTTTAGTATTTAATCATTAAGTATTCTGGCACTGTCAAGCTAGACCTGATAAAGTATCATAGATATTCATCATGTTTCATTTTTGTAATATTCAAAGCCTGTTCCCTCCTTGATTCTCGTCTCAAGATGTAACACTTTCTCTGTGGCCATCTCACAGCGATGTAGTTTCCTTGGACTGGGACTGATCTGATAGTTGAATGATTCACACCGAGGATGTTTGGCACAGAGGATAGCACACTCCACTGCAATGTGCACCTGTGGAGGAGACAAAGAGGAAATAAAAACAATCTATGTGAAAGTTATTTGATCAAACATATCTTTCATCGCATGGTTAAGTCCAACTTGTCAATGACCAAGAGCTCCTGAGATTTGGAGGCTTACAAAGTAACCCGTGATTTTATGTTTTTGGTTCAGTTGACTTTGATCAAATACTTTCTTATTATTAAACATCTCAACCATCGATACAAAAATACAAATATATGAATAAGCTATGTATATAATGTATATACAAACAATTATATAGATTCCAGTTTTTAATCTATCAAATACTGTTTGTTCTAGTTGATGAAGATAAGTTCCAACATTAAAAATCCTCAATGATAAAAATCACGACATGAAACGCCATCTCTTAGTGTACCGGAGCCTTTGTCGTTTTTTTGTATTGCATTGCAATTACCAATACACCATAATTTAAAAAATTTTAATTAACAAAATTGTTGTTTAAGTTATAGCTGCCTGGATGAAATCTTATTTGAATAGTCATTGTATCATGTTATTGCTGATTTAAGTTATTACTGCATGGTCAGATATCTTGTTTATTTAAACAAACTGTCGTTTTTATTACAATAACCTAGATTTTATGGACACTGAAGTATTTATAGTTCTAAATATATATCATTATAATATCAAAATTTCAAAAAAACACTGATCATCATAAACACATGTAATAGTTCGGTAAACATACACACTGAACTTTATACACCTTAGGAGTTGGAAAAATCGCATTCCGAATCCCTCAGCTTTCTGGCCATGGGCACCTTTCATAACAAAATAATTTCCAATCAACTTTAGAAAATCTTTCTTTAAGTCATAGCTGTCTATATGAAATGTTTTTGAATAGTCTTTGTATCATTTTATTGCAAATTTCTACGTGAATTACTGCATGAAAAGACATCTGGTTAAGTTAAGACATACTGTTGTTGTTTTATTACATTACCCTGGATCTATGTGCTCTGAAGTATTTAATGTTTTAAAAATAAATCCTTATATCATAACGTTATTTCAGGAGTATACACACTCATCGTTAAACACATTAGGAGTTGGAAAATCTCATTCCAAATCTCTCAGTACCCTAGCTTTCCTCTTATTTGGCTATAGAAACCTTTCATCGCTAACGAATCTCATTTTCTCTTAAGTAGATGACTAATAATTACTCAAATCAAAGTTTTCCTTCAGTAATAGTCTCAAGTTCGCTTACTTGAGAACACTTCAAAGGATTTATTGTTACTTGCAATTACTAGTAGACTTTCTACAGGAATTTGATCCCTACTGTCAAGGTAAATTATAGTGTGTCCAAATGAAAAATCAATAAGATGAATTGGGAAACCATGTTGTCCAAAAATACACATATAGTTAAGATAATGATTTCGTGATGTTTTTAAGGAAATATCTATCATCATATATAAATAAATATATATATACAAAGTTCAACCATGTTCCACACACACCATGCTGATGAGGTCCGAAAGACCGAAACAGCTGGCTGTTCATGGTTATGTGAAAGCTCTCAAACCATAATTTTGGTATGATTGAGCACTCTAACATGGTACACTCATTTGCTACGGCCTTGCGCTAGCCCACTGTAGAAATACAGTTTGAGCACTCTATGCAAATGAGTTGAACTTTCTTAAACTGCTTTGCTTCGTTGATAACGTTGCATTGCTGAAAGTTCAACCATGTTCCACACACACCATGCTGATGAGGTCCGAAAGACCGAAACAGCTGGCTGTTCATGGTTATGTGAAAGCTCTCAAACCATAATTTTGGTATGATTGAGCACTCTAACATGGTACACTCATTTGCTACGGCCTTGCGCTAGCCCACTGTAGAAATACAGTTTGAGCACTCTATGCAAATGAGTTGAACTTTCTTAAACTGCTTTGCTTCGTTGATAACGTTGCATTGCTGAAAGTTCAACCATGTTCCACACACACCATGCTGATGAGGTCCGAAAGACCGAAACAGCTGGCTGTTCATGGTTATGTGAAAGCTCTCAAACCATAATTTTGGTATGATTGAGCACTCTAACATGGTACACTCATTTGCTACGGCCTTGCGCTAGCCCACTGTAGAAATACAGTTTGAGCACTCTATGCAAATGAGTTGAACTTTCTTAAACTGCTTTGCTTCGTTGATAACGTTGCATTGCTGAAAGTTCAACCATGTTCCACACACACCATGCTGATGAGGTCCGAAAGACCGAAACAGCTGGCTGTTCATGGTTATGTGAAAGCTCTCAAACCATAATTTTGGTATGATTGAGCACTCTAACATGGTACACTCATTTGCTACGGCCTTGCGCTAGCCCACTGTAGAAATACAGTTTGAGCACTCTATGCAAATGAGTTGAACTTTCTTAAACTGCTTTGCTTCGTTGATAACGTTGCATTGCTGAAAGTTCAACCATGTTCCACACACACCATGCTGATGAGGTCCGAAAGACCGAAACAGCTGGCTGTTCATGGTTATATATATATATATATATATGTTAGCGGCATTAAGGAGAATCAGGCAGTGACGTTACTTCCTAGGCAATAAGAGACTGCCTAGGCAACAAGGAGAACGTCTTATTTAACCAGGCAGTAGCAATATTGCCTTAGGCAATAACACTCCTGCCTGCAACTTTGACAAGGCAGTAACGCTACTGCCTTAGTACATTTAAAGTGTTATAAAGTTCAAATTGTCAAAACATATTAAATTGAGATAGCATTTTTTACAGCTTGTTTTATTTTCTGAATAATGGCCAGAATGTTTTAGCATTCTCTTATACCCTTGTTCAATACAATTTCAGTTTGAGGTAGAATTATAAATATCAATATCATATCTATTTCGTTATTGAGATAAGGTCCGTATGTATGATTACAACACGTTAAACACCTTTAACTAAGGTAATAAAGTAATCCCTAGACATGTGATAAAATCCATCTGTTCATTCAATGAGAATTGATTTGAATAAAGTTCTTACGTTCACATTGTCAACTGAATAAGGTTTTACCATATCCAATTTGCAAAATTCAATAATTGCAAGTGTTTGACCTAATGTAATTATGCAATGTGCATACTTTCTTTGATAAGGAAGGGAATACTGGTATTGATATATTTCATAATTATGATAATAAATGTAAATCGCGAACTATATACCGATACATGCTGTAAAAAAACAAAAAAAGGAATAAAACCTTTATGAAAATTCGAAATAGAAAGTTTTCAGCTCAAACTTAATGTGAATAAAGCTTACCTGACATTGCAATATAGAAAGTCCAAGCAGACCACATCGACTAACTAGTGTTGGAAGTTACTGTGTCAAACAAACAGTGGGAGCTTAGTGTGAAGCCTGGCAAAACTTCATTTTATATAAGCAGTTATAGAGCATCTCTTCTTCATTGGGACAATAAACTACTGTCTAGAACAGTTATTTGGTATCCAAGGATGGTCATTCATTACCTTCATTCAACGAGATAAATGAGACTTTTTCATGTTCAAACTATAGTAAATCTAATGAAAGAAACTAGTCAGCCTGGAATGGACTCAAGGGCAAAACAGTAAATCTTACAGACTCTTCATTGCTTGTAAAGATATTGGGTTGGCTAGTAACGTCATTTTACTTGTTTGTACTAATTGCCCTGCAGGATATGGCGTTCTTATCGACTAAATCTTCCCAGGACAATTAGTCTAAAGATCAGTTCATCAGTTACAATCTTTATGAACTGTTTGAATTTAGTTTATCAGTTTCACCCGTACTAAACTAGTTGAATGTCATTTTTAAATAACAAGAGTTCAGGCTTTATGTCTTCTTTTTTTCAAATATGATGTTTTGATACAGCCCCTACATAGATATATCGTGCACGTTTTCGCACATTGATTATGATAATGTAAAACAATTGTTTTTCTTCTTACAGCATTGTTCTCGCTTATCTTTCATTTTAGCTTTATAAATGAAATTTGAGACAAATGAAACTGCCAATTGTTAAATATCTAGTCTAGCAAAGTTGTCTTAAGGATCTGTTAATAAAAGTGATATATTCTAATTTCCAGAAAACAGTTTCATAGTACTCAACAAGATAATAGATGAAAACCATATTAAGTTTAAGTGACCTTTCTTTGTTTCATTCCTCATTTTACTCATTTTACTTACTTACTGATATTATTATTTACTTATACTATTTTCTAATCAAAATTTGAAAATTAGTATTGATATTTGGTTAAAAATGCCCGGAAGTACAAAACAAAGAAAACATGTTTGTTTACATCAACTATGAAAAACTACTTTATAATTACCTATTTAGAAACTTACAAGAGAGCATTAACCCACTGAAGAACAGTAATCAATAGGTCAATAACTTGCAATCTTCTTTGTACATGGACCGTATGCAGAGTTCAATTAAATCTGAGATAATGAGAGATCTAGGGCAACTCTACTGCAACTAACGCTTAACCTGTATTGCATTCTGATGACCACATTTCCTTTAAACAACATGTAACCCCGAGGGGGTACACAATGCAGAAATGGATACAGAAAGATATCTTGAAATAACATCGATATTTTGTTTGTTCAAAAACATGCGCAAAATAGTCATTTAATGACTTTGAAAACAAACATCATATTTTCAGTCTGTAAAACTTCTCTCAGCCAATCATAACCTGCCACATCACATCGCTCTTTCTCGCCAAACTGGTCAGGCTATTGCTATTGTTTACAGTATTGAGTCAAGCGGTCACTTACTTACTTGGCGTATAATTACTATACAAACAAAGAAAACAACTTTCCAGTATGACGGTTAGTTAGTTAGACATATAATGAAGACATTTACTAATTTTGGTTGAATCTTTTTTACTGTTGATAGCTTAATCACGGCTTCTACAGAGAGATCTAAAGTCAATTCATCAATGAGACTACATGGTATGTCATAGCCCTGTCATAGAACTATGTTTCGCATATCTATTTTAAAATAAGAAACGGGGTATATATTTATATTTATGCCGCTCCCTAACAAAATAGTGACGTAACGTATAAAACATAGACAGATCAGTACACATATCATATACAGTGACAGTATTGAAACAACGATTTTCGAAAACATACAACAAAGCAATTAATTGCTAAGGTTTACATTTTGTGATGAATAGCCAGATAAAATTGAAGACAAATTAAACAAGTTAGTGAAATGTTTTAAGGAACTTATGAATAATCCTGAAGTAATTTTATATTATCTGAATGAGGTTTTGCTATATACACACTACGAAATGTTCGGAAAGAGAGTGTCATCGAGGCATCATGTCATGAAATTGTATTAAGTTCGCAATACAATTTGATACACCTTTTGACACCATGTTTCATCATGTCTTGAGCGTTTCTCAATCAAATAAAGAAACAATGTTAGTATACAAAGAGACAACTCATCAGCGTAAAATAAATACCATTCTATATCTTTGTTTCAGATAATGTTATTTTAAATTTTAAATATTTGTAACCTTCTAACGCAAAAAACTGCCTGAAATAACAAATATGTATACATATAAGTTTGAATGCACAAAGTTTAGTTTACATATCATGTGACCAAAGCCTACCTTATTGAAGTCACTGTAAACGCAAATACTCCATCTCATGTGTCTGTACTGAATGTGTTCATCTCAAGACAGATGCAATGCATATGATAACTTCTAAATGTTTAATTTTTGATTGGATCTAGTTTGTCTTATTGTTGACCAATGGATGACTAGTGCTTTGACAACTGGGCGTGTCATAGATGGGCAGACATGCTTGATCTCTAAAACAACATCCCCTAATTCTTGTAACAACATTGTCAAAGAGTGTGAAATATCCCCAGCGCGACTCCCTAGGCCTGTAATTACACAATCAGTTACGATGTGCCATAACTGTTTAATTACTACTCTGTTTTATTGCCGGACAGATGAAGCTTCTAAATCGTGCTAAAACATGTTTATTCTGTTTATTACCACCATTGTCTGTTATATTTACATTGATTAGGCCCATTTCCGTTCTGTATATGATGTAATAATACACAGTCTGTAAAACTTCTCTCAGCCAATCATAACCTGCCACATCACATCGCCCTTTCTCGCATGCGCAATATCGTTCATCGGGTAGAATCCCTTTTCAGACTGTCAAATTGAGAAGCCTAAAATTTCCGCACTTTGAAGGGCGATATCTTTGTTATTAGAGGACCGATGAAAACGTTTTTTGGTGTTTTTTGAAGTTGACAACGTTTTCTGTACATACTTACCAATTAACATTGGAAAAATAATGAGGTTTCTTGTTGTTTAAAGTACAATCTCAATGAAAACCCTATGAGAGGTTTAAGTGTTCAAAAGTCAGATGAGAGGCCATCTTGAGCTGATCTACATCATAGCTAAGAAGCAATAGTTTTACAAGTCTGTGTGTCAATCAATCAAATGTTTATTCAATAGAAAGGCCATTGAAATCAATACATTATAGCGTGACATTTTGATATGATCAAGTTTCAAGTTTTAACCTTCTCTGTAAAAGAGCTTCCTTTATAAACACAACACAATTCTGGAGAATGTATGGTGAACACAAGCTTAATAAAATCAAATATTTCTGGACAATGACGTTTTGGTGATAATAAAATGGAATATATTTTAATCTTAGGGTCTTGTATAAAGGACATAAAAGGAGAAAAAATATATTTGTCCTCAACTGACAGTAATTCACACACTTGGCAGATCCTATCTTGGTGCAGCAATCCTTCCCATCTTCCTGTGTTTATTCTAGATGGTAATTCTGATGATTGTTGTAGGAATAATAATCTTCTTAATTCTTTATTTTTGATAGTTGAAAGGTAAATCTCTGTATTCAGAATGAATTTAAAATCTTTATAAAGTGTCATTTTCCTTTATGTTGATATAGAATCGGTCCATTCTTGCTGAAAACAATCTCGTAACCGTTGTTTAAATATAGATAGGAAATCTGGAATATCTCCAACATCCCAAAGCCGTATTGAAACAAAAGTTCCCTGACACAACTTGCCCATGTTCTTCTGTTGCTTAAATCAAGGTTAAACATCATAGCTTAGATTTTCTTCTGGTATCTATTTGACGGTAGTTACAGCAATTTACACCAATATTTAATACATCTTGTGTGGTAGTCGATGTGAAGCCCATAGCGTCCACAGTCACCTAAAGCTGCAACGTTAGAAACGTGATTCCCCGTCGAAAAAATGAATTTACAAAACTTGAGTGGAATTTTTCGATAATATATCTTTGTTCGTGCCTTGGAAGTTAAACCATCGGTTTCTTTAGTCCATGCTAGTTTTGAGGAGAACATCAGCCCTAAATAGTTGTAGTAGGTAGAAATCTTGATATTGATATCACCATATTTCCAATTTTCTATTCCATTTCTGAAAACAATCATCTGTGTTTTCTGTAAGTTTACTTCCAATCCCCACTTGACACAAAACTTCATTAAAACATTAATCTTTCTTTGCATTCCTATAACCGTATCATCAAAAATGAATAAATCATCGACAAAGAACAAAAGAAGAATTTCCAAATATTCCTGTCCAATAAATATTCCTCTTAATTGGGAATCTTGCATCATTTGCTCCAATTCAACAATGTACAGGGAAAACAACATATGAGTTAGGTGACAGCCTTGTCTCACTCCACTCATCGTGTCAAAATAGTCAGTGATACATGAATTATTGATCTTTACAGCAGATTTACTTTTGAAATAATATATTGTAGAATGTTGAAGAACTTTCCATGAATGCCTTTCTTCGGTACCATAAACCATAACAGTTTTCTATTCACACAGTCAAAAGCCTTGCGAAAATCTACAAATAAGAATAGAATCGTCCTTTACGTTTGAATAGATACTTCTGTGCTATTTTCGCTTGAAAGTAAGGCATCATTTAAACCTTTCCTACAGTAGCTTATATTGCAATAATTAATAGAATAATGCAATGATAAGCTTTAATCAATCTAATTAGGACACGTAGGTGAGTAGATGAAAACTCTTGCAGCTCATTACTGTATAAGGTGATGGAAGATCCATTAGACCAGGATGTTCATTGATTATCTGCACCTTAGCTCCAGGAAATGATGATGGAAGGAAGGTAGTTGTATTGATTATGAAAGGTCAACAGAGAGGTCATCATCCTCTATCAGTGACTGGTGAAATATCAAAGGCTAAAACACAAATGTAAACCGCAGATTGGTTGCTTGAAATTTAATTATACAGTGTATGAACACATATATCATATTTTGTAAGTGGTTGTTATTACTGGTCTAAATCCACTGCAATCAGATCAGCGGCATTTTTATTTATGTATCAAATTGTGAGATATCGATGTTCATTCTCACCATATAACGGGTTTGCATGTTGATAATTTTTACCACTGCTCGAGTATTAAAGACAAAATACACAAAGTGACTAATGAAGAAAACGTTTATATAATTCCTCATTCATTGTTGTTTCATTCTGAGAGAAACAAAGAGGGTTTTGTTGCTTCAATTCTTGTAAGTAATGTTGCAAGCTAGGACTTAGATGCGTCCTTGGTTAAAATAGTTATAAGAACGCGTAGGTATGGATTCTTTCTAGCTGTTCTTTAAAATAATTGAAAATGAATTTCAATAATACACACAAGTAAACAAAATCACTCTATAAGAACCACTTGACTTCTCTTCATTAGCAGACAAATATCAATCTCAAATTCATACAGTGTAGGATAGTTACAGGTTTCCTATTAGATGTGATTGACATATCCTCTACACTGATGATAGATAATGAAATGTTGTCACTATTGTCATTTCATTAACGAGTTTAAATGATGTCCACCTCACTAATGAGTTTTGTTGTAATTATCCTAATTAACATTTCACAAAGCTTTACATCATTACATCAATTCTCGTTCATCCACTGATCATGAGGACACGAGGGTGTGCATCAATGTTAAATAGAGGTTATCTTGAAAGTGTGTTTTGGGATCGTAAATATCCTGCATTAGGAATAAACATTGTATTTTGCGAGCCTTGGCTAGATAAATACATAGTGTTTATTCCTAATGAGAATATTGTATAATTGTGATAAGCAAATGCCTTTAAAAAGAATTTTCACTTTTTATACATCCGAGTTTGATAGATATATAGTTGATGTCTTGTCTGTTAAAATGCACTTGGGGCCATGATTCCCTTTATACTTGTGTTTGACTTTTAAGTTAAATAATTACGAATAAAGATACTTTCTTTATAGTGGGATTTCATGTACATGAAAGGATCTTCTTATATAATTCAAAACAAAGTTTAGTGAACGTCTTACGACATGACATAACTATGTTTCAGTCGCACTTTTCACTTGGGGGTTTCAACACTGCGTGTCTAGTATGTAGATGTTATATTTGAAGGTCACGTACTATGATGTTATAATCAACTTCCAATAATTGTTTCATGTTCAAGGAAATCTCCAATAGAATTCTCTATAATTGTCAATTACTCACAGACTGCCGGGGGAGGAGGCTTCGTTTGTTGACGGACAAGTTCCTCTGATGACCCTTCTATGGTAACATCGACATAGTTGTGTCAAAATCAGAAAACACTAAAATGTATCAAGAAATTTGATGTGAATTGGAGTTAAGTCCCCACTCTATCAATCTTAGTACGGCCAGTCCTCCTAATGAATCTTCAGTGTTAAAGTAGACGTGAACAGAAAAATTATAACCTGAAAGTTTAAAGTTGAGCTCGTATTCTATAATCCCACTTTCGTTCTGCTACTCATGGTAGATGTTTCTTCAAATTAAACCAAGTAAATCAAAATTTTCATCCGGAAAACATATCTTATCATTCTATATTTTGTATATACACTGAACTCGACCCTGTCACGAAAACAAGTAATTCAATTTGTTTTTCTGGTAAACATGATTGTGTGGTCGCCCAAAATTAATCAAAGTTACCTCTCCATCACAGACATTTCGCATTCATCATTTAATGAATCAATGTTTGCTTTGTATGTTTCAAATGATAAGTCGAGTCTCAACACACACGTTAACCTTTTCTTCGTGTTTAATGAAAATATCATATCAAGGTAAACTTCATATATGACTGTAATGGAATATAGGTAGTCCTTATGAGACATTTATTCAGAGAAGCCAATGTTTGCAATATTGTGAAAATATTCTTTTTAGATTTTATTTAAAGAAATATAATCTATGACTTTTCCGATTGACTAGATTTTATAGTTTCCTATTTCCTATTCATATGTTTGTTTAAATTTACAGTAAACAACAATCATATGCTTTTTGTAAAAAATAAATAATTTGAGATATATATGAATGCTTACTATAAAATTTATAATATAAATATAATAAAGCTTTTATAAAAAATATTTTGGGATTGAGGTCAGATGTCGGTATGACTGCATTTTGCCCGGGCACCTTGTCTGATACATACGGTGCATGGAACATGTGCAAACCAATTTTCAAGCCCAAACTGCTCAAGCGCAGACGTATCTTATTTACTTGCATTTGTCTATTTAACATATTCGTTATGTTTTTGAACACCCACATGTTGATAGATTTGATTGGTTGGAGGTTACAAAAATAAGATTGTAGAAGTGATGTGTAAGTAGATAATAATAATGTGCATACTTACATTGCGCCTTTTCCACGTCCTAAGACACGCTCAAAGCGCTACATTATTACCCCGAAGGAATGTACTTTCACAGCTGCTACTAAGCGCTAATCACGACCACGTAGGTCAGTACATCCAAATTTCAGGTACCCATTTTAATAGCTGGGTGGACTGAGTGCAATGTGGATGAAGTGCCTTGACCAGGAACACAACATAGGATGAGACACGAAGTCACAAATTTGTGGTGTCTCCACCGGGATTCGAACCCGGGTCTCTGACGTGAGAGGCCAGCATGCTAACCACTATACCACTGTGCTCCATCTTAGATGGAGTTCAAGTGTTATTCATTTATCATTTTTTGATAAGATATAAAAACGGTCAGTAGCTAAAATATGACAATGAATGAATGAAAAAATTTAAATATTCAATGACAATTTGAAGAGGCTTGTAAAGATCTGAGTTGCACTTCAATAACATAATGTACACATATCAAAGTTCCTAATATACCTTAATTGAATCCATGATTAATACACACTTTTTTCATGATAACAACTTTAATAATCAAATATTTTGGTGAAAATAATGAATGACTCATATCAATGTTTGAAAAATATCAAGCGACTCTTTGAATTACAGCCATATATATTTCATTCAACTTTATACAACATTTTGAAAATATCAGTTCAGACCGTGACTATGAAGAAACACACTTTCAGAGATTATGTCTCTTTATAGACAATCTTGACAGCTCAGCATGAAGTTGTCAGTTCTTCTTTCCATAAACGTGGTCAATTAGACAAAGATGATCAAAGTATACCTGTATGATAAATAAAGAATCTCACCCTAGTGTCTTCTGATATCAAATATATTAACACGAGTTGATAAAGGTAACACATATCTGAGACTTGCTTTGGTTCTATCAACGAGGGTGAAATTCTATTTATCATCCAAAATAATTTTTCATAACATTCACATGAAAAGTATACATCTTTGAACACTCCATAGCCCTACAGCGTTGTGACGTCGTTGTGTTTATGACGCCATAGCATTGTGACGTCGTTGTGTTTATGACGTCATAGCATTGTGACGCCATCACTGATTATATAAAACGTTTGTGATGTCATGTATTTTCTGATTACAGGGCATTGTCCAAAATCTACTGTCAAAACTATATCTCCTATGATCTTCCACAAGCAATATCTCCACAGTTGTGGATGACAAATTTGATTTCAACTTTCCAATGTTTTACGACACCAATCCTTTTTATTTAGTCTCCTGTTTTGAATAAAAGCAGAGTTTCCATGGAATGTAGATTATTGACGTCAAAACATAGAAATAATGACGCCTCTTCTTGAAGTCTATCAAAATTAAAGAGACCTCTAAAACTCCTCTCAGTTCTCATTTAAAGCGGATAGTTTGATATTACAGGTAATGCCTCATGTGGCTTTCATTGAAGGAAACTCATGTCTGTTGATAACGAACGAACACCTCATCAATGTGTCAATGTCACTTTTAAAACTCTAACTCTACTAAGAATTACATTTCCTATCAGGTATGGTTTGCAACCAATACAAAATAGTTGCGGAAAAGAAAATTACCATAAAATGTGCAAAAGATACTACTAACTTTGTTTCATCAACAGTGAGTGACGTTTGAATTTTGCTGTACGTTGATAGCAAAACATCTAGTGAAAATACATTTTATTTGTGTTTTGTTTTGCATATTATGACTATGTGTCTGACTATGATAATTACTGATTTTCGTGATAAAATATAGTTATTGCCTGTGATGAAGATTAAGATGTTTTTGTCATTCTCGTGCATCAGCAAAAGAACTCAATATATGATGTATTTTTTCTTTTTCTGAAATGCCAAATTTATCATTTCTTATAACACTGTAATCAAATTACTGTTAGGCAAGTTCGATGGGGTCGACTTTGGAAACATTAAAGATAAGCTAGAGCTAAAAAAAACACTGGTATGTAGTAAGTTTGGTAACCTTATTGATAACTTGCTTGTGTCGCCATGCTCAATCGATTTTCTCTCTACACACGAAAAACATGTATGTGTTTCGTGAACCTTCGTGATCATTGAAATTGATATTTTGGACTTTGTAAGCACTCCTGGTCCATACCACAAAAAAATAAATATGCCTACTATTTATTTACTATTTCAGTAGTCCATGACTTCAATGTCACACCCTTAATGTATAAATTCAATATGTGATATGTAATATTGTTATAATTGGGATCTCATAATCTGCAACGATCTTTACATGTTCGAGTGAAGTCCCTTGAATCCTTGAGTGGGGCACCAGCACTGATGCTACCAGCAAACTTTGTCAAACCACAAAAATCATTTTTCAATAAAATTTCTCTTTACTTGAATTCCAAATCAACTGTGCCCTAATTGGTTTTCCTTGAGGTCTGGATATTGGTTTTATTAGTGCTGGCTAAGGTTTTAAATTGAAAAAGCCTTCTTACCATTCAACTTACTTTCTTACTTTTGCTCTGATCACAACATGATGCTAAATGTAAAATCTCTTTATCGATTGAAAAACATTTTTTTCCAGTTCAATCGATTTTCATTCGTTTTGAGGTTACAGGCTTGAATCTCTCTGACAGATGCCAGATGCACTTTCACACTTCATGTCTTCAAATAACATTTCAATGTGGTATACTGATGTAAGAAGTGCTGAAAATATACATACTGACATTAATGGAATTGAAAACGTTTTTTTGAATCTTTTACTTTTTTCGCTTTAAATATTTGATATCTTATTGCAATACATACAGACCCTTTTGTTTTGTAATCTAAACTATGGATTTTATTTTTTAAATTCGATTTGTCATTTTAGGAAGATATTTTTGTGTATTTGAATGTGTGAAAATGAGAATATCAAAATTCAATATTTGTTTTGCAAGTTAATGACACAGAGCCAATGCATACAGTATGGTAAATATCTCTATGTCAGCAGGCTGTACCAATGAGCTTCTTGATTAACCTTATTTGTATCTATGTAGAATCCACCATTACTTGCACAGGGGATAATGAGTAGGAATGTTAACTTTATTTCTTATGGGACCATGCATTAGATAAAACTTGTCACTCCTATCTTATTTATTCCTGTCCTTAGTTCAAAATACTTCTGACATTTTTTATATCATACATAGTTTGTTTTGGATTAATTCTGATGCCGACGGCCTATTCGCATAATCATATTATAAAAAATATTGTTGATATAATTCATTCATCTTCATGTACTTTGATTTTTACATTATTTGAAATTGTTAAAATATCACAGCATTTTGTTACTTATATATCAATTAGGCACAAAATTACAACTGTTTGACCGATAACAAATAGTGTGTCATAAATCATCTCTGGATATCCTAAGAAATATGATATTCCTGCAATTAGTTCTATTGATGTCACTTCAAAGAGAACAATGTTTTAACTTATGCTGATGAGAAGTGGAATCTAAAGGCTCATGACTGCTTAACGTTATTGACGATCCATTTGACCGAGTTTGTACATTGATTATTTGTACCTTCACTCCAGGAAATGATGATGCGGGAAAGCTAATTGTGTGGTCCTCAAAGCTGTTCTGTACCTTGATCCGTCCAGACGGAAGTCGATTGATTATACGGATACCATTCTAGATGACCTTCATACTGCAGTAAGGATATACGCAAAGGCTGCTTGTTTTGTAAATAATGATCTTAGATTAAGGTAAACGAAGTTATGATACACGTCATTGTGTATTTCACTTAAAGCATTATCGAGGTTAAAAACCTTTCTCGTGTATTTCCCTTTGATAAGGATCAAAGTAACACAATTGTAGTCTTTGATATCCTACATACATAAACCTGAAGTGTCATTTTGTATTACTCGAGTGAAATGGTGGATCTGTATATGTTGATGTTTATATTCATTAGTAGTTAACAAAAAGACAAATGAATGACTTTGAATTTGTAGTCAAAGTATTGTTTCAATACAGAGACTCAAGCACTCTTGACGAACCAGATGGCTGTACTTTATTACTGAGCAACAGACTCTCAATTAGTATGATGAAGTTAAGAGATAGTTAAAGCTTCCTAATTTGCTATCAGTGAGATAGCCTTTACTCTAATGGCAGATAATGAAATGTTGTCAGGGTTGTCTAGCTGGCTAACGAGATTAAAAGTAGACAGTTTTTACATCAGCTGCAGATCATTATAGCAATGGACATTTCGTTTTGACCTCTATTCATGAAGAAGAAATGAATGTTTAGAAATAAACTTTTCTATAGTTCTTATACGCTAAAAACAATTTCAAACAGCAGAATGATAATTTTTTTAAATGTGTATTATCTTAGAACAAATATCTATGGAATATTCGGTATCGAAACAAAATCTTAAACTAAAACCAAGATGCAAACACATGTTGATGCAATGCATGAACAATATCATTAGCAGAATTTCTGTTGGAAGAAGTTAAAGGGGCAGTAGCACGTTCTTATGAGGAATATAAGGTGATGTCAGGAAAATGAAAATTAATGGTTCCAATTGAGAGACAATGTATCTAAACTAAATGGAGCAGTAATAATTCAAATATATAACGTAAAGTTTAGCCATGCGATTCCTTTTTCTCACAAAAAATGAATTAAAGGTGTTCACACAAAATGGTCGCCAATGGATTTTATGTGAATCTTCTTACTTTGTTCTCTGACTATGGATGATTGGTTTGTGTAATGATATTTTGACACTGTCAAAATAATACATTTAGCATTAACTTACAATTATCAGTGAAAATTAAAAAAAATAAAATGATCAAAAAACGTGCTACTGCCCCTTTAAAGTGTACATGCTCAATTAAAAGTTTTATTTTTGTCAGTTTTGTCAGTAGACACATTGCAATAACTGCAGCAGTTATCTGGGAAAATACAAGAACCTTACGGTGATATATGTATATGACATTATCATTCATGCATTTCATTGACACATCCACATGTCGAAATTCATGAAAACTAGTTGAATAACCTGTTAAATATCATCTTACAACTGTCCTCTCACTTCTTTAGATAAGTTTCAAAATTTGACTGATTGACATGCTTCAAAATTCCCGGTTTTTAATCATAATCACAATTTCAAATCTTCCTTATGTTACTATTCAACATTTATTGAATAAAAAAATATTTTCCTGCAATTGTCCATACTTCACAACCAACATGACCATTGATGGAGTTTTGGACCCCCAACAATGCACGAAATTGCACTTTACTTTAAAGATCAATTTCCAATGTCTACTTTTTGTTGTTTCTTTAATATTTACAAATATCCAAATCCAAACATGTTTTACCATAATCAGTAAAGGTATGCATCGAACTATTTTTAGTTTAAGTAATATTTCTTAAACAATTAGAACAAATAATTAAACAAAATCAACATAGACAGAATTTAACTTACATAAATAATAGTTATATCTTTTATGAGGAATTCACATTGTCGTTTACTTTCCTACCCAAGGAAGTAACATTGTCCAAACACAGCAGCTTTGGCCTGATGAAAACTAGAAACCTTTAAATATACTGATCTTTCTTAACTTTATATTTCCTCAATATGAAAATGAGTTGATGATATACTCAGATAATATCCACTGACAATTACTCATTTGTTAAAATTAGTCACAAAACCTTTTCTGGTTGTTAAATAGGTATCAATAGTATTTAGTCATTTGGTATTTTGGCAGTGTCAAGCTAGACCTGATAAAGTATCATAGATATTCATTATGTTATATTTTTGTACTATTCAAATCAGTTTCCCTGCTTGATTTTCGTCTGAAGATGTAACACTTTCTCTGTGGCCATCTCACAGCGATGTATTTTCCTTGGACTGGGACTGGTAGTTGAATGATTCACACCGAGGATGTTTGGCACAGAGGATAACACACTCCACTGCACTGTGCACCTGTGGAGGAGACAAAGAGGAAATAGGACACTCTATGTGGAACTGATTTGTTCAAACATATCTTAAATCGAATTATTGATCTCAACTAACCAATGACCAAGAGCTCCTGAGATTTGGAGGCTTACAAAGTAACCCGTGATTTTATGTTTTTAGTTCAGTTGACTTTGATCAAATACTTTCTTATCATTAAACATCTCAACCATCGATACAAAAATACAAATATATTTTTTTTTTTTTTTTTTTATTTTCCATATTTTTAATACAGGCAAATACATGAGTTGAAATGCTTACAACAAATCACATGTATACAATTACGTAATCCACAATTGGCTAGTTCACTAACTAAATAGGATAATTTCTAAATAATAAATGCAAGGTTGGCCAATATTGAAAAAACATTTCTTCTGTTTCTGTAGATAAAAATATATATCTTGTTGAATTATGGTAACGTACAATTTCATTTTTAAGATATTCAAACTTTGGTGTAAAACCATTAATACTGCATTTGTAAATATACTGTTTGACTAATAAAATGATTGCATTTACAGGATTATTGTTCTTTCCTTTCATTCCCAATATGATGATTTTATTTGTAAATTCTAATTTGAGTTGAACCGAGTTTAACCACGATTCTATTTCTTTCCATAATCTAAAGATTGATTCACATTCCCATAACATATGGTTGATTGTTTCTGTTTCTCTTTGGCAAAATGGACAATACGGCGATGATATATATCCAATTCTATAAAGAAAATGTCTTGTTGGGAGTATATTATGAATAATTCTGTATTGCAACCATTTTAGATATGTGCTTTTTGAACATTTATGAGCAACAATGTTGTAAATTTTCCAATCTTTTTCATCAAAATCCGTTTGTAGAATTTTCTCCCATTTAGAAAAACTCGCAAGGCGAACACATTTCGAATTAACAAGAGAGGCATATAAACTTTTACTCCCAATGATGGTATCTACCTTTGACATATTAAAAGGGTATATTGGATTTGATAGTTTGTTTTCAAATTGTTTTATATTCAATGATCGAACATATGTCATTACGGCTCTTTTCACGGATTCATAAAGTTTTGGAAAATTCTTCAAAAGTTAACAGTCTTCCTTCAACATGTAGCAAATCATTTACAAAAAATACACCCTTTTTATACCAATCATAGTACAGAAACGGCTGTTTATCAATCAAAATATTATCGTTGTTCCATAATGATTGGCATTGTATATCTTCTCCATTTACAATATTCTTTTTACTAATGGTTATAAATTCGGACCATTCTAAAAGAGTGTCTTTCCAAAACGAGTTTGTTATAGAGGGAATTATTTCTTTTTTAATGAATACACTATCCGAAAGTAAAAAGGGAGTTTTCATCAGTAATTGAGCACAAAAAAGATATGTCCATTTTAAATCGTGAGCGCCTATTCTTTTAATCCATTTTAATTTTTGTGATGATATGATCTTCCTGATGTTTTGAGATTTCATCCCCCCATGTTCCGGGTTTAACATCATTACATCTCTTTTGACTTTATCTGGTTTGTTTCTCCATATGAAATTAAAGCATTTTTTTTGTAACTTTTCAATAACGCTTTTTTGGGGATTTGGAAGAGATGAAAATAGATGGTTAGGTTTTGGTAGTAGCAGTGATTTAAGCACAGTGTTTCTGCCGTACGGAGTTGTACTCATTTGTCTGTCAATTTTGGATAGCTTTTCTTTGTAATTCATTTCAACCATTTTATTCAGATCAATATCGAATTGTATTCCTAGTAAAGTGAAATTTGTTTGTGACCAATCTAAATGCCATTCTTTGCACATCTTATATCGGGATCTCTTTTTAGAGCCTATCCATATAAGCTTTGTTTTATCTACATTAACTTTTAAACCTGAAAAGCGGGCAAAGAGTTCTAAAGTATTTAGAGCCGAATAGAGGCTTTTTTCTGATCCGTCTAAGGTAAGTGTCGTATCATCTGCGAACTGTGAGAGGAGATACTCTATATTTCCAAGTATAATTCCTTTAATGTTTTTGTTTTTGCGTATCATGATACCTAGGATTTCTACACATAGTAAAAAAATATACGGCGCTAGTGGGTCTCCCTGGCGGCAGCCCCGAGTGACTTTGAAGGGATCCGAGGCGAATCCGTTTACCATGACTCTCGATTCTATATCATTGTAGAATGTTTCTATCCAATGTGAAATACTGGGTCCGAAATTAAAAAACTTTAAAACATTGCTCAGGTAATTTCTGTCGACTGAATCAAATGCCTTTTCAAAATCGATGAGCAGTAACAAACCCGGTATCTGGCAAGTTTCGGCATGTTCCATCAGATCATATATAAGTCTCGTTACCTCCCCGATGTACCTTCCTTTGACAAAACCCTTTTGATCTTCATTAATTATGTTTGGCAATATATTTTTAATTCTGTTTGCAATCGCTGCGGCACCAACTTTTTATGAGGTATTAAGTAAGGAGATAGGACGCCAGTTTTTAAAGAATTTCTTAGGTTTATTAGCTTTAGGAATACATGTTATCAGTCCTTGTTTTTGAGATATTGATAAGTTTCCGATGTCAAAGCCACAGTTAAGTGAATTAAGAAGAAATTCTCCTAGATCTTTCCAAAAGAATTTGAGAAACTCCGTAGTGAAACCATCAGGGCCCGGACTTTTATCGTTTTTCATGTTTTTAAGGGAAAGTGACAACTCATTCAATTTCAATTTGCCTTCAAGGTTAAATTTATCATTTTCATTTAGGACTGGAACACTTCCATGTTTGAACAATTCTGCAAGGTCAATATCAGAATGATTTTGCGCTGTGTATAATCTTTTATAAAAGAGTTGTGTTTCTTGGAGTAATTGTTTACTCTCTGTAATGAATGTTCCATCATTTTTTTCCAAAAGATTGATTGATTTATTTAGGAAATTCCTTGACTCCAACTTAAGGAAGTATTTTGTTGGTTTTTCGCCCTTTTCTATCCAGTTTGCTTTTGATCTTATTAGTACCCCGTTTATCTTATGATTGGCAATCTCGTCTAGGTCATGTTTGATAATATTTATTTCTTCGAGCAAATTCTGCTTCATGTCATTATCCTCAATTTGGTCTAGTTGCCTTTCCAATTCTTCATGCTTAACTTCTAGTTTTTTTTCTTTTTCATTTATGATTTTCTTCCTGGTTGATGAATAGTATATTGTTTTACCCCTAATCATGAGTAGTAATGTTTCCCAAAGTAGTTGATAGTCTAATGAGTATTTATTTGGTTCTGTTTCCGAAATTTTGTATTGGTCTAATGTTGATTTGATTGTTTCTTTTATTAGTTTTACGTATTTTACATCTCTTAAAAGTGAATTATTAAATTTCCAAAAACCCCTCCCCCTGGCTAGTGTTGAGCATGTTAAAGATAGAGTTATCAGTGAGTGATCAGAGGTTATACAGAGAAGAATATCACAATTATTTACCGATGGTAATAGTCCATGTGAAATCAGAAAAAAATCGAGGCGCGCTTGTTTTAAGGGAGTGGGTTGCCGCCAGGTAAATCGTTTAGCGTCATAATTTAATTCACGCCAGGGATCTTTTAGATCAAACGTATCGATCATTTCAAAAACTTTTCTCTAGCTTTTGGATTGTTAATGTTTTTATAGTTGTAAGTATCTAATTGCTTGTTCAGAACTAGATTCCAGTCTGCACACATGCATATTTCATCACTATCATATTTCGTTGCAATGTCTTTAATAGTTTGAAAGAAATCTGGATTGTCTGTTACGACGTAAGATGTAATAAACGCGGTAAGATGTAATAACTGCGGTAAATTGTAATAAAAACGCGGTAAGATGTAATACTGCGGTAAATTGTAATAAAAATGCGGTAAAATGTAATAAACACAGGTGCGGTAAATTGTAATACGGGGTGCGGTAAAATGTTAGCACTCAGTGTGCGGTAAATTGTAATGCGATGCGCGGTAAATTGTAATAACATTGGTTCATATAAATCATAGAAAATGATTATGAGTATGATTCGCCAAACATGTTAGAATCATTATGCTAAGGTCTGTATACAATAATAATGATAATGATAGGCCCCTTATGATGCGCATTTATCATCTGCTTCGCAGTTGCACAAAGCGTTACATATTAATACCCTGACGGCGATTGTACTATGCCGAAGGCGCAAGGAATCAACCCGTTATTTCAGGCTTCAATGAGTGCATTGTGGATAAAGTGCCTTGCCAATGGACACAAAATAAATAAAAGCACTCTTTTACGTCATACGTGTATGCTTTAGAAATACAAAAAGCCACCGATTAGTTAGCAACAAGGATATATTTTAGATCACACGGGACAATGCGCTCCCCGGCTTTTTTTGCCCCATTGAGGGTAGTGTTCGATATGTAAATCATAGGAACTTAAGGCAAATAGTTACGAATTTCTTTAGTCATTGTTAACCTGATACCAATGTGCATCATAGGTGCATTAGATTCAAACTTCCCTTTTGTGTTGTTTATGGTATATCTAGTCACATCCATTCCTTATAGCAAAATCATGTGATTTAGAATAATTGATATCATACGTCCCCAACCCCCGCAAACGATACAAGCATGTGTCACAGTGCTTCATGTCGTTTACTCTCATTGGTTGGTCATAACAAATAATACGCCATTTGTCGATCATTAAGAAGAAATAATGCTTGGCCATTTTGCCCCTAGGGCGCGCTTTGCCCTGGTCTACCCTATATCAACTGATAAAATCCCACTGGTCACATGTGTATATTCTCAACCTTCTAATGTTCAGCAGCATTTGTTTGCTTCTTGCATGTTCAGCAGCATTTGTTTGCTTCTTGCACACGCGTACCAAACTTAAACTTTAAACAGACATCGTGCATGCTTGACATGTCTTTTGGTTGACGATTGATGCATAATCTAAAAAGTAAACTATACCAGAGTAGGTTTTTACTAATGAACAATGATGATTTTATATTGCATATCACTGTACGAACGAGCACATGACACATAAGGAAAAGAGTTCAATAATCCGCTTTAAAACCGAATCTATTACATTTTTACAACAACAATTTCTGCTCGACAAAGGTGATTTGTGCATGATGTGTTCATATAGTGTTCATACGGCACTTACAATGAACTACGATTGCATTTCATTCAGTTTGATATTTCTCCTGCATGCATATTATTAAAGCTCAACATTCTTCACATATGAATACATATGAGTACAGTTTTGTACGAAAAACGTTGTACTTTTTTGACAAAACAATCAGACATAACCCTGGCAATAAGCCATGTTAGAGCTGGTATAAGGACAAGGTATTTTTTTACAAATAAAGTGTCGTTAAGACGAACAAAGACAAAGCAATTGTTTTATGATTTTCTCTGATTTATCTGTGGGTTTACTTCAAGAGTACTTATTAAGTTACTCGGACAGTCAAATGGATAGACTAAAACTTCTGATGAGACGAAGTGTGTATTTTCGATATACATTTACATCTCAAAAATTGACAATCTGTGCAATAGGAATAAAGACGTTTGGTATAAATCTTCTTTTGTTACTTTCGTTTGTGTACACTGCAACTATTTACTCTCTTGAACTGCTAGTCAATTCTTCAAATGAAACATTTAAAACTGATTTAAACCGCACGCTATAAACTTAAAGAATTGAATTTTAAAAATACATTACGACGCTTGTCAGGTATGCAGTACGTTTTTGAATTCAATTAATACGACCTTGTGTGAAATATATGCCCTATTAGCCGACAGCCGATGGGCTTATGGCTTGGTATGGTGTCCGGCGTCTGTCCATCCATCCGTCAGTCAGTTAGTCCATCCGTTAATTGTTGTCCATTTTGGACATATTTTTATTAAAAAAAAGAAGCTTTGAAGACTGAAACTTGCTGTACAAACTCCTTGACTAATGAGGATTATTATTTATTGCTATGGTGACCCTGAGTCCCCTAATAAGGATCATAGGGACCATGCCATTAAAGGGGCAGTAGCACGTTTTATGGGGAATATATTATGATGTCAGGAAAATGAAAATTAATGGTTCCAATCGAAAGACAATGTATTAAACTAAATGAATCAGTAATAATTAAAATAGATAACGTAAAGTTTAGCCATGCAATTCCTTTTTCTTACACAAAATGAATTAAAGGTGTTCACATAAAATGGCCGCCAATGGATTTATGTGAATCTTTATGCTTTGTCCTGTGATAGTTTTATTCTGTCAAAAAGGCCACAGGCCCACAGGACATAACATGTCAAAAGCAAAAACACAAATGTTTTACAAGAAACATCAAATGAACAATTGTCCCAAATTTAGTGAATATATATTATGTACATTTTTTACAAATTATTTATGTAAAGTAGCATAAAGTTTAAATGCAATGTAGATATATTGACCAAGATTCAAAAGTGTAGATTTACATTTTGAGTTCATTAAATTTATGAACAATTCCCTTGAAGGGTTTACATAATAATTACATTTGACATATTTTTTACGTAAATCTTTAAATGCAGAACATACCAATAAAAAGTGAAATTCATTCTCAACATAATCTAATCCGTAACGTGAACAGTAAGTACATAAAATGGCCGCCAATGGATTTATGTGAATCTTTATGCTCTGTCCTCTGACTATAGATGATTGGCTTGTGTTATGAATTTATTGACACTGTCAAAATAATACATTTAGCATTAACTTACACTTATCAGTGTAATTTTAAAATATAAAATTATTAAAAAACGTGCTACTGTCCCTTTTAAACCTATTTACGTCTTTTACTTAAACAAACATGAGGTCCAGAAAGCTGAAACCTTGTAGACACAATCTTTATGCAATGGGGACTAATTTATCTCTTTTAAAGATCATGTGGCCTGTAATAGGCATCGGTGAACCTTAAGCCCTAAATTATTTTTAATTATTTTAAGTCTAACTCAATTGAGGGTCACTTCGTTTACCATTTTTACATTTCCTTGAATGTTTGAACAAATTCTATTTTTGAATTGATACACACTAAACTTTAGCATTTCTGATGTTGTGGTCCCTACTAAAACCTTTTTGTCATCTTCTTCTCTAACACCACAATATATAGAATGATACAATATTGTCTATAGACTCATTAGATAATTAGAAATTAGAAACCCTAAAGCAAAGTTAAATGTAAAGCCTGATAAGCTGCAGAGTCATTGGTACTAGTTCAATATTTATTGGCAGTAAAGAGCTAAAGTTAAGGCGTATTTTTTCTAGATATGTTAGTAGGCATGTAACCAACACACATTTTTAACCATATTTAGTAGCGTTTTATAAAGATCAAAGGCACTGTTACCATTTATTCCGTTGTAATTTTTGAATGACGTCATGAAGTAATGGTTCATGAAGTTAATATAAAACTATACTATGACATCACTTGAATGGGTTCTGATCTTCGATTTCGAGCTATAACTATTGAAGTGCAGGTAAATAATATAATGCAAAGCTCGTGATGGTTTGAGCAACTGTATTTATCAAATAACTAATTGCATGAACGTTATGAAAATGATGATAGTTGTATTTTCATTGTGTAGCCTTATTGTAAAGAAAACATTGGGTTGGACAACAATAACTAAATCAGAATTTAAAAAAGACTAACAAGAATTATCAGCAATCTTTGGGGAACATAACCTTTAGCATACTGTTTAAAACAATTAAAAATCAAAACGTCTGTGATTTATATGTAAACATTTTTCTTGTTTAATTATATCTTCTTTTATATGTTTCAAAACAGTGTTTCGTATTTCTTATAAAGAACATGATAAACATGAGGCATAGAGTTGATTTGGTTTATAGCATAGGTACAAGTACAAATGATTAAATTGAACAAATTCGTTAGAAGACTCGACCAAAGAACCGATTAGAATCACACAACTATCTTTGGTTGTCACAAGAAGGCGTTCCTGGTAGCAAAAACCTTACTACCTTATTGGAACTCGATTTTGTCGAAGTCTCAGTTGAAGTTTTTTTTCACAGCCAATGGAGTGATTTGTTCCTGACAATAAGGCAGTGGGTTATTGTAGAAAAATAAAGAAATTGTACTTTATCCGATAGCGTCACAGTAAGGGTATTTTCCACACCATGTATAACAAAGAACATGCAACTTGCATTAGGACGATTTCATACTTCCTATAAACATCTTCATCGACCAACGAACATCATTGTAAACCCATAAATGTTACAGAAAAATTAATGTTGATCAAACCTACTATAGTATAGCAAAAATGTATATTTTTTCATATAGAACTTTTAAATGCATCCTTTTCACTTAAGGGGTAGAAAATATTGACAAGTAACTCAGCATTAGAAGTATATCTTTACACGGACATAGATCAATTATTATCAGTTATTTTAGATTATCATTTGTTAATTATATTATATATATATATATGAACAACGATCTCAAGATTGTGAACTTTTTGTATATATATATATATATATATATATATATATATATATATATATATATGTATATATATATATATATATAAGTGTGCATTTTGAAATGTATCACAAACCCTCTTGGTAATCATAATAGATATAACCATTCTTGAAAATTAAAGATTGCTCAATTGTTTTCTCAAAAATGAATGATTACCCCTTATAATTAAACCAAAAAACAAATATTGATTTTCCAAAATATAAAAAAACATTTATGAAACTAGAACACCATTCTTAAGCAAACTAAATAAAACTAAAAGCCATCCAATCTAACATTCATAGATATAAACCATGAAATATGAGTCGTCCAAATCAATTATAAGTTATGCCTTTCAGAGGCGTGGTTTTTAGGGAGATATCAACCTCTCACTTTGTGTTATGCGACGAGCCCATATACCCCGCCTTTGAATGGTATAAGAAATTTATCTTACCGAATGTTTAAACATAACGAATTAAATATGTAGATAAAGGAAAACGTTAACTGCGTAAACACTTTGACTATAGTTTGCTCAAAGTTACATATCGGTTGATCAAAAGAAACTAGCTTAATCATGTGTTCGAGGTAACATACATTGTAAATTTTTGTGTGCCGGGGTATAAATAATTTCCCTCCCGCTCAACAGGGTGATATCAGTATTTAACCAGGGTCACGTGGACCAATCAGAGATGTGATATATCTTAATAACAATCATTCATGAAAGTGAAATAACATTCAAGTGTACGTAATTTAAATCTAAACATATTTCGTTGTGTCATCCTCAATCAAAAAACAATTAAACATATCATCACATGTACCAGCATAGACCAAAAATGAACAAATATTGTTGAAAAAAGTTATCAAAGACTGTGGAAAGGTTATTACATTTTACCGCATATTGTATTACAATTTACCGCACCTTTTAGTAACATCTTACCGCACCCCCTTATTACATTTTACCGCACCTATTTTTATTACATTTTACCGCAATTTTGTTACAATTTACCGCAGTATTACATTTTACCGCGTTTTTATTACAATTTACCGCAGTTATTACATCTTACCGCGTTTATTACATCTTACGTCGTAACATTGTCTTCGTTAGGTCCGTATATGCTTATTACAGAATAGGTTATTTCATTGACTAAAATCTTTAGGGCAACATAGTTTCCAAACTCATCTAATTTACTATCTAGCAGTTTAAACTCAAAGTTATTGTTAAATAGTATGGCTGTTCCTCGGGCGTTACTTTTAAAGCAACTTACAAAACACTCATTATACCCCCACTGTTCTTTTATCTTCTGAATCATGTCGGAGGTGAAGTGAATATCTTGTAAACAATAAATGTTGCCTTTTTTCTTTTTTAGAAAATTGAATACTTTTTTGCGTTTGAAGTTGTTATTAAGGCCCCTACAGTTGTGACAAACTATCTTTATTGATTCAGTCATGTGTATTCAAATAAAATATTTGTTTCCTTACAGCCAAGATGAAATCAGCAATTATAAGAAGAGTGGTTAAGACATTAGATGTGTGGATTTTGCCTGTCTTTTTGGTCAAAAATACCTCCGGTAATGGAAAAAAAGTAAATGAAAACGTTATCCCATTTTGAGATAAACTTTTAAAAACATTACATAAAAAGAGAAAGAAAATGAACATAATGAGAGTAGTCTCTGCCCCACGAATATCATTCTCGTAGCAGAAATAAAACAGAAAACCACATTAAAGTTTACCTGATTATGAGTATTATTTACAAGAGTACGGTAAGTATCGCAACACATTAAGAGTGAAAAGTCCGTGCATGTATGTTGCAGCGCGAGTCAATCATGCGTTTGAAAAACTGCCACGTTGTATGGATATGAATGTGTTGGGATTATTGTACAGCGAAATATATGTTGAAATGAATTAACAATGATTTGATTTATAAGACTGAGTGATTCATTTAGTAAGGTAAGAATATATCATTATTCATTTTCAATGATTTCGTAGCTTATCAGATTGTGCTATCACATATATATTACATAATAAATGTTTTATGATGCCTTGTTATGATGTTACTGACATGAGTATAATGCAATTGAAAACTAGTCCTTCAAAAGGATATTCAAAATTAATTAAGCATATTACATCTAATGTATGTTCACTTAAGAAAGAGTTAGAGTAGTATTATATTTAAGCGTTACTCAGTACAGTATTTCATAAAAAAAAGATTTGGCATTTATGTAAATTGGTATATCTACATATGATATGCATAGATAATTTACATTTCGCATAAATATCTTTTCCATACAAGCATACTCATACCAGACGAACATTATAAATCATCTCACTTCATAATATTAACTTGTAAATACCCACCTATGTACATATATACATAAACTTCCACATACATATACTTTTTGCATACGCACATATATACACATTCATTAACACGAATCTATGCATCGATTGTATACAAGTGTTCTTGTACATGCATACATACCAAAGCACATTAACATCATATACTCGCATACCCTTACAGATACACTCATGTAGTCCGTTTGCATGTAGATGCGTGATATGTTACCTATTGAGATTCTTCTGATGTTTTAAATACCATAAGTACACAGTACCTTAGAATATATTCAATATTTTGCTGTAGAATGGGTAACATGCACACTCACTGTCTGGTGTACACAAAATGTATATATTTGAAGTTCATAGTGTATTACACCCGAGGGTCACATTGCACAGTTTATATTTCATAAGGAGGGTTCATGTCTCCTGTTAGCTTGATACGACTCACCCAAGGTGAACCACTGTTGGTTCTTGTCTCCAGTACATGGTCAACCCCTAACTGACGCACACGAGTTTGAAGTTTTTCCTCGTCGTATATGGCCCTTGACTTACGGTAGAGAATGGCGCGCTACTTCTTCAATTTAGCCGGCAGATCGGTGCGAATAGACATTTGCTTACCTTTCAGTTGTTTTGCTGATCTGAGAACCATATCTCTGTCTGACATACTGAGAAAACTCGCAATGATAGGGGAGGGAGCATCAGGGGTAGGGTCACCGGGGAAGGGTGGTGTTTTCCAAGAAAAAGGTAGTTATTCAGTTTTCAGTCATAAGTTTGATTATCGGATACTTGTGGGCAGGAACCTCTCACACACACGTCCTATCGCTCCGCATGCGCAACCAGAAGTTTTAAAAGATTTGATTGGTTGGAGGTTACAAAAATAAGATTGTAGAAGTTATGTGTAAGTAGATGGAGTTGAAGTGTTATTCATTTATCATTTTTTGATAAGATATAAAAACGGTCAGTAGTGAAAATATGAAAATGAATGAATGAAAAAATTGAAATATTCATTGACAATTTAAAGAGGCTTGTAAAGATCTGAGTTGCACTTCAATAACATAATATACACATATCAAAGTTCCTTAATATACCTTAATTGGGTCCATGATTAATACACACTTTTTTCATGATAACAACTTTAATAATTAAATATGTTGGTGAAAATAATGAATGACTCATATCAATGTTGGAAAAATATCAAGCTACTCTTTGAAGTACAGCCATATATATTTCATTCTACTTTATACAACATTTTGAAAATATCAGTTCAAACCGTGACTATGAAGAAACACACTTTCAGAGATTATGACTCTTTTAGACAATCTTGACAGCTCAGCTAGAAGTTGTCAGTTCTTCTTTCCATAAACGTGGTTACATGAATAGAAGGCATCATCAGTAGTAGTCACACGATAAGATTGCAAATCTTGCAAATATTGAAAATAAACTTTCAATTAGACAAAGATGATCAAAGTATACCTGTATGATAAATAAAGAATCTCACCCAAGTGTCTTCTGATATCAAATATATTAACAAGAGTTGATAAAGGTAACACATATCTGAGACTTGCTTTGGTGACGTCGTTGTGTTTATGACGTCATAGCATTGTGACACGATCACTGATGATATAAAACGTTTGTGATGTCATGTATTTTCTGATTACAGGGCATTGTCTAAAATCTACTGTCAAAACTATATCTCCCATGATCTTCCACAAGCAATATCTCCACAGTTGTGGATGATAAATTTGATTTCAACTTTCCAATGTTTTACGACGACCATCCTTTTTTATTTAGTCTCCTGTTTTGAATAAAAGCAGCGTTTCCATGGAATGTAGATTATCGACATCAAAACATGTTAGGAATAATGACGCCTCTTCTTGAAGTCTATCAAAATTAAAGAGACCTCTATAACTCCTCTCAGTTCTCATTTAAAGCGGATAGTTTGATATTACAGGTAATGGCTCATGTGGCTTTCATTGAAGGAAAATCATGTCTGTTGATAACGAACGAACACCTCATCAATGTGTCAATGTCACTTTTAAAACTCTAACTCTACTAAGAATTACATTTCCTATCAGGTATGGTTTGCAACCAATACAAAATAGCTGCGGTAGATTTCCAAACGTCTCATTTGATTAGTGAATTAACATATTATTGAAAATATTATAATCAAACATCGTCCAATATTAACCATTTATAAGGCTTAAAACATAATAAACATAAAATACCGTTGGTGCGTATAAAACGAAAAAGAAAATTACCATAAAATGTGCAAAAGATACTACTAACTTTGTTTCATCAACAGTGAGTGACGTTTGATTTTTGCTGTACGTAGATATCAAAACATCTAGTGAAAATACATTTTATTTGTGTTTTGTTTTGCATATTATGACTATGCGTCTGACTATGATAATTAGGAGATAAACATACTGTGTTTGGAAATCAGCGGCATATAACGGAATTATTATAGCTCTAAATTTAATTTAAAGTCGAACGCGTAAAATGATTTCTTGCGCATCAACGAAGTAAACAGAGCACTGTATAACCAAATTATACGCCCTCTGATTTTTCACAGCAGCCAATCAGAAACGAGTATTTTGCACATTTATGGTAGAATTACTGATTTCGTGATAAAATATAGTTATTCCCTGTGTTGAAGATTAAGATGTTTTTGTCATTCTCGTTCATCAGCGAAAGATGATATATTTTTTCTTTTTCTGAAATGCCAAATTTATCATTTCTTATAACACTGTAATCAAATTACTGTTAGGCAAGTTCGATGAGGTCGACTTTGGAAACATTAATGATAAGCTAGAGCTAAAGAAAACACTGGTGCGTAGTAAGTATGGTGTAACAGATTTGATTTCCATAAACTGTTTAAAAGTTACCTTATTGCTAACTTGCTTGTGTCGCCATGCTCAATCGATTTTCTCTCTACACACGAAAAACATGTATGAAAGAATGATGTCTTTCGTGAACCTTCGTGATCATTGAAATTGATATTTAGGACTTTGTAAGCACTCCTGGTCCAAACCGCAAAAAAATATGCCTATATTACTATTTATTTACTATTTCAGTAATTCCATGACTTCAATGTCATATCCTAAATGTGTGAATTCAAATAAATATTTTTAATCTTCGCACGCATTGTGATATGTAATATTGTTATAATTGGGATCTCATAATCTGCAACAATCTTTACATGTTCGAGTGAAATCCCTTGAATCCTTGAGTCGGGCACCAGCACTGATGCAACCAGCAAACTTTGTCAAACCACAAAAATAATTTTTCAATTAAATTTCTCTTTACTTGAATTCCAAATCAACTGTGCCTTAATTGATTTTCCTTGAACCTTGGATATTGGTTTTATTAGTGCTGTCTAAGGTTTCAAATTGAAAAAGCCTTCTTACCATTCAACTTACTTTCTTACTTTTTCTCTGATCACAACATGATGCTAAATGTAAAATCTCTTTATCGATTTAAAAACATTTTTTTCCAGTTCAATCGATTTTCATTCATTTTGAGGTTACAGGTTTGAATCTCTCTGACAGATGCCGGATGCACTTTCACACTTCATGTCTTCAAATAACATTTCAATGTGGTTTTCGGATGTAAGAAGTGCTGAAATATATACATACTGACATTAATGGAATTTTTTTAAATTGTTAACTTTTTTCGCTTTAAATATTTGATATTTTATTGTAATACAAAAAGACCCTTTTGTTTTGTTATCTAAACTTAAGATTTTATTTTTTAAATTCGATTTGTCATTTTAGGAAGATATTTTTGTGTATTTGAATGTGTGAATATGAGAATATCAAAATTCCATATTTCATGCAATAGTCACAAAACGTTATTTACACAGAATCAATGCAACCAGTATGGTTAATTCCTCTATGTCAGTAAGCTGTAACATTGATGGTATTGATTAACCTTATTTGCTCTGGGGATAATGACGTGGAATGTTTCTTCCGAGACCAAGCATCAAATAAACCTTGTCCTTCCCATCTTATCATATTTGTCCTCAGTTCTAATTACTTTAAAAATTGTTAGTATAATAAATATTTTGTTTTGGATTAATTCTGAGAATCATGGCCTCTTCACGTTACTAACGAATACTTTACTATTGTAATGAAAAATGACTGTTGATACGATTCATTCTTCTTCATTTACTTTGTTTTTTTCATTATTTAATTTTTTTTTAAAATATCACATCACATTTTGTTACTTATCTATCAATTAGGCACAAAATTACAACTGTTTGACCGATAACAAATAGTGTGTCATAAATCATCTCTGGATATCCTAAGAAATATGATATTCCTGCAATTAGTTCTATTGATGTCACTTCAAAGAGAATAATGTTTTAACTTACGCTGATGAGAAGTGGAACCTAAAGGCTCATGACTGCTTAACGTTATTGACGATCCATTTGACCGAGTTTGTACATTGATTATTTGTACCTTCACTCCAGGAAATGATGATGCGGGAAAGCTAATTGTGTGGTCCTCAAAGATGTTCTGTGCTTTGATCCGTCCAGACGGAAGTCGATTGATTATACGGATACCATTCTAGATTACCTTCATACTGCAGTAACCTTTTGAAAAAGGATATACGCAAAGTCTGCTTGTTTTGTAAATAATGATCTTAGATTAAGGTAAAAGAAGTTATGATACACATCATAGTGTATTTCACTTAAAGCATCACCAAAATTAAAAACATTTCTCGTGTATTTAACTTTGATAAGGATCAAAGTAACTTAATTGTAGTCCTTGATATCCTCAATACATAAACCTGAAGTGTCATTTTGTATTACTCGAGTGAAATGGTGGATCTGTTTATGTTGATGTTTATATTCATTAGTAGTTAACAAAAAGACAAATGAATGACTTTGAATTTGTAGTCAAAGTATTTTTTCAATACAGAGACTCAAGCACTCTTGACGACCCGGATGACTTCACTTTATTACTGGGCAACAGACTCTCAATTAGTATGATGAAGTGAAGAGATAGTTAAAGCCTCCTAATTTGCTATCAGTGAGATAGCCTTTACGCTAATGGCAGATAATGAAATGTTGTCAGTTTTGTCTAGCTGGCTAACGAGATTATAAGTAGATAGTTTTTACATCAGCTTCAGATCATTATAGCAATGGACATTTCGTTCTGACCTCTATTCATGAAGAAGAAATGAATGTTTTGAAATAAACATTTCTATCGTTTTTTTTACGCTAAAAATATCTTCAAACAGCAGAATGATAATTTTTGTAAATGTGTATTGTCGTAGAATATATATCTAAGGAATATTCGGTATCGATACAAAATCTTCAACTAAAACCAAGATGCAAACACATGTTGATGCAATGCATGAACAACATCATTAGCAGAATTTCTGTTGGAAGAAGTTAAAGGGGCGTTCTTATGCGTGTGTATACATCAGTCTATTAACAAGTTTTGTAAGTTGATAAGTACAGACATTGATAACTTCATTTGCATACAAATGTCAAAAGCCATTTTTGACATTGATAAACATGTTGTTTTGATGTGCACGTATATACCACCTGAAGGGTCACCATATTACAACCACGTAGATACTAATTGTAACTTAAGTAAACTTGAAGAATTTCTTTTTGAAAAGCAGTCTGAATTTAGTGAATCCCATTACGTATTATGTGGCGATTTCAATTCCCGTACTGGTAATGGAAATAACCCTTCAACTTCATTTGATGATGATTTAATACACAGACGTGTACCATTTCCCGAAGATGATTTTGTAGATATTGATAATCGGAAGTCACACGACACAACAACAAACAGATTTGGAAAAAAGCTGATAGACATATGTTATGCATTCCAATTATTCATTGTTAATGGAAGAGTTTTTGGTGATCTGCAAGGGGAGTATACCTATTGTTCAAATCAAGGTGCTAGTGTGAACGATTATTTTATATGTACGCCTGATTTCTTCCAGTATGTCGACTTGTGGAATATTGGCGATCGACAGGATTCTGACCATTTACCTCTTGAATTGACTTGCAAATTTCCGCTCTCTAACCATAAAATGATTTGTGATATCGCGCCTACAAATACGAAGCGGTTTGTTTGGAATGATAATTCTGCTAACACGTTCTTAACAAATGTTAAAGCAAAATTACACTTGTTTGGAAAACATATTTTGGAGATAATAGATACAGATGTAAACGGAGCTATTGATGACTTAGTAGACATTTTGTCTTCTTCAGCCGAGTGTATGCTTAAGTTTGTAAATCCTAAACCAATTAGAAATGCTCTTAACAAAGATTGTAGGACCGCGAAACGAAACGCTCGTAAAAATCTTCGAAGGTTCAGAGTGACTCGTAGCAACTACGATAGACGGAAATACTGCGAAAGTAGAAAAAAGTACAAAGCTTATTGTCGAAAATTCAAATTTGATTTGAAGATGCGTAATCAAGACCAGCTAGAAAGATCTATTAACAACCCTAATGCCTTTTGGAAAAAAGTTCGTTATTTACAAAACAGAAAGCCGGCGAGTAACAACATAACGAAATCTGAGTGGTTAAAGCATTTTAAAGATGTGCACTCAAACGACGACATATTAGATCTGACTTTCGATGATACATATAAGGATGTAGATCCAACCAATAATGATTTGACAGAAATAGATCAAATTATCCTGGACAGTCCAATTTCTGAACAGGAAATATTAGATTCTATCAGTCACTTAAGAAACGGAAAAGCTGCCGGACCTGATGATATCATAATCGAAATGATAAAGTGTTCAAAATCTGAAATTATGCCGTTTTTAAAGAAATGTTTCAATAGGCTGTTTGAAAATGGAATTTTCCCACGTAGTTGGTCCAGTTCTACAATAGTCCCACTTCATAAAAAAGGTAATAGAAACGATCCAGATAACTACCGCGGAATATCATTAATGAGTATATTGGGGAAAGTATTTAACTCGATTTTAAATAAGAGATTATCAAACTGGGCGAATATGCATGAACAAATTCCGGAATTTCAGGCCGGATTTAGAAAGGGATATTCTACAGCAGATCACATATTTACTCTGTATGCAATGATCCAGAAAGCACTGTTGAAACGGAAGCATAAATTGTACATAGCTTTTGTAGATTTTAAAAAAGCTTTTGACTCTGTTAATCATTTTAAATTATGGCAATGTTTACTTAAGGCAGGTTTACAAGGGAAAATGTTCAACATTCTGAAATCTATGTATTTTAATATTCGAGCTTGTGTGCGTTGTACAGATGGAGTAACAGATCTCTTTGATTGTCCTTTAGGCTTAAGACAAGGTTGCTGCTTAAGTCCAATTCTATTTTCATTTTTCATTAATGAATTATATCATGATATCAGTACAGGTGGAAAACATGGTATCCAAATGTATCCAAGTTTTGTAGAAATCCTCATGCTTCTTTTTGCTGACGACGTAATTTTGGTCTCAGACACTGTAGTCGGTTTACAAAATCAACTAAATATCTTAGAGAAGTACACTAAAGAATGGAAATTGTCAGTTAACTTAAGTAAAACAGAAATTGTAATATTTAGAAAGGGTGGCCCTGTAGCGGCAAGAGAGCGTTGGTTTTATGATGGCAATTTGATAAATATTTCCAATCATTATTCTTATTTAGGATTTTTGTTTTCACACAGACTGAATATAAACAATTGCGCACAGAATTTAGCTTTACGCGGTAAAAAAGCTTTAGTACAAGTTGTATCAGTTTTAAGCAAAGTTGAAACCATGTCTCCAAATATATTCTTTAAGATATTTAACTCTCAGATACAACCCATTTTATTATATGGCTCTGAAATATGGGGTTTTCAGCGTTTCGTTTGTATAGAGAGAGTGCATCTGTTAGCCTGCAAAAAGTTCCTTGGTGTAAGCTCACAGACACCTAATTGCATGGTGTATGGCGAATGTGGCAGGTTTCCATTATACATTAATTCTCAAATACGATGTTTAAGGTTTTGGTTCAAGATTTTAACTATGCACGAAAAACGTCTACCTAGATTAGCTTATAACATGCTTTTATGTCTTGATAATTTGGGAAAACATACTTGGGCAAGCGATATTAGGAATTTATTATTTTCCCATGGTTTTGGTTTCATATGGTTGTGCGAGACAATCGGGGACGTTAACAGATTTATTAATGAGTTTCGACTTCGAGCAATAAATATGTTCAGTCAAGATTGGCATTCCACTTTAGATTCAAGTTCACGATATGAATATTACAGGACCTTCAAAACCCTACTTCAGCCAGAAAAATACTTATCAATAATAACTTCATATCATTTAAGAAAAATATTTGTAAAATATCGCTTGGGTTTGCTAAGTTTAATGATCAATGAGGGGAGGAAAACAGCTATCGATAAAGAAAAAAGATTTTGTCCTTTATGCAACCAAGGAGTAGAAAATGAAATGCATTTTACATTTTCATGCCCTTGTTATTTTGAATTAAGACAGAAATATATACCACTCCACTTTTTACATAAACAACCAAAAGATGCTTATACTTTTTTATTGCAAACTAATAACGAAGCTATTATTGTTCAATTAGCATTATATATAAAACATGCATTAGAAAAGAGAGATCTTCTCATAAAGCAATTAGTAAAACCTTAGGTATTGTAGTAGAATGTTGTTTTACGTAACTATGTATTAGTTAACTTTCATGTACCATACTGTAACTCTTTTGTATATGGGCCAGAGGCCTTTCATACAATAAACATCTTTGACTTGACTTTGACTATGGGGAATATAAGGTGATGTCAGGAAAATGAAAATTAATGGTTCCAAGTGAAAGACAATGTATTTAAATTTAATGCAGCAATAATAATTCAAATATATCAGGTAAAGTTTAGCCATGCGATTCCTTATTCTCACACAAAATGAATTAAAGGTGTTCACACAAATTGACCGCCAGTGGATTTTATGTGAATCTTCTAACTCTTTCCTCTGACTATGGATGATTGGTTTGTGTAATGATATTTCTGACACTGTCAAAATGATACATTTAGCATTAACTCACAATTACCAGTGAAAAATCTAAAAAATGAAATTATCAAAAAAACGTGCTACTGCCCCTTTAAAGTGTACGTGCTCAATTAAAAGTTTTATTTTTGTCAGTTTTGTCAGTAGACACATTGAAATAACTGCAGCAGTTATCTGGGAAAATACAAGAACCTTGCGGTGATATAAGTATATGACACTATCGTTCATGCATTTCATTGACACATCCACATGTCGAAATTCATGAAAACTAGTTGAATAACCTGTTAAATATCATCTTACAACTGTCCTCTCACTTCTTTAGATAAGTTTCAAAATTTGACTGATTGACATGCTTCAAAATTCCGGGTTTTTAATCATAATCACAATTTCAAATCTTCCTTGTTACTATTCTACATTTATTGAATAAAAGAATATGTTCCTGCAATTGTCCATACTTCACAACCAACATGACCATTGATGGAGTTTTGGACCCCCAACAATGCACGAAATTGCACTTTACTTTAAAGATCAATTTCCAATGTCTACTTTTTGTTGTTTCTTTATTCCTTACAAATATCCAAATCCAAACATGTTTTTACCATAATCAGTAAAGGTATGCATCGAACTAATTTTCGTTTAAGTAATATTTCTTAAATAGTTAGAACAAATATTTAAACAAAATCAACATAGACAGAATTGAACTTACATAAATCGTGCAGACTAGTAATATCTTTTATGAGGAATTCGCATTGTCGTTTCCTGTCCTTCCCAAGGAAGTAACATTGTCCAAAAACAGCAGCTTTGGCCTGATGAAAACTAGAAACCTTTAAATATACTGATCTTTCTTAACTTTATATTTCCTCAATATGAAAATGAGTTGATGATATACTCAGATAATATCCACTGACAATTACTCATTTGTTAAAATTAGACACAAAACCTTTTCTGGTTGTTAAATAGGTATCAATAGTATTTAGTCATTTGGTATTTTGGCAGTGTCAAGCTAGACCTGATAAAGTATCATATATATTCATCATGTTATATTTTTGTAATATTCAAAGCCTGTTCCCTCCTTGATTCTCGTCTCAAGATGTAACACTTTCTCTGTGGCCATCTCACAGCGATGTAATTTCCTTGGACTGGGACTGATCTGATAGTTGAATGATTCACATCGAGGATGTTGGCACAGAGGATAGCACACTCCACTGCACTGTGCACCTGTGGAAGAGACAAAGAGGAAATAAATACAATCTACGTGAAAATTATTTGATCAAACATATCTTTCATCTGTTTTTTGGTTCAGTTGACTTTGATCAAATACTTTCTTATCAATTATCATTATACATTTCAACCATCGATACAAAAATACAAATATATGATAAAGCTATGTATATAATGTATATACAAAAATTTACATGGATTCCATTTTTTAATCTATCAAATACTGTTTGTTCTAGTTGATGAAGATAAGTTCCAACATTAAAAATCCTTAATGATAAAAATCACGACATGAAACGTTGAAGTTTTCATTGTACAAGTCCTATCAGCTTCATAGAAAAACAGTAGATTCTTCTCGATAAAATGACACCATTGATGTAGTTTGGCTTTTGTGACCAAAAGTAATGGTCTTAGTTGAAATGAATAATTAATAAGAGAAGCTCATGTGGTAATCTCAATTAATTGCAATCAGACCTTTAAGTGTGTTTGATTTATGAGATGATGTCCGTTAAAAACATTTCATTATAGATAAACCACGTTCTAATATCAATTTTGAATTACAAAACTAATGCAAAGAGAATGAACACACATAAAATCAAAACTTAACAATGTATTATCCAAAGTGAAATCACACTTAATAGCGTGACACGAGTCTTAACAATCACAATGAATTGAAAACATCATTGAAGAATTATTTGAATTAACAATTATACACTCAGGGGCAACAGATACGATACCATATAAAATACATGATAGGTCAAGCTACGAGTGATAGTTACGGCGGAATCTGGGTTAATATGTTTCTTCAAAAGCTAACTGAACTAAGTTTTTAATTTCAAAGCTATATCTGTTAACGTTTTTGAAATATTGTTGAAATAAAGGACTTTCAAAAAATGCCGTTTTAAAATCTCCTTAACTAGACGAGATAGGAACAAGAAAAGTGATCCTTTTTCTTGTTTTTAAAACCAACATACAGGCAAACTACGTGAACAAATTAACTTCTACCCGGGGTTTTTATATTGATAACAGCTTATATTTATTTTTACATTTCATAATGTTTGTATTCAAAATTAAAAGATTATGACCAGAAATAACATTGAAAAAGCTGTTTTCTGACCCCTCGTGTATTTTAACAGTCACAGAGTTATAAATATCATACTTTGATGTTTGAAATTCTTAGTACTTCTTCACAACTAATTTGTCTATCACAAGGGTTCGTAGTCGCATTTAATTTACAACAGGATTTTGTTCTGTACTCCTTTGGAAAGTTGGTATCGTTTCTTTTGCCCCTGAGTGTAACAAGTGTAAGGCATGATTTGTTCTCAAAACAACATACACAAGAGTATCACTTTGTAACTTATTTACTGTGAGTAAATCGCACAACATGCTCAGTGTCAAACACATAAACGTCTCTCCATGGTCGTCAGATGCATGTTGAGACCATACTACACATTACAATTATAACAAACTGAATAGTTCTATGAAGTATACCTACAAATATGGTATTCCATCACACGACTCTATCTGGTTACAATTTCAAATGCAAAGAGAGTGTATGAACTTTTTGGTCAAAACAGTTTAAAAATAAAAAATCATGCATTTGCCTCTAAAGACTGAATCGGTGTTACTAAGATACTTGTGAAAAATATATAACCAAAGAAATGTACTGACATTATCGAAACAATATCTTAGTTTAAGAGTTTGTACCAAGGGTAAAATGACTACTCACAGGTTCAACAGGGACCTTTCTCCGACAGGTGTCTCTACTCCAGGTTCTGCACAGACTCCCCACCTGACCAGGTACAACACGATACCTGGCGTTCATCTCACCTGGCAGGTACAAATATATGAAAGACTTCAACATAAAGAGTAAACCCATGTCAAGTTTTCCCCCAAATTGTCTATGTTTAAGTGTGTTAATTTTATTAGTAATGGCAGTTGTTATACAGCTACCCTGTTTTACATATATAAACAAACTGAAAAATGTATACCTCAGCTCATTAATTCCTCTGCATTCATTTCACACTTCTTTCAGTTCATTTAATTAGCCTGCCATCACCTAGTGTACCGGAGTTAACAAGCTATTGCCGTTGTTTTATTGCATTTCAAATATCGATACACCATAATTTACAATCAAGTTTGGAAAATTGTTGTTTAAGTTAAAGCTGTCTGGATGAAATCTTATAAGAATAGTCATTGTATCATGTTATTGCTGATCAAGTTATTACTGCATGGTCAGATATCTTGTTTATTTAGACAAACAGTGTTCTAAATATATATCATTATAATATCAAAATTCTAAAAACTCTGATCATCATAAACACATGTAATATTTCGGAAAACATACACACTCAACGTTATACACCTTAGGAGTTGGAAAAATCGCATTCCGAATCCCTCAGCTTTCTGGCTATGGGCACCTGACATAACACAATAATTAACAATCAACTTTAGAAAATCGTTCTTTAAGTCATAGCTGTCTATATGAAATATTTTTGAATAGTCTTTGTATCATTTTATTGCTGATCAAATTCTACGTGAATTACTGCATGAAAAGACATCTAGTTTATTTAGACATACTGTTGTTGTTTTATTACATTACCCTGTATCTATGTGCTCTGAAGTATTCAATGTTGTAAATATAAATCCTTATATCATAACGTTATTTCAGGAGTATACACACTCAACGTTAAACACATTAGGAGTTGGAAAATCTCATTCCAAATCTCTCAGTACCCTAGCTTCCCTCTTATTTGGCTATAGAAACCTTTCATCGCTAACGAATCTAATTTTCTCTAAAGTTGATGACTAATAATTACTCAAATCAAAGTTTTCCTTCGGTAATAGTCTCAAGTTCGCTTACTTGAGAACACTTCCAAGGATTTATTGTTACTTGCAATTACTAGTAGACTTTCTAAAGGAATTTGATCCCTACTATTACGGTAAATTATAGTGTGTCGAAATGAAAAATCAATAAGATGAATTGGACACATACAATACATCTTTATAGTAAAGATAATGATTTCGTGATGTTTTTAAGGAAATATCTATCATCATATATAAATATATATGTTAGCGGCATTAAGGAGAATCAGGCAGTGACGTTACTTCCTAGGCAATAAGAGACTGCCTAGGCAACAAGGAGAACGTCTTATTTAACCAGGCAGTAGCATTATTGCCTTAGGCAATAACACTCCTGCCTGCAACTTTGACAAGGCAGTAACGCTACTGCCTTAGTACATTTAAAGTGTTATAAAGTTCAAATTGTCAAAACATATTAAATTGAGATAGCATTTTTTACAGCTTGTTTTATTTTCTGAATAATGGCCAGAATGTTTTAGCATTCTCTTATGCCCTTGTTCAATACAATTTCAGATTCTAAATATCAATATCATATCTATTCCGTTATTGAGATAAGGTCCGTATGATTACCGTATGAAACACCTTTAACTAACGTAATAAAATAAACCCTAGACATGTGATAAAATACACCTGTTCATTCAATGAGAATTGATTTGAAGAAAGTTCATTACGTTCACATTGTCAACTGAATAAGGGCTTACCATATCCAATTTGCAAAATTTAATAATTGCAAGTGTTTGACCTAATTTAATTATGCAATGTGCACACTTTCTTTGATAAGGAATACTGGTATTGATATATTTCATAATTATGATTATAAATGTAAATCGCGAACTATATACCGATACATGCTGTTAAAACAAAAAAGGAATTAAAACTTTATGAAAATTCCAAATAGCAAGTTTTCAGCTTAAACTTAATGTGAATAAAGCTTACGTGATACTTGCAGTATAGAAAGTCCAAACAGACCAAGACCAAGAACCAGAACCCCGCCTCTATCCATCCCCTACCTCCAGTGTACTGATGTCTCCCTGTACTCTCCCCAACAGCTCTCATAGAACCAGAACCCCGCCTCTATCCATCCCCTACCTCCAGTGTACTGATATCTCCCTGTACTCTCCCCAACAGCTCTCATAGAACCAGAACCCCGCCTCTATCCATCCCCTACCTCCAGTGTACTGATATCTCCCTGTACTCTCCCCTACAGCTCTCATAGAACCAGAACCCCGCCTCTATCCATCCCCTACCTCCAGTGTACTGATATCTCCCTGTACTCTCCCCAACAGCTCTCATAGAACCAGAACCCCGCCTCTATCCATCCCCTACCTCCAGTGTACTGATATCTCCCTGTACTCTCCCCTACAGCTCTCATAGAACCAGAACCCCGCCTCTATCCATCCCCTACCTCCAGTGTACTGATATCTCCCTGTACTCTCCCCAACAGCTCTCATAGAACCAGAACCCCGCCTCTATCCATCCCCTACCTCCAGTGTACTGATATCTCCCTGTACTCTCCCCAACAGCTCTCCTGTATCCAACATTCCCGCCTGAGTGCTGTGAGAATACTGGAGCATCTTTCTAGCACATCAACTTACTCGTGTTGGAAGTTACTGTGTCAAACAAACAGTGTGAGCTTATTGTGGAGCTTGGCAAAACTTCATTTTGTAGAAACATTTATAGGGCATCTCTTCCTCATTTGGGCAATAAATAACTGTATAGAGCAGTTATTTGGTATCCAAGGACGGTCAATCATTACGTCTTCTTGATTCAACGAGATTAATGAGGCTTTTTCATGTTCCAACTATAGTAAATCTAATGAAGGAAACTAGTCAGCCTGGAATGGACTCAAGGGCAAAACAGTAAATCTTACAGACTCTTCATTGCTTGTAAAGATATTGAGTTGGCTAGTAACGTCATTTTACTTGTTTGTACTAATTGCCCTGCAGGATATGTCGTTGTTTTCGCATAAATCTTACCGGGACAACAAGTCTAAAGATTAGTTCATCAGTTACACTCATAATGAACTGTTTGAATTTAGTTCATCAGTTTGACCCGTAATAAACTAGTTGAATGTCATTTTTAAATAACAAGAGTTCAGGCTTTATGTCTTCTTTTTTTCAAATATGGTGTTTTGATACAGCCCCTACATAGATATATCGTGCACGTTTTCGCACATTAATTATGATAATGTAAACAATTGTTTTTCTTCTTACAGCATTGTTCTCGCTTATCTTTCATTTTAGCTTTATAAATGAAATTTGAGACAAATGAAACTACAAAACTGTCAATTGTTAAATATCTAGTCTAGCAAAGTTGTGTTAATAATATGTTAATAAAAGTGATATATTCTAATTTCCAGAAAACAGTTTCATAGTACTCAACAAGATAATAGATGACAACCATATTAAGTTTAAGTGACTTTTCTTTGTTTCATTCCTCATTTTACTCATTTTACTTACTTACTGATATCATTATTTACTTATACTAATTTTTAATAAAAAATTTGAAAATTAGTATTGATATATGGTTAAAAATGCCCGTAAGTACAAAACAAAGAAAACATGTTTGTTTCCATCAACTATGAAAAACTACTTTATAATGACCCATTTAGAAACTTACAAGAGAGCATTAACCCACTGAAGAAAAGCAATCAATAGGTCCATAACTGGCATTTTCTTTGTCCATGGACCTTATGCAGACTTCAATTAAATCTGAGATAATGAGAGATCTAGGGCAACTATATTGCAACCAACGCTTAATCTGTATTGCATTCTGATGACCACATTTCCTTTAAAGTACAATCTCCGTGAAAACCCTATGAGAGGTTTAGGTGTTCAAATGTCAGATGAGAGGCCATCTTGTGCTGATGTGCATCATACTAAGAAGCAATAGTTTTACAAGTCTGTGTGTCTTATTCAATCAATCAACTGTTTGTTCAATAGAAAGGCCATTGGCCCATGTACAATACATTGTAATCAATAAATTATAGCGTGACATTTTGATATGATCAAGTTTCAAGTTTTAACCTTCTCTGTAAAATGCTTCCTTTATAAACATGGCACAATTCTGGAGAATGTATGGTGAACACAAGCTTAATAGATTCAAATATTTCTGGACAGTGACGTTTTGGTTGTAATAAAATAGAATATTTTTTAATCTTAAGGTCTTGTATAAAGGACCTAAAAGGAGGAAATGATATTCGCCCTCAACTGACAGTAATTCACACACTTGGCAGATCCTATCTTTGTGCAACAATCCTTCCTATCTTCCTGTGTTAATTCGTAATGGTAATTCTGATGATCGTTGTAGGAATAATAATCTTCTTAATTCTTTATTTTTGATAGTTGAAAGGTAAATCTCTGTATTCAGAATGAATTTAAAATCTTTATAAAATGTCATTTCCTTTATGTTGATATAGAATCGGTCCATTCTTGCTGAAAACAATCTCGTAACCGTTGTTTAAATATAGATAGGAAATCTGGAATATCTCCAACATCCTAAAGCCGTATTGAAACAAAAGTTCCTGGACACAACTTGCCCATGTTCTTCTGTTGCTTAAATCAAGGTTAAACATCATAGCATAGATTTGCATCTGGTATCTATTTGACGGTAGTCGCAGCAATTTACACCAATATTTAATACATCTTGTGTGGTAGTCGATGTGAAGCCCATAGCGTCCACAGTCACCTAAAACTGCAACGTTAGAAACGTGATTCCCCGTCGAAAGAATGAATTTACAAAAACTTGAGTGCAATTTTTCGATAATATATTTTTTTTCGTGCCTTGGAAGTTAAAACATCGGTTGCTGTAGTCCATGCTAGTTTTGAGGAGAACATCAGCCCTAAATAGTTGTAGTAGAAATCTTGATATTGATGTCACCGTATTTCCAATTTTCTATTCCTTTGACGATACCTCCATTTCTGAAAACATCATCTGTGTTTTCTGTAAGTTTACTTCCAATCCCCACTTGACACAAAACTTCTCTAAAAGATTAATCTTTCTTTGATTTCCTATTACTGTATCATCAAAAATGCATAAATCATCGGCAAAGAACAAAAGAAGAATTTCCAAATATTCCTGTCCAATAAATATTCCTCTTAATTCGGAATCTTGCATCATTTGCTCCAATTCAACAATGTACAGAGAAAACAACATAGGAGATAGGTGACAGCCTTGTCTCACTCCACTCATCGTGTCAAAATAGTCAGTGATACATGAATTATTGATCTTTACAGCAGATTTTACTTTTGAAATAATATATTGTAAAATGTTGAAGAACTTTCAATGAATGCCTTTCTTTAGTACCATAAACTATAACAGTTTTCTATTCACACAGTCAAAAGCCTTGCGAAAATCTACAAATAAGAATAGAATCGTCCTTTACGTTTGAATAGATACTTCTGTGCTATTTTCGCTTGAAAGTAAGGCATCATTTAAACCTTTCCTACAGTAGCTTATATTGGTGTTGGAACGGAGGTCACTTCAAAGAGAATAATGCAATGATGAGCTTAATCAATCTCCTTAGGACACGTAGGTGAGTACAGAGAACTCTTGCAGCTCATTACTGTATAAGGTGATGGAAGATCCATTAGACCAGGATGTTCATTGATTATCTGCACCTTCACTCCAGGAAATGATGATGGAAGGAAGGTAATTGTATTGATCCTGTAAGGTCTTCTGTGTCTTGATGCAACAACACAGTGCTGGTGAAACATCATCGACTAAATAATCCCTGAGTGAATGCCAAAGATATATAGATATGTAATCAACAGAATATTGTTATCCAATGGTGAAATGAGATTTCTTTAGTTCCATTTACTACATGTAATTGTATTGATAATGAAAGGTCTTCTGTGTCTTGATGCAACAACACAGTGCTGGTGAAACATCATCGACTAAATAATCCCTGAGTGAATGCCAAAGATATATAGATATGTAATCAACAGAATATTGTTATCCAATGGTGAAATGAGATTTCTTTAGTTCCATTTACTACATGTAATTGTATTGATTATGAAAGGTCTTCTGTGTCTTGATGCAACAACAGAGAGGTCATCATCCTCTGTCATAATACAGTGACTGGTGAAACATCATCGACTAAAACACAAATGTAAACCGCAGATTGGTTGCTTGAAATTTAATTTTACAGTGTTTGAACACATATATCATATTTTGTAAGTGGTTGTTATTACTGGTCTAAATCCATTGCAATCAGAACAGCGGCATTTTTATTTATGTATCAAATGGTGAGATATCGATGTTCATTCTCACCATATAAACGGGTTTGCATGTTGATAATTTTACCACTGCTCGAGTATTAAAGATAGTACAAGAAATGAGTTACGAAAAAAACGTTTATTTAATTCCGTATTCATTGTTGTTTCATTCTGAGAGAAACAAAGAGTGTTTTGTTGCTTCAGTTCTTGTAAGTGAAGACGAAGACTGGTTAAAATAGCTATAAGAACGTGTAGGCATGGATTTTTTCTAACTGTTCTTAAAATTAAAATTTCAAATGAATTTCAATAACACACACTAGCAAACAAAATCACTTTATAAGAACCACTCTCTTCATTAGCTGACAAACATCACTCTCAAATCCATACAGTTTGGATAGTTACATGTTTCCTATCAGATGGTAAGTTGACATAATTATCCTCTACACTGATGATAGATAATGAAATGTTGTCACTATTGTCATTCCATTAACGACTTTAAATGATGTCCACCTCACTAATGAGTTTTGTTGTAATTATCCTAATTAACATTTCACAAAGCTGTACATCATTACATAAATTCTGGTTCATCCACTGATCATGAGGACACGAGGGTGTGCATCAATGTTAAATAGAGGTTATCTTGAAAGTGTGTTTTGGGATCGTAAATATCCTGCATTAGGAATAAACATTGTATTTTGCGAGCCTTGGCTAGATAAATACATAATGTTTATTCCTAATGGGAATATTGTAGAATTGTGATAAGCAAATGCCTTTAAAAATAATTTTCACTTTTTATACATCCGAGTATGATAGATATATAGTTGATGTCTTGTCTGTTAAAATGCACTTGGGGCCATGATTCCCTTTATATTTGTGTTTGACTTTTAAGTTAAATAATTACGAATAAAGATTCTTTCTTTATAGTGGGTCTTCAGGTACATGAAAGGATCTTCTTATATAATTCAAAACAAAGTTTAGTGAACGTCTTAAGACATGACATGACTATGTTTCAGTCGCACTTTTCACTTGGGGGTTTCAACACCGCGTGTCTAGTATGTAGATGTTATATTTGAAGGTCACGTACTATGATGTTATAATCAACTTCCAATAAGTGCTTCATGTTCAAGGAAATCTCCAATATAATCCTCTATAATTGTCAATTACTCACAGACTGTCGGGGGAGGAGGCTTCGTTTGTTGACGGACAAGTTCCTCTGATGACCCTTCTATGTTAACATCGACATAGTTGTGTCAAAATCAGAAAACACTAAAATGTATCAAGAAATTTGATGTGAATTGCAGTTAAGTCCCCACTCTATCAATCTTAGTACGGCCAGTCCTCCTAATGAATCTTCAGTGTTACAGTAGACGTGAACAGAAAAATGATAACCTGAAAGTTTAAAGTTGAGCTCGTATTCTATAATCCCACAACTGCAAACACAAAATAAATGTTGTAATGTTTACATCGATAAATTTATGATGTTTTTCTTGTCTTTTACAACCATAAAGGAAACAGAACCTTTAATTCTGCTACTCATGGTAGATGTTTCTTCAAATTAAACCAAGTAAATCAAAATTTTCATCCGGAAAACATATCTTATCATTCTATATTTTGTATATACACTGAACTCGACCCTGTCACGAAAACAAGTAATTCAATTTGTTTTTCTGGTAAACATGATTGTGTGGTGATCCAATATTAATCAAAGTTACCTCTCCATCAGAGACATTTCGCATTCATCATTTAATGAATCAATGTTTGCTTTGTTTCAAATGATAAGTCGAGTCTGAACACACACGTTAACCTTTTCTTCGTGTTTAATGAACATATCATATCAAGGTAAACTTCATATATGACTGTAATGGAATATAGGTAGTCCTTATGAGACATTTATTCAGAGAAGACAATGTTTGCGATATTGTGATATCCTTTTTAGATTTTATTTCAAACAATATAATCTATTACTTTTCCGATTGACTAGATTTTATAGTTTCTTTTTCTCATATTCATATGGGTTTTTTTTCATATTGCAGTAAACAACAATCATATGCTTTTGGTAAAACCAAAATATTAAACAATAATTTGAGATATATATGAATGCTTACCATAAAATTGATTATCAAATAAAGCTTTCATAAAAATATTTGGGGATTGAGGTCAGATGTTGCAGAACTATTAAGATTTGGTTATGTTTTTATCTTAAGCAAAAGTACCATATGCCATTGTTTCAAAAATCTTGGTTTTATACTACATGTATGACTGCATTTTGTCCGTGTACCTTGTCTGATACAGAGGGTGCAGGGAACATGTGCAAACCGATTTTCAAGCCACAATTGCTCAAGCGCAGACATATATTATTTACCTGCATTTATATATTAAACATATTCGTTAGGTTTTTGAACACTCACATGTTGATAGATTTGATTGGTTGGAGGTTACAAAAATAAGATTGTAGAAGTTATGTGTAAGTAGATGGAGTTGAAGTGTTATTCATTTATCATTTTTTGATAAGATATAAAAACGGTCAGCAGTGAAAATATGAAAATGAATGAATGAAAAAATTGAAATATTCATTGACAATTTAAAGAGGCTTGTAAAGATCACTTCAATAACATAATATACACATATCAAAGTTACTTAATATACCTTAATTGGATCCATGATTAATACACACTTTTTTTCATGATAACAACTTTAATAATTAAATATTTTGGTGAAAATAATGAATGACTCATATCAATGTTTGAAAAATATCAAGCTTCTCTTTGAATTACAGCCATATATATTTCATTCTACTTAATACAACATTTTGAAAATATCAGTTCAAACCGTGACTATGAAGAAATACACTTTCAGAGATTATGACTCTTATAGACAATCTTGACAGCTCAGCTAGAAGTTGTCAGTTCTTCTTTCCATAAACGTGGTTACATGACTAGAAGGCATCATCAGTAGTAGTCACGCGATAAGATTGCAAATCTTGCAAATATTGAAAATAAACTTTCAATTAGACAAAGATGATCAAAGTATACCTGTATGATAAATAAAGAATCTCACCTAAGTGTCTTCTGATACCAAATATATTAACACGAGTTGATAAAGGTAACAAATATCTGAGACTTGCTTTGGTTCTATCAACGAGCGTTGATATATTTTATGTCAGAAGACACGAGGGTGAGATTCTATTTATCATCCAAAATCATTTTTTATCACATTCACATGAAAAGTATACATCTTTGAAAAACGCCATAGCCCTACATCTCCTGAACAAGTGATGTCAAAGAGTTGTGACGCCATCGTGTTTATGACGCCATAGCATTGTGACGTCGTTGTGTTTATGTGACGCCATCACTGATGATATAAAACGTTTGTGATGTCATGTATTTTCTGATTAAAGGGCATTGTCCAAAATCTACTGTCAAAACTATATCTCCCATGATCTTCCACAAGCAATATCTCCACAGTTGTGGATGATAAATTTGATTTCAACTTTCCAATGTTTTATGACACCCATCTTTTTTTATTTAGTCTCCTGTTTTGAATAAAAGCAGCGTTTCCATTTAATGAAAATTATTGACGCCTCTTCTTGAAGTCTATCAAAATTAAAGACACCTCTCAGTTCTCATTTAAAGCGGATAGTTTGATATTACAGGTAATGCCTCATGTGGCTTTCATTGAAGGAAACTCATGTCTGTTGATAACGAACGAACACCTCATCAATGCGTCAATGTCACTTTTAAAACTCTAACTCTACTAAGAATTACATTTTCTATCAGGTATGGTTTGCAACCAATACAAAATAGTTGCGGAAAAGAAAATTACCATAAAATGTGCAAAAGATACTACTAACTTTGTTTCATCAACAGTGAGTGACGTTTGATTTTTGCTGTACGTAGATAGCAAAACATCTAGTGAAAATACATTATATTTGTGTTTTGTTTTGCACATTATGACTATGTGTCTGACTATGATAATTACTGATTTTCGTGATAAAATATAGTTATTCCCTATGTTGAAGATTAAGATGGTTTTTTTGTCATTCTCGTTCATCAGCGAAAGATGATATATTTTATCTTTTTCTGAAAAGCCAAATTTATCATTTCTTATAACACTAATCAAATTACTGTTAGGCAAGTTCGATGGGGTCGACTTTGGAAACATTAAAGATAAGCTAGAACTAAAGAAAACACTGGTATGTAGTAAGTTTGGTGTAACAGATTTGCTTTTCATAAACTGTTTAAAAGTTACCTTAATGATAACTTGCTTGTGCCGCCATGCTCAATCGATTTTCTCTCTGCACACGAAAAACATGTATGAAAGAATTATGTCTTTCGTGAACCTTTGTGATCATTGAAATTGATATTTAGGACTTTGTAAGCACTCCTGGTCCATACCGCAAAAAAATAAATATGCCTTTATTACTTTTTATTTACTATTTCAGTAGTCCATGACTTCAATGTCACACCCTTAATGTATAAATTCAATATGTGATATTTAATATTGTTATAATTGGGATCTCATAATCTGCAACGATCTTAACATGTTCGAGTGAAGTCTGTTGAATCCGAGATTCGGGCACCATCACTGATGCTACCAGCAAACTTTGTCAAACCACAAAAATCATTTTTCAATTAAATTTCTCTTTACTTGAATTCCAAATGAACTGTGCCCTAATTGATTTTCCTTGAGGCCTGGATATTGGTTTTATTAGTGCTTCCTAAGGTTTTAAATTGAAAAAGCCTTCTTACCATTCAACTTGCTTTCTTACTTTTTCTCTGATCACAACATGATGCTAAATGTAAAATCTCTTTATCAATTGAAAAACATTTTTTCCAGTTCAATCGATTTTCATTCATTTTGAGGTTACAGGCTTGAATCTCTCTGACAGATGCCGGATGCACTTTCACACTTCATGTCTTCAAATAACATTTCAATGTGGTTTTTCGGATGTAAGAAGTGCTGAAAAATATACATACTGACATTAATGGAATGGAAAAAGCTTTTTAACCTTTTACTTTTTTCGCTTTAAATATTTGATATTTTATTGTAATAAAACCCTTTTGTTTTGTAATCTAAACTTTGGCTTTTGTTTTTTAAACTCGATTTGTCATTTTAGGAAGATATTTTTGCGTATTTGAATGTGTGAATATGAGAATATCAAAATTCCATATTTCATGCAATAGTCACAAAACGTTATTTACACAGAATCAATGCAACCAGTATGGTTAATTCCTCTATGTCAGTAAGCTGTAACATTGATGGTATTGATTAACCTTATTTGTATCATGCATCATTACTTGCTCTGGGGATAATGACGTGGAATGTTTCTTCCGAGACTAAGCATCAAATAAACCTTGTCCTTCCCATCTTATCATGTTTGTCCTCAGTTCTAATTACTTTTAAAATTGTTAGTATAATAAATATTTTGTTTTGGATTAATTCTGAGAATCATGGCCTCTTCACGTTACTAACGAATACTTTACTATTGTAATGAAAAGGGACCTTTTCTTCATTTACTTTGGTTTTTTCATTATTTAATTTTTTTTTAAATATCACATCGCATTTTGTTACTTATCTACCAATTAGGCACAAAATTAAAAAAGATTGGCCGATAACAAATAGTGGGTCATAAACAATCTCTGGATATCCTAAGAAATATGATATTCCCGCAATTAGTTCTATTGATGTCACTTCAAAGAGAATAATGTTTTAAAGTACGCTAATGAGAAGTGGAACCTAAAGGCTCATGACTGCTTAACGTTATTGACGATCCATTTGACCGAGTTTGTACATTGATTATCTGCACCTTCACTCCAGGAAATGATGATGCGGGAAAGCTAATTGTGTGGTCCTCAAAGATGTTCTGTACTTTGATCCGTCCACACGGAAGTCGATTTATTATACGGATACCATTCTAGATGACCTTAATACTACAGTAACCTTTTGAAAAAGGATATACGCAAAGATTGCTTGTTTTGTAAATAATGATCTGATGAACCTTGTATATGTTAGTGGACAATGTTGTAATGAAAGCAGAAACCAGTAAAAGACATCATGAAAGTTTGAAGTTTAGTTCCCATTCTATCAACTTTCGATGAAAAGTTATTTATTGACCCTCCTATGTGATAATTGAGATAATGACAAAATATTATAACTCAATGATGAGAGACTAGTTAGGAGGATATACGCAAAGTCTGCTTGTTTTGTAAATAATGATCTTAGATTAAGGCAAAAGAAGTTAAGATACTCATCATTGTGTATTTCACTTACAGCATCACCGAAATTAAAAACCTTTCTCGTGTATTTCCCTTTGATAAGGATCAAAGTAACACAATTGTAGTCTTTGATATCCTACATACATAAACCTGTTATCTAGTGTCATTTTGTATTAATCGAGTGAAATGGTGGATCTGTACATGTTGGTGTTTATATTCATTAGTAGTTTACAAAAAGACAAATGAATGAATTTGAATTTGTAGTCAAAATAGACTCAAGCACTCTTAACGAACCAGATGACTTCACTTTATTGCTGAGCAACAGACTCTCAATTAGTATGATGAAGTGAAGAGATAGTTAAAGCTTCCTAATTTGCTATAAGTGAGATAGAATTTACGCTAATGGCAGATAATGAAATGTTGTCAGTTTTGTCTAGCTGGCTAACGAGATTAAAAGTAGATAGCTTTTACATCAGCTTCAGATAATTATAGCAATGGACATTTCGTTCTGTCCTCTATTTCTGAAGAAGAAATGAATGAATAAACTTTTCTATAGTTCTTATACGCTAAAAAATATTTCAAACAGCAGAATGATGATTTTTTTAAATGTGTATTATCGTAGAACAAATATCTATGTAATATTCGGTATCGAAACAAAATCTTAAACTAAAACGAAGATGCAAACACATGTTGATGCAATGCATGAACAACATCATTAGCAGAATTTCTGTTGGAAGAAGTTAAAGGGGCAGAAGCACGATCTTATGGGGAATATAAGGTGATGTCAGGAAAATGAAAACTAATGGTTCCAATTGAGAGACAATGTATTTAAACTAAATGGAGCAGTAATAATTCAAATATATAACGTAAAGTTTAGCCATGCGATTCCTTTTTCTCACACAAAATGAATTAAAGGTGTTCACACAAAATGGTCGCCAATGGATTTTCTGTGAATCTTCTTACTTTGTCCTCTGACTATGGATGATTGGTTTGTGTAATGATATTTTTGACACTGTCAAAATAATACATTTAGCATTAACTTACAATTATCAGTGAATTTTTTTTTTTTTTTATCAAAAATGGTGCTACTGCCCCTTTAAAGTGTACGTGCTCAATAAAAAGTTTTATTTTTGTCAGTTTTGTCAGTAGACACATTGAAATGACTGCAGCAGTTATCTGGGAAAATAAAAGAACCTTACAGTGATATAAGTATATGACACTATTATTCATGCATTTTATTGACACATCCACATGTCGAAATTCATGAAAACTAGTTGAATAACTTGTTAAATATCATCTTACAACTGTCCTCTCACTTCATTAGATAAGTTTCCAAAATTGACTGATTGACATGCTTCAAAATTCCTGTTATTTAATCATAATCACAATTTCAAATCTTCCTTATGTTACTATTCAACATTTATTGAATAAAAAATATATTTTCCTGCAATTGTCCATTTTTCACAACCAACATGACCATTGATAGAGTTTTGGACCCCCAACAACGCACGAAATTGCACTTTACTTTAAAGATCAAATTCCAATGTTTACTTTTTGTTGTTTGTATAATGTTTACAAATATCCAAATCCAAACATGTTTTTACCATAATCAGTAAAGGTATGCATCGAATTATTTTTAGTTTAAGTAATATTTCTTTAGAACAAATAATTAAACAAAATCAACATAAAAAAGATAGAACTTACATAAATCGTGCAGATTAGTAATATTTTTTACGAGGAATTCACATTGTCGTTTCCTGTCCTACAATAGGAAGTAACATTGTCCAAAAACAGCAGCTTTGACGTGATGAATTTGGTACTTATGTCTTATATAATAGTATTTGGTATCAGAACATTATAATATACGCTCTAATTGCTGGTCTTTTAATGAAAAGATACCTATACCTTATTATCTATCATTTACATCATTGTGTAAAAACAAATTGAAAAACCAAAATATTTTTAACGAATTGAAATGAACTGTGAAACGGGAGTGCTGATAAAACGATGCAATATATGCTGTCATCAGGAATAATTGAACTGAAGAAACGATGCAGTATATGTTGTCATCAAGATCCATTGAACTGAAGAAATGATGCAGTATGAATTTAATCATGATCCATTAAACTGAAGAAATGATGCAGTATGAATTTAATCATGATCCATTGAACTGAAGAAATGATGCAGTATGAATTTAATCATGATCCATTGAACTGAGAAAATGATGCAGTAAATGTTGTCCTCATGAATCATTGAACTGAAGAAATGATGCCCTATACTATTTTTGTCCTCATGAATCGTTGAACTGAAGAACTGTATGTTGTCGTTGTAAATATTGAACTGCAAAACTGATGCAGTATATGTTGTCATCATGAATCATGGAACTGAGGAAATGAAGAATTATATTTTGTTTTGTTTTGAAAAGTTATATCAATTCAGCTCCTAATATCAATAATTGTGTAAAACGAAAAAAGAATTTTGTCCAAAACACCAATTGGAAACATGACAAATATCATCCATGAGACAGTTTTCAACGATAAGCTTCCATGTCCCTCCTCTGTAGTATTAAAACACGTTTAGTTTAAAACTACTGAACATTTTAGATGTTCACAACGAAATGGTTTGCATAAACAGAACGTTTTACATAATGCAATAGACATATTGTTAAATTACAATTTCATTCGCGGCACACAACACATATAAATGATAATGAATGTTAAATATTTATATTATCTAGGCCTCAATTGTTGCCTCTTTCAATTTGACAAAGTCAAAAGAGTCAGATATTTTGTTAAATAAAACAATATATCTTGATCGAAGTAAGTTTTCATGAAGCATATCAAGGACTTATTTACCTGTTGAAACTGTGAAAAACGATATGAAAAGGTACACAAATGAATCAAAAGGAAATAATTTCACCCCGTCATCAAAAGGAAATAATTTCACCCCGTCATCTAAGACATTTACATTATTTCTACGAATGAACCATTCTAACAATAGAATGTTTCTTGTTTTCATTTAAAATGACAATATTAATTTAGTTGGGCTGTTTCCCTCATTCCCTCTAATATTCTTTTTAAAAAGACTGATCTTTTCTAAACTTTACTTTTCCTCAATATGAAAATGAGTTGATGATATACTCAGATAATATCCACTGACAATTACTCATTTGTTGAATTAGCCACAAAACTGTTTCTGGTTGTTAAATAGGTATAATTAGTATTTAGTCGTATAGTATTTTGGCACTGTCAAGCTAGACATGATAAAGTATCATAGATATTCATCATGTTAAATGTGTGTAATATTCAAATCCCTTTCCCTCCCTCTTTGATTCTCGTCTCTGGTTTTGTTATGTTGAGTCAGTCACAAAACGGTTTCTGGATGTCAAATCAAGAAAAGTTATCAGATAGAAGGTATCAATATTTTAGAATATTTGCACTGTCAAGTTAGAATTGATCTTGCATCATAGATATTCATTTGGTCATTATGTTACATTTTTGTAATCCCTTCTTGATTCTCGTCTTGGTGGTATCACATGGAATTGTAATAAACTTTACCACATTCATCATGCTCAACATGTTCCATAATGTACTCAGATGATATCCACTGAGAATTTATCAGTTTGTGTATTTTGAGTCAGTCACACAACAGTGTCTGGATGTAATTATCAAGAACAGTTATAAGAGAAAACGTCATTTAGTCAGTCATTAGTATTTTGGCAATTTCGAGTTCCTCTGGTCTAGTTATCATGTTATATTTTTGTAATATTCAAAGCCTGTTCCCTCCTTGATTCTCGTGTAAAGATGTAACACTTTCTCTGTGGCCATCTCACAGCGATGTAGTTTCCTTGGACTGGGACTGATCTGATAGTTGAATGATTCACACCGAGGATGTTTGGCACAGAGGATAGCACACTCCACTGCACTGTGCACCTGTGGAAGAGATAAAGAGCAAATAGGACACTCTATGTGGAACTGATTTGTTCAAACATATCTTAAATCTAATTATTGATCTCAACTAACCAATGACCAAGAGCTCCTGAGATTTGGAGACTTACAAAGTAACCCGTGATTTTATGTTTTTGGTTCAGTTGACTTTGATCAAATACTTTCTTATCATTGAACATCGCAACCATCGAAACAAAAATACAAATATTTCTGCTTTTAAAACATGTATTACTAAGAAATATGTCAATGCACCTGGATATTTTTCATGCGGAAAAAGAAATTTGAACATTTTACATACAAAGTTACGATATGATGTTAGTTCTTTAAATTTTGATTTGTATAAATTTGGAATGAAAGATGATCCTAATTGCAGCTGTGGTTATATAGAAAACTCTAATCACTATTTTTTTGATTGTTCACTATATGTACACCAGAGAGAGAAACTCTTGACATCTTTGAAGCGCATAGTTGACCCATCATGTATTCCAGTTAATCTTAAGCTTATATTAGTGGGAAGTACAGACTTGTCAATTTACCAAAAGGAAAATGTATTTAAATCTGTTCAATCATTCATTCATGAGACCAAACGATTTGTATAATAATAATATTTTGTGTGTAAATACTTCTTTCTTTTCTTGCTACTTACTTTTCTTTTCTGTTCAGTGTCTGTCATCTTTTTGTGTAAAAATGTAATCATATATTGTAAATACCATGGAGAGGGTGTTCTAAGTTGGACAACTTGTTCCCAATCCTATTCTTGTGAATAAAATATATTTAAATCAAATATATGATAAAGCTATGTGTATATAATGTTTATACAAAACTTTGTATAGATTCCAGTTTTTAATCTATCAAATACTGTTTGTTCTAGTTGATGAAGATAAGTTCCAACATTAAAAATCCTCAATAATAAAAATCACGACTGAAATCACCACATGAAACGTTAAAGTTTACATTGTACAACCCAATCAGCTTCATAGAAAAACAGTAGATTCTTCTCGATAAAATGACAATATTGATGTAGTTTGGCTTTTGTGACCAAAAGTAATGGTCTTAGTTGAAATGAATAATTAATAAGAGAAGCTCATGTGGTAATCTCAATTAATGGCAGTCAGACCTTTAAGTGCGTTTGATTTATGAGATGATGTCTGTTAAAAACATTCATATAAACCACGTTCTAATATCACTTTTGATTCACAAAACTAATGCAAAGAGAATGAACACACATAAAATCAAAACTGAACAAAGTATTATCAAAAGTGAAATAACGCTTAATAGCGTGACACGAGTCTTAACAATCACAATGAATTGAAGTCATCATAGAAGAAGTATTTGAATTAACAAATATAATAAGTGTAAGGCATCATTTGTTCTCAAAACAACATACACAAGAGTATCACTTTGTAACTTATTTACTGTGCCCTATCCAATACTGTGAGTAAATCGCACAACATGCTCAGTTTAATTTGGTACACTGTGTCAAACACATAAACGTCTCTCTATGGTCGTCAGATGCATGTTGAGACCTTACTACACATTACAATTATAACATGCTGAATAGTTCTATGAATAGTTCTATGAAGTATACATGTACCTACAAATATGGTATTCCATCACACGACTCTATCTGGTTACACTTTCAAATGCAAAGAGTATATGAACTTTTTGGTCAAAACATTTAAAAATTAAAAATCATGCATTTGCCTCTAAAGACTGAATCGGTGTTACTAAGATACTTGTGAAAAATATATAACCTTAGGAGTTGGAAAAATCGCATTCCGAATCCCTCAGCTTTCTGGCTATAGGCACCTTCCATAACACAATAATTTACAATCAACTTTAGAAAATCGTTCTGTCTGTATAAAATGTTTTTGAATAGTCTTTGTATCATTTTATTGCTGATCAAATTTCTACGTGAATTACTGCACGAAAAGACATCTGGTTTATTTAGACATACTGTTGTTGTTTTATTACATTACCCTTTATCTATGTGCTCTGAAGTATTCAATGTTGTAAATATAAATCCTTATATCATAACGTTATTTCAGGAGTATACACACTCAACGTTAAACACATTAGGAGTTGGAAAATCTCATTCCAAATCTCTCAGTTTCCTAGCTTTCATCATATTTGGCTATAGAAACCTTTCATCGCTAACGAATCTAATTTTCTCTAAAGTAGATGACTAATAATTACTCAAATCAAAGTTTTCCTTCGGTAATAGTCTCAAGTTCGCTTACTTGAGAACACTTCAAAGGATGTATTGTTACTTGCAATTACTAGTAGACTTTCTAAAGGAATTTGATCCCTACTATTAAGGTAAATTATAGTGTGTCGAAATGAAAAATCAATAAGATAAATTGAGAAACCATGTTGTCCAAAAATACATCTTTATAGTTAAGGTAATGATTTCGTGATGTTTTTAAGGAAATATCTATCATCATATATTATTAGTTGTTTGCTTCTCACGAGGGTAATACGGTCTGATGTACCATCTTTGTAGAAATGTTATGAATCGTGTTACGTAAATCTACTCGGCTAAACATGCTTAAAAACCTTTTGCTTTTAATTCTATAGCATGTGTAAGTAATGTAATGCGGGATTTGTTTCGAAATAAAACAAAGAATGACGAGAAAACAAATTTATAGTTATTAATCACGAAAACAGCTAATCGAACTTATGTGAACTTTGCACATTGCGTGCGTCATTTGGTAACGTCATCTTAACGTTATGCGACACCTCTTCTCGGAGAGGAGCTGTTGCTATGGCAGCGGGGTACATTGAATTTGTACACCGTGAGAAGTGAGACTCGAGGGGTACATAAGATAAAACGATTCGAAGATCAGCCAATCAAAACCGAGTATTTTACTGTAAGGTAAGATAAAAATATATATATGTTAGCGGCATTAAGGAGAATCAGGCAGTGACGTTACTTCATAGGCAATAAGAGACTGCCTAGGCAATAAGGAGAAAGTCTTATTTAACTGCAACTTTGACCAGGCAGTAACGCTACTGCCTTAGTACATTTCAAGTGTTATAACGTTCAAATTGTCAAAACATATTACATTGAGATAGCATTTTTTACAGCTTGTTTTATTTTCTGAATAATGGCCAGAATGTTTTAGCATTCTCTTATATCCTTGTTCAATACAATTTCAGATTGAGGTAGAATTCTAAATATCATTTGTGCAACAACATAACAAAGAAGAGTGTAGATACAAAAATTTTATTGGAGCAAAACATGTGAGAACATATTTATGGGGGCTGACTCGGATGAAAAATATAAATGTAAGTGGCCGTGATGACCTTAAAGTAAAAAGAAAAGAATATGCCTTGGGGGAAACAGCTATTTGACTGGGTAATAGCTGAATGCCCTGGGTTACAGCGCGAATGGCAGCTGTGGTAGGAGGGTGACAGCGCGAATGGCAGCTGTGGTAGGAGGGTGACAGCGCGAATGGCAGCTGTGGTGGGAGGGTAACAGCGCGAATGGCAGCCGTGATGGGAGGGTAACAGCGCGAATGGCAGCTGTGGTAGGACGGTAACAGCGCGAATGGCAGCTGATGTGAGAGGGTGACAGCGCGAATGGCAGCTGTGGTGGGGAGGGGTGTGACAGCGCGAATGGCAGCTGTGATAGGATGTGGTGGTAGGGTGACAGCGCGAATGGCAGCTGACGTGGGAATTGGGGACAGTATGAAAGGCAGCTGTGTTGGAACAGAGAGGGAGAAGAGAAAGTGGTTGCAAGCTGGACCTTGAGGATAATATGGAAATAGAGAGTCAGCCCCTAAAGGTGAAGGAGGGGATGGAGGGTGGGCAGCGATACAACAATGCGGTTAGAGACAATGGGTAAAACAATAGAGAGAGGCAGAGGTCACGTGATCGTTACTTAAATAGGAACTAATACTGTGACGTACTTCCGGTTACATAAAAAATAGAAAACATGATAGAGAAAAGTTAAAACGAGCAAAAGGGTAATGAAGTATAAACCCATGGGTGGAATTAATACATGTCAATGGTATTAAAAACATAATAAATATATATAGCATGTAATCTGTTGTTGCACAAACTAAAATTTATAAATTTACATTTTGTGCAACAACATAACAAAGAAGAGTGTAGATACAAAAATTTTATTGGAGCAAAACATGTGAGAACATATTTATGGGGGCTGACTCGGATGAAAAATATAAATGTAAGTGGCCGTGATGACCTTAAAGTAAAAAGAAAAGAATATGCCTTGGGGGAAACAGCTATTTGACTGGGTAATAGCTGAATGCCCAAAACGAGGTAGCAAACCGAGAGCCCCCAAGGAATATGCTTAGATAAGGATAAGATGGAAATTGGAATTGATGGAAAAGAATTGGTTATTGTAAAATTATAACAGTAATTGTTTAGTTTTGCAGGAAGAAGATGCCGAGCAGAAAAGAGGGGAGGAATATCGTCATGAGAGGCTTAGTGAATGAAAACGACGTGAAAATGAACATGGCAAATAAAAATAAATAAAAATAAAGTCATATTTAGGAAAAATTTCAATATGCACAAAATAAAACTTGTAAAAAAAGTGCCAAAGTCAAATCTGAAAGAGGACAAAGCAAATACTGTTATACTAGTAAGAATTATGCTATTATAACCTTAGAAGAGTAAAAACAGATCTCACATAAGAGTGTCTAACATGTGTCACACAAAAAAGTAGCCAATATTAACACTAGGTAGCACTGCATAGAGATTGTTGGGCTGCTCTGAGAACCGATTCAGGGGTTCGAACGTAACGGGTATAGCAGTCTGACCGCCAGCGCCCAAGTGTTTTGATCAAATGATCCTCCATTCTAACTTTTGCAGCGGTAGTAGCAGCTCCTATCCTGAAGGAGTGTCCTGAATATAGAGCTGGATCTAGTCCAATATTCCTCAAGACTAAAGATAGATTGTTAAGGAATGTCTTCCTGGTTATGGCATTATTTGTAGCATCGACAAACAAGGGATCTGCGGGTTGACTCCCACAGATGGTCCGACATTTCACTAGTTTACACAACGACACGACTGGGCACACTTTCTTTTTTGTTGCGAACAAAGAGATGGAGACTCCTCGTCGAAAGGGATCAGTTTTAGAAGCTTTTAGTTTAATCAAACACCTATTCCTGCACATGTCGAAGGATACATCTTGTATGCACACATGAATAGCTGGATTGAAACTAACACAACACGTTATTTCGCCACAGCGAAGAAAGCCGAAAAAGGAGACCACACACATACACTCCATGACCAAATCATTGAACACACCAAACACACCTGTTCGCAACTTCCGCACTATGGCACACAAGATGTTAAATGTAATGGGGAGGCGCGGTTTGCTGTCAGTGGCATTTAGTCGCTTGTAACCCCTCAACAAGGCCTGTAAGCGGTTGAGCGATCCAGTGTTGATATCGTCGAACAGAGTTCTAATACCGGCCTCCAAGTAAGTGAATCTTATTCCTGCCAAGTAGGTTTTCACAGTATCGTGTTTTAATCTAAGCACACCAAAGCAATAGGCAATGAAATATTCCAAGTACACGCCACAGATGGGAGGTAATCCGTTTTGTCTCAGAAAAGTAGAGTACACATTGAACATCAACAGGAATTGAAGATATCGTTGAAATCCGGTCGCATAGGTAGCTCTTGTGTTGCAGCTGACTGCTGCTTTCCAAAGCAGCTGCAGGTGACTGTTCAAGTCCACATTACGTCGAAGCTGTTGGGGCACGGGGTTGGTCTCTGGGCAGCACTTGGAGCCAGCTGACGAAAACGATCCATCTGAAACCGTGAGAGGGAATCAGCAATGTCATTGTCTTTGCCTGGAACATGTCTTGCTCTAATAACAAAATTACCTCTAGCTGCATGCCATGTTAAAGTACGTACCAAGGCCATAATTAGAAGGCATTTAGACCGGCCTTTGTTTATGATATTAACTGTAGTTTGATTGTCACATAAGAAAGTCACACGTTTCCTTCCCCACTGCTTCCCCCACAATACAGTGGCTACTACAATAGGGTAAAGTTCCAACCAAGCAATGGAGGGTTTTGACGGCATGACGAGTGACAACTCTGACCATCTTTGGGCAAACCAAGCATTTTGATAGAAACCACCGTGCCCAACACTTGCAGCAGCGTCTGTGAAGAGATGAATTTCAGGTGCCAAGGTGACATAGTCATTGTGAAAGAATGATACCATTCCATTGAGCTAGGAACTTTTGCCACATTCTCAGATCAGTTCTGCACGCACTAGATAAAGTCACATGGTGATGGAGTTCTGACACTGTAGTAGACAAATTAATCAGAAAGGAGATGAAAGAACGGCCTGGTAGAATAACTCGGCATGCATAATTCATATGGCCCAACAGAGATAACAGCTCTTTCTTTGTACATTTTTTCTTTCCTCCAAAATATTGAATGAACTCTCTTAAGCGAACCAACTTGTCATCAGTGAGTCGTGCTGTCATGGTCTGGGAGTTGAGAATGACACCAAGATATTCAATCTCAGTTACTGGTCCAACTGTCTTGCGGGCTGCTAGCGGAATGTTGAGGACATTGAAGAGCTTCAACAGGGTAGCCATGGTTTGGTGTGCTTGAACTACTGGGGCATCGATAGTCAAGAAATCATCCAGGAGATGCAAAACAAAGTCTACATGATATTTATTCTCCAGAATCCAGCATAGTGCTTGTGAAAGAGTGTCAAAGATTACTGGACTCGATCTGCATCCGAAGGCTAATCTGGTGTAGAAATAGTACCTGTTGTCCCACTTAAATCCAAAAAAGGGCCAGGCAGGTTTGCACAGTGGAATTTGTTTAAACGCATCAGTGATGTCGACTTTACACATCCATGCCCCTTTTCCAACTTTTTTGATTTGTGAAATGGCCTGATCAATGGGCACGTATGTCAAGGAACAACTGTCTTTGTCAATGAGCTCATTTATACTAGGAACATCCGTAGAACCATGTGGTGCAGACAAGTCCAAAATTAGTCTTTTCTTAAAACTATATTTTCCAATAGCGAGGCCGAGTGGGCTTATTCTATACACTTGAAAAGGCGAGATCTCAAACGGTCCAATCACATAGTTATTGAGCACCTCCTTGTGAACTAGTTCGGTAACGCTTGAAGGATCTTTGCGTGCACTCAGATTGTTTTTGCATTCGTGTGAGGAAACTGGCAAAGGCTGCACTTTAGGATCGAAACCATGCGCTAGTCCTGAGACAAGATAATTCACAAAACTGGGGTCAGGGTGGTCGGACATGAAGTCTTGCAGGAGAGCAAAGTTTATCGGGGTGGGCTGAGGTTCCCCTAAAACTGAAGGCACTTTGGTCAGTCATTTCCGACGCTGTTGACGACACTGTTGAGCACCATGGCGGGAATCACGACAATTTAAGCACACATGGGCAAAAGTGCAGCTGGTTCTGCGACATCCTGCATCATTGAAATTGTTACAAATTTCGAGATCATGGTGCTTGACTCTATCTCTGCCTTTTGAATCTATTTTGGACCGGTTATATGTATCGTATGGTGTGAACCGATTCCTAGCCATGTGTTGACGTCCTGGCTGTGGACACATCTCTGATCCGTGTGTCACGCTGTCACAAAGGTCACAGGTTCTGGCACGTTTGCCAGATGTCACTAATGTCCAAAAGTTTATGTCTCGTAATCCCCAGTTGACAGGAACACCTTGTTCAGCATAAGCTGCTACCCTAGCGGCAAAGAGCTTGTGGTAGTCGTAGTGAGTAGAACCTCCATAATACCTGGCCAACATAATGCAAGTTTGCTGATGCATATCCATCTGTCTTAGCTTTATTGCATCAGATCCACACAACAGTCTTTTGTAAATGTCAAAAGCTTCTAAAAACTCTGGCAAAGTGAGTGATCTATTGGTTCTTGAATCTTCTCTCACCAATAGAGTGTTTCCATGAAGATCAAGAGAACGGGATTCACCTGGTTCTTGGTTAGGCAAGAGTAACACTGCGAGATTGACATATTTACCTTCTCTGATTTTCTTGGCAACTGATGGAGATACTGTGTCGACGTGAGGCAAGCTGTCAGAGGCAACTCCTTGAACAGGATATGGTGGCACGTGAACGAGATGCTCAGTCGTATTTCCAGATGAAGGCATATCAGTAGATGGCAAAACCTGATTGTTGACGAGGCTTCTCAGCTCGGTGATTTCCTTCCGTAGTTCGGCAATCGTATTCCCGGAAACAGGACCTTCGCGCATGCGCAGAGAGGTACCGTCAGTCACAAATGTTTCACTGTCCAAACCCTGTCCAAAATTTGAGAAATTGTTCACTCTCGCGGCAACGTCGTCAATTGACAATCTGTCCTGGCCACTTTCCTGTGTAATTGTAGATTGAGAACTTCGCTGTGTATGTTCCACAGGCCGTTCAAGATTACTGTCGTCCGATTCTGAAATCTGTGACGTCACAGTGGCCGTTCTGGATCTACGGCGCTGAACCACGGGAGCTGGGGCTTCTTCAATGATTTGTGACCGATTGGCTTCGTACAATTGTGCCATTGTAGAGCGTGTCCAAGTGTGTGGCACTTGGAAACCCATCTCGGTGAGCCGTTGTCGAAGATCAGTGCCAGTTAACTTTGGTGCATCATCGACTTGGCGTCTGTCATGGCTGACCCCAGGCAGGTCAGAGGTTGGAATCGTGACCCTCTTATTTTGCTTTCCTGACGAGCGAGTGCCAGAGCGAGATCGTCGTTGAGGTGGCATCTTGGCGTAGCTGTAGTCGAAATTCCAACCAAAATCAGTCACCGATGCTTCGGTGACATGACGATAGGAAAAGATTAGATGCAAACGAAGGCAGCGATACAACAATGCGGTTAGAGACAATGGGTAAAACAATAGAGAGGCAGAGGTCACGTGATCGTTACTTAAATAGGAACTAATACTGTGACGTACTTCCGGTTACATAAAAAATAGAAAACATGATAGAGAAAAGTTAAAACGAGCAAAAGGGTAATGAAGTATAAACCCATGGGTGGAATTAATACATGACAATGGTATTAAAAACATAATAAATATATATAGCATGTAATCTGTTGTTGCACAAACTAAAATTTATAAATGTACATATATCATATCTATTTCGTTATTGAGATGGTCCGTATGAATACACCACGTTAAACACCTTTAACTAAGGTAATAAAGTAATCGCTAGACATATGATAAAATCCATCTGTTCATTAAATGAGAATTGATTTGAAGAAAGTTCATTACGTTCACATTGTCAACTGAATAAGGTCTTACCATAAGCAATTTGCAAAATTTAATAATAAGTGTTTGACCTAATTTAATTATGTAATGTGCATACTTTCTTTGATAAGTAAAGGAATACTTGTATTGATATATTTCATAATAATGATAATAAATGTAAATCGCGAACTATATACCGATACATGCTGTAAAAACAAAAAAGGAATTAAAACTTTATGAAAATTCCACATAGAAAGTTTTCAGCTAAAAGTTAATGTGAATAAAGCTTACCTGATACTTGCAATATAGAAAGTCCAAGCAGACCACATCGACTTACTCAATTCAATTCAATTCTTTATTTCGGTATGCGTGGCCTCCGGCCCATATACAGGTAACAGTGAGCAGGTTGGAGATGTTACAACAACAATTGGCTCCTCAGACGGAGTGCATGATGAATAAAGAGCTGTAGTAAAATAATAACGTCTGTATCACATGATGACATTAAATTGATGAAACTGTATTTTAAATCATATGGTCTGCAGACAGGCAGTACATATGTTAATCTCAAGTCGTTAAAGGCTGGACAAACCATAATAAAATGAAATTCATCTTCAATATGATCCAGTTTACATACTCTGCATAAGCGCAGTGATCTTATAACATTACTATATCGCCCATGTTCAACTTGAAGTCTTACCATACCGATACGAAGTTTCGTCATTTCGCGACGGTAAAGGGAAACTTGAAACACTATGAGTTCAATACAATTCCGGTTTTAAATTCAACTTAGATTAACACTTACTCGTGTTGGAAGTTACTGTGTCAAACAAACAGTGTGAGCTTATTGTGAAGCTTGGCAAAACTTCATTTTGTAGAAACATCTATAGGGCATCTCTTCCTCATTGGGGCAATAAACTAGAGCAGTTATTTGGTATCCAAGGATGGTCAATCATTACGTCTTCTTGATTCAACGAGATAAATGAGTTTTTTTCATGTTCCAACTATAGTAAATCTAATGAAGGCAACTAGTCAGCCTGGAATGGACTCAAGGGCAAAACGGTAAATCTTACAGACTCTTCATTGCTTGTAAAGATATTGGGTTAGCTAGTAACGTCATGTTACTGGTTTGTACTAATTGACCTGCAGGATATGTCGTTGTTTTCGCATAAATCTTACCGGGACAACAAGTCTAAAGATCACTTCATCAGTTATGATCCTTATGAACTGTTTGATTTTAGTTCATCAGTTTGACCCGTACTAAACTAGTTGAATGTCATTTTTAAATAACAAGAGTTCAGGCTTTATGTCTTCTTTTTTTTTTCAATTATGGTGTTTTGATTCAGCCCCTACATAGATATATCGTGCACGTTTTCGCATATTAACTATGATAATGTAAACAATTGTTTTTCTTCTTACAGCATTGTTCTCGCTTATCTTTCATTTTAGCTTTATAAATGAAATTTGAGACAAATAAAACTGCCAATTGTTAAATATCTAGTCTAGCAAAGTTGTCTTTAGGATCTGTTAATAAAAGTGATATATTCTAATTTCCAGAAAACAGTTTCATAGTACTCAACAAGATAATAGATGAAAACCATATTAAGTTTAAGTGACCTTTCTTTGTTTCATTCCTCATTTTACTCATTTTACTTACTTATTGATATTATTATTTACTTTTTATAATTTTCTAATCAAAATTTGAAAATTAGTATTGATATTTGGTTAAAAATGCCCGGAAGTACAAAACAAAGAAAACATGTTTGTTCCCATCAACTATGAAAAACTACTTTATAATTACCTATTTAGAAACTTACAAGAGAGCATTAACCCACTGAAGAACAGTAATCAATAGGTCAATAACTTGCAATCTTCTTTGTACATGGACCGTATGCAGAGTTCAATTAAATCTGAGATAATGAGAGATCTAGGGCAACTCTACTGCAACTAACGCTTAACCTGTATTGCATTCTGATGACCACATTTCCTTTAAACAACATGTAACCCCGAGGGGGTACACAATGCAGAAATGGATACAGAAAGATATCTTGAAATAACATCGATATTTTGTTTGTTCAAAAACATGCGCAAAATAGTCATTTAATGACTTTGAAAACAAACATCATATTTTCAGTCTGTAAAACTTCTCTCAGCCAATCATAACCTGCCACATCACATCGCTCTTTCTCGCCAAACTGGTCAGGCTATTGCTATTGTTTACAGTATTGAGTCAAGCGGTCACTTACTTACTTGGCGTATAATTACTATACAAACAAAGAAAACAACTTTCCAGTATGACGGTTAGTTAGTTAGACATATAATGAAGACATTTACTAATTTTGGTTGAATCTTTTTTACTGTTGATAGCTTAATCACGGCTTCTACAGAGGGATCTAAAGTCAATTCATCAATGAGACTACATGGTATGTCATAGCCCTGTCATAGAACTATGTTTCGCATATCTATTTTAAAATAAGAAACGGGGTATATATTTATATTTATGCCGCTCCCTAACAAAATAGTGACGTAACGTATAAAACATAGACAGATCAGTACACATATCATATACAGTGACAGTATTGAAACAACGATTTTCGAAAACATACAACAAAGCAATTAAATGCTAAGGTTTACATTTTGTGATGAATAGCCAGATAAAATTGAAGACAAATTAAACAAGTTATTGAAATGTTTTAAGGAACTTATGAATAATCCTGAAGTAATTTTATATTATCTGAATGAGGTTTTGCTATATACACACTACGAAATGTTCGGAAAGAGAGTGTCATCGAGGCATCATGTCATGAAATTGTATTAAGTTCGCAATACAATTTGATACACCTTTTGACACCATGTTTCATCATGTCTTGAGCGTTTCTCAATCAAATAAAGAAACAATGTTAGTTTACAAAGAGACAACTCATCAGCGTAAAATAAATACCATTCTATATCTTTGTTTCAGATAATGTTATTTTAAATTTTAAATATTTGTAACCTTCTAACGCAAAAAACTGCCTGAAATAACAAATATGTATACATATAAGTTTGAATGCACAAAGTTTAGTTTACATATCATGTGACCAAAGCCTACCTTATTGAAGTCACTGTAAACGCAAATACTCCATCTCATGTGTCTGTACTGAATGTGTTCATCTCAAGACAGATGCAATGCATATGATAACTTCTAAATGTTTAATTTTTGATTGGATCTAGTTTGTCTTATTGTTGACCAATGGATGACTAGTGCTTTGACAACTGGGCGTGTCATAGATGGGCAGACATGCTTGATCTCTAAAACAACATCCCCAAATTCTTGTAACAACATTGTCAAAGAGTGTGAAATATCCCCAGCGCGACTCCCTAGGCCTGTAATTACACAATCAGTTACGATGTGCCATAACTGTTTAATTACTACTCTGTTTTATTGCCGGACAGATGAAGCTTCTAAATCGTGCTAAAACATGTTTATTCTGTTTATTACCACCATTGTCTGTTATATTTACATTGATTAGGCCCATTTCCGTTCTGTATATGATGTAATAATACAAAGTCTGTAAAACTTCTCTCAGCCAATCATAACCTGCCACATCACATCGCCCTTTCTCGCATGCGCAGTAAAGGCAATATCGTTCATCGGGTAGAATCCCTTTTCAGACTGTCAAATTGAGAAGCCTAAAATTTCCGCACTTTGAAGGGCGATATCTTTGTTATTAGAGGACCGATGAAAACGTTTTTTGGTGTTTTTTGAAGTTGACAACGTTTTCTGTACATACTTACCAATTAACATTGGAAAAATAATGAGGTTTCTTGTTGTTTAAAGTACAATCTCAATGAAAACCCTATGAGAGGTTTAAGTGTTTAAAAGTCAGATGAGAGGCCATCTTGAGCTGATCTACATCATAGCTAAGAAGCAATAGTTTTACAAGTCTGTGTGTCAATCAATCAAATGTTTATTCAATAGAAAGGCCATTGAAATCAATACATTATAGCGTGACATTTTGATATGATCAAGTTTCAAGTTTTAACCTTCTCTGTAAAAGAGCTTCCTTTATAAACACAACACAATTCTGGAGAATGTATGGTGAACACAAGCTTAATAAAATCAAATATTTCTGGACAATGACGTTTTGGTGATTATAAAATGGAATATATTTTAATCTTAGGGTCATGTATAAAGGACATAAAAGGAGAAAAATATATTTGTCCTCAACTGACAGTAATTCACACACTTGGCAGATCCTATCTTGGTGCAGCAATCCTTCCCATCTTCCTGTGTTTATTCTAAATGGTAATTCTGATGATTGTTGTAGGAATAATAATCTTCTTAATTCTTTATTTTTGATAGTTGAAAGGTAAATCTCTGTATTCAGAATGAATTTAAAATCTTTATAAAGTGTCATTTTCCTTTATGTTGATATAGAATCGGTCCATTCTTGCTGAAAACAATCTCGTAACCGTTGTTTAAATATAGATAGGAAATCTGGAATATCTCCAACATCCCAAAGCCGTATTGAAACAAAAAAGTTCCCTGACACAACTTGCCCATGTTCTTCTGTTGCTTAAATCAAGGTTAAACATCATAGCTTAGATTTTCTTCTGGTATCTATTTGACGGTAGTTACAGCAATTTACACCAATATTTAATACATCTTGTGTGGTAGTCGATGTGAAGCCCATAGCGTCCACAGTCACCTAAAGCTGCAACGTTAGAAACGTGATTCCCCGTCGAAAGAATGAATTTACAAAACTTGAGTGGAATTTTTCGATAATATATCTTTGTTCGTGCCTTGGAAGTTAAACCATCGGTTGCTTTAGTCCATGCTAGTTTTGAGGAGAACATCAGCCCTAAATAGTTGTAGTAGGTAGAAATCTTGATATTGATATCACCATATTTCCAATTTTCTATTCCATTTCTGAAAACAATCATCTGTGTTTTCTGTAAGTTTACTTCCAATCCCCACTTGACACAAAACTTCATTAAAACATTAATCTTTCTTTGCATTCCTATAACCGTATCATCAAAAATGAATAAATCATCGACAAAGAACAAAAGAAGAATTTCCAAATATTCCTGTCCAATAAACCTCTTAATTGGGAATCTTGCATCATTTGCTCCAATTCAACAATGTAGAGGGAAAACAACATAGGACTTAGGTGACAGCCTTGTCTCACTCCACTCATCGTGTCAAAATAGTCAGTGATACATGAATTATTGATCTTTACAGCAGATTTTACTTTTGAAATAATATCTTGTATAATGTTGAAGAACTTTCTTCAGTACCATAAACCATAACAGTTTTCTATTCACATTCAAGAGCCTTGCGAAAATCTACAAATAAGAAATAGAATCGTCCTTTGTGTTTGGATAGATACTTCTGTGCTATTTTCGCTTGAAAGTAAGGCATCATTTAAACCTTTCCTACAGTAGCTTATATTGGTGTTGGAACGGTGGTCACTTCAAAGAGAATAATGCAATGATAAGCTTTAATCAATCTAATTAGGACACGTAGGTGAGTAGATGAAAACTCTTGCAGCTCATTACTGTATAAGGTGATGGAAGATCCATTAGACCAGGATGTTCATTGATTATCTGCACCTTAGCTCCAGGAAATGATGATGGAAGGAAGGTAATTGTATTGATCCTGTAAGGTCTTCTGTGTCTTGATGCAACAACACAGTGCTGGTGAAACATCATCGACTAAATAATCCCTGAGTGAGTTCAAGAATGCCAAAGATATATAGATATGTAATCAACAGAATATTGTTATCCAATGGTGAAATGAGATTTCTTCAGTTCCATTTACTACATGTAATTGTATTGATTATGAAAGGTTAGGTCTTCTGTGTCTTGATGCAACAACAGAGAGGTCATCATCCTCTGTCATAATACAGTGCTGGTGAAACATCATCGACTAAAACACAAATGTAAACCACAGATTGGTTGCTTGATATTTAATTATTCAGTGTTTGAACACATGTATTATATTTTGTAAGTATTTGCTATAATTGATCTAAATTCATTGCATTCAGCGGCATTTTTATTTATGTATCAAATGGTGAGATATCGATGTTCATTCTCACCATATGAACGGGTTTGCATGTTGATAATTTTACCACTGCTCGAGTATTAAAGACAATACAAAAAGTGACTAATGAAGAAAACGTTTATATAATTCCTCATTCATTGTTGTTTCATTCTGAGAGAAATAAAGAGGGTTTTGTTGCTTCAATTCTTGTAAGTAATGTTGCAAGCTAGGACTTAGATGCGTACTTGGTTAAAATAGTTATAAGAACGCGTAGGTATGGATTCTTTCTAGCTGTTCTTAAAATTAGAATTTCAAATGAATATTAATAATACACACTAGCAAACAAAATTATTCTATAAGAACAACTTGACTTCTCTTCATTAGCAGACAAACATCACTCTCAAATCCATACAGTGTAGGATAGTTACAGGTTCCTTATTAGATGGTGAGTTGACATATCTTCTACACTAATGATAGATAATGAAATGTTGTCACTATTGTCATTCCATTAACGAGTTTAACTGATGTCCACCTCACTAATGAGTTTTGTTGTAATTATCCTAATCAACATTTCACAAAGCTGTACATCATTACATCAATTCTAGTTCATTCACTGATCATGAGGACACGAGGGTATTGATCAATGTTAAATAGAGGTTATCTTGAGAGTGTGTTTTGGGATCGTAAATATCCTGCATTAGGAATAAACTTTGTATTTTGAGAGCCTTGGCTAGATAAATAAATAGTGTTTATTCCTAATGGGAATAATGTAGAATTGTGATAAGCAAATGGCTTTAAAAAGAATTTTCACTTTGTATACATCCGAGTATGATAGATATATAGTTGATGCCTTGTCTGTTAAATGCACTTGGGGTCATGATTCCCTTTATACTTGTGTTTGACTTTTAAGTTAAATAATTACGAATAAAGATAATTTATTTATAGAGGGTCTTCATGTACATGAAAGGATCTTCTTATATAATTCAAAACAAAGTTTAGTGAACGTCTTAAGACATGAGATAACTATGTTTCAGTGGCACTTTTCACTTGGGGGTTTCAACACGCGTGTCTAGTATGTAGATGTTAGATTTGAAGGTCACGTCCTATGATGTTATAATCAACTTCCAATAATTGTTTCATGTTCAAGGAAATCTCCAATAGAATTCTCTATAATTGTCAATTACTCACAGACTACCGGGGGAAGAGGCTTCGTTTGTTGTCTGACAAGTTCCTCTGATGACCCTTCTATGTTAATATCGACACAGTTGTGTCAAAATCAGAAAACACTAAAATGTATCCAGAAATTTGATGTGAATTGCAGTGAAGTCCCCACTATATCAATCTTAGTACGGCCAGTCCTCCTAATGAATCTTCAGTGTTATAGTAGACGTGAACAGAAAACACTGAAATGATAACCTGAAAGTTTAAAGTTGAGCTCGTGTTCTATAATCCCACAACTGCAAACACAAAATAAATGTTGTAATGTTTACATTAGTAAATTGGTGATGTTTTTATTTATTATAACCACACAGGTAACAGAACCTTTAATTATGTTACTAATAGGAGATGTTTCTCCAAATTAAACCAAGTAAATCACAATTTTCATCCTGAAAATATATCTTACATTCTCATTTTTGTAAATACACTGAACTCAACCCTGTCACGAAACCAAGTAATTCAATTTGTTTTTCTGGTAAACATGATTGTGTGGTCGCCCAAAATTAATCAAAGTTACCTCTCCATCAGAGACATTTCGCATTCATCATTTAATGAATCAATGTTTGCTTTGTATGTTTCAAATGATAAGTCGAGTCTCAACACACACGTTTACCTTTTTTACTTAGTGCTTAATCAAAATATCATATCAAGGTAAACTTTATATATGTATATGTGACTGTAATGGAATGTAGGTGGTACTTATGAGACATTAATTCAGAGAAGCCAATGTTTGCGATAATGTGAAAATATTCTTTTTAGATTTTATGTAAAAAAATATAATCTATGACTTTTCAGATTGACTAGATTTTATAGTTTCCTATATAACAAACAAACACCAATTTCACATAATCATTGGTTTTCAAATATCAAAGAGTATGTAAACAAGAAAAGCCTTTAAAAAGGCAAGCTTTGGGGCACCCGGTTATGTATCACTATATAGAACCAGGAAATTTAGGTTAAGGAGGACGGGGACGGGGACTTTTACTTGAATAAATTGTTCCAATCGGAGACGCATGTTCTTTGCTCTTTGTTTTGATAGTTATCTGTACACTATGTACATAGATAAACGACTTGTTCGTTCCGTTTAAATTTCAACAATGATAGATACGTCTCCTATCTCAATTATGATATAAATTTTTAAACATTAATACGGTTATTCAAATTTATGTTGCTTTAAAAAATAGCTGACGGTGAGTTTAATACAAGAACCAGCACTTGATTAACTAGAAGATAAATAGTTGTGCTATTGACTTTCAGGTTAATTACATGTTGCAAGAATAATTTTCCTTAATTGAGTGTTGATCGAATTACAGCCGAAAGTTGCTGAAAAATTTAGAAATGATCTCAACTACAAGTTCATAATTTTCATTATATTATATGATGACATTTAAGAATATTTTGTCATACTTAAGGCTATATGTCAATACTTTCTTCAAAAGACACCTTTAATCGTAAATAAATCATCCATAACGTTTGTTTTGAAACATGAAATTTGAAAATGGCCTGTTCAGTATCATTTTTTCCGTGAAGCGATGAGATGCATTGAGTGAACGAGCAGTCATTGACAAGGCGGGACATTCAGCGCTCGCGTTATAGTAAAAAGGGAACCGAATTCCTAGTTGATACAAAAATGGAATGTCGTTTCCGAATGTGGAATGCAAAAAATAGCCCGAATAACTACAAAACAGCTCACATGCATATGCAAAATTGATATTTATAAATGGTGTAAACGCTCATCTATATATTTTGGAAAATTAACGATATATGTTACATCATAGCATTATTATAATAATCAGTTTCCAAATTAAAGCTTGCCAATTATTTCGTACCACCCTCATGGTCACGTGGGTATAAATTTGCTACAGCACGGTCCATTGGTCGTTGAAATACCAGGATATGTTTAAAACAAATATCATTGGCTGAAACTTCTCTTTGAAGTTTCCAAGAGTAATATAGAGAGAAACTTCTGCCATTAGTTTTCAATATCAGATGTTACATAACTTTGGGGTCTCTGGACCCCAAAGCAATAATGTCCTTTAGACATAAAGCTTATATTTCGTGGCGCTAATATGTTCATTGATTTTAGTAGATTTTTAGATGATTGTCAACTTAAGCAGCCAAACAACAAGGGCTGGGTTTTGAGTCTCGTGGCGAAGTATATTACAATGATCCTTCGACGTAAACAGCAATGCCTCAAGAAGAAACGTATTCATTGCATCATGTTCAATGTCAGATGTGTACCTTGAAAAGCAGTGTCGGCGTTATAAGACTGCCAAAATAACATAGATTAGAAGACTGAGGACGAGTATGTTAACTATGTAATTATGTGCTTTCAACAGAGACACATTATAGGGTCAATTTGGTCGTGAAATCTTTTCTAAATTCTGTTCCTCTTATGAATACACATGCGCATAAAAATATAATCTTAGATCAATTATAAAATCTTAAATTTTAATTCATTAAAGGAAACATTTTTCATAAGAAGGACGAATTGTTGTGCATGCTCAATAACTTTAAGAGTAAATTGTATGCCAAGCAATATATGATTTACAAAAACTTGATACTTGTATCGGCAGCAGAGTAAATTAGATTTTAATTTGAAATATATATCATGTTGTTTACAGTTACATCTAGATTTGAACATAAAATGCTGGATGAAAACATTGATTTATGATGGTGAGTTGTAAAGTATTGTTATATGTAAGCTGAAGCTGCTACTTGTTTATATATCACGATGTAAGAATCTAGTATCAAAAGCTATTTGGAATCAGTTTATAACATATCTTAACTCTCTAAACATTTATTTGATATCAGTGGATTCTCAGTACAATATTACTTACTTCCGCTGTCTGCTTTAAACACAGCAATCTGTCCCTAAAGTTTACCTCTCATAACTGGATGTTTTAATCTTGTCTCAGTTTCACTTAACTTACTTGCTAAGTCTAGAATGGTTGTGATGATATAAGACTTTTGTTTGGTACTCGCGGGGGATTTTTCTTCAAATAAGATCAAATAAATCCTGTGGTAAGACGTCTTTTGTCATGTAAGAAAACCATCTATTAAGGCATTTTTAATAATATATACATATCATTAATCTTTTTATTTATACCCACAGAACATTTCAATGGGACACGTTTCGGCTACTGACATCTTGCGTATGATTTTGACTAAATAAATTTTTTGCTTTAAACATGAAACCATTTTGATACCATGTGTTGTGTCCCATATCGAGAAATAATACTTTGCAGAGTATCTAAAGTCAACTGCTTTTCTTGCCAACACTGTATCGTAGACTAATTTAGGTATTTATTGTATTTATAAACTAAAATATATTTTCATTTCTGTGTAACAAGAAACATTTATTATAAAGACAAGGTTTCACAAAAGACCATGTTGGATCATTTGAATACAAAGAAATATTCATTTGACTTTTGAATTTTATGCAAACAGATCGTTGACTCTGCAAACCCAAAATTCGAATTTTTACATATTAGAGTTAACTATCACTGAGTGAGTTCAAGAATGCTTTAAATTCTTTATATATTGACATTGGGCGACCGTTTTTTTAGTTTAGCTGAAGACTTCATCAGAACTAAATCTAAAAGACATGATATTTGCTCTTCAGCTGCCTCTTGAGGATATTCGTCTACTAGAAGTCGAGGGCATTTAAAGAACCTTAGAGTGTATACTATTTCTAATAGAGTGAATTTTTTTTATCGCAGAGAATGGCTTTTGTGACTCGTAGATGACTCTCATAATGAGAGATAACTTCATTAAATATCAATGTTACGGGTAATGTTGCTAATGAGAATTGTTCAACAATGTTTCCGATTATGAGATGGTATTTACCAATTGACCTTAGACTGGATATGGTTTGTGATCAATAAACCTATCCCATGCTTTCTTAATCTATTATCAAATAACTTCATTTTGTGGTATAAATTGTATGTCACTTGTAACAATTCCAATACTACCACACACCAGCTTTATTCTGAGCATAAGTCAGCCTTGAACTATAGATATGTAATAAACAGAATATAGTTATCCAATGGCGAAATGAGTTTTCCTCAGTTCCATTTAGTATATGCTCTAATAATTTACCTGGTATCGGAATATAACAATTGATCATGCAATTGTACATTTTCTGAGAGTATGAAGGAGGCGGGAATTTTAAATGTAATTTGGTTGTGAATACAACATAAACTTTAATCATATTTGAAAGAAAGACGCTTTGGTACCGATTCAGTGAGCACTGTCTACAGTCGTGTCTCTCTTTAGTTGGTTCAAACCACAGATCCCTTTAACTATACAGACTATCAAACTTAACATCTAGCAGCAGACACATGCCAATAAATGAATTCACTGAACTCATAGAAACATTGACTTTTGGTAGTTGAGATCTGTTTGACAGAAGTATTTGAGGTCGCCACAAATATAAGCAATAATTACACAATCTAATGCAAATTACCTTTTTGTGTATTTTAATGAGATCCTAAAAGCGTACGTTAATTACTAAAAATTAAAATAAATAATGATGTGGTGTGAAGATTAAAAACCTCCTTAATCATCTTTGACATTACGCAAATTATAGAAGTAACACATATTTTAACAAATCAATAATCAAGATAAGGTGATGGTGAGGTTATAGATAATTGGATGAGTTTTTGCCCAGAGTTGAACATCAGGAAGTTTTGTCATTCTCATACATCAGTGACAGTATTCATCAAATGATGTATTTTTTTCTTTGTCTAAAATGCCGAATATATAATTTCTTATAAGGCTGTAATCAAATTGCTGTATCTGGGCCATATCCGTAGCAGTCGAGTTTTTGGATATACTCAGAACATTAAGGAAGGATTTTTTCTCAATTGTCAATTCGAGTTTGAAACATATCATATTTTTCCAGCGTGCCAGGCATTCTTACTTACCACTTTTACCTCACTAAGAAAATTGAATATCTATTGTATTTATACCCACTGAACACTTCAATGTTGACACCTGACATATGATTTTGACTCAATAAAACTTGAAGCCATTTTTATATGACGTGATGTGTCCTGTATCGAGAAAAATACTTTGTAGAGTATCTAAAGTATCTGGTTATAGCTGGTTTTGTGTCAACTGTTTTTCTTGCCAACGCTGTATCTTGAAATATTTATGTATTTATTATACTGTTAAACTAACATCAGGAAGTTTGGTCATTCTCATACATCAGTGACAGTATTCATCAAATGATTGTTCTCTTACGTGTCTAAAATGCCGAATCTATCATTTTTTATGCGACTGTAATCAAATTACTGTATCTGAGTCATATCCCTAGGAGTCGAGTTTATATATATATAGTCAGCACGTTAAGTTAGGCTGAGATATTTAATGTTATGCTTCTGATTTTCTTTGCTTATAACTTCTTCAAAGTTGTGACTGTAATTATTTTCTTTCTTTTCTATGAAACATACAATGCTATCATAAAATCATTCACATTTTTAAGTACCTTAAGTAAATTTGAACATCTTAGGACCGAAAATCACACGAACAAAACTCTGAAAAAGATTAGTAGGATATGTGAGTTTCTTGAGCCTTATGCAGTTCGTGTTGAATTTAAGTTATTGAGAAACGAATTAAACCACTCTTTTGAAACATCATTTGTTGAAAGTTTGATATCATATTTACATTTGGGTCAACTAGTTCGACGTCAGAAGTACCGAAAAGTAAATTTACACATCTTTGGACCGAAAATCATACACCCAAAAAATATTTTTTAAAGGGCGACTGGGATATGTAGAGTAAGTAGCATATGTGATACGTTATGCTGTTCGTGATTAAATTAAGCTGTTGGAATTACACCACTCGGTAGAAAAATCATTTGTTGAAAGTTTGATATCATATTAACATGTTTTCAACAACATTAAAATACATATTTCGACGTCAAAATTGCAGTACCCTCTGCAAATTTGACGAATTATTAAACGAACCCACTTTTAGGGACGTCATCTACTACATATTGTTGATAATCGTTTATGCCAAACCCTCAAGCCCATTCATACATTACTTCTTGAAACAGCTTTGATCTTCGAAGGACTGGTAACAGGTAAATTTTCACTCTTGCCTGCGACAGAACAATTTCTTGAACGTTTTTGATCCACCCCGCTAGTACAGACCGGAAACAGTGAACTATCTTCTCCTTGAGATTGGAAAGATACATTGCTTCTATTTCAACTGTTTCATGTCAGTCAACTGAAGACTAATTTACTTTTTTCAGGACCAGCACATTAGTTGTAATTTAAGAACATGTACCAACGCTTGTAATGTAAAAGCCTATTTTATAGAACATACCATTTCATTGTTTTCGATGCAAAATCGATGCATCCTATGACAACCATTTAACATTTCTTCTGGTTTTCATTTATGTTGAATGACAAGTTTTCAAGTCAGTGAAAATGTTATTTATAGGAATTGTTAGAGTTTAATGTGTCATTGAAATAGCATGTAACCATAAATTGAAACAAAATTAAACTAAAAGGCAACAAGTTTGGATTTCGACAAGGTTACAATCAACAAGAGGAAATTTTTCGGGAATAGGTCAAGCAATGTATAAGAAACACAGCATTTTTCAGATTTCATCTCTTTGAAAAGTTTTCAAAATGAAAATATTATTCATGAAGTTAAAGTTCCTAAGGACATATATTTCTATGATAAATTGAGTTTAGGAAAAGTCTTCTTCTTTGCAAAGTTAACGGGTAGAACCATTATTATTTGTCTTTTCATCTTCTTTTGCGTCTGTGAAGGGTTCAACAAAACGTGATCTTATCACATAACACTTCTTTGTAGTTTCATCCCATACATCAACAGTTCTTTAATCAGATTATACTGGCATGGTTCTCTGAAATATCAAACGGATGTTTTTTTCACATGATGAAAGACAAAACCAAAGTTTAAAAGTTTCCTTCTTGCTTCTGCATTCTTCTTAGTGGTGCTGGCTAAGTCGATGAGAAAGAATTATATGATAAACGCTATAACATAACATAAAAATACCACAATTGCCTCATCACCAATATATTTGATACATCCCACATAATGCACATATTGCACATATTGCACAAAGAAATGTAAAAGTGTTAATTCCTTTCAGTTGTTTGTGTGTATTGAAACACTGTAATCATATGTTAATATTTTCGCATTCTAGTTGTTTTTTCATCAGGAGAATAAAAAACTAAACTTGTTCACTTGTTTCTGTATTTTCAAGTCAAAAACAATCTGATCTACTTATTTAAAACCTACAATTTCTGAATTTTATTTTGGACAAATGGAAGTGGCGGACACGTATGCAGAGAATGAGCCCACTGATCTTCCTTACTTGACAGTTCTAGTGCAGCACAAACTCATCTGGGAAGTAACAGTTATTCACTGACAATATTCAAATCAACAGATAAAGATGTGAAAGGATTCCTTCTGAAAAGTAAATAGTCTGCTGTTAATAATAATTAGTAATATTGCAATTTCCAGCCTTTTAAATGTTTATTTAAGGTCTGTAGCTTTGGTAAAATCAGAGTATGTCCATCTTATATCTCTTGGTTATTATTTGAAGATAAAAGCTGTAGAGACCACATACGTTTTTTTGCATATCGTCTTCAAACTTTTATCACATATATGTGAACAAACGTCATTACAGGGCGCGGCACTAATTAGTGGCATTCTGTTATACGCCATGCATCAAATGATGACGCCACACTTTGTGAACACATCTTCCACTAAAGTCAAATTATCACTTTTACCAAATGAAATATGAAAACGAAAGCTGGAATTTAGGGGAACCAATTACATAATGACAAAAAAACCTCCTAAAACTAGATTGCAAAGATTCACAGAGATTTATCACACAACAGAATGTATAGTTAAAGTCGATTTTGCTTTTACGGATAGTCAACTTCTTGAAGTAGTTTTAACTGAAAATATTATACTAGATGCTATCAATACAAAGTGAAGTAACTTGTTATACCTTTAGGTATATTCTCCAAGCTTCGTGCTGGTTTGATTTAACCTGTTAATTACCACTCTATGTATGTAAACAACAAGATATCAACAGTCTATTACCAGGCAATTGTCTTAAAGATCTGTGCACAATAATGTACCAATCAAGACATGATACTGTTATGTATTTATGTCTAGCTAGTTAAATATAGTTAATTATACATCAGTATTTAGTAACTTTTTACACAGGCTCTAATTAAAAGGACAGTGCTCTATTTAAAACATCGAAGTGTATATCATTGATCACATGTATGCTATGTAGTTGTTTAAAATTCCATCGTTATATCATCAAATCCTACAGGAAGAAAAAAGTACGTCAAGCATCCAAAATGCTTGTAATTGCGCAGTGAACAGAATTTAATGATGTCTTCCGGTTGCTTGCCTTGTTATAACCAAGTATCTATCTTGGTTTGAGGAGCGTGTTCTCCAAGTTGATATTCGTGCGTACATTAAAGGCACAACTGATTTTCGCCACATAGATTTATGTGAAATCTCTTTTTATTTGTTCTTTACAAAAGTGAACGTTCTAAACATTCACTTGTAAAATTTCAATAAACCACATTGATACAGAAAATCTATCAATAAATTTGAACCAATGCAGTTCATTTTCGCTTGAAAGTAAGGCATCATTTAAACCTTTCCTACAGTAGCTTTTATTGGTGTTGGAATGGAGGTCACTTCAAAGAGAATAATGCAGTGATCAATCTAATTAGGACACGTAGGTGAGTAGATGAAAACTCTTGCAGCTCATTACTGTATAAGGTGATGGAAGATCCATTAGACCAGGATGTTCATTGATTATCTGCACCTTAGCTCCAGGAAATGATCATGGAAGGAAGGTAGTTGTATTGATCCTGTCTTCTGTGTCTTGATGCAACAACATCATCGACTAATATACAAAAGTAAACCACAGATTGGTTGCTTGAAATTTAATTTTACAGTGTTTGAACACATACATTATATTTTGTAAGTGGTTGTTATTACTGGTCTACGTTTATATAATTCCTCATTCATTGTTGCTTCAATTCTTGTTAGTGATGTTGCAAGTTAAGACTTAGATGCGTTATTGGTTAAACTAGTTATAAGAACGTGTAGGTATGAATATCAGAGGCTAAAACACACATGTAAACCACAGATTGGTTGCTTGAAATTTAATTATACAGTATTTGAACACATATATTATATTTTGTAAGTGGTTGTTATTACTGGTCTAAATCCATTGCAATCAGAACAGCGGCATTTTTATTTATGTATCAAATGGTGAGATATCGATGTCCATTCTCACCATATAAACGGGTTTGCATGTTGATAATTTTTACCACTGCTCGAGTATTAAAGACAATACAAAAAGTGACTAATGAAGAAAACGTTTATATAATTCCTAATTCATTGTTGTTTCATTCTGAGAGAAATAAAGAGGGTTTTGTTGCTTCAATTCTTGTAAGTAATGTTGCAAGCTAGGACTTAGATGCGTCCTTGGTTAAAATAGTTATAAGAACGGGTAGGTATGGATTCTTTCTAGCTGTTTTTAAAATAATTGAAAACGAATTTCAATAATACACACTAGTAAACAAAATCACTCTATAAGAACCACTTGACTTCTCTTCATTAGCAGACAAACATCACTCTCAAATCCATACAGTTTGGATAGTTACAGGTTTCCTATTAGATGTGATTGACATATCCTCTACACTGATGATAGATAATGAAATGTTGTCACTATTGTCATTCCATTAACGAGTTTAACTGATGTCCACCTCACTAATGAGTTCTGTTGTAATTATCCTAATCAACATTTCACAAAGCTGTACATCATTACATCAATTCTAGTTCATTCACTGATCATGAGGACACGAGGGTATTGATCAATGTTACATAGAGGTTATCTTGAAAGTGTGTTTTGGGATCGTAAATATCCTGCATTAGGAATAAACTTTGTATTTCGCGAGCCATGGCTAGATAAATACATAGTGTTTATTCCTAATGGGAATAATGTAGAATTGTGATAAGCAAATGCCTTTAAAAAGAATTTTCACTTTTTATACATCCGAGTATGATAGATATATAGTTGATGTCTTGTCTGTTAAAATGCACTTGGGGCCATGTTCCCGTTATACTTGTGTTTGACTTTTAAGTTAAATAATTACGAATAAAGATACTTTCTTTATAGTGGGTCTTCTTGCACATAAAAGGATCTTCTTATATAATTCAAAACAAAGTTTTCTTAACGTCTTAAGACATGACATAACTATGTTTCAGTAGCTCTTTTCACTTGGGGGTTTCAACACCGCGTGTCTAGTATGTAGATGTTAGCTTTGAAGGTCACGTCCTATGATGTTATAATCAACTTCCAATAATTGTTTCATGTTCAAGGAAATCTCCAATAGAATTCTCTATAATTGTCAATTACTCACAGACTGCCATGGGAGGAGGCTTCGTTTGTTGACTGACAAGTTCCTCTGATGACCCTTCTATGTTAATATCGACACAGTTGTGTCAAAATCAGAAAACACTAAAAGGTATTCAAAAATTTGATGTGAATTGCAGTTAAGTCCCCACTCTATCAATCTTAGTACGGCCAGTCCTCCTAATGAATCTTCAGTGTTACAGTAGACGTGAACAGAAAACACCGAAATGATAACCTGAAAGTTTAAAGTTGAGCTTGTGTTCTATAATCCCACAACTGCAAACACAAAATAAATGTTGTAATGTTTACATTAGTAAATTGGTGATGTTTTTATTTATTATAACCACACAGGTAACAGAACCTTTAATTATGTTACTAATAGGAGATGTTTCTCCAAATTAAACCAAGTAAATCACAAATTTCATCCTGAAAATATATCTTACATTCTCATTTTTGTAAATACACTGAACTCAACCCTGTCACGAAAACAAGTAATTCAATTTGTTTTTCTGGTAAACATGATTGTGTGGTCGCCCAAAATTAATCAAAGTTTCCTCTCCATCAGAGACATTTCGCATTCATCATTTAATGAATCAATGTTTGCTTTGCATGTTTCAAATGATAAGTCGAGTCTCAACACACATGTTTACCTTTTCTACTTAGTGCTTAATCAAAATATCATATCACGGTAAACTTTATATATGTATATATGACTGTAATGGAATGTAGGTGGTACTTATGAGACATTAATTCAGAGAAGCCAATGTTTGCCATATTGTGAAAATATTCTTTTTAGATTTTATGTAAGCAAATATAATCTATGGCTTTTCAGATTGACTAGATTTTATAGTTTCCTATAAAACAAACAAACACCAATTTCAGAGGCTCAGACTACGAGGGAGAAGACGTCAGAGATTCTAATGATTAATTGGATTTTATTTCTGTTCATCGTAGAAGCTATCATCAGAAGTGAATAGCGATAAAGTTGCAAATACTGTTTGTATATAAGCAAACTATCATCTATTCGGAGATATAATTCATTCTCATCTAGTTTAGTTTTTCAATTATGCTGATTGTCTTGTGTTGAAAATAAAACAATAGTTTCTATGTAATTATGTTTATTGTTAAGTTTCCACGCCTCCTTAAAGTCGATCATATTTGAAACAAGATTTTTTTACCATCTAAAGAATTATTTAGAAAATCATATTACTATTTGTATTCTATTAGAATTGGAATATTTCATGTTTATTATAAAATCATATTGAAGATGTCGTCAATTATTAAATAGATATTCCCCCATGATCAAATGATGCATTTCCTCTGTATGTGTAATTAATCATTTCTCATACAACAGTGTCTGTATTGTTGTCTGTGAGTCAAGGTTCGTAGGAGTCATGTCTTGACATGTATTTAGAACAAAGTTAAGCAACAGCTTTATCATCTTCCGCACGCATCGGGCGACATATGCATTTACAAGAAATTCATATTCACCCTTGCGACAACTCGAAGGGAAAGTTGTGACAGGAAGTAGCCTGATTATTGAGCTATGATGTAGGCCAATCAAAAGCGAGGATATATTTCAATTGAGCACACAATAAAACGATGCGATGTCTAATTAGAAACTGAGAGATACAGCCTTATTCTACGCAGTATTTTGGTGACCTATATTCACGCATCGATTTTATGAATGTTGTCACAATGCAACTAAGGGATTAATTAGAAATTAAATTTCTCTTCGAGTTCGAGATGGACTGACGCACGGGACGTAAGTCTGTTTGTCCTACAGGGGGCGCTGATAGAGTCACAACTTTCCCGTCGAGTTGTCGCAAGGGTGAATATGAATTTCTTGTAAATGCATATCTCGCCTGATGCGTGAGGAAGATGCAGCTTTATACATTTTCATATTAGCTTCAGTATCAAGAGGAGATTCCCTTGTTAAAATGAAGAGAACATGAGCGACTCATTACTATATAAGGTGATTGAAGATCCAATAGACCAAGTATGTAATGTATTGCTGTTAAACATCGATAGAGGGACAAAAGATACTTAAGGAGAGATGGGACGAACAACTTAAATATTTTAGAATTTTCTAATTTTTGGTACATTGGTTATTTTTTATGTGTAGATTGCATATATGAAATAAAAAATGGGGGTCACCGAACGATTTTCGGAGCTACAGCCAAATGAAAATTGTGGCCACTTGAGAAATGTCAAAAAATGGCATCAATGTTTAAAGTTATTTTTTAGATAAAAATAGCTGTAATACTGCTGTAATTTTTCATGTCATGGCGGAATAAAGATTACAAAGTACAGTCAATGACTTTTTTTTGTAAAAAATAAATCTAAAACAAAAGTTATGATGATATGAAAAAGAAATTTGGGATTTACAGAACATTTTTCTAACCGATTGTGTTGATAAATCATATTCACATATTTTACGATTTTCCCATACTTTGTGACATGAAAGAAAATCGCTTCTTCTTTCCAAAAATATATAATTCATTAGGGGTCACCGAACGAATTAAAAAGCTATAACGCGAAATGTACATAATATGAAAGCAGTCAATTCGATTGTCGCGTCGCGTAAATCTACTGCAGTATTACGCTGTATGTACAGCGGCACGGCGTGTTTTCACAATATCATCGAGTAGCGCTTGCGCCGGGCGCTTTCCGAACCATTTCACTTGATAACTTGATATTTGAAAACAGAGTGAGAAAATACAAACCATGTTATAGAAAGTGAATTGAAATGATTAACCTTTGAGCTGCATTAGTAAATATTGAACATCTAAATCATGAAAGAAGTTGGGCTCGAGGCTAGTCAAATCAGCCACGATGCCACTTCCGGGTTTGTAATGGATACGACATCATGGTCTGACAGGACGAAATAAAGTTATGCAGGTAGCTACCGCACACACTACATGATTTAGACAGATAACCCGTCATTAAATAACAGAAGTAATCTACCCTGCATCCCGAAATTCTGTTCATCATGTAAATCATTTGATCAACATGTTACATTTATCTGAGATCTCGATTCTTCACAAGCCATTTTGATTGTTTATGTACTCTTCAGATATTATCGACAACATCACTACGATTCATAGAGGAAATTTAATACCCCTCCCCCTAAAAAAAACCACACACACAAGTAACACTATTATTATCTTTCTAATTCTCTCACTCTCAGTTTTGCGCTGCCCCATGTATTATCCAATGCTGAGAAGAGTTATAATAACAAATGATAACACAAGTAAAAACTGATGTCAAAAGGCTTTACTGTACAAAAATTTAGCACCAAAATGATTCAGTCATTATATTCAAAACACAATTTAACCTATTGATAAGGGACACATGATTAGAGAACACATAACTAATAAACAACATGATAGCCACATACTTTATATGATAAAAGGAACATTTTTCAAATATATCACAGTCAATATTTAATACATGAATAGTTTGTCAAATCCATTGACTCTTTTATCAGAATTCAATAGCAGGCAATGTCAAATAGATCACAAGTATAATGATTAGGATACATAATCCATTGTTAAACATATTTTAGGGGAGGAATGTATTTTTTTAAATTTCAGATTAATAAATAACAAAATATCTTTCAATATCAAATAACTTCGAAGAATTCAATGTCTTCATAGTAAATCTTCAAACAGGTATCTTTTACCTACAAATAATAATTTTGATTTGAAAGTTAGAGTATTTGAATCTGTAGCTTGTAAGATTTGCCTAATCCATCACATCTATGGACTGATACATAGTAAACAATATATTACCTGGTATCTTTTAGACTAATCTTTACCAAAAAGGCAATAATATTCTGCTAGCAGGTTTTTTGTATTTTCTCCATTATAGAACTCCTTGTCTGTCAGAGTAAATAAATAGCCAACTCGCAAAGGAATATCCAACTAGCAAAGATGTGCTCATAATCCTCATTCAAAAACTATTATCTCTATATATTTTGAAAGTTAGGGACCACAAATGATTGTGCAATGTAATTTTTTATATTGATATTTCACTATTTCTTAATACTTAATAATAAATCACATGATGGTTGGGCCTTTTTATTACTTTTCTAGTATGTTGATTCAATGATGTTTTAATTTCTTTACTTCTTAATAAATAATACATATACTTGGTTAATCATATTTGGTTCTGAATTGAACATCCTCAACATCCTCCTATTGCAATTATTTGTTTGTACAATAAGTAAATACTCAGTCTTATGTACAATTTAACCTTTTGACCTGTGACCTGCAAATGTGAGACAATTATAATATTTCAAACAGTTACTGTCAGAGATCCATGTTCTTACTGATCTTATCTACACATGCTATCATAAAGAGGAGATTACAGGGGATATGACTACTTTTGCATTACTGCACCACACACTCACCTTTAGTGAAAGTTATTTTTGTGAAAAGAAATCAAAAACCTTTTGAACTATGTTTTTAGATTTAGTGATCCTTGGCTTGCCACCCCACTCCTCACCAAACAGTGATACCAATCCATCAAAGCCACCTCTTTTCACAGCAAGTTGTAAATGTTGATATTGCAGCCCACTACTGGCAATCCTCTCCAACATGCCTGGGCTAACAGTTCCTTTCAAGCAGGCAAGAGTAGATAAAACAAGTTTCTTTTTACAAAGATGCTCAATGACATTGTTAACATATTGCAATGAAAAGCTGTGTCTGGAGACATGATCACTGACATCTGGTATATGATGTACAAGTTCCTGCAAGGCATAAACATCTGATGCTGCATTATGTGCTTCATATGTCATATTCAAAATATCCTTGCAAAGAAAGTCCTGTTTGTAACATGATTTTTCTGGAAACATTTCTTTGAACAATGGCAATGTGTCAATAAAACCACCTTATTAGGGGTCACAGGGCTACCAAAGCTACAATTTATAATCCTCACTAGCCAAGGAGTCTGTACACAAAGTTTCAGCTTTCTAGGCCCTATGTTTCTGGAGAAGAAGTCGAAATTCCACAAAGTTTACGGACGGACGGACGCCGGACACCATGCCATGCCATAAGCCCATCGGGCCTTACAGGCCAGATGAGCTAAAAATATATGGTTTTTTTTTGTCTCCTATATGGTAACTTTTATAACTAGAGCCATAGACTCTAGCTAAGAATAACAAAAAAAGATGAAATGGTTAATTTTTATGGTCATAGAATCCCTAAGTCTCTAAAATGAATTAAAAAACCACATTAGTCAAGGAGACTATACACAAACTTTTTACAGCTTGACTCATTTCTTGAGAAGTTGAACAAGTGGACAAATGAAAGACACTATAAACCATTTGGGCCTTTCAGACCAGATTAGTTTTAAATCTGTCACAAACATGTATTGTATTGTAATGTGTAATGAGTAAGTTGCATACCAGATAAGCTGTTGTAGTTTCTGCCACTACCTCGAGACTGCCAGCCTCCATCCACACTTGCAGTGAGGGGTACATGTCCACTGTCTGTGTTCATCCTGAAACAATATTCTTAAGTTATTTTATTTGAATTAATCCATACGAATAAAAACAATACAAACAGAATATTGCCAAAGGACATAACACACTGAAAAGACTTGGTCACAAATGTCACCTGGATTCAAACCCGGGTCAGACCAACACACACTAACCCCTTCACCTTATATAAATTGCTGTGACGTTGAAGAGGAAATAAGATAAACTTTAAACTTTATGATCTAATACATATATGACTTTGTATATCATGGGAATTCATGCAACAGCCTTTATTTTTCACAAGTGGCATACTTATCTTGTAATGTGAACTTTAAATTTCCTAATATTTGGATATATAATAATCAACATTTGTATCATTTTGTCAGGAGCTTCTTTGCTATGACTGATAATAACTTAACAACTCTCTAAAAACTTACCGATTAGCAGTAGCTTCCATTTCTTCAGCAACAGCTTCCCTGACACAACATTCTGCCACATCCTCGATCGCGCCTCCAGACTCTCTCTCTCTCGACTTGAGGGTTTTTGACGAAACTGGTGGAATGTTGAGGGCAGTCAATAGGTTGTTTACCTGTCTCTCGCCAAGCCCGCTGTGTAGCATACCTGTTTAGTGAAACAAATGTTTTAAAAAAAATAATGGTTTTTTTTATGACATCAAATTGAGAAGGTATATTGCATTTTTTATTTTATTAAACAGCATATTTGAATAAAAAATACCTGGACAAACCAATAATTATCTTTATATGTATGTATAAATATAAAAAACTGTTTAATGTTCCTCCTTACCTGTTGACAACTTTGTGTTGATGTCCCAAATTCTTTGGTTTGGACCATGTCGGGTTCCAAGTGATACTTTGTTGGTCTGCTTGCAGACTGAATTGTCACATATGATATGCAACCATCCACCAAGTCCCATTCTAACCTCGCCCACACATTGTGATAATCTGAAAATATGTTTTGAGTAAAAATCTTTATCAAAGTTGAATTATAATCCTATTCAGTAGGATAAAATCAAACTAGTAGGTAAGACTCTGAAATGAATTGATCATATTGGTGCATAGTGACATATTAAAAATGTATGCAAATAGTATTTATTTACTATTTTGTTTACATTTGGTTAATAATTTAATAAATGTTATCTAGTATTGAATATTGGAACATTTAATCACCAATTATTCATAAAAGTCTTAAAACAAGTGTATTATATTAATACAAGTCCCTATATTTTGAGTGTAGCAATCAATAAAATGATTATCAAAGTCAAAATAGTTTGAAAAAATAATTATAACATTATCAACTGCTTATGACACAATTCATCATAAATTAAAATTGTAATTGAATTGAAGTATATAAGTGAAGACAAGACAACATACACAAAAACATTTCCAATTTTAGCTTGAGTTTTTCCCATAAATAAATAACATTTATAAAAATATTTAAATTTTCAAAATTGTCGACTTTGATATTCGACTATGTGTAAAAAAAAAGGATTTTGTTATAATGTTACTACTTTAGTTGATAACCAATTACACTTTTTAATAAATCGTTTTCACTTTGACCGTATTATATTTTGGAAGTATACCTCAAGGGAGCACTGCACTGTACACAGTGCTCAAGTTGACTGGCCAGAATTTGCAGATCAACAACTCTTCTCCCTTCTTTCCAATCTTGGAGTTTGCTTTTGGGGGACGAAACAAATTCATCAGGACCGGGGGTGTCGGCCGAAACAATCATCTCTTGGTGCACGACATGGCCGAGTGACGGTGACACCGTTTCGGGCACTTCCTGATAATCGGCGGCTGTTGGCACTCGATAAGAGTCGTGGTCGATATACCCAGACGAACAAATGGGCGTAATGTCGCTGTTTAACAAACTCACAGCTTTTGTGACAGATTCCGATCTTTGAAATTTAGAAAAACTGCTAAATTTGCCCGATCGCGATGATCGAGCATTATGCCGAGTCATTATGAAATCAGCTGATCGTTGTTTACAAACATTGCCGATAAGCGATCGATTGTCGTAAAAATCACAAAAATGCAAAGCAAACGATGGTTTATGAATTATAAGTTCGTAGTTTGACATTTCTTGCTAGATATAATCATTAAAATTATATTAATCATGGTTGTTAAACATAGACGTAGAATATCTCACGACACAACATACGTTAGTATTGTCATGCGCAGAAGTCGAAAACTCTACGTCCCATCTCTCCTTAAGTTATACCAAAGTAATTATAAAATTAACTGTTTCCTTTATTTGTATTTCTTTCAATTATCTTTTCTTATTTGATATACGTCTGTTATCAGATGTCTTTTGATAAATAATAACAAACCAGGCCTTTCTATATGAACCCATATAAGAGATAATTAAATTAGATTAAAAATCAATCAAAGTATTATGTCACTTTCATATGCGAGAGTTTAGGTTACTTATATGTTATACTCAAGACTAATGAAAATGTAATGCACTTCTTTCAAACTCAAATTGTAATATTCTACAAAATGTTGCTATGTACATTTACTATGCCTCCTTGCACAGACAAAATATCATGAAGTAATTTATATCTGTATTAATGACATATGTGATGAGTTAGATAGTATGTTATATGACTTAAGGAAATTATATGATGCTATATGACATAATTGTACAAATGTGTAAATATTGTATTTATCAATTGTACTATAGGCCTGTGGCCTTTAAGTATTGAATAAAGAATGACAGATTGACTAATGAAGGGGATTTTCGGGTTTGTCCATAGATTTTGACAGATTTTCCCATGTCATCGTTATTTATTGATTATGAAGTGGCAGGTTTGAAATTTTCGAGTAAGAAACAGGATTCACATTAACACTTCAATCTTCCGTTCACATTATAAATATGTTTTCAATTGTAGCAAGTGTAAAAAGTTGACAAAGTGACATGAATGTAATAAAAAACTCGTTTTTACTTTGCGATTTTAAAATGAGATTGTTTTAAGCTCTTTGGGTATTACGAATTTGAAATTTTAGATACAGACATTTAAAGCTCGAAATATTGATGGTTTTGTTGATTTGTTTCTTTTAAGGTTAATTAAGTTCAAGAATTTTCTTTCATTTTTATAGTTTCAACTGGTACACAAGTAAAGAAACGACAATGTCCTACTCAATTCGGTCATGACACAAAATATTTTAGTTTTTATGGATTTCAAAATCATACATAACAAGTAAAACGGCATTTTCATTTACTTTATGATAATATTTTCGCTCTCTTGTACCTTTGGTGAAGTATTAAAGTATAGTTATTTTGTAGAAGCAGTATCTAATGTATTGTTGAGTAACCTGAAAGCCACAACAGGGGGTAGTGTTGCCTGTTGCCAAATTTTGTATGTTTTAACAGATCTCGCTCGAGAATGCATAAAGTTCAGTCAGTTACGGTTCTTCAGAAGCTCTAGAGTAAAGGAGTCCTCCACACTAATAACTGTTATCTTTTTCATTAACGAGATTCTGTCAACCATATAACGAGGTATTAACATTGTATGTATGTACATTAATTATTTTCTCCTTCAATACAGGACATGGTCATGTTGGGAGGCTCATTGTATTGAGTTTGAGTCTTCTGTATCTTGATACACTAACAGGAATCTATATATATATATTTATGATTATACAGATAGATATTTATCAACAGGGTGGTGGTCATTATTTATCATAATACAGTGACTTCGAAAATATGGCTAAAACACAAATGAAAACCTTAAAAAAGATTGGTTTATTCAAATTCAAGTACGTAGTGTTTGAACACATATATTTTATTCTGTAAGTGGTTGTTAAAATTGTTTTAAAATCTTGATACTCTGACAGGAAACTCAGTTAATTATAAAAATACTATACCGTGTCGTGCTACAAAGATATTTAAAGACAAATAAAAGCATTTTTATTATATGATTGGCGGTGAAATACCGAGATCTATCAACGGAGATAAAATGGAAAGTTTTATCAGTCACTGGAGGCTGATAACAACAATGGTATGACGTCATCGAACAATGGTCTGACGCAATGACACGCTCATGAGGTCATGTTGTTGCTTAGGCGACAGGCGTCCTTTAGAACCAACTAAACATAAATTCGCTTCAACTTTGATAGGAATACAACGAAAATAATAAATAGAAAATTTGTGTTTTCTTGACAAATACCTCGTTTATGTCATCTCGTGAGGCAGAATAGTTTAATATTTTCACTCGTCGCTGCGTCACTTAAGATATAAACTTTCTTCCTCACTCGATGAGATAAACAGGGTATTTGTCAAGAAAACACAAATATCCTCTAAATATTGCAATATTCTTTTTTGTTTGTAGATGATAATTGTATTTAGTCAATGAGTGTTTAAACATCTTTATTATTTTATGATCTTTGTAACTAAGAACAAACGTGAGTTCATTAACTCATAATATGCTAAAATTTTCTTTCCAATTATATGAAAAGGTTTGCATGTTGACCATTGTCAGTTACTTATCATGTGGAAATACTTATATCATTTCACACCGAAAGGGTTCTGTTGCTTGTTACCTAGCAAGTTTGGTATGTTTCAACTAAACTCCCCTACACAAGAAACTTTAAACCAAGCTTCTTCACTTGATAGAAGATATAATAACGAACCATTTGATGTTTTTTAAGGTATTATGGTGAGCATTCAATTTCAATCGTTTACGAAACCAAACAGTTTGTGTCACTTACACATTGAAGGGGTATGCCAATGTTTCTGATTAATTCGTAGGTCAATTTGGAAGATGTCTTTGATTCATAAATGCCAACGGGTTTCTTGATATAGGAAACTGTTTCAGAGTCATGAGTGCCCTCTACTGACCTCTAGACAAGCAAAAATACGTTGGGTAATGGAGTTCATGAGACGTTAAATGACGTAATCCGGTAGTCGTCTCCTCTCTTCATGAATCATCTTGTCAAGCTCATTTATGGTCTGAGGTGGTTATATCGTGGCCTAACTTGTTTGGCAACGTTGTCCCGTTGACGATCTTTCGGCGACAATTTAAGGGAACTATTTCGCTGCTGCGACATGGCTAGACGTTGACTTGACGTTTTGCTGGGCAAGGATATCACAGTCAGTCTGACAGTACGGGGTCTGATATTATCTTGGTGTAGAAACGGTCTGTGTGTAAATCTTTTCTTGGAACTTGCTATCAAGGATGCAAACCATAAATGTCTAAAGCATTTTATATCATTCTAGAACGTTTGCAAGTACATTGCAATTTTTATCAAAGAAGTCTCCAAAATGCAAACAATATTATTTTGGTGGTGATCAAATCCTCTTTCCTAGGGTTACTTTATGATATTAAACTGTTTCATTAATTACAACAGCTTATTATTATTCATTTAATTTATGCATATCAAGGTGTAAAATATCTTTTGTAGGGGCGTTTACAATGCTGATAAAGCTGCAAGTATGAGTCGATATTCAGCAGAAAATTACATCAAGGCTCAAGCCAATCTTACAACATCCTACAATATTTTATGGTTTTTAGTTGGAGACATTTATATTTGATATATCTTGGGAGTGTTTGAATGATGAGTTGATCAGTGTTATTTTGACTTTTCAATATTTCATATGCTGGATCTCGCTACCATACGAGTCTAAGCCAATTCACCTCTTCAACCACTTCTGATCCTGCATAGCAAGAATATTATGTACAGCGCTGAAGATTTTATTAAAATTAGCGCTTTATAAAATGAAACGTTTATAGTTAATAGTTTATAGTTTATAGCTATATCATATGTTTGTGGCAGTAGTGATAATTATCGTTAATTCCTGGGCTTGTGGTTTCCACTACCTTGTGTTGTGTGTGGTTATGTGTCTTAAACATTGAAGGTCAGGTCCTGTTACGCTTTTATCTACTTCCCGGTAATGGGTTCACGTTCAAGGAAGTCTCCAATAGAATCCTCTATAATTGTCAATTACTCACAGACTGCCGGGGGAGGAGGCTTCGTTTGTTGACTGACAAGTTCCACTGATGATCCATGTATATGTTAGTGGATAATGTAATGAAAGCAGAAAACAGTAAAACACCCTGAACATCCTGTAAGTTGAAACATAAGGTACAATCTGCCTTTTAAGATAAACAACTCAGTTTCCAGAGACACTTGATAACATGTTTAAGGTATTTATTTGCAATGTGTTTGAATTCACGTCATGATTTACCAAACACCAATATCACGTAGTTATAGGTTTTCAAATATTATTGACTATGTAAATAATGTTCTTTTAGGCATAAAGCTTATATTAAGTGGAATATCATAGTGGAATAGCATAGTGGAATGTTAATGATTGTCTTAATCTTTGGATTTGTGCATGTTTAAGTGAATGTCTTTTTAATTACCCTTTGGACACATGTGAAGCCGAATACAATATCTTATCTCCTCGAAGAAGATTTATCACTGGGATATCAGCATGACAATCTTCATAAAACTGTATTGACACTTTGAAACAATTTAATAACATGCATCTTCACTATGTTATGATGATCCTGGGATCAAATAGAGTAGGTCCGTAAATCTCAAGTGCTCATCAATCACAGGCACCTTCTCTGGAGACGTTCATTGAAGTATTAATATTTATAAACAAAGTTGTGATAAATCTTTGTCGATTTTTCCATAGGGATGTTCATTTACATATTTGACAGTTCTAGATGTTCGAAGACTATGCCACAACGTTTATCCAGATATTGGTGTTTCTTATAGAGATAGGTCTTCTTTGAAACAAACTTTAGAGATGCATTTGGCAATCGTCACTAAGATTCACATGGATTAGAAATCATTTTTAAAGTGGAAAGTATTATACATAATAATTATATCAGAATGTTAATTCAGAAAACAAACAAACTCTATACACCTTAGGAATTGTAAAGGTCTCATTCCAAATTCTTAGTTTCTTATCCCTAAACTTGTATTGCTATAGAAACCTTTCAGTACTAACGAATCTCATTTTCTCTTAAATAGATAACTAAGAATTAACTGCTCAAATCAAAGTTTACCTCCGGTAATAGTCTCAAGTTCGCTAACTTGAGAACACTTCAAAAGATTTCTTGTTCCATGCAGTTACTAGTAGACTATCTAAAGGAAGTTGATCCTTATTTAAAGGTAAATTATAGTGTGTCCAATTATATATCTTACCAGTAGGATATTGTAATAGCAAATCTTGTTGGATGAATTAAGAAAGCATGTTCTCCTAAAATGTATTTTGATGTTAAGATAATGATTTCGTCATGTTTGTAAGGAAGGAAATATATATCATCTCATATATATGAAGGAAATATATATATATATATATACATTTTGAACTAAAGGATGGTGGCACGATTCAACTAGTTTGTCATCGTATATATGTTACAGTCAATATGTCAAACCAGCCATTTTGCCAAATGCCTGAACGATTTAGTCATTTGACCAAATGGCTGAAAAATGACACCAGAGCATCAAGACGTAGTTGTAGAACAGTAAACACACACACATATTAACACTGTTGTAGCATTCATGTATATTCATATGCCAATAATATGGCTGTTATTGAAACTATTTATTGCAACAATTTAGACTCACGCGGTTACATTTCATAAAGCCCTGTCTACCTGTCGTCGATTCTGATTTGACAGCCTCACGTAGTGATATTAATCTATATTTTTCGATTTCTTCCAAATTTAAGATTTCTTTCTGGGCAAACATCACACTGATTTTTATTTCAATACACTTTTAATTATTACTTTGTAGATCGTGGGGTGCTTCAATGCAAAGGAAAAGATCCTTCAACACACAACATTTTGATTTTCAAATGCTCCTGATAAACCATTATTCACTTGAAACTACCTTGTGGAAGTGACTAAATGTCGAATGTCCACTTGTCTACATGATGCAAATTCCCTTGTAAGGATTGGCCTTACAACTGCACCTTTCGTTCTTGGCCGCTTTCACTTCTTCTGACAGTCAAGGAGTAATTATTTGAAAAGTTCAATCGACTCACGTGCTACATTAGCATATTTCTTTGCAAATTCCTTCAGCATTCTGTCTCTTCAACCATGACCAATTGTTAAGTGTGTTGGGACATCATATGTTTCTTCAATATTGACAAAATACAACTCTGTCGAGTCACCATGTTCATGTTTTTTTATCAGTTTTTCAATTTTGCCACATTCATCTATATATTCATATTTGTTCAAAAGATAATAGTCACTATTTGTCTTTAAGTCAGTTTCATGTTCTTCGGTCTGGCATTTATTGAAAAAAAACCCTCTTCTCTTGGAATTAAAACCTTTATACTTTTTGGTAATTGAGCCACAAGATTATTGATTCACAACACTTCAGTGACATGTTATAACTATTTTGACATATTGCCTAAACAGTCACAGTCAAATTGTCAAAAACACAAGGTCCAATTTCAGTCATTTAGCTAAATGCCTAGAAAAGTTAGTCATTTCATCAAATGACTGATTGTCGCAGAGTTCACGTTATAATAATTTGGACTCCAAGTGTTTTCAACAATGTTCCAGTTTTTCAACACGTGGATGTTGCCATCAGAGAGTGGACAGATAAGGGAGAAGGAATCGAAAAGGAACACAAGGAAAGAAAGGCAAAGTGTGAGAAGATTGGGCCTGGTTCTTCTGGTACTTGGAGATAAAAGCTACAACAAGCCAACTAAAGGACCCAAACAACCAGGCATGGTTTTGAGTCTCGTGGCGAGGTATATTACTATGATCCTTAAATGTGAACAGCAATGCTTCAAGATGAAATGTATTCATTGCGTCATGTTCAATGTCAGACGTGTACCTTGAAAAGCAGTGTCGTCGTGATATGACTGCTCAAATAACATAGATAAGAAGACTGAGGACAAGTACATAGATTATGTAATTATGTTCTTTCAACAGAGACACATTATAGGGTCAATTTGGTCGTGAAAAGGACAATCTGTTCTAAATTCTGTTCCTCCTATGTATACACATGCGCATAAAAATATAATCTAAGATCAATTATAAAATCGTAAATTTAATTCATTAAAGGAAACATTTTTCATAAGAAGGACGAATTGTTGTGCATGCTCAATAATTTTAAGAGTAAATTGTATGCCAAGCAATATATGATTTACAAAAACTTGATACTTGTATCGGCAGCAGAGTAAATTAGATTTTAATTTGAAATATATATCATGTTGTTTACAGTTACATCTAGATTTGAACATTGATTTATGATAGTGAGTTGTAATGTATTGTAATATGTAAGCTGAAGCTGCTACTTGTTTACATATCACGATGTAAGAATCTAGTATCACAAACTAATGGGAATCACCTTCACCTTCTGTTCAGTTTATAACATATCTTAGCTCTCTAAGCATTTATTTGATATCAGTGGATTCTCAGCACAATATTACTTACTTCCGCTGTCTGCTTTAAAGAGACCCAGAGTATGTTGATAGGATCACATATGTCCAATTTTGAAATCGATGTTATTACATCGGGAACCACCAACTGTTACTGAAAATAACCAGTTAAAGGTCAATCAGGACATTAGAGCGAAAATACGGCCATTCAAAGTCGGGATTTTGATCGATAACCGGACAATGTGGCTCGAGTGGCGTTCGCAAATTCGCTAAACGTAATTTTGAAACCTTGTCATAAGCTGACAGGAAGATATATTCGATTCGATAGTTTTTATTAGGTATTGTAACTAATAGGTAGATTAATTGGATGCATAATTTCGAATATTAAACGCATTTGAGATGTTTTCTTAATCTTCCCATAAAATCAAGCATTTTAGAGATATTATGCATAAATGGATATATTTGCAAGTCCTGTGATGAGATATGAACTTCAATCAGGATATTAGATATTTTGTAGCTAATCAAAACCAAATAAAATTTTAAGAAAGATACTCTGTGTCACTTTAAACACAGCAATCTGTCCCCAAAGTTTACCTCTCATAACTGGAACTTCATCTTGTCTCAGTTTGATTTTACTTACTTGAGGGCACCTCCATATCATGTACTTCAAACACTTGAGATACTCCAAAAGCTTCGTCTGAAACGGTTGTGATGATATAAGACTTTTCTTTAGTACTCGCGGGGGATTTTTCTTCAAATAAGATCAAATAAATCCTGTGGTAAGACGTCTTATGTCATGTAAGAAAACCATCTATTAAGGCATTGTTGATAATATATACATGTATATCATTAATTTTTTTGTAAATTCAATAGGAATTTGTCACGGAAACAAGTATTTCAACTTGTTCTTAGCGTGGTCATCAATATTTGAGATTAATTTCCACCACGGAAGGGGTTTTCTCATTCGTCAATTCGAGTTTTTAATCATATCATCTTTGTCCTGCGTGTCCGAAATTCTTCTCTACCACTTTTGCCTCACTAGGCCAGGTGAATGTCTAATTTATTTATACCCACAAAACATTTCAATGGGACACGTTTTAGCTACTCCCATCTTACGTATGATTTTGACTAAATATAATCTTGCCTTTAAACTTGAAGCCATTTTGATATCACGTGTTGTGTCTCGTATCGAAAATGATACTTTGTAGAGTATCTAAAGTCAACTGCTTTTCTTGCCAACACTGTATCGTAGACTAATTTAGGTATTTATTGTATTTATAAACTAAAATTTATTTTCATTTCTGTGTAACAAAAATTATTTATTATAAAGACAAGGTTTCTTAAAAGACCATGTTGGATCATTCGAATACAAAGAAATATTCATCTGATTTTTGATATTTTTGCAAACAGATTGTTGACTCTGCGAACCCAAAATTCGAAGTTTTACATTTTAGATTTAACAATCACTGAGTGAGTTCAAGAATGCTTTAAATTCGTTATATATTGACAATGGGCGACCGTTAGTGAGTTTAGCTGAAGACTTCATCAGAACTAAACCAAGGAATATATGGATGACAACTTCTTTGTTCATTGTATGCGACGTTTCGACACAGATTCTTGTGTCGTTCTCAAGCAGAGGAAGAGTAATGAGCTAGGGGCATATATATAAGTAAATAATACAATGCACAGTGACAACAACTTAATGAAGAGAGTAAATGTAATTAAACAGGGATAGTGGTAGGAAACCAGTAATGTACAATGAGGTGCGTTACATTTAATTGATAGAGGCCAGTGATGTACATAAGTGATTACAGTTAATTAAATGTAACGCACTTCATTGTACATTACTGGTTTCCTACCACTATCCCTGTTTAATTACATTTACTCTCTTCATTAAGTTGTTGTCACTGTGCATTGTATTATTTACTTATATATATGCCCCTAGCTCATTACTCTTCCTCTGCTTGAGAACGACACAAGAATCTGTGTCGAAACGTCGCATACAATGAACAAAGAAGTTGTCATCCATATATTCCTCAGCATTATTGTCATCCCAACTTCTAAAATGCCTCTCAAAGAAACTAAACCAAGACATGATATTTGCTCCTCAGCTGCCTCTTGAGGATATTCGTCTACTAGACTTGAAGTCAAGGGCATTTTAAGAACCTGAGAGTGTATACTATTTCTAATAGCGTGAATTTTTTGTATCGCAGTTAATGGCTTATGTGACTCGTAAATGACTCTCATAATGAGAGATAACTTCATTTAATATTAATGTTACGGGTAATGTTGCTAATGAGAATTGTTCAACAGTGTTTCCGATTATGAGATGGTATTTATCGATTGACCTTAGACTGGATATGGTTTGTGATCAATAAACCTATCCCATGATTTCTTAATCTATTATCAAATAACTTCTTTTTTGGGTATATATTTTGTGTTATTTCCAACGATTCCAATAGTACTACACACCAGCTTTATTCTGAGCATAAGTCAGCCTTGAACTATAGGTATGTAATAAACAGAATATTGTTATCCAATGATGAAATGAGATTTCCACAGTTCCATTTACTATATGCTCTTACTATATACTTGGTATCGGAATTTAACAGTTAATCACGCAATTGTACCACTTCTGGGAGTCTGAAGGAGGTGGGAATTTTAAATGTAATTTGGTTGTGAATACAAAATAACTTCAATCATATTTAATGAAAGACGTTTTGGTACCGATTCAGTGAGTACTGTCTACACTCGTGTCTCTCTTTAGTTGTTTCCCACCACAGATCCCTTTAATTGTATAGACTATCAAACTTAACATCTAGCAGCAGACACATGCCAATAAATGAATTCACTGAACTCATGGAAACATTGACTTTTGGTAGTTGAGATCTGTTTTGACAGAAGTATTTGAGCTCGCCACAAATATAAGCATCAATTACACAATCTAATGCAAATTACCTTTTTGTGTATTTTAATGAGATCCTAAAAGTGGACGTAAATTACTAAAAATTAAAATAAATAATGATGTGGTGAGATTAAAAACTACCCACATTTTTGACAGTACAAAAATCTACATATAGAAGTAACATGTATGTTAAAAAAATCAATAATCCAGTTAAGGTGATGGTGAGGTCATCAATAATTGGATGAGTTTTGGCCCAGAGTTGAACATCAGGAAAATTTGTCATTCTCATACATCAGTGACAGTATTCATCAAATGATGTATTTTTTTCTATGTCTAAAATGCCGAATCTATCATTTCTTATACGACCGTAATCAAATTACTGTATCTGGGCCATATCCGTAGGAGTTGAGTTTTTGGATATACTCAGCACATTAAGGAAGGATTTTTTCTCAATTGTCAATTTGAGTTTGAAACATATCATATTTTTCCAGCGTGCCAGGCATTCTTACTTACCACTTTTACCTCACTGAGAAAATTGAATATCTATTTTATTTATACCCACTGAACACTTCAATGCTGACATCTGACATATGATTTTGACTCAATAAAATATTAGCTTGAAACTTGAAGCCATTCATATATGACGTTTTGTGTCCTGTATCGAGAATGATACTTGTAGAGTATTTAAAGTATCGGGTTATAGCTGGTTTTGTGTCAACTGTTTTTCTTGCCAACACTTAATCTTGAAATATTTATGTATTTATTATACTGTTAAACTAACATCAGGAAGTTTGGTCATTCTCATACATGAGTGACAGTATTCATCAAATGATGTTTCTCCTATGTGTCTAAAATGCCGAATCTATCATTTGTTTTGCGACTGTAATCAAATTACTGTATCTGAGTCTTTTCCCTAGGAGTCGAGTTTATATATATATTCAGCACATTAAGTTAGGCTGAGATATTTAATGTTATGCTTCCGATTTTCTTTGCTTATAACTTCTTCAAAGTTGTGACTGTTATTATTTTCTTTCTTTTCTATGAAACATACAATGTTATCATAAAATCAATCACATTTTTAAGTACCTTAAGTAAATTTGAACATTTTAGGATCGAAAATCTCACGAACAAAACTCTGAAAAAGATTAGTAGGATATGCGAGTTTCTTGAGCCTAATGCATTTCGTGCTGAAGATAAGTCATTGAAAAACGAATTAAACCACTCTTTTGAAACATCATTTGTTGAAAGTTTGATATCAATTTTACATGTTTGGGTCAACTAGTTCGACGTCAGAAGTACCGAAAAGTAAATTTACACATCTTTTGACTGAAAATCACACACCCAAAAAAGATTTTTTTAAAGGGCGACTGGGATATGTAGAATAAGTAGCATATGTAATACGTTTGGCTGTTCGTGATTAAATTAAGCTGTTGGAATTACACCACTCGGTAGAAAAATCATTTGTTGAAAGTTTGATATCATATTTACATTTACATGTTTTGACCAACAATAAAATACATATTTCGTACCCTCTGCAAATTTGCCGAAGTATTAAACGAACCCACGTTTAGTGACGTCATCCACTACATTTTGTTGATAATCGTTTATGCCAAACCCTCAATATATAGCCCATACATTTATTACTTCATGAAACAGCTATGATCTTCGTAGGACTGGTAACAGGTAAATTTTCACTCTCGCCTCCTTAACGTTTTTGATCCAAAACCCTAGCACTGATCAGTCCCACGTCTCTCCACAGACCGGAAACAGTTAACTATCTTCTCCTTGAGATTGGAAAGATACATTTATTCTATTTCAACTGTTTCATGTCAGTCAACTGTAGACTAATTTATTTTTTCAGGACCAGCACATAAGTTGTAATTTAAGAACATGTACCAATGCTTGTAATGTAAAAGCCTATTTTATAGAACATACCATTTCATTGTTTTCGATGCAATATCGATGCACCGTATGACAACGATTTAACTTCTTCTTCCGTTTTTCATTTATGTTGAATGACAAGTTTCCAAGTCAGTGAAAATGTTATTTATAGGAATTGTTAGAGTTTAATGTGTCATTGAAATAGCATGTTACCAATAAATTGAAACAAAATTAAACTAAAAGGCAACAAGTTTGGATTTCGACAATTAAACAATCAACAACAGGAAATTGTTCTTGAATAAGTCATTCGATGTATTAGAAACACAGCATTGTTCAGATTTCATCTCTTTGAAAAGTTTTCAAAATGCAAAAATTATTCATGAATTTAAAGTACCTAAGGACATATATTTCTATGATAAATTGAACTTAGGAAAGGTTTGCGTCTTCTTCTTTGCATAGTTAACATAGAAACATTGTTATTTGTCTTTTCATCTTCTTTTTCGTCTGTGAAGGGTTCAACAAAACGTGATCTTATCACACAACACGTCTTTCAGTTTCATTCTCATACATCAAACAGTTCTTTTATCAGATTATGCTGGCGTGGTTGAAATATCAAACTGATGTTTTTTTCACATGATGAAGGACAAAACCAAAGTTTAAAAGTTTCCTTCATTGCGTCTGTATTCTTCTTAGTGGTACACGATGCTATCTTAATCGATGAAAAAGAGTAAGGAATTATATAATAAATTATATAATAATTATATATAAAATACCACAATTGCCTCATCACCAATATATTTGATACATCCCACATAATGCACATATTGCACAAAGAAATGTTAAAGTGTTCATTCCTTTCAGTTGTTTGTGTGTATTAAAACACTGTAATCAAATTTTAATATTTTCGCTTTCTAGTTGTTTTTTCATCAGTAGAATAAAAAACTAGAACTTTTCACTTGTTTCTGTATTTGCAAGTCAAATACAATCTTATGTACTCATTTAAAACCTAAATTTCAGATATTTTATTTTGACAAACGGAAGTGACGGACAAGTACATGTATGCAGAGAATGAGCCCACTGATATCGATGTTCCTGACTTGTACTAGTGCAGTTCAAGCTTATCTAAGAATTAACAGTTATTCAATGACAATATTCAAATCAACAGATCTTATATCTTTAGGTTATTATATGAAGACAAAGGCTGTAGAGAACACATACATTCTACGGACTTTTTGTTATTGTCTTCAAACTTTTATCACATATATGTGAACAAACGTCATTACAGGGCGCAGCACTAACTAGTGGCATTGTGTAATACGCCATGCATCAAATGATAACGCCACACTTTGTGTTCACATCTTCCACTAAAGTCAAATTATCACTTTTACCAAATGAAATATGAAAACGAAAGCTGCAATTTAGGGGAACCAATTACATAGTGACAAAAAAAACTCCTAAAACTAGATTACAGAGATTTATCACACAACAGAATGTATAGTTAAAGTCGATTTTGCTTTTACGTATAGTCAACTTCCTGAAGTAGTTTTAACTGAGAATATTATACTAGATGCTATCAGTGCAAAGTGAAGTAACTTGTTATACCTTTAGGCATATTCTCCAAGCTTCGTGCTGGTTTGATTTAACTCTATGTATGTAAACAAAAGGAAATCAACAGTCTATTACCAGGTAATTGTCTTAAAGATCTTTGCACTATAATGTACCAATCATTACACACTGGCTCCTTTGTAAGGACACATGTGTTCAAAAACCATACTAACCCTATCCAATGAGAACTTATAAAGCCAAATGGATGAACACTAGTATTCATGTGGATGAACACTAGTATTCACGTGGATGAACACTAGTGTTCATTGTCATGAATACTGGTTGGGATAATCGTCAACCTTGCATTTCACAGCAACAACAAAACACAATGAAACGAACAATAATTCTTTATCAGGGATCCTTCTTTTCAGGTTTACATGTAATATTTATTTATTGTGACATGGCCGCAGTTATTCACAACTGTTGAGGATCCCGTGTCGTTCAAAGCGCTGTTGACACCAGAGCTGTTCTGCGTCTTCTTTTCTTTGCTCACTGTAAGATTTTCTGCTGTACCTGCTCCGCTGTCCCTCAAAAGTGCGGAGACATGGCGTTTCTGGGAATCGGATGACCGCTTGTATGATTCCACAGCTTCACTCCTGTGCCCTGTCTGTTCACGGATCAACTGTTCAGGGATATCAAGTTGGAACAGACGAGTTGCCGTGGTGGCCCGTAGGGAGTGGTTAGTGAAGTAACCTTCAACCTTGGCGTCAGACATGATCCTCTTCACTGTTCCTTCCAGTTTGTTGTGGCCAATGCGGTTCAGACTGAACCAAGTTTCATCTTTTGGTTTCTCAAGGGGGCGGAAGTAGAAGGCCTCTGGGGAAGAATTTGGATGTAATTTGCTGATATAATGTTTGAAAATGTAGACAGGACAACGATCAGGGTTCTCTAGATTAGCATAAGCACGTGCGCTGTGAGGGTCAATGTTTCTGTGTTTAAGTCCTCCGCGATATGTTTTTGACACTGTTTCAGTATATCCAAGATATTGAAACCCATCACTATCTTCTTTTATTTCAAAATTCTTTTGCGACAAGTCACGGTGCTCCATTCCGCCACGTAATCCGAAATTTATGCCGTTCTGCCAAAAAACGGTATCCACCAAAGCTCTTGGAGATGACGCTCCAAGAATGCCCTTGGCCCACAACATCTCCTCTCTTTCTTTAGAAATTACTTTGGCCTTTTTTCTGTGTAAGGAAACTACCTTCTCGCACATGCTTTGCATGGTTCTATCAATTGAAGTCTTCAGATCCTTAAATGTGGAGTCGGCAAAAACATCGACAGGATGTCCCTCTGTCGCTAGATGTCGCTGTATTCCGCACATTATTCCGAGAACAATTTCTCCTTTGTATAAGGAACCGTCCGTCTTTCGTAATGATGCAACGAACAGGGACAAGATCTCATTGATTTCTGGGTTAGAGAAGTTGTGAAGGTCATGTTCACTTGTCGACAGCATATGATAAATCGCCACCGTGTCACCACTTTTTATCTGCCCATTATCCAGGAACTCCTTCCTCCAATTGGTGAACAAGTTGTAGGCCCACTTGTTTTTCCTACGGGTGTTTTCTGGGATAAAAGGCTTCTTGATGTCACTGAGATGTGCGTCCGTTACCTCGGCGAAACGTTTTGTTGCACCTGTAAAAGAGACCATAGTAATGATAACTAATAGTTTAGTGAAAATATATTCTTTTTAAATGCAAAAACAGTAACGGAAGAATATTGGTGAAATAGTTTGTGAAGATAAGTTAAGATTCTGTATCACAAAAACATGTCTAATGATTGTTGTAATATTTGCTATTTGGGGGGTACATGGTGGCATACGTATTCACTTAGGTAGTTTATGATGTAATGAGAGAAGTATCATCCTTACAATTTACCTGTATACCTGTGGAATTGTCGTATAAGTAATGTCAACAATAAAGGGCAAACTTCTTAAAACGACATGACGTGTACGAATTTGTAGATATAGAACTGCTGTGATTTACGTAGAGACAACTCTAGTAGGAATTGCTTAGATGTTCGTGACCGGTAGACTGGAACGTTATATAAGTTCGTTTCAGTGTAAAAAATACGTTCAAATACTGATGCGTAAAATGTTCCAAAAGAATGCATTTGTGTCGACATATTTCACAATTAAACTTAAAAAATGATGGCATAATAACATTATATTATTATTGATAACGTCAGTCAAATGCATACCTGTCGGATCCTCTCCACTTCTCAGAAGAGCCATGATAGGGTCTAGATCCGAATCCTCACTTACGGGTTCTGTTGAATTGAACAGTATTTGTGTTTTTATTTATTATACATATATATTATAAAACGTTGGTAACTCTGAATTGCGTTTAACTAAAATATACTTTAGACAAACACGTTTAACACGTTTGATATTGTCGTTATTTTAAGTAATACTTCATCAAGATATGTAATTACAACACATGTTTAACAATTATGCCTTGTGGATATATATAACATTTAAACATTATTCAAAATGCCTTTTTACGGGTTGAAATGCTAGAAACTTGTTTATTCGTTGCATATTTCGAAACATATTATAACTTGCGTCAATGTCAGCAAAGAGCACTTACATGACAAGAAAATGTATTCACACGTGCGTTTTCACACTAACTGTCTAACTCTTCTTTATCGACGAATATTTAGCATTCACATTTTTAACGTAATTCAAATTACGGAATATACACGATAAAGCATGTTTGTTTCTATTTCCGCGATTACTTTAATGTCATAATTTCACTTACCACTTTCGACTGTATATTTCGTTTGAGTTAACGACAGCTCCTGGCTTTCATAATCATCCATGATGTCCAATATTTTACTTGTTGCTTCATCTGTAGCATAACCTTCTTCATTCATTTTGCCAGAGTGTAAATAATTTACCGACCTCGGCTCGGGATTCATAGTTGATGAACACTAAAGCACGTGCCTTCAAATTGCACGTGCTTTAGTGTTCATCAACTATGAATCCCTGCGCCTCGGTCAGTAATTTATATATACATGATAAAGATATGTATTTATGTCTAGCTAGTTAAATATAGTTAATTATACATTTTAAACAGGCTCTAATTAAAAGGACAGTGCTCTATTTAAAACATCAAAGTGTATATCATTGATCACATGTATGCTTTGTAGTTGTTTAAAATCCCATCGTTATATCATCAAAGCCTACAGGAAGAAAAAAGTACGTCAAGCATCCAAAATGCTTGTAATTGCGCAGTGAACGGAATTTAATGATGTCTTCCGGTTGCTTGCCTTGTTATAACTAAGTATCTCTCTTGGTTTAAGAAGCGTGTTCTCCAAGTTGATATTCGTGCGTACATTAATGGCACAACTGATTTTCGTCACATAGATTTATGTGAAATCTCTTTTTATTTGTTCTTTACAAAAGTGAACGTTCTAAACATGCACTTGTAAAATTTCAATAAACCACATTGATACAGAAAATCTATCAATTAATTTGAACCAATGCAGTTCATTTTCGCTTGAAAGTAAGGCATCATTTAAACCTTTCCTACAGTAGCTTTTATTGGTGTTGGAATGGAGGTCACTTCAAAGAGAATAATGCAATGATCAATCTAATTAGGACACGTAGGTGAGTAGATGAAAACTCTTGCAGCTCATTACTGTATAAGGTGATGGAAGATCCATTAGACCAGGATGTTCATTGATTATCTGCACCTTCACTCCAGGAAATGATCATGGAAGGAAGGTAGTTGTATTGATCCTGTCTTCTGTGTCTTGATGCAACAACATCATCGACTAATATACAAAAGTAAACCACAGATTGGTTGCTTGAAATTTAATTTTACAGTGTTTGAACACATACATTATATTTTGTAAGTGGTTGTTATTACTGGTCTACGTTTATATAATTCCTCATTCATTGTTGCTTCAATTCTTGCTAGTGATGTTGCAAGTTAAGACTTAGATGCGTTATTGGTTAAAATAGTTATAAGAACGTGTAGGTATGAATATCAGAGGCTAAAACACACATGTAAACCACAGATTGGTTGCTTGAAATTTAATTATACAGTATTTGAACACATATATTATATTTTGTAAGTGGTTGTTATTACTGGTCTAAATCCATTGCAATCAGAACAGCGGCATTTTTATTTATGTATCAAATGGTGAGATATCGATGTCCATTCTCACCATATAAACGGGTTTGCATGTTGATAATTTTTACCACTGCTCGAGTATTAAAGACAATACAAAAAGTGACTAATGAAGAAAACGTTTATATAATTCCTCATTCATTGTTGTTTCATTCTGAGAGAAATAAAGAGGGTTTTGTTGCTTCAATTCTTGTAAGTAATGTTGCAAGCTAGGACTTAGATGCGTCCTCGGTTAAAATAGTTATAAGAAGGAGTAGGTATGGATTCTTTCTAGCTGTTCTTAAAAATAGAACTTAAAATGAATTTCAATAATACACACTAGTAAACAAAATCACTCTATAAGAACCAATTGACTTCTCTTCATTAGCAGACAAACATCACTCTCAAATCCATACAGTGTAGGATAGTTACAGGTTCCTTATTAGATGGTGAGTTGACATATCCTCTACACTGATGATAGATAATGAAATGTTGTCCCTATTGTCATTCCATTAACGAGTTTAACTGATGTCCACCTCACTAACGAGTTTTGTTGTAATTATCCTAATTAACATTTCACAAAGCTGTACATCATTACATCAATTCTGGTTCATTCACTGATCATGAGGACACGAGGGTATGGATCAATGTTAAATAGAGGTTATCTTGAAAGTGTGTTTTGGGATCGTAAATATCCTGCATTAGGAATAAACATTGTATTTTGCGAGCCTTGGTTAGATAAATACATAGTGTTTATTCCTAATTGGAATATTGTAGAATTGTGATAAGCAAATGCCTTTAAAAAGAATTTTCACTTTTTATACATCCGAGTATGATAGATATATAGTTGATGTCTTGTCTGTTAAAATGCACTTGGGGCCATGATTCCCTTTATACTCGTGTTTGACTTTTAAGTTAAATAATTACGAATAAAGATACTTTCTTTATAGTGGGAGTTCATGTACATGAAAGGATCTTCTTAAATAATTCAAAACAAAGTTTAGTGAACGTCTGAAGACATGACATAACTATGTTTCAGTCGCACTTTTCACTTGGGGGTTTCAACACTGCGTGTCTAGTATGTAGATGTTAGATTTGAAGGTCATGTAATATGATGTTATAATCAACTTCCAATAATTGTTTCATGTTCAAGGAAATCTCCAATAGAATTCTCTATAATTGTCAATTACTCACAGACTGCCGGGAGAGGAGGCTTCGTTTGTTGACGGACAAGTTCCTCTGATGACCCTTCTATGTAAACATCGACATAGTTGTGTCAAAATCAGAAAACACTAAGATGTATCAAGAAGTTTGATGTGAATTGGAGTTAAGTCCCCACTCTATCAATCTAAGTACGGCCAGTCCCCTAATGAATCTTCAGTGTTACAGTAGACGTGAACAGAAAAAAGATAACCTGAAAGTTTAAAGTTGAGCTCGTATTCTATAATCCCACAACTGCAAACACAAAATAAATGTTGTAATGTTTACATTGATAAATTTATGATGTTTTTCTTTGTTTTTTTATGTCTTTTACAACCATAAAGGAAACAGAACCTTTAATTCTGCTACTCATGGTAGATGTTTCTTCAAATTAAACCAAGTAAATCAAAATTTTCATCCGGAAAACATATCTTATCATTCTATATTTTGTATATACACTGAACTCGACCCTGTCACGAAAACAAGTAATTCAATTTGTTTTTCTGGTAAACATGTTTGTTTGGTCGTCACAAATTAATCAAAGTTACCGCTCCATCACAGACATTTCGCATTCATCATTTAATGAATCAATGTTTGCTTTGTTTCAAATGATAAGTCGAGTCTGAACACACACGTTAACCTTTTCTTCGTGTTTAATGAAAATATCATATCAAGGTAAACTTCATATATGACTGTAATGGAATATAGGTAGTCCTTATGAGACATTTATTCAGAGAAGACAATGTTTGCGATATTGTGATATTCTTTTTAGATTTTATTTCAAACAATATAATCTATTACTTTTCCGATTGACTAGATTTTATAGTTTCCTATTTCATATTCATATGTTTTTTTCCATATTGCAGTAAACAACAATCATATGCTTTTTGTAAAAACCAAACGTTAAACAATAATTTGAGATATATATGAATGCTTACTATAAAATTGATTATCAAATAAAGCTTTCATAAAAGTATTTTGGGAATGAATTCAGATGTTGCAGAACTAACTTCAGATTTGGCTATGTTTTTATCTTAAGCAAAAGTACCATATGCCATTGTTTCAAAAATCTTGGTTTTGTACTACATGTATGACTGCATTTTGCCCGGGCACCTTGTCTGATACAGAGGGTGCAGGGAACATGTGCAAACCGATTTTCAAGCCACAATTGCTCAAGCGCAGACATATATTATTTACCTGCATTTATCTATTAAACATATTCGTTAGGTTTTTGAACACTCACATGTTGATAGATTTGATTGGTTGGAGGTTACAAAAATAAGATTGTAGAAGTTTTGTGTAAGTAGATGGAGTTGAAGTGTTATTCATTTATCATTTTTTGATAAGATATAAAAACGGTCAGTAGTGAAAATATGAAAATGAATGAATGAAAAAATTGAAATATTCATTGACAATTTAAAGAGGCTTGTAAAGATCTGAGTTGCACTTCAATAACATAATATACACATATCAAAGTTACTTAATAAACCTTGATTGGATTAATACACACTTTTTTTCATGATAACAACTTTAATAATTAAATATTTTGGTGAAAATGTCAATGTTTGAAAAATATCAAGCTACTCTTTGAATTACAGCCATTTCTATTTCATTCTACTTTATACAACATTTTAAAAATATCAGTTCAGACCGTGACTATGAAGAAACAAACTTTCAGAGATTATGTCTCTTTATAGACAATCTTGACAGCTCAGCTAGAAGTTGTCAGTTCTTCTTTCCATAAACGTGGTTACATGACTAGAAATCATCATCAGTAGTAGTCACGCGATAAGATTGCAAATCTTGCAAATATTCAAAATAAACTTTCAATTCGACAAAGACGATCAAAGTTTACCTGTATGAAAATTAAAGAATCTCACCCAAGTGTCTTCTGATATCAAATATATTAACACGAGTTGATAAAGGTAACAAATATCTGAGACTTGCTTTGGTTCTATCAACGAGCGTTGATATATTTTATGTCAGAAGACACGAGGGTGAGATTCTATTTATCATCCAAAATCATTTTTCATCACATTCACATGAAAAGTATACATCTTTGAAAAACGCCATAGCCCTACATCTCCTGAACAAGTGATGTCAAAGCGTTATGACGCCATAGCATTGTGGCGTCGTTGTGTTTATGACGTCATAGCATTGTGACCCCATCACTGATGATATAAAACGTTTGTGATGTCACGTATTTTCTGATTACAGGGCATTGTCCAAAATCTACTGTCAAAACTATATCTCCTATGAGATATCGCTTGATCTTCCACAAGCAATATCTCCATAGTTGTGGATGATAAATTTGATTTCAACTTTCCAATGTTTTACGACACCCATCCTTTTTTGTATATAGTCTCCTGTTTTGAATAAAAGCAGCGTTTCCATGGAATGTAGATTATTGACGTCAAAACATGTTAGAAACAATGACGCCTCTTCTTTACGTCTATCAAAATTAAAGAGACATTTATATCTCCTCTCAGTTCTCATTTAAAGCGGATAGTTTGATATTACAGGTAATGGCTCATGTGGCTTTCATTGAAGGAAAATCATGTCTGTTGATAACGAACGAACACCTCATCAATGTGTCAATGTTACTTTAAAAACTCTAACTCTACTAAGAATTACATTTCCTATCAGGTATGGTTTGCAACCAATACAAAATAGTTGCGGTAGATTTCCAAACGTCTCATTTGATCAGTGAATTTACATATTATTGAAAGATTATAATCAAACATCGTCCAACATCAACCATTTATAAGGCTTAAAACATAATAAACATAAAATACCTTTGGTACGTATAAAACGGAAAAGAAAATTGCCATAAAATGTGCAAAAAGATACTACTAACTTTGTTTCATCAACAGTGAGTGACGTTTGATTTTTGCTGTACGTAGATAGCAAAACATCTAGTGAAAATACATTTTATTTGTGTTTTGTTTTGCATATTATGACTATGTGTCTGACTATGATAATTACTGATTTTCGTGATAAAATATAGTTATTCCCTGTGTTGAGGATTAAGATGTTTTTTTGTCATTCTCGTTCATCAGCGAAAGATGATATATTTTTTCTTTTTCTGAAAAGCCAAATTTATCATTTCTTATAACACTAATCAAATTACTGTTAGGCAAGTTCGATGTGGTCGACTTTGGAAACATTAAAGATAAGCTAGAGCTAAAGAAAACACTGGTATGTAGTAAGTTTGGTGTAACAGATTTGATTTTCATTAACTGTTTAAACGTAACTTATTGATAACTTGCTTGTGCCGCCATGCTCAATCGATTTTCCCTCTACACACGAAAAACATGTATGAAAGAATGATGTCTTTCGTGAACCTTCGTCATCATTGAAATTGATATTCATGACTCTGTAAGCACTCCCGGTCCATACCGCAAAAAAATAAATATGCCTATATTACTATTTATTTACTATTTCAGTAGTCCATGACTTCAATGTCACACCCTTAATGTATAAATTCAATATGTGATATGTAATATTGTTATAATTGGGATCTCATAATCTGCAACGATCTTTACATGTTCGGATCAAGTCCCTTGAACCCTAGATGCGGGCACCAGCACTGATGCTACCAGCAAACTTTGTCAAACCACAAAAATCATTTTTCAATTAAATTTCTCTTTACTTGAATTCCAAATTCCGAATTGATTTTCCTTGAGGCCTGGATATTGGTTTTATTAGTGCTGTCTAAGGTTTTAAATTGAAAAAGCCTTCTTACCATTCAACTTACTTTCTTACTTTTTCTCTGATCACAACATGATGCTAAATGTAAAATCTCTTTATCGATTGAAAAACATTTTTTTCCCCAGTTCAATCGATTTTCATTCATTTTGAGGTTACAGACTTGAATCTCTCTGACAGATGCCGGATGCACTTTCACACTTCATGTCTTCAAATAACATTTCAATGTGGTTTTCGGATGTAAGAAGTGCTGAAATATATACATACTGACATTAATGGAATTGAAAACGTTTTTTTAAATCTGTTACTTTTTTCGCTTTAAATATTTGATATTTTATTGTAATACAAACAAACCCTATTGTTTTGTAATCTAAACTTTATATTTTATTTTTTAAATTCGATTTGTCATTTTAGGAAGATATTTTTGTGTATTTGAATGTGTGAATATGAGAATATCAAAATTCCATATTTCATGCAATAGTCACAAAACGTTATTTACACAGAATCAATGCAACCAGTATGGTTAATTCCTCTATGTCAGTAAGCTGTAACATTGATGGTATTGATTAACCTTACTTGCTCTGGGGATAATGACGTGACCAAGCATCAAATAAGCCTTGTCCTTCCCATCTTATCATGTTTGTCCTCAGTTCTAATTACTTTTAAAATTGTTAGTATAATAAATATTTTGTTTTGGATTAATTCTAAGAATCATGGCCTCTTCACGTTAGTAACGAATACTTTACTATTGTAATGAAAAATGACTGTTGATACGATTCATTCTTCTTCATTTACTTTGTTTTTTTCATTATTTAAATTTTTTTTAAATATCACATCGCATTTTGTTACTTATCTACCAATTAGGCACAAAATTAAAAAAGATTGGCCGATAACAAATAGTGGGTCATAAACAATCTCTGCATATCCTAAGAAATATGATATTCCCGCAATTAGTTCTATTGATGTCACTTCAAAGAGAATAATGTTTTAAAGTACGCTAATGAGAAGTGGAACCTAAAGGCTCCTGACTGTTTATCGTTATTGAAGATCCATTTGACCGAGTTTGTACATTGATTATCTGCACCTTCACTCCAGGAAATGATGATGCGGGAAAGCTAATTGTATGGTCCTCAAAGATGTTCTGTACCTTGATCCGTCCACACGGAAGTCGATTGATTATACAGATACCATTCCAGATGATCTTAATACTACAGTAAGAATATACGCAAAGGCTGCTTGTTTTGTAAATAATGATCTTAGATTAAGGTAAACGAAGTTATGATACACGTCATTGTGTATTTCACTTAAAGCATTATTAAAAACCTTTCTCGTGTATTTCCCTTTGATAAGGATCAAAGTAACACAATTGTAGTCTTTGATATCCTACATACATAACTCTGTTATCTAGTGTCATTTTGTATTACTCGAGTGAAATGGTGGATCTCTATATGTTGATGTTTATATTCATTAGTAGTTTACAAAAAAGACAAATGAATGAATTTGAATTTGTAGTCAAAGTATTTTTTCAATATAGACTAAAGCACTCTTGACGAACCAGATGACTTCACTTTATTACTGAGCAACAGACTCTCAATTAGTATGATGAAGTGAAGAGATAGTTAAAGCTTCCTAATTTGCTATCAGTGAGATAGCCTTTACGCTAATGGCAGATAATGAAATGTTGTCAGTTTTGTCTAGCTGGCTAACGAGATTAAAAGTAGACAGCTTTACATCAGCCTTAGATCATTATAGCAATGGACATTTCGTTCTGATCTCCATTCATGAAGAAGAAATGAATGTTTAGAAATAAACTATAGTTTCTATAGTTCTTTTACGCTAACAAAAATTTCAAACAGCAGAATGATATTTTTTTTAAATGTGTATTATCGTAGAAAAAAAATCTATGAAAAAGTCGGTGTCGATACAAAATCTTAAACTAAAACCAAGATGCAAACACATGTTGATGTAATGCATGAACAACATCATTAGCAGAATTTCTTGTTGGAAGAAGTTAAAGGGGCAGTACCAGGGCTTGCGGATTTCACTACCTTGTGTTATAGTTATGTGTCTTAAACTTTGAAGGTCAGGTCCTAATTTGCCGTAATCTACTTCCCGGTAATGGGTTCACATTCAAGGAAGTCTCCAATAGAATCCTCTATAACTGTCAATTACCCACAGACTGCCGAGGGAGGAGGCTTCGTTTGTTGACTGACAAGTTCCTCTGTTGATCGTTCTATGTTAGTGGATAATGTTGCAATGAAAGCAGAAAACAGTAAAAAACAAACACCAATTTCACATAAGCATTGGTTTTCAAATATCATAGAGTATGTAAATAATGTCTTTTTGGGCATTATGCTCATATTTCGTGGCGCTAATATTGGGATGTTCGAATTCATTGATTTTAATGGAATATTGATGATTGTTATATACTTTGGATGTGTGCATGTGTGATTCGTTTAAGTGAATATCGTTTTAATTACCCTTTGGACAAACGTGGAGTTTAATATAATATCTTATCTCCTCAAAGAAGATTTATCACTCACTGGGATATCACCATGACAATCTTCATAAAACTGTATTGACACTTTGAAACAACTTCATAACATGCATCTTGAATATGTTCTGATGATCCTGGGATCAAATAGAGTAGGTCCGTAAGTCACGAGTGCTCATCAATCACAGGCACCTTCTCAGGAGACGTTCATGTACGTATTAATATTTATAACCCAATCTTAATCAATTTGTCCAGAAGGGATACTCATTACATATTTGACAGTTCTAGATGTTTGAAGACTGTATGTCACAACGTCTTTCCCGATATCGGTGTTCTTTATAGAGAGAAATCATCTTTAAACTAAATTTAGAGCTGCATTTGGCAAACGTCACTAAGATTCACATTGATTAGACATCATTGTAAAAGTGGAATGATAGTCTTTAAACTTTCGACAATATATTTTCCTACAGTAAATTCATATTTTTCATTCGATCCCCTTAGGAAACATACCACTTATAAATAATGCTTTGACATCACGGTTACCTATGATGTTGGTGACCTATGATGTTGAGTTCTATAGAGGCCGACGGCTTCTAGTCCGAAAGGCCGAAAAGTAGATTATGAGTATTTTCTATAATTTCGCGATTATTTTAATAAACAGAATAATATATTCGTGCCCTTGCTATGTTCGTGACACTTGTGCCTAAACGTCATCATATCCCTCGCTCTCGTTCTGAAAATACCAATATTAGGGCATTCCTGTCTCATATCATATCCCATATTTAGTACTATCACTGTCATAGTCCCAAACGTTTAATCGTAAAGTATCAAAAGAATTAAGATTGGTTTCACATACAAATACCCTTAAATAATTTTCTTCAGCAGCTATTAAGGATAATCTTGCCTTTAAAACAAAAATCATAACAATCTTGCCATTATGTTTCTAGCACACCAAAATGAATGCCACTAATAGGAATCTAACATAATTTCATACTTATTATATTTAACTGTATAATATTATCTGCATGTTGTAATAATATTTTTCATGATTGAATACATATGACAAGATATATATATAACCATCAATACAGCCGTATTTCTCAATACAAGTACAATATGATTAAGGGAATATTTCTAAAGGTTTTGTGTTTTAAACTATGAACTGTTATCTCGCATATTACATACTGTTGTTGATATTACATTACCCTAGATCCATGTGCTCTGGAGTATTCTGTGTTCTAAATATAAATCCTTATAATAGTAGAATTATACAAACAATGATCATCATTATAGGATTATTATTATACAAAATGAAATATCAAAATGTTAATTCAGAAAACAAACTCTATACACCTTAGGAATTGTAAAGGTCTCGTTCCAAATTCCTTAGTTTCTTATCCCTAAACTTGTATTGCTATAGAAACATTTCAGTACTAACGAATCTCATTTTCTCTTAAATAGATAACTAAGAATTAATTACTCAAATCAGAGCTTACCTCCGGTAATAGTCTCAAGTTCACTTACTTGAGAACACTTCAAAGATTTCTCGTTACTTGCAATTTCTCGTAGACTATCTAAAGGACGTTGATCCTTATTAAAGGTAAATCATAGTGTGTCCAAATGATATATCTTACCAGTAGATATTTTAATAGCAAATCTTGTTGGATGAATAAAAAAAGCATGTTCTCCAAAAAATATATTTTGAAGTTAAGATAATGATTTCGTCATGTTTGTAAGGAAGGAAATATTTATCATCTGATATATATACATATATATCATATTTATTTTGTAATTGAGTTCACGTTATGAGAAGAAAAAAATATTTTGATTACAAACTAGTTGAATCATGCCTTCAGTTCAAAATGTATTATCATGCTCTGGTTCGAAATGTGTAAATATCCGTTTTCTCTAATTCAGTTTTATTGAAAATTCATTGAATGATTTTATAAAATAGATTGAAGAAGACAGCTCATTCAGCAGAATGGTCACCGGAAGAGAATTGGGTTTAATTACAGTGTAGTCAGCTGTCAAGAAACATAGTATAGTGAGTGAGAGAGTGAGTTTGGACTACAAGTGTTTTCAACAATATTCCAGTTTTTTTAACACGTGGATGTTGCCATCTGAGAGTGGACAGATAAGGGAGAAGGAATCGAAAAGGAACACAAGGAAAGAAAGGCAAAGTGTGAGAAGATTGGGCCTGGTTCTTCTGGTACTTGGAGATAAAAGCTACAACAAGCCAACTAAAGAACCCAAACAACCAGGCCATGGTTTTGAGTCTCGTGGCGAGGTATATTACAATGATCCTTAGATGCGAACAGCAATGCCTCAAGAAGAAACGTATTCATTGCGTCATGTTCAATGTCAGACGTGTACCTTGAAAAGCAGTGTCGTCGTTATAAGACTGCCCAAATAACATAGATTAGAAGATTGAGGATGAGTACGTTAACTATGTAATTATGTTCTTTCAATAGAGACACATTATAGGGTCAATTTGGTCGTGAAATATGTTCTAAATTCTGTTCAATCTATGTATACACATGCGCATAAAAATATAATCTAAGATCAATTATAAAATCTTAAATTTTAATTCATTAAAGGAAACATTTTTCATAAGAAGGACGAATTGTTGTGCATGCTCAATAACTTTAAGAGTAAATTGTATGCCAAGCAATATATGATTTACAAAAACTTGATACTTTTACAACTTGTATCGGCAGCAGAGTAAATTAGATTTTAATTTGAATATATATCATGTTGTTTACAGTTAAATCTAGATTTGCACATAAAATGCTGCATGAAAACATTGAATTACGATGGTGAGTTGTAAAGTATTGTTATATATGTAAGCTGAAGCTGCTAATTGTTTATATATCACGATGTAAGAATCTAGTATCACATGCTTATGGGAATCACCTTCACCTTCTGTTCAGTTTATAACATATCTTAACTCTCTTAACATTTATTTAATATCAGTGCATTCTCAGTACAATATTACTTACTTCCGCTGTCTGCTTTAAACACAGCAATCTGTCCCCAAAGTTTACCTCTCATAACTGGATGTTTTCATCTTGTCTCAGTTTGACTTAATTCACTTGAGGTCACCTCAATATCATGTACTTCAAATACTCCAAAAGCTTCGTCTGAAACTACTGTGATGATATAAGACTTTTCTTTAGTACTCGCGGAAGATTTTTCTTCAAATAAGATCAAATAAACCATGTGGTAAGACGTCTTTTGTCATGTAAGAAAACCATCTGTTAAGGCATTTTTAATAATATATACATGTCATTAATCTTTTTGTAAATTCAATAGGAATTTGTCATGGAAACAAGTATTTCTTAGCGTGGTCATCAATATTTGAGATTAATTTCCACCACGGAAGGGGTTTTCTCATTCGTCAATTCGTAGTTTTTAATCATATCATCTTTGTCCTGCGTGTCCGAAATACCTATCTACCATTTTCACCTCACTAGGCAAGGTGGATGTCTCATTTATTTATACCCACAGAACATTTCAATGGGACACGTTTTAGCTACTCACATTTTACGTATGATTTTGACTAAATATAATCTTGGCTTTCAACACTTGAAGTAATTTTGATATCACGTGTTGTGTTCCGCATCGAGAATGCTACTTTGTAGAGTATCTAAAGTCAACTGCTTTTCTTGCCAACACTGTATCGTAGACTAATTTAGGTATTTATTGTATTTATAAACTAAAATATATTTTCATTTCTGTGTAACAAGAAACATTTATTATAAAAACAATGTTTCTTAAATTCGAATTCGAATACAAAGAAACACTCATTTGACTTTTGATTTTATGCAAACAGATCGTTGACTCTGCAACCCAAAATTCGATTTTTTACATTTTAGACTTAACAATCACTGAGTGAGTTCAAGAATGCTTTAAATTCTTTATATATTGACAATGGGTGACCGTTAGTGAGTTTAGCTGAAGACTTCATCAGAACTAAATCAAGACATGATATTTGCTCCTCAGCTGTCTCTTGAGGATATTCGTCTACTAGACTTGAAGTCAAGGGCATTTAAAGAACCTTAGAGTGTATACTATTTCTAGTAGCGTGATTTTTTGTATCGCAGTTAATGGCTTATGTGACTCGTAAATGACTCTCATAATGAGAGATAACTTCATTAAATATCAATGTTCCGGGTAATGTTGCTAATGAGAATTGTTCAACATGTTTCCGATTATGAGATGGTATTTTCCAATTGATTTTAGACTGGATATGGTTTGTAATCAATAAACCTATCCCATGCTTTCTTAATCTATTATCAAATAACTTCATTTTGTGGTATATATTTTAAATAGTACCACACACCAGCTTTATTCTGAGCCCAAGTCAGCCTTGAACTATGGATAATTTTTATGTAATAAACAGAATATAGTTATCCAATGGCGAAATGAGTTCAACTTTACGCATATTAGTATATGCTCTAATAATTTGCCTGGTATCGGAATAAAACAATTGAGCATGCAGTTGCACATTTACCTGGGAGTATGAAGGAGGCGGGAAATTAAAATGTAATTTGGTTGTGAATACAAAATAAACTTCAATCATATTTAATGAAAGACGTTTTGAGACCGATTCAATGAGCACTGTCTACACTCGTGTCTCTCTTTAGTTGTTTCAAACCACAGATCCCTTTAATTGTATAGACTATCAAACTTAACATCTAGCAGCAGACACATGCCAATAAATGAATTCACTGAACTCATGGAAACATTGACTTTTGCTGTTTGAGATCTGTTTTGACAGAAGTATTTGAGCTCGCCACAAATATAAGCATCAATTACACAATCTAATGCAAATCACCTTTTTGTGTATTTTAATGAGATCCTAAAAGCGTACGTTAATAACTAAAAATTAAAACAAATAATGATGTGGTGAGAAGATTAAAAACTACCCAAATTTTTGACAGTACAAAAATCTACATATAGAAGTAACATGTATGTTAAAAAATCAATAATCCAGATAAGGTGATGGTGAGGTCATCAATAATTGGATGAGTTTTTTCCCAGAGTTGAACATCAGGAATTTTTGTCATTCTCATACATCAGTGACAGTATTCATCAAAAATGATGTATTTTTTTCTATGTCTAAAATGCCGAATCTATCATTTCTTATACGGCCGTAATCAAATTACTGTATCTGGGCCATATCCGTAGGAGTTGAGTTTTTGGATATACTCAGCACATTAAGGAAGGATTTTTTCTCAATTGTCAATTTGAGTTTGAAACATATCATATTTTTCCAGCGTGCCAGGTATTCTTACTTACCACTTTTACCTCACTGAGAAAATTGAATATCTATTTTATTTATACCCACTGAACACTTCAATGCTGACATCTGACATATGATTTTGACTTAATAAAATATTAGCTTGAAACTTGAAGCCATTCATATATGACGTAGTGTGTCCTGTATCGAGAATGATACTTGTAGAGTATTTAAAGTATCTGGTTATAGCTGGTTTTGTGTCAACTGTTTTTCTTGCCAACACTGTATCTTGAAATATTTATGTATTAATTATACTGTTAAACTAACATCAGGAAGTTTGGTCATTACATCAGTGACAGTATTCATCAAATGATGTTTCTCTTATGTGTATAAAATGAATCTATCATTTCTTATGCAACTGTAATCAAATTACTGTATCTGAGTCATATCCCTAGGAGTTGAGTTTTTATATATATTCAGCACATTAAGTTAGGCTGAGATATTTAATGTTATGCTTCTGATTTTCTTTGCTTATAACGTCTTCAAAGTTGTGACTGTAATTATTTTCTTTCTTTTCTATGAAACATACAATGTTATCATAAAATCAATCACATTTTTAAGTACCTTAAGTAAATTTGAACATTTTAGGATCGAAAATCACACGAACAAAAATCTGAAAAACATTAGTTTCTTGAGCCTTGCAGTTCGTGTTGAATTTAAACGAATTACACCACTCTTTAGAAACATCATTTGTTGAAAGTTTGATATCATATTTACATTTGGGTCAACTAGTTCGACGTCAGAAGTACCGAAAAGTAAATTTACACATCTTTGGACCGAAAATCACACACCTAAAAAATATTTTTTAAGGGCGACTGGGATATGTAGAGTAAGTAGCATATGTGCATATAGTTATGCTGTTAGTGATTAAATTCAGCTGTTGGAATTACACCACTCGGTAGAAAAATCATTTGTTGAAAGTTTGATATCATATTAACATGTTTTCAACAACATTAAAATACATATTTCGACGTCAAAATTGCAGTACCCTCTGCAAATTTGCCGAATTATTAAACGAACCCACTTTTAGTGACGTCATCTACCACATACTGTTTATAATCGTTTATGCCAAACCCTCAATACATAGCCCATACATTTATTACTTAATGAAACAGCTTTGATCTTCGAAGGACTGGTAACAGGTAAATTTTCACTCCTACCTGCGACAGAACAATTTCTTTAACGTGTTTGATCCAATCCGCTAGTACTGATCAGTCCCACGTCTCCCCACAGACCGGAAACAGTGAACTATCTTCTCCTTGAGATTTCAACTGTTTCATGTCAGTCAACTGTAGACTAATTTAGTTTTTCAGGACCAGCACATCAGGTGTAATTTAAGAACATGTACCAATGCTTGTACTGTAAAACCCTATTTTATAGAACATACCATTTCATTGTTTTCGATGCCATATCGATGCACCGTATGACAACCATTTAACTTCTTCTTCTGTTTTTCATTTATGTTGAATGACAAGTTTCCAAGTCAGTGAAAATGTTATTTATAGGAATTGTTAGAGTTTAATGTGTCATTGAAATAGCATGTTACCAATAAATTGAAACAAAATTAAACTAAAAGGCAACAAGTTTGGATTTCGACAACGTAACAATCAACAAGAGGAAATTGTTCGGGAATAGGTCAATCAATGTATAAGAAACACAGCATTTTTCAGATTTCATCTCTTTGAAAAGTTTTCAAAATGAAAAAATTATTCATGAAGTTAAAGTTCCTAAGGACATATATTTCTATGATAAATTGAGTTTAGGAAAAGTTTTCTTCTTTGCAAAGTTAACGGGTAGAACCATTGTTATTTGTCTTTTCATCTTCTTTTGCGTCTGTGAAGGGTTCAACAAAACGTGATCTTATCACATAACACTTCTTTGTAGTTTCATTCTCATACATCAACAGTTCTTTAATCAGATTATACTGGCATGGTTCTCTGAAATATCAAACGGATGTTTTTTTCACATGATGAAAGACAAAACCAAAGTTTAAAATTTCCTTCATTGCTTCTGCATTCTTCTTAGTGGTGCTGGCTTAGTCGATGAGAAAGAGTAAGGAATTATGTGATAAATGCTATAACATAACATAAAAATACCACAATTGCCTCATCACCAATATATTTGATACATCCCACATAATGCACATATTGCCCATATTGCACAAAGAAATGTAAAAGTGTTAATTCCTTTCAGTTGTTTGTGTGTATTGAAACACTGTAATCATATGTTAATATTTTCGCTTTCTAGTTGTTTTTTTCATCAGGAGAATAAAAAACTAAACTTGTTCACTTGTTTCTGTATTTTCAAGTCAAAAACAATCTTATCTACTCATTTAAAACCTACAATTTCTGAATTTTATTTTGGACAAATGGAAGTGATGGACACGTATGCAGAGAATGAGCCCACTGATCTTCCTGACTTGACAGTTCTAGTGCAGCACAAACTCATCTGAGAATTAACAGTTATTCACTGACAATATTCAAATCAACAGATAAAGATGTGAAAGGATTCCTTCTGAAAAGTAAATGGTCTGCTGTTAATAATAATTAGTAATATTGCAATTTCCAGCCTTTTAAATGTTTATTTAAGGTCTGTAGCTTTGGTAAAATCAGAGTATGTCCATCTTATATCTCTTGGTTTTTATGTGAAGACAAAAGCTGTAGAGACCACATACGTTTTTTTGCATATCGTCTTCAAACTTTTATCACATATATGTGAACAAACGTCATTACAGGGCGCGGCACTAATTAGTGGCATTGTGTAATACGCCATGCATCAAATGATGACGCCACACTTTGTGAACACATCTTCCACTAAAGTCAAATTATCACTTTTACCAAATGAAATATGAAAACGAAAGCTGCAATTTAGGGGAACCAATTACATAGTGACAAAAAAACCTCCTAAAACTAGTGGAGTGCAGCTCACTCCTGTAATTTAAAAGGACAACATAAATTGATAAATTTCATCAAATACCATTTAATTTCCCTCAGTCTAATATTTACAATATATACAATAATGGTCAAATTCCCACAATAATTTGGGTTGGTAATTACATTATTTCACCAAGTGTGAACTGGGGGCTTATTCAATATAAACCCAAGCTTATATATTCATTTAAAGCAATTGAAAATCACACATGTTGCCCCGACGGCCAACAGCACAACAAAAATCACCAAGTCCCAGTCAGTTGGCACGTGCAACAAGATGCACGAGCTGAAATAGACATTCTGGCCAACAACAACAACTTGCTGCGTTTTGGAGATTGTTTACTGTTCGGGAACAGCTCTTCAGCTCATTCCCCCCTCCTTGACAGAATAAAATCTGTCAATAAACATTATTTACATTTTAACGAATGAAAACAAATTCAAATGTCAAATTCTGAAACAAAAATCATATAAAACGCTCAAACTCAATTCACAACTCCAAAATGATAAAATCACCATCACATCCCAAAGGAATCACATTTTCATTACTTTACTTCACATTTCATTATTTCACTTCACATTTCATTATTTCACTTCACATTTCATTATTTCACTTCACATTTCATTATTTCATTTCACATTTCATTATTTCACAAATTTCATCACAAAACAACATTTACATATTAACACATCACTCAGCATCATCGAATTTCCATGAATATCCATCCACGAATACTTATCCATGAATCCTCACCATCCATGAATTATCACCATCCACGAATCATCTCCCAAGAATCCCAACCACAGAGAACTCCATCCTAGGGAATCTTCAACCGCGGGTCTTGATCCATGGGTCCAGGGTCTTGGTCCTTTCTCCAGGGGTCGCCAGGGTCTTGGTCCTTTCTCCAGGGGTCGCCAGGGTCTTGGTCCTTTCTCCTAGACTCCTCTTCTTCCAGGTTCGTAGTCCTGGCATCCGGGGACTCATCATCCAAGGGGTTCCACTCCAGAGGACAGATCCGACTGACTGCCCTAGTAAGTATCGACTTTCCAACTTGTACGTCGACCACTCGTACAGCACCATCAACTCCAGGATACGTCCTCACAACTGTACCTAGTTGCCATTGTCCTCTAGGGGTGTTTGGTGAAATTACCAAAACAACATCGTTTACCCTAGGATCTGGGCGTATTTTAGTCCATTTTTTGCGAGAATTCAAACTTGGCAACCATTCTCGCATCCATCTGCGCCAAAAGTGACGAACCAACTCTTGTATTCTACGCCAGTGTTTCTGGGGATGGAAATCTGTGCTGTCAACAGATTCTGGTGCAAAAATACCTCCAATTTGGCCGTGAAGGAAATGGTTTGGTGTGAGGGGAGAAACATCATTTGGATGTGTCGATTTATAGGTAAGAGGTCTTGAATTAATGAGACTTTCAGCACCTGTCATAGCCGTCATGAGATCTTCGTCTGTGATGTCACACTTACTCAATATGGCAAAAATAGCTCGTTTAGCTGCTTTGATCATCGTTTCAAATACTCCTCCAATTTGAGGAGCATGTGGAGGGTTAAAAAGCCATTTAACACCTCTGTTAGCTAAAGACCTACCGATGATGTCTTTGTCCATTTGCTGAGTAAGTTCCTTGAGTTCGTTCACGGCCCTAACAAAATTGGTGCCGTTATCAGATAGCATCAGTTGGGGAAGTCCCCTCCTATTGACCATTCTAAAGAAGGCATTCAAGAAGGAATCTGTATTCAGCCCAAAAAAACTCCAGATGAACAGCCCGAGTTTTGAGACATGTAAAGAGGCAGAGATAACGTTTTTGTCTCTTTTTGCCTCTTCCCTGAATTGTGAAGAAAGGTCCAGCAAAATCGACCCCAGTTTCAGTAAAGGCTCTGAAAGAAGGCTGAACTCGGAACTTTGGTAATGGTGCCATTACTGGATTAACTGGTTTAGCTTTTGCTTTTCTACACCTGGCACATTCGTGTTCCCATGCTCTAATAGCTTCCCTGCCAGATATGATCCAGAATCTCGCCGAGATCAAAGACAAAGTTTGATTTGTGCCCATAACATGATGACCCATCTCATGATAATGCTTAACAATTAGCTTGGTCACCCAATGGTAACGAGGCAAAATTATTGGAAACCTGGATTCCAAGGACAGACAATCTGCATGTTCTAATCTGCCATGTAGTCTCATGATACCATCATCATCAAGAACAGGCTGCAAACTGATGAGCTTTGAATTTGATGATATCAACTTTCCTTTGGATAAAGCTTGATACTCCTCAGGAAATTCATCTTTTTGAACTTTGGTAAGTATTTTCATTTCAGCATCTTTGATTTAATCCAATGTCAATTCACCCATCTTCTTCAATTCAGGGACTGGCGAGCAGTTGTGCAAGAACCTATAGACCCATGCTGTAACTCTGACAAGTCTTTGCCAGCTAGAAAACCGTGTAGGTTTCAGTTTGAAATCTGCATCTGAAGGCATAACGACCAAAGAGGAATCCTGAACTTCAGAATTGTAATGACCACTTTGAGGAGGCCATTCTGATTCATCTTGTTCAAGGAAAGGAGGACCACGCCACCAGAATGTACTGCCAATTAACTGTGAAGCTGAAACACCTCGTGTTATCATATCAGCAGGATTCAACCCAGTAGGAACATGAAACCATTGAGAGGGATTCGTAAGGGATTGTATTTCACCAATTCTGTTGGCTACAAAGGGCTTGAATGATCTACTGTTGCTCTTGATCCAGCAAAGAACATTGAGGCTGTCTGACCAAAATTTGACGGTTTGTATCTCAAATTTCAAGGCTTTTGATACTGTTGCAGCTAATCGCAAACCAACCATGGCAGCCATTAATTCAAGTCTTGGTATACTAACTGCTTTCAATGGTGCAACACGACTTTTAGCCACTATCAATCTACTTGACTTTGTGCCATTTACATACACATGAACTGCATAGACAACAGCTCCAAATGCATCCTTTGATGCGTCCACAAAGACATGGTAGGCAACCAGGTAAGTATGTTCAATGCTTAAACATCTAGGTATTTCTAGATCTTTCAACTCTGCAACTTCTTGTAACCATGTTTTCATCTTTTCTTTCAGGTCTCCAGTGATGTCATCATCCCAACTGACACCAGTCATCCATGCCTGATGCAAGAGGATTTTTGCCGTAACAGCGAATGGAGCAACAAACCCTAAAGGATCGAATAGTTTTGCAACATCACTCAAGAAACTTCTCTTTGTCACATTTTCAGATTTAGAAGGCACGTCTGATTTGAATGTGAAAATATCTGTTTCAGCTTTCCACAATAACCCAAGAGTCTTTGTTGTAGGTAAATGACCTTTTCCAAGATCAATCTCTGATGCCCTGTCTTCAGATGGAATATGCTCAAGAACATGAACTGAATTCGACAGCCACTTCCGAGCATGCATTCCAGCCTTAGACCACAATTCTGCCAACTGTTTGTACAACTCAACACCTTTATCCTCATTCTCGACAGAGTCCATTCCATCATCCATGTAAGTTGATTTAGTGACAGTTTCAGCTGCCAAGGGGAATTGCCTAGCATGAATCTTAGCATGTTCTTGTGTCACATACTGTGCTAAGAAAGGGGATGATGTCACTCAAAAAACAACTCTACTGAATACATAGATATCTGGAGGAATATTTCTGTCCAAAGATCGCCAAAGAAATCTGTGATAAGGCCTATCTGAAGGTGGGATTTTAATTTGCAAATACATAGCTTCAATGTCACACACCAAAGCTTCCTGAAGCGTAGGAGCACGTCCAACAGTTCACGTTGAAGTTTGGGACCTGGGTAGATTGCATCATTCAATGACACACCATCATACTTTGCTGAAACATCATAAACCAACCTTACTTTCGTTGTTGATCTATCTGGTTTGATAATTGGAAAGTGAGGAAGAAACCATTGACCTCCTGTATCTACTTCCTGTGCAGGTACTTTGCGAATGTAATCTTTATGAAGGTATTGTTGGATAACATCCTCATAAGCATTTGCAACACACTCATTTTTTGATAGTTTCTTCTCTATGTTTGTCAGACGGCTGAAAGCCATGTCATAGTTATCTGGTAGTTTTGTTGGATCTATTTTCCACGGAATACCAACTTCATATGATCCCTTTTCATACAAAAGTGTCTCTTGTACCTTTGTCATAGCTATTTTGTCATTAGGAGACAATACAATTGAGCTCTCAGGTTTGAAATCATTAATATCCCAAAACCTATGCATCAAGGCATTCAGCTCAACATCAGTTTCGTTTGTGAAGAATACATCAGAAAATCCAGTGTGAGAACTTTTAGAACCAACGTTCCCAATGCAAGTCCATCCCAACGGAGTTCTTCTTGCAAAGGGTTCCCCTGGATTCCCACGAACTTCTTCATATGAGCAATGCAGATCCAAGTAGTCTATGCCAATCAAAATGTCAACTTTCTGACATGAGGCAACGTTTGGGAAATCAATATCCTTTAAATGATTCCATTTGTTTTTGTGTTTTTGCCAATCAATAACGCCCATGTTACCAGTTACCTTGGTAGTTGTCAAAGCACTCATTTTTGTTTTTATAGAACCATCAATACTTTGAAGAATGAACTCAACTGGTTGTGTTTCAAAGGTTTCTGTTTTCCCATTCAGAACATTCACAGAAACTTTCTGTATTTTCCCTTGCAAACCTAACTCAGAAGCTACATCTTCATTTATGTACGAACGAGTACTAGCATCATCAAGCAATGCATTTACTGTGATACTTTTCCTGCCATTCCTAAGAACTACCGGTACAGTTCTAAGAGCTGTCACTGCTCGTGGCAACAAGTAAGGCACTGTTGTGTGTGACCTTTCATCTTCAACCACTTTAACATCAGAATGTTGTTCATCAAAATCATGATTTGTGTTTTGTGCATTATGGCATGGAGGTTCACTGGAAACTTTACCACTGCTAGTTTCAGAATGAAGCATTCTGTTATGCTTCTTTGTGCAACCATTTATGCCACACTCAACTAGACGTGTACATGTCTTTGAGATATGCCCTTTGCCGAGACAAAGATAGCAAAGCTTGTTCTTTGTAATTGTTTTCCACCTATCAGGAACTTGCATACCACGAAAGGTCCTACAACGCCAAATCTCATGCTGTGCACTGCAAATGCTACACTGGTTAATCTTGTTCAACTGTGATGTGTTTGTTTCAACCTTTGAACTAATAAAGCATGACATCTTTTTCTTTGAATCAGAAGCAACCCTGTGATCATGTTTAAAACTCCTTTTGCTAACTCCATAAACAGCTTCAGAAGCAACTGTCAAGAATTCTGCTTCTTGCATGATCCACTCTCGCAAAACCTCTACAGACTCTTGTCTGCAATTATCAAAAAGCCATCTCTGGAAACTAACCACCATTGACTGTGTCATCTTTTTAAGAAGTGTTGCATAGAACAAACCATTCCCTAGCTCTTCAACCATATCAGTATCTATCAAGTGGACAACCGTAACATCTAAAAGATCAGCAAACCTCTCTACATCCTGAGCATGACCTTCTCTGATTGGTTTGAAATTGTGTAATTCTTCCATTTGAATGGCAATCAATCGACGTCTGCCACCGTATTTCCTCTCTAAACGCTCTAGAGCAATATCATAAGCTATAGCACTGTGGCCAAGACTGTCTACAACATTCAATGCTTCACCTGCAAGGTACTGCCTCAACTGTAACAGCTTGTACACCGAAGTAGCTGATGATTGGTCAATGCATGTCATGAAAGCAGATTTCCATGTTTGATAAGACCTAACATCACCTGAAAACACTGGAATCGACACTGGTTTCAAATGTTTCCACATGTCATGTTCAACAGATTTATGATAATTGCTTTGAATTTCAAAACTATTCATTGGAGGATTCTGTTGTTTACTTTCATTAAACTTTACAGTCTGAACTACGGGAGGTGTCTTGATTGTTTGTGTTTGAGGATTTGTTTGTATCTTGTTTTGTTTATTTGCCTGTGACTTAATCTTTGGTGCCATCTTGTGATCACCAACTGCCTGATCTACATTGGAATGTGTCTCAACCTTAAATATCCTGGAAAGCCCATGACTGGACAGACTGCTTGAACATTTAGCCAAATATTCTTGTGCCAATCCGATAACCTCATCAGTTTCACTATCCAATGTGACTATTTCTACATCAACCTTTTTCATGTTAATTTCATCATTAGCTTGCTTGTACGTTTGAATCAATTCAACCATGATATCCGTTGCTTTGACTTGCAACGACATCACTTGATCTATTCCATCTCTAATCACCCTTTTGGAGACATCGCCAACTTCCTCAACTAATGAGGTCAACCTATTCTTAGCTTTTGTGAAAGCACATTTTGCTTTAGTTTTTTGCTGTTTTATTTTTCTAATTTGACCTTCAAACTCACCTGTTTGATTTGATTTCTTATCAACAGGCACATCACCTTGTTTAGGGTCAAGGTCAGCCATAGTAAGAGTTGTCAAGATTTTGCTAGTTACAAATTCATTGAATTCAATATAGCCCCACTTTTTACTGAGCAAACAACCCAAAATAATCAATTAACCACGCTCTGCTACCATAAAATGGAGTGCAGCTCACTCCTGTAATTTAAAAGGACAACAGAAATGGATACATTTCATCAAATACCATTTAATTTCCCTCAGTCTAATATTTACAATATATACAATAATGGTCAAATTCCCACAATAATTTGGGTTGGTAATTACATTATTTCACCAAGTGTGAACTGGGGGCTTATTCAATATAAACCCAAGCTTATATATTCATTTAAAGCAATTGAAAATCACACATGTTGCCCCGACGGCCAACAGCGTGAGTGTGACTCAAAAATCACCAAGTCCCAGTCAGTTGGCACGTGCAACAAGATGCACGAGCTGAAATAGACATTCTGGCCAACAACAACAACTTGCTGCGTTTTGGAGATTGTTTACTGTTCGGGAACAGCTCTTCAGCTCAACTAGATTGCAAAGATTCACAGAGATTTATGCTTTTACGGATAGTCAACTTCTTGAAGTAGTTTTAACTGAGAATATTATACTAGATGCTATCAATACAAAGTGAAGTAACTTGTTATACCTTTAGGCATATTCTCCAAGCTTCGTGCTTGTTTGATTTAACCTGTTAATTACCACTCTATGTATGTAAACAAAAAGAAACCAACAGTCTATTACCAGGTAATTGTCTTAAAGATCTTTGCACAATAATGTACCAATCAATAAATGATAATGTTATGTATTTATGTCTAGCTAGTTAAATATAGTTAATTATACATCAGTATTTAGTAACATTTTACACAGGCTCTAATTAAAAGGACAGTGCTTTATTTAAAACATCAAAGCGTATATCATTGATCATATGTATGCTTTGTAGTTGTTCAACAATATATCATCAAAGCCTACAGGAAGTAAAAAGTACGTCAAGCATCTAACATGCTAGTAATTGTGCAGTGAAAGGAAATTAATGATGTCTTCCGGTTGCTTATTTATCTTGGTTTGAGGAGCGCGTTCTCCATGTTTGATATTCTTGCGTACATTAAAGGCACAACTGATTTTCGTCAAAAAAATCCATTGCATTCAGAACAGCTGCGTTTCTATTTATGTATTCAATGGTGAGATATCGATGTTCATTCTCACCATATGAACGGGTTTGCATGTTGATAATTTTACCACTGCTCGAGTATTAAAGACAATACAAAAAGTGACTAATGAAGAAAACGTTTATATAATTCCTCATTCATTGTTGTTTCATTCTGAGAGAAATAAAGAGGGTTATGTTAGTAATGTTGCAAGCTAAGACTTGGATGCGTCATTGGTTAAAATAGTTATAAGAATGCGTAGGTATGGATTCTTCCTAGCTGTTCTTAAAATTAGAATTTCAAATGAATATTAATAATACACACTAGTAAACCAAAGCACTCTATAAGAACCACTCTCTTCATTAGCAGACAAACATCACTCTCAAATCCATACAGTGTAGGAAAGTTACAGGTTCCTTATTAGATGGTGAGTTGACATATCCTCTTCACTGATGATAGATAATGAAATGTTGTCACTATTCCATTAACGAGTTTAACTGATGTCCACCTCAATAATGAGTTTTGTTGTAATTATCCTAATTAACATTTCACAAAGCTGTACATCATTACATCAATTCTGGTTCATTCACTGATCATGAGGACACGAGGGTATGGATCAATGTTAAATAGAGGTTATCTTGAAAGTGTGTTTTGGGATCGTAAATATCCTGCATTAGGAATAAACATTGTATTTTGCGAGCCTTGGTTAGATAAATACATAGTGTTTATTCCTAATGGGAATATTGTAGAATTGTGATAAGCAAATGCCTTTAAAAAGAATTTTCACTTTTTATACATCCGAGTATGATAGATATATAGTTGATGTCTTGTCTGTTAAAATGCACTTGGGGCCATGATTCCCTTTATACTTGTGTTTGACTTTTAAGTTAAATAATTACGAATAAAGATACTTTCTTTATAGTGGGAGTTCATGTACATGAAAGGATCTTCTTATATAATTCAAAACAAAGTTTAGTGAACGTCTTAAGACATGACATAACTAAGTTTCAGTCGCACTTTTCACTTGGGGGTTTCAACACTGCGTGTCTAGTATGTAGATGTTAGATTTGAAGGTCATGTACTATGATGTTATAATCAACTTCCAATAATTGTTTCATGTTCAAGGAAATCTCCAATAGAATTCTCTATAATTGTCAATTACTCACAGACTGCCGGGAGAGGAGGCTTCGTTTGTTGACGGACAAGTTCCTCTGATGACCCTTCTATGTTAACATCGACATAGTTGTGTCAAAATCAGAAAACACTAAAATGTATCAAGAAATTTGATGTGAATTGGAGTTAAGTCCCCACTCTATCAATCTAAGTATGGCCAGTCCTCCTAATGAATCTTCAGTGTTACAGTAGACGTGAACAGAAAAATGATAACCTGAAAGTTTAAAGTTGAGCTCGTATTCTATAATCCCACAACTGCAAACACAAAATAAATGTTGTAATGTTTACATTGATAAATTTATGATGTTTTTCTTTGTTTTTTTATGTCTTTTACAACCATAAAGGAAACAGAACCTTTAATTCTGCTACTCATGGTAGATGTTTCTTCAAATTAAACCAAGTAAATCAAAATTTTCATCCGGAAAACATATCTTATCATTCTATATTTTGTATATACACTGAACTCGACCCTGTCACGAAAACAAGTAATTCAATTTGTTTTTCTGGTAAACATGTTTGTGTGGTCGTCTAAAATTAATCAAAGTTACCGCTCCATCACAGACATTTCGCATTCATCATTTAATGAATCAATGTTTGCTTTGTTTCAAAACATGTTAGAAATAATGACGCCTCTTCTTGAAGTCTATCAAAATTAAAGAGACCTCTATAACTCCTCTCAGTTCTCATTTAAAGCAGATAGTTTGATATTACAGGTAATGGCTCATGTGGCTTTCATTGAAGGAAAATCATGTCTGTTGATAACGAACGAACATCTCATCAATGTGTCAATGTCACTTTTAAAACTCTAACTCTCATTTGATTAGTGAATTATTTGAAAAAAACATCAACCATTTATAAGGCTTAAAACATATGAAACATAAAATACCTTTGGTGCGTATAAAACGAAAAGAAAAACCATAAAATGTGCAAAATATACTACAAACTTTTTTTCATCCAACAGTGAGTGACGTTTGATTTTTGCTGTACGTAGATAGCATAACATCTAGTGAAAATACATTTTATTTGTGTTTTGTTTTGCATATTATGACTATGCGTCTGATTATGATAATTACTGATTTTCGTAATAAAATATAGTTCTTTCCTGTGTTGAAGATTAAGATGTTTTTTTTGTCATTCTCGTTCATCAGCGAAAGAACTCATTAAATGATATATTTTTTTTTTCTGAAATGCCAAATTTATAATTTCTTTTAACACTGTAATCAAATTACTGTTAGGCAAGTTCGATGGGACTTTGGAAACATTAAAGATAAGCTAGAGCTAAAAAAACACTGGTGTGTAGTAAGTAAGGTGTAACAGATTTTCTTTGCATAAACTGTTTAAAAGTTACTTTGATAACTTTTAATTGATAATTTGCTTGTGTCGCCATGCTCAATCGAATTTCTCTCTACACACGAAAACATGTACATATTACTTTGATTCTTCTTGTTCTACCATGCTCTATTGGTTTTCTCTCATACATGTATGTAAGAATGATGTCTTTCGTGAACCTTCGTGATCATTGAAATTGATATTTTGGACTTTGTAAGCACTCCTGGTCCATACCGCAAAAAAATATGCCTATATTACTATTTATTTACTATTTCAGTAATTCCATGACTTCAATGTCACACCCTTAATGTATGAATTTAAATAAATATTTTTAATCTTCGCACGCATTGTGATATGTAATATTGTTATAATTGGGATCTCATAATCTGCAACGATCTTTACATGTTCGAGTGAAGTCTGTTGAATCCTAGATTCGGGCACCAGCACTGATGCTACCAGCAAACTTTGTCAAACCACAAAAATCATTTTTCAATTAAATTTCTCTTTACTTGAAATCCAAATCAACTGTGCCCTAATTGATTTTCCTTGAGGCCTGGATATTGGTTTTATTAGTGCTGCCTCTGTTATTTAATTGAAAAAGCCTTCTTACCATTCAACTTACTTTCTTAACTTTTCTCTGATCACAACATGATGCTAAATGTTAAATCTCTCTATTGATTGAAAAACATTTTTTCTCCAGTTCAATCGATTTTCATTCATTTTGAGGTTACAGGTTTGATTCTCTCTGACAGATGCCTGATGCACTTTCACACTTCGTGTCTTCAACTAACATTTCAATGTGGTTTTTGGATGTAAGAAGTCCTGAAATATATCCATACTGTCATTAATGGAATTGAATTTTTTGTTTTACCTTTTACTTTTTTCGCTTTAAATATTTGATATCTTATTGCAATACATACATACCCTTTTGTTTTGTAATTCAAACTTTGGATTTTATTTTTTAAATTCGATTTGTCATTTTTGGAAGACTCTTTTTGTATTTGAATGTGTGAATATGAGAATGTCAAAATTCAATATTTTATGCAAGTTAATGACACCGAGTCAATGCAACCAGTATGGTGAATATCTCTATGTCAGCAGGCTGTACCAATGAGCTTCTTGATTAACCTTATTTGTATCTATGTAGAATCCACCATTACTTGCACAGGGGATAATGAGTAGGAATGTTAACTTTATTTCTTATTGGACCATGCATTAGATAAACCTTGTCACTCCTATCTTATTTATTTCTGTCCTTTGTTCAAAATACTTCTGAAATTGTTTATATCATACATAGTTTGTTTTGGATTAATTCTGATGCCCACGGCCTCTTCGCATAATCATATTATAAAAAATATTGTAGATAGAATTCATTCATCTTCATGTACTTTGATTTTTACATTATTTGAAAATTGTTAAAATATCACAGCATTTTGTTACTTATATATCAATTAGGCACAACATTACAAATGATTGACCGATAACAAATAGTGTGTCATAAATAATCTCTGGATATCCTAAGAAATATGATATTCCTGCAATTAGTTCTATTGATGTCACTTCAAAGAGAAAAATGTTTCAACTTACGCTAATGAGAAGTGGAATCTAAAGGCTCAAGACTGTTTAACGTTATTGAAGATCCATTTGACCGAGTTTGTACATTGATTATTTGCACCTTCACTCCAGGAAATGATGATGCGGGAAAGCTAATTGTATGGTCCTCAAAGATGTTCTGTACCTTGATCCGTCCACACGGAAGTCGATTGATTATACGGATACCATTCTAGATGATCTTCATACTACAGTAACCTTTTGAAAAAGGATATACGGAAAGTCTCCTTGAAGACAAACTTCAGAATATTCCTTTCTCGTTTTGTAAATAATTATCTTAGATTAAGATAAAAGAAGTTTTGATACGCACAATTGTGTATTACACTTAAAGCATCAACAAAAGTAAATACATTTCTCGTGTAATTGCCTTTGATAAGGATCAAAGTAATATAATTGTAGTCCTTGATATCCTACATACATACACCTGTCATCTAGTGTCATTTTGTATTACTCGAGTGAAGTATTGGATCTGTATATGTTAATGTTTATATTCATTAGTAGTTTACAAAAAGACAAATGAATAAATTTGAATTTGTAGTCAAAGTATTTTTTCAATACAGAGACTCAAGCACTCTTGACGAACCACATGGCTTCACTTTATTACTGAGCGACAGACTCTCAATTAGTATGATGAAGTGAAGAGATAGTTAAAGCCTCCTAATTTGCTATCAGTGAGATAGCCTTTACCCTAATAGCAGATAATGAAATGTTGTCAGTTTTGTCTAGCTGGCTAACGAGATTATAAAAAGACAGCTTTTACATCAGCCTTAGATCATTATAGCAATGGACATTTCGTTCTGACCTCTATTAATGAAGAAGAAATGAATGTTTAGAAATAAACTTTTCTATAGTTCTTTTACGCTTAAAAAATCTTCAAACAGCAGAATGATAATTTTTTTTAATGTGTATTATCGTAGAGCAAGTATCTATGGAATATTCGGTATCGATACAAAGTCTTAAACTAAAACCAAGATGCAAACACATGTTGATGCAATGCATAAACAATATCATTATCAGAATTTCTGTTGGAAGAAGTTAAAGGGGCAGTAGCACGTTCTTATGGGGAATATAAGGTGATGTCAGAAAAATGAAAATTAATGGTTCCAATTGAAAGGCCATGCATTTAAACTAAATGGAGTAGTAATAATTCAAATATATAACGTAAAGTTTAGCCATGCGATTCCCTTTTCTCACATAAAATGAATTAAAGGTGTTCACACAAATGGATTTTATGTGAATCTTCTTACTTTGTCCTCTGACTTTGGATGATTGGTTTGTGTAATGATATTTCTTACACTGTCAAAATAATACATTTAGCATTAACTCACAATTATCAGTGAAAAATTTAAAAAATAAAATTATCAAAAAAACGTGCTACTGCCCCTTAAAAGTGTACGTGTTCAATTAAAAGTTTTATTTTTATCAGTTTTGTCAGTAGACACATTGAAATAACTGCAGCAGTTATCTGGGAAAATACAAGAACCCTACGGTGATATATGTATATGACACTATCAATCATACATTTTATTGACACATCCACATGTCGAAATTTATGAAAATTGTTGAATAACCTGTTAAATATCCTCTTACAACTGTCCTCTCCCTTATTTAGATAGTTTTAAAAATTACGTTTGACTAATTTACATGCTTCAAAATTCCCGGTTTTTAATCATAATCACAATTTCAAATCTTCCTTATGTTACTATTCAACATTCATTGTCTAAAAAATTATTTTCCTGCAATTGTCCATACTTTACAACCAACGTCACTGTTGATGGAGTTTTGGACCCCCAACAACGCACGAACATGTAATTGCACTTTACTTTGAATATCAAATTCCAATGTTTACTATTATGTTTCTTAGTTTACAATCAATCTAAATACCGTAATCAGTAAAGGTATTCATTGAACTATTTTTAGTTTAAGTAATATTTCTTAAATAATTATCAATTTTCGACTAAATCCACATAAAAAGAATTGAACTTACATAAATCGTGCAGACTAGTATACGAGGATTTTACATTGTCGTTTCATGTCCTACAATAGGAGCACAGTGGTACCTATACCTTATTATCTATCATTAACATCATTGTGTAAAAACAAATTGAAAAAAAACCCAAACATTTTTAATGAATTGAAATGAACTGTGAAACGGGAATGCTGGTTTAAGAACAATCCTGAAGAAATGATGCAGTAAATGTTGTCGTCATGAATCATTGAACTGAAGAAATGATGCAGTATAAATGTTGTCATGAATCAATGAACTAAAGAAATGATGTAGTATATGTTGTCGTCATGAATCATTGAACTGAAGAAATGGTGCAGTATATGTTGTCGTCATGAAGCATTGAACTGAAGAATTGATGCAGTATATGTTGTCGTCATGATCCATTGAACTGAAGAATTGATGCAGTATATGTTGTCGTCATGAATCATTGAACTGAAGAAATGATGCAGTATATATATCGTCATGATCCATTGAACAGAAGAAATGATGCAGTATAAATGTCGTCATGCATCATTGAACTGAAGAAATGATGCAGTATAAATTTCATCATGATCCATTGAACTGAAGAAATGATGCAGTAAATGTTGTCGTCATGAAGCATTGAACTGAAGAAACGATGAACTATATGTTGTCGTCATGAATTATTGAACTGCAAAACTGATGCAGTATATGTTGTCATCATGAATCATGGAACTGAGGAAATGAAGAATTATATTTTGTTGTCATGAAACAAACATCAGAAAAGTTATATCAATTCAGCTTCTTATATCAATAATTGTTTAAAACGAAAAAGAATTTTGTCCAAAACACCAATTGGAAACATGACAAATATCATCCATGAGACAGTTTTCAACGATAAGCTTCCATGTCCCCCCTCTTTAGTATTAAAACACTTTTAGTTTAAAACTACTGAACATTTTAGATGTCCACAAAGAAATGGTTTGCATAAACAGAACTTTTTACATAATGCAATAGACATATAAATGATAATGAATGTTAAATATTTATATTATCTAGGCCTCTATTGTTGCCTCTTTCAAGTTGACAAAGTCAAAAGAGTCAGATATTTTGTTAAATAAAACAGTATATCTTGATCGAAGTAAGTTTTCATGAAGCATATCAAGGACTTATTTACCTGTTGAAACTGTGAAAAACGATATGAAACGGTACTCAAATGAATCAAAAGGAAATAATTTCACCCCGTCATCAAAAGGAAATAATTTCACCCCGTCATCTAAGACATTTACATTATTTCTTTGAATGAACCATTCTAACAATAGTATATTTGTTGCTTGTTTTCATCAAAATTACAATATTAATGTAGTTTGGGCTGTTTCCCTTATTCCCTCTAATATTCTTTTAAGACTGATCTTTTCTTAACTTTACTTTTCCTAAATATGAAAATGAGTTGATGATATCCACTGACAATTACTCATTTGTTGAATTAGTCACAAAACTTTTTCTAGGTATCATTAGTATTTAGTCATATAGTATTTTGGCACTGTCAAGCTAGACCTGATAAAGTATCATGTTATATTTTTGTAATATTCAAATCCCTTTCCCTCCCTCCTTGATTCTCGTCTCTGGTTTTTTATGTGGAGTCAGTCACAAAACGGTTTCTGCATGTCAAATCAAGATCGAAGGTATTAATATTTTAGAATATTTGCACTGTCAACTTAGAATTGATCTTGTATCATAGATATTCATTTAGTCATCATGTTATATTTGTGTAATATTCAAAGCCTGTTCCCTCCTTGATTCTCGTGTCAAGATGTAACACTTTCTCTGTGGCCATCTCACAGCGATGTAGTTTCCTTGGACTGGGACTGATCTGATAGTTGAATGATTCACATCGAGGATGTTGGCACAGAGGATAGCACACTCCACTGCACTGTGCACCTGTGGAGGAGACAAAGAGCAAATAGGACACTCTATGTGGAACTGATTTGTTCAAACATATCTTAAATCGAATTATTGATCTCAACTAACCAATGACCAAGAGCTCCTGAGATTTGGAGGCTTACAAATTAACCAGTGATTTTATGTTTTTGGTTCAGTTGACTTTGATCAAATACTTTCTTATCATTAAACATCTCAACCATCGATACAAAAATACAAATATATGATAAAGCTATGTATATAATGTATATACAAAAATTTACATGGATTCCAATTTTTAATCTATCAAATACTGTTTGTTCTAGTTGATGAAGATAAGTTCCAACATTAAAAATCCTCAATGATAAAATTCACGACATGAAAGGTTAAAGTTTTCATTGTACAAGTCCTTTCAGCTTCATAGAAAAACAGTAGATTCTTCTCGATAAAATGACAATATTGATGTAGTTTTGCTTGTGTGACCAAAAGTAATGGTCTTAGTTGAAATGAATAATTAACAAGAGAAGCTCATGTGGTAATCTCAATTAATGGCAGTCAGACCTTTAAGTGCGTTTGATTTATGAGATGATGTCCGTTAAAAACATTATAGATAAACCACGTTCTAATATCAATTTTGAATCACAAAACTAATTCAAAGAGAATGAACACACATAAAATCAAAACTGAACAATGTATTATCCAAAGTGAAATAACGCTTAATAGCGTGACACGAGTCTTAACAATCACAATGAATTGAAGTCATCATTGAAGAAGTATTTGAATTAACAAATATAACAAGTGTAAGGCATCATTTGTTCTCAAAACAACATACACAAGAGTATCACTTTGTAACTTATTTACTGTGCCCTATCCAATAATGTGAGTAAATCGCACAACATGTTCAGTTTAATTGGGTACACTGTGTCAAACACATAAACGTCTCTCCATGATTGTCAGATGCATGTTGAGACCTTACTACACATTACAATTATAACAAACTGAATAGTTCTATGAATAGTTCTATGAAGTATACCTACAAATATGGTATTACTTCACACGACTATATCTGGTTACAATTTCAAATGCAAAGAGAGTGTATGAACTTTTTGGTCAAAACAGTTGAAAAATAAAAAAACCTGCATTTGCCTCTAAAGACTGAATCGGTGTTACTAAGATACTTGTGAAAAATATATAACCATAGAAATGTACTGACATTATCGAAACAATATCTTAGTTTAAAAGGTTTGTACCAGGGGTAAAATGACTACTCACAGGTTCAACAGGGACCTTTCTCCGACATGTGTCTCTACTCCAGGTTCTGCACAGACTCCCCACCTGACCAGGTACAACACGATACCTGGCGTTCAGCTCACCTGACAGGTACAAATATATGAAAGACATTAACATAAAGAGTAAACCCTTGTCAAGTTTTCCCCCAAATTGTCTATGTTAAAGTATGTTAATTTTATTAGTAAAGGCAGCTTAGCGGTTTTACATATATAAACCAACTGAAAAATGTATACCTCAGCTCATTATTTTCTCTGCATTCATTTCACACTTCTTTCAGTTCATTTAATTAGCCTGCCATCCCATAGTGTACCAGAGTTAACAAGATATTGCTGTTGTTTTTATTGCATTTGAAATATCGATACATCATAATTTACAATCAAGTTTAGAAAATTGTTGTTTACGTTAAAGCTGTCTGGATGAAATCTTATAAGAATAGTCATTGTATCATGTTATTGCTGAACAAGTTATTACTGCATGGTCAGATATCTTGTTTATTTAGACAAACTGTCGTTTTTATTACAATAATCTAGATTTATGGACACTGAAGTATTTAGTGTTCTAAATATATATCCTTATAATATCAAAATTCTAAAAAACACTGATCATCATAAACACCTGTAATATTTCGGGAAACATACACACATAACGTTATACACCTTAGGAGTTGGAATAATCGCATTCCAAATCCCTCAGCTTTCTGGCTATGGGCACCTTTCATAACACAATAATTTAAAATCAACTTTAGAAAATCGTTCTGTCTATATAAAATGTTTTTGAATAGTCTTTGTATCATTTTATTGCTGATCAAATTTCTACGTTAATTACTGCATGAAAAGACATCTGGTTTATTTAGACATACTGTTGTTTTTTTATTACATTACCCTAGATCTATGTGCTCTGAAGTATTCAATGTTCTAAATATATATCCTTATATCATAACGTTATTTCAGGAATATACACACTCAAAGTTAAACACATTAGGAGTTGGAAAAATCTCATTATATCTCAAATATCTCAGTTTCCTAGTTTTCCTCATATTTGGCTATAGAAACCTTTCATCGCTAACGAATCTCATTTTCTCTTAAGTAGATGACTAATAATTACTCAAATCAAAGTTTACCTTCGGTAATAGTCTCAAGTTCGCTTACCTGAGAACACTTCAAAGGATTGATTGTTACTTGCAATTACTAGTAGACTTTCAAAAGGAATTTGATCCCTACTATCAAGGTAAATTATAGTGTGTCCAAATGAAAAATCAATAAGATGATTTGGACAAATACAATACATCTTTATAATTAAGATAATGATTTCGTGATGTTTTTAAGGAAATATCTATCATCATATATAAATATATATGTCGTGCCCAATTTCCGGAATTGCCCATTCCCTGGGTTTGGGCAACCACCCCTGCCCAATTCCCGGGAATGGGCAAATCAGATTTCAATTTGCCCAATCCCAGGGAATGAGCAAGGATTAAGATATTTATAAACCAAATGAGAGCCAACAGTTATTATACTTGATTAATGTTTATTCTGTACAAACAGTTCTTGATACAATGTCACATATTGTAATCAGGCAGTTAACATGCAACATTATATCAACTTGAACTTAATCTTTATTTATTTATTAAAAACTTCAAACAAAATTTAAATTTGTAAAAATGTTGTTAAATATCCACAAGTTCAAATGCTACATCTGCTGCTCTCTTGAATTTAAGATCAATTTCTTCAGTCCGCCGATATCAAACACATCAAATTTCTGCAGTAGTCTATATTCTCTCTTTTCTTTAGTTGCTGTCTTGATTTTAGCTGATACGACATCTTCTATTGTAATGTCATATTTTTCTTTTAAAATAACTGAGAAGGTGTTCGTGTTTACTAAGCTATCGAACTTTACCTTTTGCTCCATGGTCCAGATGTTAAGTGAAGCAAAATGACAAATACATAGTATATAAAGAGGCTAAGTAAAGTTCACAGCCCAGCAATACAATCAATCAGCTTGTGTAAGCGTAATCATCCAATCTCAGGGAATGAGCAGTCGTTAACACTGCTCATTCTCAGGGATTAGCTGACCAATCACTGGGATTGGGCAAGCCCCTGACCATTGACGGGGATTGGGCAACGTTGTTGCCCAAACCCAGGGAATGAGCAATTCCGGGAATTGGGGACGACATATATATATATATGTTAGCGGCATTAAGGAGAATCAGGCAGTGACGTTACTTCCTAGGCAATAAGAGACTGCCTAGGCAATAAGCAGAAAGTCTTATGTAACCAGGCAGTAGCGTTATTGCCTTAGGCAATGACAATACTGCCTGCAACTTTGACCAGGCAGTAACGCTACTGCTTAAGTACATTTCAAGTGTTATAAAGTTCAAATTGTCAAAACATATTAAATTCAGATAGCATATTTTACAGCTTGTTTTATTTTCTGAATAATGGCCAGAATGTTTTAGCATTCTCTTATACCCTTGTTCAATACAATTTCAGATTGAGGTAGAATTCTAAATATCAATATCATATCTATTTTGTTATTGAGATAAGGTCTGTATTATTACACCACATTAAACACCTTTAACTAACGTAATAAAGTAATCCCTAGACATGTGATTAAATCCATCTGTTCATTCAATGAGAATTGATTTGAAGAAAGTTCATTACGTTCACATTGTCAACTGAATAAGGTCTTACCATATCCAATTTGCAAAATTTAATAATTGCAAGTGTTTGACCTAATTTAATTATGCAATGTGCATACTTTCTTTGATAAGGAAAGGAATACTGGTATTGATATATTTCATTATTATGATAATAAATGTAAATCGCGAACTATATACCGATACATGCTGTAAAAACCAAAAAGGAATTAAAACTTTATCAAAATTTCAAATAGAAAGTTTTCAGCTAAAATTAATGTGAATAAAGCTTACGTGATACTTGCAGTATAGAAAGTCCAAGCAGACCAAGACCCATCCTCGATAATCCAGCACTTTTGTTCCGATAAATCTACACTACAAGCCCTGGAAAACTTTACGGGGTTTTACCTCAAACCCATTTACCTCCCTTTGCAATGACTCAGCAAAACGCTTGCTTTCTAACAACCAATAAGATCACTTCTAAAACCAGCTTTCTATCTCTCACTATGCTTCATTCCGCCTTTTCTCTCGTCCTTTCGATCCCTTTCTCCCTGATCTGTCTACTCTTTTTGGATGGCAATATCCACGTGTCAAAAAGCTGAAAAATTGCTGATAACACGTTAAACCCCAACTCACTCACTCACTTGATGTCGCGAACGGTCGAGTTATTTACGCACTTGGTGTCTGCGTTTCGTTTCTGATTGGATAACATGTATGTAAAGGGAGGTAATTGGATTTGAGGTAAAACCCCGTAAAGTTTTCCAAGTTATTTGTTTATTAAGACTACATGCACTTCCCCTGAGATGTAATATTCGAGGTTTTAATGTGAATAGAATCTGTAAAATGTGTGAATGTGGCCTGATTGAAGATGAAATTCACTTTTTGTTTGTATGTGACGCATATGCTTCAATCAGGGAAAACTATTATCAATGTTGTAGACAGGGTAACACATTACAATATTACCTTAAGTTAATAAGCAGCAAATGTAGTAATTCATTATTTAAATGTGCAAATTATTGTAAGGAAGCTCTTGCTCTTAGAAAGCGTGCTATGTCTTCTGTAATAACTTAACTATTGTTTTATACTTTGATTTGCTACTCTTATTTTGTGAATTATATTGCAATTGTACATGGGCCAATGGCCAACAAAACCGAAATAAAATGAATTGAAAATTGAATTGACCCCGCCTCTATCCATCCCCTACCTCCAGTGTACTAATATCTCCCTGTACTCTCCCCGACAGCTCTCATAGAACCAGGACCCCGCCTCTATCCATCCCCTACCTCCAGTGTACTGATATCTCCCTGTACTCTCCCCAACAGCTCTCATAGAACCAGGACCCCGCCTCTATCCATCCCCTACCTCCAGTGTACTGATGTCTCCCTGTACTCTCCCCAACAGCTCTCATAGAACCAGGACCCCGCCTCTATCCATCCCCTACCTCCAGTGTACTGATGTCTCCCTTTACTCTCCCCAACAGCTCTCATAGAACCAGGACCCCGCCTCTATCCATCCCCTACCTCCAGTGTACTGATGTCTCCCTGTACTCTCCCCAACAGCTCTCATAGAACCAGAACCCCGCCTCTATCCATCCCCTACCTCCAGTGTACTGATATCTCCCTGTACTCTCCCCAACAGCTCTCCTGTATCCAACATTCCAGCCTGAGTGCTGTGAGAAGACTGGAGCATCTTTCTAGCACATCGACTAACTGGTGTTGGAAGTTACTGTGTCAAACAAACAGTGTGAGCTTATTGTGGAGCTTTGCAAAACTTCATTTTGTAGAAACATTTATAGGGCATCTCTTCCTCATTTGGGCAATACATAACTGTCTAGAGCAGTTATTTGGCATCCAAGGATGGTCAATCACTACGTCTTCTTGATTTAACGAGATAAATGAGACTTTTTCATGTTCCTTCTATAGTGAATCTAATGAAAGAAACTAGTCAGCCTGGAATGGACTCAAGGGCAAAACAGTAAATCTTACAGACTCTTCATTGCTTGAAAAGATATTGGGTTGGCTAGTAACTTCATTTTACTGGTTTGTACTAATTGCCCTGCAGGATATGGCGTTTTCCTACCATAAATCTTACCGGGACAATTAGTCTAAAGATCAGTTCATCAGTTACACTCTTTATGAACTGTTTGAATTTAGTTCATCAATTTGACCCGTACTAAACTATCCTTTTTAATTACCAAGAGTTCAGGCTTTATGTCTTCTTTTTTTCAAATATGGTGTTTTGATACAGCCCCTACATAGATATATCATGCACGTTTTCGCACATTAACTATGATAATGTCAAACAATTGTTTTTCTTCTTACAGCATTGTTCTCGCTTATCTTTCATTTTAGCTTTATAAATGAAATTTGAGACAAATGAAACTACAAAACTGCCAATTGTTTAATATCTAGTCTAGCAAAGTTGTCTTAAGGATCTGTTAATAAAAGTGATCTATTCTCATTTCCAGGAAACAGTTTCATAGTACTCAACAAGATAATAGATGACAACCATTTTAAGTTTAAGTGACTTTTCTTTGTTTCATTCCTCATTTTACTCAGTTTACTTACTTACTGATATATAGAGGATATTATATGAGTATCCATGACATACTATGTTTACGACACGAAAATTACAAAATACACAAAACCTACTTCTCAGCAGAGGCGGACTAGCCGCCACCGATCCGTATACATTATGTGTCATAGTTGAAGCGTGATGTTAAAGCATTGTTTATAACGTGACGTCACAATGGAAAAGTGATATTTTGCCCTAGGACAACATATGAAAAAAATTAACCTCGTTATGACTGCCTTCGTAGGTAATAATATTATTTACTTATACTAATTTTTAATCAAAATTTGAAAATTAGTATTGATATTTGGTTAATAATGCCCGTAAGTACAAAACAAAGAAAACATGTTTGTTTCCATCAACTATGAAAAACTACTTTATAATGACCCATTTAGAAACTTACAAAAGAGCATGAACCCACTGAAGAAAAGTAATCAATAGGTCAATAACTGGCATCTTCTTTATGCATGGACCTTATGCAGACTTCAATTAAATCTGAGATAATGAGAGATCTAGGGCAACTATATTGCAACTAACGCTTAACCTGTATTGCACTCTGATGACCACATTTCCTTTTAAGTACAATCTCCATGAAAACCCTATGAGAGGTTTAGGTGTTCAAATGTCAGATGAGAGGCCATCTTGAGCTGATGTGCATCATAGCTAAGAAGCAATAGTTTTACAAGTCTGTGTGTCTTATTCAATCAATCAAATGTTTATTCATTAGAAAGGCCATTGGCACATGTACAATACATTGTAATCAATAACTTATAGCGTGACATTTTGATATGATCAAATTTCAAGTTTTAACCTTCTCTGTAAAAGAGCTTCCTTATAAACATAGCACAATTCTGGAGAATGTATGGTGAACACAAGCTTAATAAAATCAAATATTTCTGGACAGTGACGTTTTGGTGATAATAAAATGGAATATATTTTAATCTTAGGGTCTTGTATAAAGGACATAAAAGGAGAAAAATATATTTGTCCTCAGCTGACAGTAATTCACACACTTGGCAGATCCTATCTTGGTGCAGCAATCCTTCCCATCTTCCTGTGTTAATTCTAAATGGTAATTCTGATGATCGTTGTAGGAATAATAATCTTCTTAATTCTTTATTTTTGATAGTTGAAAGGTAAATCTCTGTATTCAGAATGAATTTAAAATCTTTATAAAATGTCCTTTTCCATGATGTTGATATAGAATCGGTCCATTCTTGCTAAAACAATCTCGTAACCGTTGTTTCAATATAGATAGGAAATCTGGAATATCTCCAACATCCCAAAGCCGTATTGAAACAAAAGTTCCCTGACACAACTTGCCCATGTTCTTCTGTTGCTTAAATCAAGGTTAAACATCATAGCATAGATTTGCTTCTGGTATCTATTTGACGGTTGTCGCAGCAATTTACACCAATATTTAATACATCTTGTGTGGTAGTCGATGTGAAGCCCATAGCGTCCACAGTCACCTAAAACTGCAACGTTAGAAACGTGATTCCCCGTCGAAAGAATGAATTTACAAAACTTTGAGTGGAATTTTTCGATAATATTTTTTTTTTGTGCTTTGGAAGTTAAAACATCGGTTGCTTTAGTCCATGCTAGTTTTGAGGAGAACATCAGCACTAGTTGTAGTATATTGATATCACCGTTTTTCCAATTTTCTATTCCTTTGACAATACCTCCATTTCTGAAAACAATCATCTGTGTTTTCTGTAAGTTCACTTCCAATCCCCACTTCTCTAAAACATTAATCTTTATTTGCATTCCTATAACCGTATCATCAAAAAAGAATAAATCATCGGCAAAGAACAAAAGAAGAATTTCCAAATATTCCTGTCCAATAAATATTCCTCTTAATTGGGAATCTTGCATCATTTGCTCCAATTCAACAATGTACAGGGAAAACAACATAGGAGTTAGGTGACAGCCTTGTCTCACTCCACTCATCGTGTCAAAATAGTCAGTGATACATGAATTTTTTATCTTTACAGCAGATTTTACTTTTGAATGAATATCTTGTAAAATGTTGAAGAACTTTCTTCAGTACCATAAACCATAACAGTTTTCTATTCACATTCAAGAGCCTTGCGAAAATCTACAAATAAGCAATAGAATCGTCCTTTGCGTTTGGATAGATACTTCTGTGCTATTTTCGCTTGAAAGTAAGGCATCATTTAAACCTTTCCTACAGTAGCTTATATTGGTGTTGGAACGGAGGTCACTTCAAAGAGAATAATGCAATGATAAGCTTTAATCAATCTCATTAGGATACGTAGGTGAGTAGATGAAAACTCTTGCAGCTCATTACTGTATAAGGTGATGGAAGATCCATTAGACCAGGATGTTCATTGATTATTTGCACCTCCACTCCAGGACATGATGATGGAAGGAAGGTAATTGAATTGATCCTGTACGGTCTTCTGTGTCTTGATGCAACAACACAGTGCTGGTGAAACCTTGACTAAAACACAAATATAAACCACAGATTGGTTGCTTGAAATTTGTTTATACAGTGTTTGAACACATACATTATATAATTGTAAGTGGTTGTTATTACTGGTCTACGTTTATATAATTCCTCATTCATTGTTGCTTCAATTCTTGTTAGTGATGTTACAAGTTAAGACTTAGATGCGTCATTGGTTAAAATAGTTATAAGAACGTGTAGGTATGAATATCAGAGGCTAAAACACACATGTAAACCACAGATTGGTTGCTTGAAATTTAATTATACAGTGTTTGAACACATATATTATATTTTGTAAGTGGTTGTTATTACTGGTCTAAATTCATTGCAATAAGATCAGCTGCGTTTCTATTTATGTATTAAATGATGAGATATCGATGTTCATTCTCACCATATAAATGGGTTTGCATGTTGATAATTTTTACCACTGCTCACGTATTAAAAATAGTACAGGAAATGAGTAACGAAGAAAACGTTTATATAATTCCTCATCCATTGTTGCTTCATTCTGAGAGAAACAAAGAGGGTTTTGTTGCTTCAGTTCTTGTTAGTGATTTTGCAAGCTAAGACTAAGACTGGTTAAAATAGCTATAAGAACGTGTAGGTATGGATTATTTCTAGCTGTTCTTAAAATGAGAATTTCTAATGAATTTCAATAATACACACTAGCAAACAAAATTATTCTATAAGAACCACTTGACTTCTCTTCATAAGCAGACAAACATCACTCTCAAATCCATACAGTTTAGGATAGTTACAGGTTCCTTATTAGATGGTGAGTTGGCATATCCTCTTCACTAATGATAGATAATGAAATGTTGTCACTATTGTCATTCCATTAACGAGTTTAAATGATGTCCACCTCACTAACGAGTTTTGTTGTAATTATCCTAATTAACATTTCACAATGCTGTACATCATTACATCAGGGGACATCGATTCTCGTGAGATGAGGCGAGATGATTTGGAACTAAATGTTGCCTTCAAGAGTATTTAACTTATATCACAACTGCTAGAAAAAGCCGGCAACACAATTGACGTTATAACCTGTGAGCATCAGCTGAAACTAGCGAGCCATGGGTGGTACTTCACTGAAATTCAATGTAGCATTGCACCAAAACCCCACTGCATGTAAAATAGTTCCCTTCTGTGTCACAGTTGTAGAGTCCCTGGCGGGATTATAACCACGGACCTCCTGATGGGAAGCTGAACTTGCTAACCCCTGTGCTATACTGTCATTAATGATTACAACGACATATGGCCACAGATATACCTTTAAGTGTTTCAATAAGGACGACTTCATGATATGAACTTCTAATAGTTTAAGAAAATAAGTAATTATCTAATCATCAAATTAAACAATTACCTAAAAATGCCCGCAGTAACATGAAACATTGTTTTCTTGTTTACTTAAAAAAGGTAGAACTCCAATTGGAAAGAAGAAAAGCTAGGATACCACAAGACTTTTTTAAAAACTTAATACTTGTGAAAGAGAATGAAAATATTGTAAAATTGTGATAAGCACATGATTTAAAAAATAATTTTTTACGTTCATATATCCGAGTATGATAGGTTTGATGTTTTGTCTGTTCAAATGAACTTGGGGACATGATTCCCTTTCTACTTGTGTTTGACTTGTAAGTTAAATAATTACAAATAAAGGAAACTTCATCTACATGCTTCCAACATATAAAACCCTTTGGTAACGAATTAGGTAGCACATAATGAAACAAATGAGAAGAAAACGTAATTGCCCTATTATCTCGTCTAGTTTAAGACATTTCTTTAAAGTCGTTCATGAAAGGATCTTCTTATATAATTCAAAACAAAGTTTAGTGAACGTCTTAAGACATGACATAACTATATTTCAGTCAAACTTTTCACTTGGGGGTTTCAACACCGCGTGTCTAGTATGTAGATGTTATATTTGAAGGTCACGTCCTATGATGTTATAATCAACTTCCAATAATTGCTTCATGTTCAAGGAAATCTCCAATAGAATCCTCTATAATTGTCAATTACTCACAGACTGCCGGGGGAGGAGGCTTCGTTTGTTGACTGACAAGTTCCTATGTAGACCCTGCTATGTTAAAATCGACATTGTTGTGTCAAAATCAGAAAACACTAAAATGTATCCAGAAATTTGATGTGAATTGCAGTTAAGTCGCCACTCTATCAATCTTAGTCCGGCCAGTCCTCCTAATGAATCTTCAGTGTTACAGTAGACGTGAACAGAAAAATGATAACCTGAAAGTTTAAAGTTGAGCTCGTATTCTATAATCCCACAACTGCAAACACAAAATAAATGTTGTAATGTTTACATTGATAAATTTATGATGTTTTTCTTGTCTTTTACAACCATAAAGGAAACAGAACCTTTAATTCATGGTAGATGTTTCTGCAAATTAAACCAAGTATATCAAAATTTTCATCCGGAAAACATATCTTATCATTCTATATTTTGTATATACACTGAACTCGACCCTGTCACGAAAACAAGTAATTCAATGTGTTTTTCTGGTAAACATGTTTGTGTGGTCGTCTAAAATTAATCAAAGTTACCTCTCCATCACAGACATTTCGCATTCATCATTTAATGAATCAATGTTTGCTTTGTTTCAAATGATAAGTCGAGTCTGAACACACACTTTAACCTTTCTTCGCGTTTAATGAAAATATCATATCAAGGTAAACTTCATATATGACTGTAATGGAATATAGGTAGTCCTTATGAAACATTTTTTCAGAGAAGACAATGTTTGCGATATTGTGATGTTCTTTTTAGATTTTATTTGAAACAGTATAATCTATTACTTTTCATATTGACTAGATTTTATAGTTTCTTATTTCATATTCATATGTTTTTTATCATATTGCAGTAAACAACAATCATATGCTTTTTGTAAAACCAAAATATTAAACAATAATTTGAGATATATATGAATGCTTACCATAAAATTGATTATCAAATAAAGCTTTCATAAAAATATTTTGTGAATGAGGTCAGATGTTGCAGAACTAACTTCAGATTTGGCTATGTTTTTATCTTAAGCAAAAGTACCATATGCCATTGTTTCAAAAATCTTGGTTTTATACTACATGTATGACTGCATTTTGCCTGTGCACCTTGTCAAGCACAGACATATATTATTTACCTGCATTTATCTATTAAACATATTCGTTAGGTTTTTGAACACTCACATGTTGATAGATTTGATTGGTTGGAGGTTACAAAAATAAGATTGTAGAAGTTATGTGTAAGTAGATGGAGTTGAAGTGTTATTCATTTATCATTTTTTGATAAGATATAAAAACGGTCAGTAGTGAAAATATAAAAATGAATGAATGAAAAAATTGAAATATTCATTGACAATTTAAAGAGGCTTGTAAAGATCTGAGTTGCACTTCAATAACATTATGTACACATATCAAAGTTCCTTAATATACCTTAATTGGGTCCATGATTAATACACACTTTTTTCATGATAACAACTTTAATAATTAAATATGTTGGTGAAAATAATGAATGACTCATATCAATGTTTGAAAAATATCAAGCTACTCTTTGAAGTACAGCCATATATATTTCCTTCTACTTTATACAACATTTTGAAAATATCAGTTCAGACCGTGACTATGAAGAAACACACTTTCAGAGATTATAACTCTTATAGACAATCTTGACAGCTCAGCTAGAAGTTGTCAGTTCTTCTGTCCATAAACGTGGTTACATGACTAGAAATCATCATCAGTAGTAGTCACGCGATAAGATTGCAAATCTTGCAAATATTGAAAATAATCTTTCAATTAAACACAGATGATCAAAGTATACCTGTATGATAAATAAAGAATCTCACCTAAGTGTCTTCTGATATCAAATATATTAACACGAGTTGATAAAGGTAACAAATATCTGACACTTGCTTTGGTTCTATCAACGAGCGTTGACATATTTTATGTCAGAAGACACGAGGGTGAGATTCTATTTATCATCCAAAATCATTTTTCATCACATTCACATGAAAAGTATACATCTTTGAACGCTCCATAGCCCTACATCTCCTAAACCAGTGATGTCAAAACATTGTGACGCCATCGTGTTTATGACGCCATAGCATTGTGACGTCGCTGTGTTTATGACGTCATAGCATTGTGACGCCATCACTGATGATATAAAACGTTTGTGATGTCATGTATTTTCTGATTACAGGGCATTGTCCAAAATCTACTGTCAAAACTATATCTCCCATGATCTTCCACAAGCAATATCTCCACAGTTGTGGATGATAAATTAGATTTCAACGTTCCAATGTTTTAAGACACCCATCCTTCTTTATTTAGTCTTCTTTTTGAATAAAAACAGCGTTTCCATGGAATGTAGATTATTGACGTCAAAACATGTTAGAAATAATGACGCCTCTTTTTGAAGTCTATCAAAATTTAAGAGACCTCTATAACTCCTCTCAGTTCTCATTTAAAGCGGATAGTTTGATATCACAGGTAATGGCTCATGTGGCTTTCATTGAAGGAAACTCAGGTCTGTTGATAACGAACGAACATCTCATCAATGTGTCAATGTCACTTAAAACTCTAACTCTACTAAGAATTACATTTCCTATCAGGTATGGTTTGCAACCAATACAAAATAGTTGCGGAAAAGAAAATTACCATAAAATGTGCAAAAGATACTACTTACTTTGTTTCATCAACAGTAAGTGACGTTTGAATTTTTGCTGTACGTAGATAGCAAAACATCTAGTAAAAATACATTTTATTTGTGTTTTGTTTTGCATATTATGACTATGTGTCTGACTATGATAATTACTGATTTTCGTGATAAAATATAGTTATTCCCTGTGTTGAAGATTAAGATGATTTTTGTCATTCTCGTTTATCAGCGAAAGATGATATATTTTTTCTTTTTCTGAAATGCCAAATTTATCATTTCTTATAACACTGTAATAAAATTACTGTTAGGCAAGTTCGATGGGGTCGACTTTGGAAACATTAAAGATAAGCTAGAGCTAAAGAAAACACTGGTATGTAGTAAGTTTGGTGTAACAGACTTGATTTTCATTAACTGTGTAAACGTTACCTTATTGATAACTTGCTTGTGTCGCCATGCTCAATCGATTTTCTCTCTACACACGAAAAACATGTATGAAAGAATGATGTGTTTCGTGAACCTTCGTGATCATTGAAATTGATATATTGGACTTTGTAAGCACTCCTGGTCCATACCGCAAAAATATGCCTATATTACTATTTATTTACTATTTCAGTAATTCCATGACTTAAATGTCACACCCTAAATGTATGAATTCAAATAAATAGTTTTAATCTTCGCATTGTGATATGTAATATTGTTATAATTGGGATCTCATAATCTGCAACGATCTTTACATGTTCGGATCAAGTCCCTTGAACCCTAGATGCGGGCACCAGCACTGATGCTACCAGCAAACTTTGTCAAACCACAAAAATCATTTTTCAATCAAATTTCTCTTTACTTGAATTCCAAATCAACTGTGCCCTAATTGATTTTCCTTGAGGCCTGGATATTGGTTTTATTAGTGCTTCCTAAGGTTTTAAAGTGAAAAAGCCTTCTTACCATTCAACTTACTTTCTTACTTTTCCTCTGATCACAACATGATGCTAAATGTAAAATCTCTTTATCGATTGAAAAACTTTTTTTTTTCCAGTTCAATCGATTTTCATTCATTTTGAGGTTACAGACTTGAATCTCTCTGACAGATGCCGGATGCACTTTCACACTTCATGTCTTCAAATAACATTTCAATGTGGTTTTCGGATGTAAGAAGTGCTGAAATATATACATACTGACATTAATGGAATTGAAATTATTTTTTTTAATCTTTTACTTTTTTCGCTTTAAATATTTGATAGCTTATTGCAATACAAACAGACCCTTTTGTTTTGTAATCTTTTAAATTCGATTTGTCATTTTAGGAAGATATTTTTGTTTATTAGAAGGGTGAATATGAGAATATCAAAATTCCATATTTTATGCAAGTTAATGACACAGAGTCAATGCAACCAGTATGGTAAATAAATGTTAGCAAGCTGTACCAATGAGCTTCTTGATTAACCTTATGTGTATCAATGAAGAATGCATCATTACTTGCACAGGAATGATAACTATGTCTCTTACATTTGATTAACCTTGTCACTCCTATCTTATTTATTCCTGTCCTTAGTTCAAAATACTCCTCAAATAGTTTATATCATACATAGTTTATTTTGGAATAATTCTGAGAATCACGGCCTCTTCACGTTACTAACGAATAATTTACTATTGTAATGTAAAATGACTGTTGATACGATTCATTCTTCTTCATTTACTTTGGTTTTAACATAATTTGAAATATCACATCGCATTTTGTTAGTTATATAATCAACATAAATTAGGCACAAAATTACAAATGTTTGACTGACAACAAATAGTGTGTCATAAATAATCTCTGGATATCTTTAGAAATATGATATTCCTGCAATTAGTTTTATTGATGTCACTTCAAAGAGAATAATGTTTTAACTTACGCTGATGAGAAGTGGAACCTAAAGGCTCATTACTGCTTAACGTTATTGACGATCCATTTGACCGAGTTTGTACATTGTTATTTGTACCTTCACTCCAGGAAATGATGATGCGGGAAAGCTAATGGTGTGGTCCTCAAAGATGTTCTGTACCTTGATCCGTCCACACGGAGGTCGATTGATTATACGGATACCATTCTAGATGACCTTCATACTACAGTAACCTTTTGAAAAGGGATATACGGAAAATCTGCTTGTTTTGTAAATAATTATCTTAGATTAAGGTAAACGAAGTTATGATACACGTCATTGTGTATTTCACTTAAAGCATCATGGAGGTTAGAAACATTTCTCGGGTAATTGCCTTTGATAAGGATCAAAGTAACACATTGTAGTCTTTGAGATCCTACATACATAAATCTGTTATCTAGTGTCATTTTGTATTACTCGAGTGAAATGGTGGATCTGTATATGTTGATGTTTATATTCATTAGTAGTTTACAAAAAGACAAATGAATGAATTTGAATTTGTAGTCAAAGTATTGTTTCAATACAGAGACTCAAGCACTCTTGACGAACCAGATGACTTCACTTTATTACTGGGCAACAGACTCTCAATTAGTATGATGAAGTGAAGAGATAGTTAAAGCTTCCTAATTTTCTTTCAGTGATATAACCTTTACGCTAATGGCAGATAATGAAATGATGTCAGTTTTGTCTAGCTGGCTAACGAGATTATAAGTAGATAGTTTATACATCAGCTTCAGATCATTATAGCAATGGACATTTCGTTCTGACCTCTATTCATGAAGACGAAATGGATGTTAAGAAATAAACTTTTCTATAGTTCTTTAACGCTAAAAAAATCGTCAAACAGCAGAATTTTAATTTTTTAAATGTGTATTATCTTAGAACAAATATCTATGCAATATTCGGTATTGATACAAAGTCAAAAACTAAAACCAAGATGCAAACACATGTTGATGCAATGAATGAACAATGTCATTAGCAGAATTTCTGTTGGAAGAAGTTAAAGGGGCAGTAGTACGTTCTTATGGGGAATATAAGGTGATGTCAGGAAAGTGAAAATTAATGGTTCCAATTGAACGACAATGTATTTCAACTAAATGGAGCAGTAATATTCAAATATATAACGTATTGTTTAGCCATGCGATTCCTTTTTCTCACACAAAATGAATTAAAGGTGTTCACACAAAATGGCCGCCAATGGATTTTATGTGAATCTTCTTACTTTGTCCTCTGACTATGGATGATTGGTTTGTGTAATGATATTTCTGACACTGTCAAAATAATACATTTAGCATTAACTCACAATTATCAGTGAAAACTCTAAAAAATAAAATTATCATAAACGTGCTACTACCCCTTTAAAGTGTACGTGCTCAAATAAAAGTTTTATTTTTGTCAGTTTGTCAGTAGACACATTGAAATGACTGCAGCAGTTATCTGGGGGAAAAAAGAACCTTACGGTGATATAAGTATATGACACTATCATTCATGCATTTCATTGACACATCCACATGTCGAAATTCATGAAAACTAGTTGAATAACCTGTTAAATATCATCTTACAACTGTCCCTGACTTCTTTACATATGTTTCCAAAATTACGTTTGACTGATTGACATGCTTCAAAATTCCTGGTTTTTAATAATAATCTAAATTTCAAATCTTCCTTATGTTACTATTCAACATTTATTGAATAAGAAAACTATTTTCCTGCAATTGTTCATACTTCACAACCACCATCGATGAAGTTTTGGACCCCCAACAACGCACGAAATTGCACTTTACTTTAAAGATCAAATTCCAATGTTTACTATTTGTTGTTTCTTTAATGTTTACAAATATCCTAATCCTAGTTAACATGTTTTACCATAATCAGTAAAGGTATGCATCGAACTAGTTTTAGTTTAGGTAATATTTCTTAAATAATTAGAACAAATAATTAAACAAAATCAACATAAAAAGAATGGAACTTACATAAATCGTGCAGACTAGTAATATATTTTATGAGGAATTCACATTGTCGTTTCCTGTCCTACCCAAGGAAGTAACATTGTCCAAAAAAAGCAGATTTGAGGTAATGAATTTGGTACTTATGGCAATATAAAATAATTTGGAATCAGGACATTATAATATACCCTCGAATTGCTGGTCTTTTAATTAAAAGATTCCTATACCTTATTATTTACCTGTTGAAACTGTGGAAAACGATATGAAACAATACACAAATGTATCAAAAGGAAATAATTTCACTCTCTCATCTAAGACATTTACATGACTACTTTGTATGAACCATTCTAACAATAGAATGTTTCTTGTTTTCATTTAAAATGACAATAATAATTTAGTTGGGCTGTTTCCCTCATTCCCTCTAATATTCTTTTTAAATATACTGATCTTTTCCTAACTTTATATTTCCTCAATATGAAAATGAGTTGATGATATACTCAGATAATATCCACTGACAATTACTCATTTGTTGAATTAGTCACAAAACCTTTTCTGGTTGTTAAAAAGGTATCGATAGTATTTAGTCATTTAGTATTTTTGCACTGTCAAGCTAGACCTTATAAAGTATCATATATATTCATCATGTTATATTTGTGTAATATTCAAATCCCTTTCCCTCCTTGATTCTCGTCTCTGGTTTTTTTAATGTTGAGTCAGTCATAAACCGGTTTCCGGATGTCAAATCAAGAAATGTTATCAGATAGAAGGTATCAATATTATAGAATATTGGCACTGTCAACTTAGAATTGATCTTGTATCATAGATATTCATTTAGTCATTATATTACATTTTTTTGTAATATTCAAAGCCTGTTCCCTCCTTGATTCTCGTGTCAAGATGTAACACTTTCTCTGTGGCCATCTCACAGCGATGTAGTTTCCTTGGACTGGGACTGATCTGATAGTTGAATGATTCACACCGAGGATGTTTGGCACAGAGGATAGCACACTCCACTGCACTGTGCACCTGTGGAGGAGACAAAGAGGAAATGAATACAATCTATGTGAAAATTATTTGATCAAACATATCTTTCATCTGATGGTTAAGTCCAACTTGTCAATGAGATTTGGAGTCTTTCAAAGTAACCCGTGATTTTATTTTTGTATTATTTGACTTTGATAAAACACTTTCTTTGGTGTAATGAATTGTCATTAAATATCTCAACCATTAATAAACAAATATATGATAAAGCTATGAATATACAGAAGTTGTATTCAAATACTCTTTGTTCTAATTGATGAAGATAAGTTCCAAAATTCAAAAACCTGAACGACTAAAATCTCGTTTTCTCTTAAGTAGATGACTAATAATTACTCAAATCAAAGTTTACCTTCGGTAATAGTCTCACGTTCGCTTACTTGAGAACACTTCAAAGGATTTATTGTTACTTGCAATTACTAGTAGACTTTCTAAAGGAATTTGATCCCTACTATTAAGGTAAATTATAGTGTGTCGAAATGAAAAATCAATAAGATGAATTGGGGAACCATGTTGTCCAAAAATACATCTTTATAGTTAAGATAATGATTTCGTGATGTTTTTAAGGAAATATCTATCATCATATACAAATATATATATGTATGTTAGCGGCATTAAGGAGAATCAGGCAGTGACGTTACTTCCTAGGCAATAAGAGACTGCCTAGGCAATAAGGAGAAAGTCTTATTTAACCAGGCAGTAGCGTTAATGCCTTAGGCAATAACACTCCTGCCTGCAACTTTGACCAGGTAGTAACGCTACTGCCTTAGTACATTTCAAGTGTTATAAAGTTCAAATTGTCAAAATATATTAAATTCAGATAGCATATTTTACAGCTTGTTTTATTTTCTGAATAATGGCCAGAATGTTTTAGCATTCTCTTATACCCTTGTTCAATACAATTTCAGATTGAGGTAGAATTCTAAATATCAATATCATATCTATTTTGTTATTGAGATAAGGTCTGTATTATTACACCACATTAAACATCTTAAACTAACGTAATAATGTAATCCCTAGACATGTACATGTGATAAAATCCATCTGTTCATTCAATGAGAATTGATTTGAAGAAAGTTCATTACGTTCACATTGTCAACTGACTAAGGTCTTACCATATCCAATTTGCAAAATTTAATAATTGCAAGTGTTTATGCAATGAGCATACTTTCTTTGATAAGGAAAGGAATACTGGTATTGATATATTTCATAATTATGATAATAAATGTAAATCGAGAACTATATACCGATACATGCTGTAAAAACAAAAAAGGAATTAAAACTTTATGAAAATTCCAAATAGAAAGTTTTCAGCTAAAACTTAATGTGAATAAAACGTACCTGATACTTGCTGTATAGAAAGTCCAAGCGGACCAAGACCAAGGACCAGAACCCCGCCTCTATCCATCCCCTACCTCCAGTGTACTGATATCTCCCTGTACTCTCCCCAACAGCTCTCATAGAACCAGAACCCCGCCTCTATCCATCCCCTACCTCCAGTGTACTGATATCTCCCTGTACTCTCCCCAACAGCTCTCATAGAACCAGAACCCCGCCTCTATCCATCCCCTACCCCCAGTGTACTGATATCTCCCTGTACTCTCCCCAACAGCTCTCATAGAACCAGAACCCCGCCTCTATCCATCCCCTACCTCCAGTGTACTGATATCTCCCTGTACTCTCCCCAACAGCTCTCATAGAACCAGAACCCCGCCTCTATCCATCCCCTACCTCCAGTGTACTGATGTCTCCCTGTACTCTCCCCAACAGCTCTCATAGAACCAGAACCCCGCCTCTATCCATCCCCTACCTCCAGTGTACTGATGTCTCCCTGTACTCTCCCCAACAGCTCTCATAGAACCAGAACCCCGCCTCTATCCATCCCCTACCTCCAGTGTACTGATGTCTCCCTGTACTCTCCCCAACAGCTCTCATAGAACCAGAACCCCGCCTCTATCCATCCCCTACCTCCAGTGTACTGATATCTCCCTGTACTCTCCCCAACAGCTCTCATAGAACCAGAACCCCGCCTCTATCCATCCCCTACCTCCAGTGTACTGATATCTCCCTGTACTCTCCCCAACAGCTCCCATAGAACCAGAACCCCGCCTCTATCCATCCCCTACCTCCAGTGTACTGATGTCTCCCTGTACTCTCCCACACAGCTCTCATAGAACCAGAACCCCGCCTCTATCCATCCCCTACCTCCAGTGTACTGATGTCTCCCTGTACTCTCCCCAACAGCTCTCATAGAACCAGAACCCCGCCTCTATCCATCCCCTACCTCCAGTGTACTGATGTCTCCCTGTACTCTCCCCAACAGCTCTCATAGAACCAGAACCCCGCCTCTATCCATCCCCTACCTCCAGTGTACTGATGTCTCCCTGTACTCTCCCCAACAGCTCTCATAGAACCAGAACCCCGCCTCTATCCATCCCCTACCTCCAGTGTACTGATGTCTCCCTGTACTCTCCCCAACAGCTCTCCTGTATCCAACATTCCAGCCTGAGTGCTGTGAGAAGACTGGATCATCTTTCTAGCACATCAACTTACTGGAAGTTACTGTGTCAAACAAACAGTTTAAGCTTATTGTGGAGCTGGGCAAAACTTCATTTTGTAGAAGCAGTTATAGGACATCTCTTCCTCATTAGGGCAATAAATAACTGCCCACAGCAGTTATTTGGTATCCATGGATGGTCATTCATTACCTTGATTCAACGAGATAAATGAGACTTTTTCATGTTCCTGTTATAGTGAATCTAATGAAAGAAACTAGTCAGCCTGGAATGGACTCAAGGGCAAAACAGTAAATCTTACAGACTCTTCCTTGCTTGTAAAGATATTGGGTTGGCTAGTAATGTCATTTTACTGGTTTGTACTAATTGCCCTGCAGGATATGGCGTTCTTATCGACTAAATCTTCCCGGGACAACTAGTCTAAAGATTAGTTCATCAATTATATAAATAACAAGAGTTCAGGCTTTATGTCTTCTTTTTTTCAAATATGATGTTTTGATACAGCCCTTACATAGATATATCATGCACATTTTCGCATATTTATCATGATAATGTAAAACAATTGTTTTTCCTCTTATAGTGTTGTTCTCTCATATCTTTCATTTTAACTTTATAAAGGACATTTAAGACAAATGAAACTACTAAACTGTCAATTGTTAAATATCTAGTCTAGCAAAGTTGCCTTAAGGATCTGTTAATAAAAGTGATATATTCTAATTTCCAGAAAACAGCTTCATAGTACTCAACAAGATAATAGATGACAACCATATTAAGTTTAAGTGACCTTTCTTTGTTTCATTCCTCATTTTACTCATTTTACTTACTTACTGATATTATTATTTACTATTTTCATCAAAATTTAAAAATTAGTATTGATATTTGGAAAAAAATGCCCGGAAGTACAAAACAAAGAAAACATGTTTGTTTCCATCAACTATGAAAAACTACTTTATAATGACCCATTTAGAAACTTACAAAAGAGCATGAACCCACTGAAGAATTGTAATCAATAGGTCAATAACTGGCATCTTCTTTGTCCATGGACCTTATGTAAACTTCGATTAAATCTGAGATAATGAGAGATCTAGGGCAACTAAATTGCAACCAACGCTTAACCTGTATTGCATTCTGATGACCACATTTCCTTTTTAAGTACAATCTCCGTGAAAACCCTATGAGAGGTTTAGGTGTTCAAATGTCAGATGATAGGCCATCTTGAGCTAAGAAGCAATAGTTTTACAAGTCTGTGTGTCTTATTCAATCGATCAAATGCTTATTCATTAGAAAGGCCATTGGTTCATGTACAATACATTGTAATCAATAACTTATAGCGTTACATTTTGATATGATCAAGTTTCAAGTTTTAACCTTCTCTGTAAAAGAGCTTCCTTTATAAACATAGCACAATTCTGGAGAATGTATGGTGAACACAAGCTTAATAAAATCAAATATTTCTGGACAGTAACGTTTTGGTGATAAAATGGAATATATTTTAATCTTAGGGTCTTGTATAAAGGACATAAAAGGAGGAAATGATATTCGGTAGTTGCAGCAATTTACACCAATATTTAATACATCTTGTGTGGTAGTCAATGTGAGCGTCCACAGTCACCTAAAGCTGCAACGTTAGAAACGTGATTCCCCGTCGAAAGAATGAATTTACAAAAACTTGAGTGGAATTTTTCGATAATATATCTTTTTTCGTGCCTTGGAAGTTAAAACATCGGTTGCTTTAGTCCATGCTAGTTTTGATATTGATATCACCATATTTCCAATTTTCTATTCCTTTGATGATACCTCCATTTCTGAAAACAATCATCTGTGTTTTCTGTAAGTTTACTTCCAATCCCCACTTCTCTAAAACATTAATCTTTATTTGCATTCCTATAACCGTATCATCAAAAATGAATAAATCATCGGCAAAGAACAAAAGAAGAATTTCCAAATATTCCTGTCCAATAAATATTCCTCTTAATTGGGAATCTTGCATCATTTGCTCCAATTCAACAATGTACAGGGTGACAGCCTTGTCTCACTCCACTCATCGTGTCAAAATAGTCAGTGATACATGAATTATTGATCTTTACAGCAGATTTTACCTTTGAAATAATATCTTGTAAAATGTTGAAGAACTTTCCATGAATGCCTTTCTTCAGTACCATAAACCATAACAGTTTTCTATTCACACAGTCAAAAGCCTTTCGAAAATCTACAAATAAGCAATAGAATCGTCCTTTACGTTTGAATAGATACTTGTGTGCTATTTTCGCTTGAAAGTAAGGCATCATTTAAACCTTTCCTACAGTAGCTTTTATTGGTGTTGGAATGGAGGTCACTTCAAAGAGATTAATGCAATGATAAGCTTTAATCAATCTCCTTAGGACATGTAGGTGAGTAGATGAGAACTCTTGCAGCTCATTGCTGTAAAAGGTGAAGGAAGATCCATTAGACCAGGATGTTCATTGATTATTTGCACCTACACTCCAGGATATGATCATGGAAGGAAGGTAATTGTATTGATCCTGTAAGGTCTTCTGTGTCTTGATGCAACAACAGAGAGGTCATCATCCTCTATCATAATACAGTGAAATACATCGACTAAAACACAAATGTAAACCACAGATTGATTGCTTGTAATATAATTATAGTGTTTGAACACATATATTACATTTTGTAAGTGGTTGTTATGACTGGTCTAAATCCATCGCATTCAGAACGGCTGCATTTCTATTTATGTATTAAACGGTGAGATATCGATGTTCATTCTCCCCATATAAACGGGTTTGCATGTTGATAATTTTACCACTGCTCAAGTGTTATAGATAGTACAAGAAATGAGTAACAAAGATTCATTGTTGTTTCACTCTGAGAGAAACACAGAGGGTTTTGTTGTTTCAATTCTTGTTAGTAATGTTGCAAGCTAAGACTTTGATGCGTCATTGGTTAAAATAGCTATAATAACGTGTAGGCATGGATTTTTTCTAACTGTTCTTAAAATTAGAATTTCAAATAAATTTCAATAACACACACTAGCAAACAAAATCACTCTATAAGAACCACTCTCTTCATTAGCTGACAAACATCACTCTCAAATCCATACAGTTAGGATAGTTACAGGTTTCCTATTAGATGTTGAGTTGACATATCCTCTTCACTAATGACAGATAATGAAATGTTGTCACTATTGTCATTCCATTAACGAGTTTAAATGATGTCCACCTCACTAATGAGTTTTGTTGTAATTATCCTAATCAACATTTCACAAAGCTGTACATCATTACATCAATTCTAGTTCATTCACTGATCATGAGGACACGAGGGTATTGATCAATGTTAAATAGAGGTTATCTTGAGAGTGTGTTTTGGGATCGTAAATATCCTGCATTAGGAATAAACTTTGTATTTTGCGAGCCTTGGCTAGATAAATAAATAGTGTTTATTCCTAATGGGAATAATGTAGAATTGTGATAAGCAAATGGCTTTAAAAAGAATTTTCACTTTGTATACATCCGAGTATGATAGATATATAGTTGATGCCTTGTCTGTTAAATGCACTTGGGGCCATGATTCCCTTTATACTCGTGTTTGACTTTTAAGTTACATAATTACGAATAAAGATAATTTATTTATAGAGGGTCTTCATGTACATGAAAGGATCTTCTTATATAATTCAAAACAAAGTTTAGTGAACGTCTTAAGACATGAGATAACTATGTTTCAGTGGCACTTTTCACTTGGGGGTTTCAACACGTGTGTCTAGTATGTAGATGTTAGATTTGAAGGTCACGTCCTATGATGTTATAATCAACTTCCAATAATTGTTTCATGTTCAAGGAAATCTCCAATAGAATTCTCTATAATTGTCAATTACTCACAGACTACCGGGGGAAGAGGCTTCGTTTGTTGTCTGACAAGTTCCTCTGATGACCCTTCTATGTTAATATCGACACAGTTGTGTCAAAATCAGAAAACACTCAAATGTATCCAGAAATTTGATGTGAATTGCAGTGAAGTCCCCACTATATCAATCTTAGTACGGCCAGTCCTCCTAATGAATCTTCAGTGTTATAGTAGACGTGAACAGAAAACACTGAAATGATAACCTGAAAGTTTAAAGTTGAGCTCGTGTTCTATAATCCCACAACTGCAAACACAAAATAAATGTTGTAATGTTTACATCAGTAAATTGGTGATGTTTTTATTTATTATAACCACACAGGTAACAGAACCTTTAATTATGTTACTAATAGGAGATGTTTCTCCAAATTAAACCAAGTAAATCACAATTTTCATCCTGAAAATATATCTTACATTATCATTTTTGTAAATACACTGAACTCAACCCTGTCACGAAAACAAGTAATTCAATTTGTTTTTCTGGTAAACATGATTGTGTGGTCGCCCAAAATTAATCAAAGTTACCTCTCCATCAGAGACATTTCGCATTCATCATTTAATGAATCAATGTTTGCTTTGTATGTTTCAAATGATAAGTCGAGTCTCAACACACACGTGTACCTTTTTTACTTAGTGCTTAATCAAAATATCATATCAAGGTAAACTTTATATATGTATATATGACTGTAATGGAATGTAGGTGGTACTTATGAGACATTAATTCAGAGAAGCCAATGTTTGCGATTTTGTGAAAATATTCTTTTTAGATTTTATGTAAAAAATATAATCTATGACTTTTCAGATTGACTAGATTTTATATTTTACTATATAACAAACAAACAAACAACAATTTCACATAATCATTGTTTTTCAAATATCAAAGAGTATGTAAATAATGTCCTTTAGACATAAAGCTTATATTTCGTGGCGCTAATATTGGGATGTTCATTGATTTTAGTCGATGATTGTCAACTAAACCAGCCAAACAACAAGGGCTTGGTTTTGAGTCTCGTGGCGACATATTGCCTAAACAGTAACAGTCAAATTGTTAAAAACACAAGGTCCAATTTCAGTCATTTAGCTAAATGCCTAGAAAAGTTAGTCATTTCATCAAATGACTGATTGTCGTAGAGTTCACGTTAAAATAATTTGGACAACAAATGTTTTCAACAAATTTCCAGTTATTCAACACGTGGATGTTGCCACCAGAGAGAGGACAGATGAGGGAGAAGGAATCGAAAGGGAAGACAAGGAAAGAAGGCAAGTGTGAGAAGATTGGGCCTGGTTTCTTCTGGTACTTGTTCAGCTTGGAGATAAAAGCTACAACAAGGCAACTAAAGCACCCAATTTTGAGTCTCGTGGCGAGGTATATTACATTGATCCTTAGATGCGAACAGCAATTCCTCAAGATGAAATGTATTCATTGCGTCATGTTCAATGTCAGACGTGTACCTTGAATAGCAGCCTCGTCGTTATAAGACTGCTCAAATAACATAGATTAGAAGACTGAGGACGAGTACGTTAACTGTGTAATTATGTTCTTTCAATAGAGACACATTATAGGGTCAATTTGGTCGTGAAAAGGACAATCTGTTCTAAATTCTGTTCCTCCTATGTATACACATGCGCATAAAAATATAATCTAAGATCAATTATAAAATCTTAAATTTTAATTCATTAAAGGAAACATTTTTCATAAGAAGGACGAATTGTTGTGCATGCTCAATAACTTTAAGAGTAAATTGTATGCCAAGCAATATATGATTTACAAAAACTTGATACTTTTACAATTTGTATCGGCAGCAGAGTAAATTAGATTTTAATTTGAATATATATCATGTTGTTTACAGTTACATCTAGATTTGCACATAAAATGCTGCATGAAAACATTGAATTACGATGGTGAGTTGTAAAGTACTGTTATATGTAAGCTGAAGCTGCTACTTGTTTATATATCACGATGTAAGAATCTAGTATCACACCTTCTGTTCAGTTTATAACATATCTTAACTCTCTAAACATTTATTTAATATCAGTGGATTCTCAGTACAATATTACTTACTTCCGCTGTCTGCTTTAAACACAGCAATCTGTCCCCAAAGTTTACCTCTCATAACTGGATGTTTTCATCTTGTCTCAGTTTGACTTAATTCACTTGAGGTCACCTCAATATCATGTACCGTATTTCCTCTAATAATCGCCGGGTCTCCAATAAGCGCCGGGCCTCTAATAAGCGCCGGGGGGTCATTGGTAGTTGAGAAAATAAGCGCCGGGCCTCTTATAAGCGCCGGGTCTCTAATAAGCGCCGGGTTCTAACTATTAGATAAGTGCTCCCTCAGTAAACATTTTACAGGTATTCATGGTAAAAGACGGCTTAAAACAATCTTCAGTGTCTGTGAAAGAAATAAGCGCCGGGTCTCCAACAAGCGCCGGGCCTCTAATAAGCGCCGGGGGGTTAAGGGGTGCTGAAAAAATAAGCGCCCGGGCCCTTATTAGAGGAAATACGGTACTTCAAACACTTGAAATACTCCAAAAGCTTCGTCTGGAACGGTTGTGATGATATAAGACTTTCCTTTAATACTCGTTGGGGATTTCGTTCAAATAAGATTAAATAAATCCTGTGGTACAACGTCTTTTGTCATGTAAGAAAACCATCTATTAGGGCATTTTTAATGATATATACATATCATTCATCTTTTTGTAAATTCAATAGAAATTTGTCACGGAAACAAGTATATCAACTTGTTCTTAGCGTGGTCATCAATATTTGAGATTAATTTCCACCACGGAAGGGGTTTTCTCATTCGTCAATTCGAGTTTTTAATCATATCATCTTTGTCCTGCGTGCTCGAAATACCTATCTACCACTTTCACCTCACTTTGCAAGGTGGATGTCTAATTTATTTATACCCACAAAACATTTCAATGGGACACGTTTTAGCTACTCACATCTTACGTATGATTTTGACTAAATATAATCTTGGCTTTAAACTTGAAGTCATTTTGATATCACGTGTTGTGTCTCGTATCGAGAATGATACTTTGTAGAGTATCTAAAGTCAACTGCTTTTCTTGCCAACACTGTATCGTAGACTAATTTAGGTATTCTATTGTATTTATAAACTAAAATATATTTTCATTTCTACGTAACAAGAAACATTTATTATAAAAACAATGTTTCTTAAATACGAATTCGAATACAAAGAAACACTCATTTGACTTTCGAATTTTATGCAAACAGATCGTTGACTCTGCAACCCAAAATTCGATTTTTTACATTTTAGATTTAACAATCACTGAGTGAGTTCAAGAATGCTTTAAATTCTTTATATATTGACAATGGGCGACCGTTAGTGAGTTAAGCTGAAGACTTCATCAGAACTAAATCAAGACATGATATTAGCTCCTCAGCTGCCTCTTGAGGATATTCGTCTACTAGACTTGAAGTCAAGGGCATTTTAAGAACCTTAGCGTGTATACTATTTCTAGTAGAGTGATTGTTTGTATCGCAGTTAATGGCTTATGTGACTTGTAAATGACTCTCGTGTGTTCATAATAAAAACGTCATTAAATATCAGTGTTACGGCTTATGTTGCTAATGAGAATTGTTCAACAGTGTTTCCGATTATGAGATGGTATTTACCGATTGACCTCAGACTGGATATGGTTTGTGATCAAGAAGCCTATCCCATGCTTTCTTAATCTATTATCAAATAACTTCTTTTGTGGGTATATATTTTGTGTTATTTCCAACGATTCCAATACTACCACACATCAGCTTTATTCTGAGCCTAAGTCAGTCTTGAACTATAGGTATGTAATAAACAGAATATTGTTATCCAATGATGAAATGAGATTTCTACAGTTCCATTTACTATATGCTCTTACAATATACCTGGTATAGGAATATAACAGTTAATCACGCAATTGTACCACTTCTGGGAGTCTGAAGGAGGTGGGAATTTTAAATGTAATTTGGTTGTGAATACAAAATAAACTTCAATCATATTCAATGAAAGACGCTTTGGTACCGATTCAGTGAGCACTGTCTACAATCGTGTCTCTCTTTAGTTGTTTCAAACCACACATCCCTTTAATTGTATAGACTATCAAACTTAACATCTAGCAGCAGACACATGCCAATAAATGAATTCACTGAACTCATGGAAACATTGACTTTTGGTAGTTGAGATCTGTTTTGACAAAAGTATTTGAGCTCGGCACAAATATAAGCATCAATTACACAATCTAATGCAAATTACCTTTTTGTGTATTTTAATGAGATCCTAAAAGCGTACGTTAATTACTAAGAATTAAAATAAATAATGATGTGGTGAGAAGATTAAAAACTACCCACATTTTTGACATTACAAAAATCTACATCTAAAAAATCAATAATCCAGATAAGGTGAAGATGAGGTCATCAATAATTGGATGAGTTTTTGCCCAGAGTTGAACATCAGGAAATTTTGTCATTCTCATACATCAGTGACAGTATTCATCAAATGATGTATTTTTTCTTTGTCTAAAATGCTGAATCTATCATTTCTTATACGGCCGTAATCAAATTACTGTATCTGGGCCATATCCGTAGGAGTTGAGTTTTTGGATATACTCAGCACATTAAGGAAGGATTTTTCTCAATTGTCAATTTGAGTTTGAATCATATCACCTTTTTCCCGGTATTCTTACTTACCACTTTTACCTCACTAAAAAAATTGAATATCTATTTTACTTATACCCACTGAACACTTCAATGCTGACATCTGACATATGATTTTTACTCAACAAAATATTAGCTTGAAACTTGAAGCCATTCATATATGACGTAGTGTGTCCTGTATCGAGAATGATACTTGTAGAGTATTTAAAGTAAAATCTAAAATGCCGAATCTTTCATTTCTTATGCAACAGTAATCAAATTACTGTATCTGATTCTTTTCCCTAGGAGTCGAGTTTATATATATATATTCAGCACATTAAGTTAGGCTGAGATATTTAATTTTATGCTTCTGATTTTCTTTGCTTATAACTTCTTCAAAGTTGTGACTGTAATTATTTTCTTTCTTTTTTTATGAAACATACATTGTTATCATAAAATCAATCACATTTTTAAGTACCTTAAGTAAATTTGAACATCTAAGGACCGACAATCACACGAACAAAACTCTGAAAAAGATTAGTAGGAAATGTGAGTTTCTTGAGCCTTATGCAATTCGTGTTGAATTTAAGTCATTGAAAAACGAATTACACCACTCTTTAGAAACATCATTTGTTGAAAGTTTGATATCATATTTACATTTGGGTTAACTAGTTCGACGTCAAAAGTACCGAAAAGTAAATTTACACATCTTTGGACCGAAATTCACACACCCAAAAAAGATTTTTTTAAAGGGCGACTGGGATATGTAGAGTTAGTAGCATATGTGATACGTTATGCTGTTCGTGATTAAATTAAGCTGTTGGAATTACACCACTCGGTAGAAAAATCATTTGTTGAAAGTTTGATATCATATTTACATGTTTTCAACTACATAGAGGATATCTTTTGTTTTGAGTGTGATATCACTTATCTCTCATCGAGTGACGGGGTAGAGCCAGTATTTTCACGAGTGGCGCAGCCACGAGTGAAAATATAGGCTTTACCCCGTCACGAGATGAGAGATAAGTGATATCACCCTCATAACAAAATATATTCTGTTTATTATATGCCTCCGTGGTCGAAAATTTGGTAATTTATGTCAAAAAGGCTTTGACTCGAAAGTTTTCTGGCGACGTCATGCCATTGTTGGGCGTAACTTAGCGACGGCGATGACGTCGCGTTGATTGTAGAAGTGACGTCAAACCATTGTACACATGACCTCATCCCCTCTGTGATATTTTGACTGACTTGAAAAAGTGATATCACACTCAGTGGCGGAACACTTTTCTAGAACTGAGAAAACTCAGTCTCTCATCGCTTAGCATATAATAAATTAAAATACATATTTCGACGTCAAAATTGCAGTACCCTCTGCAAATTTGCCGAATTATTAAACGAACCCACTTTTAGTGACGTCATCTACCACATATTGTTGATAATCGTTTATGCCAAACCCTCAATACATAGCCCATACATTTATTACTTCATGAAACAGCTTTGATCTTCGAACGACTGGTAACAGGTAAATTTTCACTCTCACCTGCGACAGAACAATTTCTTTAACGTGTTTGATCCAATCCGCTAGTACTGATCAGTCCCACGTCTCCCCACAGACCGGAAACAGTTAACTATCTTCTCCTTGAGATTGGAAAGATACATTTATTCTATTTCAACTGTTTCATGTCAGTCAACTGTAGACTCATTTATTTTGTTCAGGACCAGCACATTAGTTGTAATTTAAGAACATGTACCAATGCTTGTAACGTAAAAGCCTATTTTATAGAACATACCATTTCATTGTTTTCGATGCAATATCGATGCACCGTATGACAACCATTTAACTTCTTCTTCCGTTTTTCATTTATTTTGAATGACAAGCTTCCAAGTCAGTGAATATGTTATTTATAGGAATTCTTAAAGTTTAATGTGTCATTGAAATAGTATGTTACCAATAAATTGAAACAAAATTAAACTAAAAGGCAACAAGTTTGGATTTCGACAACGTAACAATCAACAAGACGAAATTGTTCGGGAATAGGTCAATCAATGTATAAGAAACATAACATTTTTCAGATTTCATCTCTTTGAAAAGTTTTCAAAATGAAAAAATTATTCATGAAGTTAAAGTTCCTAAGGACATATATTTCTATGATAAATTGAGTTTAGGAAAAGTCTTCTTCTTTGCAAAGTTAACGGGTAGAACCATTGTTATTTGTCTTTTCATCTTCTTTTGCGTCTATGAAGGGTTCAACAAAACGTGATCTTATCACATAACACTTCTTTGTAGTTTCATCCCATACATCAAACAGTTCTTTAATCAGATTATACTGGCATGGTTCTCTGAAATATCAAACGGATGTTTTTTCACATGATGAAAGACAAAACCAAATTTTAAAAGTTTCCTTCATTGCTTCTGCTTTCTTCTTAGTGGTGCTGGCTTAGTCGATGAGAAAGAGTAAGGAATTATATGATAAATGCTATAACACAACATACAAATACCACAATTGCCTCATCACCAATATATTTGATACATCCCACATTATGCATATATTGCACAAAGAAATGTAAAAGTGTTCATTCCTTTCAGTTGTTTGTGTGTATTGATACACTGTAATCGTATGTAAATATTTTCGCTTTCTTGTTGTTTTTTCATCAGGAGAATAAAAAACTAAACTTGTTCACTTGTTTCTGTATTTTCAAGTCAAAAACAATCTTATCTACTCATTTAAAACCTACAATTTCTGAATTTTATTTTGGACAAATGGAAGTGACGGACACGTATGCAGAGAATGAGCCCACTGATCTTCCTGACTTGACAGTTCTAGTGCAGCACAAACTCATCTGGGAATTAACAGTTATTCACTGACAATATTCAAATCAACAGATAAAGATGTGAAAGGATTCCTTCTGAAAAGTAAATGATCTGCTGTTAATAATAATTAGTAATATTGCAATTTCCAGCCTTTTAATTGTTTATTTAAGGTCTGTAGCTTTGGTAAAATCAGAGTATGTCCATCTTATATCTCTTGGTTATTATTTGAAGACAAAAGCTGTAGAGACCACATACGTTTTTTTGCATATCGTCTTCAAACTTTTATCACATATATGTGAACAAACGTCATAACAGGGCGCGGCACTAACTAGTGGCATTGTGTAATACGCCATGCATCAAATGATGACGCCACACTTTGTGTACACATCTTCCACTAAAGTCAAATTATCACTTTTACCAAATGAAATATGAAAACGAAAGGTGCAATTTAGGGGAACCAATTACATAGTGACAAAAAAACTCCTAAAACTAGATTGCAAAGATTCACAAAGATTTATCACACAACAGAATGTACAGGTAATGTCGATTTTGCTTTTACGGATATTATACTAGATGCTATCAATACAAAGTGAAGTAACTTGTTATACCTTTAGGCATATTATCCAAGCTTCGTGCTTGTTTGATTTAACCTGTTAATTACCACTCTATGTATGTAAACAACAAGAAATCAACAGTCTATTACCAGGTAATTGTCTTCAAGATCTTTGCACAATAATGTACCAATCAAGACATGATAATGTAATGTATTTATGTCTAGCTAGTTAAATATAGTTAATTATACATCAGTATTTAGTAACATTTTACACAGGCTCTAATTAAAAGGACAGTATATTCAAATATTCAGCTGATCTCATAGTTCCATATCTAGAACTAGTAGAACATCAGTATTTCGGAACTTTCGGAACTCTATTTAAAACATCAAAGTGTATATCATTGATCACATGGATGCTTTGTAGTAATTCAAAATTCCATCGTTATATCATCAAAGCCTACAGGAAGAAAAAAGTACGTCAAGCATCCAAAATGCTTGTAATTGCGCAGTGAACGGAATCTAATGATGTCTTCTGGTTGCTTGCCTTGTTATAACTAAGTATCTATCTTGGTTTGAGGAGCGTGTTCTCCAAGTTGATATTCGTGCGTACACTAAAGGCACAACTGATTTTCGTCAAATAGATTTATGTGAAATCTCTTCTTTTGTTCTTTGCAAAAGTGAACATTGGAAATATGCACTTGTAAAATTTCAATAAACCACATTGATACAGAAAATCTATCAATAAATTTGAACCAATGCAGTTCATTTTCGCTTGAAAGTAAGGCATCAATTAAACCTTTCCTACAGTAGCTTTTATTGGTGTTGGAATGGAGGTCACTTCAAAGAGAATAATGCAATGATCTATCTAATTAGGACACGTTGTTGAGTAGATGAAAACTCTTGCAGCTCATTACTGTATAAGGTGATGGAAGATCCATTAGACCAGGATGTTCATTGATTATCTGCACCTTCACTCCAGGAAATTATCATGGAAGGAAGGTAGTTGTATTGATCCTGTCTTCTGTGTCTTGATGCAACAACATCATCGACTAAAACACACATGTAAACCACAGATTGGTTGTTTGAAATTTAATTATACAGTATTTGAACACATATATTATATTTTGTAAGTGGTTGTTATTACTGGTCTAAATCCATTGCAATCAGAACAGCGGCATTTTTATTTATGTATCAAATGGTGAGATATCGATGTCCATTCTCACCATATAAACGGGTTTGCATGTTGATAATTTTTACCACTGCTCGAGTATTAAAGACAATACAAAAAGTGACTAATGAAGAAAACGTTTATATAATTCCTCATTCATTGTTGTTTCATTCTGAGAGAAATAAAGAGGGTTTTGTTGTTTCAATTCTTGTAAGTTATGTTGCAAGCTAGGACTTAGATGCGTCCTTGGTTAAAATAGTTATAAGAACGCGTAGGTATGGATTCTTTCTAGCTGTTCTTAAAAATAGAATTTAAAATGAATTTCAATAATACACACTAGTAAACAAAATCACTCTATAAGAACCACTCCCTTCATTAGCAGACAAACATCACTCTCAAATCCATACAGTTTAGGATAGTTCACTAATGACAGATAATGAAATGTTGTCACTATTGTCATTCCATTAACGAGTTAAAGGGATTGTATTGATTATGAAAGGTCTTCTGTGTCTTGATGCAACAACAGAGAGGTCATCATCCTCTATCAAAATACAGTGCTGGTGAAACATCATCGACTAAAACACAAAAGTAAACCACAGATTGGTTGCTTGAAATATAATTATTACTGGTCTAAATCCATTGCAATCAGAACAACGGCATTTTATTTATGTATCAAATGGTGAGATATCGATGTTCATTCTCACCATATAAATGGGTTTTCATGTTGATAATTTTACCACTGCTCGAGTATTAAAGATAGTACAGGAAATGAGTAACGAAGAAAACGTTTATATAATTCCTCATCCATTGTTGCTTCATTCTGAAAGAAACAAAGAGGGTTTTGTTGCTTCAGTTCTTGTTAGTGATTTTGCAAGCTAAGACTAACTGGTTAAAATAGCTATAAGAACGTGTAGGTATGGATTCTTTCTAGCTGTTCTTAAAATGAGAATTTCTAATGAATTTCAATGATACACACTAGCAAACAAAATTATTCTATAAGAACCACTTGACTTCTCTTCATAAGCAGACAAACATCACTCACAAATCCATACAGTTTAGGATAGTTACAGGTTCCTTATTAGATGTTGAGTTGACATATCCTCTACACTAATGATAGATAATGAAATGTTGTCACTATTGTCATTCTATTAACGAGTTAGGTGATGTCCACCTCACTAATGAGTTTTGTTGTAATTATCCTAATTAACATTTCACAAAGCTGTACATCATTACATCGGAGGACATAAATTCTCGTTCATCCACTGATCATGAGGACACATCACTGACATCACTCTCAAATTTATACAGTGTAGGATAGTTACAGGTTCCTTATTAGATGGTGAGTTGACATATCCTCTAAACTGATGATAGATAATGAAATGTTGTCCCTATTGTCATTCCATTAACGAGTTGAAATGATGTCCACCTCACTAACGAGTTTTGTTGTAATTATCCTAATCAACATTTCACAAAGTTGTACATCATTACATCGGAGGACATAAATTCTCGTTCATCCACTGATCATGAAGAGGACACGAGTATGTGGGTCAATGTCACTGGGAGTTATTCACCTCTAATACCTTTCCTCTCCTTACCCTCTACAGTTTTCTGATGTCGTTATCAGGAAGAGATGAAGCTAAATGACTGTGAGGTGAGGTGAGATGATTTGGAATTTAATGCGGCTTTCAAGAGTATTTCACTTATATCACGGCTGCTAGAAATATTGCGAGGATAAAATCGGCAACACTATTGACGTTATTACCTGCGAGCATCGGCTGAAACTAGCGAGCCATGGGTGGTACTTCACTGAAATTCAATGTAGCATTGCACCGAAAACCCACTGTGTGTAAATCAGTTCCCTTCTGTGTCACAGCTGTAGAGTCCACGGCTCTCCTGATGGGAAGCTGAACTTGCAATCTTCTGCGCTATCCCGCCATTAATGATTACAAGGACATATGGCCATAGATATACCTTTAAGTGTTTCAATAAGGACGTCTTCATGATATAAACTTAAGTATTTAAAAATAAGTATTTATTTAATCATCAAATTAAACAATTACCTTAAAATGTATGCAGTAAAAGGAAACATTGTTTTCATGTTTAATTAAAAAAGGTAGAATTGGAACGAAGATAAACTGAGATACCACACGACATTTTGAAAAACTAAATACTTGTGAAAAGAATTAAAATATTGTAAAATTGTGATAAGAACATGATTTTTAAAATAATTTTCACTTTTATACATCCGAGTATGATAGGTTTGATGTTAAAAGGCACTTGGGGACATGATTCCCTTTCTACTTGTGTTTGACTTTTAAGTTAAATAATTACGAATAAAGAAAACTTCATCTACATGCTATCAACATATAAAACCTTTTGGTAACGAATTAGGTAGGACTTAATGAAACAAACAAAAAACAACGTTTTTGCCCTCTTATCTCATCTAGTTCAGGATATTTCTTTATAGTCGTTTTTCAGGTACATGAAAAGATCTTCTTATATAATTCAAAACAGAGTTTTCTTAACTTCTTAAGACATGACATAACTATGTTTCAGTCGCACTTTTCACTTGGGGGTTTCAACACTGCGTGTCTAGTATGTAGATGTTATATTTGAAGGTCACGTCCTATGATGTTATAATCAACTTCCAATAATTGCTTCATGTTCGAGGAAATCTCCAATAGAATTCTCTATTATTGTCAATTACTCACAGACTGCAGCGGAAGAGGCTTCGTTTGTTGACTGACAAGTTCCTCTGTTGATCATTCTATGTTATAGTTGTGTAAAAATAGGAAAACACTCAAATGTATCCAGAAATTTGATGTGAATTGCAGTTAAGTCCCCACTCTATCAATCTTAGTCCGGCAAGTCCTCCTAATGAATCTTCAGTGTTATAGTAGACGTGAACAGAAAACACTGAAATGATAACCTGACAGTTTAAGTTGAGCTCGTTTCTATAATCCCACAAATGCAAACACAATATAAATGTTGTAATCTTTAAATTGATAATTTTATGATATTTTTCTTGTCTATTACAACCATAAAGGAAACAGAACCTTTAATTCTGCTACTCATGGTAGATGTTTCTTCAAATTAAAGCAAGTAAATCACAATTTTCATCCGGAAAACATATCTTATTCTATATTTTGTATACACACTGAACTCGACCCTGACACGAAAACAAGTAATTCAATTTTTATTTCGGTAAACATGATTCTGTGGTTGTCCAATATTAATCAAAGTTACCTCTCCATCACAGACATTTCGCATTCATCATTTAATGAATCAATGTTTGCTTTGTATGTTTCAAATGATAAGTCGAGTCTCAACACACACGTTTACCTTTTTACTTAGTGTTTAATCAAAATATCATATCAAGGTAAACTTTATTAATGTATATATACTGTAATGGAATGTAGGTGTTACTTATGAGACCAACAAGGTACCCGAGCAAAATGCAGTCATAGTATAAAACCATGATTTTTGAAACAATGGCATATGGTACTTTTGCTTAGATAAAAACATAGCCAAATCTGAAGTTAATTCAGAGAAGCAAATGTTTGCGATATTGTGAAAATATTATTTTCTGGTTTTAATTTGAACAATATAATAATCTATGATTTTCAGATTGACTAGATTTTATAGTTATCTAGTCTCCTGTTTTGAATAAAAGAAGCGTTTCCAACGAATGTAGATTATTGACTTTAAAACATGTTAGAAATAATGACGCCTCTTCTTGAAGTCTATCAAAATTAAAGAGACCTCTATAACTCCTCTCAGTTCTCATTTAAAGCTGATAGTTTGATATAACAGGTAATGGCTCATGTAGCTTTCATTGAAGGAAACTCATGTCTGCTGATAACGGACGAACACCTCATCAATATGTCAATGTCAGTTTTAAAACTCTAACACTACTAAGAATTACATTTCCTTTAAGCTAAGGTTCGCGACCAAAACAAGTGTTGGTGTTAGTTGCGGTAGATTTTTAAACGTCTCATTTGATAAGCACATTTACATATTATTGAAAAATTATAATCAAACATTGTCCAACATCAACCATTTATAAAGCTTAAAACATATGAAACATAAAATACCTTTGGTGCGTCTAAAACGGAAAAGAAAATTACCATAAAATGTGCAAAAGATACTTCTAACTCTGTTTCATCAACAGTGAGTGACGTTTGTTTTTTGCTGTACGTAGATAGCAAAACATCTAGTGAAAAAACATTTTATTTGTGTTTTGTTTTGCATATTATGACTATGTGTCTGACTATGATAACTACTGATTTTCGTGGTAAATATAGAACTTTATTCCCTGTGTTGAGGATTAAGATGTTTTTGGTCATTCTCGTTCATTAGCGAAAGAACTCATTAAATGATATATTTTTTCTTTTTCTGAAATGCCAAATTTATCATTTCTTTTAACACTGTAATCAAATTACTGTTAGGCAAATTCGATTGGACTTTGGAAACATTAAAGATAAGCTAGAGCTAAAAAAAACACTGGTGTGTAGTAAGTAAGGTGTAACAGATTTTCTTTTCTTAAACTGTTTAAAAGTTACCTTGATAACTTTTAATTGATAACTTGCTTGTGTCAATCGATTTTCTCTCTACACACGAAAACATGTACATATTACTTTGATTCTTCTTGTTCTACCATGCTCTATTGGTTTTCTCTCTAAATAAGATACATGTATGTAAGAATGATGTCTTTCGTGAACCTTCGTTATCAGTGGTCCAAACCGATTCCTAAACATTGCCTATATTATTATTTATTTACTATTTCAGTAATTCCATGACTTCAATGTCACACCCTTAATGTATGAATTCAAATAAATATTTTTTATCTTCGCACGCATTGTGATATGTATTATTGTTATAATTGGGATCTCATAATCTGCAACGATCTTTACATGTTCGAGTGAAGTCTGTTGAATCCTAGATTCGGGCTCCAGCACTGATGCTACCAGCAAACTTTGTCAAACCACAAAAATCATTTTTCAATTAAATTTCTCTTTACTTGAAATCTAAATCAACTGTGCCCTAATTGATTTTCCTTGAGGCCTGGATATTGGTTTTATTAGTGCTGCCTCTGTTATTTAATTGAAAAAGCCTTCTTACCATTCAACTTACTTTCTTAACTTTTCTCTGATCACAACATGATGCTAAATGTTAAATCTCTCTATCGATTGAAAAACATTTTTTCTCCAGTTCAATCGATTTTCATTCATTTTGAGGTTACAGGTTTGAATCTCTCTGACAGATGCCTGATGCACTTTCACACTTCATGTCTTCAACTAACATTTCAATGTGGTTTTTGGATGTAAGAAGTCCTGAAATATATCGATACTGTCATTAATGGAATTGAATTTTTTTTTTTACCTTTTACTTTTTTTTGCTTTAAATATTTGATATCTTATTGCAATACATACATACCCTTTTGTTTTGTAATTCAAACTTTGGATTTTATTTTTTAAATTCGATTTGTCATTTTAGGAAGACTCTTTTTGTATTTGAATGTGTGAATATGAGAATATCAAAATTCAATATTTTATGCAAGTTAATGACACCGAGTCAATGCAACCAGTATGGTGAATATCTCTATGTCAGCAGGCTGTACCAATGAGCTTCTTGATTAACCTTATTTGTATCTATGTAGAATCCACCATTACTTGCACAGGGGATAATGAGTAGGAATGTTAACTTTATTTCTTATTGGACCATGCATTAGATAAACCTTGTCACTCCTATCTTATTTATTCCTGTCCTTTGTTCAAAATACTTCTGAAATTGTTTATATCATACATAGTTTGTTTTGGATTAATTCTGATGCCCACGGCCTCTTCGCATAAAACATATTGTTGATAGAATTCATTCATCTTCATGTACTTTGATTTTTACATTATTTGAAAATTGTTAAAATATCGCATTTTGTTACTTATATATCAATTAGGCACAAAATTACAACTGATTGACTGATAAAAAATAGTGTGTCATAAATAATCTCTGGATATCCTAAGAAATATGATATTCCTGCAATTAGTTCTATTGATGTCACTTCAAAGAGAAAAATGTTTCAACTTACGCTAATGAGAAGTGGAATCTAAAGGCTCATGACTGGTTAACGTTTTTGAAGATCCATTTGACCGAGTTTGTACATTGATTATTTGCACCTTAACTCCAGGAAATGATGATGCGGGAAAGCTAATTGTATGGTCCTCAAAGATGTTCTGTACCTTGATCCGTCCACACGGAAGTCGATTGATTATACGGATACCCTTCTAGATGACCTTCATACTACAGTAACCTTTTGGAAAGGATATACGCAAAGTCTGCTTGTTTTGTAACTAATGATCTTAGATTAAGGTAAAAGAAGTTAAGATACACATCATTGTGTATTTCACTTAAAGCATCACCGAAATTAAAAACCTTTCTCGTTTATTTCCCTTTGATAAGGATCAAAGTAACACAACTGTAGTCCTTGATATAGTATTTCTTCAATACAGAGACTCAAGCACGCTTAACGAACCAGATGACTGTACTTTATTACTGAGCAACAGACTCTCAATTAGTATGATGAAGTGAAGAGATAGTTAAAGCTTCCTAATTTGCTATCAGTGAGATAGCCTTTGCGCTAATGGCAGATAATGAAATGTTGTCAGTTTTGTCTAGCTGGCTAACGAGATTCAAAGTAGATAGCTTTTACATCAGCTTCAGATCATTATAGCAATGGACATTTCGTTCTGACCTCTATTCATGAAGAAGAAATGAATGTTAAGAAATAAACTTTTCTATAGTTCTTTTTACGCTAAAAAAAATCTTCAAACAGCAGAATTTTAATTTTTTTAAATGTGTATTATCGTAGAATATATATCTATGGAATATTCGGTATCGATACAAAATCTGAAACTAAAGCCAAGATGCAAACACATGTTGATGCAATGCATGAACAATATCATTAGCAAAATTTCTGTTGGAAGAAGTTAAAGGGGCAGTAGCATGTTCTTATGAGGAATATAAGGTGATGTCAGGAAAATGAAAATTAATGGTTCCAATTGAAAGACCAGGTATTTAAACTAAATGGAGCAGTTATAATTCAAATATGTAACGTAAAGTTTAGCCATGCGATTCCTTTTTCTCACACAAAATGAATTAAAGGTGTTCACACAAAATGACCGCCAATGGATTTTATGTGAATCTTCTTACTTTGTCCTCTGACTATGGATGATTGGTGTGTGTAATGATATTTCTGACATTGTCAAAATAATACATTTAGCATTAAGTCACAATTATCAGTGAAAAATCTAAAGAATAAAATTATCAAAAACGTGCTACTACCCCTTTAAAGTGTGCGTGCTCAATTAAAAGTTTTATTTTTGTCAGTTTGTCAGTAGACACATTGAAATGACTGCAGCAGTTATCTGGGGGAAAAAAAGAACCTTACGGTGATATATGTATATGACACTATCATTCATGCATTTCATTGACACATCCACATGTCGAAATTCATGAAAACTAGTTGAATAACCTGTTAAATATCATCTTACAACTGTCCTCTCACTTCTTTAGATAAGTTTCCAAATTTACGTTTGACTGATTGACATGCTTCAAAATTCCTGGTTTTTAATAATAATCTAAATTTCAAATCTTCCTTATGTTACTATTCAACATTTATTGAATAAAAAAACTATTTTCCTGCCGTCCATACTTTTCAACCAACATGACCATTGATGGAGCTTTGGACCCCAAACAACGCACGAAATTTACTTTTAAAGATCAATTTCCAATGTTTACTTTTTGTTGTTTCTTTAATGGTTACAAATATCCAAATCTTAGTCAACACGTTTTTACCATAATAGTAAAGGTATTCATCGAACTATTTTTAGTTTAAGTAACATTTCTTAAATAATTAGAAGAAATAATTAAACAAAATAAACATAGCAAGAATTGAACCTACATAAATCATGAAGACTAATAATATCTTTTATGAGGAATTCACATTGTCGTTTACTTTCCTACCCAAGGAAGTAACAATGTCCAAAAACAGCACCTTTGACGTGATGAATTTGGTACTTATGGAAATATAATAGAATTTGGTATCAGGACATTATACTATACGCTCGAATTGCTGGTCTTTTAAAGAAAAAGATTCTTTACCTTTTTATCTATTAATGGATCAATAACATCACTGTGTAAATACTCATTTAATACAACAAAACATTGTTAACGAAATCAATTGAACTGTGTTTAAGTCCTGATAAAAACGATGCAGCAAATGTTGTCATCATGAATCATTGAACTGAAGAAATGATGGAGTATATGTTGTTGTCATGAATCAAACACAAGAGAATATATATCAGTACACCTCTTTATATCAATTGTGTAAAATGGAAAATTGAAAACTGTAATATAATAATAATGGGCATTTATATAGCGCCCTAGTCCAAACACTCGTATGTGCTCATGGCGCGAAAGTAAAGTGAAAATAGAGTCAATATGTATAAAAAGAAAAATGGAAAAATATGAGAAATATCATCCATGAGACAGTTTTCAACCCGTTTTCCTCCTTTTTAGAATTTCAAATCCTTTAAATTTAAAACTACTGAACATTTTAAATCTTCAAGACGAAATAGTTTGCATAAATATAACGTTTTACAGAATACGATGAACACATTGTTAAAATACAATTTCATTCGCCGCATAAGACCTATAAAAATAACAATAATTTTTAAATATTAATGTTATCTAGGCCTCAAGTCAAAAGAGTGAAAAAACTATATGAAACAGTACACAAATGTATCAAAAGGAAATAATTTCACCCGTCATCTAAGACATTTACATGAATTCTTTGAATGAACCATTCTTACAATAGAATGACTTGTTGTTTGTTTTCATTCAAAATGACAATATAAATTTAGTTGGGCTGTTTCCCTCATTCCCTCTAATATTCTTTTAAAAAGACTGACCTTTTCTTAAGTTTATATTTCCTCGATATGAAAATGAGTTGAGGATATACTCAAATAATATCCACTGGCAATTACTCATTTGTTGAATTAGTGACAAACCTTTTTCTGGTTTAGTTTTTAATCATTAAGTATTCTGGCACTGTCAAGCTAGACCTGATAAAGTATCATAGATATTCATCATGTTTCATTTTTGTAATATTCAAAGCCTGTTCCCTCCTTGATTCTCGTCTCAAGATGTAACACTTTCTCTGTGGCCATCTCACAGCGATGTAGTTTCCTTGGACTGGGACTGATCTGATAGTTGAATGATTCACACCGAGGATGTTTGGCACAGAGGATAGCACACTCCACTGCACTGTGCACCTGTGGAGGAGACAAAGAGGAAATAAAAACAATCTATGTGAAAGTTATTTGATCAAACATATCTTTCATCGCATGGTTAAGTCCAACTTGTCAATGACCAAGAGCTCCTGAGATTTGGAGGCTTACAAAGTAACCCGTGATTTTATGTTTTTGGTTCAGTTGACTTTGATCAAATACTTTCTTATTATTAAACATCTCAACCATCGATACAAAAATACAAATATATGAATAAGCTATGTATATAATGTATATACAAACAATTATATAGATTCCAGTTTTTAATCTATCAAATACTGTTTGTTCTAGTTGATGAAGATAAGTTCCAACATTAAAAATCCTCAATGATAAAAATCACGACATGAAACGCCATCTCTTAGTGTACCGGAGCCTTTGTCGTTTTTTTGTATTGCATTGCAATTACCAATACACCATAATTTAAAAAATTTTAATTTACAAAATTGTTGTTTAAGTTATAGCTGCCTGGATGAAATCTTATTTGAATAGTCATTGTATCATGTTATTGCTGATTTAAGTTATTACTGCATGGTCAGATATCTTGTTTATTTAAACAAACTGTCGTTTTTATTACAATAACCTAGATTTTATGGACACTGAAGTATTTATAGTTCTAAATATATATCCTTATAATATCAAAATTTCAAAAAAACACTGATCATCATAAACACATGTAATAGTTCGGTAAACATACACACTGAACGTTATACACCTTAGGAGTTGGAAAAATCGCATTCCGAATCCCTCAGCTTTCTGGCCATGGGCACCTTTCATAACAAAATAATTTCCAATCAACTTTAGAAAATCTTTCTTTAAGTCATAGCTGTCTATATGAAATGTTTTTGAATAGTCTTTGTATCATTTTATTGCAAATTTCTACGTGAATTACTGCATGAAAAGACATCTGGTTAAGTTAGACATACTGTTGTTGTTTTATTACATTACCCTGGATCTATGTGCTCTGAAGTATTTAATGTTTTAAAAATAAATCCTTATATCATAACGTTATTTCAGGAGTATACACACTCATCGTTAAACACATTAGGAGTTGGAAAATCTCATTCCAAATCTCTCAGTACCCTAGCTTTCCTCTTATTTGGCTATAGAAACCTTTCATCGCTAACGAATCTCATTTTCTCATAAGTAGATGACTAATAATTACTCAAATCAAAGTTTACCTTCGGTAATAGTCTCAAGTTCGCTTACCTGAGAACACTTCAAAGGATTTATTGTTACTTGCAATTACTAGTAGACTTTCTAAAGGAATTTGATCCCTACTATCAAGGTAAGTTATAGTGTGTCCAAATGAAAAATCAATAAGGTGAATTGGGAAACCATGTTGTCCAAAAATACATCTTTATAGTTAAGATAATGATTTCGTGATGTTTTTAAGGAAATATCTATCATCATATACAAATATATATATATATGTTAGCGGCATTAAGGAGAATCAGGCAGTGACGTTATTTCCTAGGCAATAAGACACTGCCTAGGCAATAAGGAGAAAGTCTTATTTAACCAGGCAGTAGCGTTATTGCCTTTGGCAATAACACTACTGCCTGCAACTTTGACCAGGTAGTAACGCTACTGCCTAAATACATTTCAAATTGTCAAAACATATTAAATTGAGATATCATTTTTTACAGCTTGTTTTATTTTCTGAATAATGGCCAGAATGTTTTAGCATTCTCTTATACCCTTGTTCAATACAATTTCAGATTGAGATAGAATTCTAAATATCAATATCATATCTATTCCGTTATTGAGATAAGGTCCGTATGTATGATTACACCAGGTTAAACACCTTTAACTAACGTAATAAAGTAATCCCTAGACATGTGATAAAATCAATCTGTTCATTCAATGAGAATTGATTTGAAGAAAGTTCGTTATGTTCACATTGTCAACTGAGTAAGGTCTTACCATATCAAGTTTGCAAAATTTAATAATTGCAAGTTTGATAAGGAAAGGAATACTGGTATTGATATATTTCATAATTATGATAATAAATAAATGTAAATCGCGAACTATATACCGATACATGCTGTAAAAACAAAAAAAAGGAATTAAAACTTTATGAAAATTCCAAATAGAAAGTTTTCAGCTCAAACGTAATGTGAATAATATAGAAAGTCCAAGCAGACCACATCGACTAACTGGTGTTGGAAGTTACTGTGTCAAACAAACAGTGGGAGCTTAGTGTGAAGCCTGGCAAAACTTCATTTTATTTGGTATCCAAGGATGGTCATTCATTACCTTGATTCAACGAGATAAATGAGACTTTTTCATGTTCCTTCTATAGTGAATCTAATGAAAGAAACTAGTCAGCCTGGAATGGACTCAAGCGCAAAACAGTAAATCTTACAGACTCTTCATTGCTTGTAAAGATATTGGGTTGGCTAGTAACGTCATTTTACTGGTTTGTACTAATTGCCCTGCAGGATATGGCGTTCTTATCGACTAAATCTTCCCGGGACAACTAGTCTTAAGATGAGTTCATCAGTTACACTCTTTATGAACTGTTTGAATTTAGTTCATCAGTTTCACTCCTTCTAAATTATTTGAATGTATTTTTTTAAGAGTTCTGGCTTTATGTCTTTTTTCAAATATGATGTTTTGCTACAGCCCTTACATACACATTTTCGCAAATTAATTATGATAATGTAAAACAATTGTTTTTCTTCTTACAGCATTGTTCTCGCTTATCTTTCAGTTTAGCTTTATAAATGAAATTTAAGACAAATGAAACTACAAAACTGCAAATTGTTAAATATCTAATCTAGCAAAGTTGTCTTAAGGATCTGTTAATAAAAGTTATCTATTCTCATTTCCACAAAACAGTTTCACAGTGCTCAACAAGATAATAAATGGCAACCATATTAAGTATAAGTGACTTTTCTTTGTTTCATTTCTCATTGTACTTACTTATGTTATGATTATTTACTTATACTAATTTTAATTTAAAAAAATGGAAATGTAGTATTGACATTTGGTTGGTACAAAACAAAGAAAACATATTTGTTTCCATCAACTATGAAAAACTAATTTATAATTACCTATTTAGAAACTTACAAAAGAGCATGAACCCACTGAAGAAAAGTAATCAATAGGTTAATAACTGGCATCTTTCTTGTCCATGGACCTTATGCAGACTTCAATTAAATCTGTCAAAAGATAACTAGAAAACTAACTATATTGCAACTGACCCTGTATTGCATTCTAAAGCCAACATTTCCTTTTTAAGTACAATCTCAATGAAAACCATATGAGAGGTTTAGGTGTTCAAATGTCAGATGAGAGGCCATTATGAGCTGCTGCGAATCATAGATTAATAAGTCTGTGTGTCTTATTCATTATTTTTAAACTCCGTTTTACCGTTATATGCATGAATATGTAGCATTACTGAACATGATAGTTGGAGGTCTTTTCTAAAGTATACATCCCATGGTTGACTATAAGATAACAATATTCTATTTAAAAACTACTCGAAATGAATAATAAATTGTGTCAATGCCACACCTCAGTTTCTTTTGGAAATCCCCTGATATTTATATATGAAAAAATCAACTGAGGTGTAAACTGTTTTTTTGTACCTCAGTAACCATTGAAATCTTCAATCGATATATAATGTATCTATCGATTTCTTGATTTACCAGTGTATGAGGAAGAACTACATTAAAGTAAATGGTTTCGGTTTTCATCTACTTATCTTCATTGCTTGTACTTTACAATAGCAAGTACATTAAAGTAAATGGGATCGGTTTTGATCTACTAACCTACATACACATTAATATAAGTCTTTTAAACTTCAAACATTGTCAAACATTGTCAAAGTCAAACATTGAACAACCCTTCTAGCCAAACCAAAAGACCCAATGTTTGTAAATTACTGTCTTTGTATATAGTACTTGACAGTTTCAAAGGGGTTGTTTTTGCATTTTTTATCAACATTTCACTGTTAACAAAGTTCAAATATTAATCTTAATGTTAAATATACCTCATGAGACTTTTACCTTTTGTAACGGGGGCGATATAAAGAGGTATTAAAAAAAAGTTATTATTCATAATTTTGGAAAGCGGTGTAGTGATAAGGCAGTGACTGAAATATACATCAACTTATTGCATGACATGCAGTCACTGTCACTCTGTTATGCCCCTATTTCACTACGAGAGGAATTCTCACGAATCGCCACGAATAGGTGATTGTTAAAATTCGTGAATATTATTGAATATTCGGCAACATTCGTAAATTGCAATTTCACTTGTACGAAACGTTTACGAAAATTCATAGCATTTCATGCTAAAACACTACGAAACCAATACGAATTGCTTACGAATTATGTACGAATTGTACGATATAACTACGAAACAACTACGAATATACTACGAATTTTCACGAATATGATACGATATCACAAATGATGTAGGAATAGATTACGATAATTCGTGACTGTTTCGTAGATGATTCGTAAATAATTCGGGCAGAGACCATCAAAAATATCAACCACGAATTTCCAAGAACTCGTTACGAATTTGTTACGAATGACCCGAATTAATTACGAATAGTTTACGAGACAACTACGATAACAAAATTCGTAGTTGATTCGGGAAAATCTTTTGACAAACAAAAAAAATTTCACGAATGCCACGAATTGTAAGAATATTGCCGAATCAATCACGAATTCATTACGAATCACAAGAATAAATCACGAATTGTCTACGAATGTTCACGAATGTGAAATATTTCTCTATCGTGGCGATTCGTGAGAATTCCTCTCGTAGTGAAATAGGGGCATTAGGCTATAGGACTAATCCATTCAGGTAGCAGGGGTGTTCTTCAACTAGTGGGATAGGCCCAAGGCAGGGTATAAATGGTGGCCTTCACTGTGAGTTCATTGCCTTGCTCGGCCGGCGATCGGCTAACATCTGCCATGTTCTGTGATAGGGGGTAGGGCTTGTTCTGAGATGGAACAGCACTTGTTTCGGGATGAAACAGCGTCGTCTAAGTTATTTGGGATTTAGGCTAGGTTTAGTAAGGAGGGATTTTTAGATGGTAAGAAATATATAGGTTAGGTTGTTTTGTATGTTTTTGTATTGTCTGCTCCACAGCATATTTGTCTCGTACAAGTTGTTGTATTGTACATGTTGTATATTTTGCTTTCTGTTGAGTTTCTAGTTGTAATAAAATTGGTGTTGGTAATTTTTATTATGTCATTTATCATGAGGCTGCATCCTGTAACCGGGAAACAGCGTGTTTATGGTTTACCAGTTGATGAATGAAGGTGCCATTTTATACATTCAAATCTGAGAGAAACACGCACATAGGTAAAAAATCACACAACGCAAAGTCATATCACACGGACATGTAGTTTCTCTGCAGTTGGTAAAACAACACCTGTTACACTTTGTTATATGAAGTTGATTTGCAAAGAAGGAAAGTTGCATTTGATTTAAGAATCGTGAGTATTTTTGTGAAAATGATGAAAAGATCACGACATAAGTATGTTTCTTTTCAATTTTATACCTTTGTTGGCTTTGAGAAAAATAATTAGAGACAATGGAGTCGGAATGGAACCAACTTCTACAACAACAAAAATTAAAACATATTTGTCAACATTCTGAGAAAATCAAGCTGCCGTTTCATCTGTTCAATGATTATCAATTATAACCATCAGTGACATTTATAGTTTGCAAGAATCGCGTCACGGCGTTGTTTAGGATTGAAGAAAAACGACTCTTTACATTGTTTTCGATATGCAACTGTTAACATTTTGCTGTGCCAATGTATCCTTCGATTTTGAAAAGCCACAGAAGTTCACATCTTGTTTCTGTAGTTAATAATTGTTCATTTTATCGCAAAATATATTAACGAAGCGAAACTTGTGTCACACCGACACAGCGCTTCACTCACTGAAACCCAAAAATATTCTGATCTGATTTTAATAAACATTCACAAATAATATGTTTTCCCAAAACCATTTCCAAATAGATATCGAATTATTTCTATCGAACTATTTTTTTACCGAGAAAGGATAAATGGAGTTGCTAGACTGCCATTCACCACAACAGCAAAACTTTGCCTTCCGACTGCGTTTTATGATCTTAAAATTATATAATAATTAGACCATTTCATTGTTTTTGCGGAATATCATTTCTATCTCATCTCGTGAAGTGAAAAAGTGTCACTCGTAAAAATATCCCTTTCTCACTCCACTCGATGAGATAGAATAGTCACTATATATCTTGTTTGGATTACTTTCAGGTGAAAGCCAGTTTTATCAAAAAGGTAGTTACCAATACTATTCTGAATAGTATTGAATATTTTCTTCAAACACTTGCCATGGACAGAATTAAATTATGAGATTACCATTATCTGTTATTGATTAGTTTAACAGACAAAAACAGAAACATTATTTCTCTCTTTCTCAGAATGAAGGGGTTTTAATTTTTTTGGGAAATTTACAAATTGAAAGATTACTGTGCAAACTGGTACTTTTTAGTAAAAGGTTAGTACTTCGGTGTTGAAATTAAATGATATTTCAGATACATTTAATTCATTATGCTGACAGTTTTTATTGTTTAGCATGATCTAAATTTGGTCTTATTTGGTCTTGTAGCTCTATTGCCCTCCTAAATGAATAGTGGTTATGGGTTGTATTTTTGTCATTTAAGAAAAATGTGTGATTTGAGCAAGATTTCAACATGCTTTACATTGCGTCTTCATTAATGCGTCCTTATTAATGTTTCTGTCCGGAAAGCAGGTTTTTGTCGCTGTTAAACATGAATCCTCAAATAATTACAATAGAGACGGATAAGATTATATTATTTACATCCATCAAGTCTAATACGATCTCATGCAAAGGACATTCAATGTTGATGAAAAAAACACGAGTTAACCTCATTAACCATTCAAACAAGTTTAGGACATTTAATTGACAACCGTCCTTAGATGCCACACAATTGCCCTTGACTATTGAGCCTCACCTTGATACAACATGATATACACTCCTTGCTGATAATAGATGCCATTTTTACTGCAGCTAGACACCAGAGTAATGCCATGCAGGCTCCTCAACTATGAGACCCTGCGCCTATGCTAGAGAGACATCCAACCCCAGCTAATCGATGTGGTAGAGATGCTTCAATCCTCCGCTGCTACAGTTGTCCAGTCTGCTCACAGCACTCAGGCTGGAATGTTGGATACAGGAGAGCTGTTGGGGAGTGTACAGGGAGATATCAGTACACTGGAGGTAGGGGATGGATAGAGGCGGGGTCCTGGTGCTGGTTCTTGGTCTGATTGGAATTTTCATACAGCAAACATCAGGTACGTTTGTGTTAATTATATTTCTAGAAATGAAAAACTCGATTTTCGTTCTTGACACAATTTTCACGAATCAATCACATTATCTAAATAACCATGAGTTTTTTAAGCATTTCAAAATATTGATGTGTATATTACAATGATTTTATGTTGCTTTAGGGAATGTCCAAATTTTATATATAAAACAATTCTATAAAAGAAACCATTGAATGATCAACTTGAAGTTATGTACATAATTGCTGTATACTGTCATTTCAAACAAAGATAAAATAACATTTGAAAGAGTAATTGGCTGTGAAAGGATTTGTTTTTGGAGAATAATATTTGTAGCTCTCAGGAACAGGAAAAACATGAAATGTTGGAAATACACTATTTCTATACTGATAAATTATAGCTTAGATATTCAATTAACAAAACATGTCGAAATTCTGTTCAAGCATTTAACTTGTTTAATCTAAAATAAAAGCTCTGTATAATATGTGTCAAAAAGTTATTCATTATTGAAAAGTATTTCTCTGAATCACACAACATTTAACTCCACAGAACTAATTGTAAATGTTCCTTTTCACGTGTTTAAATAAAGAATATAAATAGCAAGATCATATTTTGTCATGATTAAGTTTTTTAAAGTCGCTTAATCATGCATGGTTTACTATCTGAATACATAAAATCGACGAATATTAAAAAGTATTTCATTTCTATATCTTTAATTTGATAACAGGAGTTGTTATCATCATATTATATTTTGATCCAAATTCTATTTAGACACTTCAGTCTTCCCATTGTTAACAGGATAAAGAAAATACACTAGTTGATAAATACATCTTGACTTGAAAAATAACATCATATATTCGTTGATTTTTTATTCTAACTTGAGGATGACATTTCTGTATTTCTTGATCACAATGGCAGTTTGAACAAAACTGATTAGTTGTATACGATTTTTCCAAACTAAATCAAATAGTTACCAGGTTCTTGAATGTACAAAGCAGTAAAAGGTATAAAGGTCAGACATGATTAATGATATAACAATGTTATAATTGGGATAACATTATCTTGAATAGTACAGATTCTTGTAATTTTTCGGGCCGAGTCCCATTCAAGATTCGAACCCACACCCTCAAGGTCGGGCAACACCGCCAGCAATGACCATACCAACAGCTAACCAACTCGCCTGAAACTGTACTATTCAAGATAGTGTGGGCTCATATATGACATTGTCATTTGATCACTATCAAATTGAAATTTATCTCTAATGATTAATGATATGAGCATGTAAACGATTTGTGTCATAAACATCTTTTATTATTATCATACATGTCGATATCAAAATTCGTTTATTTTGTTATGCACTATTGCATTATGTCAAAGGGTCAAACACCTGTAATGATTAAGATAAATCATATAATATGATTAGGTATATTATCAGTTTAAAATGAACTTTTTAAACATTCATTCTCATCGAATGACAAGCAAATGGATATTATCACATGTTTACTGAAGGTTTTTGTTATGTGTAACATATCAACCAGGTGTCTGACCATGAAGTATCAGTTGTATCAATATCATTTAAGAAAACTTTGATCCGCATTAAGTATGATACAGAGTCCATTCAAGAAAAAATTCCTAAAGACAGCTATGAATTTTACAAGTAAGTAAGTTTTAATTTGCCCCATGAGGCTGGTTCTATATTTGAATTAGACTAAATTAGCAAAAAGGATTATTCAATGAAAAGACAGTTGGTAGTGTGAAAACATTACAATTAAATGCGTATTGTCCACATTTTAATTTATGAGTTAAGGTCCACCAGTACCGTTTTAATTGCCATATATATATTATAAATTAAGTTTGTACCTGCCAGGTGAGCTGAACGCCAGGTATCGTGTTGTACCTGGTCAGGTGGGGAGTCTGTGCAGAACCTGGAGTAGAGACACCTGTCGGAGAAAGGTCCCTGTTGTACCTGTGAGTAGTCATTTTACACCTGGTACAAACTCTGAACCTTTTAAACAAAGATATTGTTTCGATAATGTCAGTACATTTCTATGTCACAAGTATCTTAGTAACACCGATTAAGTCTTTAAAGGCAAATGCATAATTTTTTATTTTTAAACTGTTTTGACCAAAAAGTTTATACACTCTCTTTGCATTTGAAATTACAACCAGATAAAGTAAATGAAATACCATATTTGTAGGTAGTACTTCATCAATGTTTCTTTATTTCTTGGTCATTGATTAGTTGGTCTTAATCTTCCAATGAAAGATATGTTTGATCAAATAACTTGCACACAGATTGTATTCATTTCCTCTTTGTCTCCTCCACAGGTGCACAGTGCAGTGGAGTGTGCTATCCTCTGTGCCAAACATCCTCGGTGTGAATCATTCAACTATCAGATCAGTCCCAGTCCACGGAAACTACATCGCTGTGAGATGGCCACAGAGAAAGTGTTACATCTTGACACGAGAATCAAGGAGGGAACAGGCTTTGAATATTACAAAAATATAACATGAAGACTAGACTAGAAGAACTCGAAATTGCCAAAATACTAATGACTGACTAAATGACGTTTTCTCTTATAACTGTTCTTGATAATTACATCCAAACACTATTGTGTGACTGACTCAACATACACAAACTGATAACTGCTCAGTGGATATCATCTGAGTACATTATGTAACATGTTGAGCATGATGAATGTGGTAAAGTGTATTACAATTCCATGTGATACCACCACCGACCAGGATGATAAAGTCGCACACTGTGATATGGAGGGGAACAAAAGTAGCACAATTGTTATTTGACTGGAAAAAAGCATTGTCATGACCTGAAACTGGTAGATCCTGTGAAATGGACGATAACAGAATAAGCTATAACATTTGCATGATCCAGAATTCCATATGAAACAATATATATATTGACTAACACGTTGTGACAAGAAAAGATAACTGACACCTCAGAATTGTGACATTGAAAGATTTGAAGCTGCATTACAGTGTTTAATTTAATACCATCTTGTGAAACAAGCAACAACACGTGACAAGATCAAATCAAAAGCAATAAGTGAAATTCTAAAATCAGATGCCATGTTTCCTTCAACCATTTCAACATTCATATTGTATGTACTGTTACAAGATACTTAACACTTGTGACAAGGGAAGAGTTTAGGCATACGAATAAATCTACACACATGATAGCATTCTTTGAGAGCATCATTTGTCACAAAGGAATGACTACTACAAAATAGATTTTTTGATGACACTCGTAAATATCAGGAAGCATATACGCAAGTATTATACGGGCATAAATAGGATGATTCATTTCTTGTCAGCATATGAATCAAAGCTGTGTAGTTATAAGTGAACTCTCGTTGTAAGTTTGATGTTAAAACTAACTGGCAAACCATGGTATGTCCATAGTTGTGGTATTCAATTTGAAAGATTAAGCATTTATTTGATATGACAGTTGACATGATTTATTCACAATAATAGGAATACATAATAACACAAATTTGCACGAGTTTCGTAAAAATCATATGACACACTCCCGACAGTAATAATTTCTTTATTACCGATTCTATTCCATATTACCATCTTAGAATAATCAAAGAAACTTGCCGCTTCCCTTGCGACGGCCGGCTACAGTGACGTCACGAATATTGATGTTATGACGTCACAGGCGAAAATATACGGGAACTCGGGCTACAACAACCGTTGCTAGACAAAAGTGATATATGCACTAGTGCTCATATTGAAAATATGTCACAGCTTATTTTCAACCATATGGGTAAGCTTGTATATTCCTCGTAGTCTTCTATTAAAGAAGTGTTTCTGGCTTTTGCTCTTGGATATTCATCATCATTTTGTAAGTTATCAATTTCACAATTTACGGAACAACAACTTGTTCATTGCTAACTGTAACCTGTCATAAAACAAACATTCTTTATTATCTTTATATGTTTGTTTTTTTAAGTGGTTTGTAAAAATTCATTGCATTGATGATTTCGTGATTTAAATGTTTCATCTTATAGCATATAACAATACTATTGGTCATTTGAAATATAACAACTAAAAGAGATCGATTATTGAATGTTATATTCAGATAATATGAAACGTCAGGTAGGAAAACAACAAGAAATGTTTGGTACGTCGTTGCCTGGCTTTTAACATTGCATGATATAAATCAAAATCTCTAAATTCAATACAAAAAGATACCCATAAATCCCGAATTTTGTCATTTTAAAAATATATAATCATATGTTTCATTAGGTATTTCAGGCGAAATTCCTATTTTGTTATTGTCATCGAAATGAATACTGAATTTATATATATTTTATAGATCTAACTTTACTAAACTAGTTGATATTAAAGTATAATATTTTGAAGAACACATTTCATAAAAGTTTACTTCAGTTAACTGTTATTAATATTGCCATAACTTCACAAGTCATTTGGAATTAACTTTAAATTTAAACCTCTTTTAGAACAAAAGGACACTTTTTGCGTTTTCCTTGATAATGAGGATATGGGTAATTACAAGTTTCACCCTTTTCAAGAACGTTTAGTATTTTCGCAGACAGAAAGCCTGCAACAAAACCTGCTAGCATCCGTTGTAACTAGTGAACAATGGGTGGTTGAAACTCAGTTTAGCATAGCATCAAGCCTTGTTGTGTGTAGAACAATTCGCTTATGAAGACAAGGTTGCCAAGCTCTCGGCGGGATCCCTGATAATGTGATCTCTTAGGGTTAATCACTACACAAGGCGGGATCCCTAATAATGTGATCTCTTAGGGTTAATCACTACACATGGTGAGATCCCTAATAATGTGATCTCTTAGGGTTAATCACTACACAAGGCGGGATCCCTAATAATGTGATCTCTTAGGGTTAATCACTACACAAGGCAGGATCCCTAATAATGTGATCTCTTAGGGTTAATCACTACACATGGTGAGATCCCTGATAATGTGATCTCTTAGGGTTAATCACTACACAAGGCGGGATCCCTAATAATGTGATCTCTTAGGGTTAATCACTACACATGGTGAGATCCCTAATAATGTGATCTCTTAGGGTTAATCACTACACATGGTGAGATCCCTGATAATGTGATCTCTTAGGGTTAATCACTACACATGGCGGGATCCCTAATAATGTGATCTCTTAGGGTTAATCACTACACATGGTGAGATCCCTGATAATGTGATCTCTTAGGGTTAATCACTACACATGGCGGGATCCCTGATAATGTGATCTCTTAGGGTTAATCACTACACATGGCGGGATCCCTGATAATGTGATCTCTTAGGGTTAATCACTACACATGGTGAGATCCCTAATAATGTGATCTCTTAGGGTTAATCACTACACATGGTGAGATCCCTAATAATGTGATCTCTTAGGGTTAATCACTACACATGGTGAGATCCCTGATAATGTGATCTCTTAGGGTTAATCACTACACATGGCGGGATCCCTGATAATGTGATCTCTTAGGGTTAATCACTACACATGGCGGGATCCCTGATAATGTGATCTCTTAGGGTTAATCACTACACATGGTGAGATCCCTAATAATGTGATCTCTTAGGGTTAATCACTACACATGGTGAGATCCCTAATAATGTGATCTCTTAGGGTTAATCACTACACATGGTGAGATCCCTGATAATGTGATCTCTTAGGGTTAATCACTACACATGGCGGGATCCCTGATAATGTGATCTCTTAGGGTTAATCACTACACATGGTGAGATCCCTGATAATGTCATCTCTTAGGGTTAATCACTACACATGGCGGGATCCCTGATAATGTCATCTCTTAGGGTTAATCACTACACATGGCGGGATTCCTGATAATGTGATCTCTTAGGGTTAATCACTACACATGGCGGGATCCCTGATAATGTCATCTCTTAGGGTTAATCACTACACATGGCGGGATCCCTGATAATGTGATCTCTTAGGGTTAATCACTACACATGGCGGGATCCCTGATAATGTGATCTCTTAGGGTTAATCACTACACAAGGCGGGATCCCTAATAATGTGATCTCTTAGGGTTAATCACTACACATGGTGAGATCCCTAATAATGTGATCTCTTAGGGTTAATCACTACACATGGCGGGATCCCTGATAATGTGATCTCTTAGGGTTAATCACTACACATGGCGGGATCCCTGATAATGTGATCTCTTAGGGTTAATCACTACACATGGCGGGATCCCTGATAATGTGATCTCTTAAGGGTTAATCACTACACATGGCGGGATCCCTGATAATGTCATCTCTTAGGGTTAATCACTACACATGGCGGGATCCCTGATAATGTCATCTCTTAGGGTTAATCACTACACAAGGCGGGATCCCTAATAATGTGATCTCTTAGGGTTAATCACTACACATGGCGGGATTCCTGATAATGTGATCTCTTAGGGTTAATCACTACACATGGCGGGATCCCTGATAATGTCATCTCTTAGGGTTAATCACTACACAAGGCGGGATCCCTAATAATGTGATCTCTTAGGGTTAATCACTACACATGGCGGGATTCCTGATAATGTGATCTCTTAGGGTTAATCACTACACATGGTGAGATCCCTGATAATGTGATCTCTTAGGGTTAATCACTACACATGGCGGGATCCCTGATAATGTGATCTCTTAGGGTTAATCACTACACATGGTGAGATCCCTAATAATGTGATCTCTTAGGGTTAATCACTACACATGGCGGGATCCCTGATAATGTGATCTCTTAGGGTTAATCACTACACATGGCGGGATCCCTGATAATGTGATCTCTTAGGGTTAATCACTACACATGGCGGGATCCCTGATAATGTGATCTCTTAGGGTTAATCACTACACATGGTGAGATCCCTAATAATGTGATCTCTTAGGGTTAATCACTACACAAGGCGGGATCCCTAATAATGTGATCTCTTAGGGTTAATCACTACACGAGGCGGGATCCCTGATAATGTGATCTCTTAGGGTTAATCACTACACAAGGCGGGATCCCTAATAATGTGATCTCTTAGGGTTAATCACTACACATGGTGAGATCCCTAATAATGTGATCTCTTAGGGTTAATCACTACACAAGGCGGGATCCCTAATAATGTGATCTCTTAGGGTTAATCACTACACAAGGCGGGATCCCTAATAATGTGATCTCTTAGGGTTAATCACTACACATGGCGGGATCCCTGATAATGTGATCTCTTAGGGTTAATCACTACACGAGGCGGGATCCCTGATAATGTGATCTCTTAAGGGTTAATCACTACACATGGCGGGGTCCCTGATAATGTGATCTCTTAGGGTTAATCACTACACATGGCGGGGTCCCTGATAATGTGATCTCTTAGGGTTAATCACTACACATGGCGGGGTCCCTGATAATGTGATCTCTTAGGGTTAATCACTACACATGGTGGGGTCCCTGATAATGTGATCTCTTAGGGTTAATCACTACACAAGGAACATCCTATGGGAACACACATGATACCTGTGAAGTCTGCAATCGATTGCAACTCGAGACTAATGAGTTGATTTGATGGAATGAATTAGGTCTTTGATGGGAAGTAATAAGAGTAACCTTGACTTCCCTTTGGATGCTATCACGATAAGAAAGCCTCTATTGTACGTTAATGAAACATTCGCAGTATATATAGCTTCATCTTAAGAGTATAACTATCAACTTTATCTTAGATGAATTATCATGTAAATATCTGGAATTTCTTATCTTGTTATATGGAGGTTTTAATTCAATGCACTTATCACATGTACATGTGTACAGATTCATATTTCATTTTTCAAAATCAAAAAACACTTTTAATGATAAAAACCCTTATGGTGAGAACCCTTGATCTAGCTGTATTGACATTTTAAACTTTTGACCTATAATACTTTTTCTAGCAAAAGTCAAAATTCACTTCAAATTGAACTTATTAACATGACAAAGTAAGGACAGAGGATAAAAAGAAATGCTTTGTATACAAAAACCACAAAAGGAATGAATGTGTGCACAGGACCTTCCACTTGTGAAAACTTACATCAGTGTTCAAACTTCATTTTCCTGTATATAGTATCACTGATTTAAATTCATATTCAAACGAAGCAAAAAGAGTAATTTAAAGGAAAAATGAAGAACAGTCGATTTATTCACACAATTTAAATTATATCCCTGTCTCTAAACATTGAGGTATAATATTTTTAGCTCCAGTTTGATCAGGTTTCATAATGTATTTCTCTTTTATGAAAAAGTCAAACAGTTTTTAACCTCTATTGTCGTGTATACACTTCTGTCTACTTCATCACAGATTAATTTTTTCTTGCAACTCGAAGATTATGGGGAAAACACTTGATGTAGCTGTATTGACATTTTAAACTTTTGACCTTCATTACTTTCTCTAGCAAAAGTAAAAATTCACTTCAAATTGAACTTATTGACATGACAAAGTTAGGGTAGAGGATAAAAAGAAATGCTTTGCAAACAAAAATTATTTTTTTTAATGGAAAATTTCAAAAACGCAAAACAGGACCTTCCACTTGTGAAAACTTACATCAGTGTTCAATCTTCATTTTCCTGTATATAGTATAACGGATTTTAATTCATATGTTCACAGAACGGAAACGCAGCAAAACAAAATAATTTAAAGGAAAAATGAAGAACAGTCGATTTGTTCACACGATTTAAATTACATCCCTGTCTCTAGACAATGAGGTATAATATTTTAAGTCTTCAGATAAAGTTCCTAAGTCCTTGATTGTTTTCCTTCATTTTATTTTACATTAGATTTTTGGGGATTTGGAGTCAGACAGATATTTTGTTTTATTTTCCTAAATTTCCTATAGCTCCAGTTTGATCAGGTTTCATATATATTTTTCTATTATTTCTAAGCGAAACAAGGGTTGCATATCACAACCAAACTACATGATGTATGTAAGCTTCATGATCAAATATTCTACGCTGTTCTGAGGATCACATTAGTAACTATTTTCAATCCTTTGACAGTCACAATCGTTTGCCTTACATTACCTAATCAGTTACGTTGTTTGGTTTTCTTCTTTGGAGCACTAACTGTCTATCATGTTGACAATAGAAGTGTCAGTAATAGTCTTTTAATGCCTTCTTCGTACCAATCAGGCTTACAATCTGGTAGATTTGATTATTTACTTAAAGAGCCACTCCGTGTGTTGACGGGATCATATATGACAAACTTCACCAATAGCGTCATCAGGTAAGTGTCATTTTACAGCTCATCAATATCGCGTAGTGAAGGTTTAAAGTTGCAACACTGATCGGGTGTCATTCAGTCAAACGTATCTTTGGAATCTTATCATAAGCAGAAGATGAAGGCAATATTATGGATATACAGCTGCATGCCATAAGTTTGTTCACCTGCTTGTGATCTTAGTGCAAATATCATGTAATTTTGGTTTCGTTTTTACGTTCATTAAATAACTCCAGGATCACTTACAGAAGATCATAAATTTTCCAAGTGTAAAATAACCATCCCCAAACCATATTTCGGGATCGGCTTGTCACTGGTGCTGAATGTCGATATTTGGCATTGTTAAATAGACAGATGGGGTCAGATTTCTGAAATTCGGATTTTCTAAAATTTCGATATTTATATAGACATCAAGTATCCATTGTATAAACATTATCTTTCTATGTACATGATCTTATAACAAGTAAACTTTGCTCTGTACATCAACATCTTTTATTGTACAAACAACTCACTATTTACTGTAACAACATCATGAATATATAGATATCTTCTTTATGGAACCCCAAAATATTATATTTTACAAGAAATGTAGATAATATAAGATTACATTTGGGGATTACACATTCAAGAATGTCAATGAAAGAAACACAACTCTATTTTACATTGAATAAGCAAATTCTTGAATCATTTGGTTGGCAGATTGAAACAACATCTCCAATTTCCGTTTTTTAATCTAGCTGTATCATTGTCATATAAACATTTGGTATGAACCTATGTACATCATATTTTCTATAATAAGACTTTATGTCCATTCATTCTTTCAATGAGAAAGGAATGTGGATGTCTATAACAAAGTCCACCACGTTTTAGATGCGAGTCCTAAGGTTAACGAACCTGACGAACTGCGGTATATAAGTCAGTCATCCATTTCTGGATTCAAATTGTAGGTAGAGGACTCTTGACTCGTAAAACTACATTGGATGTTCCACATTTAGTTGAAAAGTTTCTCATCAATATGATCAGACTTTGTTTTTTCTGAAAAATAAATAAACCTTATTTGTTGTTAACTGCGACACTAAGGTGCAAATAGGTGTTTATGTTCCAAATTCCATTCCTTTCTTTTAATGAGCCCTCTTAATTTGTATATAATACAGAATACAAGAACATCTTCCCATTGATATCCATCACAAAGCTCGATTCTGTACCATGACGTTGAATCTTTTACAAACTTATTGTTTGGTTTTATCTTCGCTTCAAGTCACAAGCAAATACTGCAGGTAAAAGCTTGAAGCACACTCGAGTCTGTCACAGCAGAAAGACGTCATCACCCTATAAGGGAATTAGATCTATATCGCAAGAAGCGCCTGAGTGCCAGAGGTAAATTGAACACTTGACTGAAGAGGTAATAAACTGGATTAGGATCTGATTGATGGTTTCTCCTCTTCCTACAAGAATAGTACTCGTACAAGAAGTCAAGGCAAAAGAGTCTAATACATATCTACCTGAAATGTTTCTTTGCAATGAAAGATAAAAATCACAATTTCTTAGTGGAAGTTCTGTTAGAAAAGTTTCAGTATATCCTGATGACAAAACTGTGTGAAATTCATATAATCATGTTCAAATAGGATGAGCATTACAAGCCCTTGTTTCATCAACTATTGATATATCACTGGTTGGTGTGACTGAGAGTGATTCACACATAAGAAAACAGTCTCCTCTGTTGAACCGCCCAATGGTCAGGAAGAAATATAAGATTGAAAAGTTTATTTACATGAAGAAAGGAAAGTAATTGCCTCGTTTTGGTGAAGCATTACATCAAAACCACATCTGGAAGGTGTTGATAGTTAAAGTTTAACTGAACAATTCACAAATTCACATTGTCTGTTATAATCTGTTTATGCCCACAATTATTAAGTTGTGACGTCCATTTAAGATGGGTATCGTTTTTGAGGTTTATCAGACCAAAACAGAAACCTATTTGTTTAATTGGTAAATTCAACAACAATTAATGATATATTGTCAATGTTATTCTCATGTAAACGTATTCATTAATCATTAATCATTTTGGTTTAGAGTTTTTATACTAAAAACGATAATAAATGTTAATAAATGTTGTGAGGTGACAAATTACTTGTACAATTTTGAATGGCAATCGATTAAAGAGCTACATTATAAAAATGATTCATTTAGCATTAGCGTAGAAGTATCAGTTAAAAAAATGAAAATATAAATTTTTCAAGAAAAGTGCTACTGCCCCTTTAAAAGCCCGTTTGTAATATCCCTGTATTTACACAAACAATTGAATTATTCATGATGAAATGTCATTTACTTTAGCTAAATATTGTCTTTTGGAAGTGACAGACATCTCTCTATGCCACTGTGGCGTTTTAAAGGTTAACAATGACAAAACCATCATGGTAAGTATTTTATAGTTTTCATCTACTGACCCAGATTTCTGCTTCTCGGCGCGTACACGTATATCTTTTCCTTAAATAAATCCGGAATCAAGTTTCCCAGAAATAATTGTCATTTGCTGTTTCATGCTTTCGGACCATTCAATTATAAATGTCTGTTGCATCTTAACCTATTCTTATCAATCAATCTTTATTTCAGTACTGAGAAGGCAACATGCCTATAGTACATTTCTTATATACAACTTTCTTAACATCATTACTTGGTGGATATAAACTGCAACATTTTGAATGACATGTTCATTTATACAATTCAATAATATGGAAAATTTATCAACTGTTGGATGAACAAAATAACATTCTCTTATGTATTTCATACGTAAATCGTCATAAGCTGGACACACAAGAAGAAAGTGGAATTCGTCTTTGTCTTCGTCAATGTTACTATTAAAACATTTACATATTCTGTCTTCTCTTTTTATTTGCATAAACCTTCCCTTTTCAATTAACAGGTTCTTATTCTTATCATCATTATTGCTATCAAACTGTTTGTGGTTCTGCAATAACAATTTTGTTCAAAGTTTCAATATCTATCAAATCTTAGTTTTATGAATTAATAAACACTAAAAGATCATTTGTTCTCATGAGAGTTAAAAAACTGGTGTTGGGATAAATAGCGTGAGAGTTACATAACGGTAAACCACTAAGTTGTCTTTATTGAAAACTCACCAAAACGATCATGTTTGTGATGTAAACCAAGAGCTATGTAGCAAACTGAGTTATAACATGCATAATATTATAGAATAACCCTTCAAAAATACTTTTACGAAAATTAGTTTATATTTGTTTACCTTCTAACATGGAAAGGTCCTATATGCTATTTAAAGAAGGAACAGCCAAAAAGTATTATCATTTACACGATTTTAAATATCAGCAGCTCAAAAAGAAGTTTTCTTTTTTTGCATACTTGACAGAGGAAAACAAATTTTCAAGCTTTGGAAACTTTTTGAAAATTTGGATTTTTTTGATTTTTTCATCACATTTTTTTTCAAGAAAATGTCACCATTAACCTTTTCACATTCAAAGTGATAAAGTCACCCACGACGAGACTGCAATGTTTTAAAGCTGAGGCATCTGACATCATGTAACGTTCATTTTTTACCGTGCCTTGTTTCTGACATCAAAGCGTAAAACAGAAATTGTGTTATTATTCTAATATTTCACTAATATATTGTTTATTTCATAAAATACATATCCTTAACCATGCGCAGGTGTATTAAAAAAAAATAAGGAAAATATACAAATGTTCCTTAGATTCTTTTGAGTAGCATATATTGCATTTGTTTGAACCATTGTTATTTGCACAAATCCATGATGTCGTTCTTATTAGCCTTGACCAAATTGATGGTTACCAACTCAGCAGTCGATCAGTTAACCTCATTAGGAAACTTCTAGGGGGTTCTTCTCTCTAATAATGTTGACCTGGCTAAATCCTAATCCCTGGCGTTCCTGATAAACATCCTGTTTATAATATATACTTCATTAAAAGGAAATACAAGTTAAAGGAAATATGATTAAACCGTTACAAATGACTTTTTTGAGTACTTGATATTCTCATTTTGTATGATATCAATTGCATTTTGCCTGTCAAAAGCACGTGAACAAAACAATAAAAATATGTTTATGTGGTTAGATCTTATAATGTTTATAAAGAAAAGCATAGAGGTCCTATCCACATATAAATTGATCTGATATCTGTCAAGCTTTTGTCCCACATCATCTTTTTGCAGGCATGGTTGACATACCTGAACTATCATAACACAATCACATTCTTCTTTCAATATACAATTTAGCTGCTTACCCTTTGGCTGACTATTAAATACTTTTTGTGAGTATTAATCAAATCAGTTGTTATATGCAGTAATTTTTGTATATGTGCGTTGATTCTGAACGTTAAACTTTAAGCTTATTGAAAAATAAAAACATGATTATCATCGTGGAAAATGCATACTATCTGATGGATTTCAATCTAAATATGGTTTCATTCATTAATCATTTCAGCAATTTAACAATTTAGAATTTAAACATTCATAACAGACTATGTTTAACCAGAGCTCTTGTCATCTTAAGATTACATTATTAAAAAGTTCATAAAGAGTGTAATTGGTAAACTCAATCTATAAACTAATTGTCCCCAGAAGATTTAGTCGACAATATCACCATATCCTACAGGGTAGAAACCAGCAAAATGAAGTTACAAGATAACCTTTTCTTAAGTTTTACTGTTTTGCCCTAGAGTCCATGTCAGGGCACACTGATATCAATCATTAGATTAACTATAACAGAAACACGAAGAAGCCTCATTTATCTTGTTAAATCAAGGAGACATAACGCATGACAATCCCTTGATACCAAATAACTGCTTTTAACTGTAGATTATTGCCCTAATGAGAACGAGATGCCCTATAACTGCTACAATAGAGTGAATTATTGCCAAGCTCAACAACAAACACTGCTAGTTTGACAGAGAGATATCTATCCCGAGTTAATATCGATGTGGTAGAGAGATGCTTCAGTCCTCCACTGCTACAGTTGTCCAGTCTGCTCACAGCACTCAGGTTGGAATGTTGGATAAAGGAGAGAATACAGGGTGAAACATGGTTTCTGAATTCATCTTATTGGTTTATCATTTGGACACACTATAGTTTACCTTTAATAGGGATCAACGTCATTTAGATAGTCTACTAGTAACTGCATGGAACAAGAAATCCTTTGAAGTGTTCTCAAGTAAGCGAACTTGAGACTATTACCGGAGGTAAACTTTGATTTGAGTAATTATTAGTCAACTACGTAAGAGAAAACGAGATTCGATAGTTATGAAAGGTGCCCGTAGCCAGGAAGCTGAGAGATTTGGAGTGTATAATGAGCCTTACTGATGAATTCACCTTCAAACAGTTTATAAAGATTGTAACCGATGAACTCAATCTTTAGATCATTTGTCCCGGGAAGATTTATTCGATAACATCATCATATACTGCTGGGCATTTAGTACAAACCAGCAATATGACGTTTATAGCCATCCCTTTATTTCAACAAGCCATGCAGAGCCTGTAAGATTTACTGTTTTGTCCTTGAATCCATGTCAGGACACACTGATTTCTTTAATTGGATTTAGCTATAACAGGAACATGAAGAAGCCTCATTAATCTCATTGAATGAAGAAGACGTAATGATTGACCATCCGTGGAAACCAAATAACTGCTCTAGACTGTAGTTTATTGTCTTAATGAGGAAGAGATGCCCTATAACTGCTACAATACAATGAAGTACTGCCAAGCACCACAACAAACCCACACTGCTTGTTTGACAGGGGGATATCCAACCCCTGCTAATCGATGTGGTAGAGAGATACTCCGGTCCTCCGCTGCTACAGTTGTCCAGTCGGCTCACAGCACTCAGGCGGGAATGTTGGATACAGGAGAGCTGTTGGGGAGAGTACAGGGAGATATCAGTACACTGGAGGTAGGGGATGGATAGAGGCGGGGTCCTGGTGCTGGTTCTTCGTCTGCTTGGAATTTTCATACAGCAAACAACAGGTAAGTCTACAAATATTTCCCTTTCCGTTCACCTTATTCGTCATGAATGTTAACTTCACATTTAAAGCATCTTCTTGACTAAATATGTAAATTTGAAATACGTTCCTGTCCTTTGTCTTGTGAAAGTTGCATGTACATGTATGTTATTCATTTAAAGATGCATTTGATATTTTTCATATTCATAACTGATATAGAAACTATATACAGTATTTGATTAAACAGCTTTTTGAAGTTTTAAAACCACAGTTTTCTTGTTTTTACTTTCATAACTATCACATCGTACATATCAATTTATAATTTTGTTTCATTTTGTTAAATTAATGAATAAGATTTTGTTGTCATAAACACAGCCGAATCTGTTATATTTCAATTCAAGTCACATGGCTATTTTTTTAAATACACAACTGGAGAAACGATGATCTATATCTTATATTATCAAACAATAATGCTTAGGGTTCAGTCATAAATTGGATGATGGCAGTGATGTGTGTATAATCTTCTCCAAGACCATAACTTTATATATGCGTGTGTAACAAAACCAATAAAGTTCTACTTTTCTTATTCTTACTATTGTTTATTTTGTAACAGTAAGGTATTTTGAGAATATATACCAGGTGAGCTGAGCGTCAGGTATCGTGTTGTTCCAGCAAAACAATAGTTTATATGTTCATATGAGTGTGTAACAAAACAAAAGTTCAACTTACCTTATGATTGCAATTGGTTATATTGTGACCTCAGATCTTATTCATGTATGTAATTTCTTAGATATGATATTATAAGTCTTAAATATGAATTTCGTACCTGCCAGGTGAGCTGAACGCCAGGTATCGTGTTGTACCTGGTCAGGTGGGGAGTCTGTGCAGAACCTGGAGTAGAGACACCTGTCGGAGAAAGGTCCCTGTTGTACCTGTGAGTAGTCATTTTACCCCTGGTACAAAGTCTGAACCTTTTAAACTGTGATATTGTTTCGATAATGTCAGTACATTTCATTTCATTTATCTTTTTCACAAATATCTGTCGGGTGAGAATACCTGTTGTACCTGTGAGTATAAAAATGTATTCGACCTATCTTTCTGCAGAAATATTCAATTTGCTATGATTGTCCCGTTGCATCTTATGATAATCAACGAGCATTTTATTTTATGTGTTTGACAAAATGTACCCAGTTCAACTGAAAATCTCTTGATTATTCGTTTGAATGTATTTCCCGAGTTAAGATTATGTTCGTTAAGTTTGGAAGATAGTCATCGGTCCACACCATTATTATATCATCAGTACCAAGAAAATCTCAACAATCTATACATTCGACCACTGTTATTTACTTGTTAATGGAATTGATCAATCAATCATTTAAATATTTGTGAAATCAAAAGTATTGTTTCGTGGTTCTGGTTTTGCATATAAGTATCTGGAAGAACACTGGTTTGACTGTCTTCAGACATCAACAATACTTCGCAGTGAGCCAGAGAAAGTTTAACAAACATCTGCAAGTTATGCAATTTACTTAAAGTAATGGGCACAAATAATAAGTTAAACATGCTATCCATATTGCCAATCTTAATATCTGACAATGTCAAATGACGAACAAATGCCGTTGTCACATTTATGCCATTGATTCTGTATCTGAGTGTAAAGAGGTGTTATCTGAATCTCTACGACAAGAAATATTAGAAACAGTATCCTGCAATAGCATATGGAGATTATTATTGGCCTTTGAATTACAAACTATGAAGAAATGATTCAAAATCTTCAACCTGTCAACTTACAACTGCTTAGCAAATCTTTAGCTTCTCGTATGTAAGTCATCATGTATCATTGAATACACATTTCACCGTTTGATAAGATCAACACTCATATGAACACAAAGAGCATATGAATTTTAAAAAACATTATTTTCCAAAGGGCTTGTCTGAGTATATGATTGAATTTTTGTTCTGCTTTAAATATCAAAATTGATATGCTGGATAAGGTTGGAAAAGATAAAAGATAAACATAAACCATTTATCTTGGCCACCTGTTAAATATCAGTATACAGATTTTGTATGAATTGAAATGGTTATCATAAATGTAAAAATTAAACAATAATTGAGTAAGACATAAACCTGACATAAACTATTTAAGTATAACATCTTATAATATAATGTTATAAAGTACAAGAATTTATGGATATCCAACGTTTTTATTAGCAGAATATTATCATATATACAGTTTTGTATAGATCCTTATACCTTTTCTTTGAATAGGGAAGTTGGAAATCTCGTACTTTATTAATTCTGACTGATTGAAAAAGTGATACTCATGTATCTGTTGTTTTGAGAACCAGTAATGCCTTACATTTGTTATAATTTTTCGGTTTAAAGAAAAAGTGTAATGATGAATTCTATTGTTATGATTCCTGCTAGTGTATGTTACTTTATTTTCCTCGAATACTTGTTTTTATGTTATGTTGGTTCAACCTTTTGCATATTAGTTTATTTTATACAGCTCTAGTTATCCGAGCCAAATGTGATATCAGAGCGTGGTTAACCTGCAATAATTTGAATGGACATTATCTCATAAATCAAAAGCACTTAAAGATTTGACTGTACCATTACTGACATTACCACATGGGCTTCTCTTACCAATTATTTATTTCAATTAAAACCGTGCCTGAAATTGTCATGTCACATAAGCCCAACTTTATCTTTGCTGTCATTATTTCGAGAAGTATCGACCGTTGCTGTATGGTTATTAAGCTAATAGGTCTTGTCTAAGAGTGAAAATATGAAGGTTTCATGTTGTGATTTTGATCGATTGATCAGTGACGTTGGTCAAACGTAATTTTGGAACTCAACTCCCTCAACCAGGAGGACAGGATTTGTTTTTTTGAGGAAAAGCAGGTATCGATGTATATCTGTATATACATTATATACATAGAGGATATTAAACTCTCTTCCATTTAATACTATTTTTATTAAACGAGTTAATGATTGTGTATAAAACGAGCGAAAGCGAGTTTGATACGAATCATTCACGAGTTTAATAAAAAATAGTATTAAATGGAAGAGAGTTTAGTATTCTGTTTATTACTTGCCCTCAAAATCAAGCAAAACCGGCGACAGTTTGCTGAAACGAACTTTTCCGCAACTCGGCAGCCATTGTGACGGTGCGCTTCCACAATGACGTCATAACCACACACTACTGTGACGTCATACTTCAATTGTGTTATTTCACTAGTTTAATATTGCCATATAAATATTACACTGCGGTATCTTTCACGGGCGAGTAATAAACAACTTAATTATACATTGTTTTGTCAGATGAATGTTAAGTTATATTTCATAACATCAAATTAATCATATTATCAAAGTAAATAATATAAAATGAAAATCACGAGTTGTTTTGTAAGCTCCTAGTTCTCTTAGCCTCTTGCTCATTTATTTGTTGGACTTGATCATCCGATTAAAGATCAAACTGGTTTCACAAATAATTTGTTTATTATTGTTTATTTCCTCTTTGTCTCCTCCACAGGTGCACAGTGCAGTGGAGTGTGCTATCCTCTGTGCCAAACATCCTCGGTGTGAATCATTCAACTATCAGATCAGTCCCAGTCCAAGGAAACTACATCGCTGTGAGATGGCCACAGAGAAAGTGTTACATCTTGAGACGAGAATCAAGGAGGGAACAGGCTTTGAATATTACAAAAATATAACATGATGAACATATAGAGAATCTCACCCAAGTGTCTTCTGATATCAAATGTATCAACACGAGTTGATTAAAGTTACAAATATCCGAGGCTTGCCGAGGATATTTTTACTTTAATCAACGAGTGTTGATATATTTAATATCAGAAGACACGAGGGTGAGATTTTATTTATCATCCAAATCATTTTTCAACAGTTATTAGCAAAAGAATGAACATATCTGAACACAAAACTGTCATTAGACTTCTTGAGCAGTGAGGTCATTGCATTGTGACGTCATCAGCATTATGACGTCATAGCATTGTTACGCCATGAACTTTGTGACGTCATAGTATTGTCATCTGTGTTCTAAGTTATGCCAAAGCCTTGTGATGTCATTTAACTGATGATGTAATAGGACTATGACGATATGATTGTAGCGATATCTACAATGTAGATATCGCTTGTAGATATCGCTTGATCTCAGAAAAGCGATATCTACTGTGGTAGCCACTTTTGGATGATAAATGGGTTTCTCTGTGATTACGCATACGAATAATATATGAGCGAACTGTGATATTGAAATCAGGAGTAAAAAACACTTCTTATTTTTGACAAAGGCTTTTGGAATAGTGCAACATTTAGATTGGAAAGGTATTGATCCTTATAATATAATAAAAGAATTGTATGATTAATTGTATGATTAAGAAACTTGTGATTTAACGATCATCTTACATGTTGTGACATCTAATGAGAGAGCAAGATTCAGCGAAATATTGGAAGCTGGGTATACCTACAGTGTCAGTTTCTAGAAGGATTCATCAAATACCATATACAATCTTTTCGCCAAATTGAAAAGCACTATTCGCGGCACAGTATGCTAATGATTTAGAGCATTGCACATTTTAAAAGGTGTTGTATCAGACATTCTGTAATTTAATTTTTTTAAACAAACACTTTTATACATAATAAAGCAATCTTTCACAAATATGTGTTTACGTACAAATAATACACTTTATGTTTAACGTGTAACACACGGCATGTGTATGAACACATCTACTACACAGGTTGATTCAGTATCATGAACATTTGATGATACGAGAATAAAGCAATGTTTCACAAATATGTGTTTACATTCAAATAATACATATAATGTTTAACTTGTAACACAAGACATGTCCTTGATTTGGACATCTACACAGCTATTATGCTAAAGGTTGATTTAGTATCATTTTCATTTGATAATACGAGAATACTAGAAGAGCAGAGCAGTAAGAACATATAAAAAAGCTTAAAAACAATAAACATTATTTGTATTTTATACTTTGTTTTGTTTGTTTTCTTAACTATCCGTCATTGTAATTATTAAACAATTGAATACCTTTCTTTCATCATTTTGGCGACAAAATTGTTTTCTACGTAAATTGTTTGTATTGTGATAATTTTCCAATGTGAACTGATGTTCTTTGGAAACTAGTAATAAAAGTCTACATAGTTACTTTTCAGATGGCAACTCATCTAGCATATTAACAAAGTTGGTTAAATGATAAAGTATGATACAGATTTTAGAATAGCAAGACTATCTCATTTTTTTAAAACATAATGCTATTTCCATGAGTTCAAACCGATATATTCACTATTTCTATGATGTCATTTTTTCCGGTTTTGCTGTACAGTCATAATGTACGGAACATCAAAAAAATTATGCTAGCGCTGTTGGCAAAACAAGAGTCATCAGAAGATGACATATCCCACCGGTCCCCAATAAATTACCTTTCTTGGAAAGAAGTTGAAAATGCCAAAATACACATCTACATATTCTGACTAATCCACATTCCGATTGATCTTGGTCTTACAGTTTTTTAGTTCTGCTCCGGAAACAAAATTGTTATGGACATACGGATGGACAGAAGGACGGACGGACAAACAAGGCGATGACTATATATATCCCACGGTATATCCCTTGGATAAAAATATACTTGATGTGATCATATCAAATAAATCACTTACCACAACATTGCGGTGCTAACACATGAGATAACAATCCTCATGATGTCGAGCGTTTGTAAAGTAGAGCAACACCTGTATAGAATTGAGGATTAAAACATCAACCTTGGTTATAGAATGGAAGGAATGTGTTGACATTGTACTACACATATGTATAATTTGTATCAACGTTAACTGTTTTCTCTTATTTCTAATATCTTCTCAAAGAAAACAAAAGTTATGAAATATAAAGATTATTCGGCTAATAAAGGAATATCATTACAAAGGTTTCATTACATACTGTCAACTTGAGCATGTCAATCAATAAATTAATCATTAATTAACGTTTTTTTAATTTAGAATGAACAGTTAATGATTCATAAACATTTACCATCGAGTTAGAAACTCTTTATCAAAAATAGGCGAAACAGTGCTCGATACATTCACTTTTTACCTAGTATTGATGTAAATGGAACTTGTGATTTCGGCTTCTGCTTTGTGCATAGATTCATTAAAAAACATGTTTCAGTTTTCGTAAATCTGTAATTTGATGACCAGAATGTAAATATCTTTAATTCGACAGTGGCACGTTTCTAATGACATCAAAATGATTTGTGTCCTATTTTATCATAAAACGTTTTTCGCCTCAAGTGGGTAACAGTTTGGCCCTGAGACTAAAAATCAATGGATAATTGCACTTGAAAGAAGCCGTGGGAAGCATGTTATGTGAAATAACTGTGAGGACCTTATTACGACTTTGATATAATGAGATATTATCGATAGTTCTGAGTCAGCTTGCAAATGAGAATTGATTAACAACTTATCCACCTTCCCAAAGTTTGTAAGAAAGTTTCAACTAAATTCTATTTAATTTTTCAGACCTCTTACCACCGCACTTATCAAAAAATAGTAAAAGAAATCCAGTTAATGCAACCAACACAAATTTACTAAAAATGTCCCCTCGTGTTAATGCAAATCAAGTAAAAGGGGGTCTATCATTGATAAAATAGAATTAGGCACAATAATTCCACTTGATTATTTTCCTTTACAAACAAAACAAAACTTTATTGAAGTTTAATCATCGTTGTTGTCAAAAAATGTCTTTCTTTCAGTGTATAACATTGCATTCGATAGCCAATATACATCTATTTAAAGCCATGTCGTTCTCAAAGGATTCAATCTAGCACAGAAACCTATAACAAATGTTGACATCCCACAGTGACTTTGTCCAAGAGGGGAAGGAGCTTACAAACGATGTTGGTTCTGCTATTAAACTAAATTTGAAACCTTATTCCAGGAAGAATAATAATTTACAGGAGACAAATTCGGAACCGAAACCACAGGCAATCGTTACTGTATCAGGTTTGCCATGTGGTGATCAATAACATTCATGGCGTGTAGGATTTCTTGTTAAAAGCTACCCAGACGTATGCCTCAGAACATAGCAACAAATCCTATTTGGGCTGAATTATGCCCTTAACGTTTTCAGTTCATCCAGCATCAAAGACGTTCATTAAATGACTTTTAGTGTGAATTTCGGCAGCTTAAATCTGGTTTTGAGCTCGGGACAAAGAACTGCATTTGTAATTGCCTCTTACGAAATCAGAAAAAAATAAAACAGGAATAATGTTTTCATTTTGAGAATTCTTTCTCAGCAAACTTAAACTGTTATTAACATGGTCAATGAGCATTGAAGTTTTCAGGGGAATTTCTAACTTACAACAGTGGAAAGTGGAAAAGTTCTACTCTACATAATAGTCTGATATTTATCCATTAAAGTTGGTGTAAAAGGGTAAACCTAGGTGGCATTCACGTAGCATATTCTTTTAATCATACTATAAATTCATGTCTATGACAAATGTAAAATTCTCTCTATTATCGATTTAATTTGATTTTGAGAAAACCTTTATGCTAGATCAAACGAAATTTGCAATTATAAACCAAATCGAAACTGTAATCGATGGTATAGTGGATACTTAACAATCTTTCAATTTATATTTATCGTTTGTTAAATAAGTTATTGATTCAGTAAAAAAAAACAAGCGAAAGCAAGTTCGATATTAAATATTAAACAAAATGGATGGCAATAAAACACATGTATTAATGTTTATGACAAATAGATAAAATCATAACACTACAGAAATGACTTGGTTTCCAGGACACTGAAACCATAAAGAAACGTCATGGAAACCAATGTATCCACTTGGTTTCCAGATTGTTTTCGAAAGTTTCAGTTTGGTTTCAGTGAAAACTGAAACTAAGTTGTGTTCCAGATCCGGATGGAATCCACCCCCGTTCATTACACACTATCCAAAGAGTATCCACTTGGTTTCCAGATCGTTTAGTTTTATGTAGGTTTCAACCTGGATTCCAATTTTAAGTTTTATGTAGGTTTCAACTTGATAGTTTGGTCTACTCTATTTCTTGATATAAAACAAAATACACAGATAAATCTAACAGTAGTTTATTCAATGTCAACAAATGAGTATAAATATCGAAAAATAAATTTAAAGTACATGTATGTTACTCATTTCATTAATTGCAATGCACATAACTCCATCATTTAGATGAGAGTGAGTATGGAATTGGACAAAATGACATAAGCAGCATTTAAATGCAGGTTTCAGCAAATGGAATTCTAACACTACTTCAAACTACAAACATCAAAACACACACATTAGAAGATCATGTGATCATGTCATCCAAACTGTTTTAATTTGTTTAAAAGTCAATGAAAACGCAGATTTAGACTTCCTCATTGCATGAAAGCTATTTTAGCTTTTATATAACTAACAATGTCTTTTTCAGACATTTATGATTCTTATATAGTCACTATTGTATTAATAAAATCTTCAATGTCCTTACAATGTGACTGTATCATAAGAAAGAAGTTAATGATAAAATAATACTGAGAGTACATCAAATGGCTCATCTGAACAAATAATATCAGAGTTAAGACCGGAACAAAATGACTTTCTCAAAGAGTAACTTTTACAAGAAAGAAATCGAAATCTAAAAATGATAATTAGAGTGGTCTGACTGAAATATACAAAAGGCATATGTAGGGAATATAACCATTACATATATACAGTTTTATATCATTGGAAGAAATAGTATCATGAGTTATGAGTTATGATTTATGAGTTATGAGTTATGAGCAGAAGAAAAATGACTTCCTCAAACAGACACTTCTACAATTAAGAAGTTGAAAATCTAAAATAAGCATCTTGGCAACTGACCAAAATTAACAAAAAGCACATCTCAGGACTGAAGGGATTACATATATAAAGTTTTGTGACACTTGAACAAATAGTATATGAGTTATGAGCGGAACAAAAAGGACTTCCTCAAACAGTCACTCCTACAACAAAGAAGTCTAAAAATCCAAAACAATAATGAGGGCATCTGACAGAAATATACAAAAGGCACATCTAGGGACCATAGTCATTACACATAAGAAGTTTCGTGACATTTGAAAAAATAGTATTGAGTTATGAGCGGAACAAAAAGTGTGACGGACGGATACACAGACAGACGCACGGAGACGCGCTGACCGCTATATACGCCCGACTACTTCGTAGCGGGGGTATAAAAAGAGCATAAATTAACTTTTGTAAACGAAAATAAATGATAAATAAATAGATGTTGCACATTGATACATTTAACACTATGCATTATATTACAAGGTGTTGTCAAGATTGTCCAGGTTTGTCAAGGCCCAGTCGGGGACATCCTTGGGTGGGTCAGCATCCTTGATGGCTGTAGGATGCCTACTCCACATTTTCATCTTGTTTTTACCTCTTGCGGGGGCAGCATAGAGGCGCTGGTCATCCAAACGTCGCTTGTATGCGGACAAGCGCCGACTCTCCCAGGACAGCATGGTGGAGAGGAGTTGGTATTCATTCTCCTCGTCACTCACGACTGGAGAGGTACATTCCAGTGTCAGCAGGGGCTCAACTTTCTTCTTCCTCCGCTCCGGCCAGTTAATCGTTGCCAAGGCTTTCTTCCTGCTTTCCAGTTTCTGAATTAAAAAACAGTCCCTGAATTATTTATATGTCATCATTTTCACTACTGAAGCAAGTATATTCAAATCCTCTGAACCACACAATGACTTATCATTTATTTACTTAATTATTAACATTATACTTTTTATATTTAAGTTCCTAGTATTGTTCCCGTAAAGATCAAAGCCGCCGCCCACCCTTTATTCCGCAATAAAGTATAATTTTTGAGTGACGTCACGAAACAATGGCCCACGACGTCAATAACAATTGCTTATGATGTCACAAGATATCGCCCTGATGGAGGGTTTTTTTAATTTGCGGCCGAACGTGGTTTCTGAAATATGTTTATTTTGAAGAAGAAATAACTTAAACGCAAAAAAATCGACATACTAGAAATGTAATAGAGCAGCCCAAACCATCGGCCTCATGCTTTAACTATAATAGTTCAGTGCAAAACTATACTTTATTGCAAAACACATGAGGGTTAGGGCTACTTCACTTCTTAGTTAAAACATGTTATTGAAACTGAATACCAAATAAGCTCATAGTGGACAGTTTAGTTTCCGTTTGTTTCACTTACAGAAGCTTACTTATTTGTTCATGTTCTTAAAGATTTAATGACTTCCTTACACTCTTGATTCTTTTGTTTTTCTTAGAAGCATTCCGGTGGGCTTCTGCCTTCCCCCTGTTCTGTCGCCTAAGGTCGTCCCTCTTATTTGTCCAGATCCTCCAGAATGCCTCTGAAAAGAGCAATCAACATTGATCAAATTGTTTCATATCAAGTTATAAAATATTCATTCACTATAGATGAAACAAGTGATTGATGTGTAAACTAATATGGACATGTCACCAGGACTACATGTAAGTAATCATCATTTAACACTCACATTATTCACTTACAATCACATTATGTCATCTTCCAAATATTAATTATTCTCTATCATTATCTGTGTTTATCTCAATCAAGTATCATTGTTGTGTAATTGTATTGTTACATGGTAACAATTTGTGTAATTGACGTTTTGTTCAATTTGGAAGACCCTTTTTGTACAGGGCTGATTTGCTTATGTCACTCTTGTTTACATGATGGCTGATCCTGTTGCAGCTCTGTCGTCTGCTGTAATGTATTTTGCTGCTGTTTCAACCCTAGAGAAACCATAACGTAAGGATTTGTGTTATAATCATAACCAATTGCTGTAACCGTTTCATATGATTTTGTGTCATGACAATTTTTTTTTTCTGTAAACTAAGCTGAGAATAACTTGAATGGAAAAGCACATGGTCTGTACTTGGATGTTCATGAATGTTATTAATAGGACCTTTCATGTTATAATTTTGATTTAAACTTAGGATAATTAACTTTAAAACAATAATGTATGTTTCCTGCTGAAGAATAATGTATTTACAATAATTATGAAACTTTTGAAATATATAGAACAATCTGTAAATCTGCATGTGTGCAATCTGACATTTCTGTTTAGTAAAGAATGTAATCTTATGTTACAGCTTCAGAAGTTCTTACTCCTTCAAGAACGCGAAATAAAAGCTGGAGGGGAAAAGGAGTTGATGTTTTATTTGGCTGACCAATAGACATTACAGTAATATATTTTTTTCAATGTGCATATTCATCTGAATTATATATTAACTTCTCTTAACTAAAGTTTATTGTACAACCATTTATTAAGGTAAGCCTATGATGTATACTGACTACATACAACTGACATCTAATTAACCAGAATTAATACAATATTACGGATCTACAACAGTCAACCATGTCATTTTCATATGTGATTTAAGATAGTCCCTGCAATACTGTGCTGAAGTGATGCCATACCTTCACACGTCCCCACTGACCAGCCCTGGTCAGAAAAGATCCTCCTAGTCTCCTTTACCACCCTCTTCATTCTAATAAAAAAAATGAGAACAAATGACTTGCATGTGTTCTTTATTATCAAAGTGGAAGGGGGATATATGTTTGGGCTCCGTTCTTGCGTCTGTCCATCCGAGTTAAAGGGGACAGCTTTTCTCAGAAACTATTTAAGATAGGCTAACCAAATTTGCTATGTGTCTTCAGGGTATCAATACTTTAATGGAGTTCGAAAATCAGAAACACAAACTTATTTTTTAAGGAGTTTTTGCCCTTTTTACATGTTTTTGTACTTGATTCTAAGGAGTCGTCAAAGGGGACAACTTTTCTCAGAAACTATTTAAGATAGGCTAACCAGAATTTCTATGTGTCTTCATTGTATCAATGCCTTGCTGGAGTTCGAAAATCAGAAATGCAAAATTATTTTTTAATGAGTTTTTGCCCTTTTTACATGTTTTTGGACTTTGTTCTAGGGAGTCGTCAACTTTTCTCAGAAACTATTTAAGATAGGTAACAACATTTGCACCGTGTCTTTAGGGTATGAATACCTTGATGGAGTCCAAAAACAAGGTAAATGCAATTACTTATTACAGAGTTACAGCCCATTTAAGAAAATATTGGGAGCTTTAGTGAAAACGTATTTGGCGGGGGATGCAGTCTGATTAAAATCAACCATGCTCCGAGGAATGAAATATCAAAAATATTCAAACAAACAAAAGTAAGCTTTCACTGCGCTCCTTTCGATTGGCTAGATGAGTTTGCGTCAGAACATGCGGGCAATAGGGGTATCTTCAGACTGTGAATGAGAGGTAAGCCGGGCTGGATGAGGTTCGAATCGCGATAGAGATGATATTTTTACACTTGTTTTCCTCGAATCACAGTCGATTTTAATCAGACTGGCGGGGATGTTGATGACCATGTCTTCTAGATTTCTGATATGCCATCCTGCTAATTAACCATAAACCTTTATGGGTTTCTTTATATAAATGTTTTTTAAAAGACTTATAGTAAGGATAACTTTATATCCATATCCAAGAATATCACAATTGTTTGAAAATGATTCTTACATTACAAACGGATAAAGCTGTAAGATTGTAGAAATGGGAGAAAAAATCTAAGACGGAATCTACCTGTAAACCAAGTAGTTGGTTTCAGTGAATGGATACTGAGTGGATGGCATAGAAACGCAACAAGAAACTTATTTTTTTGGTTTAATGTTGGTTTCCATTCAAGGAAATTATCTGTTTTATTATCCAGGAATGGAAACCAAGTGGATATGTTTGTACATAGTTTATTGTTGGTTTCCGTAAGAGGAAAAACAATAGATAAAAGATTCCAAATTGGATTCACGCTGGAAACCTAGTGACTTAGTTTCCATGAATGGAAACCAACTTGATACGACAATTACACACTTTCCTGAAGGTTTCCAGGATCATGGAAACCAAGTCATTTCTGTAGTGTAAATGAATCATGATAGCAGAAGTGTTCTGAAACTAACATTGTTGGGGGTCATTATGACAGCACAAGAAGACACATAGATGAAGAAGTACTACACTTGTTTAATGTTGGTGTATAAAGGTCTGTTGAAGTTAAATATCCAAATGCAAGACACCAAGGTTGTATAAGCTTACAATGATGTATAAAATTGGATAGTAGTTCTTACCCTTCATACAGATAGATTCCGCAGTTAATGCAGTTAGCTTATGCATTACTGGACTCTCAAGCAAGTCATCCAATCATGAATAATTGAGTTGTTGTAGCAAGCAAAATAATTATAGGGCAATATCCCCTCATCTTATATTTCTATTTTTGCTCAACTTGGCAAATTCAATTTGGAGGCACTTTGTCCTTTTTTCCTTGAGATTGTTTATTCACTTTTATTTCTAAGATCAAATATAAATGAATACACGAAGAAACTCAAACCAAATATATACAGGGACTTACGGGAATAGATTAATTCGAATAAAGAATGAAACTTAGGTACAAAAGAAAGTACACACCTAAGTTATTTTCGATTTATTAAATATGTACTTGGCATCTGATGTATTTTACTCTCACATGATCAACATCGCCCATATTTGCAGCATTTTAAATGAATTCGTGTTGTCGTATTGATGGTTAATCAAAATATCTTTCTTTAAAATAGTCAGGGGCAAAAATAAATTACATTAATTTGACTCCAACCATGTTTGAAATGTTGTAAATGTGTGAAGAATGAGGCTCACTTCTTGATTCTAACAGAAAGTAAAACTTTCATACCTATAACATCTGTGTTTAATTAAAATATCTTGAAAATAATTTAATCAAAACATAATTTACAAATGAAAAATACAAAAACCACATGGAAGTATTAGTATTAGAAATAGGAATCTCATGCACATGTCAGTTTTTGCACGTCAAAAATATTTGTAATTGAAAATCGTGTATATGATAAAACAAACTTGGATGTGTACTTTCTATTGTACCTCAGTTTACTTGACTTAGATTATTCAAGAATTGATGCATGCAATTATTTCAGCAAATCTCATAGCAGTTTTGTTGCATCATTCATAACATGAAACAATACTACAATTGCGATTTTTCTGTTGTATTATTACAATTTTATCATTTTTTATATATTTTTTATATGAATATATTAATTGTACAAGGAAGACATATTAAAACAATAAATAAATAACAAAACTAATATACTCTTATATTATATACACGACGTAAACAATATCATGATATTAGAATTAGAGTTCCAGTTTGCATGTTAATGAAACAAGAAGACGCTTCGTGGACCTATCACCATTACCAACTCATTTACTCCATCAAGTCAATTTGATGCCATTAAGAATAATCTGATAGATGTGTCAGGTGTATATGAGATCAGTAACTTACTTCACAGCAGTTGGCATTTAGGATCAATAGATATATGTATGCATTAGGACAGCATGTCTATGTTTAATCAAACAAATGTAAAGACATTTTTGACAAGTCGATGTAATACCTAAAGAAGTTTTGAATTCAGAACAAAAATTACATGATGATTTAAGTGAAAAATACCATAACAATGTTTCTTGCAATATGGCATTCGTCTGGTGAAAACCATAGAAAATAAAAGTAAAACAATTACTAACTCACTCGCTCAATCAAAAACAAATATTCTAAACAATATTTCTGACAATATATGAAATATAAAAACGGTTATATGCCTTTTAAATATTGAACATTGTGATTGAAACGAATCGCTAAAAATATTATAAAAAGGTAATTACAATTTCAAACTCTACCTTTAGGGGTCGCCTTTAGGAAAATTAACTAGCTATAGTATAAAAAATAAAAATTGAAAAAAAATGGAATCTTGAAGGGGCAGTAGCACGTTTTTGGAGGGAATATAAGGTGATGTCAGGAAAATGAAAATTAATGGTCCCAGTTGAAAGACAACATATTTAAACTAAGTGAAGCAGTAATAATTCAAAAATATATTGTAAAGTTTAGCCATGCGATTCCTTTTTCTTACACAAAATGAATTAAAGGTGTTCACACAAAATGGCCGCCAGTGGATTTTATGTGAATCTTCATACTTTGTCCTCTGACTATGGATGATTGGCTAGTGTAATGAGATTTTTGACACTGTCAAAATAGTACATTTAACAGTGAAAATTTAAAAATACAAAATTATCAAAAAACGTGCTACTGCCCCTTTAAAGGGAAATAATAATAATAAAAATCATCATCCCTATCAGTTGCATGATTAGAGGATATGTGTTGCACAGTGTAAGGGACAAAAGCACAATGCCGTTAATTCAGCTCAAATGTAAGTATACATTTCTTATGGATTTTAGTTTTCATGACAAGCAAACTAAAGCAGAATACTTTTACACATGAGGTAATCGATTGTCAAATTAATGGTTTTGACCTGTGGTTCAGACATTCACACATTCGGCCTTTGAACAGTTCTACACCAAGAAACAATCAGCTAATCAATAAATAAAAAATACATATATGTATTGATTGAATCATACCATGCATATCTTACATAGCTTTGATAATGCTGCCAAAATGTCATTAATTGTGTGGTAGAGTCATCATCATTTACGTATCTTGATGACATTAGAAGCTATGTACAAAGTAGCAGACGGTTCACATGTGTCTCTTCAATCAGGTTCAACCTTCACAGCGGTTGGTGTGAAACGATAATTAGACATGAAAATGCATCAATGAATTATTAATGTTGATGTTCAATTTCGTCATATGCAGTAACATTCATTATCAAGATAAAAAGGTTTGTTTTTATTTGAATTAATGATTGATTAACAAATGAAGATTTATCATATGCATTTGCTCTCAAAAGAACATCCCGAAACTGTAGGTTGTTCTATCTTCATTTTACTCACTGCTAATTAGACATATTTTCATTAAGAAAACTTGTGTTTGGTTTTCTCCTTCTTTCTCTTTCTTGCTTAGTCTTCTTATAATATATTTCAGTGTTGTTCTTGATGAATTAGATCATTAGGGTCTGCTCTCTAATCATTTTCTCAATCATCATCTTAATCATAAATGTTTAGACCATCGATCTAATTCCTCATATGTATAATACGAATAAGAACATTCAAAATTAAACCAAAGTTAATGTTACTTTTGTAGTAATCATTAATAACTAATTGGCGGCGACACAATATTGACATAATAATCCATAGAGCTTGTGAAATGTGTAAGCTAACATTCCCACGAAATGCAAGTGCAGCTTTACCTTTGACATGTGCCTGTCGTGTCGTGTGGACAAGACAAATTAGGAGGTAAAGACGTAAATATTCACAGCTCTGTATTAAGCATATGTAAACTTTAAAACGAAGTTGTGCTTGTTTATGGCGAGGGCATTGTACTCTAAAGAAACTATCAAAAGCAAAGGCTATCTTTATTATGGATAATACATGGACACCTAATGTTGTGGGCTCGCAATTTGACCCTTGGGTGAATCTGAACATGCTTAGCTTTTTTCGTTGTTTCAAAAATAAAAGAATAATAACAAATTAAACCCCTCTAAATTTCTTGAAAAACTATGTTTGAATTGATGATATTTCATAACTGAATAAGAGTTGGTAGCTTTTTGTCATCATTTACATGCATCTGGTAGCAACGTCCAGTGATAAAAGAAGAAATTGCCTTTGGATATTGAATATCTACGAAAGACCATTGGTACCACATGAAATTTGTTATTTGTCTTTGAAAACCCGTTATTAAGCAAACAAATCTCGTTATTACAAGAAATAAACTCGTAATAACGAGAAAAAACTCATAATTACGAGATTACAAGACTACATCTGTAACTTGTAGTTTGTATTTAAAAAATCGTAACTACGAGAATAATGTCGTAATTACGAGAATAGCGGAATAACGAGATTGAAGACCATATCTGTAACAGGTTTTTTTCTATCTAAAATATCGTTTTTTTCCGCAGGGTTTATGCTCGATATTTGGATGCGATGTGTTAAAAACATATACTTCGTTAGTTGTTTTCTATGGGTTGCAATCTAATATTTATAGAACATATATAACCTGTTGCACATAAAATCGTTATAGAAGTCCTTGCAAGACATATTTAGATAGTTACCACCAAATGACACCAAAGAGCAATTTGCTTCCCGGTTTTGCAAGTGAACAGTTATAATACATAAGTAAATCAAGCCATTTGAGGGATGTCATATCAGGGAAAACTTCATATGTGCATATTAAATATCATATTGAGCTCAAATGCAATATGCTATTTTATTGCTGCATGGCAAACATGAAATGAACAAATCAGTTTTAATCTACAGTGCATGTATCCATACATGCCTATTATGGTAATATATACTTATAACATATCATATATATGAAACTGACAAACGCACACACTGAATCCGCTTTAAAATCAAATGCAAAACACTTATGTAAACTCTAAATTAGCATAGATGAACGCAATGTGATTTCTTCGGACGTAGTGTAAACCCCACCTTACGAGATAAAAACTTGTAATTACGAGATTTTAGACCACATTTGTAACTTGTATTTTGTCTTTAAAAACTAGTAATTACGATGGCTTACAAATTACAAATGTAGTCTTTTAGTTTATTTAGAGTTTATTTCTCGTAATAATGAGTTTTTAAAGATAAAAAACACATTTCAAATGTGGTACCAATGGTCTTTCGTTAATATCTGAGTCGAAGATCAATCTGTAAAAACAAAAACAGCACATTTAAATGAAGTTGAAATGCAAATTTGTTATTTCAGTGTGTATTTTTCTACTCATAATTACAATGCTAAAAATGTATATTGTAAAAGCTTAATAAATACATTATAGTATTTGTGTTGATTCATGTACAAAAATTAAAAGTGCATACATTCTCATCGTTATATTGATTAATGAACGGCTAAATACTAAGAGTTGTTATGCATATCAAGACTATTTGTTACCAAAGTGTGTTTGTTCAAATCACAAAGATTAGCATTACCCTTGAAGGACATTTTCATACAAAGGGGAAAAACTTTTTTTTAAATAATTAATCTTAATCCTAAAGTATCAGTGTCTAAACCTAATATTTAACCAAACTTGATGGAGTGAAATATAACATTGAAAATAAATTTCTAAAATGAAGAAAAATAAGTAATCATAATCAGCACATGCAATAGAGTTTAAAAAGGACATAGAGTTTGGAAGTTTAAGAATGTGACGCCCTATTACCTATCCTCCTGAGACACTTAAAACAAGTTGCCTATTGCATTAGAGACCTACTTTCTTCTCTCGCCTGCATCAAAGACCGTTTGATGGGACGTAATCAGATGAGACGTAATCAGATGAGACGTAATCAGATGAGACGTAATCAGATGAGACGTAATCAGATGAGACATAAAGTAATCAGATGAGACATAAAGTAATCAGATGAGACGTAACGTAATCAGATGAGACGTAATCAGATGAGACGTAATCAGATGAGACATAAAGTAATCAGATGAGACATAAAGTAATCAGATGAGACGTAACGTAATCAGATGAGACGTAATCAGATGAGACGTAATCAGATGAGACGTAATCAGATGAGAAGTAATCATCGTGTAAGAGTTAAATACAAAAATAATCATTTTTTCATCAAACAAACGCCAAGAATAAAGAGACCTTCATGTAGGTCATGTTTTTCTGCAACATGTGACAACCATCATCAACATGTGACAACCATCATCAACATGTGACAACCATCATCAATGGTGTTATTTAATCAAGAAGTACCGATTGTTGAGTAAAATTTAATGTATACTGACTGTTTGAGGTATTTAAAGGTAAGAATGTATACTTTACAGCTCCTGGAACATGTTTACTAATCGACTTTAAGATTAGAAAGTCTAAACAAGAGACAGAAGAACACTCTGGAGTTTGTTGGTTTGTTGGAATATAAAATGGATATGGGACATATCATGTATACACGTACATTTGTGGTTGTTTTTTAATTAAGAATGCAAATGAAAAGACAATTTGTAAAGCCTTACCATCAATTCAACATTCAATAAGTAGGATACAACAATAAGTCTACTTCTTGATCAGCTGATTCTTTGTTTGACTGAAAGTGAAACGTTATAGCAGACATGCAGTATGTTAGTTTTCCATTAGTTAGGAAGTTTTATTCTCTCAGAATATTCCATCTAGAACAGACCCCAAATGACTCGTAGAATCCCTAAATGTTTAATACATAATGGTCCCAAATAAGTGTTGATTACATTATGCATTAGGATTTATGCAATTTTCTACAAAACCTAAAACATTATTGTTCAAACTACATAATTATTGCCAAAGCGGCGTTCAACAACAACTCATTTAATTTTCATACTTTTTAATCTTCATGAATCCCCCAAGAACACAAATCCATGACATTGTTTTTTGTGCGAGTCAGCACACCAGGTTAAGCCTGAAGGTGAGTCTGATACAGAAAGGAAGAAAGCCGTAAACACTCAGGTCTACATTGATAACGCCTCACTGCAAGAAGACATTTGTACACTTGACTTAAAGTGACACAGAGTATCTTTCTTAACATTTTATTTGGTTTTGACAAGGTACAAAATATCTAATATGCTGATTGAAGTTCATATCTCATCACTAGACTTGCAAATATATCCATTTATGCATAATATCTCTAAAATGCTTGATTTTATGGAACAATCAAGAAAACATCTCAAATTCGTTTAATATTCGAAATTATGCATCCAATTAAACTACCTATTAGTTACAATAGCTAATTAACACTATCGAATCGAATGTATCTTCCTGTCAGCTTATGACAAGGTTTCAAAATTACGTTTGGCGAATATCAGCGCGCCACTCGAGCCACATTGTCCGGTTTCCAATCAAAATCCCGACTTTGAATGGCCGTATTTTACTTGTTATTTTCAGTAACAGATAGTGGTTCTCGATGTAATGACATCGATTTCAAAATTTGACATATGTGAGCCCATCAACATAGTCTGTGTCTCTTTAAGAGGTGATGAATCTGAAAAAAATCTTAGGGGACTCTCGATCTCTAGGGTTTTTTTTCTTATAATATATTACTTATGCCAGGATTGTCAATGGGGATTTGAATTGAGGAATTTGTTACAAATCAAAGTGACTGATTAAAGATATAAGCGTACATATGATCACAATAATCTAAAAATGCAAACTTGAACAAATGACATTATCTCAATGGTTGAAACTGAAAACACCTTTCACAAAAAGTAACAATTAGGAACACGTTTGAGGTTATCCACAAGTAATCATACCCTAGAGACAATAGCATTGTGTTTCTTCTGGATCCAGAATCTTATATTTCTCGTTGCATCTGCATTGGTAAAGAGCGTTTTCTTTCAAAAAAAGAATAATACACAATAGAGATGAAAAGAGTCATTCCCTATCAGGAAACACAGGCACATTTGGAATGCTATCAATATCAAATTCTATAAAGAGGATCTCCAATTATCTATACCCTGGAGACATTTGCAACACCTTTCCTGTTCCTCCGGGCTCCTGGAGAGAATGTCAGATTTCTTCTGTGTCTGAACTAAGGTCTCTAAATGTCAAAGGTGATGATATTTCTCTGCGTTTTATTGAACAACTGTACATGATAAAACAAACTTTATCAACAGAAAGCATAGAACTTTATGAGTAAATTTTAACCTTTATTGTTAATCACCATTTCAACTATTTAGATCTTTGATGTGATGAATTCGAACAAACTTCATTCAACTGTTCAATTTTTCAACTTTAAAAATCGGCTATAAAGTAACTAAATTTTGCAACTTGAAAGTAAAGTAACAAAATTCAGTGATTGAGTTTGTCTGAAGTTCAGGATTGGTCCGTCAAATATATTTTAATCTACAATAAAAAATCTTTGCTGAGTATTAAAAGCTCTTGGATATTTAATTTCACAGAATTTTACAAATATAAACTGAAAGCAAAGATAGTAACAAAATCCAGTGAGAGAGTATGTCTGAAGTCAAGTTGCATCAAATCAATAGCCATCCTCTTGGTAACTATTGGTTCTCATCTCATCTTTCTCAAATTGGATCTCTGCATCTTCAATTTCCTGCACAGCAAGTGCCCTCTACAAATTTGCTTCTAAGCACAAACATTAGTAGCGTGGAATGAAGAATGTCGGAATCAACGCTGAAATGTACAAGCTTCTTGTAGGTACTCCCATGTGAGAAAATTATACCAACCTGGCACTCAAAACCAGGAATGGAACCGAAATGCATTGAAACCTCAACAAGATACTGGATCGCTCTCAGTTTTGTTTGTTCGGCTATTTAGGTCCTTGTAATGCTCAATTTAATGAAAATGGACACCAAGATTGATAAACTGTTTTATGATGACTTTTTAATTATTCAAACTATCTAGACCTATATTAAAGTCTTTAACATGCGTCAATGAGAATACCAAGAAAGTTTCACAGTTAACACAGTCTGATCAAAATTTATCGTATGCTGAGGAATACAATTGTAAAAGTATTGACTCTTACAGGTTCAAACTCAGTCAAACTGGTATTTCCTCTTCCCAAATTTGTCGAATGGTTCTGACATAAGCTCAAGTTGCAAATCGCAAGGACTTCCTCAAAAACTTAAAGTATCAGCTAGGGGCAGGTAACTCCAGTGTACTATTCGTTTTACATGATTGGCGCTAAACGCTTTTTAGAAATGACGATTTGATTGGAACGCTGATGAATCAGTTTTGTCTGCAAGTGGAGGGGAGGTATCCTAATATAGAAAGTTTTTGATTTTTCAGTAGTCAATATGTGTACATATCAAAAGCCAATTAGGAAACATTATAACAAACTAATAACACCAATCAAAATTTATCTATTTGACAATACTTTTATCTTTGTTGCTTTTTTTCTTAATGCAACACAACTTTATTCAGAAAAACTGAAATGTAGTTCCTTGTCAGTTCTGGAATCGAATGAGTCCTCTTGTCCGAATGTACTCAATTCCTTACATAGACACAGAGGCAGTTATAAAGCTGTTTGTGGTTCAGTGGATTACATTAAGCAACCCTGAGCTAAAAGGAGTTTTCTTGTCGTGCCTCCTGAAAGCAATATGTCTGCGAAAATGTCTGATTTCAAAAAGGATTTGTGAAAGTTTAATAGTAAACCTACTTACATTCATTCAAGTGTATACTTTACTTGTAATAACCTCATTTTCTTGAATTCGTTTGCTGATCTAAACATAGTAATATTGCATTTAATTTTAAGTAAAAGAAGTGATAATATTTCCCATCCTTCCTTAAACTTTTGTATTTTTTGCATTATCAAAGTTTAGTTCATTTACTATCTCTCACTTATGACTTTTTTCCCTTGGTGCATATAAACAATGGTTAAACAAAAGGCACAACACGTATTTACTTTAGGGAAAACCTGATAGGACTGGAAGATAACCAACGGCTTTGATCATCTTTAGCACTTAAAAGGGATTTAAAACACACTGAAAACAACTTCGGTATTACTTCAGCACATGTATGTTCAACGATATAACATTTCTGAGATTCTACGTACAGGATTGTCAGTTTAACCTCACAGTCAAGAGCTTAGTGATTATGTTTCCGATAGAAGACGCAGTGTTCGAGTGTTAGATTGTATCTAATAAAGACAAGAATCAGACAATCCGTCTGATTCCATAGCTTAAATGATTGAGTGCTTTAATAAAAAAGTCAATATTGCTTTCATAACAGGCAACATTTTTCATGTTCTGCTTAAGATTGCAAACCTATTTTTTTAATAAATGACGAAAATAGGTAACACAATAGCACATATCAGATTGAATTACAGTTATAACATTTCCTTTTGTCTGGATTAAGAGCCCCCAAACATCATGTATAAAGCAATAAACAAGCAAAGTGAAAACTCTTGAGTCATCAACTTGAAATGGTCTGAATATATATAATCCATTCCAAATGCACCCTAGTCTCTTGCTAGAATCTAACATCAGGATTATTTCTCAAGCTCAAAGTCAAGTCCTAATAGTGTCTCTCAGTGTACTTGTTGGACTTCAATCAACTTGAAGATAAACGTTAGTAAGTGCATATAGTTAAAATATAAAAAAGACAGTCGTAATCCGTAGTACATGATGATAAATAGTTATCTTCAGAGGCTCAACCAGTTTTCCTGTGAGCTGAATTACAGTAGAACACGGATATAGCGAACACTCGGATATAGCGAACAAATTTTCAAGTCCAGTCCCTATATGATATCATTAAAATTATATGCGTATACCGAACACCGGATATAGCGAACTAAATTCTATGGTCCCTTGGAGTTCGTTATATCCGAGTTCTACTGTATTAATTGAAATGTTACTTGTGACACCCATTATACATGAACAGATAAGGCTTTGAAATTAAAAACTTACAAAAGTTCAGTTGGGTCTTGAAGACACGAAATAACCCTGTTTCTGCCATAACTATCAATCGTAGCTAAATCTATCATGCATTTGAAGTGGTATCATTTCTTTTGCCCCTAAATGTATTCTTTGAACTAAATTATCAATTCAAATGATGTACTTGATGTTATGATGTGACACCCATAATTCGCAGCCCTGCAAAACAAAACCCGGTATTCATATCTAGTTATAGTTACCAAAATAAATAATGTAGTCTTGTAGTTATCTAAATGATATTATGTAAATTGGTGTAAAAAATTGGTATGTCTTTGAAATAGTAAAATTTACAAATTTAAACAAATCATTCACTTACAATGACACAATTTCACAACGAATAATTTTAATGTCATTTTTTAAACAGAATTTCAAATAAAAATAAAAACTTATAGTTGCTGACGACCTTTTCTTAGCAATGCCTGGTTGTCGGAAATGTCAGAAACACTTATAGTTTGCTAGCGGCACTAATTTTAAGGTTGTTTCAGACAACCAGACATTGCTAAAAAAAATCGTCAGACAGACTTATAGTCTTCTAGTGCAACCAATTCGATAGTTACTGGAAGTGGAAATCTATAAAAAGTTGAGATGATGAAAGAGTGTTACTTGAGTAATAAATTACGAGTCATGTGGTGGTTACAGGCGCTTGTCCAAGTCTATCAAAATGGTTGAAATAAGGGATACTGATGAACATTCTGTAATATTGGCTATACAAGTAAACGATTCTTAAAGGGTTTTTGATCCTCAAATGGGGAAAGTAAAGGAACTATTCTCACTAGATTCAAAAGACTATTCAAGTGTAATACTGGTTGGCATTGTCTAATGAATTGCCTTACACAAATTTCAAATACAGTGTTGATTTAGGAATTGATCAGACGAAGACATCGAACGCACTCACTGTAACAATTTTTAATTTTATCAATTCAACCAAAGAATACTGATTTACTAAAGTAAAGACGTCATTCCTTGTCTGTATACCCTGAGGCCAACGCATTAGCAAAAGAAAGTATATGTCATTCATATGTGAATTTTTTTAACAACATTCAAAACGTACCGGTTGTTGTCATATTTGGAAAAATTTTCAAAAAGACAGAATCTAAAGCATTGATACAAGGATCTTTACGAAAATCCAAAAGCAGTTCACAGTCTTATAGTAGTTTTGGGGTCACTAACAAATGTGTCCACACCATGCCTTCCCTGTTATCTTGAAAGTCGACAGATTTCAATGTCTTGAACAGTCTAAGTACTTTTAATCTTCACTCTCTTTGTCACGAAGATGGTGAAAAAATTGCGATTTTTTTTTCTTGACATTTCGACTCGTCATTCTCCAGCCTCATTGGTTCCTGTTTATTTTCTACAGTATGCTGTATGCTGCCATGAATTTTGTTTGCATTTAATCTGCTTGAATCTTGCCCATGGCACGATTATGTTCCAAAAGAAAATATTCTTACCAACACAGACATTACAGGAGAGAATTCAATTGATTTAGGATACTTTAAGAAAGTGACTTGGATTGATTAGCCTCAAGAGACTCTTATAACACGCTTCCTGTGTCACCATATTCCTTCTCACACCTGCATCAAAGACGTAAACATAAATGTCAAATATGATAGCTGTTCTTCATCAAAGAACTGACTGAGAAGATTATGAGATTTTTAATGCAGGAGACAATATAATATTCTTGGAAGTCTGCATTATAATAAATGGTTATATTTTATAAACAATATACTGACTGTTGGTGAAAATATCATTTTTGACTAAATAGTATTGTAGCAATGTCACTTTCAATTCAATTCAATTCAATTCTTTTATTTGGTATAAAGGCCATAAGTCCATGTACAGATAACATGTATATCATGTCTAACATTTCTCAAATATAATGCTTCCTTAATGAACTTAGTACATACAATATACAAATACAATAATACTGTGGGATATATTTTAATCTAAGATGAGAATATAATGGACATTTCAGAAGGAAGTGATACTCATCTTCTATACAACCTAACGCACAAAATTTACATATCCTATCACACCGTGCAATGCCACAACGTCTGCCAGTATTAATCATCAAGGGAAGTTCACCAATTCGTAATAAACATAAGAGTCTTCTATATTCCCTCACTGGGATTACATTTAGATAATATTCTACTGATAATGTCACTAGTATAAATAAATGTCACATATCAAAGACACAATCATTGTTTATGTTTACACACCATACCCTTCCACCCTTGTCCAAATTACTACTGGACAGTGAATTATTTATTGAAAACGTTTTAAACATGACATGATTTCAACATCAGGTAAAGCAGCAAATATATTCATGTGAATGTAATCTTTCTCAATCATAAATATTTCAAGTTGAAAACGTATCAACAATTTTGCTGGTTCCCCTTATTTTAATAAAGTTACAATTTGAACTCGTCATCTCCCATTCACAGCACAATACCAACCTATCACAATATGCGACCATACACTTATCATCAACAAGGAATGGAACAATATGTCTCTAAAAGAGATTTATCATTGTTAAATTGGAACCTTGTATTTGTAGCGGGAGGGGGGGGGGGGGAGCAGAAAAAAATATGTCTGAGAGTTTTGGTGTTGATAATTACGCATTTTGTATTTCTAAAATTTTAGGTTGTAAAAGGGTTCATTCCATGTCGAAAGAAAATAATTACGATTTCTGAATTGTAATGTACCGTTTGAACTCCAAAGGAGAAAACCATTTTGGATGTTAAGAAATTTAGGTGTTTGCTATTTTAAACTTGTTGTATCGCTCAACAAATCAATTCAATGGAGCAATAAAACTTAACCTTCATAGGGAAAAGATTAGGTGTGAACGATTGATTGTTTACAGTTAAAAAGTGATCTTATCCTAATTCTTAGATACATTGCATAGTAAGTATCGAGAGGTTTAAGAGTGCTTATAAATCTTCAGTGACGTCCCTTTATTGTTTCTGTGTATGTCAAGGACTGGTGATTATATTTGATATTAATAAACACATTTAAACTGTTCTAAATTCATTTGTAACCCAATATATGTAAGCTCTTTGGTTGTATCATTAAAATACGATATGGGGATATCAGGGGAATTCCCATTCACTGACACAATTGATATTTGTCGTGCAGAGATATGATTTACCTTCAGTTGAGATGAACTTGTGAGTGGAAGTCATGATTTAAGTATTCCTGGCACTAAACTAAAGGTAGTGTTATCAGTAGTTATCTCCAACTCGTCTTACAAGAAATGTGATGGTTATTGCAAAAATTTCTGCCATGCCCAAAACGTCGTAAATAATATATTTGAATCAAGTAAATATTGTTCTTGCACAATGTACATTCCTCACCAATGATATACAAACATACAAACATTGGTCACATAAATGTAGTCAGTGACATGAGAAAGCAACTGAACAGTAATGATACAATGATACTATTTCATGTTAAAGGTACAGAATCACGTCTTATCTAAATGGCATGTCTTAATATTTTCCAATATTACTAATAAATATATGTTAGTAACCTCTAAGAGAACTATCATTATATGGTCAAATATCTAATATCTAGTTTATTCAGTCTAAAAAGGGGTCATCAAGGATGAAGGTGGTCAAGAACTTTTGTTTCAAAGGAAACTTTTTGTTCCTGGTAACATTTATTTACGTTTTGTTGTGTTCACTTAGGTTGCTATTAATAATCCAGAATAGATGAAGTGTACAAGTATTTGTTTCCTTTATCGTGTAAAATGAGTGTGGTAATGTTCCAAGTTTTGGTGTTCGTTTTTCAAGTCGTTGATTAGTTCAGAGCTGGTTATGTTTTGTAAATAACGAACTTTTTTTCCAAAAGGCATTAGGGTTGTTAATAGATCGTTCTAGCTGGTCTTGATTACGCATCTTCAAATCAAATTTGAATTTTCGACAATAAGCTTTGTACTTATTTCTACTTTCGCAGTATTTCTGTCTATCATAGTTGCTACGAGTCACTCTGAACCTTCGAAGATTTTTACGAGCGTTTCGTTTCGCGGTCCTACAATCTTTGTTAAGAGCATTTCTAATTGGTTTAGGATTTACAAACTTAAGCATACACTCGGCTGAAGAAGACAAAATGTCTACTAAGTCATCAATAGCTCCGTTTACATCTGTATCTATTATCTCCAAAATATGTTTTCCAAACAAGTGTAATTTTGCTTTAACATTTGTTAAGAACGTGTTAGCAGAATTATCATTTCAAACAAACCGCTTCGTATTTGTAGGCGCGATATCACAAATCATTTTATGGTTAGAGAGCGGAAATTTGCAAGTCAATTCAAGAGGTAAATGGTCAGAATCCTGTCGATCGCCAATATTCAACAAGTCGACATACTGGAAGAAATCAGGCGTACATATAAAATAATCGTTCACACTAGCACCTTGATTTGAACAATAAGTATACTCCCCTTGCAGATCACCAAAAACTCTTCCATTAACAATGAATAATTGGAATGCATAACATATGTCTATCAGCTTTTTTCCAAATCTGTTTGTTGTTGTGTCGTGTGACTTCCGATTATCAATATCTACAAAATCATCTTCGGGAAATGGTACACGTCTGTGTATTAAATCATCATCAAAGGAAGTTGGAGGGTTATTTCCATTACCAGTACGGGAATTGAAATCGCCACATAATACGTAATGGGATTCACTAAATTCAGACTACTTTTCAAAAAGAAATTCTTCAAGTTTACTTAAGTTACAATTAGTATCTACGTGGTTGTAATATGGTGACCCTTCAGGTGGTATATACGTGCACATCAAAACAACATGTTTATCAATGTCAAAAATGGCTTTTGACATTTGTATGCAAATGAAGTTATCAATGTCTGTACTTATCAACTTACAAAACTTGTTAATAGACTGATGTATACACACGCAAACACCCCCTGATAGTCGACCATAGTCAGATAACTTTACAGCAAAGCTAGAGAAAACTTCATAATCGTGTAACCAGTTTATCTCGTAAAGCGAATCCACAAAAGTCTCAAGAAGACAAATAATCTTAAATGTTCTAATGTAGTGAACAAAGTCTTCATCTCCTTCTTTGCTTTTAAGTCCGTTAATGTTCCAACACAGAAATGGAAAAGTTCCGTTGCACTTTCTGGGATGAGTAGACGTATTGCCGGTGTCCTGGTTTGCGGTACCCTGTGAAATACGATTCGGGCCTCGGCCAAAATCCTACGGCCGTGAGGAGTTAGATCTCGTCTGTCGGGTCGTCGTGTTGGTGATGGGTCTCGTATCCTTAGCGTTGGTAGACCTGTTTGTTCCAGTGGTAGAACGAGGCACAGTCACAAGATGACCATCTTTGAAATATCCAAACATATTAGTTCCCTTCAACGCTTGAAGCTGTTGGCGCTGAAGTGACGTCAAGTCGCTCGAGATACCAAGCCCTGCCGCCTTAAAAGCTGGTCTCGCTTTCAAAGAACGCACTTTGTCATCTGACATGTGAAGCTTCACGATCATCGGACGAGGCCTTGATGGATTAACTCTCTTTACGCCAAGCCTATGAGCGCGGATGACGTCAGACGTCTCCCATGTTTTAAAAGTAGCGTGGTCGTTTAGCGTTGACAGAGCTGTCTGCTTGCATGCCATCGACTTTTCCTCACCGTCAGCCTCAGGAATACCATGGATTATAATGTTGTCCCTCCTACTGTATGATTCCAGCCTGTCTAGTTCGACATCTACGTTGGACATCTGGGCTTTCCCTGTATCGATCTTCCTATCGAGAGCATCGATGTCATCATTCACGATATCATGGTTTTGTTTCATAATGTCAATTGCCCCGCGAATATCGGTTACAGAGTCTTCCAAGTTCTCACACTTCGTATTAATAGCGTTAATGTCAGCCCGAAGAGAGGAAATCTGTGAACTTAAATCGTCTCTGATTGTAGATATCTCAGATTTTATGTTATCGATTGCACCGAGTAGGGTTTCTTGAACTTGCTCAAGTGTAACTGGGCCCGTGTTGGTTTCAACATCATTGGAGCATAACAAACGTTGCATTATCACTCGCACGGGAAGCGCGCCGTCTCCGAGTAGACACAGTGCACGATCATGTGCAGCGTGTGCGACCTGATTGATAGACAAAACTAGGTCACAGTTCGGGGTGGTGACGTCACATGTTACACACAAGAATGTTGTTTCTTTAGGCAAAAACTGGTCAAATGGGTTATTGTAGAAAACATTCTGGTTACAAATAATGAGACCAGAGAGTGAGAGATGCACTGTGAAGAATAAAGTGCATAAGATTAAGCGATAAGGCATGTAATCAACGTCTCGATCGCGTCGTTGAGTGAATGGCGTGTACCCGTCAACATGGCTCACCTGCCGAGTACCGGGTGGTTGACGGAAAGTTCCTATCCTCACTCTGTAAGTGGCCAGATCCACCATGATGTAGCTTCAAAACGTGCGCTGTCGGATGGGCTTCTTTGTGATAGAATGATATATTCCAGTTACCCTTTGTTTCGTGTTAATTTCAACAAAAACATCAGAGCGTTTTCAAACGTGTCGTCAACCATCAAGGGCGGGTCACATAAGTAACAGAAATTAATCAAATGGATTGAATTTCATTAAATCACACCATTTCATTGCCCATTTAAATATATCAGATAATTTTCTTCTGAATTCAACTACTCAACAGACATATTTAACTAGTTTAACAAAAATGTGCATTGAGGAATGTCCAAACGATTTAAACCTCTTTTGCATAAATGATTATTAAGGGTATTAGATAATTTCTTCCATATTCATTAAGAATGATAATAGTATTTTATATTTACTAGGCGCACATTTCCATCCACTAGTGCATGCTCCAGGCGCTACCAACCTAAATACCCTGGTCTAACACAAGCCGAAATATTTGTCGATAGAAGGTATCCACCAACACTTTTTACCAGGTACGTTGTGAATAAAGTCTCCTGCCAAAGGTGACACTACAAGTCATCTAACCTGTGTCCCAGTGTGGGACAGCGAATGAACCTTTCAAATTCTCAGTTGTTAACCCACTCATCCAGTAAGCCGCGCCTAACGTTGTTGCTGAACTATTCTGATAGTAGTCGACTAAGCATTGCACAGGACCACGTGCCACCACATTGGTATGAAGCTTCTACTTCAACATACACTGCCACCACACTGATAATTAACACAGATGTTGACTTGAGTTGTTCGGAGAAACCTTAATGTTGACAGACACCCCCCTTCAATAGCCTGGATCATCAGATAATTTCAGAGTGCAACATGTGACACTAAGAGCCCATTAAATCAACACTAGCACAGGTGCTCATTCGAACCGTAACCAGATTTAATGAGGTTCTGGAGAAATCGAGATCTATCATTTTACTTTACTCTGAGAAACAAGTAATAATGAATGGTTTCTTTCCACTTTGTTAAGTTCTTCAGCATTAAATGGGAAAGCATTTTCGTCCGATTGTTAAGTTTGATACATATTTTTTATTAGTGAAGATGCCAATGTTTTAAAATTCATCTAGGAATATGCCTTTCTCATTCGTTCTCCATAACAAATAGCCATTAAAAGGTTTAAAAGGTCAGAAGCATGTTTTATTTGTTTTCTATTTCTCCACATTTTCAACAAATAATGAGTAAAATTTATGACAGAGTCAATCTGACTTTAAATACTTTACCTGTTCATTTTGGTACCGATATTTAGTTTTGGTAATTTCAGAATGACATGTACATGTACGTGGATTTTGATATGATAAGTTCAGCTAAATGATATTTAAATGACGCTGACATATTTCTTTTTCTTGTTAAAAATTAGCTTCTCTGTGACATGTTGCTCTTTTAAAAAGGGGTCTGCTTCTTTAAAAAAACAATTCATTCATTCAACTTCTCATAACCATTCAGATAAAAAATGGTATCTCATATCTTATCCATAGAAAAAAAAGAATATTCACAGATCGTGATAGAATGGTTAACTGTTAGAATTTTTGATGAGTTCCATGTGTTTGATACATGTAGCTGTTCTTCTATACAAAATTTAGTACAGTCAGGCCTCGATAATCCGAACGCTTCCGTTTTTCATCAAAAACGTTCGGATAGTGAAGCGTTCGGACTACTGAAATGAACCAAACAAATTGGAGTTACTCTACTTTGAATCTACTGACAGGCCAGAAGGTATTTAGTATATCAAACGAGTTTATTTCATATACATATATATATTTATAACTATTACACAATTTACTAAAATCATAAACTCCAGAAACACAAAGTGAGACATTTCAATTTATTACAATCACAAACCACTGTCATTGAAGTTGAATGTGTTGATCACTTACCCGAACAGATTTGATGAACGGCCGGATTAATGAAGCAGAAATAGTGATAATCAACTAATCCGTTATAGCTAATATATATAGAGATTAGTTGTATGATACACTGAAATCCTTACAGTGTCTTCAATCCTAAGTTAATCATTTCTTCAACAGTGGACCAGATGAGATTGTCAATGAAGGTGAAATTGAATTGGAAAGGGTTGATTACATGGCTGCGTTTCTTTGGCTATTACCCTCACATGAGTAATCAATTACTGATTCGGAGAGACATTTCTGCCTAAGTTTCACAGAAAAGGTCATGCATTGAAACAGACTCGATCAATCTAAAAATACGCATTAAATTACAACAGCAAAATCCTTGAGAAACATGTTGATGAGTTCATAACCGAAGCGGATAACCAAAGATCATGTGGCTATTAGTGTTTTGTGAAAGTGGAAGTTGTTTCAAAATCTCTTTTATCAGAATCGCAACCTCTACAGAGACCTGATTAGCATTTCAGATAAAATAATTGGTAACGTTTGACATGTACGATACAACTCAGAGAGACTCTTTTAGATATCTAAAATATTTGTGCATCAGTTCATTTGCGACAAAATTGAAATCCAAAATAAGAGCAATTATTTCAGGTTACGCAGAAATATTAGAAACTACATGTACTTCAATTTTAAACGTTGAAAACATATAATTCACATTTCTTTCCTATGATTTTTAAATTCATGCTTAATAGAGTTAGTGACGTATTAAAAGAAAGAGCCATTCTCTTGATATAATTCAAACAAATAAAAAACGACTTTCAAAAGGAGAAAATGATTGGTTAGTAATATTTGCTCATAAAATCAACCTTTCTTGATAATAACTGTGCACCATATCATATATTCATATTTTATCTTTAGGAAACATAATCTTTAAGATGACAAAAGGGTGTATGTCAAAGAACTATCAAAGTTGGCAAAGTACAAGAATGAACAAAATGAAATAGCTTTCAGCCTTAAACTTTAAAACGTTTACCCTATTGATGATGTTCCAGTCTTGAATCCTTCTAACGCCTGTATCAAAGACCAACAGAAAAAGCTCTGGTAGAAGGGATGCAAGCTTTAAAGTCTTACATGTAGTACAAGGAATGTAAAGGATATGTTTTGTCACTTCACCTTCAGGAATGTTTGGCACTCAAAATACAGAAGTTCCAAAATTCAACCTGTACCAATGTTTTTCAACAATATTAAAAGTGAACACAACATTATCAATATGCTGCATGTTTGGCATTTCACTTAATAGTTGCACTTAAATATGTCAATTGAGTAGGTTCATTTTGAAACACCAAATCTTGTGAGTATTTGAATCAATTTGATATCAGTAAATTGTCAGAATAAATCCTGACCAGTCCTTTTAGAGATAGCTTTGAAGTAAATTACCTTTGTAATGAAATATGAGCAGCTTTGTCATTAGAATTCTGACAAAAACAACATCAAGGAAGACAGATTAATATCGATATTAGCAAAAACAAAACCGTGATGAGTGTTCATAAGAAGTTTTACGATAATGCTAACAACAAGGTTTTTATGAGAAAGGTGAAGCAAAATGTTGTCTTTAGGATGAAACGTTTTAGAACATCTGATCATTGTAGTGTGAACCATTCATTTATGTGGTCAAAGAGCAAAACAAGTTTCAAGTATTCCCCTCAATATAGCTATTTCCTTTCTTTGTTGTCATGTGTCTATCAAATTGTCTTCTACCTCAATCAAACGGACCATCAGATAGGAATAATGTAAAAAATATGAACGGTATCTTAGAGCAATACAATCACTAAATTCATTTATTCAGGTGAATTTCGAGGTGTATTATAATTAGCCCTAATCCTCTGACTATTAGAGTTCATTTGAAAGTGACGCATCAATTGATCAGTGTGTACTTCCTAAGAACATTATTTCTTCTAATCAGTTTCATTGAATAGGATGATATTTTCTCCATATCAATACTTAAAATACAGTCACCAGAAGTTTTAGAGTTTTCAATTTATAGATACAGAAACATTGTATCCGTAATAATAATAAAAATTTTGGACATCAATTTACAGTTCATTTGGCAATATCATTGATACTTCCATTGAATGAAAAGATTTGTTCTCATTTTCTCATACTCGTACAATTGCATTTCTACTTTAAGTATGATTTATATCTAATCTGATTGTCTTCGAATTGGATTGAATCTAAGATGTAGGATTGAAATATAAAATAACTTATAGAGCAAAGAGTATCGTTATTTGTGTCATGTCAAGTATACCTACATCGTTCTGACATTGTAATCAATCTTTGAGATCCGTACATGTATGTCAAAATGGTCATGTATGTGACGCAAATATGGTTTACTGGTCTAATTTTAACTTTTATCAAAGCAAGTTTTTTCCCTTTTAAGGTTTATACAAATAATTTAAGGAAAAGCATTTTTTTTCAATTCAAGACAAGCAATTTATTCAAACAAACCATCTCCTTAAATCAGCATTTGAGTCCCTAAAGAAGGATTTCGTTGTTGTTGTGGACTCTTTAACAGCTTGCATAATCAAAAATACCCGAGCTTCAATAATCTCTTAAGCATTCAAGTGTACAAGGGACACCTATAGCTCAATATAACAGCACGTAGCGCAGGTGCTCCTTGGAACCGTACTAAGTTTAATGAAGTCTTGAAGATACAGAGATCTGTCACTTTGCTTGAAGAGCTACTCAGGGGAAAGAAAAATCAACTGAAATACACGCATATAAAACACTTGAACCGCTATAATTGATGTAGAAATTCTTTGAGCATTTCTTTTTTTTGAATGTGTATGATGTGACGTTTTTCGTATGCATTAGTGATATATATCTCTTTTAAAATATGTATTTCTGTGTTAAAGTTCAACAAAAACTTTTCAATGCTCTAACTGAAATCTTTATAAAATGATATTTGTCTCTTTTTTAACAAAATCACAGTTTCACTTTCAAAGACATCTTATCACCTTCAAATAGTAATGATGAAAATGAACCCTCATCGTGCAGAGACATTCATCAAGTTACTAGGTCAAGTAATGATATCATAAATGCATTAACTTTGTTCTTCTTCAAGTCAACCGCTATATTTACTGTTTCATTGCATGATTGTAGACTACAGAGACAATTAAGCAGTTTATTTCTTCTATGCTCATCAATTTCATTGTCATGGTCTGTGATTAAAAGTTTTCTTTTCCTAAATAAGCTTTTGTCAGTATTGTTACAATATATGTTGTAGATGAAATATAGTATTATATCATATATATCAGAATACGTAATTTTGATCCTTATCATCATGCCACTTGCGTTTACAGGGTTATTTCAATACACGTAATCTATTATCAAATGGTTTGTGTGGGCAAGTTTAAAGGGGCAGTAGCACGTTTTTTGATAATTTTATATTCTTTATATTTCACTGATAATTGTAAGTTAATGCTAAATGTAAAAATTTGATAATGTCAAAAATCACATTACACAAGCCACTCAACCATAGTCAGAGGACAAAGTATGGAGATTCACATAAAATCCATTGGCCTTTCATTCATTTTGTGTAAGAAAAAGGAGATCGCATGGCTAAACATTACGTTATATATTTGAATTAGTACTGCTTTATTTAGTTTAAATACATTGTCTTTCAATTGGAACCATTACTTTTCATTTTCCTAACATCACCTTATATTCCCTATAAAACGTGCTACTGCCCCTTTAATGCCTGTTAGACACGGTAAATCTATTGTCGTCTTGTCTGGGCCGAGTAAAGTGCTACTGTATGTAACATGTAAGAGACGGTCAAATGGGCTTAATAAGTCGGATGTTGTACATAAAGCATATACTACATTACAACCTTTTATTATTTACAAATATACTATAACATAGGATCTGATATCAAATGTCAATGGTTAAGCCTGTGAATCCGGCCACAAAGAGCTCTCAGCATATACCAATATAGAACTAAACCTATCTTGGACTGACTTTGATGAGCTGAGATTTTATACTGGAGGCGAAGGTAAAAAAGTAGGAAACTTGTAAACTTTGTTAACAGCACACTAAATTGATAGCTCTGTTATATTTTGTAAACGTGTAAGGTATTAATTCTTATCAAAAACAAACCACATCAATATGTGGATTTTTTCACAAGTCAAACCAAAAGATTTTTCCAGAGTAGACACATCAGCAGCTTTGGGAAGGGTTTGATGAACATCTATAGTTATAAATATTGGTGTTTAATACATACAAAATGCCAATGAAACTGAAAATACTGCTTCATTGTTCCCCATGCATTTATCATTTAATCTGGTTTTTGTTTGAATGATTCCAGTGGCACTGACCAAAGGCTCAACGAATATCCGTGTGTAAAATAACTGTTCTCAACCCATATATATTTTGGAATCGTCTTGTCACTGGTGCAGAATTGGGAATTTTGGCATGGATAAATTGACAGATAGGGTTGAAAATTGTCAAAATTGTTAGGGTTAATTGTAACTTGACAAATGTGTTAACGTCAAATTAACGTAGTCACTTATTTAGTGGAATTTCAACATTACACATTTCGTTTTCACAATGCTAAGATGTCTCAAAGAGATTCCAAATTATATGATATTTGCACAACAAAACGCATGTAAGTGAATAAACTTAAGGTACGCAGCTGTATAAGCAATATATATATATTATATATTTTGTTGCAAAAGTAGTTTTGCTACAATATTACTGATCACTACAAATTTGTTTCATACTGCATGGCAGCAATTTTCAAGTGATAGCTTGTTAGGTGTTGTGGCCACTCTTGTTACAGGTGCGCTTGTGTCTGGAGACTGATTGGGGAGCTTGGGCTGTGTTTTGGCGATGTGTTTTAGAGTGTTTGGGATTGCTGCGTTTTTGAGCAGTGGTGTGTTTGAGGCTGTTTTTGATTAAGAATTTATTGTTGTGCCTGTTTGTTAAGGGTTGCCATATCTGGTTTGCAAATGATAATAAATTTTTCCTGTACACATGCAGGCACAACAATAAATTCTTAATCAAAAACATCCTCAAACACACCACTGCTCAAAAACGCAGCAATCCCAAACACTCTAAAACACATCGCCAAAACACAGCCCAAGCTCACTGGTTTTTGTATTTTGCTTATATATATTATATATAATTTTCATCATCCAAAACTCTGTTTCACATGAGATAATGTTTTTACAATAGATTTTTAACAATGCCCTGAAATGAGAAAATACATGACATCACAAACGTTTTACATCATCAGGAATGACGTCACAATGTTATGATGTCATAAATACAACGACATCACAATGCTATGATCTAAAACCACAATGACGTTACAATGCTATGACATCACTGGTTTAGGAGGTTTAGGGCTGTGCAATGTTCAAAGATGTACATTTTTTATGCAAATGTGATGGAAAATGATTTTGGATGATAAATAGAACCTCACCCTCGTCTCTTCTGATTTTAAATTTTAAATTATTTGTTACTTTTAACAACTTGTGTTGATATATTTGATATCATAAGACACTTGGGTGAGATTATATATATTCATATATATGAAATAAATGTGATATTTTCAAATAATGAGTTTGATAAACTTATTATTTTATGCTTGTATTATATTGGTGCTTTGGGCGAACATTTAGGAAAAGTTTTATGTGACTTATGTGACTAATGAGGACAATATGATAATCTGCTAAGAACATTCATCTATCGAGATAAAATTCAATCTTCATATGACATATATTTTACTTTAATGAAACAAAATGCTTAATTTTTTTAAGAAGATTTGTTTTGTTTTTGCATACTTGTGAGCAGTATAACGTCTGTTTGTAATGTAGAAGATAAGATTGAATAAGATTTGTGATTATACGTATGGTTTAAATAGATCTGATCTCTGGTTAAACATGTTTTGATCTACACTTATATATAAGTAGCCAATACTTTTTATTGAAATTACAAAATAAGTGTAATGATATTCCAAGTATATCATTTTTTTCTTTTATCTTTCTTGATAGCTATGGGTAAATGAAATCAGATGTACATCACACTTGCTCTTGTTGTCGTATCAAGCTGCTGACGCTGCAAACTGCAGTAGTGGTAATCCATACCTATGTTCCATGGTCTAGTGCTGCATGAAGGAGGGGAGTCGAGTAACATTTTCTAACTAAGCGATTGAGTGAAGCATGCAAATTAGGTGTGAATCTGAGAAGATGTTGAATGAAGCATACAAATTAGGTGTGAATCTGAGAAGATATTGAATGAAGCATACAAATTAGGTGTGAATCTGAAAAGATGTTGAATGAAGCATACAAATTAGGTGTGAATCTGAGAAGATGTTGAATGAAGCATACACATTAGGTGTGAATCTGAGAAGATGTTGAATGAAGCATACACATTAGGTGTGAATCTGAGAAGATGTTGAATGAAGCATGCCAATTAGGTGTGAATCTGAGAAGATGTTGAATGAAGCATACAAATTAGGTGTGAATCTGAGAAGATGTTGAATGAAGCATACAAATTAGGTGTGAATCTGAGAAGATGTTGAATGAAGCATACAAATTAGGTGTGAATCTCAGAAGATGTTGAATGAAGCATACAAATTGGGTGTGAATCTGAGAAGATATTGAATAAAGCATACAAATTAGGTGTGAATCTGAAAAGATGTTGAATGAAGCATACAAATTAGGTGTGAATCTGAGAAGATGTTGAATGAAGCATACACATTAGGTGTGAATCTGAGAAGATGTTGAATGAAGCATACACATTAGGTGTGAATCTGAGAAGATGTTGAATGAAGCATGCCAATTAGGTGTGAATCTGAGAAGATGTTGAATGAAGCATACAAATTAGGTGTGAATCTGAGAAGATGTTGAATGAAGCATACAAATTAGGTGTGAATCTGAGAAGATGTTGAATGAAGCATACAAATTAGGTGTGAATCTGAGAAGATGTTGAATGAAGCATTCATATTAGGTGTGAATCTGAGAAGATGTTGAATGAAGCATACAAATTAGGTTTGAATCTGAGAAGATGTTGAATGAAGCATACAAATTAGGTGTGAATCTGAGAAGATGTTGAATGAAGCATACAAATTAGGTGTGAATCTGAGAAGATGTTGAATGAAGCATACAAATTAGGTGTGAATCTGAGAAGATGTTGAATGAAGCAAAAAAATTAGGTGTGAATCTCAGAAGATGTTGAATGAAGCATACAAATTGGGTGTGAATCTGAGAAGATATTGAATAAAGCATACAAATTAGGTGTGAATCTGAAAAGATGTTGAATGAAGCATACAAATTAGGTGTGAATCTGAGAAGATGTTGAATGAAGCATACACATTAGGTGTGAATCTGAGAAGATGTTGAATGAAGCATACAAATTAGGTGTGAATCTGAGAAGATGTTGAATGAAGCATACAAATTAGGTGTGAATCTCAGAAGATGTTGAATGAAGCATACAAATTGGGTGTGAATCTGAGAAGATATTGAATAAAGCATACCAATTAGGTGTGAATCTGAAAAGATGTTGAATGAAGCATACAAATTAGGTGTGAATCTGAGAAGATGTTGAATGAAGCATACACATTAGGTGTGAATCTGAGAAGATGTTGAATGAAGCATACACATTAGGTGTGAATCTGAGAAGATGTTGAATGAAGCATGCCAATTAGGTGTGAATCTGAGAAGATGTTGAATGAAGCATACAAATTAGGTGTGAATCTGAGAAGATGTTGAATGAAGCATACAAATTAGGTGTGAATCTGAGAAGATGTTGAATGAAGCATACAAATTAGGTGTGAATCTGAGAAGATGTTGAATGAAGCATACAAATTAGGTGTGAATCTGAGAAGATGTTGAATGAAGCATTCATATTAGGTGTGAATCTGAGAAGATGTTGAATGAAGCATACAAATTAGGTTTGAATCTGAGAAGATGTTGAATGAAGCATACAAATTAGGTGTGAATCTGAGAAGATGTTGAATGAAGCATACAAATTAGGTGTGAATCTGAGAAGATGTTGAATGAAGCATACAAATTAGGTGTGAATCTGAGAAGATGTCATACAAATTAGGTGTGAATCTCAGAAGATGTTGAATGAAGCATACAAATTGGGTGTGAATCTGAGAAGATATCGAATAAAGCATACAAATTAGGTGTGAATCTGAAAAGATGTTGAATGAAGCATACAAATTAGGTGTGAATCTGAGAAGATGTTGAATGAAGCATACACATTAGGTGTGAATCTGAGAAGATGTTGAATGAAGCATGCCAATTAGGTGTGAATCTGAGAAGATGTTGAATGAAGCATACAAATTAGGTGTGAATCTGAGAAGATGTTGAATGAAGCATACAAATTAGGTGTGAATCTGAGAAGATGTTGAATGAAGCATACAAATTAGGTGTGAATCTGAGAAGATGTTGAATGAAGCATTCATATTAGGTGTGAATCTGAGAAGATGTTGAATGAAGCATACAAATTAGGTTTGAATCTGAGAAGATGTTGAATGAAGCATACAAATTAGGTGTGAATCTGAGAAGGTGTTGAATGAAGCATACAAATTAGGTGTGAATCTCAGAAGATGTTGAATGAAGCATACAAATTAGGTGTGAATCTCAGAAGATGTTGAATGAAGCATACAAATTGGGTGTGAATCTGAGAAGATATTGAATAAAGCATACAAATTAGGTGTGAATCTGAAAAGATGTTGAATGAAGCATACAAATAAGGTGTGAATCTGAGAAGATGTTGAATGAAGCATACAAATTAGGTGTGAATCTGAGAAGATGTTGAATGAAGCATACACATTAGGTGTGAATCTGAGAAGATGTTGAATGAAGCATACACATTAGGTGTGAATCTGAGAAGATGTTGAATGAAGCATACAAATTAGGTGTGAATCTGAGAAGATGTTGAATGAAGCATACAAATTAGGTGTGAATCTGAGAAGATATTGAATAAAGCATACAAATTAGGTGTGAATCTGAAAAGATGTTGAATGAAGCATACAAATTAGGTGTGAATCTGAGAAGATGTTGAATGAAGCATACACATTAGGTGTGAATCTGAGAAGATGTTGAATGAAGCATACACATTAGGTGTGAATCTGAGAAGATGTTGAATGAAGCATGCCAATTAGGTGTGAATCTGAGAAGATGTTGAATGAAGCATACAAATTAGGTGTGAATCTGAGAAGATGTTGAATGAAGCATACAAATTAGGTGTGAATCTGAGAAGATGTTGAATGAAGCATTCATATTAGGTGTGAATCTGAGAAGATGTTGAATGAAGCATACACATTAGGTTTGAATCTGAGAAGATGTTGAATGAAGCATACAAATTAGGTGTGAATCTGAGAAGATGTTGAATGAAGCATACAAATTAGGTGTGAATCTGAGATGTTGAATGAAGCATACAAATTAGGTGTGAATCTGAGAAGATGTTGAATGAAGCATACAAATTAGGTGTGAATCTCAGAAGATGTTGAATGAAGCATACAAATTGGGTGTGAATCTGAGAAGATATTGAATAAAGCATACAAATTAGGTGTGAATCTGAAAAGATGTTGAATGAAGCATACAAATTAGGTGTGAATCTGAGAAGATGTTGAATGAAGCATACACATTAGGTGTGAATCTGAGAAGATGTTGAATGAAGCATGCCAATTAGGTGTGAATCTGAGAAGATGTTGAATGAAGCATACAAATTAGGTGTGAATCTGAGAAGATGTTGAATGAAGCATACAAATTAGGTGTGAATCTGAGAAGATGTTGAATGAAGCATACAAATTAGGTGTGAATCTGAGAAGATGTTGAATGAAGCATACATATTAGGTGTGAATCTGAGAAGATGTTGAATGAAGCATACAAATTAGGTTTGAATCTGAGAAGATGTTGAATGAAGCATACAAATTAGGTGTGAATCTGAGAAGATGTTGAATGAAGCATACAAATTAGGTGTGAATCTGAGAAGATGTTGAATGAAGTATACAAATTAGGTGTGAATCTGAGAAGATGTTGAATGAAGCATACAAATTAGGTGTGAATCTGAAAAGATGTTGAATGAAGCATGCAAATTAGGTGTGAATCTGAGAAGATGTGCCGTTACAAAATTAGACTTTTATGGTATTGAATGGGAAGAGATTGGTTATTGAAATGATATGGGATCATTATTCATTTGTGTGGTAAAAGACTATATGTCCTTCCTGAGATCAGGTTTCTATGGCAACCTTCAGTGAATTTACACCCCCAGTGTTCTTATAACTGATAATAACTCCCAAGCTGGATTTGTAGAGAATTAAGAACTAGACATAAATGCATCATATGATATATTTTTCATTTATAATGACATAAAATCAATGACAGTATTTTATGCGTTGTCTGATCGATATATTTTACTCAATGGAAATAAATCAAGGAAACATGAAATCATTTTTATTTGATTAATAACAGGTTGAATAAGAAGCAAAATGTTTATTTTAGATGTAATTTTGTGATGCCTTTAATTTAATTTTTTGCCCCGTTTTCGTATTGCATTCTATGAGGGTACAAAATCGGGGCGAACAGCGACTTTCAAGTGCAAATACTGTATCTGAGTATATCAGAATGCTAGGGACACATAATTTATTTAGTTTTAGATTTGAAATGCGTCCAAAATGCAACATAGTAAATTGTGGGAAATAGGTAGCTCTGTAAATAGTGTAAATATAACAATCCTTGGTTTGGAGATTGCATTCCTAGTTGCGACAACGTGATAAATAGTTTTCCTTTACCTTTTTGTTGGCAGAATATCTGATGTTTTGGTTCTGATATGAATCTGAATTTATACGAAATGTGCTATGATTTTTCTGGAGTTGGTCACCCATGAGAATAACATCAGATATTTAAGCCAACCTTTGAGAATTGAACCTATGTACCTGAGCTTCTTATTTGTCAGGTGGTCACCCCTAAGAATTGTCTTATGTATATGGGTTGTGATAAATGTTGTATGTAGGAGAAAAGCTTCTACACAAGGAGGTAGAAAATCTATCATGGAATGGCATTTGAGCTAGTTTATATTCTTTGACTGAGTTGTTTGATTTTAAAAGTACTTTCTTATTCACCGTTGTTGGCTTTACATCGACAGAACAACTGCTGAAGCTCCCAAAGAGTAATCATTTCGTGTTGGTCATGCTGGATAGGTATTCCAACATATATGAAACTTTCAATTCCTGACTTCTTATCTGGTCATTTGCTTGACAGTCATTTGACTCTAAAATTGAAATCTATCTTGGATTACAGTACTTAAAAACAGTGCTTGTAGGTAAGTTTATTATCTTGTATATCAATTTTGAATTCAATGTGGTTAATGTCATCACTAGCGAAATGACGTGGGTGTTGCTACTGTTGTTTTAAAAAATATTTTAGCAAGGAAGTCAGAAATTAAAAGGATGTAATTGATGATTTGTTTACATTTGTGCATAAATAGTTTCCTTACAAAATTGACAAAATGCCAAAAGCATATCCTCAGATCAGGGGGCTCAGATTAATTGCAATCCCAATTCTAAAGCTCAGCGGATATGAATATTGATCTTTAATTTGTATTTCACATCAAATCTACATTGTAAAAAAAGTTTGATACTCTGGAATGTTTTGTTGATTATCCTTTTGATTAACTGATCTGGGTTTTTTATCTTTATATTTCTTTTTATTTCAGAGGTAGTACATTGAATGGAGAAATAAATACATATCTGAGTGTATGGATATTCTAAACATTTCTGAGATTTTAAAAAATCCCTTTAAAGCCTACGTTCCTGATTATAATCCGGCCATAAGCAATGGGTAACATTATTGTATCCGATAAAATGGACACTCTCAGATGATCAAATTCATATAATTGTATCAGATATATGGCAAACTCTACATCCATCTTGTACTTGTGAATAATAAACAGAGATTGGGCGGCTACAAGCGATGTTTTTCTCCAAAGACTGATGGAAATAGAATGAAGTGCGAATTTGCCTTTTATGGCCGCAACTTGCTGCTGACAAAACACATCAATATTACCCCCTCGGCATTCTCTCCCCACATAGGCAGATCAAGTCATGTTGATTTAGCCTCTGTTATATTACGACGAGTTTGTGGGATAGAATGGGAGATGCCTGATTGGAGGCAATCAAAATTAGTTGTGCAATCAGCGACGCTGTTCTTAATCATCATTTTGGCTACTGAAACAGGGCAAAGGCATTGTGATATGAACCACCCTTTCCATGCAGGAAGCCTTGTCATTTGATAAAGAAATTCAAATGTATTGAGGTGAAAGTTTATTCCGCCAGGGGAAACTGCCGGAACCCACGGATTTCGTTGTAATAGAACAGAGGCTAAATCAACATGACTTGATCTGCCTCTGTGGGGAGAGAATGCCCCCTCGGTAGTCCTCGCTAATGTTCCATTGTCGAATTTCGCCTGGTCTCGTGCATAGGCTTGATTAAAGCATATGAATCACATATCATATTCAAACTTAATGACTGAATGTAGCATACAAATGAGGTTTGAATGTGCGACGATGTGCCATTCTAAAGATTTGATCATCTGAATGTGAACAAATTAGTTACTTAATTGGAATGAAGTTATTATTCATTCATGTGGTAAAAGAGTATATGTCTTTCCTGAGAGCAGGTTTCTATGGTAACCTTCAGTGAAATTTCCAACCACAATATGCTAAAAGCTGATAATAACTCCCAAGTGGTCAAGCTGGTTTTGTAGAGAATTAAGTAATAAATGCATCCTATGATATTGTTTGTCATTTATACTGACATATAATCAATAGACTATTACATACGTTGTCAGATTGATATATTTTACTCCATGGGATAATTACGCCAGTTATAAAGCTACAGCGGAGATCACTATTGATCTCTAATTTGTATTTCACATAAAAACTTCATTTTAAAAAGTTTGATCCTCTGGAATGTTGTGGGTTGGTTTTTGATTATTTTTTTTATCTCTATATTTCCTTTCATGGGAACAGCAGCTTTTTATTTCACATGTAATACATTGAATGGTATAATAAATACAATAAGGTATCTACAATAATAGTTTGTGTCAAATTGACCAAAATGAGATAAATGAATCATATTTGCACTAGAAGTATGAGTTTGATTTATGCAATTGGTAATTGTATCGTAATTTCGACTTAAATCTAGTAAAGAGAGGCAACATGTTTGAAAATCATCGTGATTATATATAAATTTTGTCAGAATGAAAATGAAATTGCTGTGAGTCTGTGACCATGTGAGGTGGGTGTTCATATTAGAAAAGGAGAGCAGATTCAAGATATCGACAAACTATGAGGGCAGTGTGGAACATCCTCTACCATGAAACAATGCCCTCATTTAATAATTCTATTACTTTTTAAATACAAAGAAATCAATTTCTTCAAGCTTGGTGATATAAACTAGGGATGTTTTGTTTGAGGAAATATAGCGATTGAAGATTTATTGAGGAAATCATCCCCATTGGTTTTCCTCTTCGGGTATTATCCAATGTAACAGCATGGGTTCTTGAGCATGAAAATAGATTCCTTCTTGCATCTGCATCAATCACAAGGATGTTGACATTAATCACCGTGGAAAAGGCAATGGTGACGACATTTCTATGAAACCAGAAAAGAGAGAGAAAAAATTACTGTACTTTCCATTTCCTTTTAAGGATAACCTTGTAAACTACACATATAAAATGAAAAAGATCCCCAGGAACATACTTTTCTTTTGATTTATTTTAATTGTTAAAATGTTGACAGTAAATATATAGCTATGTGTGAATGTACTTTTAAACACTTTAAGACATGGATCAGATTTATCCCTTTTATTATTTTAAATGATGGTTGCGACCACTCAGTCTATCTAACCCCTAAGGCCTATTGCTTAAACGAAGGCTCAGATGTTTTTTGGAGACATAACCAGAGAACTAAACTTCATGACATGCTCAGTTGAACTCATGATTGAATCATGATAATGTATTTGCTTTTCACTTTTTTTATATGAAGCAACGAAGGTATATGAGGCCTATTTGAGCCGAAATGCATTGCAATCTCAACAAAATACTGGAACACTCTCAGTGTTGTTGGTTTGGCTATTCAGGACCTTGTAATGCCCAATTAATTGAAAATGGACACCAATTATTCAAAATATCTAGACCTATATTAAAGTCTTGAACATGCGTGGATGAGAATACCAAGAAAGTTTACACAGTTTACACAGTGTGATTAAAATTTATCGTATGCTGAGGAATACAATTGTAAAAGTATTGACTCTTACAGGTTCAAACTCAGTCAAACTGGTTTTTCCTCTTCCTCTAGGACTGACTGTACCCAAATTTGTCGAATGGTTCTGACATAAGCTCAAGTTGCAAATCGCAAGGACTCTATCAAAAGTTTTAAGTATCAGCTAGCGGCAGGTAACTCCAGTGTACTATTCGTTTCACGTGATTGGAGCTAAACGCTTTTTAGAAAAGACGATTTGTTTGGAACGCTGATGAATCAGTTTTGTCTGCAAGTGGAGGGGAGGTATCCTAATATAGAAAGTTTTTGATTTTTCAATAGTCAATATTTGTTAATATCAAGAACCAATTAGGAAACATTATAACAAACTAATAACAACAATCAAAATTTATCTATTTGACAATACTTTTATCTTTGTTGCTTTTTTTCTTAATGCAACACAACTTTATTCAGAAAAACTGAAATGTAGTTCATTGTCAGTTCTGGAATCGAATGAGTCCTCTTGTCTGAATGTACTCAATTCCTTACATAGACACAGAGGCAGTTAGTAGTGGTTGTAAAGTTGTTTGTGGTTAAGTAGATAACATTAAGCAACCCTGAGCTAAAAGAAGTTTTCTTGTCGTGCCTCTTGAAAGCAATATGTCTGCAAAAATGTCTGATTTCAAAAAGGATTTGTGAAAGTTTAATAGTAAACCTACTTACGTTCATTCAAGTGTATACTTTACTTGTAATAACCTCATTTTCTTGAATTCGTTTGCTGATCTAAACATAGTAATATTGCATTTAATTTTAAGTAAAAGAAGTGATAATATTTCCCATCCTTTCTTAAACTTTTGTATTTTTTGCATTATCAAAATTTAGTTCATTTAGTATCTCTCACTTATGACTTTTTTCCCTTGGTGCATATAAACAATGGTTAAACAAAAGGCACAAGACGTTTTTACTTTAGGGAAAACCTGATAGGACTGGAAGATAACCAATGGCTTTGATCATCGGTAGATATTTTTGATAGGTGATGTTTGATCTATACCAATATATAATGTGTATTATTCTGAAAGGGATTTGAAACACACTGAACACAACTTCGGCAGTACTTCAGTACATGTATGTTCAAGGATATAACATTTCTGAGATTCTACGTACAGGATTGTCATTTTAACCTCACAGTCAAGAGCGTAGTGATTATGTTTCCGATAGAAGACGCAGTGTTAGAGTGTTCGATTGTATCTAATAAAGACAATCCGTCTGATTCCATAGCTTAAATGATTGAGTGCATTAATAAAGAAGTCAATATTGCTTTCATAACAGGCAACATTTTTCATGTTCTGCTTAAGATTGCAAACCTATTTTTTTAATAAAAGGCTAATTATTCAAATCTTCATTAAGTAAATGATTACTCTCACTTTATTTGCTGCATTTGGAGTACAGATTTTTTGTGATTTCAAGTTTCATCCTGAAAATAAGACAGTACTTGATCTTAAATGAAATGAAAGATCCATTATCAAACTGCAATATTTAAAAAAGTAGTTTTATTGTATTCGTGGTATTATCAGCATTATTTTGTGACCAACCGTGAGCCAATTTGACTAAAATTCATTAAATAGGAGACAGTTTACCACAATGACCGATATGTTAGCCCCGGCATTTCGACATGAAGGCAAATCAAGTGTGGCCATTTCACAATTTCCTAAATATACGCTTGAAAGCTGTCTTTGTCGCGCAGTACTACATATGCATTTCTCTCCAAGTCGGGCATTAGTTACCGTCCAGGTTGATACCCATCGGATGCAAATGTGGTAACTGAGACGCGTTGTAAAACCTACACACATAATGATGATGTCACCGAAAGGGGTTTCTTAAAAGCTATGGCACTTTTGCAGAGGGTTCTGTAATTTTGAGGTCATATTAAGTATTTTATTGTTGAATAAACGATGTTTATATGTTATTAAATTTTTGATGAAAGATTTTTCTACCGAGTGACGTATTTCTTTTCTCAATGGTTAAATTTCATCTCGAACTGAATGCAAGTATGATAATGGGGCTTTAAATGATGGATCAGTGCTTACAAATATTAAAACATAAAAATATCAAAATATCATATAAATATAATTGATTTCACGCTCTCTCATTGTACCTTATATATACTGAAAACGGTTGAGACAACTGCAAGATCTTGCTTTCATATAAACTTGTAGTTGACATATGCTGAATGAATTGTTCAATTACGATAAATCACACATATATTGCGTATAACTTATGTTTCATGTGAACACAAATCTTTCATCTCATATCTCTCTGACTCATAATTCGCAGCCCTGCAAAACAAAACCTGGTATTCATCTCTAGTTATAGTTACCAAAATAAATAATGTAGTCTTGTAGTTATCTAAATGTATTATGTAAATTGGTGTAAAAAATTGATATGTCTTTGAAATAGTAAAATTTACAAATTTAAACAAATCATTCACTTACAATGACACAATTTCACAACGAATAATTTTAATGTCATTTTTTTAACAGAATTTCAAATAAAAAGTTATAGTTTGCTAGCGGCACCAATTTCATAGTTGCTGACGACCTTTCTTAGCAATGTCTGGTTGTCAGAAAAACTTATAGTTTGGTAGCGGCACCAATTTTAAGGTTGTTTCAGACAACCAGACATTGCTAAATAAATCGTCAGAGAGACTTATTGTTTGCTAGGGGCACCAATTTTAAGGTTGTTTCAGACAACCAGACATTGCTAAAAAATCGTCAGAGAGACTTATAGTCTTCTAGTGGATCCAAATAGATAATTACTGGAAGTGGAAATCTAAAAAAAGTTGAGATGATGAAAGAGTGTTACTTGAGTAATAAATTGTGATTCATGTGGTGGTTACAGGCGCTTGTCCAAGTCTATCAAAATGGTTGAAATAAGGGATACTGATGAATATTGAGTAATATTGGCTATACAAGTAAACGCATCTTAAAGGGTTATTGATCCTCAAATTGGAAAAGTAAAGGAACTATTCTCACCAGATTCAAAAGACTATTCAAGTGTAATGCTGGTTGGTATTGTCTAATGAATTGCCTTACACAAATTTCAAATACCGTGTTGAGTTAGGGATTGACCAGATCAAGACATCGAATGCACTTACTCTAACAATTTTTAATTTTGTCAATTCAACAAAAGTATACTGATTTACTAAAGTAGAGACGTCATTCCTTGTCTGTATACCCTGAGGCCAACGCATTAGCAAAAGAAAGTATATGTCATTCATATGTGAATTTTTTTGAACAACATTCAACATTCATTTGGAAAAGTTTTCAAAAAGACAGAATCTAAAGCATTGATACAAGGATCTTTACGAAAATCCAAAAGCAGTTCACAGTCTTATAGTAGTTTTGGGGTCACTAACAAATGTGTCCACACCATGCCATCTCTGTTATCTTGAAAGTCGACATATTTCAATGTCTTGAACAGTCTAAGTACTTTTAATCTTCACTCTCTTTGTCACGAAGATGGTGAAAAAATTGCGATTGATTTTTCTTGACATTTCGTCTCGTCATTCTCCAGCCTCATTGGTTCCTGTTTATTTTCTACAGTATGCTGTATGCTGCCATGAATTTTGTTTGCATTTAATCTGCTTGAATCTTGCCCATGACACGATTATGTTCCAAAAGAAAATATTCTTACCAACACAGACATTACAAGAGAGAATTCAATTGATTTTGGACACTAAGAAAGTGACTTTGATTGATTACCCTCATGAGACACTTCAACTCGCTTCCTGTGTCACCATATTCTGAAGAGCAGACATGATTCCTTCTCACACCTGCACCAAAGACGTGTAATGAGACGTAAACATAGCGTAAATGTCAAAGATGATAGCGGTTCTTCATCAAAGAACTGACTGAGAAGATTATGAGAATTTTAATGCAGGACACAATATTATATTCTTGGAAGTCTGCATTATAATAAACGGTTATATTTTATAAAAAAATATACTGACTGTTGGTGAAAAATATCATTTTTGACTAAATAGTATTGTAGCAATGTCACTAATATAAATATATGTCACATATCAAAGACACAATCATTATTTATGTTTACACACCATACCCTTCCACCCTTGTCCAAATTATTACTGGACAGTGAATTATTTATTCAAAACGTTTTCAACATGACATGATTGCAACATCAGGTAACTCAGCAAATATATTCAAGTGATATTCTCAATCATAACTATTTCAAGTTGAAGTTTGCTGGTTCCCCATATTTTAATAAAGTTACAATTTGAACTCGTTATCTCTCATTCACAGCACAACACCAACCTATCACAATATGCTTCCTTACACCCCTTGGGCGGTTATATCCCTTCTTTTTTCAATTGGTTTTAACTCATAACTACCTTTTTATATAGGTATTTACTCTTTACACCCCTTTGGAAGTTAATGCCTTTATTTTAGTTGAATGTTATATGTCGTGAGCTCCATCGCGTAGGTTGGTTATCTCATAACCACCTTGGTCGGTTATAAGATTGTAAACAATCGCAAACATTTGGACTTGTAAAATTTGAATTTTTAATCAAACAAGAAAGTTAAGATTTATGAACAACGAAAGTGGGATTCGAACCAGGGACCTCCATGTTGTTCATCAGCGCTCTTACCTGTTCAGCTACCGAGGACCCATGCCAGTTGATGTAAATTTGTGTGTGTCATATTTGTTTTTTATTTTCCCCTATAAATATATATTAATATTGCAATAAAAAAGTTTTTAATGTAAAAAATCAAGTTTTGAGTTCTAAAACCCTAAGCAGGGGGCATAGTAAGTAGTCTAAAAAAATATTCGTATCAATACATATCAAACCCGCAAAATGGAACACTAAAACGTTTTTCAATTATTTGTATGTAAACCAATGTAGTTGAAACACCGTAATAAGATAATTTTTATTGAAAGAAATCAAACGTTTATTTCTAAAACCCTAATCTGAGGGTGTTTAAATAGTTTTTCTTATCAAGACATGATAAACCCGCGAATGATATCAGTAAACGTTATTAAATTAACTGTATATAAACAAATTAAGTTGAAACCATTGTAGGAGTCTTCCGCGGGAGTGTAAGTCAAATAATAACCCGTTTGCCTCGGGTTATGGAAATAACCTCTGCTCGGGCTACGCCCTCGCGAGGTTATTTTCCATAACCCCTCGGTACCGGGTTATTATTTACTACATACACTTATCATCAACAAGGCATGGAACAAGAGATTTGTCATTGTTAAATTGGAACCGTGTATTTGTAGCGGGAGGAGGGGGGAGCAGAAAAAATTATGTCTGAGAGTTTTGGTGTTGATAATTACGCATTTTGTATTTCTAAAATTTTAGGTTGTATAATAATTACAATTTCTGAAATGTATTGTGCCGTTTGAACTCCAAAGGAGAAAACCATTTAGGATGTTAAGAAATTTAGGTGTTTGCTAATTTAAACTTGTTGTATCGCTCAACAAATCAATTCAATGGAACAATAAAACTTTACCTTCATAGGGAAAAGATTAGGTGTGAACGATTGATTGTTTACAGTTAAAAAGTGATCTTATCTTAATTCTTAGATACATCGCATAGTAAGTATCGAGAGGTTTAAGAGTGCTTATAAATCTTCAGCGACGTCCCTTTATTGTTTCTGTGTATGTCAAGGACTGGTGATTATATTTGATATTAATAAACACATTTAAACTGTTCTAAATTCATTTGTAACCCAATATATGTAAGCTCTTTGGTTGTATCATTAAAATACGATATGGGGATATCAGGGGAATTCCCATTCACTGACACAATTGATATTTGTCGTGCAGAGATATGATTTACCTTCAGTTGAAGCAGAGATTAACTTGTGAGTGGAAGTCACGATTTAAGTATTCCTGGAACTATACTAAAGGTAGTTTTAACAGTAATTATCCCCAACTCGTCTTACGAGAAATGTGATGGTTATTGCACAAATTTCCGCTTTGCCCAAAACTTCGTAAATAATATATTTGAATCAAGTAAATATTGTTCTTGCACAATGTACATTCCTCACCAATGATATACAAACATACAAACATTGGTATAAATGTAGTCAGTGACATGAGAAAGCAACTGAAAAGTAATGATACAATGATACTATTTCATGTTAGAGGTACAGAATCACGCCTTATCTAAATGGTATGTCTTAATATTTTCCAATATTACTAATAAATATATGTTAGTAACCGCTAAGAGAACTATCATTATATGGTCAAATATCTAATATTTAGTTTATTCAGTCTAAAAAGGGGTCATCAAGGATGAAGGTGGTCAAGAACTTTTGTTTCAAAGGAAACTTTTTGTTCTTGGTAACATTTATTTACGTTTTGTTGTGTTCACTTAGGTTGCTATTAATAATCCAGAATAGATGAAGTGTACAAGTATTTTTATCCTTTATTGTGTAAAATGAGTGTGGTTATGTTCCAAGTTTTGGTGTTGGTTTTTCAAGTCGTTGATTAGTTCAGAGCTGGTTATGTTTGAGTGTTGAAATGATGATATCATAAATTCTTTCGTCACAGACGATGCTGTTTTAGGTTAAAACCCATACATCAGAGATATCAGATTTTGGAACGTGTGGTGAGTTCAAACGTATAAGATTATCTATCAGGTTTAAACTGAAGACATGTTCACTCTCACTTTAAAATTTTAAAATTCATGGTTGTGATAGGATAATTTCATATACTGTCAGCTAAATAATCTGATCATCTCTTTGAAACATTTCCTTTTAATGGTAGACAGTCAACAACTAAATACTGTTCATGTTTTATTGATATTCTTCCTGCATCAAATTTACCCTTCAGAGACTTGAAACAGCTATAGTGTTCCCAAAGGGCACTACACCAATGTAAACTACATGAGTGTAAAAGGAATAATGAAATCTGTGTGTTTACTAAGTTGTTTAGACAAAGATTACCTATTTGGAAAAACATAACCTAGGAATGAAAAATAAAATTCTATAGTTTCAGTATTTCACTAATGTTGTTTGAATATCTGGTATAAAAGTGAAGATAGGTGTTTCTTAATTTTACCTCGGACTTCAGGCAAACTTTCTTATTGTTGGAAACGATTAGTAACTAAACCTTAATTGTGCCAGCTTGAAAGCATTGGTCTTGGACTGTGGGTGAATGATTAATTGCAAAATTAATTAAGATATAATATTAGGATTTTGATTATATTATTTATTAAATCGTTAATCTTCTATACAATGTATTACATACATTACATATATAACAACCGATTGCAATTTGATAGCATTTCACCCAGAAAAAGGTAATTCGTACCGATTATATATAACTATTATGATAAATTTGCAAAGAAAATTCAATTAACAATATTTTTGGACTCCATATGCATGTTATCTCTCCATACTTAAATCTATCATTTCACCAGTAAAACCAAATTAGATTGACACTGGAGGTAGAATTGACTTAGTGTAATTGATAGAAAAGGTTGATTACATGACCGACATGTGAGTATTATTGACTCACTTGAGTAATCAGGTACAGATTCGGAGAGACATTTCCGCCAGGGTTTCGTGATGAAATATGAAGATGTTCTCAAAAGGTAATTGCGTTTTTCGTTCAGCTAAGGCAGATATAATTGAAAACATTTTAATGAATTATTGAATAAAAGTCAAAAAGATTGTCATGTATCCTGAAGTGAAATGTTGAATCTTTAAACTTCATTTTATTGTATGATAACTGATTTGCCATGCCAGAAGGATATGTTTTAAAATAAGTTAAAACAGAATGTATTCTTTATTGAATGTATGATTTAAGAAACTTATTTTATATATTTTGAAATTAGGGATTTTACGTTATTGGGAAATTATCAATTACATTCTGTGATACTGTTGAGTTGCCAGTTGCTTTATGTAGGCCAAGAACGAAATCCTTTGTCTAGAAATGGAAATCCATGATTAGAATACAGACTGGCAATAAAATAGCCAATTAAGAGTAATTTGGTTGTATTTCCAATGTCCCCAAGAAACGTTAAGGAAGACACACAAGCCATTCACGATATTTTCTGTGATGTCAACATGATCATAAGGTGCTCAACTAAATATATAATTATTTTCTTAAATGAACGATTTGCAGAAAGCTCACTAAGCAATTTTCAGGGGTTTTTATTTTTTTATTCTTAAATCATAAATTTCTTTGCCTGGAAAACTTTAGTGCCAATTTATATTACCTTGTTAATTTACAATTAAATGCAAGTTTTATCGAAGCGACTGATGCCTTAAAAATATTACTTATGAAACTTTGTCGGTTATTGCAAAACGACTGAGGCATTTCTTTGAAGATTTCTTTGAAACATTGTCCCCTGATTGCACAGTTACAAAACTTTGATTGCTTCCAATAAGGATTCTTTCTAGTCTCATATTACAATTGAGGTTTCATCAGTAAGATTTCACTTAATTTTGTTATACATATAACTAAGAAAAGACATTTCACATCAATTGACATCAATTAAGTATCATCAACTTAAGTATTTCATCAATTAAAGACCTTGTATACAAGTCATGGTCACATAAGTGACAGAAATATATCAAATGGATTGTATTTCATTAAATCAAAACATTTCATTGCCAATTAAACATATCAGATAACTTTCTTCTGAATTCAACTGCTCAACATACATATTTAACTAATGTAACAAAAATGTGCATTGAGGAAGAATGTCTCAACGATTCCGGACTCTTCAATTGCTTGAATAATCAGATAATCTCATAAACATTCAAGTGTACACGGGACACCAATAGCTCAATATAACAGCACGTAGCGCAGGTGCTCCTTGGAACCGTAGCTAGTTTTATGATGTCTTGAAGATACAGAGACCTGTCACTTTGATTGAAGAGCTACTCAGGTGAAAGATATTCAACTGAACTACACGAATTCAAAACACTTTAAACCTTTTGATGAGTGTAGATGATTTCTTTGAGCATTTATATTTCTCTTTCATCTGTAAGAGAAAACATTTCTTAAAGGATGTGTGATATAAATTGCAACTTATGTATTAAAGTGCAACTGATTGAATAACATCTTCTTATTGTTTTCACTAAACAAATTAAAAAGGCCACAATTTAAATGTGAGCTAATTCCCCCCTTAGGGGATAAGCATTATAATAGTAAATTTCAATGTAAAAATATATGCAATAGAAACTTCCATTGACTATTTTAGAGCAATTACTGTTATTCTTAATTTCTTTTTTTAATTGCCTAATCTTGATTTTTCTAACACATCCATTTTGACCTAAGTACATAAAGTCATAAAGTTGACATCATAGTCTACATTGCTGATCGTATACATCATGCTGCTTAGACAAACCAGCTCTTTCCACCAGCAGATAGCAGGCTGTACGCCTTTAAGACATGATGAAAGCATTTTCATTTAGTCTGGGATATACCATTAAGTCAGGTGTAATGCTACTGTTTTATATTGACCTTTGTCATGATCATTCTGGTTAGCAACTACTCCCAGTAGATAGGATGTTATTCATAAAGAGAACCTCGTTTAGAATACACAAAACGTCAGGGATGATATCAAATGTCTTTTGTTAAGCATCTGTCTGAATGATGCCATTAAGAGCTTTAATACATACACTAACATAAACCTAATCATATCTGTACTTATTTCACATGCTAACTGAATTTATTGATTTTAAGTATTTGTTGGCTTGAAGTGTTGAAATCACAATCCTTTTTTTGCAACAGCTTACAAATATTGAATTTAAAAAATATTCAAACTTATATTTGTGAACGAAAGAATGAATTAAGACTTTAGATGTTGAAGCAGTATGAAATAAATAGATTTCTTAATCTTCACAAACGTGCACGTTGACCTTTGAAACGCATCCCGAAACTGCTTCAAACCCCATTGTCTTGAGATTAAACTTTTTGTTATTCATAAACAGGATGAAGTTTATAATACACACAACGTCAGGGAATATATCAAATATCTATGGTTAAGCTTCTGTCTGAACGATGCCATTAAGAGCTTTAATCATACACTAACATAAACCTAATCATATCTTGTACTTATTTCGATGAGTTAATATTTAATGTACATAGCACATGCTAACTGAATTTATTGAATTTCAGTACTGTTGGCTTGAAGTTTTGGGTTGAAATCATTCAAAAATTGAATTTAAAAAATATTCAAACTAATATTTGTGAATGAATGAATGAATGTTTCGAATTTTATAAGAACTTTGATATTGAAACGGCATAAAATGAATAGATTTCTTCATCTTCTTAAACTTGCGCGTTGACCCTTGAACACCAAACTGCGTCAAACCCCATGGTGTTGAGATGAAACACCTACACATGACAAACATGAGGACATTTACTTGAAGAAAAGAGAGAAATGTTCCTCATCCTTGTAGGAGTTGTATTCATTTTTTATTGAGGTGTATCAAGTGCCTCAGAGGGAAGATGAAAACATTCTAACAGGAAACCATGTCATATTTTGAAAGAAAGGGATAAACACAAATGTAAAGAATAGATTGAAAATCAAACCCTTTGTTTAAAGTGCATTGTTTTTAAAGATAAATTTTGCCGAATGACATATGAAGGATAAAATGTGAAAACTATTTGATGTCATGATGTTTTCATAAAGAGACTAATGTATTCAAAACAAATGTTTTCATCAGAATAGTTACAAATTTTAGCAAGTTAAAAACACTACATTTATTTACGTGGCAATTTCGTAAAATACATAAATAATATAGGCCCTTTAGGCATATTTCTTTTTTAAACCTCTCTTGCATAAATGATTATTAAGGGTATTTGATAATTTCTTCCTTACTCATTGATAATGATAATAGTATTGGATATTTACTAGGCGCACATTTCCATCCACTAGTGCATGTTTAGGGCGCTACAACCTAATTACCCCGGTCTAACACAAGCTGACATATTTGTTGCTAGAAGGTCACCACCAACACTTTTTACCAGGTATCCACAGAGGGACTTTTTGAATAAAGTCTCTTGCCCAAGGTGACACTACAAGTTATCTAACCTGTGTCGCAGTGTGTGACAGCGGATGAACCTTTCAAATTCTCAGTTGTTAACCCACTCATCCAGTAAGCCGCACCCGTTGTTGCTGAACTATTCTGATAGCAGTCAACTAAGCATTGCACAGGACTACATGCCATCACATTGGTATGAAGCTTCTGTTTCAACATACACTGTCATTAACTGAAAATTAACCCAGATGTTGACGTGAGTTGTTAGGAGAAACCTTAATGTTGACAGACACTTCCCTTCAATAGCCTGGATCATCAGAACATGTGAGCTCCTTATATCAACACTAGCACAGGTGCTCATTTGAACTGTATCCACATTTAATGATGTCTTGGAGATATCGAATCTATACCTCTTTGCTTTACGAGGTACGAGAAACAAGTAATAATGAATGGTTTCTTTCCACTTTGTACAAATTCTTCAGCACTTAATTGGGAAATCATTTTCGTCGGTATGTTAAGTTTGATACATATTTTTATTAATAAGGATGCCAATGTTTTGAAATTCATCTAAGAATAAGTATTTCCCATTCTTTCTCACTGTGCCTGAATCACAAATAGCCATTGAGCTATATCATTTATTTTAAAAGGTCAGAAGCATGTTTTATTTGTATTCTATTTCTCAACAAAAAGTGAGTAAAATTTATGACAGAGTCAATCTGACTTCAATACTCTACCTGTTTTTGTTGGTTCCGATATTCAGTTTTGGTAATTTCAGAGTGACATGTACGTGGATTTGATATGATAAGTTCAGCTAAATGATATTTAATTGACGTTGACCTATTTCTTTTTCTTGTTAAAAAAATAGCTTCTCTGTGACATGTTGCTCTTTTAAAAATGGGTGTGCTTCTTTAAAAAAACAATTTATTCATTCAATTCCTCATAACAATTCAGGTAAAAAATGCTATCTCATATCATATTTATAGAAAATAAGAATATGCACAGATCGTGGCCGAATGCTTAACTGTTAGATTTTTTTATAAGTTACATATGTTTGATACATGTAGCTGTTCTTCTATACAAAATTAAGTATATGACTTTTATTTGACATCGTATCACTTCGTTAATTGCAATTCGTATTTCTTATCTAACATGAACAAAATTCGGTAAGAAAATAAAATTAACCATATAAGTGTTGCACAACTGCTAGATAAATTATATTTTTAGAATGGCTGTATGTTACACTGAAATCCTGACAGTGTCTTCGATCCTAAATTAATCATTTCTTCAACAGTGGACCAGATGAGATTGTCAATGAAGGTGAAATTGAATTGGAAAAGGTTGATTACATAGCTGCGTTTCTTTGGCTATTACCCTCACATGAGTTATCAATTACAGATTCGGAGAGACATTTCTGACTAAGTTTCACAAAAAAGGTCATGCAATTGAAACACACTCGATCACTCTAACAATACGCATTAAATTACAACAGCAAAATCCTTGAGAAATACCTTCATGTCTTTATAACCGAAATGCATGTGGCTCTTTGTGTTCATTGAAAGTAGTAGTTGAAGGTCAGTAAGGTGTTTCAATAAATTACTTCTCTAATGAACAAATTAAAAATGTCTCAAAATCTCTTTATCAGAATCCCAACCTTTACAGTGGTCTGATGAGAATTTCCGTTAGAATGATTGGTAATGTTTGACAAATACGATGCTCTTTTAGAGACTTTTTTAGATATCTTAGAAATTGTGCATCAGTTCATTTGTCACAAAATATAAATCCAAAATAAGAGCAATTATTTTAGGTTATGCAGAAATATCAAAAATTTACATCAATTGATAATATCTAATACACTTTTTTTTCTATGATTTTAAATTCATGCTTGATAAAAATAGTGACGTAATAAAAGAAAGAACAATTCACATAATGTGTCAAGTTTTAATTCAAACAAATTAAAAAAGCTACTATTGTTTGCTTTCAAAATGAGATAATGAATAGGAGTAATCTTGTGAGTATAGTTGAATAGAATAGTTAGTAATATTGTTCGGAAAATCAACTTTTCTTGATAATAACTTTGCAGAATTGTGCACTATAGTGAAGATTTTTTATACACATTCCAAAAACTGTTGTAATAAAAATGGATTGCGTTATTAAAATTCTTCATATCTCATTTTAAGTGAAGATCATCTAAAAGATGACAAAGAACTAACAAAGCTAGCTAAGAACAAGAATAAACAGAGTTTTAGCAGCAGTATTTCAAAGGGTATTAGAACGTTAACCCTATGGATGATGCTCCCGAAAATTCTAGACCAGTCTTGAATCTTTCGTCAAAGACTAAGTTAAAAAGTTATGATAGAAGGAATGCAAACTTTATTCTCTGACATGTAGTACCAGGAATGTAAAAGATATGTTTATCACTTCAAGGAAGGATTTGCACTCGAATTACAGAAGTTCCAAAATCCAAACCCCTGACATATTAGAGTTCATCTGAAAGTGACACATCAATTGATCAGTGTGTAGTTCCTAAGAATTTTTTTCTTCTTAACAGTTTCATTGAAAAGGATGACATTTTCTCCATATCAATAAATTTGTTCTACTTAAAATACATTCACCAGAAGCCTTAGAGTGTCTATTTATAGATACAGAAACAATGTATTCGTAATAATAATACAAATTGTTTTCATCAATTTACATTTCATTTCGCAATATTATTGATACTTCAATTCAATGAAAATATTTTTTCAATCATGTCATACTTGACAATCGCATGTATGATATGTATCTAATCTGATTGTCTTCGAATTGGATTGAATCTAAGAAGTAGGGATTTTACATTTAAAAAATAGAGCAAAGAGTATCATTATTTGTGTCATGTACAAGCATACCTACATCGTTCTGACATTGTAATCAATCTTTGAGGTCCTTACATGTATGTGTTAATTTGTAATGTAAATTAAACAAAAATAGATTACTGGTCTTATTTTAATTTTTATCAAAGCAATTTTTTGCCCTTTTTAATTTATACCAGAAAATTAAGGATAATAGACAAGCATTTTCATGTATGTGAAAAATTGTCATTTAAGTGACACGAATATGGTTTACTGGTCTAATCTTAACTTTTATCAAAGCAATTTTTTGCCCTTTTAAGGTTTATACAAATAATTTAAGGATAATAGAGAAGCATTTTTTATAACCCCGACCAACGGTCCGGGGTATCTAGTAATACCAACGATTCCGTGTGTGTGTGTGTCTGTCTCTCTGTCTGTCCGTCCGAGGAAATTTTTTGTCCGACCTATTACGTGAAAACTATTCATCCGATTTATTTCAAATTTTGCACATGTCTTCTACCCTACTAGTAGGGGTGCAGTGCGAAGTTACAACAAATTTCTTTAATATTTGAATTTTTTACAAATTTTCATGTTTTGAACTTAGTCATTTTCCAATATCAGATTTGTCCAACCTATTACGGGAAAAACTTTTCATCTGATTCTTTTCACATTTTGCATGGGTCAAATGCTGTGCAAGAGATGACTACATTGAAAGTAAAAAATAATTCAGTTAGTCAGGGATGTACGGTCATTTTTCTCAATTCCTCTTTGGGGGTCAAATGCTGTGCAAGAGATGACTACATTGAAAGTAAAACATAATTCAGTTAGTCAGGGATGCACGGTCGGGGGTATTAGTGAGCCATGCTCACTTTTTTGCTTGTTTTCAATTCAACTGCAAGACAAGCAATTTATTAAAATAAAACACCTCCTTAAATCAGCATTGGAGTCCCTGAAGAAGCATATCGTTGTTGTTGTGGACTCTTTAACAGCTTGCATAATCAGAAATATCCGAGCTTCAATAATCTATTAAGCAATCAAGTGTACACAGACACCTTGGCTCAATATTACAGCACGTGACGCAGGTGCTCCTTGGAACCGTATCTAGTTTAATGATGACTTGAAGATACAGAGATCAATCAATTTGCTTGAAGAGCTACTCAGAGGAAGGAAAATCAACCAGAATCAACGCATTAAAAACACCTGAACCGTTATAATGGATGTAGAAATTCTTTGAGCATTTCTATTTCTTTTGAATGTGTATAATGTGACTTTTTTCGTATGCATTAGTGATATACATCTCTTTTAAAGTATGTATATCTGTGTAAGAGTTGAACAAAAACTTGTCAACGCTCTAACTGAAATCTTTATAAAACGATATTTGTCTCTTTTTAACAGAATCACAGTTTGACTTTCAAAGACATCTTATCACCTTCCAAAAATAATGATGAAAATGAACCCTCATTGTGCAGAGACATTCTTCAAGTTACTAGGTCAAGTAACGATATCATAAATGTATTAACTTTGTTCTTCTTCAAGCTAACCGCTATGTATTGTTTCATTGTTGATTGTAGACTACAGAGGCAATTTAGCAGTTTATTTCTTCTATGCTCATCAATTTCATTGATGTTGTCTGTCATTAATCTGTCATTACTAAATGAGCTGTTGTCAGTATTGTTACAATGTATGTTGTAGAAGAAATATAGTATTATATCACTTATATCAGAATCCGTCATTTTTATACTTATCATTATGCCACTTGCATTTACAGGGTTATTTCATTGCAATCTATCATTAAATGGTTTGTGTGGGCAGGTTTAATGCCTGTTAGACACAGTTAATCCATTGTCGTCTAGTCTGGGTCGAGTAAAGTGCTACTGTATGTAACATGTAAGAGACAGTCAGTTGGGCTTAATAAGTCGGATGTTATACATAAAGCATATACTACATTACAACCGTTTATTATTTACATTTGACTATAACAAAGGGTCCGATATCAAATGTCAATGGTTAAGCCTGTGAATCCCGCCACAAAGAGCTCTCAGCATATACCAATATAGAACTAATCCTATCTTGTACTGACTTTGATGAGCTGAGATTTTATACAAACAAGACACGCTGACTGCAGGAAATACTGGAGGCAAAGGTCAAAGAGTAGGAAACAGCAGACTACAAATTGATAGCTCTGTATATTTTGTAAACGTGTAAGATATTAAGTCCTTATCATATATAAATATAAAGATAAAAATGTGGATTTTTTTCACAAGTCAAACCAAAATATTTTTCCAGAGTGGACACATCAACAGCTATGGGGATGTTGATGAATATCTATAGTTATACATATTGGTGTTTAATACATACAAAATGCCAATGAAACTGAAAATACTGCTTCATTGTTCCCCATGCAGCTGTAACCTTAAGTTTGTTCACTTGCTAGTGTATCTGAGTGCATTTATCATTTACTCTGGTTTTTGTTTGAATGATTCCAGTGACACTAACAAAGACTCAACGATTATCTGTGTGTAAAATAACTGTTCTCAACCTTTTTTATTTTGGAATCGTCTTGTCACTGGTGCAGGAATTTGAATTTTGGCATGGATTAATTGACAGATAGGGTTGAACATTGTCAAATTGTAAGGTGAGACATACAAATGTACTAACGGCACATTAATGTAGTAACTTATTTAGTGGAATTTCAACATTATACGTTTCGCTTTCACAATGCTAAGATGTCTCAAAGACATTCCAAATTACATGATATTTGCACTATAAAACACAAGTAAGTGAATAAACTTAAGCTGTATAAGGTACGCAGCTATATAACGATGTATATTTTCATGATCCAAAACTCACGGGAGATATTGTTTTGACAGTAGATTTTTGACAATGCCCTGTAATGAGAAAATAAATGGCATCACAAACGTATAATTAAATTATTAATTTGAATAAATTATTTTTTTACGTCAATATATGAATAAATGCATATGAAAAAATTAAAACGAATATTTAGTCAGAAGACAATTTCAATCGGGGATGGATTGTGGTACTTTGGAAAATTATTTGACAATGAATAAGAAATATTTTGATATGTCTAGATCTAGACTACATTTCAATGGCAAGGGCCCATCTCATGAATATTCATAGCACGCCGAAATTATCGATAGAATCTGTCAATATCTATGGTCAGATATCTATTAAAAATCAACAGATTTATAACAAGTATATTAGTCGTCACAAAACGTAAAAAGAGGAATTCAGCATAACCAAGAAATACATAAAATACCTACTCACACATGTGAACAAGCACTGCCCCCTCCCCACGCGAGAGTTGGCATTGGATCTGAGCGCACCTGGGCGGAACGAACTGGTTTGGAAGTTCTTCTTGTCGCGAGCTTAATTTCCAGACGACAAATTGGCGCAAGTGAAACCGTCTATCGGATCAATCCACATATGCGCGGTTTTATATCAAATATCCCCATTTTCCCTTCACCTGCCATGCGAAATAAAAGTATTCGTAAATATGGAAATTAATACGATTTTTTTAAGTTTAATTATTCCGAATTATTGACAAAATTTGACTCGATACATGTGGAAATAAATCCATTATATTTCATCACATTCCACAGTTAGACAGCGAATGTACATATTTTCCTTACTCAAACAGCGAGACAATCCTACAGTTTTTTAAACCCAAATTGTAGAGTATTCCCAATAATGAATTTGACCACGTCCCCGATAGTCTTACAGTTTTCTTTTCCTTTATACCTATTGTACTACAGTGAATATAAGCACTGGTAAAATTAATCTACCCCCGTTATGTGAATTACAGATACCAATCCATATGTGTTTAATAAATATATTTTATCCACACAAAAATACAATAATTATACACTGCAAGCTTTCAAAATGAACAATGATTATGTCAAGTCGACCAGTAGACGCTCGGTACCGAACATGAACTCTTTGACAGTCTTTAGGGAATGCGAATCTAGTAGTACGTCAGTGACACTGCATCCGCCATTTTTTACATGCGAGAGAAAGATGCTCGATTCAATGTCGACTGTTTTTGGACGGCCCAAGTCTAAGGCGTCATGAAGAAGTATGATTTTGCCAAAAATAACAATGGACAGGTAACTATTTACTGGTGTTGCAATTATTTTCGCGTGACATTATGTCAATCGGAGTTTTTGAACGCGATATTTACTTAGTATCACGAAAACTGTGCCCGGTCATTTTTCATCAGATATGAAAGTTGTTTACATGATGACTTTTAGTTACGCGCGATCTATCCGATGAGTAAAACTATCATCAAAGCTTATGGAGATGTAGTTTAGATATCTAGTAACAATGTTCAGTCAATTATGTTTCAATACCTGCAACGAAAATAACGTATAGTCTTTTTTTCGTTCAATGTACACTTTGTGACGTCAACAAAAAGTCAAACATGGCGCCAAGTTCAAATTGCTTTGTAGTTGATTTTGGGAAAATAGGTGTAACTCCAATAAAAATGTATGAATACCTATTATTTTGGTACCAAATTAATGCTGAGAGATTTTTTAAGTCAGAAGATATTTATTTATATCTAATTATCAATTTGTTAAATGTATATTTAGTTCTAAGTTGGGAACGTCGGGGAATGTACATTTATGTACACCCCGGCACCTGGATGGCGTTTCGTGTATGTACATTTATGTTCAGGCTGGCGCTAAGGGGGTTAACAGCATCAGTAATTACGTCACAATGTTATGATGTCATAAATACAACGACGTCACAATGCCATGACGTAACAACCACAATGACGTCACAATGCTATGACATCACTGGTTTAGGAGTTTTAGGGCTATGCAATTTTCGAAGATGTAAATCGTCATGCAAATGTGAGGAAAAATGATTTTGGATGATAAATAGAACCTCACCCTCGTCTTTTCTGATATCAAATATATCAACACTCGTTCATAAAAGTAAAATGTTTGTTACTTTTATCAACTTGTGTGTTGATATATTTCATATAAGAAGACACTTGAGTAAGATTATCTATACATTTATGAATAAAAAATAGCTGACATATTTTCAAATAATGAGTTTCATAAACTTATAATTTTATGCTTTTATCATATTGGTGCTTTGGGCGAACATTTAAGGAAAAGTTGTGACCTATGTGGCTAATGAGGACAATATGATACTCTGCTAAAAACATTCATCTATTGAGATAAAATTCAATCTTCATATGACATATTTTTTACTTTGATGAAACAAAATGCTTCATATCAATTTCATTTCCTAAAATATGACACAAGAAGATTATTTTTGTTCCTGACAGCTATGGGTAAATGAAATCAGATGAACAAGTTCAATGGTCTATTGTTGCATGAAGGAGGGGAGTTGAGTTACTTTTTCTAACTAAGCAATTGCTTGAAGGATACAAATTAGGTGTGAATCTGAGAAGATGTTTTAATTAAGCATACAAATGAGGTTTGAATCTCAGAAGATGTTGAATGAAGCATACAAATTAGGTGTGAATCTGAGAAGATGTTGAATGAAGCATACAAATTAGGTGTGAATCTGAGAAGATGTTGAATGAAGCATACAAATTAGGTGTGAATCTGAGAAGTTGTTGAATGAAGCATACAAACTAGGCGTGAATCTGAGAAGATGTTGAATGTAGCATACAAATTAGGTGTGAATCTGAGAAGATGTTGAATTTAGCATACAAATAAGGTGTGAATTTGAGAAGATGTTGAATGAAGCATACAAATTAGATGTGAATTTCAGAAGATGTTGAATGAAGCATACAAATTAGGTGTGAATCTGAGAAGATGTTGAATGAAGCATACCAATTAGGTGTGAATCTGAGAAGATGTTGAATGAAGCATACAAATAAGGTGTGAATCTGAGAAGATGTTGAATGAAGCATACAAGTTAGGTGTGGATCTGAGAAGAGGTTGAATGAAGCATACAAATTAGATGTGAATTTCAGAAGATGTTGAATGAAGCATACAAATTAGGTGTGAATTTCAGAAGATGTTGAATGAAGCATACAAATTAGGTGTGAATCTGAGAAGTTGTTGAATGAAGCATACAAACTAGGCGTGAATCTGAGAAGATGTTGAATGTAGCATACAAATTAGGTGTGAATCTGAGAAGATGTTGAATTTAGCATACAAATAAGGTGTGAATTTGAGAAGATGTTGAATGAAGCATACAAATTAGATGTGAATTTCAGAAGATGTTGAATGAAGCATACAAATTAGGTGTGAATCTGAGAAGATGTTGAATGAAGCATACAAATTAGGTGTGAATTTCAGAAGATGTTGAATGAAGCATACAAATTAGGTGTGAATCTGAGAAGATGTTGAATGAAGCATACAAATTAGGTGTGAATCTGAGAAGATGTTGAATGAAGCATACCAATTAGGTGTGAATCTGAGAAGATGTTGAATGAAGCATACACATTAGGTGTGAATCTGAGAAGATGTTGAATGAAGCATACAAATTAGGTGTGAATCTGAGAAGATGTTGAATGAAGCATACAAATAAGGTGTGAATCTGAGAAGATGTTGAATGAAGCATACAAATTAGGTGTGAATCTGAGAAGATGTTGAATGAAGCATACAAATAAGGTGTGAATCTGAGAAGATGTTGAATGAAGCATACAAATTAGGTGTGAATCTGAGAAGATGTTAAATGAAGCATACACAATAGGTGTAAATCTGAGAAGATGTTGAATGAAGCATACAAATTAGGTGTGAATCTGAGAAGATGTTGAATGAAGCATACACATTAGGTGTGAATCTGAGAAGATGTTAAATGAAGCATACACAATAGGTGTAAATCTGAGAAGATGTTGAATGAAGCATACAAATAAGGTGTGAATCTGAGAAGATGTTGAATGAAGCATACAAATAAGGTGTGAATCTGAGAAGATGTTGAATGAAGCATACAAATTAGGTGTGAATCTGAGAAGATGTTGAATGAAGCATACAAATAAGGTGTGAATCTGAGAAGATGTTGAATGAAGCATACAAATTAGGTGTGAATCTGAGAAGATATTAAATGAAGCATACACAATAGGTGTAAACCTGAGAAGATGTTGAATGAAGCATACAAATTAGGTGTGAATCTGAGAAGATGTTGAATGAAGCATACAAATTAGGTGTGAATCTGAGAAGATGTGCTGTTACAAAATTAGATTTTTATGGTATTGAATGGGAAGAGATTGGTTATTAAAATGATATAGGATTATTATTCATTTGTGTGGTAAAAGACTATTTGTCCTTCCTGAGATCAGGTTTCTATGGTAACCTTCAGTGAATTTACACCCACAGTGTGCTTATAACCGATAATAACTGCCAAGCTGGATTTGTAGAGAATTAAGAACTAGACATAAATGCATCATATGACATATTTTTTTTTCATTAATACTGACATAAAATCTATAGCAGTGTTATATGCGTTGTCTGATCAATATATTTTACTCCATGGAAAAAATCATGGAAACATGATATCATTTTATTTGATTAATAACAGGTTCAATAAGAAGCAAAATGTAAATTTCAGATTTTATTACTTATTCACGATTATTGGCTTTAAATCGACTGAACAACGGCTGAACCATCCAAAGAGTAATCATTTCGTGTTGGTTATGCTGGAGATGTATTCAAACATATATGAAACTTTCAATTCCTGACTTCTTATCTGGTCATTTGCTTCAACGGACACAGAGTGGACAATTATAAATCTTAGATGTCAAATATAACTTAATGTCTATAAATACAGTGTTAAACTCTTAAGCAAAATAAATGAAGATAATTTATGGGAGTTTCTCATTATCATTTCATTATCATCTCAAGGTAAAATGTCATTTTATGACTACTTACTAACAAAAAGCAGTGTTGTGTGTGGGTCAAAGTGGCCACAAAGTGTTTTGTTATTTGGAAGCGGATATCTATACGTAGATTGTGTGACTCGGTGCAATGACTAAGTATCACTGCTTCATTGTCCAAGAAATCTAAAAAGGTTATTACAGTATCGATTGGGCTAGACTAATAGGTAATTGAATACCTATAAAACCCTTTCGATGAGTCATTTCATATCATTTAGAAAAGTTTGAATGTTTCAGAAATATGCGAATCATATGGACATACCTCAGGCATTCATTAAAGTCATGTTCATGCAAGTATTCCAAACATGCTCCTTAAAGGGGCAGTAGCACATTTTTTGAAAATTTTATATTTTAAATTTGTCAGTGATAAGTGTAAGTTACTGCTTAATGTATTGCTTTGATAGCGTCAAAAATCTCACAACACAAACCAATTAGTCATAGTCAAAGAACGAATTATAAAGATTCACATAAAGTCCATTGGCCGCCATTTTTGTGTGAACACCTTTTATTCATTTTGTATAAGAAAAAGGAATAGCATGGATGAACTTTACATGAAATATTTGATTTATATCTGCTTGATTTAGTTTAAATAAATTGTCTAACAATTGGAACCATAAATTTTCATTTTCCTGACATCACCTTATATCCCCCATAAAAACGTGCTACTGCCCCTTTAATCTCCTTAATTGCTAAGAGGGCTTTTATCAGCTTATTTCAGTGAAACAGCCTTTGAAATGTTCCGAGATCCAAAAGAGACTCATTGTCTGATATCTGAATTATCTCGGTGAACAAACACGTGACAGTTATTGCCATTTAACTCTTAAATTGAAATCTAACTCGTTACTCGGATTACAGTACTTAAAACAGTGCTTGTAGGTAAATCTAAAAAAATTGACAATTCACTTCTATTCAAGTTTTATCATCTTGTATATCAATTTTGAATTCAATGTGGTTAATGTCACTATTATGACGTGATCAATGACGTGGGTGTTGCTTCTGTAGCTTTAATTCTTGTTTGAGCAAGGAAGTCAGAAATAAGATGGCTGTAAGTGATGATGTCTTTACGGTTGTGCAAATATAGTTTTCTTGCAAAACATGCCTGTAGCCACATATAATTAAACCATTCAACTAATTGAGAATTGCAAGACCGAAATACGATAACAAAACAATCCTTTGTTTTAAACCTTGGTAGTCGAATTTCGGTAATTGAAAACAGTGCTTTAGGATGAAACTGAAATATTTGACATTTCAATTGCAAAGTCAAAGTGTTTAATGTCACCATGACGTTGCTGTTGCTGGAAATATTTATTTGGATCAAGGAAGTCAGAAAAAAAAAGGATGTAACTTGATGATTTGTTTACATTTGTGCATAAATAATTTCCTTGCAAACTTGACAAAATGCCTGTAGCATATTCTCAGATCCGGGGGCTCAGATTAATTGCAGTCCCAGTTCTAAAGCTACACCGGAAATGAATATTGGTCCCTAATTTGTATTTCACATAAAAACTACATTGTAAAAAAAGTTTGATCCTCTGGAAAGTTCTGTTGGTTATCTATTTGATTATCTGCTGTGAATATTTTTATCTCTATATTTCTTTTTCGTGGCAATAGAAGCATTTCATTTAACCGGTAGTACATTGAATGGTCTAATAACTACAATTGATATACTAATAGGGTATCTACAGAAAAGGTTGTGACAAATTGACCAAAATGAGATAAATGAGTCATATTTGCACTAGAAGTATGCGTTTGATTAATGCAATTGGTAATTGTATCTTTATCTCGACTTGAGTCTATCAAGGATAGGCAATATGTTTAACAAATATTGTGATTATATATATTATTATTTAGGTGGGAGTTCATATTAGAATAGGAAAGCAGGTTGATAGCAAGGATATAGCTATATGTGAATGGCTTATCAAATGTTTCCAAGAAAGAGATTATCTCCTTACCTTTGTTATACTCGTGTAGGCGAAATTAGATGATTTCTATTGAATTCAAATAAGCATATAGTTCAAAGGACACTCTCATTGCATTGATAAACTTAGCAGATCTGCACTTGTTAATGAAACGTTGCTTTAGACTATATGAGTCAGTAGCTTCTCAATTAGATGATGTCTTTAGCACATGAGTGTACATGACCATCTTTCTTTTTTCCAGTGAAACGGCCTTTGAAATGTTCCGGGTGTTTTAGTGCAAGAGAGACTCATCGTTGTTTGATATCAGAACTACAGCCTGCGACATCTCAGTAAACAAACACGTGACAGTTATTGTCATCTTACTCTCAATTTGAAATCTAACTCGTTTCTCGGATTACAGTACTTAAACACAGTGCTTGTAGGTAAATCTGAAAATATGTGACAGATCACTTCTATTTAAATTTTATTATCTTGTATATCAATTTTGAATTCAATCTGGTTAATGTCAAACTTGTCAACTAGATGATTTCTTTAGCACATGAGTGTACATGACCATCTATTGCTCAAGATACGAGCACAAAGCGCAGATGTTCATTGGAACCATGGTGTGGTTTAATGATGGCTTGATGACCAGGGAATCTATAGCTTGGCTTGAAGAGGTACTCGGGAGAAATAAAGAGCTGATAGAATTGATAACTTTGGAGAAGTTCAACCATGATGGCATTTCGGAGGTAGATAATTTTTTAGCTCGAACTTTTCTACAGTTCTCAAATTCTTTAAATTATTATAAATTTTCATGCTGTTTTTCAATTTACAAGAATGTACAATCGAGATGAATAAGGTACTATTTTTGTCAATCAAATTGATAGCAAATTCTTCTTGCATTCGTATTGAACATTTCTGGAAATGAAAAATAACGCCAAAAATGTGCACTTTAAGACTTGGATCAGATTGATCCATTTTACATGATTATGCAACAATGATGGTTGCGACCACTCAGTCTATCTAACCCTTAAGACCAATCCCCTTAGATCATGGTCGTAGACGAATGTTGTGGAGAAATAACCAGAGAAATAAACTTCATGACATGAAATACATGCTCAATTTACTTGAATCATGACAATGTATTTGCTTTTTCATACGAAGCAATTAGTTTGATTATATAAAATCAATGTTACATATAAGGTTTGTGAGGCTTATCCAAGCCTATAGCATAAATCTCTCATTCTCGAGTAAAGGGAAAATATAATATTGTGTTGATTTATCACATATATACAAGAATTAGAAGTGTAATCATTCTCATTGGTAAATTGATTATGGAAAGGCAAACGACTGAGATATCTAATGAAGATCAAGACTAGAAATGACATTAATATTTTACTACATACCTAACCTTGTATAAAATAATAGAATTCGTTACCAAAGTGTGTTTGTTCAAATCACAAAGATAAGCATGCATTGAAGGGCATTTTCATAGGGCAAAAGTTGTTTTTTAAGATCTTTACTATGAGAATTCAAAAGTTTCAGGATCTATACCTACTTATTAACCACACTTGATGAAGGAGTAAAACTGCAACACTAAACAATATGAATGTTGTTACGGTAAAGATATGATATAGGATGATAAGTAATAATATTCAGCACATGCAATAAAGTAGAGACAGACAGAGTTATCGAAGTATAAGAATGTGACGCCCTATTAAATATCCTCCTGAGACACTTGAGACAAGTTTCTAATTTCATTTGAGATCTGCTTTCTTCTCTCACTTGCATCAAAGACCTGTGATGAGACGTGTGAAGTGTCAAAAACGAAAATAATTGCTTCAATATCAAAGAAACGCGAAAGAAAGAGTTTGAGACCTACATGTGTATGTAGGACATGTTTTCTGCAACAAGTGACAACCATCATCAATGGTGTCATCTCATCAAGAAGTACTGATTATTGAGTAAAAAGTAAACTGACTATTTTCGGGTGTTAAAATGTTAGGTAAACTTACATATTGTCAAAACAGGAAAATGTACAGCTACTGCAACATGTTAATAAATCGACTTTAAGATTGGACGATCTTAAGAAGAGATAGAAGAACACTTTGGAGTTTGTTGGTTATTAAAGGGACATGGGACATATCATGTAGGCCTCAACACATGTGGAGGCTGAGGACAGTTTTTAATTAAAAATGGTAATTAAATGACAGTTTAAAACAAAAAGATTAATATCAGCTTATATGGCACATACAAAACCAAATTTTAAAACAATATAACTGAATCGCTATAACCTACAATATGGATACCAAAATTTAATCAAATTGGTTTTCGGGCTTCAACACATTTTTCATTCATAAGTCAAAACCTTTCAATTCATCATTCAATATAAAGGATACACCAATAAGTCTTCTTCTGGATCAGCTGATTAGTTTTCCATTAGTTAGGAAGTTTGTTATCACAGAATATTCATCTAGAACAGATCACGATTGACTGGTAAGAATCTCTAAGTGTTCAATACATTACGGTCCAAAACAATTGCTGCTTGTCAGTTTAGGATTTTTGCCCTTTTCTACAAAACATCAAACATTACTGTTCAAGCTACATAATAACAATAACTCACTCACTGACTAAAATGATTATATGGTTTAAACATATTTTTATTTCCGAAGAAATCTTGTTTGGCAAACAAGCATTAACTCTGCTTATATCAATGCCGCACCAGTACATACATGAAACAATTGCATGCACAAGAACTCAACAGAACAAGTGACAAATGAAAACATAATCTAATTGCGGTCTATATACACAGTGCTTGTAGAAAAAATATTATATATAAAAATTATATCTAATCCTATATCATTCGGCAAACAGTGTACATTCTAATACGCTTAAATGATTTTCAAATTTATAATCACAGCCTTTTTGCAAATTTAAAGAAAATGAAGAACACATTTAGGGTTAATGCTCATACTTTGCAATCTCAATGAATCCCCCAAGACAACGAATGCTTGACATCACTTTCCCTGGGAGTCAGCACACGAGTAATTGCTGCAGGTGAAGCCTGGAGGTCAGCGTGATACAGAAATGAAGACGTCAACACTCGAGGAGGGAATTAGCTCTACATTGATAACGCCTCACTGCAAGAAGAAATTTGAACACTTGACTTAAGAGTAATGAGTTGGAAAAATGTGTGGGGACTATATTATACACGCACCTTTATTCCTATCAAATGATATACGCCATGATTGACATTGGTGATTCAAATTGATGAAATATTGTGACAAATCATAATGAGCTGAGATGATTTTGAGTTTAACGCTGCTTTCAGGAACATTTTACTTATATCACTACTGCTAGTATTATTGAACAGAGGTAGCCCACAACACTTTTGTGGTTATTCATTGCACTGCAACCTGTTGTGGTACTGCGCTGAAATTCAGTGTAGCATTGCAGAGACCCTTGCTGGATTCAACCCACTGACCTCATTATCAAGTTATCAAATTTAGGTATAGGTGTAAATTTACATTATGGTCACGATTCCTAAAACATTGCTAAAACAAATGATATTATATCAAGGGTTGTTAAACAGAATACACAACAAAGATGAAAACATGTATCCTCTCTCAGCAACACATTATGAACACGATTTAGGTTATCCCCAATTAATTATACCCTAGAGACATTAGCATCGCATTTCTTCCGGCTCCAGACTCTTGAAGAGAAGTCTCTGTTCCTTTTCACATCTGTATCAAAGTGTACTGTGTTGAAATGTAATCACCCTGGCAAAGACCGGTTTATTAAAGGAATAATAGACAATAGAGATGAAGAGTCATGCCCTATCAGGGACACAGGCACATTTGGAATGCTACCAATAATAAAGTGAATAAAGAGGTTATCTCAAATTATTTATCCCCCGAAGACATTAGCAATAGGCATCCTGTGACCTGTGACCTGTGACGCTGGACTCCTGGGCTGTTTTATTTGACGTTTGGAACAATTTTTATCCAAGGACTGACTTATTTTCCTTGATGAAGGATAGAGTTCATAAATACTCATAATACTCATAAATTGTCACCTTTCATAGGTGTATTATATATTTCCATTCAAACTGTTAAGATCTGTGATATGATGATCAACTGTACAATATACTCATATCAAAATCTTCACTGACTATTTATATAATTGTATACCATAAGTAACAATATTTTGCAAATAAAGATATTGCAAGTTTAGTAACAGAACCCAGTGATGGAGTATGTCTGAAGAAAGGATTGATACATCAAGTAATCAAAGCAATCCTCTTGATATTGAATCTCATCTTACCTTCCTCTAATTGAATCTCTGTATATTCAATTTCCTGCACAGCAAGTGCCCTCTACAAATTTGCTTCTAAGTGTGAAATGAAGAATGTCGATATCAATGTACGATATTGAAATGTACAAGCCCCTTGTAGGTACTCCCATGTGAGCAAATTACGCGGACCTGGCATCTGAAACCAAGAATGGAACAAAATGCATTGAAACCTCAACAAGATACTGGATCACTCTCAGTTTTGTTTGTTGGGTTATTCAGGTCTTTGTAATGCCGAATTTATTGAAAATGGACACCAAGATTGATAAAATGTTTTATGCTTTTCAACTATTCAAAATATTCAGACCTTGAACATGCATTGATGAGAATACCAACAAGAAAATTTTCTCAGTTTACACAGTCTGCTTAAGTCGACCGCTTTTTAGATACATTGATTTGATTAGAACACTGATGAATTTGGTTTTGTCTGTGGTAACTGGTTGGGCAACGTGCGAGTGGTGGGGAGGTTTTTATTACATAGAACGTTTTGGATTTTTCCATAGTCAATATTTGTAAATATCGAAAGCCAATTAGGAAAAAATAGTTACAACCTAACTACACCCATCCAATATTGTCTATTTGACAATACATTTATGTTTGTTGCTTTTTTCTTAATTCAACACAACTTTATTTAGAATATAGGAATTGTAGTCCTTTTTCAGTTCTGCAATCAAGTGTGCCTTGTCTGAATGTACTTAATTCCTAACATAGACACAGAGGAGGTTAGCACTGGTTGTAAAGTTGTTTAAAGTAGATAACATTGTCCTCTTGTCTGAATGTACTCAATTCCTTACATAGACACAGAGACAGTTGCAAACAGAAGTGGTTGTAGAGCTGCATTGTGGTAGATAACATTAAGCAATCCTGGGCTAAAAAGAGTTTTCTTGTCGTAAGTGCCTTTTGATAGCAATCTGTCGTCTACTTCCAGTGAAAATGTCTGATTTCAAAAAGGTTTAGTGAAAGTTTAATAGTAAACCTACTTACATTCATCCAATCGTATACTTTAAGGTTTACTTCCATGAAATCGTTTGCTGCTCTGAATATAGCAGTACTGCATTTAGTTTTTCAAGTAAAAGAAGTGATAATATTTCCCATCTTTCCAATTTTTTTAAATTTTTCGAGGTTTTTTGGTATCTCTGATCTTATGATCTTTTTCTCTTCAAATAAAGAATGTTTAAACCAAATGCACAAAATGAATTAACTTTAGCCCAAAGTGTAGGGGGCCGAGGGAGAAACCTGATAGACCTGAACAGATAAGCAATGGCTTTGAATCATCCATTGATATTTTGGGTATGTTTAATGTTATCTAATTTTTCATTGAAATGTCATTGTGAACGAAATTTGAAAGAATATTCAAAACATTTTTTTTAAATATGTTTTCTGAACCTTTTTACGTATTGATAATTATAGGGCACATTATATCTGTGTACAATATGTGATGTTTTGTTTTCCGTTTTCCAATACAACTGGTTTATAACATCTCCTCCAAGTGATTTATTTTGCATTTTCCTTTATTGCAATTGTTCATAGTAACAAGATTTAGGTCATATCCTCAACACTACCATAAACCCCATAAAATCCATTTTAACATGTCGTTTTAACCCGCTCAAATATTTACCAAAATTTATATCGTGCTCGGAAGATGATCAAGGTCACCAAAATCCACGCGCGTCCTTGTTATCCACCAGTATAGATTGTGACCAATGTTGAAGGATATGAGGTTTCTGAAACTATACTTACAGAGGAAATAGTTTGCGTTTTGCCATTGTTATCCACACTGAAGACTGTGGTAATGTTTCAAATATCAGTCACAGTGTTCAATCTAGCATCAGGATATCAATAATAGACAATAATATTGTTCTTTCCTATAGAACTGAAAGGGATTTGAAACAAACTGAAAACAACTTCGATAGTACTTCAGTATGTTGAGAGATATAAGGTTTCCGAGACTTTACCTACAGGGTATGCCTTTTGTCACTTTAACCTCAGATTAAAGAGTGGGGTTATGTTTCAAGTATTAGTAGCAGTGTTCAAGTGTTTGCTTTGCTCTTATAAAGACGAGAATCAGACAATCAGTCTGAGTTCGTAGCTAATGTGTTTTGATAACGAAGTCAATATTGCTTCATAACAGACACAACTAATTTGTTCATGTTCTGATTACGTTTTTCTGAAAAATTGATTAAGAATTTTAGCACTGGTTTGTTCAAATTATTCAAATTTTCAGTAAAATGATTGATTACTCTCACTTGTTTTGATCCATTTAGAATATTGTTTTGATATGATAGTACTTGATCTTAAACAATAGACTCCATCTGATCAAAGCGTTCATATTGTACTTTAAATATATTGAAAACGATTAAGAGAACTGCATTTTCATGCTTTTAGCCTTGTGGTTTACATGTGCGTGGCGTGATGCCTGAATGAATTGTCTAATACTATGAAATCGGAAAAAATGCTTAAACATCATGTGACTCATCTGAACCTAAACACTTATCTAGGTAAGTCTATCACTGATGCAAGTGAAGTGATCACGTTTGTTGTAGGTTCGAGCTTCCATGAACGCATGCACATAAAATGCACAAAGTATTGACTGGGAGACGACTGCCACAAAACCTCGGCGCCTTTTATTCTAATCGTCATACATTGCACTGCAGAATGCGATACTGTTTTCATACAACAGCTTGTCTTACATGTACAAACGAATTCTAGCTGTAGTCAAAGGACCTACTGGTTTTTGTTTAACAATAAATAATCTTTAGATATAACAACATTGTACTGTATATATGACTGGCGATAATTAGAAGAACTGCAAGATCTTGGTTTCAGATAAACCTGTGGTTGGTGCTAAAAGTATTGTTCTATTACTATAAATCTCACATAATGCATAAAATGTATGTTTCACGTGAACACACATCTCTTATCTCATATCTCTCTCACTTATCTTATTGAGGTGAACACAATCTGCAGTGAAGGAAGGTTGCTAAAATGTTTGGTTAATCAAGAAGTCTTATTGCACAGAGAGTTCCATGAAAAAGTAAGCTGTTGACCAACATACACAGGGCCGATGCATTCTAATACTTCCTTACGCAGTAGGTTCAAACCAACATCTGATATCGATAGGGAATTCCCTACATTTGTTTAATAATTATTAACATGTCCAAAATTTATTTAGTGGACATTAAGAGCAATTATTCTTTTACTGAATTGTCATCAGGTGCCTTATTTTTTATCGGTAGTACAAACATTTATTAAAATTCAAACGAAATACATTCATCACATCGTTCTATAATTTATCAAAAAAGGTTGGAAAGGTTCAAATTATCAGGATTTCTTTGTTGATTCTATCGAGGTTGATTAGGTGGTTGATTTAATCAATATTGTTAATCAATATAACGAGTTTATCAATAACAGGTTATCACTAAAGAAAATAATTTTTGTCTTTCTGTTCTGCTGAGTAAGAATATAAAATATAGTGCACGCAGCCATAGTTTATTTTTTGTGACATTGATAAATGCGTCATCTTCTTCATGACTGAAATTTAATTCAGAACTGACGTTAGGTTGTTATTGAGAGTATATAAATAGTTTTCAATTTGCAGTTATTTCTATGTGACGAAAATAGGTAACACAATAGCACATATCAGTTTGAAATACAGCTATAACATTAAAGTATAATTCTTTTTTTGGGTCTATGCAAGGAGCCCCAAACATCACGGACAAAGCATAAGACAAGCAATGTGAAAAGTCTTGAGTCCCCCAAACTGATAATGGTCTGAATATATATATATATTCCAAATGCATCCCAGTCTCTAGCTTGAATCTTACATCAGGAATATTTCTCAAGCTTAAAGTCATGTCATAATAGTGTCTCTCAGTCGTACTTGTGGGACTTCAATGTAATAAATCTGACATGAACTGTTTTCTTCCTTTTAAAGCCTACGTTCCTTACTATAATCCGCCTATAGCAATGGGCATATAAACCATATTTTATCAGTTAAAATGGGCACTCTCAGGTAATCAAATTCTTAAAATGGTATCAGATATGTGGCAATCTTTACATTCAGCTTGTACTAGTGAATGATAAACAGAGATAGGGCGGCTACAAGCGATGTTTTTCTCAGGGGCTGATGAAATTAGAATGAACAGAGCACTTGCCTCTTGTGACTGTATCTTACTTCTGACGCTACAAAATAAATATAAAACATCAATATTACTCCCATCGGTAGTCTACGCTTTTGGTTCATAGTCGGTCTTCTCCTACTGTTCTAGTATATTGGCTACAAAGATTTGACAGTTTATGATCACCTGAATTTGAACAGATTAGTGATTTAAATGGGACGGGATTATTATTCATTTCTGTGGTAAAAAAGCATATACATGTATGTCTCCCCTGAGATCTGGTTTCTATGGAAACCTTCAGTGTAATATACACTCACAGTGTGCTAATAACTGATAATAACTACCAGGTGTTCAGGCTGGATTTGTAGAGAATGAAGAACAAGATGTGGCAATCTTTACATTCATCTTGTACTTTTGAATAATAAACAGAGACGGCTACAAGCGATGTTTTTCTCAGGGGCTGATGAAATTAGAATAAACAGACCACTTACCTCTTGTGGCCGTATCTTGCTTCTGACGCTGCAAAATAAATACAAAACATCAATATTACTCCCATCGGTAGTCTACACTTATTGTCCATAGTCAGTCTTCTCCAACTGGTCTAGTGTTGCCTGAATTTGAACAGATTAATGATTTAAATAGTATGGGATTATTATTCATTTCTGTGGTAAAAAAGATATATGTCTCCCCTGAGATCAGGTTTCTATGGTAACCTTCAGTGAAATATACACCCACAGTGTGCTAATAACTGATAATAACTCCCAAGTGCAAATCTGAAAATAGTCGACAATTCACTCCTTTTAAGTTTTATTATCTTGTATATCAGTTTTAAATTCGATATGGTTAATGTCAACATTAGCGAAATGACGTGGGTGTTGCTACTGTTATTTAAAAAAGAAATGTTTGAACAAGGAAGTCAGAATAAAAAGGATGTAATTGTTTACATTTGTGCATAAATAATTTCCTTGCCTGTAGCATATTCATAGTTCCGGGAGCTCAGATTAATTGCAGTCCCAGTTCTAAAGCTACAGCGGAAATACATATTGATCTCTAATTTGTATTTTACATAGAAACTACATTGTAAAAAAGTTTGATCCTCTGGAATGTTTTGTTGATTTTTCTCTTTCATGGGAAAAGTAGTTTTTCATTTCACATGTAGTATATTGAATGGTATAATAATTGATATACTAATAAGGTATCTACAGAAAAGGTTGTGGCAAATTGACCACAACGAGATAAATGAGTCATATTTGCACTAGAAGTATGCGTTTGATTTATGCAATTGGTAATTGTATCGTAATGTCGACTTGAGTCTATCAAGGATAGGCAATATGTTTAAAACATATTGTGATTATATATATTATTTTTTGAGCATGAAAATGAAATTGCTGTGAGTCTGTGACCATTTGAGTTGGGTTCACACATTGAAATAGGACAGCAGATTCAAGATATCGACAAACTATGAAGGCAGTGTGGAATTTCCTCTATCATGAAACAATCCAAACATTTAACAATCCTATTACTTTTCAAACATAAAGAAATCAATTTATTGTAGCTCAGTGATATAACCTAGAGGTGTTTTGCTTAAGAAAAATAGCGATTGAAGATTTAATGCGGAAACCATCCCGATTGGTTTGCCTCCCGGGGTATTGTCCAATGTAACAAGAAAGGTTCTTGTGCAAGAAGCTTGATTCCGTCTTGTATCTGCATCAAACGTAAAGATATTGACATTAATCACTGAGGAAAAGGCAAAGGTGACGACATTTCTATGGTTTTAGTTAAAGTCTGTAGAAACAGACAAAAAGGAGACACATTGCTGTACTTTCAAATTACTTTCTGTTGTTACCTTTTAAGGATAACCTTCTTAATTTCAAAACATGAAAACTTTTTAAAAAATCCTCAGGAACATCTTATTCTTGTGATTTTTCTTGATTAGTTATAATGTTGATTGTAAAGATACAGCTACTTTTGAACTGTTGAGAGACACAACGGTGTATGAATATTTAAAGGAAACAGAAGACTTACTAGAGCATGTTGATATTTTTCCACCTTTTGAACTAAATAAGGTTTGAAATAACTTTGGTTTCCCATAAGAATGAATGAAACTGATATTTAAAAGTACAACAAGTCAAATCAGATAATACTTAGAATTGTTTTGACTATTTTTTCAAAATAACATTTTCATATTTTTTTTGAGAGGACATTTAAAACATTGAAAGTTATTTTTCAAACTATCGAAAACTACTTTAATCAAGAGAACTCAATGTAAGGACAGAATCATTTTTTTAGGAACAGAATGATAATGATTGTTATGAAGTCATTATGGTGATTATCTCATAGAAGTCGTAATGGAGATTATCTCATAGCCACCTGTCAATCCACTCACCTTTTTGATACTCGTGTACACATATGAAATTATTTCTATTGAAATAAAATTAACATATACTTCAAAGTACATTTTAAATTCCTTGACAAAATTAGTGGTTCTGCACTTGTTAATGAGACGTTACTCTAGACTATATGATTCAGTAGCTTGTCAACTAGATGATTTCTTTAACACATCAGTGTACATAACCATCTATTGCTCAAGATATGAGCACAAAGCGCAGATGTTCATTGGAATCACGGTGTGGTTTAATGATGTCTTGATGACAGGGAAATCTATAGCTTGGCTTGAAGAGGTACTCAGGAGAAATAAAGAACTGACAGAACTGATAAATTTGAAGAAGTTGAACCATTATGGCATTTCGCAGGTAGATAATTTTTTAGCTATAACGTTTCTACAGTTCTCAATTTCATGCTGTTTTTCAATTAACAAGAATGTACAATCGAGATAAATAAGGTACTATTTTTGTCAATCAAATTGATAGGAAATTCTTCTTGCATATGCTTTGTATTAAACGTTATGAAAAATAAAGCCTAAAATGTACATATAAAACACTTAAAGACATGGATCAGATTTATTCCTTTTAAATGATTACGCCACAATGATGATTGCGACCACTCAGTCTATCTAATCCCTAAAACTCATCCCCTTAGAAAATGGTCGTAGAAAAAGGAGCAGAAATGGTTTGGAGAAATAACCAAAGCACTAAACTTCATGACATGAAATACATGTTCAATTTACCTCATGACTGAATCACGATAATGTATTTGCGCTTCACTTTTTTATACGAAGCAATTATCTGATTATGAAAACAATGTAACATATAGGGCCTATTGAAGCCTATAACGTAAATAACTCATTCTCAGATAAAGATAAAATTTCAAAATTCAAATAATAAAATAAAATTTTAAGATATTAGAAAATGGTCGTAGAAGAAGATTCAGAAACTTTATGGAGAAATAACCAGAAAACCACTAAACTTCACTTATATGAAATACATGCTCACTTTAACTCATGATTAAACCATGAAATTGTATTTGCTTTTCACTTTTTCATACGAAAACATTATTCTGATTATGAAGTCAATGTTACATATAAGGTATGTGAGGCCTATCGAGGTCTATAACATAAATCACTCATTTTCAGCTAAAGGGAAATTTTCAAAATTCAAATGTCGGAAATAAAATTTGAAGATACCAGTTATTTCCTTTATAACAACCATCTGACGATACTGTATCTATCTACTCGTACATGAATACATAATCATACCATGTGGCTAAAATATTCAATGTCATGTTTTTGGTACAAAGAATCATCAGAGAATTATCAGAGACATCATCAAATACATCAGATACAAGTTATAATGGGAAAATAAAGAAAACAGTATAATACCACTTGACAGACGTCTTAAGGCAAACTAAAGGTTTATCAAATACGTTATGTGGTCATATGAACTTAACAGACTGCAATCAGATTAAACCACATATTGAATTATCGAGGTAACATGTAGCAACTTGTAGGAATCTGATGTCTGATGATGTCAGCGGGGATTCTCTGCCACTTCTGTCTCAAAGCATGTTCAAAGCTCCTGTCTGTTAACTGGAGGCTGTTGGCGTCTTCGAATCCTCCTGTCAAGATGGTCCCAAAGATGTTCAATGGGATTCATGTCTGGAGACCATGGCAAAACGTTTACATTTTGGTCGAACTTGTCTCGCCCACGTTAGTCTGCGTTGTTTAGGTTGGGTCAAGGCGAAGCCTCTGTAGGGTCGATATGGACGAATTCCTGCTGCACGAAGTCTACGTCGCACTGTGAATGGACTGATGCAATGTCGCAATGCTGTTGCCGTCGTTGACGCTGGTGTTCGAGAGGTGATTGAGTCGTATATAACGGTGTTCCTGTGGGGATGTGACGCAGGGTCGCCTACTTCTAGGCCTGTCCGCCCTGTCTGCCTGTATCGCTGAAGCAAGCCGGTTATCGTTTTCTCGTGGCAGCCAAACCTTCTTGCAATTTGAACCCTCGTAGCTCCGATTTCTGCCATACCGATGGCCCACCCTCTCTTCTCCTGGGACAATCTCGGCATTTCTTTTGTAGGTTTTCTTTCCGTATGACAATAGCTGACAATCGAGTCTAATTTATACCCTTTTATTGCGTGTGATTTTCATACAAAACACTGAAATGTTTTATTACCGTATTTTCGCACTCTACCTTAGACATGACATTTGGTGCATTTAAGCGATGTGTTTCTTCAGATAGTGCCTTGGCATATATAACTATGATATCATGTTTTAATTATCTTTCTTGTTTTTGTATGTGTTTGAAAAAAAACAATAAGGGGACGTTTCTTTTGGATTTTAGTTTATATTATAAGCATATGCTAAACAAATAAGTGTTTACCAATTGTGCTTTTAACATTAGCAAGTAGTTGATGAAGATGTATCTGACGATGTTTGACAATTCATGCAACTATTTATTACTGTTCTTACCTCTTAGTTTACCGCTGGTAATTCTATACGAGTAAAACACGTGTATATAGAATACGAGACAAGAACTCCGTTAACTCTGTACATACATGAATATACATAATGTTTTTAATGAGAAGTAACTACCTCTTGGTATATCGGTTTATAACTTGTCACATTTTAGTTGTAGTCAGGCAGCAAAGTGCGGTCAATTAATATAATTCTCTCTCAATCGAAAAACATTTTTAATTTTTCACACGTTTTGGTTCACGTCTCAAATTTGTTATATGAACAAAATATGTATATCTGGTAACATGGCTGGATTAGCAAAAGCTCTGAGGATAATACAGGAAGTTGAGAATACATCAACAAATTTGAAAATATTACTAGGTTACTAAGGGGTTTAATGTTTTTCTGTTTTTTATCTGCATTGAATCTATGGTTAAGACTTAAGACAAATTTCTACAAAATCTACTCAGCAATTTTGCTCAGAAGAAAAGAGATTGATATAAACCTATTTGAATGTCTGTGATATCCAAAATGGCATATCCTTTATAGACGACGGAAAATCCCATTTACATCCTTCCACCAAAAGTGGAATTTGGAGTAGTAACAGTAGTTTGGGGAATAATGACATACAATTTGAGGAAATTTGTGAAATATTATAAGTAAGAAAATATTAACACAACATATGGATTTTATGTAACTTTTGAGGTATTTTAACATGAAAATCGGGAGGTTGTTTACAAACTTTGTTAAGTAGGAAATAAGTGTATTTTCAAAAAAATATATTAATAAACAAACAAGCCGTGTCAAAATACATTTGTCTCCTTTGAAAGGTTCCACAAATTCGTATAAAGCAATATGGTTGTTTTTATATACAATGTTGTTTCTAAAGATAAGGATGTTCAAATTAATGCAGAGATATTAAACTGAAAAAAAACGTGACATAGTCATCAAAACTTTTCTAGTTGAAGCATGGCCTTTCCTTTTACCAGGTCAATTATTTAACAAAAAGTAATTTATTAGTTTTCAGGGAAATTAATAATGGAACTCTATAAAGGCTAAGTGTCACTAATGATGATTGATATCATTCTAATCAGTGAAAGTTTCCATTTTAAGAACTTTTTTTTAAGAACATTCTTTATATGGAGAATGATGAAGGCAAGTTTGTTGACACTTGATTGAAGACGACATTGGTAATTGTTTCGAAAATCGCCTTTTTAAAATAAAGAAGTTGTATATCCATAAACTTGCCTTCATCATACTTCATTAAGTCAACTTCTAGAATACCCATGAAAAAAATTGACATGGAAAATTCAGAAATATGCATCCTGCAATTGACTCTGGTTATCTATCTTTAAAGAGTAAAATCAACGCCATTAAATGTGGCAACATTAAATTTTTTAAAAGGTCATTCAAATGTTGACAAATGCAACCATAATATATGTTTATAAAACACTGAAGGTGTGGTTTGAAATACAAATTAATGCGGATGTGAAACGTATCCGGTTTTAAAGGTATATAAAGAGGTATATAGTCACTTGAAGAAGCACTAACGGCTGTACGATTTCAACATAATTGCTTTAATTTGACTCAATCAGATTAAATACTTACTTTAAAACATTTTTAAAGTCGAATTATTGGCAATCAACATTAAAACGTTTACTACCGTTAACAATAATATTGATTGTGATGTTGATGACAATGCTTTATCATATATGAAATAAATTCCCAAAAACTCCAATATTTCATCTATGGCAATTACAAGCTATAGCTATCTTGAAATCTCATGACCTTCTGTTGTATGACGTGCTACATAGATCTTTAAAATGGTTGTATATCTTCAGAAGTCCTAAACCTTACCAATATTTATTCATCAACTTTTAAGGTAATGAAATATTATCATAGTGTGTTGACATGGCTCACCCTACATTTCATGACCTTAGGCTATAAAAACCCTTTCAGCTACCCTTCTACCGTGACAATAACACTGTTTTGCAATGGTTTGACACTGAATAATATCTTTTGTTTTGTTATGTTATCCTATCAACTGGTGGTGATAACAAACCTTTTTTCTTCATTAGATGTTATTTAATCTTCATGGAACATGACATCAAAAACTTTACATCAGAGTCATCTGTGGTAATCAGTTACATCATTCAGTTTAGCATAAGATTAACTTTGCTTTTTGTAAATCAAGAAAATATTAGACCGACCAATGTTCCTTGAAAACTTGTTTGCCCGTAAGACATGATAACTCCATTGTCTTGGGCCTTTCAAGAACAGTCTTAAATTGTTCTATTTAGGTAGAGGTTATAGGATAGTCAAAAAAGGACGTTTGTTTTCTATGAAATATAGCAATATCTGTGACGACAACTGAAGGTCTATATCCACCATCTATGGTTATGCTACTGCATCTTGTCACCAAGAGCTCTCAGCATATACCAATATAGAACTAATCCTATCTTGCACTGACTTTGATGAGCTCAGATTTTATACATAGGAGACACGCTGACTGCAGGAAATACTGGAGGCGAAGGTTAAGGAGAATTTGTATCGGTCTTTGAAGGAATTACTTCGAGATAAAAGACATACATATTCTGACGCTTACAATATATATCATATGCACTATTTGAGTGGCATTCCAGGAGTTGATGGTATAAGGAAGACAAGAGTAATTCTACGGATGAACGACTTCCTTATTTGACAGTAGCGCCGTTTCGGTATAGATCCTCATACCGTTTTCAAGCATATGGTGACACAACGAGGAGGAAAGCAATTTATTCGCTTTGTCAAATAAAGCATTTTTTCATCCATAGCATTACTCTTGTCTAACTAGTTTATATTATGAATATGCAAATATTTTATATTTGCTTTGAACGATTCGTTAAATTTAATATTTAATAAGTTGAGATGTTAGATCAAGTATGTCTCTAGGATGTATCAAATGTCTGTTGTTTGTCTTGTAGAACGTGTTAGATAGAGGACATACACATATTAATAAGAAACATGCGAAGTATATTCTTTGCAGCATATTATAAACTAGGAAAAAACCATTAAAGTTACTTTGAAAAGGTTTGGTTTCTAAATGGTAAATATCTCACATTTCAAAACGTATTTCTGGATGTATCTCCTGGTTAACTTCATAGGAGTCATTTCACATAAACGTCCTGACAGATTGTCTGTATAGTGTGATATATGGTTTCCACTGGTAATATTGTCCCCTGTGAAACGGCATTATTAGAAATATGTGAAATATGAGTAAGACAATATATCAGACAATGTTAAGAATAGACAGTTTCTCATATACATCCATCTCGTTCTTTATACCTCTAACGAAAATAATCTTCACATACTCTGGACAAAGTTTCGCCAACAATACATAGAAGTAATATTTATATTCCCTTCAATATATTGCATGACTTCATATATATCATCATTTACATAGAGCCAACTGCATCAAACGCCAATCTGTTGAGATCAAAGACGGTTAACCCTACAAAACCAAACAGGGAAAGATTGGTTTAATTTTCTCTGTCAATTTTTTTCACACAAAGTTGAGATGTTAGATAAAGTATGTATCATCATTTACATAAAGAAAAAACTGCATTAAACGCCAATCTGTTGAGATCAAAGACGGTAAACTAAAGCCTACAAAACCAAACAGGGAAAGCAAACGTTACTGTCTCTCCCTTTAGTAGTAACATTCTATTGCTTGCCAATGCTTACCTTAATACCTGAATTGGGAGGAGATCAGTAACAAAAGCACCATATCCTGTGTAAGATGTCATATCTTGAATAAATAGATGAATACAAATATCATGAAAAGGTTGCAAATGAAGCCTGAGTTATTTTAAGATAGTATTGTGAACAGGTGCATTTGACTGTATTGTATGTGGATAGAATACGAAATGTAACGTGTCATACATCCCTACATGTTTCTAAGAAGGTTTTTAATCACGACGTATTCTAAGAAGTTGTTTTTAATAATGATTCTTTTTAAATGTTTAAATGTGATTTAAGATTAACCCTATGTAGGATATTCAGTGATTTTATTATAAATCATTATTATGAATAATGTTAATCTAGGGAAAGGTTTTGACTCTTACTGATAATTATCACTCCGATCAGAATGCTTAGAAATAGTTTGTCCCAATCGTTTTCGACTGCCGACTGGTAAAGGCACCATGTGTCGTCTTGAAGCTATGTCTTAAATGTGTGATATATTTTCAATTTGCATCCGTATTTATAAGATGTCCCTTTAAACATCAAACTGCTTATTCTTCTTCTGGTCAAAGTGCAAAGAGAAAATGTCAATGTTTGTTACGGGGACAAACACTGGTGTAGTGTAACTAAGGTGTTGGAAGGAATTTATCCAGGCCCTATAAACTGGGAGCAAGTGATAGAAACATGATCCATGTGGGAGAAATCTATCGATTACAGATTCTTTGAAGAATTTATCCCCAATTGATTTTCCTCCTGGGACATTTTCTATCCCTTTTTATCTGACAGCATGGTTCTTGAAGGCGAAACTTGATTCAATCTTATACTTGCGTCAATGGCCACTGTGATTAATCTCTGTTCAAATGACAAAGGTGACGACATTTCTTTGTATCAACTGAAACCCTATGAAATATAAGGATAGCCAAAGTTGCTGTTTCAATAACATTATATTCCTTGCAAGTCTAACAGTGATATATTGTTTTGTAATTATGTATGACCTGTTTGAATCTTTGATTGTTGAGTTAAAGCAAAAATGTCTATTCTTAGGAATCTGAACTTGGAACCGTGTATTTATAACTGTATGTAACCCAATGCCATTTAAAAAAGTAAGTAAAATCATTAAAAAACATCAACTAAGGAAATTGGTCATGTATTTTCTCGTGTTCACAGTAAAGACATGCTTGAATTTAAGGAAAATATGTACTAATTTTGATTTTGAAAAAAGTTAACTTCGTTTACAAAGCGATATAAAACTGCTTTGAGAGCACAAAATGTCCTAATGATGTATAGTGACTTTGACCTTGACATGTGACCTTGCCGAGGAACTCTAACCTAAGGTTATTAATTAAATGGTTCATAAATCATGGGCGTTCTCAAAAGTGACGGAACACAACTCTGAGAAAGTTCATCGTAAAAAAACAAAGGTTTCTTATGCGCATCACTGAATTATTAAATAACCATAACTTTGAATTTTTATTCCTACCACTTTATATTATACGATACGACAATATGTTTAAAATTTAAGAATGATTGGGCTAAACTTAAGAAAAAGAGCAACATGTTTAAAATTTAAGAATGATTGGGCTAAACTTAAGAAAAAGGGTTGATATCAAAAGGGTACATTGAGCCTGGAGCAGAAAAGTCAGCCGCTGCAACCAAAAAGCTATAACTCTACAAAAAAAATCAAAACAACCAAAACTTGCGCATCACTGATGTATAAAAAAACATGTTCGGGAGAAGTTCGCAAATACCACAGAAAAGACGACTTCAGTTACCAGATTTCTGGATCGGCGGACAGACGACTAAAACATTACAATTATTGGCTATGTCAGCATTGGTAATGATTTTCATTAAGGTATCAACATTCGAATTCCAAATTACATCCAAGGATATAAAACATGTTCTTAGAAATATTTGTGCAAAATCAAAAAAATCTTCTTTTTTTCTAAAGCATCATATTGATATCACAATCTTATAACCTTCTTAAACTTATAAATTATCAGAACTTTACTTACAGAAAGCCTGGACGGAGAACTCCACAATTTATCCATTAAAAACAAGGAGGATATAATGATATATATGAAGTCACTATATATACCACTTTCTTCTTCTTTTCTCGTTACAACCCGTTTTCATGTAGGAGAGAGCGGGGTCAATTGTAACACGGGGCAATTGTAACAAGGGCGATTACTCCAAAAGTCCAACTTGTATAACATTAAACCCCTTGCTTTCCTCTTGTTGAGCATTAGGGTGTTGATCAACAGTTTCCCCAGTGGTAGATAAAAATGAAAAAAGTTGACTTTTTACACTTGAAGTATATTGTTCACTAACAATAAGAAATCGTTTGGACGTGTTTTGAGTTACAAAATACTAACTTGATATATCTATATGTGACCCCGACCTTACTCGTAAAATGTCATGAAATAGAACTACCCCCATTGGGGGCAATTGTAACACCGTGTTTCAACCGTTTGTGAAAATAAGAATCCTGAAACAAAATAAGTGAATTCTAGACGGTTCAATCTTTTCTGGATAGAACTTTCGGTTAATGAATATCCACATAATGATTATTACCAAACAAGAGTAAAATTCGAAAATGGAAAATCTATCAAGTTTACCAAAATACAAAAATAACATTAATTTGATAAATAAAATTGCTGAAATTGAGAATTACGATAAACAATTAAACTAGCTATTATTGTTACCCCAGTTGATGAAGATGATAAATTTCAATAGTCTCAGACGAAATTCACCTTTGAAAAAAAGTTATTTTTAATTTACCCTACGTGTTACAATTGTCCCACCCTACTGTTACATTTGCCCCAACGCTGGGGTCAATTGTAACACTTTGGGTACCCTTATTCAAAAGATCATAACTTAATAACTGCAAGTAAAATAACCCCAAATGACACTCGGATTAAAAGCCGAGATGTTAATTTACATTGTAGTATCGCTTTATTCATCACCCGAGATACAACCAGCAAATTAGGACAACTAAAGTAAAAAATGTTACAATCGACCCCGCTCTCCCCTATGTACTCTTGATTGATTGATTGATTGTACTATCTTTTTATAATAAATGGAGAAAAAATGTATCTCTTTTTATATTTCCATAATATCCTGTTACTGCACATCATAATAGTGAAGTAAATCAGTCAAGTTTAACACTTTTTCTCGAAAAGCTAAATTATCCTTGGTTTTGGAAATTTGCATAACTGTTCATTATATGTGTTGTCTTTTTGTAAATATAGCAATAATCCCGGATTGATTTAAACAGTATTTTATTTCCATAATACATATAATACTCAACATTTAGAATATATATACACAAGGGAAAAGGATTAGCAAACAAGCAGCAAATGCCTACATAAATGCTTCTCCTGATCATAATCCCGGGTTCTACAAAAGAGAAAATTTTGTTTTACTGTCATGTTACAATCTCTAAAATAAGACAACCTACCACTCGCAAATAACATAAACAGACTTTCAAATATGTTCAGTTTACATACAACCTTTAATGTATTTGTCGAATTGATAAAATCATTCCAAATATTCTTCAGAAATATACCATTCTGATCTCATTTAAAACAAAACTTTATTAACATCGTTTGTCATCTTACAATCTCATTAAAATCAGGGGGAAAATACCATTCTCAACGAACGATATCAAACTTTCAAATTAGTACTTAAGATGTAACATTTTATGTAAGTTTTGAATTAATAAAAGGAATTGAACGCTCATCATAACAAATACAAAGTCCCAATCTCATTTCAAACTAAACTTTTATTAACATTATTTACATTAGGTTACCAGTAATGGTAGAACTGCAATTACAAAATGTTATTAAGGCTAAAAACTCATCATCTTACAGTTTGCATTACATTTCTTATAGCATTCATTACATGTATCATGCAAACGTAATCATTGTAAAAGTGGGTGAAATGGTGTAAATGTATATATATAATGCAAACTTCAAATAAACCCGAGGATAAATTATTGGAATCGACCTTATTGACTTTGTCAGGTAATATGATGTCATATTACAGGGAATTCTTAAAATGCTACTGTCAAAACAATATCTTGATCTTCTGCAAGCGATATAGCCTGTTGTTTGTGGGTGATAAATGTTTATTTCATAAACGGTTTTCACTTAATACATCTTTTAAGAGAGGTTTTATCGGCGTATTTCGGTTGAAATAAAAATTGAGGAAACATTCCTGGTTATACATAAATTATAAAACTTGATACAAAAATATCTAAACATACAGGGGGGGGGGGGGGGGGGGGGTAAATTTTATGTATTTTTTGTTGACTTTGCCAAAGCATTTGACTCAATTGATAGACACAAGTTATTCAATTTACCAATCTCATTAAAATGATATCAAACATTACGCAGATTATAGAAGCAGTACTACGAACATGTCAAAGTGTGTGTAAAGAATAATAATGATATATCTGACACTTTTGATAGTTATTTTAGCAAACTTGTTGTGTCATATTTATGCAAAGCTGGTGTGACAAAAGTTATCTGTCAAGTAAATGTTCTTGTTATTTACAGTTTTAAAATGATCTAATCAAAGAAGCTTACGTATTATGTGTTGATATACAAAAGTTTAAGGATTGCTAGCAAGATTCAGATGCTCATCACACGATTTATTACTTGGAAGCGGAAAATATAGATGAATAACATTTTCTCTTTATATTTCCAGTATATAATTCATTACGATGCAAATATATTATACGGTATCATTATGTCCATCCAAATGTAATTTAAAATGTGCTATAGTCTTATGAGCTGTAAATATCAACATACATTAAATCTTGCCATGTATATCCATAATGCAATGATTTATAGAAAACATGTCATTTCACTTTAATACCGAAATACTTGTATCCCAACTATCAATGTAAATGTACTATAGGCCTGAGGCCTCTTCAGTGCGGAAATAAAGATTGATGATCGACATAAATGTAAACACAACACAAGCTAATTAGAATAATATTTTGATTTCTTTAGATTAAACAAACCTTCGTAGACTACCTATTCAACCTAAAGAAATGCATGACTTTCTCTTTGTAAGAGAAAATCGATCTCAACAGGACAGTTCGATTTCATTTTTAAACAATATCAATTTAATTATTTTACTAATTTGGATACGTTTATCAAACATAAGAAATACTTGACTTGTTAATCAACAACAATCATAATACATGGTAAATTCTGCAAAGTTCATCGTTTATGCGACCATGAGAAACACGGTTTCATTTTTACAAATATAATAACATAATGTAAGAAGTTGAAAATGATATTTCACAAAACTGATGTAATTAAGAATTATTTCGGACGCAGAGACAATGTGCTGCCTCAAAGATGCTTTTAGTTACAATCTGAATGTGAACAGCTTAGCTTTTTCAATAATTTCGGGCTGTTTTTCATATATTATTTATTATTAATTAATTATTATTGCTATGTAGAATAGCAGGTATAACCAGAACCAATCTAAATAAATTTAGATCAACAGGTCTATATTAGGTCCTCATAATAACCTAATATAAAACCTTTTGACCTACATTTATTAAGATTGGAGAATCAATGTACCCTATTCATATCTGGACATTTGTCGACATTTACAAACATAAATTCAACTATGTTATGCATGTTTTGCAAAGCATGTTGTAAGCAAATTACGCTTTTGTGTTCGGTGTTCAGAGAATTCATCCTATAAACTGTGAGCCAGTGATAGAAACATGTTCCATGTGGGAGAAATCTATCGATTACAGATTCTTTGAAGAATTTATCCCCAATTGATTTTCCTCCTGGGACATTTTCTATCCTTTTTTATTTGACAGCATGACTCTGGAAGGCGACAATCTATTCAATCTTGCTCTTGCTTCAATTAATCTGTTCAAATGACAAAGGTGATGACATTTCTTTGTATCAACTGAAGCCCTATAAAACAGGAAAAGGAATGGCCAGAGTTGTTATTCTTTCCAATTACATAAACAATAGATCGATTTTATACTTTGATATGACCTGTATAAATCGTTTCGTTGTAGAGAAAAAGCAAAAGAGTAATTCTTAGTTAATAAGCTGCGTTACAGCCCATTCCACAGTTTTATTTTCTACTGTTGATATACTTTATTCAGGTAAAGGGGCCACTGACCCATTATACATGTACAGGGCATGAAGACTAAAGCGTTAATTTGAGCGCTGGATTATACATTTCTAATACATTGAAAAGAGAACATTATTATGTAACAGGTATCCCTTCGAAAAAGAAATTTCGTTTCTTTGCAGCTAGAAATACATATTTTGCGAAATAAACACATATATTGCGAGATGTAGAACAAAATAGCATTGACAGCTTCTCACGAGATTGAAAACAGTGATAATATCGAGGAATATAATTGACACGCAGATCAAGATAGAATGGGCACACCAAACAAAAATGGAATTCATCTTCGATAGTTGGTACAATACAGAAGGGGCAATAGATTGAATATGATCATGACAGACTTGATTTTCAATGTCTATCATCTTTGTCTAAAGTTCTGCGAAACCATAGGAGAACAACAATGTTTAAACCCTGAGTGCCCAGCAGGCAATACCACTCTCTGCGCGTTTAAATTGAAAACTGTAAGCCTTCTTTAATATACCATTGCTTTCTTGTGTTAATAATCTAAGCCAAAAAAATATAATTTTTGAAAAAGGGGACACTTTGACAGATTGTCTAGCCAAAATAGACTTTACAAAATTATTTGAGGTATTTCTTTTCAATCCCAAAGTTAATTTACAGTATGTTATGTGTGAAATCCCCAAACTTCGGATGCATAATTATGTCAAAATTGGTAACACTTTTACATCAAAATTTTAAAAACAAACATCTTGGGGTAGAGATGTAAATTTACCTAGTTTAGATCGGAGAATTTGGTTGACTTTCCATGCTTGTTGGGATAATGAGTTAAATACCAAGAACCAGAACTTGAATGTATCTTGAATATAGCAGCACTTGTGTTTAAGTGTAAAGCTTCATGTGACTGGCATATTGTAAATGACAACCTGGTACCGAGGAGTAATTGCAAACAACAAGGCATAGCATAGGGCATAGCCTGAGGTGAGTTTATATAACCTGAGGCAATCTGGTTTATAATTGACTAACGTTCCTCTGGAGCATCTCTACAATGATATCAACTAATTATTGTCTATATGATTTAGTTATAAATAGCTAAATGATACACTTTGAGGGTTTAATGTGTTCTGACCACATTTAACATTAAGGCTACTTAAAATAAAATTACGAATAACTATAAATCCAGTCATTATCGATAAATACCATATAGTTTGAGGAGGAGCAAACCTTAAGTATAAAAAATTCAAAGCTGATATACCACAAGTTTGTAGTGCAAAGTTTGACATTTGATTTTCTTTCGGAACATGAAAACTTTGTTTACATAAATCGCTTCTCGTCCTTTTTTGGCTAGGATCAAAGCATAGTAACCGAACCTATTTAAATGTCACTGTCCTCTAAAGACGACAAATCCCATATATATCATTTCACAAAAAGTTTGTATTTAACAAGCGAACATTCATTAAGAATAATGCCATACAATTTTATGACTTAAATCATCAATATAGAATTTAACAAGCGAACATTCATTGAGAATAATGTCATACAATTTCAGGGATTTAATCAACATAGAATTCAAAAAGGACGTAATTTAGCTACTGTCTACTCTACAATTCATCAGAAGAAATGAGATTCAGATAACCCTATTTGAATGTCAGTGTTAGAGTAGGTGTCTGCGCTGCCGATTATGGTACAGCCTCAATAGATTACAAATCCAATTTAGTTCTTTTCATCGAAATATTAAGTCGAATAGGGAGAAGCAATATATAGTTGAGTAGCGGATAATAACATGCAATTTCAGAGATTTTAACAAACAAGAAATACTAAATCAAAATTAAACTGATTGTCAACATGCTGACAAAACCTAGAAATTCTTAGGATCTATTTCTGTTAAACTAAACGTTCTCATTGCATAACATACTCTCTTAATTGAAATGTCACATCCTAAATAAACTGACAGGCAAAAGAATGTAAACACTTTTCAAAATGAAATGGAAAATTTATAGTAAGAATGTTGCATAAAAACATCAGATAAACATGGCCAAAACAATAACTTTTGTTTTTTTTTGAGTTGAACTAAAACAATATTAACACAGTTTTGATAAAATTGAAAATATTGATGAACGCGTGACCTTTAAACTGTTGTAAAGTCACGTGACACAGATATAAAATTGTTGCACATTATTGATGTTGGCCATCCCCTCTGTGAAAAACGTTAAAAACCTCGGAAAGTTTACAACATCTGGGCAACGGATACCAACACTACACATCACATTACAGCCGATTTGAGGAGACATTAGACGATCGCAGAACACAAAATACGATGTTTTTTTTGCCCAATGAAGGCTGAAATCTGCTTGCATTAGACCGCCGCCAATGCCTACGAGTGACGTCATTCAAATATCGACATGTCACTATGTACATATGCACAAAGATATCTTGAACTGGTAGAGTCAACGTTTTTCGACTGCTCATTAGACATGTACTAATCGCTAAACTTTGATTTAAGACTTACGTCATTATGATTTTGACAACGTCGGTTTGGCATGCAACAATACAGCTTTAACAATTGCTCGTTCGAGTTAAACCACACCCTCCAGGTAATGAACAAACGTCGATGCTGATTTTGCAAGAGCACAGAAACACCTGCCAGGTGACGTCGCAAGATGTTTTTAACTCCCGATCAGACAGTGTATTTTATGATGCATTGGCACAAGAATCGACCGCATTTGGCCATTTTGTGACACATTTTGCAAATTGAGAGACTTAATGGTACAGAAAGAAAGAAAATCTACGTCTTTTGGTTGATTTTGTTTACCCTACATCCTTTGACGTTCTTGTGCACAAAACTGACTAATTAAACGTTATAGTTTATGTTTTTATGTTTTTCAAAATGAATAAACTATCCAATGCCCTTTACCTCAAACTTCTCCCATCTTTGGTTTTTTAATTATAGTGATTTAAAAAAGACTTTCTTTTGCCTGGCAGTTTACATGTATAATAAATAGTGTAACTGAAACATACAAATTATGCAGAAATAGAAATAAACTTCAAAAAGTTGAAGTTTGTATATATATGTCCTAGTTTATACCATTACTCCGCAGGTCGTTCCGCATCCAATGGCTTGGCAGGCCCTTTTGTATAACAAATCAAGTTTTCCCTTTTTTGAAACATAGTACTTTACACAACAGCTACTCTGTACTCCTATCAAAAACTTAATTATTAGAATCGAGTAAAGAGAGTTTATCTCATCACTGTAACAGCTTGAAATATTTCAATGTAAAATGCTTTATATAAAGTCATACCAATACCATTTAAAAGCTAAAGCGAGGGTAATTCGATGACTTAAAATAATTTGATAACAATATGTCTCGAAATCTGATTATAAGAATTCAAAAAAATCTGTTTATAGATTTTTCTGATAGAAATCACTTATTTCCTTCAATATTTAACATATTTAAGTCACATTTCTTTAATTTCTACCGAAACTTATAGTTAGTAGTCCTTCATTTCTCTGATTCATTATCATGGAGTTTATGTGAAACCCATGTTATCTTTAAACTTTTCTCTTTGGTTGGAAATGAATAGAAAAACCATGTTTGTAGCATGTTGTACCTATTTGGAAAATGTCCGTAGTGTTAAAGAGGAAATTTAATTATTTTCATCAAATAAGTAATAACATGTTTCAAGAGATAAAATCAGATCCTCAAAGTTGGTTGAATTAGTGTCCAGCATAGTTTATGTATTCTATTCTTTCAATCATGGCAGAATACATTTCTATATGGTTCATGATGTTTTCTTTTTGACATTTATTAATACTTACATGCCCTTTGTGTAACTGATACAATAATCACATGTATATCCAGTCACATTCTTCATATTATCTTGTTATTGCACATTTGGATAATGAAGTGAATGTCAGTTACGTATTAATCTATTTTTGAAAAGAAAAATTACAAAGACAAAAACACAAACGTTTTTTTAAATTTTAATTATAGTTCATTATATCTTTTGATGGATTTAACATCTTACAATCTCATTAAAATTTAAAAACGCACCACACTCAATGTCCGTTATCAAATTTTCAAGTATGTTCAAAGTTTAGATATATCATTTTATGCATCTGTTGAATTAATAAAGGAATTCAACAACGTTCATCAGAAAGAAAAAGTTCCAATTAGCTTGCCAGTATTGGGAGAACTGTAATTTTGAAATGTTATTAAGGCTAAAATCTCATCATCTCAAAGTTGTCATTACATTTCTTGCACACATCTTGTGAACATCATCATTGTTAAAGGTCTGCAGTAGCACGTTTTTTTAAAATTTTTAATTTTCAAATTTTCACTGATAGTGATTTTACCTTAATGCTAAATGTATTATTTTGATAGTGTCAAAAATCCCCTTTCACAAAGCAATCATTCATAGTCAGAGAACAAGATTACAAAGATTAACATAAAGTCTATTGGCGGCCATTTTTGTGTGAACAACTATAATTCATTTTATGTAAGAAAAGGAATCACATGATGAACTTTACATTATAAAGTTGATTTATCACTTATTCATTTAGTTTAGATACATTATCTTTCAATTGGAACCATTTATTGATTTTTATTTACCTTATATAACTCCTAAAACGGGCTACTGTCGTGATAAACAATGAGATGATTGAATATCTCACGCAAACTTCCATAAAATAAAAGTACCGAGGGTACAGAAGCTCACCTTAAAATGAATGATGTGGTAAAATGGTTTAATTGTGTAACCATCTTTTATATGATAATTGATTATGGCTGCCATCATGATTTTTTTATCTTTTAAAATGCTATTCTTCTGTTGGAAACCACTAGAGCTTGAACAAACATTAATACAAGAATGATATAATCATGATTTGTTAACAAGCAGTAGGTTTTAAACTTTTTGTATAACTTTTTTGTTTATCTATGGCTGAATTGGTGACCATCTTTGACTTTTTAATCTTCAAAATGCTACTTTTATGTGGGCATCTGTATTAATTTCATTATGATATCTTGATTGGTTTAGGAGTATTCATTTAGTCACACTCTCAACTTCCAAAGAACTAAAAAGATGATGCACATAAACATTTGGATTATATCCCTCTGACACAAATCACAAATTCAGCTAGTGATATGTCTCATGTAATTCTAACTGAAGATTTCTGAATATCTTAAATCTTGACATATGTTAGTGCAATCTGATTGGTCAGAATAGGCTAGCAACATGGGGGTTTATGCTAATTACTAGATATGATGACCTATGATGACCTCTTGCACCTGCATGTAGCTTATGTAACTTATCCTCTTATGTAAGTTACTGTTATTCCATATAGTGAGTGTCCTTCCCTCATTTCAATATGCAATACAGATACCCTTTAGAGGAGAGTTGCAGGAGAGGGGCTGGAAGGATAGGAGGGGAAAGGGGGGGGGGGGGGGGGGGGGGAGAATAGAAGAGAGGTTTGCAATGGAAGGACAGGAGAAAAAAGGGGAGGAGGGAAAGGGGGGATAGAAGGGGTGGGGGCAGAAGAGAGGTTTGCAATGGAAATAATCTGGAGGTCAACTCAGTAATATGTTTATTGAAGTATCTTAACTAACCGAGAGAATTGGTGAGAAAGACTTTGTTAAAAAAGAATTGTTCAGACAGCTGTTCAATTAGTTTTGAAGATGAATATTAAATGATATCTTTTATTAGCATATCAAACAAAATAAAAGATAATTTGTTATTCATTAACCAAATTTTCAATTTGGAATAAATTAATTGCATGGGAACAAAGGAGTAAAAAACCTAACAGTTAGTGTTGGGAGTGAACAAATTTAATCATTTTAAATGCTTTTGAAAAGGATTTGTTTGAATTGAATGATCATTATAATTATCTAGATAATCATTGTTCAGACCGTAATCAGATATAGATGATTAAAAATGTATATTTATCCCTCACTGGCTATGTTATTTGCCATATATGAAGTGTCAGGAATTATGTAACCCACTGATGGAGTGAACAACTTTTATCATTTTATGTTTTATTAAAAAGGATTTATTAAAACAGTCATGCTTCAGGCTGTTCGCAGATAAAGATGATTCATACATTTTTTTGTAACTGAAATTATAGTGTTGATAAATATTACAACAAGCGTATCAATACAAATATAATGACATTGATTTGATTGATCAGGAAATGTATTCTTTTCAATGAATTTCATGAAATCTAATTGAAAATTCAATATAATTGATATATTGACCATCTTGGATTCTTGATAATAAAATAAATGCGTCTTTGTCAGGAATCACTATATAAAAAAATACTCACTTTTCAGAATGATATCTTAATTGATTTAATAGGAGTAGTACTTGGCCTGAAATCTAATTGAAAAATAATGACTTCTATGATGACATGTTGTTCCCAGAACCCCTTCAGCATGATACAATTATCATTTAGTTTTACAGGTATTTATCAAAGACATGGTATTGGAACTGGAACCTGATACAAAATACCTCTATTATTAACTTATCATGTAGATTACTGTACATAAAAGCAGATTCTTAACTTATTAATATTAACTCATCATGCAGATTGTTGTACACAAAAGCTGATTCTTGACTTGTTTAAATTGTTATTTGTAAAAAGTATTACTATTAATAGAATACAAGTATACTTTTCATAAAGACAATTTATATACTTTCCATAAAGTCCATTATGTTCTATTTATCAATTAGATCAGGATTACTATCCAATTTACAAGCAGGCAGGGCTGCTAGACCCAGATCCTTAAGGAGAGTGTAGCAATTTGTGTATTTGGCTTTGTGTACGTATATTTGGAGAAGCATCCTAGTGTGCTGAGCATGTAAACCTGAACTCTGGCTAAGTCCTTATGTGTGGTATTAAAAGACTTGACGGGAGAGAACAATACAAGTATACTTTTCATAAAGACAATTTATATACTTTCCATAAAGTCCATTATGTTCTATTTATCAATTAGGTCAGGATTACTATGCAATATACAAGCAGGCAGGGCTGCTAGCCCCAGATCCTTAAGGAGAGTGTAGCAATTTGTGTATTTGGCTTTGTGTACGTATATTTGGAGAAGCATCCTAGTGTGCTGAGCATGTAAACCTGAACTCTGGCTAAGCCCTTATGTGTGGTATTAAAAGACTTGACGGGAGAGAACATGAATTGTTGTGAACAATATATATAATTTCACAAAATATAGTTAGCTTATGTCCTAAATTGATTTTGTGTCAAGAAGAACGTCTGTTAGATATAGAAATGGTACAAATATGAGTAAAACACAGGAACTGGAACCTGATGCAAAATAACTCTTTCCACATCAAATTATCATGTAGATTGCTAAACACAAAGCTTATTGTTGACAAGTTTTGTGTAAGTTGTTATTCTTAGAAAGAACATATCACTGTCATGAGAATACAAGTTTAATTTCCATAACTCTTATTGCATACACATGGCCATATAGCATAATGCTCTTCCATATCAGGTCAGGTTGATTATGCAACAGACTAGCAGCTGAGACTGTGATGCTAGCAGCCTGTATTGGGATGTGTATTAGAAAAGCATAGGAATATCTGAACTCTGGTTGACCCCTTTTGTGTGGTATTTAAAGGAATATAAGGGAGATACCATTGTTTAAAATTCAACATGATGTTTAATGTCATTGGGGTTTTGCAGCTAGTTGCCATAAATATTTTAAACAAATTAACTAATTATGTTTGTCTTTCATCTTAATGTTTTAGAAACACTTAAAAATAATATAGAACAACTTGCATGACAATCTTAAATATTCCATATTCAAGATTATATTATGATTAGTAAGTTCAAATTAGAGAATTCATATAGTGCGAGTGATCACTTGATGAAAGCTTAAAATTTAGTAATAATGATGTGTCATCAGCAGCTGAAAAGTCAATATGGCTGCTATCGCGGCCATCTTGGATTCTCAAAACTGAAACGTACGTCTACCTTTGTGGGATTAATCACTATAGGTATAACATACTACAATATGAAAATGATATCTAGATTGGTTTAGGAGAAGTAGTCATTTTCATGAAATCTAATTGAAAATTCAATATGGCTGCCATGGCGGCCATCTTGGATTCTCAAAACTGAAACGTCAACCTTTCTGTGAGGAATCACCATAGATATAACATACTACAATTTCAGAATGATATCTAGATTGGTTTAGAAGAGTAGTCTTTTCATGAAATCTAATTGAAAATTCAATATGGCTGCCATAGCGGCCATCTTGGATTCTCAAAACTGAAACGTCTACCTTTCTGTGAGGAATCACCATGGGTATAACATAATACAATTTCAGAATGATATCTGCATTCGTTTAGGACGAGTAGTCTTTTTCGTAAAATCTAATTGAAAATTCAATATGGCTGCCATGGTGGCCATCTTGGATTCTCAAAACTGAAACGTCTACCTTTCTGTGAGGAATCACCATGGGTATAACATACTACAATTTCAGAATGATATCTGGATTTGTTTAGGAGGAGTAGTCTTTTTCCTGAAATCTAATTGAAAATTCAATATGGCTGCCATGGCGGCCATCTTGGATTCTCAAAACTGATACGGCTACCTTTCTGTGAGGAATCACCATGGGTATAAAATAATACAATTTCAGAATGATATCTGGATTCGTTTAGGAGGAGTAGTCTTTTTCCTGAAAGTTTACGGACGGACGGACGGACGACGGACGAAGCGCCACGACATAAGCTCACATTTACTTTGTAAAGGTGAGCTAAAAACCCGAGGATATATAAATTTAAATCAAATTTATATTTCAAAGAATACAAAAAAGAAATTTAGTTTATATTTCTATTTCATAATCAATTTTCAAATATTTTAGGACATCCATTGAGAGGGTTTTATCGGAGTAATTCAGTATAAATTAAATTCGAGGGAATATTCCTGGTTATACATTAATGTAAATATGACATGCTTACAACACAAAGTAATAACACAAAGTAAACACAGATAATATTTCGTTGCCTGAGATATTTCAAGATATTTGAGATATAACAAAAACCATACGTATTGCCACACAGTTCTTTATTTAACCTGAACATCGTTTATGCGATCATTGATCTCTGTAGTACATTACTTTCTATGCTCTACATCTATGAAGAGCCACACAGGAAGTTGACCCAGCGCATCAATTGATCTCCGGAAGACGTTTCCTGTGTTTCTTAAGTACACATTAGCCTAATAAGCTATCATCAACTCACAGAAACCAGAGAGCTTTTGTTCGGTCATTCAAGTCGATTTGTATTGCAATTCTTATCGGACAGATAATATGTGTTGAGTTGCCTGTATGAAGAGGGAATGCTGTCTGGGTAAAGTGTCTGGATATTGTAGTTTCTTGTTCTGATATTCTATTGCAAAAGAGTTGAGGAACCTCGAACTGAAAATCATCAAAAATGTGTTATACATTTAAGCTTGATCTTGCATATACTTTTGACCGAACGCTATACACATGTTAAAACTTCATAAGTGAAAGGACACATATACCGGGGAAGTTCGATTCCCGGTCGCGTCATACCAAAAGACGTTAAAAGACGTTAAAAGGTGGGAGTTGTTGCTGTCTTGCTTGACACTCAGCATTGTAAAGCCAGAACAACGCATTAACTGGCGCTGCACAAAACAAATTTCCGATGTACTTGTACTTAAAGTGTTATTATTATTATTATATATAGTTTAACATATATACTACATGCGTCCTTCATTGTGAGAAAGGGTAGGGTCTATATTTGTCTCTCTAACGTTGTTTCCAAGCGACGCGTCTCTCTGTGAGGGTCATCAACGAAGGCCGAAGACCGTATATGTAGATTATATATTCAATTATATTTGCGCCCTTGCATGTATCAGTTGGAAAGTATTGACATGCATATAACGTTCTATGAATACTTCAATCACCCATTGTTATGATTATTATTTTCAAATCACCTAGTTTGGCGCTAATGGAAGAAATACTGCCCGAACAGCATAAAACTAAACTCATTCACTCAAAGAACCTTGTCTCTCTTGAAGTATACATTTTAATATAAGTAATGTACGCCTAAATCAAATTAGTAAAACAGATTGAGAAATCCTCTAAAACGTTTTTACAAAATAGATCATCTTTGTTCAAAATAGATGAAAAACTAGATTAAGTCCGGGCTGCTTATAAATCAGTCAAATGGTGACAACAGCTTTTGCAAGAATACAAAACAAAGAAGAAATCTTTAAAGTGATTACTTGCATATTTTTTTCAGTTGCAGAGAGCCAGAAATGACTTCATTCCATTGTTCTCGTAATGGCATGAACCTCGCTCTTGTTCTAACTAGGCCATTTGGTACCTCTTTAGCTCTGGGGGCTTTCATTGATTATCTGTCAAGCTGTCTCTTCATGTTAATTTGAAAACCTTTTTCTACTCTTTTAACCCCAGGTAGGGAATCAAAATATCAGATCCAATAGACATGCTCACTTAAGCAAATTCAACATGACATGCTCGTTAAATCATTTGAACATGACATACTCGTAAAACGATGACACGAGGTACTAACGAGGTACCATTGACAGCTTAGTAGATTCTAATTAGGAGATAAAAAAATTTGACTGCGGCACTAGGATGCTGCCGTAAAACCACATATGACACCAAAAACAAATTCTCATTTTACATCATTCTTTAAATGTGATTACATATACTACAGTATGGCCAAATTGATGCGAGCTGTTAATATATTCTTAGTTACAGTTTCTAAGTTAGTTTAAACCCTCCACCTCAGTTATGTTTAGGCAAAGGTTTTGGCCTTACTTTTCCCTCAGCTTTCTTTCCTCGGGTTTTGAAATCACCAGCATTACCATGCTCTCGTGTTTTAACCTTAACTAAAATACTTCTGTACAAGAAAAGAAAAGATACAAAACTTAAACAGACTCAAAAACATTTCAAGCAAACATCAATACTAGAGGGTTAATATTTTGAGTTTGAGGCTCCTGTGGTTGTTTGGTCTCAGGTACTATAGCCATTAGCTTGAGATCTTGAAGTAAGCAGGTGACAGGGTTGAGGTATAACTGGCGCAAATTACATTTATGAATTTAAAGAGACACGGAGTATGTTGATAGGATCACATATGTCAAATTTTGAAATTGATGTTATTACATCGGGAACCACTAACTGTTACTGAAAATAACAAGTTAAAGGTCAATCAGTACATTAGAGCGAAAAAAACGGCCATTGAGTCGGGATTTTGATAGAAAAAAACGGACAATGTGGCTCGAGTTGCGCGTGAAAATTCGCCAAGTGTAATTTTGAAACCTTGTCATAAGCTGGTAGGAAGTATATTCAATTCGATAGTGTTTATTAGCTATTGTAACCAATAGGTAGATTAATTGGATGCATAATTTCGAATATTAAACGTATTTGAGATGTTTTCTTGATTTTTCCACAAAATCAAGCATTTTAGAGATATTTTGCATAAATGGATATATTTGCAAGTCCAGAGATGAGATATGAACTTCAATCAGCATATTAGATATTTTGTTAATTATCAAAACCAAATAAAGTTTTTAGAAAGATACTCTGTGTTACTTTAAGCTTTTTCCATCATCAGTTGCTGCGGAAAATATAAAGAGGAGAAAACAGATGATTTGTCAAAGTCTCAGTTTGAATATGAAACCTTTAATAAATAACAAAGAACTTTTGATTATATCATCATTTAATGATGTATTTTATATAAATATGTGTAGTACAATAGGTGACATCAACAATTATATTGGTGAAATATCAGATTCCTCTTAGAGTTGAATACTGGGTATAAATTTTAGATACAAATCAGCATCATGACAATAATAATGTCAGTTATTAACATTCATCATCAGTAAAGTGTATATACAATCTCATAATGAGTAGGTAGTAAATGCATGGTTATACTACATGTCATTGAATCAATTTCTGTAAGATATAATAAACAGCCATCGACATACGACTGGGACTATTTACACAATCGTCTATTCATAATATAGCTAAGGATACCCTTGCAATATGACATTGTTAAGATAAACATTTCTGTATTCACTTACAAAGTCTTATTAAAGAGATGAAATCTGTGACCTTTCTCGTCTTGGTTTGACACGGTTTTGTGATAATAAATTATTATGAACATGCGGATTCTAGAAACTGACGGTTGAACAAACATAGATTTTAAATTTTATATAAGCGACATGCTCGAAATGGTAAAATCTATACCAAAATATTGCAATTATACTATCATGAGGTTGACTATTCATAGAATATTTTTTTCTTGTTCCTTATCTTCATATTCAAGTTGCAATTATTAGTATAGTAATTTTCTTTTGTGCTTGAATTGTACGAGTTAAAAAAAGTAGGTTATTGTGTTAGTTTTTGTACAATCATCTAGATTAATTTAGAAACAAATATTAATTACTCTATTAACTTTTGTCCATCTTGAATAACAGTTATTCGCAGAACAGCAGTTATAGCTGAACATATCTTACAAACAGCATGATAATGTTTACATTCAAATTATTTCATTCTTCCATTCATTATTTCAAGAATGACATCTGACAAAAAGGTCATATTGATCAACATTGATTCTAGTCTAGCTATCATTTAACATACTATGGAAGATATAGAAACATGGATTTCAACATAAATTCACTACAAGTGCTTATTTCACTCCAACAAAAGCCTATGGACTAGAATCGGTTTTGTTCGTTTTCAAAGTAATGCAGTTACTTTGATTTCTTTGGCAATTTACATGGTTATTTAATGAATGTACAAAGTGTTGACATGAGACAATGTTAATTGATAAAAACAACTGCAAGGAAATAAAATGGAGTTGGAACACATAAAAACTAAATATTTCTTGTAACAGAAATATGATTTAAGACATTATTGTGTTATTAACCAGAACACAATTTCTCTACTTAAAACCAAAGAAATGGCCACATTTAATATAATACATTGAATACAGAAAAATCTTATGATCGATATAAAGAATCACATGGGGAATCGACTGAATGATTTTCATCAGACTGGCTTGTGATCATTATTATTTTAAGATTATGACCATTATGTATAAAATATCACAGTTAATACAAAGAGATTCATGTCCGTCTAGAAGACAGCTTTTAATTCAAGATCATACAAACAATAAAATTTCCGTCTTATGCATCAACAATTAACTAACGAGTTCAGAAGATACAAACAGCGAAGGAAAAGAGTCAAATATCTTATAACTAAATTGAAATGAAAAGAAATTCTAGATTGATACAAATAAAATATAAAGAAATTATTTTGATTACACAAATCTTGATATGGTAATGAAAGCAACAAATAAGAATGAACAGAGACAAAAGGATGCATCAAGAAAACATAACAGAACATAGTATCATAATAAGATCATGCAAGCACTATAAAACAAATATCAAAATTGTAATATAAAATTGAGGGCAGTCGTGTTTGTAAAATTATTGTCAAACCCCAATTTTTACATCATATCATGATGATTCACATGTTGGAAAAGACAATCAGAGATGCAAGATGTCTTGCCATAGGTCCCTTATAAAATTTTATGCTTTTTAGCTTATTGCCAGAAATCATTTGAAATACAGAACAGCAATGGTCTCAAATGCTTGCAACATTATTTATTTCAAAATTTTAGTTATATACCTAAGTAACATTGATGATGATTTTTTAAAGACAAATATATACCCATATATTTTATACTTTTAAAGACAATGCGTTAAGACCTTCAAAATCTGTAGATCAATTTAAAGAAAATTATTATCATACAATAATACAAGAAAACAAACAATGATAAACTCATATATAATATGCTAGAAAAAAAGATACAAATGATTACTTTTCAATATAAAAATATCTAAGATTGTATGTCATGATCCTTGCAATACTATGGTCCTTCTTATTGAATAAAGTTAAATGATCTTATATTTTTTAATAAGGAAATGTTTCTTTTTTGACAGACAGATGAAATATCTAAACATGTCAAAATACTTAACTCAATCTCCAAGAAGACTGTAGAAGTTGATCATCCACAAAACTGATCCTTTCTACAGTAAAGAAATTGATCCTCCATAAAAGCTGTATTTTCTACAGTAAACAAATTGATCCTCCATAAAAGCTGTATTTTCTACAATAAAGAAATTGATCATCCATAACACTCAAAGTCTTCTTGATTTTTCAAATTCTAAAATGCCTCTAAAACAAGAAATTTTTTCAAGTATTTAGATATCTTATACTTCAGTTTTTATTTAGTTTAGTATTTTCATATAGAACTGAGAAATCACAAACTGCCAATATCATTATATTTCTTGAGGATGCTGGGGAAGTTGTCTCGATATAGAACCGGATCCGCCCTGAACTCGACGCCTTTCAGCGGCATGGTCTGGTAGATACTGGCGAACTGGTTGATGCACTCTGACCTTTCAACCATGTGCGTGAGGTCGGCCGAGAGCATCTCGTTGTTGATACACTGCGGACACTTGAACTTCTTCCTGGGCGTCACTTTCATCGGAGCCTTGCCGGTGATGTTGGCGATGAGGAAGTTCATGGCGATGTCCTCGCAGTTCATGTGGTCGTCTACCCACATCTTCATGTTGCCGGGCATGGAGTAGGTGTAGAGGTAGCTGAAGTACTGCAATATACAGGGTTCGTACACTTTAGAGGAATTAGGAGATAAATCTGTTCCATTTTTCATTTTGGGGCATGTAGTTCATTCTTTACCTCCTAGTTTTAATTTCAAACCAAGCTTGCAAGTTCAGAGCTTAATGCACATTAAAATCGTTTCTGTCACATTTTTCACTAACACAACAATGCGAAAGCAACACATACAATGTACAATATATAGAAATATAACGGAATTGTTGCAAAAGGTCAAACTATTGATTTATGTGTGTAATACCAGTGTATAAAATAGATTGGAAACCAAGCCTGTCCTGAAAATTAATTGGTTAATTCCTAAAGGGAAAATAAAATTTGGTAAGTTACCAGTCCTGACCAAAAGTAGCTAGTCAAGGATTGGCGGACGGGCTATATTTTAAACACTGGTAATAGTTTCCAAATTGATATAATAAATGAACAAGGGAGAAAAATTTTGATCACTTTTTAAATCTTTTGACATGTTATTAATGGAACAACACTGCATTTCAAATACAATATTCTACACTGTTAATATGTAATCCATCCTTCAAAGATTATCATTCCTACGGTCTTTTAAAATCAACTTCACTCAAAGCCCTCTTCCTCAAAATCTCAATAATATGACGACAAGTGAATAAACTTCAGGCTGGTCACTTACCTTATGATAGAAGGCTGCCCCTGTGAGCACCATGGATATAGCGTTGGTCCACTCCGACTCGTACTTCCACTTGTGAGTTCCGTTGTCCCACAAGTGTAGACGTGACGGAAAGCCAACCAGCCGGTCAGGAAACTCTCTCCAAACCTGATTCAAGGGTAAAGTACCGGTACATATTGTAGCAATTCATTAATGAAACTAGATAAGTAAGAAACCTGTAGACTAGTTTCCAATACCCTTTCTTTTGAAATAGAATTGATGAAAAACAAGAAAAAGTGTTTGATTAATAGAAACTTTTTAAATATCTAGTGGAAGTTCATTTGACAAGTTGCAATTGAATCAAAATTAAAAGTTAAATTTTATTCATGTTCTCATTTATATACTTTTGTGTATATTTCTTCAGTATTTGATACATCGAAAATAATTTTTCCTAAGGAAAGATACTTATATCTTTACACAAAATATTTAGACAAAAACACAAGGTTTAATTGCAATTTCTCGATTTTCTACAAATGACAATTTAAAAAGTAATAAAAGTACCGAGGGTACAGAAGCTCACCTTAAAATGAATGATGTGGTAATATGGTTTAATTGTGTAACCATCTTTTATATGATAATTGATTATGGCTGCCATCGTGATTTTTTTATCTTTTAAAATGCTATTCTTCTGTTGGAAACCACTAGAGCTTGAACAAACATTAATACAAGAATGATATAATCATGGTTTGTTAACAAGCAGTAGGTTTTTGTATAACTTTTTTGTATATCTATGGCTGAATCGGTGACCATCTTGGACTTTTTAATCTTCAAAATGCTACTTTTATGTGGGCATCTGTATTAATTTCATTATGATATCTAGATTGGTTTAGGAGTATTCATTTAGTCACACTCTCAACTTCCAAAGAACTAAACAGATGATGCACATAAACATTTGGAATATATCCCTCTGACACAAATCACAAATTCAGCTAGTGATAAGTCCAATTGCCAAAGTAAACTGTCCAGGTCAATGTCTCATGTAATTCTAACTGAAGATTTCAGAATATCTTAAATCTTGACATATGTTAGTGCAATCTGATTGGTCAGAATAGGCTAGCAACATGGGGGTTTATGCTAATTACTAGAAATGATGACCTATGATGACCTCTTGCACCTGCATGTAGCTTATGTAACTTATCCTCTTATGTAAGTTACTGTTATTCCATATAGTGAGTGTCCTCCCCTCATTTCAATATGCATTACAGATACCCTTTAGAGGAGAGTTGCAGGAGTGGGGCTGGAAGGATAGGAGGGGAAAGGGGGTGGTTTAGGGGGGGGGAGGGGGGATAGAAGGGGGGGGGGGGGTAAAAGAGAGGTTTGCAATGGAAATAATCTGGAGGTCAACTCAGTAATGTGTTTATTGAAGTATCTTAACTAACAGAGAGAATTGGTGAGAAAGACTTTGTAAAAAAAGAATTGTTCAGACAGCTGTTCAATGAATGCTGTTTTGAAGATGAATATTATATCTTTTATTAGCATGACAAACAAAATAAAAGATAATTAGTTATTCATTAACCAAAATTTTCAATTTGGAATAAATTAATTGCATGGGAACAAAGGAGTAAAAAACCTTACAGTTAGTGTTGGGAGTGAACAAATTTAATCATTTTAAATGCTTTTGAAAAGAATTTGTTTGAATTGAATGATCATTATAATTATCTAGATAATCATTGTTCAGACCGTAATCAGATATAGATGATTAAAAAATGTATATTTATCCCTCACTGGCTATTTTATTTGCCATATATGAAGTGTCAGGAATTATGTAACCCACTGATGGAGTGAACAACTTTTATCATTTTATGTTTTATTAAAAAAGATTTATTAAAACAGTCATGCTTCAGGCTGTTCGCAGATAAAGATGATTCATACATTTTTTTGTAACTGTATTTATGGTGTTGATAAATATTACAACAAGCGTATCGATACAAATATAATGACATTGATTTGATTGATCAGGAAATGAATTCTTTTCAATGAATTTCATGAAATCTAATTGAAAATTCAAAATAATTGACATATTGACCATCTTGGATTCTTGATAATAAAATAAATGCGTCTTTGTCAGGAATCAATGTATAAAAAAATACTCACTTTTCAGAATGATATCTTAATTGATTTAGTAGGAGTAGTACTTGGCCTGAAATCTAATTGAAAAATAATGACTTCTATGATGACATGTTGTTCCCAGAACCCCTTCAGCATGATACAATTATCATTTATTTTTACAGGTATTTATAAAACACATGGTATTGGAACTGGAACCTGATACAAAATACCTCTATTATTAACTTATCATGTAGATTACTGTACATAAAAGCACATTCTTGACTTGTTAATATTAACTCATCGTGCAGATTGTTGTACACAAAAGTTGATTCTTGACTTGTTTAAATTGTTATTTGTAAAAAGTATTACTATTATTAGAATACAAGTATACTTTTCATAAAGACAATTTATATACTTTCCATAAAGTCCATTATGTTCTATTTATCAATTAGGTCAGGATTACTATGCATTATACAAGCAGGCAGGGCTGCTAGCCCCAGATCCTTAAGGAGAGTGTAGCAATTTGTGTATTTGGCTTTGTGTAAGTATATTTGGAGAAGCACCCTAGTGTGCTGAGCATGTAAACCTGAACTCTAGCTAAGCCCTTATGTGTGGTATTAAAAGACTTGACGGGAGAGAACATGAATTGTTGTGAAAAATATATATAATTTCACAAAATATAGTTAGCTTATGTCCTAAATTGATTTTGTGTCAAGAAGAACTTCTGTTAGATATAGAAATGGTACAAATATGAGTAAAACACAGGAACTGGAACCTGATGCAAAATAACTCTTTCCACATCAACTTATCATGTAGATTGCTAAACACAAAGCTTATTGTTGACAAATTTTGTGTAAGTTGTTTTTCTTAAAAAGAACATTTCACTGTCATGAGAATACAAGTCTAATTTCCATAACTCTTATTGCATACACATGGCCATATAGCATAATGCTCTACCATATCAATTGGGTCAGGTTGATTATGCAACAGACTAGCAGCTGAGACTGTGATGCAGCCTGTATTGGGATGTGTATTAGAAATGCATAGTTGACTCAGACGGAATATCTGAACTCTGGTTGACCCCTTTTGTGTGGTATTTAAAGGAATATAAGGGAGATACCATTGTTTAAAATTCAACATGATGTTTAATGTCATTGGGTTTTTGCAGCTAGTTGCCATAAATATTTTAAACAAATTAATTAATTATGTTTGTCTTTCATCTTAATGTTTTAGAAACACTTAAAAATATAGAACAACTTGCATGACAATCTTAAAAATTCCATATTCAAGATAATATTATGATTAGTAAGTTCAAATTGGAGAATTTATATGGTGCGAGTGATCACTTGATGAAAGCTTAAAATTTAGTAATAATGATGTGTCATCTGCAGCTGAAAAGTCAATATGGCTGCTATTGCGGCCATCTTGGATTCTCAAAACTGAAACGTCTACCTTTCTGTGAGGAATCACCATGGGTATAACATACTACAATTTCAGAATGATATCTGGATTCGTTTAGGAGGAGTAGTCTTTTTCAGGAAATCTAATTGAAAATTCAATATGACTGCCATGGCGGCCATCTTGGATTCTCAAAACTGAAACGTCTACCTTTCTGTGAGGAATCACCATGGGTATAACATACTACAATTTCAGAATGATATCTGTATTCGTTTAGAAGGAGTAGTCTTTTTCATGAAATCTAATTGAAAATTCAATATGGCTGTCATGGCGGCCATCTTGGATTCTCAAAACTGAAACGTCTACCTTTCTGTGAGGAATCACCATGGGTATAACATACTACAATTTCAGAATGATATCTGTATTCGTTTAGAAGGAGTAGTCTTTTTCATGAAATCTAATTGAAAATTCAATATGGCTGTCATGGCGGCCATCTTGGATTCTCAAAACTGAAACGTCTACCTTTCTGTGAGGAATCACCATGGGTATAACATACTACAATTTCAGAATGATATCTGTATTCGTTTAGAAGGAGTAGTCTTTTTCATGAAATCTAATTGAAAATTCAATATGGCTGTCATGGCGGCCATCTTGGATTCTCAAAACTGAAACGTCTACCTTTCTGTGAGTAATCACCATGGGTATAACATACTAGAATTTCAGAATGATATCTGAATTCGTTTAGGAGGAGTAGTCTTTTTCGTGAAAGTTTACGGACGGACAGACGGACGGACGGACAGACGGACAGACGGACAGACAGACGGACGACGGACGAAGCGCCATGACATAAGCTCACATTTACTTTGTAAAGGTGAGCTAAAAATACATAAACTTGAAATAAAACTAAATAGATATTGATGATTTTAAATGACCCTATTTAAGCCAGATAAATCAGATGACATATTTACAATAATAGTACAAAGGTATCGCTGGTCTCAAGATGGTAGTCAAAGGGAGATAATTCATTCAAAATTACCTCCCTTTGACCATCAACTACAAATCTTGTACTCCTTTGGACCTTTGCCTATTCACCATGTTCTAACTGTAATGATTTGTTCAATGGACTTAATTCTGTATTGATTTAGGTACTCTCAATTTACCTCATAAGCAAACTCGAGTTCATCTGCAGTAAGCATGACAATATCGTCATCGAGAGCTAGAATACACTCGGTCTCTATCTCATCATAGGGGAAGAACCTGTTACAAAACAAATAGAAATCAATGAATTAGGAATAATACATTTAAATATCCCCAAAACACTATAATATTCAATTTTAATGTGAATCTTAATCAATAAAGGCTAGAATGGTAATGAGCAAAAAGATCATAATGTGTTAAATGATTGATTATACTAAGTTCATTCATTAACAAGTGCCAAAATTCGCTAACAATTGCATAAATTCATGATAAAGTTTGTACCTGTTGCTCAACTTATTCTTCTTTGTGCGTACGACCTTCACTGGTTTAGCAATGTATGGCCATGAAGACACTGAAAACAAGAATCAAAATACTTTTGTTTTTTCATCCTCTAACATTATAGCATCATCAATTTGCACAAATGTACACATCCTGTCTCTGACCTGACTTGGGATATAGTCAATCAAATCATTTTCTCGCTACCTTCTCGATAAAATTTGATCTAGAAAATGGTTTGATTGACTATATCCAAAGTCGGGCCGTGCGGGCTGAATCTAGCTTCTGAGCCCAGAGTACAGATTAGTGGAGTTAGCGTAACGTTCGTACCCGGAGACAGGATGAAATGTACAAGGAAAGGGGTAAGGTAAATTTTTCAAATATCTAGTAAGATGAATTCAACATGTACTCACTGGGAGGGGGCGCCTTGTTCTGGTTGTTCCACACAACGACCACCTTCGCTAGACTCGGCACCTTGCCCACTTGTTTGATCACCTGGAAGAGAGACTCGAGGCGATCGTACGTCAGGATCACCGCGGTGAAGCCCTGGGCCTTGGATGGCATCAGTGGGAGAAAGAGCGGGTTGCTCACAGACTCCTGGAAATGAAACAATGAAGCAAGAAGAGCTTTATATACATACATAGTTGTGAAACCTGGGGTTATTGTTCATAGTTTTGTTTTGTTTCTAACTTTTAATTCTTACTAGTATTTTAAATATCCTATTGTGAAGTAAGTCACTTTGCAAGATAATTAAAGATTTGCTGTCTTCTATCTCAAACTGAACCAAATGTCAGTACATACTTTCAACATTACAAATAACAGTCTTGAAACCCAACTGATAATTTTTTACAGAGAACATGGTAAACTGTCTTAGCCTCGTTTCAGGACATCAGAAAATCCTCAGAACTTCAGATAAGACAAAACTCGAGATAATTCAACTCTGAGCTATCAACATTTTAAGTAAAAGTCTTAAAGTTGAAGTTGATATTTCTACGGAAATCTTGATAAACTTGTTTAGCCTCATTTAACACCATCAGGAAATCATCAGAAGCTTTCAATAGTTTAACTCTACTTCAGCCTTACAGAACATTCCATTTATGTGATCTGACCTCTTAAGGATTTCAAGGACCAGAGAAACTTTCAAAGCTACCTTATTAGGGATATCGTTCCAGTCCTCGTAACTGCGACTTGCGTACGGCGAGACTCTGTCGTTGATGATCTGTAGCGTTGTCAGTGTGATGGCCTTCATGGAACTGAAGTAGTTCTCCCAGACAAACTGCACCTGGCGTCTCATCTCGTACACTCGCTCCATACTGTAGGACTTCACTATCGTCAGCAGGTCTCCTAGATCATCCTCCCGCACTGTCACGCCAATTCTGGTCAACAATGTTTAACTGGATTAGAATTTTTTTCACATTGACTATATTTTTTTGTTAGTTGTCACGATTAACCAATAGCATAGTGATATGCATGGGTTGGAATTTCAACACTTTGGCAGTATTTCAGCCATTAGCAGTGGTCACAAGAAGATAGAAATTGCTAAGAAAGCTAATAAATCTACTAATTTGTTAATGATCTTATTTGGAAGTCTTGGGTTTTGTTTATAAAAAGAATAAAGATTTGACAACTTCTCCTGTAAAAGCCATCACCTCTCCACCTCTCACCTATAAAATATTCTGAAAGTAAGCTTAAACCCTCTATCCTTCCCCCCATGTTTAAAAAAATTGTCAATTTGTGTACAGTTTTACAAGGGTGACACAAACTTGCTGATCGTCAATGAACATCTTTGTAAAATGAATAAAAATATGAAATAAAATTAATAATTTCAAAACAGTGCTCACCTTTTCCAATCGAGGACCTCAGAGAAGGGTAGAATATAGCCATCGGCCACAATGACGGGGATACAGCCCGCCCTCAGTATATCACTCAGTATCGGCTGACCAAGTCTAGCTCCTCGCAACACCACGCAGAACGTAGAATCCTTCAAGGAAAGGAGTTTACATAATCCATTAATTTCATCACATTGGATAGTGTTGATGTTTAGGAAAAGAAATCCTGACCTTGAAGAGCAGTGAAATTTAGTAACAACAATTTTTAATAAAATTGATTACTTTGAAGAATGGTGAGATTGCGTAAAATTTATGTTGTAATTAATTGTTGAATACTTCTATATCAAGACATGGTTTGAAATGACAACTCTGTCATAGTATGGACAGTAGTTACTTCCCTTAAGTCTTAATTCTTTGTCGAAAATCCCAATAAAACTGTTTTGGTTAGATACAAATGTGTCATAATGCACATCAGAATTTTGGAGGACAAATCTTATGAACAAATGGGATTGAAATTAACAAAAAAAACACAGCTACAGCCATCACAGCACTGTTGTTAATATCTCTGCATACATTCCACTAGCCATGGGCTTCCAGACTAGAGCCAACTTTACTACGTACTAGTTATCTGATGGTGTGATGGCGACATTTATAATAAGGGCGGGTCAAGAAACCATTGTATATATTGAAAGAAAGAGATCATGCAAAGACATATGTTATGTTTCTCCTTGAATAATGGAAAAAAGACTCTAGATATGTCTAAAATGAAGTTTGTCACGTAGGTCATGTTACAACCTTTTCATGAACAAGGTAAGAGGGCACTTGTTTTAAATACAATTATAATTTAACCAGGGTGTATATGTAACGATTGTGAAAACAAAGCAATTGATGACAGTAAGACTCTCATCAACTCCATTTATCAAAAGCAACGCTCACCTGGAGTAAGTGAGGGTACTCGTAGTGCTGGTCGCCATGACACCTGCGGGTGAAGTTCCACGATGCGCCATCAGACTGACAGCGGTCCAGAACCAGCATCTCGTTCTTCTCTCCTGCCAGTTTATCGAGAACCTCCCGGTACTCCGAGTGAAGTCCTGTTTGAGCTGACGTCACCAGCCACTCTCGCTCAGCTCTGAAACAGGAGGATTTAACATGCATAACAAGAAAAACAGTTGCTGAGCAAAAAAAAGGTAAAAGAAGTAATATTCATATTTATACCTTCAAACCTTGTTTACTTGGACCTTGGATAACCTCTTACCTTGCTTTCTGGATAATTAAATAGTAAAAAGAATTTTTTCCTAAGCATATGTATGTTTTAAAAGAAAAATAGAGCCATTGGCTCTGTAGCTCATCAGGCATCATATCAAGTTTGCTTTATACAGGCAAGATGAGCTAAAAATGAAACTGATGTTACCTATTGCAAGAAAACCTATAAAAAAATTACAAAACAAATGTATTATTATTCAACACTTTCTAGATCGCCAATATCAGACAGTGAAAGAAGTCCACACTAAAATATCCAAGGAGAAATAAATCATCTATTGGAGAAAAATAGGTTTTTAAGATTGTGACCCCTGTGACCCTATTTGGGGTCATGGGGTCACAAAACCTACAGTTTAGAATCCCCATTGGCCAAGGAGACTACATGCAGTCTTTCAGCTCAATAGACCTTAAGGAGCTAAAGATGATGATGAAAATAAGTTTTTAAGGTTGTGACCCCTGTGACCCTATTTGGGGTCATGGGGTCGCGAAATCTACAATTTAGAATCCCCATTTGCCAAGGAGTCTGCACATATAATTTCAGCTCTCTAGACCTTTTGGAACTTGAGAAGAAGATGAAAATAGTTTTTTAAGGTTGTGACCCCTGTGACCCTATTTGGGGTCACAGGGTCACCAAAGTTACAAATTAGAATCCCCATTGTCCAAGGAGTCTGCACATATCACTTTCAACTCTCTAGTCCTTTTAGAACTGGAGATGATGATGAAAATAAGTTTTTAAGGTTGTGACCCCTGTGACCCTATTTGGGGTCATGGGGTCGCGAAATCTACAATTTAGAATCCCCATTTGCCAAGGAGTCTGCACATATAATTTCAACTCTATAGTCATTTTAGTACTAGAGAAGAAGATGAAAATAGGTATTTAAGGTTGTGACCCCTGTGACCCTATTTGGGGTCACAGGGTCACCAAAGTTACAAATTAGAATCCCCATTGTCCAAGGAGTCTGCACATATCACTTTCAACTTTCTAGTCCTTTTAGAACTGGAGAAGAAGATGAAAATAGGTTTTTAAGGTTGTGACCCCTGTGACCCTATTTGGGGTCACAGGTTCACCAAAGTTACAAACTAGAATCCCCATTGTCCAAGGAGTCTGCACATATCATTTTCAACTCTCTAGTCCTTTTAGAACTGGAGAAGAAGATGAAAATAGGTTTTTAAGGTTGTGACCCCTGTGACCCTATTTGGGGTCATGGGGTCACGAAATCTACAATTTAGAATCCCCATTGGCCAAGGAGTCTGCACATATCGTTTTTAACTCTCTAGTCCTTTTAGAACTGGAGAAGAAGATGAAAATAGGTTTTTAAGGTTGTGACCCCTGTGACCCTATTTGGGGTCACAGGGTCACCAAAGTTACAAATTAGACTCCCCATTGGCCGAGGAGTCTGCACATATCATTTTTAACTCTCTAGTCCTTCTGGAACTGGAGAAGAAGATGAAAATAGGTTTTTAAAGTTGTGACCCCTGTGACCCTATTTGGGGTCACAGGGTCACCAAAGTTACAAATTAGAATCTCCATATGCTAAGGTACTTGTACACAAAATTTCAGCCCTCTAATGTGTATGGTTCATGAGGAGAAGTTGAAAGTGTCAAAAGTTTACGGACGGACGGACGGACGACAGGCCATGCCATAAGCCCATCTGGACTTTCAGTCCTGATGAGCTAAAAAGCATTGCTGGGCAATTGCAAGATAAAAGAATAAAATGTTTACATATCCAATCAAACCTAATTTACTCAGATCTTGGGTAACCAGAAACCTTGCTATCAAGATGATTTTATAGCGCAACAAATATTTTTCTAAGTTAATGTACCGAATTGTCAGGACCATATGCTTCCATATCTGGATACTGGGGCAATCAAGACTGTCTTAAACACGACTCGTTATGTTTATTGTTAATCCTTTCAGCAATCCTTTGAAGTTTGATCAAAAAGCCCAGTCCACCCATGTCACCATTCGAGACTTGTTATTAAGGATTGACAAGGGAGTACACATCCTGTCAGTTATGAAAACATCAAAACTTCAGAAACTTATCAAAATACAAATATCCTACAGGAGAACCTTCAAGACTTCAAAGAGATTCTACAGGTAACTGTGCATGATAGGGTCCATCATACTCTTCTAATATTGATTATCATTTAATTGGAATTGAGAATATTTCCTAGTTTTCGAACAAAGTTTCATTTATAATACATGTATACCAAACACAATATTGTTGGAACTCACTATCTAAATGATTTGAAGGTGTAACCAAAAGTCCTTATCAAGAAAGTTTGACTGTAAATACTTGAGGAAAAACACTAACTAAAATTTTATCGCAAATTGTAGATAAATTTCAAGATACATTGTTTTTTAAACAGCTACTATCATGATCTCAATAACACACTAGTCTAGTCTGAAATTCTTAAAAAGATAATTTTTTCCCCAATTAGAGAGTAAAACAATCTCAAAACCACAAGGCAAACAATGACAAGCTTTTAAACATAAGCAGTATGTCACTCAAATTGAATAATGTTCATCTGGCTTAATGTTTTTTCAATCAACAAAATAACCTACAATTGGACGCAAAGGATCATGGAATTATGATATGATAAATATTGATGTATTTATTCACTGACATACTTTAAAATACTTATGATAGAATTTCTGATATATCCCTAACTCTTTTTGTCAGGACGAGTATATTTCAATGGTATACACACAGATAAGATTTCTCCAGTAGCTCTATATGAGAGACGAGAGGGTTGAAGATCGGGATGGAGATGTCGAAGGTGCGGCGATACGACCAGGTCGAGAATCCACTTCCTGCGATGACAGCGCGACCTGTCATGACCTCAAGCACACTGTGGAACTCTGGGCTACTTCCAGCGAGCATATTGAACAACACGTGGTTGGCGCCATCCTTCCAACTGGTGAAAACATGAAAGGGTGTTAATGAATGAGTTGGGATTTGAAATATTATTTGTTAAATAATTATTTAAGGTTTTGATACATAAAAGGAAGTTAATGAAAAAGTTGGGTTTTCACATGTATTCTGCAATATTTCAGGGTTTTATATGTAAAACACAACAGGGAAATAAGAAAGATTTAATGAAAATAGAAACATTGCTCAGTTTAGACAATAAACACATTCAATCTACTTATTAATGCACTCAAAACTAAACCAAAATTTTAATTCAGCATTTCATCAGCATTATTAAAAGCCCTGACCAAATCTACATAATTATTTCTAATAAAAGATAAATCTGACTGGAAAAAAAAAATCTGAAAGCATACGAGGTTTATTGCTAATTAGACCGCAATACACAACTACAATAAAATCTAAACATAACTTGCTTCCCAAAAATGATTTTAAACTAGAGAACAATATACCATCAAAATATTTGTTGAATCAACATGATATATGAGACTTATTGCACTCACTGTGGAAGCGATGACAGGATGCGTGCTGTGTCTTGAAGGTGAAGGTTGTTCTGGTTCAGGAGGTCAACAGAAGGAACAAACAAACAAGCAGTTTCAGGATCACTTGTGTAGTAGGGACTCTCAGAAATGGCTTCAAGAATTTCATCAAACTCTTTCGATCTTGACATTGTAATATCATTTCCATTTTCATCAGAGTATCTCTTGATTGGATAAATATAAACAGTTATCTTCGTATCATCGTTATAGCCACAATGATACACTTCAAGACACGTGTGAAATGTACATGATGTGTCTCGTTCAGAAATGTTTATGTGACTCTTTGGTTTGACTTGAAAAATTTCATTGGTCCGCAAGCTTCTGGGCAGTCTGTGAAGTGACTTGTCGTTAAGATCTGATGAAGGCCAAAGTAATACCATGGCTAAAGCACATAGTCCAAATACTACCAATGAACACAGCAGAAACACATAACTGCTCAGGAACTGTAATTTGGGTCTTCTTCTATTCAACATGATGAGTTCACTCTAGATTCCCTAAACAAGTAACCTGGAATGAAAAAGAATGTCAATTTGATTGAAAAGCATAGAATTTATTGGACATTAAAATATCAAATACCCAGTCAAAGTAAACCTAGCCTCAATAATACTTGCTATACTCCCTTACTGAGTCTAGTTAGGTGTAGTAAGGGCTCGTGTCAGCCGACTTATCAAATTGACCAATCAGGGCTCGGCTTACCATGCCGCAATAGTCTGCTTTCCCAGGTTTCCGAAAGGTTGGCTGATGCGACCTCTTACTGTATCTCACTAGACTCTGTATGGGAGTATAGGAGTATTATTGAGGTTAGGTTACTTAGACTGTCAAATACCGGTAGTAATATTGTCAATTGGAAACTTTTGTGCATGCTAAGAGTAAGATGACATATAAAAACTATAACTTCAATAGACAAATAATAATTGCAAAAACTAGTCTCCTTAAATATTTAAAATAGGACAGCAGAAATGTGTATACAATTTTAACCAAGTGATTGTTTACATAAAAGAGATACAAATAGGCCTAGTGTCAAAACATTATAAACAAAAAACAACGTTAACAGGCTTCAAGTTGTATGGGTAATTATTCAAAAGGACTATAGTTTAAACTGTTAGAAAAATTACACCACTCCCCATAATTATAAAAAGGCTAATGCAAATCATTTAATAAGGTTTCCGTTTCCACTTCCAGACCGTTGGCACTGGAACGTGTTATGTGAATTCAACTATTTCCATTATACGTCTCAGATCAGGGTTCAAATCTGACACATATTAACATTGCGTTGATAAATACATATTAACACAAGGGAACTTACGGGAAAACTCACTAATATATCAGTAAACAACTGTTTTCTGACTCGTTGAAACGTCAAAATCCTGCCCGTCTCTCCATTTTCACTTCCGTTGAAGCCAAAGCAGGTGCGCGGTGAATATGTCAAAGTTCAACCAATCAGATTCATTCTTACAGATAATCACGACAAACCGAGTTCATCAGCTTCGGCTGTCAACATCACTGGTACTGAAGCTTAGAGTACGAGAAAAAAATAGTGAACACAACAGTTGGATATGTAGTCTGCTAAAAGGAATGGGTTGAGCCTTAAGGACAGCCGTGTGTGCATGTGGGATTACCAGTGAAAATGGAATTATAAGGATACAAAAATATAGACCTGCCAAGGCGTCTCTTGGAAAATGCCAGGAATCGTTGTCTTTCGCCGGCGTTGGTCTGTGGGTTCCGACGATCTGGTCGTACCAGCGGTGTTTCTACTGATATTGCACGCGGCATGGTAAGATGACTTCAATTATTGTTTATTTCCAATGCACAGGACCCATTGAAGTTTGAACAGCTCATCTGTCACAGGTGTTTGCGAATAGAACGTTTTGTTTGCGGCAATGGTGTTATTGGTCGATAAACATTAAACTGAATTCGTGTGATTTTGTTTGAGCATATTATTACCACACGTTCATGGAACTTGGAATGTAAATAATGTGTTTGGGAATCTAAATAAATATTTTTCAAAGAAATAAGATTTGCTATTGAATAACACAGTTATTGCGCAAGGCAAATATTTCTCAATTTCAAATACAGTAGGGCTCTATCCAAGAATTTATATGTTAATAAATGGAATTGAAAATAGATTTAATGTATAATCTTTTGATATTTGAAACTGTTTGATCTCAATATGTTGTGTCTTATAAAAAAAATATATCTTGTAAAGTAATGTTAACTTCTCATATAATTTTTTTCCTGAAACTTGCAATTTTCTCTCTGGTTACAATTAAGTGTTCTCTATGTTATGTCTGATTTAGAAAGTATTGTATTACATATGACGCCCACAAGGATCCTGTTTAAAAATTCCAAAGGCATTCATGCATGAAATGATTTGTTACCTGTGTTCATTACATTGTCAGGGCCAGGTTACAAAGAAATCTTTTTCAGATAGTAGAACAAATGTTATTTTTAGTTACATTATTGCCATTATAAAGCAATGTGACTTTTATGTTGTCCAATGAAAACACTAATCAACAGGGAAGAATTGTCTCTATTTCAGCGATTAGCTATTTGTTTAGTAATAAAGCGCGGTATTATATCTATATATATATCGGTAAATTGCAATACAGAAACAACATGATAAATGTCGGAACACACTTCTGAAAATACCCAAAGGATCGAACGCTTTAAAATGAGCAAAAAAAATCCATTAAAATTGAAAAAAAAAACCAACAAACAAATAAAACATGATTTAAGGGAAAGTTCTTATCAAAGTCTTGTAAAAAAAACACTCAAATATGTATACATGTCATACAAAGTGATTTAAAAATATCCCATCCCGACCAGCAATTAACTGAGCAATGATAATCATACTTAGTGCTCATATTTAGACAAGATAGCTCGCCAATTGTTGAATTTGAAAAGTACTGGTATAATGCAGTACATAATGCATTGCCCTTTCCTGTATCGCAATATATTGCAATACAGAAATGAGGAACGATACCCATCCTTATTGTTTTGTGATAAATTAAAGAAGTAGTAAATAATAACTAGGATTTAAACTATCAGCAACTATATATATATATACAATATTAAGACTCCTGAACATGAAAATATGATACATAAAAAAGCAGTTCAGTTTATTATACATATGATACTATATGTAGTGTAGTTGGTGATCAAGTTTTATAACATTGACATCTGCCATTTTGTGTAATATGATATTGAGATAATGAAAATAACGGATTATGCTAATCATCAAAACTTGAATCAAATTAACACCAGGGCAATATATTAGTGGATGAACTCTTTTCAATTGAATTTTGTAAATTTACACATTAAGTCGAGGGCAGACTTTAAACATTCTGATATGTAAATATCTGACATTATTAGTCCTGACCAATTACAGTATTCAAAATATGAATTAATATTCAATTTCATGTTTTTATTTAATGTTCACGGGATTGAATTTGTTCAAGATGTAGTTGCATTAACATCAATTTCATCAACCAAGGATCTACCAGAATGACTTCCAACCATTTCATGAATGTGACATACAGTAGAACACGGATATAGCGAACACTGATATATAGCGAACTAAATTCTTTGGTCCCTTGGAGTTCGTTATATCCGAGTTCTACTGTATATCTTATACTTCAGAATTACATAACCAATGACCAGAAGAAGCTTACAATGTGATTCATCTCTGTTTATCGATCCTGCCAGAATTGTACACAGTAGTTCCAATGCTTACATCAATAAGAAATGATCTTTTGTATGTTTGTTCAATGTTGCATGAATAACATTTGCAGATGATCTCACCGGGCGCACATTTATAGAAGATATGTACAATAAAAAGGGAGACGTTTGCTTAACGGTTATAAGAAATCAATATTTCTTATCAAATCAAGAAAGCCAATAATGTGTAAATTTTTAAGATAAATGGAATTTTGAAGGAATTTAACGGGGAGACACAACATGACAAGAAATACTGGGAAAATGATTATAAGAATCAAAAACGTAAATTTAATTTTTGAAGGGATATTATAATTTGGGAATACTAAGGATTCTAGAAAAAGAATTACGTAGAATGAAATTGTCAACTCCATTTAGTTTTCTATCATGAAAATGCAATAGTCTCTATAAATGGGCATGAAATGAGCATGTATGGGTATATCAATAAGTATTTCCCCGGAGGGAGGGAGCGACTGATTGTTCTGAGTCAGGCTATCGGGATAGTGGAGTATAGGCAGGCAACCTAGTTCAATGGTGTCTCACATGAATAGATTATTATACTTCCCTGTTCCATTGCAATGAAAGCATAATGCTCTCTTCAACTTTTAAGTATGAAGAGCTTTATACTCTTTACACTATACTTAGTATGTACTCTATTTTACAGTCATATATAAATACATATACCATAAATTTACAGCGATTACAGTAGAACACAGATATAACGAACTCCAAGGACCAAAGAATTTAGTTCACTATATCCGATGTTCGCTATACACATATAATTTTGATGATATTATGTAGGGACGGGACTTTAATTTTTTTTAGCTATATCCGATTGTTTGCTATATCCGATTGTTCGCTATATATCCGAGTTCGCTATATCCGTGTTCTACTGTACTATATTTATCACAGATAAGATTCGACTCGGCTAACATCCATTTTGGGAAAATATTTTTTAAAGGCACTATTATATATGAAATGTGAAAGAAAAACATCATCATATGAATTCTTTTAATTAATCCTTTAATCATAAATTTTACATCATTACCTGACCTTATATATTGAACATTGAACCATGATTATTATATTCCATCAATAAGGTATGAAGAACATGTGCAGCAGTATTCCATTATCTAATATGAACAATACAGTGCTTCATTGCTGAATTTTAATCAATGTACCGGTAGTTAGTATGAACAACACAATACTTGTACTCAGTTTGCTATGAAGAACATATATAGAAAGTAATTCAAGGAACAATATGGAATGACTAATACTGTGCTTTTATCAGTGTACCGGTAGTTCGATCAATATCTCTCAATTTATTGTTGTCGAAATTATTCTTTTTGCTTAATAGTCATTCTGACTAGTGCAATCCCCATGCTTGCTGAATAACTATCCAACTAGCCAAATATATCTACACAGTTGTATCATCTTTGAATTAAACTAGTCCCTCCAACTACCAGTTATTGCATTTACTAGCCCAGAATTCCTTTCACTAGCCATTGGCTATAGAACTAGTGCTAATTTCAAACCCTCATTTATTATGAAGAACAAACACATACATACATATATCCTCTTATAATCCATCATTTGAGTATGAGCAATTTGCACTTATGTCAACTGAAAAACTCCATCAATATGGTATCATGGACATTAAATTTGATATTCCATTATGTAATATTAATCATATTCCAACTATATGAAGTATTGACAACAAAATGAACATATTTAATCCATATGTAGTATGAATGATAACATAATAATCATATCTATCAATGTTACAGTATACGGCAGCCTGATTGATCAAGTGTTGGCCACTTCAGCTGTACTTATTCATGGAGTATTGATTGGGATAGCTTTCCTTTATCTCTTTGTGTTGTATATACCGGTAGTAGTGAAGTGCAACAGACAAGATGAAGAACTTGTTGCTTCTGGATATATACCTGTTGGTCAGACATGCTGGAATTGTACTGGAGAAAATTGATGAAGTAGTACAGTTTCGAAATTAGCACTAGTCCGGTAGCCCATGGCTAGTGAAAAAGATGCTGGGCTAGTATAGAGCAGTCATTGGTAGTCCGAAAGGACTAGTTAGATTTAAGGAAAATATGATTATATCGGTGTATTTGGCTAGTCAGAATATCTTTAGGCTAGTGCTCACAGGAATGCACTCAAAGTCCGAATGGCTAGTACCCCAATAGGACTAATTTCGACACCTGTAGTATCAAACACTGACAGTTTTATTTTCTTGTTCATGGATTTGTCAACTTATTGATTTGGATATTTTAATGTTTGTCCAGTTACACCTTTGTTGTGCTTTATTTACTCAGATACATGTTCCAAGTTCGATACATGAGCTTCTGGCATTTTCCCTTTGTGTTCTTTTCATTTGTTATTTTGCATTTGGTATGTATATTATCGACTCTAGTTTGTGATGTCAGCTCACAATGAGCAAGCCTCAAGCAGTAGAACTTGTGTAATGAATGTCAATATTTGAATGATTGTTTAAAATATTTGAAAATGTCATAGTGACCTTAAAATAGCATTGAGCTTCCTATCAAGTATTATGGCAATGAAGAATGCTTGAAAAAGAAGGCAGTCAAGAATTTGCCAGTTTTGACGGTATCTAGGCATCGAAGAACTGATAGGTATACAGTTATCATAAAGCGATAATTTGTTTTTTAAATATATCTGTCACCATTCACCAAACACTATTCAAAATAAAATGCTATGATCTGATTTAAGAAAACAGTCTCTAAATATCTATTAACCGTTTTTCGAAATCCACAGGCACCAATAACTCCAATTGTTTGGAGAAAAAAAAATCCAGCAGTAATAAGATAGCTATAAACAGTTTTTGAGAAAATCATCAGTCATTAAAATAGCTATTAACAGTTTTGAGAAATTCATTAGCCACTAAAACGCTTTAAACAGTTTTTAAGAAAAACATCAGTCAGTGACTTAGTCAAAAAAAAAGCTAAAATCAGTTTTGATTAATACATCAGTCAAAAAAGCTTTCAAACATTTTGAGAAATTTATCAGTTTTGTGTTCAGAGTCACCCAATAGTTTGGAGGAATGTTGAGGCCTTGGACCAGACTCCTGAACTTCATGTTAAAGAGGGTCTGCGGCTAGGGCTGTACTCGTGTATAAGACCGCTCGGGTCAGCCTGCCTGCTAACGAGCTTCGCTGCTGAGACGGTGAGCTGAGAAGGGTGTAGGCTTCGCTTCTCAGCGGGGGATTTCCCCCGCGCGAGTCGAGATTTGTTGATAATATGAGAGGGTCGTCATTCTGTAGCAGCAATGTCAACTGACTCCCCAATGGTGGCCGTAAATATGAAAGAATTCATTTGAGTGCATAATGAAAAGGGACTTGTCCTGATGCCAAATTGACAATGCAATGCATACATCGCTTTACGACCAAGATCAAAATAAGGCTATTCAATATTTGCCATACATCTTCCCGATACTCAAATATTTGAACAATGTAGATGTTTTAAGTAACTTGTCATTTATTAGCAAAATGATAGAAAAGAAAATTAACAATGGATTCATTTCGAACATAATAAATACTGCAGAGCTCCATATAAGCTGCGTTTTTGCGAATTATACGCAAAGGAAAAGTTAAACTACGCAAGAAAAATAATTGTCTGCGTCCTATAGAAAAGCACTAAATATTGCTGTTTACGCTACTCACAAATAACAGTGCATATTTACCCAATACAACTCAATCAGTTTGCGTATCCTTCCAATTACACCAATCGAAATGGCTACGAGAAGATCTCAATTTTGAAGACACTGATACAAAATTAAAAACGGAAATTTGCCACTCGAATGAAACACTGACCTATTGGTTGCCAGTTGTGTGGGGAGTTTGAAGGCTACTTGATGATCAAAACTTTACCGTTACCGTCTAGCCTAGGATTTTCGTCTTTGTTTTCAGAATAATGACTCTAGAATGTTTGTAAAACTTGCCTTTCTATATTTACAAAGCTAGGCTATTAGTAGACAAATGATAATCATAATTTATTAATTTTGCTAACGGTGATTCAAGAACAAAAACAAACTTTCCCATCCTGAACTCAATCAGTCATTTTCGTATGGTTTTTAAGATTAATTTTTATATGTGACAGGGGATCTTAGTGAATAAAACACCCCCTTATTTTTATCTTGTTTGAAACCTCGAATGTTCTGCTGTTTCTTGGTCAATCAGAGCGAAAGTAAAGTTTTTTTCGTCAGCTATTATGTTTAGATAATTGGTGGCCTTGCTATAAAAAGATCACTCAAAATTCGGGTAAATACCTACATAGGCAAAAGCTTATTTGGAGCTTTGAAATACACAATATATTAGGCTATCCGGTGCTGAATTCCTTTATCAGTCTAGAAGTCTTCTCATGCATGCCAAGACCGGCAGTTCTAAATAACATGTGTTATCTAATAGGTTATAATTAATCAGTCAGCCACAATAAAGCACAGCTGTCCTCAGAACAGGAAATGATCGGTCATATCAATTAACATAACGTAACATCAATTATGTTTATAGTACTTACAAGGTCTGGTTCAAACAATCACTGCAATCTCGTTCCACCTCCCTGGCTGCAGTTGACGAGCAGGAATAAACAAAAGATATATGTCGGTGTCATTGACCACCATAATTTTAAACCGTAAATAACCCCCCCCCCCCCCCCCCCCGTCTTCCTGCTGAAGATCCAAATCGGTCAAACTTGTGGTCGCCCCAGCATTTGTATTTATAAGATGAAAAAGTAATACTTTCGGAAAACTAGTTGATTATAATACAGAAGAATTAGAAAATAATAGGAGGAAAGAAATGTTTTTTTGTGGGTTTGGTTGTCAACTTATAGCTCAAGATAAAATAAACGAGGCGGAATACCTCCATTTTGGTTACCAACATGATGTAAAGTGTAAATGTTCCATTACATTATTATCTCGGTATTTACTGTAGGGTGTTATATTCAGTTCAGCTCATCACTACATTACTAATGTTTACCATCCAGGTTGCTCCCCCCCCCCCGGTTTGTGTGAACACAATCACAGAATAATAATTATTGTTACAATAAAATGTTAAAATATGTTATGTGCACCGAATAATGTGTGTACATCCGACGGCACAGGTCGGATCGTATCTGTTGAAGCAATTTGTCCGAGAGAATACAGGCTCGTAGCATGTAGTTATAGGAATCATTTTACATTTTTTTTCCATACGTCCATTCTTTTCACAATCAGTGTATATGAATTGCATTTGCCTTTAAATAGTAAATGATTACACAATATAAAGAACCTTTCAAAATACACATTTCAATAATGTGTGTTCATTTGATAATTCTTAAAAAAAATGTGTAGAAGTTTTGTTTTGACATGATAAGTATGTTTCCAATACAGCAAAAAAAATTGAATAAAAATATCCATGACAGTTTTCTTCCCTGCTATATAAAAAGTAGGATCGTTGTAAAACATTTTAGGTTGCATTGAAATTATCTCAGCTTGAAGTACATAATTCAAATAAAAGTATTTGACTAATATTAAATAAATGCCATTAGATTTACATCATAATGCGCATAAAAATGTAAATTTTATGTATATTTGTTCCCGTCGATCCCTAGGTAACCAATGGAAATTTAAGTTAAATTATGATATTGTAGCCCAAATTATTCTTCATAAATGCGTTTTATACTAGTTTACGATAGCAATCAAAACTATTTAGACTACACTATAATAACTAATAGTCAATGGAAATATCGTAAAGCGGCGAATTCTTTTTGAATTATGTACTGTACCTGCACTGACACATGCACCTTTGCAACTGTTCATAAATGTTGATTTTGAAGCGTCTCTTCTCGTGACCGTTTCCCGAATACCACGCATTTTTGCCGAGTCTGACCACCTCCCAATTTCTTAAGAGTTTGGCGAAAATTAAAAAACGGGTTCATAATTATACACCTTTGACGCTTTTAAGTATTTCGAAATTAAACTCATGATCACTGTCAAAGTTATTGAGATGACTCAATCTTGATTGAATAATCTCCTGTGTACTCATAAAAGATTACACACTGAAGTGTTTAGTTATAAAAGCAACTCATTGTCTAAGAGCTGATTCAATCAATCGACGACAATTAACCCCAGGGTTTTCATTAGAAACCGGCGACCGGCGCAAACGGACGGTTACTTTGAATGTTGCGCCGGTTACTTTTGCCAGAGCTTTGACAAATGTACAATAATTTTTATTTTGACATATTTTCACTTGTTTCTCAGATAAAATAAATCGTAGATGTCCATGTCATTTCGTTTTGAATTACGATAGATCTACTTGGCCTATATCTATAATAACAAATACAGAGTTCCTTCCCTTAGAATTATTCCCATGCTCACTGAGGGGCTTGGTGAAAGTCTTCAACGCCCCGAATAAGTATAATAACGTAATATAATATGTACGCATGCGCACTGATTACATCCGTGTAAATCATGGTCGATCTGCAGTCACAATTTGTGAAATGAAGAAGCGGTCCCAAGCGTCCGTGCTCGATTTTTTCGGGCGACAGGCCAAGAAATTAGTCACAGGTACGTATTTGTGAATTTGTATCTTTATTTTGACGAAAATTATGAGATATTTCGTGGAGATGTACGTAATTGCGACATATCTTCGCTCACTCAAATACCACGTGTATCTATTTTTAGAAGCTAAACACGCGAATGTTTCAGATTAAACATGTGACATTGTCATCATATTATAACCTGTAATAGGCTATATTTTGCCATTCTTTAGTCTTTTTGACATACGCAAACGTAATATTTCAATACGATTTAATGCAAAGTTTTTTTCGAAATAGGCTGGATCTAGATGGTATGTATATACTGCACTCCCAGTACGTTTCATTCATTTCTAGTAGTAATTTCTAGGACACTTTGCTTTAGTCTTTCTTTCGCTTTTGGTGTGGTCTCGTAGTACTTTTCTATTCAGCATTTACTCTCATATTATTTAATACTGTGCTGAAAATAGTTTCAATATTGAGATTTTTTTCAGTAGTTAGATTTACTTCAATTTTGTTTTGATTTTAATCTTGGATCAGATGATGATTGTGAATCACAGAGCTACAGATAACTTTTTGGGTGATTGGGTAAGCTTGTGTTCAGCTCAATTGGGTATTCAAATTTTCCTTTGAGTAACCATACTGACACTGATACTACCTGTTATGCAAGCTTCGATTTGACATTGCTTTGTTTATCAATTAACTTAATTTGTTTTGTTTTTTGGAAAATTGTAGGGTACTTTACCCAGTGGAAAAAACAGTTATTGGGTTTTCACCAAAATTATTGGGTAATTAAAGCTAAAAAGCAGCTTAACTGTAGCTCTGGGATCAGATGATGAATTTGATGATAAATCGAATGAAATGTTGAAAGATGATAAATAATTAGTGAAGTGCTTATTATTCAGGGGCAGAATTAAGAGATAATATTGACTATACATCCTTTTGGATACCATGTGCCAATGAATGGCTGTGTTGCTGCAGGGGATATTCTGCTCTGCAAGTACTCTTACTGTTTTATGATCCTATGTGCCAATGAATGGCTGTGTTGCTGCAGGGGATATTCTGCTCTGCAAGTACTCTTACTGTTTTATGATCCTATGTGCCAATGGATTGCTGTGTTGCTGCAGGGGATATTCTGCTCTCCAAGTACTCTTACTGTTTTATGATCCTATGTGCCAATGAATGGCTGTGTTGCTGCAGGGGATATTCTGCTCTGCAAGTACTCTTACTGTTTTATGATCCTATGTGCCAATGGATTGCTGTGTTGCTGCAGGGGATATTCTGCTCTGCAAGTACTCTTACTGTTTTATGATCCTATGTGCCAATGGATTGCTGTGTTGCTGCAGGGGATATTCTGCTCTGCAAGTACTCTTACTGTTTTATGATCCTATGTGCCAATGGATTGCTGTGTTGCTGCAGGGGATATTCTGCTCTGCAAGTACTCTTACTGTTTTATGATCCTATGTGCCAATGGATTGCTGTGTTGCTGCAGGGGATATTCTGCTCTGCAAGCACTCCTATGTGCCAAATTGCCAATGGACATCCTGTACAATGTTATTCTTTGTTACTGAGTACATGCGAAAGCCCATCATGTGCCATGAATTGATGTGTTAAAAGATTTAAATTTTTATAATATTGTGCCATGATATTTGCTAAATGTATAACTGACTAACACTGAGCAGTGAGTTTCTGTGTGATAGCTATGATCTTTGCATATATTTCAAAATTCATATGTCATTGAATGTCATTGGAAATGTGATGGTACCCATGTGACATTGGACAAATATGATCTTTTCTATTGAAAGTGATTGAATGTTGTGGTGCTTCCACATTTGAACCCATGTGCCAATGAATTACCAGTTGATGTGTTGGGAGATCCATATCATAGACTGCTAGTGCATGCTTTTTATATGTGTCAATGAAATTGAATTTTTGGACAATGTTCTTAATATAAAAAGTAATGAAATCTTTTCTCAGTTTATTAAAATGAATGACTTCAAACTTCATTATCAAGATATTTTTTATTATTATAAACTTCTCTGAAATGAAAATGAAACATGAGCAACTTGACATATTTCACTTGTCCAAATATGCATGAAGATTAACAAAAAGTGTCTCAGATGTCACCAAATGGAGTTAAAAATTCCAAAATTTTCCGGGGGAGGCCCCCCGTACCCCCACCTATGGGAGGGCGCACCCTCCCATACCCTCCCCCCGGACGCGCTATGCTTGTCCGGGATGACCCCATCGGGGTCATGGGCCTGTAACTCATACTGTTAAGCCTGTTACTTATAAATCTAATGAAAACCCTGAACCCTATCAAGCCCCTTGCGATGACGAGCTCTAAGCTCCTTACCGCGTTGGTTTTCATTAGCCCTGCGCTGAGCTGAGCTAGCCGACTTGCTAACGAGCTAAGGAAGCCTCAGTCGATAAGTATGAGACACATTTTTATCCTCGACGTAGTCCCGCTTTAAGATGTGACACCGGTCGCTCCCACATCACTCAATCTTCTCTACCCAGGATTCCTCTGTGCAGCATGCAACAATCAATGTACGCTACTTGTCTGTCTGTCTGTCTGTCTGTCTGTCTGTCTGTCTGCATCTGGGCAGTGGGAATCAATAGGTCTCCTGTTATCGCCTTCTTCTAATGGCCTTTCTTTAATTGGTAAAAAATGCATTGGTAAAAGCTTGTGGCCTGCTTTGGGTCACAAGTATCAATGGATTTCCTGGTGCTGTTGTTGTGTTAGCCTTTCTTTAATATGATGTTGTTAAAAGGCTTTAGAAAGGTCTTCATTGTATATCATAATGAATCAAGCGGTATGCTTTTCACAGCAATTGTTCTTTTGGACTTTCTTTTAGTACAATGTCGTTGATTCCTGCAATGTTTAAAAACTATATAAAGGTCTTCATTGTTCGCAATGAACCAAGTGGTATCGGCTTTTCAAAGTTATTGTTCTGTTCGACCTATACTTTTAATATAATCAAATTTCTGTTAGATTTCTGCAAAGGTAATTTAAAGCTTGTCTGCATTTGGTCACATTAAAATTTCCTGGTTTCATTCTTCTGTTGGCGTTCTGTAATATATCGCATTAAATGGTTTTGGTTCCAACAATTGTAAAAGTTAGTGACTCGATCACTCTGCAATTGGAGTGAATGGTCCGCCTTCAGAGTGGTTTTATCATTTGGCACTTCCTCCTATGACAGTGTGCCAATGGATAAATGGGTCTACTTTTCATAGTGTCATTGTACCAATGACCTTTCTTTAGCATGATGGTGTTATATTCTTTGATGGTAAAAAGTATGTTGTATGCTTTGAGCCACAATGGATAAATGGGTCTGCTTTTAATAGTGCCAGTGTTCCAATGGTCTTTCTTTAATGTGGTGGTGTTATATTCCTTAATGGTAAGAAGCGTGTGGTCTGCTTTGGGTCACAATTAATCAATGGGTCTGCCTTTCATAGTGCCATTGTTCTAATTGCTTTTCCAATACAGGTGATAAATAGCAGAATTATGTTATGTGGACCATTGGGTCACTAGGAAGGGTCAATTATTCAAGTTGTTCCCTTTGAGGAAACCTGATGCTTGCAAACTCATTCAGCAATGGTTACTATGAAACTGTTTGTTTTCTTGTGACAGTGTCTTTGCTTCATTGATCTTCCTTGTTGTTGAATGTAAATCATTATATTAATTACAATCTCAGTAAATAGACAATCATATGTTTTCTTTAAACTTTAAGGAGTTATTTGGTTTCTTTATAATGATAACCCAAACATATAAACTTAGATATACTGATGCCATTAGGAAGGTGATCAAATGTAGTATTGTTATATTTGGAGTCACAGTGTGTGCAATAAGGCACCTACTTGTATTTTTTAACCAAGACCCTTGCAGGATTTAAACCAACAACCCCAGAGTCAGGTAAAACTGCCAGCAATGACCATTCCTGCAGCTAACCAACTAGTCCAACTAGTCCATTTCCTGCAGCTAACTAACTAGTCCAACTAGTCCATTTCCTGCAGCTAACTAACTAGTCCAACTAGTCCATTTCCTGCAGCTAACCAACTAGTCCATTTCCTGCAGCTAACTAACTAGTCCAACTAGTCCATTTCCTGCAGCTAACTAACTAGTCCAACTAGTCCATTTCCTGCAGCTAACTAACTAGTCCATTTCCTGCAGCTAACTAACTAGTCCATTTCCTGCAGCTAACCAACTAGTCCATTTCCTGCAGCTAACTAACTAGTCCATTTCCTGCAGCTAACCAACTAGTCCATTTCCTGCAGCTAACTAACTAGTCCAACTAGTCCATTTCCTGCAGCTAACCAACTAGTCCATTTCCTGCAGCTAACTAACTAGTCCAACTAGTCCATTTCCTGCAGCTAACCAACTAGTCCATTTCCTGCAGCTAACTAACTAGTCCAACTAGTCCATTTCCTGCAGCTAACCAACTAGTCCATTTCCTGCAGCTAACTAACTAGTCCAACTAGTCCATTTCCTGCAGCTAACTAACTAGTCCAACTAGTCCATTTCCTGCAGCTAACTAACTAGTCCATTTCCTGCAGCTAACCAACTAGTCCATTTCCTGCAGCTAACTAACTAGTCCAACTAGTCCATTTCCTGCAGCTAACTAACTAGTCCAACTAGTCCATTTCCTGCAGCTAACCAACTAGTCCATTTCCTGCAGCTAACCAACTAGTCTGTCTTGCAATCCACAAAACTGGAGGTCCGACAAGTTGTAGTAATGCTGTTGTAACTCTTCATTCATACCCCTCCTTTATATTTTGATTGCACATGGTATTCAAGATAAATGTCATTTAGATAGTGAACAAAAGAGACATGTTATATTTTATTTCACCCTATATCACAACATACAAACTGTCATGTTCCTGAAGGCATTTCCCTAAGAAATGTATTAAGGAGAAAAATGTCATTGGTGTGTCTTCTAGGAATCAATAGGTCTTCTTGTTGTGGTGTCTTTGTTCTGTTGGCCTCTCCTGAGATAAATGATGGTTAAATGCTTTAAGGGGTAATGTCATGCAACGGCTCACTAAGACGAAGGAAAGACCTGATATCGTTGTTACCTCGTCTTCTCTTGTGATTTGATTCATGAGAATCGTGTTGGATATCTTCTGTCCTGCAGGGGATCACTAGCAATAGATTGTCCTTCTGTTAGGCTTTCCTTGTTTCAGTGATGTATTTCATGCTTTCTTTTTCACTGTATGTAATCAGGTTTGTGGCTGATTTAAGTTTTGTGACTATGTGTGTAAACTTACATTCTTATGTCTTCTGTTATTGGCATTTTAGAAGTTGGTATGACAGAAATTTTCTGGAGTTTCAAATTCTTTGTTGTAAAGAGATGCGATGTTTCTGTGTAAATACCAACCCTGTTAACAACCTATTGCTTCTGAGTATTAGAAGAAGTTGTAAATCCTTATAATTTCTACTTCTTCACATTCTAAAAGTCATGTATAAGAATTATGTTAGATAGCAAGATATGCTTTATCTTTCATAGGGTTGCAAGAATGTCAATGAACCACTAATCGAATATTTACATACAGTAATACCTAGCGACTCTGAAGAGTCAACAGAGTTCAGTCTAGTATTAAGTTTGACTTGGTCATTATGTTGAAATGTTCCCTCATATACCCTTTTTGTGATTATTATGTAGTATCTTACAGTCAATCATTTATGCTCAAGGAATGTTGTTATGTTGCCTGAGTGTCATGGTGTTATGGTTGTTGGGTAGGGTTAGAGATAAAGCAGTGCAGTAACATGTCTGAATGTATTCAAGAGGTTGAATTGGAATTGAAAAATCCTTCTGATATTACTCACCAAAAATCTTACACAAATTTCAAATTGACAGATTTCCCGCTTGAAGTAAAAATCTGGCTACGGAAAAGAAGGGACATAGACAGCTTATATTCATGTACATTTGATTCAAGTTGATTCCCCATTCCCTTTGTGAAAAAATATGGAGAAACAGTCTCAACTTTAAATGTAAACTTTGGAATTTGGTTAGTCTCTTTTCTTTAAAGGGGAAGATATTCTGAATAGCTGTCAAATTGCTCACAGCATGTCAACCCTTCTCATTCACACTGTAACAGTGTCCGTTTGGTTCTCTGATGTGTCAAAACAGACTTATATCATATTTATAAGAGGGCCAGAAGGCGCAGTTGCTAGAATGTTCGGCTAAGGATCACAAGGTTTTGGGTTTGAATTCTGCCATGGGCTCGGCAACCTTGTCTGCAGTAAAGAACTGCTCTACATGCAGTAAGGTTTTGGTGCAATGCTATACTGAATTTCAGTGTAGTACCACCATCGTTTGCTAGTTCCAGTCAATGCTTGCAGGTTTCACCGCAATGCATAGTCACAATAGTGTTGGGGGCTTTCTCCCTGCAATATAACTAGCAGCTGTGGTGTAAGTGAAATACTCTTGAAAGCGACGTTGAACCCCAAATCACCTAACGTCACCTCTCTTTAAAAGCGAAGTTGTATTACAGACGAAAAATTGCTGACGGCATGTTAAACACTATGTTCACTCACACTGTGAAAGTGTCCCTGTTTTGACTCTCTGAATGTGTGAAACAGACTTTTACCATATATAGAGCAAATTCAAAGTATCAGTCAGTCAGCTAGAGGGAAGAGGAAGGAAGTGTCCTCTGCTAGGTACTTGACAAGATCTACTGATAGTCCATCCACTTGTTGACAGCTTGTTGCACTCTGTTACACTTACAGAACAGCAAACTCATCTTTCCTGCATAACACATCCTGAATACAAAGTTTATCTCACCTTCAGCAGGTTGATAATAAGGTCACTGGTTTTCAAAATGGTTAAATGTAGGATTTTATCAAATATTTATCAAAAAGAGTGAAACGTTTGTGAAATTGATTTTTTTTAGACTCTTAACTTCCTAACTTTTTAACTCATTTACAAAATATACCCCAATCATAACTACATCATAATTTATTTTTCAAATTCCATTTGAAGAAGAAACAAAGTATTGAAGGATATTTGAAGAATTTCTACTGTATTCAATTTATAGAAGTTTTGTATCAATTGGAAAATTCATTTTTGATGTTAAATCATTCACAAATTTTGTAAACATTATTTTACATGAAGAAAATTTATTACCTTTCTGGAAAAATCAAATGATGAGATTAAGTTTCCATAATTCTGTTACCTAACCATTGTGACAGCAATATCAACATTCTCATAACTTGAAGCACATTAATTTCTCACAACTGAAAACTATAATGATGTCATATTTGCAAATAGCAGTTTCATCACACTCATTTAATAAGAATAACATTGCAGTAATCAAGTGTGAATTCTAAACCCTTCACAAAAATAATTTGCAAGCTAAATAATTCTGTAAGGCAGTACATGTATTTGCGACAGTCGTTTCCCTTCTGAATGTAAAAGTAACTAATTGTAGGACATTGTATTTGTTTTATTGACAATCAGGGAAACAGGTGAGTTATCAATGACAGCCGTCCATTATAGTAGATATCACATATGAATAGGTGACAAATTTATTGCACTTGAATTAGATGGAGGCTATGATAACTTCCCTTGTATAATATTTCTCACTTCAGTCTATGAGAGTTCGGTTGCCATGGTCCATTCTCTAGTATCGCATCTGTGGCACAGTGGCAGCTGGTGACTAACGCTAAGTTTCACTCTCGGAAAATAATTATTCTCAAAAAAGTTTTTTTCTTTTGAATATGAGAAAGGAGGCTCAGAGAATTGGGTATCTCAATTCACTGCAGATCTAGACTTGCTCTTCAGGAGGTTGTGCTTCCTAAATATGATGAACGACAGTCTTAGCGTTAGACTAGTTACTACTTTAAAACCTAAAATATTTACTAAACAATTATTAATAAGCATCATTTTGGCAATTACATATTTAAAATGTTCATTTTTAATCCAATATTAAATTTGATTCAAAATTATATACGTCTTGAATGTGTTGACACACTTTTCAGTCAGTTTTCATCCCAGTGGTAGATCCCTTCAGTGAATGGGAGGGCTTTGTACCCCCAGATAATACCCAGGCAGGAGGGCCATTATCTGGGTGACAAAGAATGCCCCTGTCCTTGGAATCCACCCTCCCCCATAGACGATTCCTCAGGCATTCTTTGATGTCAATTAAAGCCCTTGCAAGGGATCCTTCTCTTGACCGTTACCCATGGCTCATTATATGAACTATGAATCTCTACAATACCAGTATTGAAAGTTGGTGTGGTATTTCAATTTATTTTGTTGAGTATACAATGCATGTGATTTTTCAGCGCAGGTAATTTTCTTTTTCAAAGCAATTTTATTTGTATTCCTGTTTTGGAATTTATACTTTAAATACTGATATCAGTTATAAGTCTGACAATAAGATTAATTGTTGCATGAATAGGCAATTATACCAGAGTTTACAGTATAGCATCACAATTTTCCAGCATTATAGCTCTTCATAGTATGCTTTGGAAATAATACACCACACTGCCTTACTTTTTCATGACACTTATCATGAGAGTTTGTATTTGAGTGATCAAATTACTGTTGTGACCATGAAGAAAGGAACTATAATCATTTGAGCACAAATTATTTGAAAAGAGCTGCCACTCAGGTACTTGAGATATCTAAAGCTTTGATATCAGTTGAAATTTTTGGGTTTTCTTGCTGTAAATGAGAGCGGTTGGGTTAAATCTGGAAAAAAATTTTTTTTCTTCAGATTATCATGATACAAACTTTGCTTCAATCTTAAAGGGGCAGTAGCACGTTTTTTAGGGGGGAATATAAGGTGATGTCAGGAAAATGAAAATAAGTTGTTCCAATTGAAAGACAATGTATTAAAATTAAATGAAGCAGTAATAAGTTCAGCCTTGCAATTCCTTTTTCTTTCACAAAATGAATTAAAGGTGTTCACACAAAAATGGCTGCCAATGAACTTTATGTGAATCTTTATAATTTGTTCTCTGGCTATGGACGATTGGTTTGTTTAATTAGATTTTTGACACTATCAAAATAATACATTTAGCATTAACAAACAATTATCAGTGAAAATTTAAAAAATTTAAAAAATAGAAAATTATCAAAAAACGTGCTACTGCCCCTTTAAAGATTTCAAATGATTATCAAATGATCTGAATGAAACATATTGCAAATGTTCAAATGACATTTTATGACCTTATGATCGTTTAGAAGTTAAACAAAGAGGTAGTTTGCCATAAAAACTAACTGTCAGCTCTGAATTATTAATGTCTATTGAACTGTTTAAATGCCTTATACTTTCTTTCAATCTTAATGGGATAGATGAACCTGTTTTGAACATCCATTCCCATTGAACAAGAAGAAAATCGCTGCATTTATATAATAGGGTAAAGATATTTTGCAGTTAAAGAATAGAACAAAATTTTTCCAATCTATCCCATTAAGGCGACAGTATGCCATGAGTTAGTGAGAAAACCTTTAATTCACTCAATAGATAAGGTAACAAGTTTCATGCTTAGCCAATCTGAATCAAACATATTAGCCCATAGAACAATTAGAAATTATGATTTTTCATTTACATAAAATATTTAAAAACTTTTTTTAAGATCTTAGTGAAATCCAATATATATATACCGTCTGATTTAAGGTCTATCACAAGGTTGAGTTTTAACACCAGTTAAATATTATATAGTTCAAATTAATCAACAGTTTTCATACTATATTTGTAATCCTCAGCCAAACAAATAACCAGCAGTAGCATGTATTTCAAGCAAGATGATATCGACACTAATCAATATCAACCAGCTGGCAGTTATCCCTATGTAACACACAGTGTGTTTGTGCTATATACACTGCTTATCATCCATCTCTATACAAACAGCACAGTATGAATCCAGTAAGATGGGGTCCAATATTGATTTATACTCCCATTTGTAATGTCAGCTTTCATAAATCCAGTTATTTTGGTCCTGTAATTATATATCTTAACATAAACAGAGGAGTAAAATATCACGTTTAGTTTGTCAACATTTATGGACATTACTTTCCTTTTCAAAACTATGTGGCTGATTTTCTTTACAAAAACTGAATTATGTTGACGCAGATTAATGAAATTATTAAAAGTTCTTCTGTAAGCATTATTTGAATTTAAATAAAAGCAAGCATTTATTGCAAAACATGAAAATTAGAATTTGATATCCTAAACTTTTAGATGAATTAATACGATAAAATGACAAGATACTTTTTCTTGTTGATAATGCTTAATTATTTTAAGAACAAAAATGTATTTCTCTTTCCTTGTTTGTATTCTTTAAGTGTTAGATGAGATTGAAGTGTAAGACTCAGTGAGTGCTCAGTGAGGTTCAGATTGTTATGTTACCACTCCCATATTAGCTAGGTTCTCAATGAACACTAAGAGGATGTGCTCCTATCTGGAAACCTCTGTTTGACAAGCAAATAAGCCTGTCGCTCCGTCTCTGTGTGATATTTCTACTTACCTTTAACTCTTATTTAAAGTATTAGATGTCACATTTTGTGATTTTCAAATTCGATTACCAACAGCAACTTCTTTTAAATTTTTTTATGGCAAATGACACTTTAATTTAAACACAAATTTAGTAGTCGATAGTTCCTGAGACTGAGCAATTACTGAGGATCTGTGTATCATGATCAATGATCAGATATACCGTTATGTTCTGCTAAAAAGTCAACATCTTTTGAAAAGAGAATGCCCTCTTACTCTGAAAATAGGGTATCATGATGTATATTGTATTTAATCCAATAACTAATACTGTGAAACTTAAAATGACATAACACCACTGTAGATTGATCACGTATGGTAGCATCACACTAAGAGAATGATATCTCGAATGTTGGAACAGAGGTCTAGGCAAGTCTACGCCAGTGAGTGAGGTGAGGTAGATGTTTGTATAGATGTGTCAGGGCTCACAAACAGTACAAGTGGAGGAATGTGAACTTACAAGTGTACACAGTACATGCTCTCTACCTTGCGCAATCCCTTCTGGCGTATTTTGTAGAGGAAGCTTGTGATGACGTCTTGATAAATATTTCAGTTTTGAGGTTATTTTGAGTTTTGCAATCAACCCTTACACAAAATCACTGGTTATATATTTCAATACAAGCTTGACATAAAATTTTGGTATCACTTTATGCCACCTTTTCTTTCTTACTCACATTTTCCTTTGTGAGTCCCTAAAAGATTACTCTGTAATTTCTTCTAATAAGCGCCGAGGGGTCAACAGGTGTTGAAACAATAAGCGACCGGGTGCTTATTAGAGGAAATATGGTATTTCTCTGGACATTGCGCCACTTATACACTCATTGCACCACTGATAAGATCATTGTAACATCTATTGCATCGCCTTTACAGACTCGTCTGAACTATAGAAGTGTTCTATAAAACTTGCATCAAACCAATGAAGAAAATCAAATCATTTCATTGATTATCAATGGAACATCATTAATTAACCGATTAGTTAGTGGCCTCAGAAAGCTATTTCAGTTACACTGGTGAGACGTTGCACCGAGTCTGTTTGCAGCGTGACATCGCCTGTGTGACATCAATACCTGTCAACTATCAGGGTACATAACTGCAGGCGCTGTTGTCTAGCTTCAGTGGTCTCAGGGAGGATCTGTCATAGTCAGACCTTTACTGTCGGTGTTACATGCAGGTCTCAGAATCTGCTAATGGTGAAATAGTGTTATAAGCTGGTGGAAACAAACCAGCAGCGCCATTGAAGCAACTACGGAATTTAACAACATGGAACCTGGAAAAGTCATGGAAAATTGAAATTATGTTACCAGACCGATCAAGTGAAGCTACTTCAGTCTGTCCAGGACGAAACTAGTCACTCAATAAAGCAATCAGTCCACTGCCCCTTCTAAGCTATTGTTAAGGTCACCCCTGTCATTTTCAACTTCACAAAAAAAGGTTTTTGGTTTGAAAAGGAATTTTAGACCTTCCAATAATTAATTAGTTTTGTGGTTTGAAATCATGTTTTCTTCTCAAATTGTCAAATTGAGTGTTTGCCCTATAAATAAACTGGTAGCATATAATGGCATAACTCTGCAATTGCAAGATGGTCTTACATTGAAGTTTCCATTTCCCAAAGAGAATATCAAGGGTCTGAAAAGGAGTTATAGAGCGGTTTTATGATTGTCAAGTTTCTCCTTTTCAAACGCTGTTTTTACCCTGTAATGGGGAACTATTAGCTCTTTACTATTCTCAGTATCCCGATAGTATTGTATAGTAGAATTCATCTTTGAGCTGTTGTATTAGCAATATTCCTGAATGCTAAATGAAAATGTTACAGCCCATAAAACAGTAGTTATAAATAATCAACAAAAAGTAGATTCTACATAATAGATGTACTTTCAGATTAATCAAAATGTTTTATGCTTGGGATTTTAATTGATAGAACAAAATGAAGGAATGCTTGAATATTCTGCTATTTTGATTCTGTTGTTTGATAATTGTCCGTGACCTTTCATTCATAAGCGATCAGTTTGAGATATTTATGGTTCATCTAATAGGAAGTGAAATATGATTATAAATTATAATGTCAAGTACTTGGAATATAATGGAAATGACTAATGACTGTAAACTCTCAAGATTTAAGTAGAAGATTCTCACTTTTTCCGATAAGTCTACCATTATTTAAAGAACATAAGCAATTTGTTTTGACTTTCAACCACCATAAAGTAGAGTTTAGTTTCTATTATGACATCTTAGAATAATGCAACCAAATGGGTTTTAAACATTTTGAAACACATTTCTGTATTGATTGAAATAAAATGATTTGATTCGTTCTCAAGTTAAAATAATCATGTACCGGTAGATTTTAAAGTTAATTCAATCTTTTTGAGCAAGTTAGGAATTTAATGGAATGGTTTATTTGTTTGATAATGTTCATTATCATCAATTATTTTAAAGACATTTTAGAAGTTTGAAATTTAAAGAAGACAAGTAAATGAAGAAGGTTACCCTCCATAAAACTTATTGTCTTCTTGGTTATTATTATCATTCTCTTGCTATTTTTTAAATAAATTCCAGGTTTTTTTTCACTCACATTACAACTCACTATCCTTGACAAAATATGTTTTTCATGTGTTTCCATTTTTTAATATTTACCAATTTTTTTCCCCCAAAGTTCAACAACATGTTTTTGAGATTAAGTTTTTCCTCTAGAGTAAAATCCCTCTCCATGATTTTAACACAAACTAAGATAAATCGATTTCATTTGAAACCGTGCCCCTTTTCAATTCCAATCAATTTCGTTCTTCTCAGCTTGCTTTGACTTTCCAACCTCTTGGCTGTCCATGATTTGAATTCAGTTTGGCCTCAAGAGGTCCGTTTCAATTTCTCTCTTGTTTTTAGTAGCAGTGGTTGTGATGGATTTCACCCTCGATTCCTCTCTGATAGATTTCATGGCTTTCTTCCAATCCTGAATATGGTCCCAGTACGCAAAGATAAGCACAAAACAATTGAAAAACTGTACAATATGTATAGCTTTACCCCCCAAAAAAATAAATCAATTTATAGCAGAATCTTGCAGGAGAAAAAAGAATAAAAGTTGAAAACATTTTGATTCAATTGTCTGAATTTGAAGTAAAAAAATAAAGATTGATGAGAAGTTTAAATCGATATGATGCTGTTTTCATGCATATAATGTCAGAAATATGCATTTGTAAATTTCAAGATTTGCTTTTGTTTTTCATCTGTCAAGGGTCACAGTGACATTATGGGATTATATCCACATCATCAAAGACTATGTTCATAACAACATTTATGTAAATGTTTCCTCTTAGTTTTTGGAAATATTAATTAATAAACCTAAGATATTGCATCATAACTCAAAAATATGAATAAACCTAAGATATTGCAAGAAAAGATATAACTGTCCCATTCACCTATCAGAATGAAGGCGTAACAAGTATTTTCATGATGGTGAAAAAGTGAAATTTGTATAAAAACAAGGCCTGTCTTAGTTGTGTTGTTGTGGCTATGTACAAGAGTCACTAATACCTCTCTATGTGTTAAGAGAGACAGGGTGTGTCCACTGATTGGGTTAGTGGAAGCTACTGTTGATGGTAATTAGAGGAAATTAGAGCAGTATGAAGTCTCTGTCAGGGGTCTCAGACCGGGCTGTGTCTTTAGTGCTTCTTTCATTAGCTTCGTACCGCAAACCTCACTAACACCTTGGATTGGAAAAGGAAGGGCAATGAATAATAACAATAATACTTTATTACCCCGAAGGGAATTCATGTTGTATCATTACAGAGCTGGTGTACAATAAAAACAAACAACATAGTTACAAGGAATACAAAGAACAACCACAATCATGCGTGTAAATTAAGGAGCATTTAAAAGGCGAACGCTTCAAGGAATGAAAGTATTTTTACCCCTAACAACTTCTTTAATGGTGGTTTCAATTTAGCTTGGCACAACAAACAACAAACAACATCCTTTTTCAAAGCACTAAGGTGATCGTCGTTAGATAGCCTAAGTGCAATGTTAAAGAATAGGGAGCGAAGATCAAGCCTAGTTAGGATTGCTTTGTGAAAGGTTACAATTAACACCCAAGTGATACTTCTTTGATAATTCTTTGAACTTGGTTAAAGACGTTTGATTTCTCAGTTGAATGCTTGTTATATTTCTCTATTAAAGGTTCGAACAGTGGATAAGTTCAAGTCTATCCTGATATTTCCAGTGATTACAAAACGTATGATGTTCCAATGTTGTCAGTGATTTGATACTAGACAGGGGCCACAGGGCCATTTGGTACATTTAATGAAAAAATGTCCCGGTTACAATTTTGAAGTTCACAATTTATATAATGGGCAATGGCATATTGGAAATTATGAAATTTACTAAAAATACTGAAAACGGCCTATTGTCAAAGATGTATTTTCCCTGGTGACCTGTTCCAAATACTCCGGTTCAGATGCCAAAAACAAATTCAATAAATGCCACAATCTCCAAACTTTTTCCTTGATTGATGTGACCATTAGGTAATGAAGAATATTGGAAAGCAGTATGAACCAGCAGAATGTGTTTCTTTATTTGATTCTTCCATAAATCAGCCAGAGCCATGTCAGGTAGAGTTATTTGGTACATTTTGCAAATCGAGATGAAAGACTTGATGTATTTTATCCAATAAGCTCTTTCATTCGGTGCAACAGTTAAAGAGTCGATTGTCTGGCGCCCGGTAGATTTGAACCTACAGTCAACAAACTGCAGTTCTTTAAGTGCTAGCAGCCAAATGTGTGATATATCACTGTGAGCATGGCTGCACAAATGTGTAAAGTTGATTCTCATTATCAAGATTTATTGATTTGTAAATGCTTATCAATAGACTCACTCTCTGGTGTAATTGCTTTGAAATGTAATTTGTAAGTAAAATTTTATTCAATATTCAGCAAAATTCATTGATTTGAATATGCACATTAGTCTACTGCCTCTTGCATGGTCTAACAGGAGTTTTTGTTGGCTTTTGAAGACTTTTCACCCAAGACTTTTGACTTAATAGTTGCACAATCAGCAGACCAGTTATAAATTTATCACGCCTGTCGTTGAAAATCACCTCAGCCCACCTGTTAATTGTTTGCTTAACTCTTAAGAAGAGATCAGCAAACGCATCTAGTTTGTGTAATTTGTAGACACTACACATTGCAGGCCTTTCTTAATGTTTAGAAGAGTTGGTTGATTATGCAAACTGGAAGGCTGTTTGCCATTACATTACTAAAAACCTCTTCATACACTGCACTCTTGCCAAAGCTTCCATGATAATTATGTGATCATGTAACGTATTCCTCTTCAGTCATCAAAGTATACGTGAAAGATTATATGCACTTTGGAACATCATATGCACCAATGATGTGTTAAATTGGATGTGAAAGCATCAGGCATCATACAACAATATCACGGTTTCATGACAGATGTACAGAAACTCTAAACTGGGATATAATCCAGATCATGCATCCTTGTAAGATGAACCTTGTCTGCAGACATCACATAAATCTGTGTCACATTGATACACTAGTGATAATCTCTCGAGAGCTCTGTCCAGAATACCTCGGCCTTTAGGAAATTGTCCCCTCCTTTAGGCTCCGTCAGCCAAATTATCCTCGAGACACCATGGAAAGGTATCGGTCTATAGACTATCTAAGTTGTTAATGTCTAAGCTGACTTATATTCAGTCTCTAATAAGTAATGATACTCACTAGCTATTATTTTAATTAAATATAAAATCGGAGCCTCACATATTTCTCTGCTGATATTGACTCTTCAAGAGGTTTTGTTATGTCAAAATGTTACTAACAACAGTCGGGGTGAGAGACTAAGGTCTAAGTGATAAGTGTATATATACTTATACACAATAGATAAATACACAAAGTAGATACAGGGTTGATGTATAGGATTTGAATGGTTATCGTGGTGAATCTCTTCAAGATATGAGATTCATAGTGATACACATAGTGATGTCAACAATCATCAGTACATTATATACAGTATTTCCCCTAATAAGCGCCAAGTCTCCAATAAGCATCAGGCCGCTTATAATAAGCGCCAGGGTTTTATTGTAGTTGAGAAAATAAGCGCCGAGTTCTAAACATGAATTAATGTCCCTTTGTAAACATTTTACAGATATTCATTGTAAAAGACGGCTTAAAACAATATTCAATTTTCTTTGAAAGAAATTATTATTATATATATAAAGCGCAGGGCCTCTAATAATAAGCTGCCGGATAAAGGGGTACTTAAAGAATAAGCGCCCAGGTGCTTATTAGCAGAAATTCTTTAATTACACAAACAAAATTTGATAATTTTGTAACACAAGCATGATGGTGAAATCATATTCTTATATTTAATCTATTCTTCAAGCTATTGTTCTTGACTGGTCCCCAACAATGTGACCTTTTTGTTTAGCGCCTTCAGAGTATATTTTTCTATGTAGATATTAGGCGCTTTATAAATAGAGATTATTAACAGAGTGTGTTTCCGTATCATTAATATCATATAATAGGAATAAAATTTGTATTATGCGAGCCTTTGGCGAGCATAATACATATATTTTTATTCCTATTATATGATATTAATGATACGGAAACACACGAGGTTAATAATTTCTTTATCATATAATGTCATTTTGAAATAAAAGGGTTTAAACGAAAATATGATTCCCTCTAAAAACATGTTTGACGTAGTTTTTGCGGAGTAATTTCATTTACAATACACCAAGGTGAAGGTCATATTGTCGGCGATATACAGTTGTTAACAGTCTAGAAATATTCCTTCGTGAGGTGATCTTTTCATAGTGATAGAAACGTCTCCTACAATCTATCAACATATTAAGTATATATGGTTTATGCACAAGCAAACTTTTTTTTTTCTTTACAACACAGAATTTGTATGAACCACTTGTCACCGTCGCTACGACAGGGGAAGTAACTCTAACTGCATTTTGAAAAGCTGCATTGTCATTGCAGACTTTACGCCAGTTCAGTTACGGTATCCTTAGACTAAACGCCGATTACTTCGAAGGTGGGATTGTTACGTTTTTTACTACGATACTAGATAATGTGTACTATCACTAGAATATGATTTGTTTTGCTGGTAAGTTGAAAACTGACACGGTCAAAGCGGTGTAGGCCTATGTTACTGTCGAAAATATTGAAGCGCACATTTTGTTCGATAGCCGGTATTTTGTAAGCTGCATATCGTTATTGTTTTGGTGTTAACGGACGATGATTTTTTTTTAAATGCTTCGATTACAAAGCAATTTCTAAAATACGAATGCTTGATAAGTTTACCCTGACGGATTTTGTTTACAAATTTTTATTCGATCAAAAGAAAACTCCCGATTACGTTATCAATAGTTAATGACCGTGTTAGGACTCGTATGACGTGCATGGAGTTTTGAGAAAATAGTTCGTGTTTTGACCTAATTTGCATCTTTATCAGATTTTGAAGCAATCGGATACCAAGTTTATCAGATAGCTTTATTGCATCAATAACACTCTCCATTATATGATAAATATCCATATTAATATTGTTTTAAATATTAATTTTAATAATACAATGCCTTTCATTAATTTTATTTCATGGTCTTACTATTCAAGTATAATAGAAATGTCTAGACACAAACTGTATACGACTCTTTGTATTATATTTTACTCAGTAACGGAGCAAGAATTTGTCCTCTCTTCGGTCTCTTAATAAGAATACTCCTTAGACCTTTTATGCTTTAATGCTAATTTTCAAAAGTGTCTTGGTTTTATATCTAAAGGTCTAGTGGCCTTGAAGAAGCTTTGATGATGAGGATGACCATTCAAAGAATAAGATACGTGTCCATGTTTTGTGAATCTCAAAGAGAAAACAATACTTGTAGTTGAGGAGAAATTTAGCAAAGAGTTCACATTCTTCAAGCTATTGTTCTCGACTGGAATGTGACCTTTCTCTTGTAAGGAAGTTATGATTGTATCTCTCTGAATTGAAATAGGAAAGAAAAGTTATAAAACTTCCATAACTTAGAACATGTTTCACATGCATTAACTTTGACTGTTTTCATAACATATTTTTGATATTAATTGAAAGTGTCTATGCCATAACAGTGTAGTTTGATTTGGTGAAATAAATCCCTTTAGAAATTTTCTTATAGATTTCTGTTTGAAACTTGTTAAGGAAATACTCCTTTATGTTATCTTTGAACTGTGATTAATGTTACTTTCTAGACAATGTCTGACCTTTCTTTCTCATTTTTAGCTCATCAGGTCTGAAAGACCCGATGGGCTTATGGCATGGCATGGCGTCCGGCGTCCGTCCGTCCGTCCATCCGTAAACTTTTCACATTTTCGACTTCTTCTCCAGAACCAATGACTCTAGAGAGCTCAAATTTGATGTGGAGACTCCTTGGCAATTAGGCATTCTAAATTGTAGATTTCATGACCTCATAACCCCAATTGGGGTCACAGGGGTCAAAACCTTAAAAACCTATTTTCATCTTCTTCTCCAGTTCCAAAAGGTCTAGAGAGCTGAAAAGTTGTGTGTAGACTCCTTGGCCAATGAGGATTCTAAATTGTAGATTTCATGACCTCATGACCCCAATTGGGGTCACAGGGGTCAAAACCTTAAAAATCTATTTTCATCTTCTTCTCCAGTTCCAAAAGGTCTAGAGAGCTAAAAAGTTGTGTGTAGACTCCTTGGCCAATGAGGATTCTAAATTGTAGATTTCATGACCTCATGACCCCAAATGTGGTCACAGGGGTCAAAACCTTAAAAACCTATTTTCATCTTCTTCTCCAGTTCCAAAAGGTCTAGAGAGCTGAAAAGTTGTGTGTAGACTCCTTGGCCAATGAAGATTCTAAATTGTAGATTTCATGACCTCATGACCCCAATTGGGGTCACAGGTGTCAAAACCTTAAAAACCTATTTTCATCTTCTTCTCCAGTTCCAAAAGGTCTAGAGAGCTAAAAAGTTGTGTGTAGACTCCTTGGCCAATGGGGATTCTAAATTGTAGATTTCATGACCTCATGACCCCAATTGGGGCCACAGGGGTCAAAACCTTAAAAACCTATTTTCATCTTCTTCTCCAGATCCAAAAGGTCGAGAGAGCTGAAAAGTTGTGTGTAGACTCCTTGGCCAATGAGGATTCTAAATTTTAGGTTTGGTTACCCCTTGACCCCAATTGGGGCCACAGGGGTCAAAACCTTAAAAACCTATTTTCATCTTCTTCTCCAGTTCCAAAAGGTCTAGAGAGCTAAAAAGTTGTGTGTAGACTCCTTGGTCAATGGAGATTCTAAATTGTAGATTTCATGACCTCATGACCCCAATTGGGGTCACAGGGGTCAAAACCTTAAAAATCTATTTTCATCTTCTTCTCCAGTTCCAAAAGGTCTAGAGAGCTGAAAAGTTGTGTGTAGACTCCTTGGCCAATGAGGATTCTAAATTTTAGGTTTGGTTACCCCTTGACCCCAAATGGGGTCACAGGGGTCAAAACCTTAAAAACCTATTTTCATCTTCTTCTCCAGTTCCAAAAGGTCTAGAGAGCTAAAAAGTTGTGTGTAGACTCCTTGGTCAATGGAGATTCTAAATTGTAGATTTCATGACCTCATGACCCCAATTGGGGTCACAGGGGTCAAAACCTTAAAAACCTATTTTCATCTTCTTCTCCAGTTCCAAAAGGTCTAGAGAGCTGAAAAGTTGTGTGTAGACTCCTTGGCCAATGAGGATTCTAAATTGTAGATTTCATGACCTCATGACCCCAATTGGGGTCACAGGGGTCAAAACCTTAAAAATCTATTTTCATCTTCTTCTCCAGTTCCAAAAGGTCTAGAGAGCTAAAAAGTTGTGTGTAGACTCCTTGGCCAATGGGGATTCTAAATTTTAGGTTTGGTTACCCCTTGACCCCAAATGGGGTCACAGGGGTCAATACCTTAAAAACCTATTTTCATCTTCTTCTCCAGTTCCAAAAGGTCTAGAGAGCTGAAAAGTTGTGTGTAGACTCCTTGGCCAATGAGGATTCTAAATTGTAGATTTCATGACCTCATGACCCCAATTGGGGTCACAGGGGTCAAAACCTTAAAAACCTATTTTCATCTTCTTCTCCAGTTCCAAAAGGTCTAGAGAGCTGAAAAGTTGTGTGTAGACTCCTTGGCCAATGAGGATTCTAAATTTTAGGTTTGGTTACCCCTTGACCCCAATTGGGGCCACAGGGGTCAAAACCTTAAAAACTTATTTTCATCTTCTTCTCCAGATCCCAAAGGTTGAGAGAGCTAAAAAGTTGTATGTAGACTCCTTGGCCAATGAGGATTCTAAATTTTAGGTTTGGTTACCCCTTGACCCCAAATGGGGTCACAGGGGTCAATACCTTAAAACCTATTTTCATCTTCTTCTCCATTTCCAAAAGGTCTAGAGAGCTGAAAAGTTGTGTGTAGACTCCTTGGCCAATGAGGATTCTAAATTGTAGATTTCATGACCTCATGACCCCAATTGGGGCCACAGGGGTCAAAACCTTAAAAACCTATTTTCATCTTCTTCTCCAGTTCCAAAAGTTCTAGAGAGCTAAAAAGTTGTGTGTAGACTCCTTGGCCAATGAGGATTCTAAACTTTAGGTTTGGTTACCCCTTGACCCCAATTGGGGTCAAAGGGGTCAAAGCCTTAAAAACATATTTTACTCCTTCTTCTCCAGTTTCAAAAGGTCTAGAGAGCTGAAAAGTTGTGTGTAGACTCCTGGGCAAATGGGAATTCTAAATTTTAGGTTTGGTGACCCCATGACCCCAAATGTGGTCACAGGGGTCACAACCTTCAAAACCTATTTTCATCTTCTCCTCCAGTTCCAAATGGTCTAGAGAGCTAAAAAGTTGTGTGTAGACTCCTTGGCCAATGGGGATTCAAACTTGTTGATTTTGTGACCCAATGACCCTAAATGGGGTCACAGGGGTCAAAACCTTTTTCCATCAAAAGTCTGATGAGCTACAGAGCCCATGGCTCTATTTTTTTCATATTTTTACGTTCTTTTTTGTATAAAATCTGACAACATTATTTGTACTTTCTCTCCACCGCAAACAGCATGATTGTATGTCCTGAATATAGGACTTGTTTTGAAAGTATAATTGACAATGGCGCCCTTTTGATCTTCTTCTTGTCATTTCCAACTGATTTTTGTCAATTTCAAAGTCATAAGAAAATTTACATGATGTGCAATGCGTTAGTTATCTTTTGATCTCTTAAGATGTGACATTGTCTCTTCAAGGTTTTGTTTTTGGTTTTTAAATAATGTATATCAATTGTATTAGAAGCCAAATTTTCTTTGAAAATTGATTTTTGTTCTTGAATTTCCACTCCTAAAGTATTGTTGTCTTATTAAGGAAACTTTACTTTAATCATTTAGTTGACCATTTTTTTTATCAATGATATACACACTCCAATGGCTGAACTATTGCCCAAGCGTCTCTAAACACTAAATTACTCACTCACTCACTATTAATCCGATATTTTCAATAGATTTAAAAACTTTCAAATTAAATTCATCTTCATTGTGACATTATGGATCTGAACAACTAATTCTTGTAGGGACAAATCAGGTTATGTGATGACATTAAATTGTAGTACTCTAATGACTTTTTATTGGATCTTGGAAAAAAATATTTTTGTTCTTTGACTTCAAATAAGCAAGAATTTGTTTTGGATGAAAGTAGTTATGACCATTTATCACACATAGTGATCAACCCTGTTCGGATTTCTTCAAACGACAGCCATGTCTTTGTGTTCTGGTTTGTCTCACAAGAATTGATTATGGAGGGAATATGTGGAGAAAGGTCCTCTACATCCTTCATTGATCTTCAGTACTCTTGAAGGCACATGTCCTTTGAGAAATGCCAGTTTGATTGTTTCAAACGGATCACACTCTCTTCTTGATTTCAATCAGTTGTCCTCTAGACTTTCTGGTTCACAAATTCAATCATACATGTAAAAGATTTTAATCAGTAGTTCTAAATTCTTGCTCAAAAATGCATTTTACAGATCATTGAAGCATTTATCATAAAATTTTCAAGAACTTTTGAATTATCAGTGCCAAACTCTTCTATATGGCGTCTGTTTGTCTAAAAAAGGACGATGTTGTTGTCTTCATCAGACTTGTCTCCCAAGATTTAATCACCGATATTGCACATTCACCAGGATTTCTCCAATGTCTCCCTCCTGGATCAATTCTGCATCTGAGACTAAATCTATTTCAAATCAATGTTGCAAGTTGATTGACAGTCACTGAATATACCACTGGGTAAATCCACCTTGGAGAAGATTGCAGACAGAGAATGACTGGATATTGTGAGCAATGCTGATCTGATTCTGTCCCCTGTGTTCTATACCTCGGACTATCAACTGTCACTGTCAGACATCTTGATGGGCAAGTAACCAGACTTTCTTCAAGTCTGCAAAACAGTTATTTTTTATTTTCCATGCAAATTGACAATATTTATTCTTTTTGGATGACTTATTTTGAAAATGTGAAATGTGCGTCCTGCTTTGTAAATTTTGCTTTGATGGGGGAAAAGTTTTTTGTTTTGTTTTCTGATGTAACACTTATTTTTTTTGGATGTTTGAACTTATTTCATTGTTTATGATGATGGCATAGATTGTGACAGGGATCATGTAGTGATCAGTTTCATGTCCTAGGTGCAGTTTTTTCCTTTATTGAATGAAGCAAGGAGGTGATTTTAAAGTTTAAGGAGAGCTAGCATACTGGTTCCATAGGAAGAATACTACAACACAGTGTTCATCGTTCTACCTTCCCCTTTAAGATATCATTTAGGTTACAATGAAAAAAACCTTATCAAATTATTTGAATGGACCATCATGGCAAGGTGTTGTTTACCATTGATCAATCAAAGTTCATCATGAATTTCATATATCACAGTTCTACACATATTAAGAAATGTCATTGACAGAATCAGCAATAATCAAATTCCTTAGGTTTGAAACATTTAAAGAATGCAGACCCCGTCAATATGATCAGCTTACTGGTAAGGCTGTAAATGAAATCGGTGAATTTCCAAGGAAGAATGGACGAGATTTGGTGAAGAATTCTATCATGGCAAACCAAATCAGCCAGCAAGTTAATCACCGGTCACTTTATTAATGCCTCTTGCCCCAATCCAATGTAGGGAGTCCCCCGGGGAAGCCACTCAGACCACGTCATTAAACACCAGTTAACAATAGCCCAACATGGACACAAACATCCTCGCTGCTCTTTGTAGTGGCCTGTTACGTCCAATTGGGAGTGTCGTTATAATAAGTTGTCCTGAAGATGCTGTTCTTATTCAAATCTGACCTTTTCGTCACAGTGTGCTGCGAGTTTGATGTCCGAATCTGACAGTTAGCCCCAGACAGCTTATCACAATCCTCACCATTTGATTGGTCGGTCGCATTAACACAATTTTGTTATTAATATTCAGCCTGTCGCTCCAAGATTCGTTTGACCTTTTGTGAATTGATTCTCGTAAGAAGTGGGGAGTAAGAAGGGTTGAAGTAGGACGTGAAATATTGACTTCCCCTCAAGCCTCCAGCCACTTCCTCAGAAAATAGCTTTGGACGATTAGAAGGTTTGAGCCAATTCTGCAGAAAGTTTTGATTCTAATTTACACAGTTAACATTCAAGGGATGCTGTGTATAAAACTTTGCATATTAATTGATTTGATCAATTTTTCTGTTATTTCATAATGCTTTAACTTTCACCTGTGATATTATCATACTGACCATTAATGCGAAGATCGTGCAAAGGAACATTTAAGACTGCGACAACTTCAAGTTTTCCTTTGATTTTATAATTATATGTGATAAGACTGATGTAACCCTGCAATTATCACAAATTTGATAAGGTTTTGTGCTTTAAACCTGTCATTGCTTTAGCTTGAACATCATGATACTTATTGCATATTCTTTTAAAGATTTATAACAATGTTTATTGCTATTATTATAAGAAATTTAAGATAAATTATTTTATGTTCATTCACAGTTTACAGTTATTCTGTTTGTAGAAACAACGATATTGCAACTAACCAGGATTTAGAAATCTTCTTGGATTTTCATTCTCTACTCTACTTTTTATTGAAAAAGATATAAAATTGACTTTTTGTCACAGAAAGATGTTTGTTGCCAGATGAAAGTGACACGATGACAGTTTCCAGTTAGCAAATCCCAGAGGATGTGAAAACCATGCTAAGAAAGATCTTGCTTTTGTCAAAACAATTGTGTTTCTGTCAGAATGAGTTGAGTTGTTGACAGCTCCTTGTTACGGCTTCTCAGTTTGTATCAGAAATGTAGCTTTCTTGTGTTTGTTCCCTAATCTGGCAGGCTGATCATAGTCAACAGTTGTCATTCCTCATTAAAAATTAGATTTTTGGGGAGAATCTGCCGATATCATTGACTTTTTATCTGCAACAATGTGTCTGAATCTTTTGCTTGTGTCAAATCCCTGATATTTTCATTTGTTTATTAGTTGTAATTCCTGTAAGTTGACATGTTAGACAGGTCTGTAACAATAAAATGGAAAAGTCTGTCCATTACAGTGATATGTTCTAAGAAGATTTTTAGTGTAGAATGGTATCACACATTTGTGCTTTTGGAAACATGATCAATATTCAATGGTAGATTATCAATTACCAATGTTAATTTTCTGTTAAACAAAGGAAATTAAAACCCATTATAGTGTGTACAACAGTAACCAAATTTAGAATATACCATCATTATGCCATGATTGCTGATACAATGATATAGTCTTTTACAGCAGGGTTGACAATAGCCTTGTCAGTGGTACATTTTCTGTATCTAATTCAAGGTAGTGATGTACATAAAAGATATTTAAGTGGTCAAGGATAAAACTCAACTAGAACGACCATAGGACAAGTTTTTGCTTTATAAAAACATAAATAATGGATACTGACAGTTCTAACACACTAACACTGACGTGAAACAGGGCGAGGGATAAATAGGTTTGGTAGAAGATATGACAGGTAGATGGCAGTAATGGAGTAATTACTTTAAAGCTACTGGATTATCAGATCCATTAGACCTCTGATCCTTGCACTTTCTTCTGACAAACACTCACGGTCATCTTCTTGATCGAGGGGGAAACAGTCAACCCTTGCACCATTAAGCCAATGTCTTCTGAGGTTGATCAAGGAAACATTGCCGTCCAACAATAATCAATGTCTTCTGAGGTTGATCAAGGAAACAAAACAGTCAACCCTTGCACCATTAAGCCAATGTCTTCTAAGGTTGATCAAGGAAACATTGCCGTCAACCCTTGCACCATTAAGCCAATGTCTTCTAAGGTTGATCAAGGAAACATTTCCGTCAACCCTTGCACCATTAAGCCAATGTCTTCTAAGGTTGATCAAGGAAACATTACAGTCAACCCTTGCACCATTAAGCAAATGTCTTCTTAGGTTGATCAAGGAAACATTGCAGTCAACCCTTGCACCATTAAGCCAATGTCTTCTGAGGTTGATCAAGGAAACATTGCAGTCAACGCTGGCACCAATAAGCAAATGTCTTCTAAGGTTGATCAAGGAAACAAAACAGTCAAACCCAGCACCATTAAGCCAATATCATCTTGTTGACCAAATAAACAAAACAGTCAATCTTGTCTTCTTGGGTTGATCAAAGAAACATTGCCGTCAACCCTTGCACCATTAAGCCACCCGAATGTCTTCTTGTTGATCAAGAAACTTAGACAGTCAAACCCAGCACCATTAAGCCAATGTATTCTTGGGTTGATCAAGGAAATATTGCAGTCAATCCTTGCAACAATAATCAATGTCTACTCCATACCAACATTGGGGAAACAAATGGAACTTACACCACATCAACTCAAACAAGATCGATGGTTGATAGAAAGTTTGAAGGACTGAGTTAAAGGGACAGTTAAGGAAGAGATTTTTAATAAACTTTGAAACAAGATGATGCTTACTTGATTAGATATATATTTTGAAAATATGTAAAGATGCCCTCAAATTTATGTATGCTAGAGATACCAATGTTATTATGCTGCTTTGAATATTATAGTATACAACAACAACTTGCGATGACAGAGAGTTGTTAATTTTGTCTCTAGAATACTAACTACACTAGTTTATTGAGACCAGGAAGATTGGTTAATTATGACAAACAATATATAAATGTTGGCCTAATTAGAAGGTCATTGCCCAAATAGATAAAGTAAATGGATATGTTGAGGCTAAATCTCAGCATGCATGCATTTAGTCACTGCCCTTTGAGCTGACATCCTGCTGGTATACTCTTTGAATTGGTTGTTGATGATCTAACAAGTAATGGTTTAGATATGCCTTTCTTTCATGTTTTATACTCAAATTGGGAACAGGAAGTCGACAGCTTATTGGCAGAAGATAACTGTTTATCTGGTATAAAACTAACATTATAGGTAAATGATCTATAATGACAATGCACAAGCTTTCCTTTAAATGAAAGAACCTCATTTCACAGACAAAAATGACTCTTACAAAGGTTCAGAATAAGCATCTTTCTGATGCCCCATTGACATTGGCCATTCAGAATAATCCTGTGCTATTTAATTAAATGATTAGTAGTTCAAAGGACAATTTGAATTTATTAGATGATAATGATTTGATATGAATTTGACAGCTTGAATAAGTTTTCAGAAGTACTTTTAGAAATATCTGTTTGAATGGCAAGACCTTTATAAGGTCAATTCAAATTCCTGCTTATTTCTAAAGAAAAGGGTCAACCTTCCACTTCCAAAGCCTACAGCAATGCAGAGGAGAAGTTTACTTACAGCAGGAGATGAAGAGTTTGGTAAGGGATCTATAATGGAGCTATTAAAGTGTAAGTGAAGACATGCATCCCTCCAGTAGCGCTGATCAGAGTGAACCACATAGTCAGCAGATATTGATCAGACAGATCAGGCTCCTCCAGTCTGACAGTGTGACTAGTAATTGATGGGTGTCTATGTCTGATTTAGGACTCCAGGCAGGGAACTGATTCAGCCTTTCCTTCACAGATATCTTGATTGTCCCATCTCTAGAAAGTCTAAATACTTTCCATATGATGTGTACGTATTCTGACGTTGGACTGCAGGCTTTTGAACTGATGCTTCTTTCGACGTTAAGGGCTTGCATTACAGAGAGCTTGATAGGAAGAGCTTTATGTTCATCAAGGGTTAATGATAGTATGACCACATTCATCAAAACTGTCCAAATTTGGACACATTAGATGTATTTGGACAGACAAGACCATCACGCCAGACTAATGACCGGTTGACAGACAAACTGGTCATTAGGCACCGGTCAGCCAGACAAACTGACCAATCATTGTCCTTATTGCTGACCATCCAATGCATCCATACATCACTCAGTAACAGTGAGTACTGACTTAAGAGTCGAACTTCACTTTAAGGTGATGGCGGAACTACATGGAGGGTAAATATACTTAAAGATAAGGTCATGATTTTTAGTTACAGAACGAATTGTAGAATCGGTGTAACCCTTATTCTATTGTTAATTAGGGAAAAGCCTGAAACATTATTGAGGGTGAATTGAGGTATAAATTTGCAGTGTAACCAAAAAAAAATTACTAAAATGACTAGTACTGCAAATAAATCAACTGAAAAATTGCATTCATTGTACTTTTCTTCAAACCCTAGAATACTTGATTTATAATATATAATGTTAAGATAATTGATCAAATCTTATGCAAGGTTTATCTCTTTGATATAACCATTCATTGAACACAGGCATCCATTCCCTTCCCACAAACTGGTTACTCTGTTCCTACATTACCTCTGTAGCAAGTGGACAATATATCTTGACTTGACAAATGGATTTTCACCTTGACCAATCAGACTTCCTTCCCATCCTATTGACCATAATACACATATACATCCTCTCACGTGCCAGATGACACTGGTCAATCACCATGGTAACAGGAAGTCAATGGTACCGAGTGAATGAATGGAAGGAGACAGCAGATCTATGAATGGATGTGTTTATGAGATGGAAGCCAGGAGTGTACCAGATTGTGAATGGTAGTTACCAAGACTCTGAATAGCTTCTGTAAATATTAAACATCTAAAGGCTTGAAAACAATCCAAAACTTTTATATTAAATTGCCAGTTATATTAATTATCAAAGTCTTGAAAGAAAATTCAACGGGAAATTGATAAAGAAAAGGACACACTCGGTCAAAACCCAACAATGAGCAATGTTGCATGTTTAGTATATTTATATCATAATTCAAACTAATTGTGTGGATATTCTATCAATATAATTATGTAGTTTAATTTCAATAAAAAGTAAATTTGATGAAAGTTCATCACTAGTTTCAGTCAAATTTTCCCATCCAACAAGATCATGGACCATAAGTTTATAAGACATGGTTCTTAATAAGGCGGGTCTTCATTACTGAGAAATTGAAATTTGCAGACAAGCATAAAGTTTGGATACCCTTCCTGCTTGTTGCTAATATTTATTAATGTATCGTTATGTTTCCATTTTCTTGTAAATGTATAAATGAATATCATTCTTGAATAGCACCACGTCATTTATCTTTTGTTAACAATATTGTCAATTAATCAAAAGCAATACTTCCAGGGAGAATTCTTTTCAACTGATCACAATTTTGTTTTATGCTTTTTTCTTTGACTCTATCAGTAATCAATAAAACTTATGCCGACTGGTATGCGTAATAACAAACAATAAGATAATAATAATAATAATTAACTTATAAAGCGCCAATTACTATCCAGAAGGTTGCTCACTGGCAGTGATAATTAGAAAAAAATTCAAGTTAACATGTATAACTGGACTGATGGTAAACATTTTCTTCAAAATGATTTTTGGATACTTCATAAATAGCTCACTCCCTAATTTAAGGCAAAACCGTCAACAAAATCATTTTAGTGTTGACAGGAGATTGAACAAAATGAATTAGGAGGTTTTAAAAGTTTTCATATAGATTAGATCTCCCAGTAAAATGGTTAAAATGTTTCAATGTAATTATCATTTCTGTCAACCTAGCTCACCATATAATCTCAAATCTAATTTGTTTAAAGTCATCACCTCAAGAATAGATACTATAAAATACAAACAGCAATTTTGACAAAAGATCACAGACGGATATCAAACCCACAGCACACAATTTTTCGAGCTGAATAGCCAAGACGAACAAGGTCCAACAATCCAATACATCTCATTTTCAAGTCTACTGCCACTGCCGGTCTCAGCCGGACGCTAACAAGAAGCGATCAGGGGCAGACTTTATTAGGCAATCAGGAGTAAATGCCCAAACTAGCCCGGTGCCGCAGGACCAATACATCAATACTCCAAACTGCAGGGTAATTACCTTAAAACTGAGTACTAGCCTTGTACTGTGTACTGGAAATATATCACTCAATGGGCAGATACCGCTATGAGCAACCTTGGACCAGTCTTGAAAGGTGTGAATTCTCAGATAACATCGAGGTTTGCCGAGTGATGCTTCTTATGTTTTAACATTACAAGACATGACACTAAAATCAAATACTACCTAGAAATCATTGAACCAGCCAAGTTCGCCTCAGATGTTGAATGTTCTAAAATTTGCTCCATATCATGACCCCTAAAACATGAGACAATTTATGTTTGCCATTAAGCGTTTCTTCATCCCTGAACAATTCAGGACATCAATAATACTTCCTATTGTGCAATATTGTATTTTTCCCTTGAACTAATATATGTATCAGATCTAACACTTAATGATTCATAACTTGGCATGTGTTGTTCATGACATGATACATGTTAATGCATCTGTTGCTAGGTTAAATTTGGCTGTTTAATTAGGATGTGCAGAGGAGTATAAATATACATGAACAATTTTGAAAATATGTATGCAGCAGATGTTATTGCAATATTTCAATTTGGTGTCAAGTATCAAAATAGTGAAGGGAGACTCTCATGATTCATGTATCGGAAACAGCATGCTTAAGCTTGTCTGAAAGTTCTATTGACAATGATTAATTAGGAAAAATATAAGCATCAAATTCAACATTCCAACCATAAGTGGATGCCAGACACTCTAAAAACGTTCTTGTCAAATTAATTCCTACATGATTGACGTGATGTCATAGATGGGAAAACTAGATGGCCAATAGGAAGAATATAAATGAATGTACTAGTTCATACACATCTACATTTGATTGCAGACAAATAAATCTGCAGGTGTGATACAGAAGTAAGTATTCAATATCAAGGAAGTAAGTATTTGTCTCAAGGAATCAATATCTCTGCCCTTAAGTTCTATATCAGACACAAACCACTAGTTGCTGGTCTTGCGACTCCTAGATATCAATAGAACCAAATATACCTGTCTATGTCTAAGAGGCCAGTCCTGATCCAAAAGAATCATTCCCTCCAAGTGCAATGTCAGACATATACATCAAGCACAGTACAAATAGATCTGCAGAGGCCTGTCCTGAACAAAAGAAGAATCACTATCTGTAGTTAACTATTTAAGAGACGAGACGCTCATCAATAAAGCCAAAAACATCTGATATAGACTTGGAGGCTAGTGATGATTCAAAAGGGGCGTCATTCCCTATAGTACTAAGTCAGAATTAGACACCCATTGATAAACAAATGAACCTGTTAAGGTATGTATTTGGGGCCAATCCTGATCCAAAAGAAGAATCAATCCCTATTGTGCATTATCAGACATGGACACTGTCGACAGAGACAAATAAGTCTGTAGCAGAATCTATATAAAGATGAAAGTCCCAATTTAATATGAGCACCGCACCCTATAGTACGAAGTCAGAAATAGATACCCATGGATAAAACAAATCCTGATCCCTAAAAAACAACCAATCCCTATTGTTAATTGTCAAAGAGAGACAAATGAGTCTGTTGCAGTATCTATAAAGAGGCCAGTCTGGAAAAAATGAACTTTATAGAAGCATCTCCCATCTCTGTATAAATGGGAGTGTATGTTCCAGAGAAACCGTACCCTTGTGAGTGCTATGCTAGAAATAGAGATATATCTGAATCTGTTGCAGTTTCAATAGAGACGCCAATCAATTTCCAAATTCCAAAAAGAGCACTCTTTAACCACAGTTGGTAACTGACACATCGGTGGAGGATACAAATCACAGAGGAACATGAAATGGGTGAAAATGCTAACACTGTAAAGAATTTCAAGATGTTGAATGTAAAACTTCTAAGACTTGGCAATCATTTTTTTAGTTAAAAGAAGCTGTGATGCTATGATGTATATCAACCTACAATGAAGAGAATAATATTTTGGCTGAAAACAGTTTTTTGTTGCTACTTTCTACATTAAAGAAGTTGATCATCCATGAAATTCCTTGTCTTCTTGATTATCTTGTTAGAATAAACCAAGATGTTTATCAGCCCACAAGCACCTGTTGGCCAGTGTTATTAGACCATCAGCGTCTTTGTGATATGTAATATAGTCATTATCCACTGAGTGATGTGCTGGGTTTGTTGATGAGCTCGTGATTACTCCATAGACAACATGACATGATCCACGCTGACAGTCAACCTCATGCAGCGGAAGCCTGGTTAGAGATGATTGGACATAATTACTATATGTAGCATGTAATCTGTAATGTTGGGGGTCAATACAGATAATTGGTGGGTACTGCAGTTCTGTTTACTCCAGTAAGTGAGAGTATGTTCCTTAATTGTTGATGTAAGTATGGAGGGATTACTGGCATAATTGTACTGTGTAATGCGACCGAGATACAGCTAATAGGGGAGTACTGTAATGTGCTGCATAATATGGAACATCTTGGACATTATTCTATTAGGTTAGTTGTGTCTCATGAATATAACACTGTTTGGGCCGTCTTTGTAAGTTTCATTGGGATTTCAGTGAATGTCAAAGGTTCATCAGTGGACGTAGAAACTCGAGAAGATGACGTCTATAGTTTCACTAGGGAATAACGTCTTGCTCTGAGGAAACACTTGAAAGAAGGGAAAAGGTTTTGATAAATACTTTTGAATATTAACATTCACGTTTTGCATCCATAATGGATGATACTTTCATTATCATATTTTTGTCACATTATGTATAATTCAGTCTTTTTAAATATTGAACCATTTAGAATATACAATTAGACAAGTATTCCAAATTTGCCTATGTATTTCATAAAAAAAACCCACTTTTGTACTCTTGTCTTTGAAATACAGAAATAAATGAGCTGATATATAACAATATGCATATAGATAAAGAAATTGATTGACTATATTCGTCTTTAATAGTCTATTTAAGTTGGCATCATTAAATATTGAATCTCTTACCATCAACGGTAAGGAATATAACTGAATCAATCTAGTTTTTTATCACCCTCATGCTTATTGACAAAATCATAGATGCATTCTTCAGTCCAGCTCATCCTCTTGTTCTTGTGGGCGCTCCTAGCAACCATAAATATGTCTTTCTCTAAGTCTTGACATTTCTGCTCATGGTTGATTGTCTTGTATTTTCAATCCCGCCAGCTCGGCAACTTTGTCTGCACTGTTCTACACACAGTAAGTTTTGGATGCAATGCAACACTGAATTTCTGCGCAGTACCACCAAGAGTTTGCTAGTTCCAGCTGGTGCTTTCAGGTTTCATTGTTATGCAACGCCACACTAGTGTTGCAGGCTCTCTCCCTGCAATAATACTTGAGTCATGATTTTAATGAAATACCCTTTAAAGCAAGTTAAACCCAAAATCACTTCACCTGAATAAATCTAGTTCAGCATCCTTGTCTGCAGTAGAGAATTCTAAGTCTCTACATTTCTGCACATGAGCGCTCTCAGAAACCATGATTATTCCTATCTCCGAGTCTCGGCATTTCTGCACCTAGCCAATTGTCTAGTACTTTCTTCCTTTGCTGGTGTCTCCATGCATGCCAATCATCGTTTATCTGGAGTTGTCCCCAGTACAAACACTGGTATCACACACACACATTGCAGTCTGCATACACCTCCCGTCAATGGCCTGATCAATACCCAATCAGTGGGAGATGAGACCAGACAATTTCAACAGTTCCAAACTGTTGGTTGTGCTGTACTAAACCAGAGGTCTCTTCTTCACTGTTGGTTGGAGGCAGGACACATTGGCTTAGATTGGTCGTCATAAAACAAGTCTCTTTATGATAGGATTTGATTTGCCTGTTCGGAATTTATGAAAAAGAGGATTTTAAAAACAACTTTCTTCATGCTATGGTTATGTTGGATTTCTTTCTGTTAATTCTTTCTTAGTTTATCATCTTCTTAATTGTTTCGTTAAGCATACAGTTTCTATTTTGACAGTTTAATAAAAAATGTATTCATTGATTATTAAATTGTGAAATTATGAATTGTTTACATATTTTGACTTGTTTGATTATTATAAGCTAACATTTGAAGGTTACATATTTCTTGTCTGCAAAAATGATTTCTTTTTTACTCCCTGGAATATAAATTTTGTTTCTTTGTACAAGACAAATGTTCTATTCCTTTCAAATTTAACAAAAATTTAGGATCACTGCCAAGGTTACAAGATTCATTTCTACCAATCTATAACCAACCATCTTGTAACCAGTACGTGATCAGCATGCTTTGCAGTGTTTAAGTAACAGGAGAATTCAGCTTCAAGCCAATTTGAATATTTGAATATGAAATTAAATATTAAAGAAAGATGATTCTCAAAAGTCTGCATGGAAGCAAGAAACTTTTGTGCCGAGCAAAGGAAGACTCATGGCTTTCTCTTGAGGTTTACATAAATAAAGAATTATATTGATTTCTTGTGGTTGTGGAATGAATTTCATACAGACGAGTCATTGACTTTGCAGCTGAGTTCGGTGACCCCGGGGGATTAGTGTAAGGTCATTGTCATCACAATTATCTGCTCTTTGAAAATTATTTTCAAGATGTCAGCACATTTTCTTTTCTCAAGAGCGTACTACTTTATGAAAGAAGTGCCCAACACGACAACTTAAAGAGTTCAGCCTCATTAGACGATTTGCATTCTTTTGCTGTTTCTTCAAAGACGTGGCTGATGGCTCTTATTACATGATAAAAGATTATAGAAAAAAATAATTTAATTTGTTGTTGATAGTATCATATCATAGTATCATTTCTTGCATTTGTACATTTGCTGTATCATACACCAATGGACTTTCTTGAAGTTGTTCTAAAGATATATTGCTATTGAAGTTGAAGAAAGAACAACCTATTAAGAAAATTCCTGTCAGCAGGTTCTTAGTAGAGGCAGTCAATCATGTACTTTAAAGACCAATAGTGTGTTAGAAGTGGAAGAATATGAGCTTTGATCAGCAATTCAAGGCTGAAAGACTAAAATTTAGTTTTCATAAATTATCTGGCAATTATTCCTTGAGGTTGTTGCCCATTAGTTGGTTACCTTCTTTAAAAAATGGCTAGTTCATCAACTTTAATAACTAGTGTTCCAAAATCTATGAATTCAATGTGGATCTGCGCTTTCTAAGATAATAGAAGTGGTGGGGTATAAATGGATTAAACACTGGAACACATTACATCTAATTCCATTCCGATTGTGGCAAATCATTTTAAATAACACTGACCAAACTGCAGTTAAAGTGACAAAGTAATCAGATTTCTTGTTCCTTGGGGGATCATAGTCTGGGTATATAATTTACTTGATATAAAAAGAGTGAAAACAGATGCTTATAAAGACATTAAACAGTCTGGTCTCTTCAGTTTGCCATCAATAACACATATTACATTGATCACCTCCTCTTGTCATAAAGAGGATACAGACTCTGCCGTTGACTTCTCTCGGCGTTGGCGTCGGCGGTCTAGAATGACGATAATGACAACGTTCTCAGCATAATTCTTCTCTTCAAGAAGTTGTTTCTGTAAAATATCTGATTGATATTCCGACAGTGTTTGACTGATGGTTTATCCATATGGAATAGCATGTTTTTCTTTTCAAATTATTGTTAACACGTTTTGATTGATCCTCTAGATGGTGGTAGCATTAGGAATACATTACCCTATGTTCCATATGTTCCACCAAACATGGCTTGTGGTGGCATGTGATTCTGTGCAACAACTATCAGTATAGTTCAGCAACAACTGATGTGGCTGGCTGTGTGAGTGGGTTGCCCGCTCCTTGCTCAATAAACAGAAAGTATGAAAGCGTGATTCCCTGCCCACACTGAGACACATGTTGAGAGACTTGTGGTGTCACCTTGGGCAAGAGACTTTATTCAAAATGTGCCTCTGTAACAATCACCCAGCAGGAAATGGGCACCTGGTAATGAGTTGTGTTGATGGTGACCTTCTAGTGACAAATATGGGTTAGACTAGGGTAATAATGTTGGTGCTAATGTTTCATCCATGATTTTAAAACAATAATTAAAGAATTATTGTCATCATATGTTCAAGGGCATAAAACTTGCTAATGTGGAGGATAATTGTCCACAGAGAGCATTATGTAAGAACTGCAGAATTTTACACTGATCATCAAAGCATAATTACAATTATTTTGAATGCCATTTTTACCTGTCATCAACATTGAAAAAATGATTTAGTTTTTGTTTTTCTACCAAAAAGAAAATGTGTTTGGTTCTTTAGTAAACTGAAAATGTACTGAAGCAAGTCCTCTGTACAGCAATGTATTGTATATGCTCAAGTGTTTCATTTGAAACGTTCAAGGGCTGCTAACATTAAAACCAATAACGAGAATGATTGTCATCACATAGTCAAGGTCATCCATTTTTAACAGGTGCATGAGCTATGTTACACAATCCGCTGTCTCTACATCATCATAAAGACCGGGGCGCGTCATTGATTATCTGACAATGTCGTGGCCCCTGTTCCTAGGCTATTGTCATTCCATTATCTGCTCCCTAGGGCCATCATTGGCCCAGCAAATAGGATATCAATTAACTTCATTGGTTTGTGTCAGCCCTGTTGCTTCTACAGGATGTTATGAATGATGCATGGTGCAAGGAGTCAAGCGGAGGAATCAGTCGAATGAACTATTTGTCATACTGCATTGGTCACATTGTGTATATATAGAGTTTACATTCAGGTCCATATGGTTTATTGATGAACAGTTGAACTTCTATCTATTTGTCCACTCCTCTAGTAGTTCTGGTGAATAGGTTTGTGCATATCGGACATGCTCTGTTGGAGATCCATAACTAATTGATCTGTTTTGTATTCCGTTTCATATTTTGTATTAGTTTGTTTAATATTGACTGTACTTGTTTTTGGATGTATGCTATTTTGGTTACCTTTCTATCATTTTCCTCGTCTTTACGTCTTTCTTGAATTGTATGTAAAACAGGTTTCAATGCGGTTTGTTTCATCGATATAAACTGTCAAATACTTTTTATCTAAAGTTTGTCCGGGATTAGTAGGCTGTGATGAACAGATTTCCTCTGCTGTCATATTCTGGTAAATGCCTCTCATTTTCAATATACACATATCTTATTTTTTCTTTTGTGATAACAACTGATGACAACAATTACCTTACGTCATGGAACAATGCTCTGAAGCAATGACAAGCTCGATGACGTCATGTTGTTGCTTTCAAGTTGATGGGCTCGCTTTCAAACCGACACAATGTAAATGCGCTTAAATTTGATAGATAAACAATGACTAAATCCTCAAATAAATTGAAATTTGTCTTCTCTTCCCTTGAAAATATAAATTTTCCTTCTAACTTGATGAGATTAAAGAAAAGAAAAATGGACTCTTAATGTATCTTGATGTAAAGCATGATATGATATATATAATGTTAAGAAAAAAATTATCATAGAGAAAAAAACCTAAGGTAAAATCAATTAGTATCACACTGCATGCGACATTCATATTGTGTAAACGATTTCACAAGATGTGTGTGAACATGGTTCTCAAATCGTTAAAAAGATGCATCCATTGAAGACCATTCTTCTGTGGTGGAGGTTTGTTTGGTTAGGACCAATGGCACATGCTTGCACCAGTCACTGTGTCAACATGCTCTCAGGTCCAGTCATGTCTCGGCCTCTAGCACTGGTAATAGGGAACTGTCATTGGGACTTGCTGGAAGATACCAGGTTCATGAAATATTGATCTGTAGACTTTGCTTAATGCTTTAAAACTTCAATGTCAATAGAACAGAAATCTGTAAATTGAAATAAGTATTAAATACTTTGTAAATAATTCAACAAGATATTTCCTTGGTACAAGAAGAATGATCTTTGAGGTTGAACCATATGATATGAGTGACTGATGCCTTACAATTGTCCTTTCAATGATTTCGTGACCTGTTGGAGTAAAGCACCTATATCGAGAAATATGTATAGAAACATACTAAAGAAAAAACAATGAGTAATATCATCCTGAATTTACATTTCAAGATTCAAAAACCGTGGAACCTTATTCAATTACAATGATACCCTGGATCTCAAAAAGACACCAAGCCAAAACAACTTTCCAACATGACTCCAAAGTCTTAGAACCACACTGTAGCCAGGTCAACCAGAGACTCCTTGGATCCTTATCAGAGTGTTTGCCCCTGACAGGCAGGAGACATGGTAGGTGGGAGGTGATTTGTGGATTCATACTTGATGTGGTCAGGAGCTGTCCAAGAACTAGTTTTACTGTGTGGGCAACCTTCCCTGTACTAGGCTGTAGCCCATAGCTTCTTCTGCAGGATACTGGTCCTGTGATGTATGGATGGCTGTGACAAGACCAGAAATATCAACCTGTTGTTTGTTGGCCTTCATAAAGCTGGTGGGAATGATTGATTGGCTTCTTGATTAAATATCGATTGTCTTTAGCATTTTGTTTTTTCTTGTGCTATTTGATATTTTAAATGTTATTAAATTGATTTCTTATAAATATTCTGCTAAATTTACCAAATGGGATTTTAGTAGTAGCTTTAGTCAGAATAATCATTAGTGGATGAAAAAAGTATAGGATGTTATGTGAATTTGTAAATTTTAAGTAATTAATAAGGTATCAATTGACACTGTCAAAATATCAATCATAAAAAATCTTTAATTTATATTTCAATATAATTGAGAAATATTAGAAGCTTTTCAGGTTCAATGATGATTCTTGTCAATATTGTAAGATATTAAAGATATTTTCTTACATTCGAAAAAGCTTTAGCTGAAGTATTTGTCATTCGCAAGATAAATCTTGAAAGTAACGTTTAAGTTTTTTCCCTTGAATCTTTACAACAGACCAGATAGTTAATATACCCCAATCATAACTACATCATAATTTATTTTTCAAATTCCATTGAAGAAGAAACAAAGTATTCTTTACAACAGACCAGATAGTTCATAATTGTCAGCCATAACAAACGACAATGCCAAGCACTAAGTCAAGGCGAATCTCCCGTGCACATAATCACTGTAATCATAGTGTAATTACTGTTAGCCCGGTACTTTATCACAAGTGAGAGGGTTTCCATCTGTTTCTTCTCTAATTGTTCCTTTCTTACTCGCCTCTCGTACTAATAGCTGCTGGCTTCAGGAAGCCTCCTCAAGATAAGCCAAGCTCTAGCTCGCATTCCTCGGTAGCTTCTTGGGGATCTGCATTCTTGGGCTTCAGCTTGTACATTGCACAATACTTATTTGTAATTAAGTCTAATGAAGAAATCATTTTCATATTGGAGGGAGAATTGGTTTATTTACCTCTCATCTTGTTCATACAAAGAGTTAACAGACATTTTCATACAATATAAAATTTATCATCCAAAACTGTGTTCCACAGGAGATATCGCTTGTGGAAGATCAAGCGATATCTCCTAGAAGATATCACTTTGACAGTAGATTTTGAACACTGCCCTGTCAACAGAAGGGACATGACATCACAAACGTTTTACATCATCAAAAATGACGTCACAATGCTATGACGTCATGAACACCATGACATCACAGTGCTATGACATCACTGGTATAGGAGTTTTAGAGCTATGCAGTGTTCAAAGATGTACATTTTTCAATCAAATGTGATAAAAAATGATTTTGGATGATAAATAGAATCTCACCCTCGTATCTTCTGATATCGGCAAGCCTCGGATATTGTTACTTTTATCAACTTGTGTTGATATATTTGATATCAGAAGACACTTGGGTGAGATTCTCTATGTATCAAAGTCATCAGAAAGCTACATTATTTTACAAACAAACAAAATAAATAGAAGATTATTTGTTTTAAAGCAACATTGAATTCAGTGGGTTTTTTAAAGATTGATTGGAGAATCTTTTTGTTACACCCAATTAAATAATATACATTACTTCAATAAATGTTACTCATGAGTATTCAGTCTTTGCCACATACCGTATCCTCGCAGGTATATGACCACTCTCATACTAAAGACCACCCCCCATTTTTCAGGGTTGAGCAGGTTGGGGTCATTCTCGGTTTAAAGCCCATCCCCCAATTCTGGGAAATCTGACACGATCGATGTCAGACGATCGAGTTAACGATGTTTACACCGGAAGCAAAATGCACAAGTTTACATCGATGTCATTTCAGCATTGAATTTGTAAAATAAAAATACATTGTCCTGTTGTTGTTTTTAATGACTATATACATTGTGAATTAATAGAAATAAAATAATATAGACCTATTGTTTTAAAATATTCATGCATCATTCACGTATGCTGTTAAATTTCGGCAGAAATCTTGATGTATGTGGCTTCATTTGCATCAGCATTTGGGAATTGAAATATGTAGAAACACAATGGAACAATGTATTTCTTACATAAGAAAATTATTTTTGTTAAAAAGTGAAGGTGAAGAAAATTCCACACTTAATTATTATTTTAAAGAAAAAGTAAACTTTTCAAATGATATATGACATATCTTGTTAGGAAGGTCAGAGATGTAAAACCTTCCCAGCCATATTTACAGTAGATCTTGTTTTTCCCACGTAACCAATCACCAGTGCTTGGAGTAGTATTGTAGAGTGTCCAGTATTCTTATCAGGCAGTGGACGCTACAAGAGTAGAAGTGTTCTGCATGAATAATGGAACCATTCTAATGTCTGGGAGAGGGATTTCCTTGTTATTGCCTACGTGAGATAAACAGTCTGTGCAAGATTATACAGTACACATATATAGTTGATATGGTCCAATAACACATCCTGGGTTGTCAGTGATAAATTGGATTGTCATAAGGCTTTTCATGATATTGAAAACATTAAATAAAAAGATAAAGGAATGTTACTGTATGTTTCAATGTTCATGGCAAGTTTTTTATACCAGAAATTGGGGGGTCAAAGAAGGGGATGGCCTAATACACAAGGTCTACGTTAAGATGAAAAACCTGAGGCCAATGAGAGGTATGTGCCAGCCCAGCGAATCAAGCGAGTTAGTCTTACACCGGATGTACATTACATGATCGTTGTCATTACAAAGTTAATCTTTTTAGATAAGATAGCTTTGTCTTATTGTTCTTATTAAATAAAAATATAGAGAGAAATATGAATGAAAATAACAAAAACTCATCAATAAAAATAATCCAAAGTCTTTTAGCTCTAATATCAACAGGTGCCATAAATGAGTTGTTTTCACTGTCATTGATAATGTGACAATATACTGTAGATGTCTCTGAATATTTGCTCAGGAATGTCACATTGTTGTTACCAAAATGTTGAATTGATCCTTGTCTGGCTGAACTTGGTATTTATTTCAGTAAGTTCACTGTTATTGATTATGTATTGATGTCTCTGAATATTTTATCAGTATTGTCTGTCTACTCAACTCGGTTAACTAAGTTCTCTAATTGACTGACTGGGTAGGCTTTGATGTGCCATGAGCAGTATAAAAGTTTTGTCATTAGACTTGATTATATTGTTTACCATAGAAATTGATAGCAATTCTGGTCTGTTGTCCATTGGCAAGGAACAAGTTGCCTCACACATATGGTGAGACTCTGGTATGTTGTACCTCTATTGGCCTCAATGTGTTTTCAAGTGTGAATATCGGACAACAGAGATAAGTGAATGCTTCCTCCTACAGTAGATATTTGATAACTCTGCTAACAAAGCAAAACATAGCGTATCTTCATATACTATTTTACAGTCTATGAAGTAAATTTCAGGAACAAAAATGGTATAAAAATTTAAAAAATTAAAGAAGTAAGATAAGCCTAGTTAAGTTATTCATTTTATCACAACTTTCTTAATTGATCTCAAGCTTGACAAATAAGAAACGTTTTTTTGCTTTTCACCAGTTACTTCATAGAATCAAGATTTGAACATTAATTTTCATTTCAATTTATCTGGAACCAAAATTAGAATATAAATACTCTTGAAGTCGTTTTAAAGATATTGTTTCAGATAATCATCACTTAGGAGACTAAACGCCAGTCTTGTTGTTCGGTATGTAAGAACACTTGTAAGCTATATCTATATCTGTCACAGTGAAGAATGGTCATGGGGATTAACACAGGATCTGCTTTAACTTGAATGCCAATGTACTTCCTTCTTTTGAATTTGTTCATTTCTAGTTATATTTTTATGTCTTGAGTGATACATATGGTTTATCATGCATTACAAATGTAGTTTTTCTGCATGGGTTAGAATTGATATTGTAGAACCATACTTGAAAAAATCAATCTATCAATCTCAATCTGGCGACATAATTAGATACTAGTTCAGAGTTATTGGTCATTATTAATATCATATCATAATCATTTATTTCTCTGCAAGGGTTAATATTATTAATATTGCATAACCATACAGACAATACCACTGTATCAGCCACAAAATTGGATGCTAGTTCATTTGAAGAATAATAAAAACTAATTCTTATATAATCAATATTTTCAAAGAACAAACTATCAGTTCATGTGTACTATGGAATAGAAGCTTAGTTAAAACACTATCTCCTGTCACAAAGAGTTTCAAAGACTATGTTATTTTCAAAGAATCAGATGTCTCTTCAACACAGAAACTAAACACGCCATCCATTGTCATTAGATAGGAACTTGTTTTCTTTCTCAAAGGTTTGCTGACAGCTCTTGACAGTCTTGTAATTATTTCAGTTTTAATAGCATCCTTACAAACACTTCCTGCCTTGATTATCGATCTGGTTTGTGCATCATGCTGGTTTAAACCGTTTTGTTTACTCGAACATCTTTCAATTATGATCGATTTGAATTTTAGCCAATCATTAGAAATGAGAGCATGAAAGTAAAACTGTTTTTAAATTTAAATTGATTCAGAATTTTTTTTCTTCATGATCAAATAATTCTTAAAATGAAACTGAGTTCTGAATAATATAACTCTTTAGAATATTGTTTGGTGTGCATATTTGAGACTTATGACTAACGCTCCAACCAACCATTAGAAAACAAATTCATTGAAGGTAGCCTCACAGCTCTAGCTCTCAAACTTTATTAGTTGCATTCTGGAAGGTAACCAGTGCTAGTAGAAAGAAAGGGATTGTAACCAAGTCTAATATACCATTGTGAAACAGTGGTACCACATTGTAACCAAGTCTAATATACCATTGTGAAACAGTGGTACCACATTGTAACCAAGTCTAATATACCATTGTGAAACAGTGGTACCACAATGTAACCAAGTCTAATATACCATTGTGAAACAGTGGTACCACAATGTAACCAAGTCTAATATACCATTGTGAAACAGTGGTACCACATTGTAACCAAGTCTAATATACCATTGTGAAACAGTGGTACCACAATGTAACCAAGTCTAATATACCATTGTGAAACAGTGGTACCACATTGTAACCAAGTCTAATATACCATTGTGAAACAGTGGTACCACAATGTAACCAAGTCTAATATGCCATTGTGAAACAGTGGTACATGTACCACATTGTAACCAAGTCTAATATACCATTGTGAAACAGTGGTACCACAATGTAACCAAGTCTAATATACCATTGTGAAACAGTGGTACCACATTGTAACCAAGTCTAATATACCATTGTGAAACAGTGGTACCACATTGTAACCAAGTCTAATATACCATTGTGAAACAGTGGTACCACATTGTAACCAAGTCTAATATACCATTGTGAAACAGTGGTACCACAATGTAACCAAGTCTAATATACCATTGTAAAACAGTGGTACCACATTGTAACCAAGTCTAATATACCATTGTGAAACAGTGGTACCACATTGTAACCAAGTCTAATATACCATTGTGAAACAGTGGTACCACAATGTAACCAAGTCTAATATACCATTGTAAAACAGTGGTACCACATTGTAACCAAGTCTAATATACCATTGTGAAACAGTGGTACCACATTGTAACCAAGTCTAATATACCATTGTGAAACAGTGGTACCACATTGTAACCAAGTCTAATATACCATTGTGAAACAGTGGTACCACATTGTAACCAAGTCTAATATACCATTGTGAAACAGTGGTACCACATTGTAACCAAGTCTAATATACCTTTGTGAAACAGTCGTACCACATTGTAACCAAGTCTAATATACCATTGTGAAACAGTGGTACCACATTGTAACCAAGTCTAATATACCATTGTGAAACAGTGGTACCACATTGTAACCAAGTCTAATATACCATTGTGAAACAGTGGTACCACATTGTAACCAAGTCTAATATACCATTGTGAAACAGTGGTACCACATTGTAACCAAGTCTAATATACCATTGTGAAACAGTGGTACCACATTGTAACCAAGTCTAATATACCTTTGTGAAACAGTGGTACCACATTGTAACCAAGTCTAATATACCATTGTGAAACAGTGGTACCACATTGTAACCAAGTCTAATATACCATTGTGAAACAGTGGTACCACAATGTAACCAAGTCTAATATACCATTGTAAAACAGTGGTACCACATTGTAACCAAGTCTAATATACCATTGTGAAACAGTGGTACCACATTGTAACCAAGTCTAATATACCATTGTGAAACAGTGGTACCACATTGTAACCAAGTCTAATATACCATTGTGAAACAGTGGTACCACATTGTAACCAAGTCTAATATACCATTGTGAAACAGTGGTACCACATTGTAACCAAGTCTAATATACCATTGTGAAACAGTGGTACCACATTGTAACCAAGTCTTATATACCATTGTGAAACAGTGGTACCACATTGTAACCAAGTCTAATATACCTTTGTGAAACAGTGGTACCACATTGTAACCAAGTCTAATATACCATTGTGAAACAGTGGTACCACATTGTAACCAAGTCTAATATACCATTGTGAAACAGTGGTACCACAATGTAACCAAGTCTAATATACCATTGTAAAACAGTGGTACCACATTGTAACCAAGTCTAATATACCATTGTGAAACAGTGGTACCACATTGTAACCAAGTCTAATATACCATTGTGAAACAGTGGTACCACATTGTAACCAAGTCTAATATACCATTGTGAAACAGTGGTACCACATTGTAACCAAGTCTAATATACCATTGTGAAACAATGGTACCACATTGTAACCAAGTCTAATATACCATTGTGAAACAGTGGTACCACATTGTAACCAAGTCTAATATACCATTGTGAAACAGTGGTACCACATTGTAACCAAGTCTAATATACCATTGTGAAACAGTGGTACCACATTGTAACCAAGTCTAATATACCTTTGTGAAACAGTGGTACCACATTGTAACCAAGTCTAATATACCATTGTGAAACAGTGGTACCACATTGTAACCAAGTCTAATATACCATTGTGAAACAGTGGTACCACAATGTAACCAAGTCTAATATACCATTGTAAAACAGTGGTACCACATTGTAACCAAGTCTAATATACCATTGTGAAACAGTGGTACCACATTGTAACCAAGTCTAATATACCATTGTGAAACAGTGGTACCACATTGTAACCAAGTCTAATATACCATTGTGAAACAGTGGTACCACATTGTAACCAAGTCTAATATACCATTGTGAAACAGTGGTACCACATTGTAACCAAGTCTAATATACCATTGTGAAACAGTGGTACCACATTGTAACCAAGTCTAATATACCATTGTGAAACAGTGGTACCACATTGTAACCAAGTCTAATATACCTTTGTGAAACAGTGGTACCACATTGTAACCAAGTCTAATATACCATTGTGAAACAGTGGTACCACATTGTAACCAAGTCTAATATACCATTGTGAAACAGTGGTACCACAATGTAACCAAGTCTAATATACCATTGTAAAACAGTGGTACCACATTGTAACCAAGTCTAATATACCATTGTGAAACAGTGGTACCACATTGTAACCAAGTCTAATATACCATTGTGAAACAGTGGTACCACATTGTAACCAAGTCTAATATACCATTGTGAAACAGTGGTACCACATTGTAACCAAGTCTAATATACCATTGTGAAACAGTGGTACCACATTGTAACCAAGTCTAATATACCATTGTGAAACAGTTGTACCACAATGTAACCAAGTCTAATGAAACAGTGTATATACATATATTGTAACTAGGACCAAGACCTAATGATCAAAACAATGGCCAGGAAGCAAATTATTATCAAGTCTAAGAAACCAGTGAAAAATAATCACTACTTGGTAACCAAGAGCACTAGAATGTCCTGGAACCAATAGAACTGTCTTGGCGCCAAGGGTTATTGACCTCCGGAATCAATCACTTGATGAAGAGGAGGTCAGACAATCTCTCTGCCCTTCTCCTTATTAAGCCTTCAGCTTCCATCTACCTCCATAACCAAGGTCTGGATAGTTATAGAGGATTCAAGTCTATAATAAGAAACTTCTGGATGAATGTATTGAAATTATCGAAGAACTGATCTTATACTTTCAAGAGTCTTGCATGTCACTATAAGAGTTGCTTTACTTGGATATTTACACAATTTAAGTCTGTTGTGAGGAACTTCTTGACGATAGAAAATATGGAAGAACTGATCGTATACTTTCAAGAACATGTTATTACTTCGAGTTGCACTATTGATAAAGACATTTGGGTTAAATATCCCTCTTTTTGTAAACTGTGTGACACTACTTCAAGTTGCACCTATGATAAAGACATTTGGGTTCAATATCCTTCTATGCACTCTTAAAGGCAAGTAAGAGCTACTTACTATCCTGTCTAGTGATCATCATGTGTAAATATGGAAAAACTGTTACCTGATTCTTTAGAGTGGGCATACTTCTATAATATAAGTCCACCCTCGAGCTAAAGACCACCCCCCATTTTCCCAGGGTTGAGCAGTTTGGGGTCATTCTCGGTTTAAAGCCCACCCCCCAATTCTCGGATGTGTGACACGATCGATGTCAGACTATCGAGTTAGCGATGTTTACACCGGAAGCAAAATGCACAAGTTTACATCGATGTCATTTTTTGGAAAATAAAAATACATTGTCCTGTTGTTGTTGTTTTAATGACTATTTGTAAATTAATAAAAATATAACAATATATTGTTCACACATCATTCACGTACTGTTAAATTTCAGCAGAAATCACGATGTATCGTATGTCACTATGTGGCTTCACTTGCATCAGCGATCGGGAATTGAAATATTTGATTCCCAAAACATTATCAAGAACTAACGCTTTATGAGGCTTGTTATCCATTCTATATGACATATTTCCAAACTTATTTATCATATTTAATCGTCGAAGTTCAAAGCAATCTTTGTCAAATATACTTTCGCGAAAGCACGTTGTTTTACAGTACTTGGAATCTCAATCGTAATTTCTTGACGACAAATAACTATCAATATTCTTTCACGTTCATTTTCATAATTTTTGCAAATTTTTTTTCGAAATTCATTTACGTAAATATTTCAATTAACTGCATGTTTCTTTTTTGAAAATGGAATATATCGATATATCGATATATATTTAACAAATATTTGAATATTTAGACATTTAATATTGTATCGACAATATGTTGTCATGAATTTATTACAACCACGTTTCAGTTTCACACATCATTTTCTAATCGACTTGCTGATTGGTTGACCTACTTTTCTGGGCCAATGAAAAGGCTTGTAACAAATATCTCTCTACTCGTACACACATGCAGCAAAAGATGTCGACTGATTATTCACGTTCGTTTTTCATGAGAATGATATCATGTAATCTGATTAAAACAAACAACAAACAATGTTGCAATTTCTTTATGATTCTTTTTAATAATATACGTCTGGAAAAGTGTCAATTGATGTTTAACAAGACCTGACCAACATAGTCAAAAGTATCGATGTCAATTTTCAATGCAACTCGCATCAATGATTTTTTTGGTTGGGGTCTCTCGCGGGTTAAAGCCCACCCCCCTATTTTCAAGATATTTGTTTGCCGGGCCCCCTGGTCTTATACCCGCGAGGATACGGTAGTACCAGATGAGTAGATATCCTTGATATAATATATAAGGAAGATTCTCAATAATGAGCATACTTTGAAAAATGTACCTGATGAACAGATCGCCTTGGTATTTTATTTTATTATAGCCAATGCCACATTTAGAAATTCTTCTTGAAACAGAATAAGTTTGCTGAGTGCATGATTGAAAAATTTAATTTTTTCAACATCTTTCACCTTTCAGGTTTATATTGGACCACACTTTTAGCTTTGTTGTTGTAATAAATATTTATAATGTGAAAGATAATAGGCAATTATCTTCACGCTGAAAGATTGATAAGCTTTTTGTTATGTTGAGTAATATGGGCTGGCATCTGGTCTCTATTCCATGCATGTTTTTCTATTTTTGAGAGTTTTATAACGTCAGGTTGTCAGTATCAATTAGGAAGTTTTTGGACATCATCGAGCTGAAGCCACCTGAGCTTGTGTTGTGCCAAGAAATTTATTAATCAATTAGGTGTGGTGTATCATCAGCTATCTAGGGAGGGAAATCATAACCTTGTTAAGAATTTGGTTTTTTAATTTGGTGTAAGCGTCATATGTGGGTGCTATTTTTTTATGTTCTTAGTGTTGATAATGATATAAGGTTCTGGGTGTAGAAGATGTTATTAGTTCTTAGTGTTGATAATGATATGAGGTTCTCGGTGTAGAAGATGTTATAAGATACTGTCGGTGTTATTTCAATTTTGTCTAAGCATCATATGTGGATATTTTTAAGGTTTCTTTATGTTATTTAATATGTTGATAACACATTTCCATCACTTTCCTGTGTGAAAATAATATAATGCAAAGCATATATTTTGAACCAGTGTATGATTACTTTGTAATCTGGTATAAGTAATAGATATACCCACACTTACCTCCTGTTTGAATCATGGGTCTTTGAGGCGTAGCGTAGCGGAGCCGAGGATCACGATTCAAACAGGAGGTATATTGAGTGATTCACCAAGGGTGGGTATATCCGACTTATACCTCACTCTGGTAAAGTTATATTTGACGAAAAAGAGTTGTCCACCATTCTCAATGTATATTTATCCTGACCAAACTAGATCAACAAAATATTAACAATACTCTTTTTTTACGTTTTTAAAAACATAAAATGACTTCACTATATTAAAATTTGGTAAAAACAAGTACCTATACATGGCTTATATAGGAAAATACAACAATCCAGACATGCCACAACAAAACGTACTGCTATACCTGTATCAAGCCTCAGTAGCTCAGTCGATAGAGGCGTTGCGCCGCAACATTCAGGCCCCTGGTTCGATTCCCACTTTGGTCAATAACATTTCATTAAAATTCTTAATTTTACAACTGGGTTGATTTGCCTAAGTTGAAGATCTCTTCATTTGACTTTATTTGGGTGTGCAAAAAAAGAATAGGTGTATTAGAAAAGTTGTGGTGTATCGGTCAATTATACCTACATAACAGTTAGAACATAAAAACCCTAGCAACGAGACCGGAAGTGGGGTATAATCAAGATAATGCAAGCATGCAGGTTTGATAAAATCACATTTATCTGAAGTGATCCTGGCATTAGTCCTGAGGAATTCATAACTCTTTCAACAGAATGTTTTAGACCTCAAACCTATGATCGAGGGTATATAGAAATACCAACGATTCCGTCCGTCCGTCTGTCCGAGGACATGTTTTGTCCGACCTAATACGGAAAAATATTCATCCGATTGTTTTCAAATTTTGCACATGTCTTCTACCCTACATGGAGGGGTGCATAGCCAAATTTCTGATTTCGTTAATGTCTGTATTTTTTAACAAATATTCATGTTTTGTACTCAGTATTTTTCCAAGATCAGAATTTGTCTGACCAATTGTCAAATTCTGTGTAATAGATTTCCATTAATTAACTGGATATGGGATGTCTAAGTAATTAACAGTAATTTAGTTGGTCAGGGATGCACAGTTGAGGGTATTAGTGAGCCATTCTCACTTTTTTGCTTGTTTGCAATGAGTTCCAAAAGGCTTTTTTTAAAAGAGGAAATTTAAGGCATTAAAATTTGAAAATTTAAATGAGATAAACACAAATTAGGACATGGGTTTACCAGAATTTTTTTCTAAAATTTTGATGGATGAACTGAATATGACAAGTGCAATGCCCTCCGCGAAAATAATCAGGTTATGAAGGTCAGAATAACCTATTCCTGCAGAACTTAATAAGGACTGACTGGGCACAAGGATACCTATTGAGTAAGCCAGCAGGGATACCTTTGTTAAACAATAGAAGAGTCAAGGTATCAGCAATCAACCTTGTCAAACACCACGTAACAAAAAAATCAGTGGAAATTGATGAAATTACCTTCATTAATGAATGCACTTGATAGAAGTATTTATCATGCATAACAACAGCACGACCACAGCACTTCGCTTCTGATGTGCGATTATCGAAACTTTGCTGAGTGATTCTTCCTGGAAATTATCTGCTCCGCTAACTTTGTTTATGATTATGTTACGCTCATAATGATTAAAGCTGTCAAAGTAAAGAAGGCAATTCTGTCATTTTTTCTGGTATGGATTAGATAGATTTTTGTTTGAAAAATGATTGGCTTTACTATCAAATACATTTTCATGCAGTAATTCTCTAATTACCAAAGATTAATAGCAGCGGTAATCTGGTTTTTGCCATATTTCCAGATGAGTGACTATCAGCTTAGTGCATGAGTTATTGATAAGAGATGAGTGATTATAGAACCAGTAATTACAACCTGTTGATGGGTTTCCTGCTGTGGAGTGGAGTAGCGGAATGCATCGTATAAAGACACATTGCATGGGAGATTCGTTGGATGCAATTTTTAAAGAGGTTTTCTATCAACTTTCGTTGTGGTTTCTGAATTGCTTTATTTCATAAATGAGGAATTTTCCTAACATTTTTTCTGAAACATTCCTGTAGTTGAAATGATAATTAAACTTGACTGTTTGTTTGAATTTGTTTCTTTTTTTGGTTATGCAAGAACAACCAACTTGGATTGTATTGTATAGATTTGACTGACTGACTCCTCAAATGGTGACCCAGCTTGACCCCTTTGTTTAATCATTTAAATAGCCATGGCCTCCTTGTACAGAGTCTTTAGATGATTCTACTTAGTCCTTTAGGTAACCTTTAAGTGATAAGTTAAAGCTACAGAGAAAATGGCTCTACTTAGTTTGCAAATACGCCAAGAGTCAAAAGTCCAAGTAGGCAGAAACCAAGCTTACTAGATATCTTTTTGACAATCTTATTTCAATGTTGTAACTTGATGTGCTGATAAAGCATCCCATGATAGATATGAAGTCACATAAGCTTGTCTGTGTAGATCATCTGGTTATAACAGCTCATATTTCTTGTGTGCCTACTGTTATTCCATATCACTCATGCTTTATGCTACATTATTCTTGGCCGGAACTGCATGTGTTGTAACACAATGTGTTCCTTCAGTTCATTTTAGTTCACTTGCATCAAAAGCCAGGAAATGTTTTATCATTGAATATAATCAGATCTTAGATCTATAATATACAGCTACAGCACTCTGTATATCAAAGCAAAGTAATATCAAAGTAGAGAGAGGTTAATAAACATTGTCTCTTTAGCAATCATGGAATAAATCCTGACACGCATTAAAGCAGTTCTTCCTTAATGATAGTTCAGCTACTTCACTACCACAGGAAATGGTCATGGGAGTAGTCACGGATTTATACCCGGACCTTTGCATCTTAGCATCATTCACGTCTCCCTCCTAAGGTCATTTCTATTCCTGGCCTACTCCTTTAAACACTACGCAGTTCTGTCCATGTAACAAACATTCATTAACAGAAATAAAACATGCTCTTATAAGTTTGAGAAAATAATTGATGAAAAAATAGTCAGACTTTGCCTGATGTTACTTTCCCATTTGATGTGCTATTGCAATATTGATTTGAAATACATGCACATTATTGAAAGACAAGACATCTTATTCCAAGGTCATTGTGTAATTTGATGAAACTTTACAGTTTATTAGTTTTTCGCAAACAGTTCTCCCTCCTCCTCACCTAATGGTTTACAGAGATAAGAATCTCGTTAGTGGAGACAGGTGTGTTACCTGTTCCTCCTCACCTGGTTCGGCTTGTATAGCTTACCTGGAGGGTTTACATACTGATGGAGTCAGCTTCGTGTTGTGTACACCTGTGGTTACTGCCGAGGAGATAGGAGGGAGGGCCATGTAGTTTATAGTGCAGACTTCTTGGATTGGATGAGAATTGGATCTAAATTTCTTGATTTAAGATTAATTCAACTAAGACTGGGCCCTGTAGCTCGTCTGTCTGCCGAGGGAGCACGGAGAGAGGGCAGGGTTCTAAGATTAGATGAGAATTGAAAAATAAGAAAAATCCTTGATTTCACATTGATACGCTGTTTTTTTCCATTTTATCAATGCCTTTCAATAACAACACAAAATCTTATGACAAACATATCTTAAATTCTTTTACTTACAAAATGTTAGCTAACTTTAACATTTTTCTTTGTAATGTAATCCTTACTTATTAAACATCAAATACCAAAATTTTTTAGAAAAGGACAATGAATATGACAAGAAAACAACACTTTTATTAGCTTATGAAATATGTCACAGGTTTTCTTCACCTCTGTTCTTTGTTGCGAGCCTTGACAGACAAAAGCCAAGTATCTTGTTAAAAACCTTGAAACTTTGAAAGCAAAAGTCTTGTTAAAGTTGAGCGGTGATTCAAAGCAAGTTCCTGCAGTCTGTTTGTACAGACAGTGACGTCCTGTCAGTATAAGTGGAGAGCCATGTTTGTAACAAGTTTACCTTCTAGTAATTGGTCGGCCGTTGTAGTTCCAACCAGTGTTGTGTTGCCGTACATCACTCCAAGTGTAAGCTGTATGTTTTCTCAGGGAATGGAGTGGATGCTTGGAGGGATTGGAAGAGACATCTGTTACTTTCAGAGACAGAAAAGATTGCTTGTTGTAACATTTGTAATGGTAAATGGAGACCTTTTCGCCAAAGTTGTCTTACTTGAAAGGACTGTGTTTTGGAATGGATTATCCTGATTATTGAGTAATGAAAAGTCATTGTCACTTTTTTCTGTTGATGTTTGATTTGTGGAAGGGTTAAGCGACATGATTGAAGATTGTGCAATGATAGAGAGAGAGAGTTTATTCAGTAACGAGGCCACCGGCCCATTGTGCAATGATAGAGAGAGAGAGTTTATTCAGTAACGAGGCCACCGGCCCATTGTGCAATGATAGAGAGAGAGAGTTTATTCAGTAACGAGGCCACCTGCCCATTGTGCAATGATAGAGAGAGAGAGTTTATTCAGTAACGAGGCCACCGGCCTATTGTGCAATGATAGAGAGAGAGAGTTTATTCAGTAACGAGGCCACCGGCCCATTGTGCAATGATAGAGAGAGAGAGAGTTTATTCAGTAACGAGGCCACCGGCCCATTGTGCAATGATAGAGAGAGAGAGTTTATTCAGTAACGAGGCCACCGGCCCATTGTGCAATGAAATGTGGTTGCCAATGTTGTGAACACAATTTTTTTAAAGATGAAATGGCATGTTTTGATACTATCACTTCAAAATACAAAGCAAAACAAAACCAAGAATATAATAAAGAAGTGCAAGTCCATGATATTCAATATAGCAACACCAAGTTCAAATTTCTAGGAATCAGTATAATAGTAAAATCACTGCTTCTGCTCTGCTACAGTGTTGTTCCTGGATATAAACTAAGCAGTCATTTTGGCTGAATCTGACCAGATGGGACCCTTAACAATGGTAAAACCTCTCTCAGAGTAAATTGTCACCAAGGCAAAAGGTTCCCTCCAAAAGAATCACTGCAGCAGAAGGTGAAAAAAGTGATGAAAGTAGCATAACATAAGTAAGTCGTCTTGCATTAAATAAAGAAAAGCAAGACCATGATATATAAAATACCAACACCAAGCTCCAACTACAAGAATCCTTAAACAGTAGTAGCACTGCACTGCTTAGTGCCACATACCATCAGAAAGACTTACAATCTTGAACCTCCTGCAATTGGAAATACAACACATTCCATTAAAGGTATTTCATCACTTCTTGACACGAGTTATCAATGAACCTTCATCATGTAGTAGACAGATTAAACCAAAGCAGGCATGGAATGAGCGTTTGTCAACGAGTGTGACATGTGATTGGTCGTGGACACACGCTCAGTAACGAGGTGATGGTGATCAATGCCCCTAATAGCTAATTACCAAATTGGAAGTCACACGGTGGATGAGGAAATAGCTGAATGGTTTACGGTATCAGTCACAAGGGTTAATCTATAGAGTAGGGACGACTTATTTGGACTTGACTTGTAGTGCTATGATGTTCTGAAATGTTATAACTCTGGGATAAACATTCATGATTGGAAATTAGAAGAATATAATAGCATTATTGAAAGTATAAATTTCATTTAAAGTTGAACGCGTATATGAGGCTTAAATGGATAATTTACTTTTATTTGAGTTTAAGCAAAAGACACAATCAAGAGGAATTTGTTGTTCGATATGTATGTTACATGTTATTTTCATGTGCAGATGCCCTTCCCAATATTAAACAATAACCACCCTTTTACACATTATTCAACGAGGCAAAGCGGAGGTAAATATCACATGTGCAAGGTCAAATAATTAGATCTCCCGAATCTCAAGTCAATAATTTGTTATTATATGAAAAAGGTCCTGAATTACTGTATTTCTGTGAATAAGGGACATCACTCTAATGTCTAGAAACATATTGAGGGACATAACTTTTATCAAGCACAGTCACAGCATTGCCGATCACTTGATTTACAATATTACATACGAATCAAATCTATTTCTTAGCCACCAGAGATGTTTGGATTGTTATATTAACCTTTCACAACTCACACAGGTTGACATTACTTACTGTCATGTGACCAAGTTACTTAAAAGCCAATTAAAAAGAAGAAAATAATCCATTCATCAAATAATACCAGTTGATGCGACATTAGTCATTCTCATTCTGAGCTTAGTTAATCCTGACAAATGGAATACCTAAAACTATCAACGTTGATATGTTTGATATCAGAAGACATAGGTTGAGTTTATGTCAGTCACTGTAATTGTTGCCGTAGTGGAAGGGACCTCGTAATGTGGCTAAAAGGCTAGCCTTCGCTGATTGACCACTTAAACTTCTTTTACTGTAAAATATTGATCCCTTGTAAGTTTGATAAGTCAACCAATCAGAATCGAATATCCAGCAGTGTCATGGTAGAATTCCTGTTAGTTACCCACTGTTAATGGTTTGATCATAGGTTCAGCAGAGTAAGAGTTAATTTTTGTCCTTAATTAGGTCATGACAACATTAACTCTCCTTCTGTCAAAAAATCCTTATGTGGAATATATATAGAGGTTATCATGCGAGTGTGTTTTGGGATCGTAAATATCCTGCATTAGGAATAAACATTGTATTTTGCGAGCCTTGGCGAGCTAAATACATAGTGTTTATTCCTAATGCAGGATATTTACGATCCCAAAACACACTCGCATGATAACTTCTTTATCATACAATGTCATTTTAAAATTTAATTCGAAAAAATGCCTGATAATATTATTTTAATAGTTGTCGTTTTAAGATTCGCGCATTGATATATGCAAATGAATAGAGCAATGACTCTGACGGTGAATTGACAAAATATAATTCCTCCTTATATATGCGTTTTATTGCCGTATGAGTTATTTTGTCACGACTCCAAAGTTTTGAAATTTTAAAAATCTATAAAATTCTATGTATTTAAAAATTAGACACATTTTAAATGGTCTTCAGCGGGATCAAACTGACATTCTTTAATCCGATGTCATCGAGAGGACGAGTCAATGTCACCAAGGGGCAAGAGTTGCTTCCCTTCGCCTACGTGACAACGGCAGCTTGCGTTGAAACAGCAATTGAACGAACATTGGTGCCCGGAGAGCTAAACTAGATGATACTCTGTGGATTTCCCATTCCAAACTAAACAATATTAAAGTAAAGAACACCGAAGATTGGTAAATGACGTGTTTGAACATGAGATTTGAACTGCCTTTGGTACCTGTGATTAAAATTGTTCGGTTGGTTTCATTCAACCCGTGATGACAGTATTTTGGCACTACTAAGTCATGCAAATGGCTAAATATCCATGCGTAATGTTGTTGTTATTACTTAGATCAATGTCTATGCAATATATCATACATATTGTAATGTCTCTCTCCGTTACAAAAGGCATTCAAAGTGTTAACGCTTGTGACGTCATCGGAATTTTTCGAAAGAAGTTCCGACCTTGACCTTTGAAATTTGCATCGGTATCCGTATATGATCCTTATACACGCCCAACGGATACCGAAAATATCCGTTGGCTTTATTATGCCGAGAACACTATCCATTGTATGATAAAAGGTGATGTCAGAAAAATGAAAATTTAATACTTCCAATTGAAAGACAATGTATTTAAAATAAATGGAGCAGTAATAATTCAAATATATATAATTTAAAGTTTAGCCATGCTATTTCTTTTTCTTACACAAAATGAGATAAAGGTATTCACACAAAATGGCCGCAAATGGATTTTATGTGAATCTTCATACTTTGTCCTCTGACTATGGATGATTGGCTTGTGTAATGAAAATTTTGACATTGTCAAAATAATACTTTTAGCATTAACGTGCAATTATCAGTGAAAAATTTATAATGTAAAATTATCAAAAAACATGCTACTGTCCCTTTAGGTAGAATGTCATTATGACATTTCAAAAAGTTTTATCATAAGTTTTGTTTAAAATGTAAAATAAACATCGTTTTCTCTTGATAATGACATATCTCATTTTAGAATTGTTTGAAGTTTTGAAGAATCAAATCTTCTGTGGTTAGGAAAATCTATCTGAAATGCATTAAATTGTGCTTTACTTTGTTTTAATGGAAAATGCCATCGTGACAAATTACAAAACTTATCCTTCTCTGTTAGGATTAGTTTCAGATAAGAGGACAGAAGATATCAATAGTCTTTTTTTCTCTTTCCAGGAGATTTTAAAAATAATTAATCTTCTGTTTTAATGAAACTGAAAACTTTCATTTAGGGAGAGAGTAATAAGGTCTTACTTTCCGTGGTAATTCAGATGTGCATATTTATGAATTTCCCTCTTTTAATTACGTGATAATTTCCCAATCTTGTTGATACATCTAATCAAAGACAATAGTTAACCTGATTACGTTATGAGTTTGGACAAAAAAACCGCACACACTCATTAAAAAGGGAAAATTCAAACAGAGTGTCAGCCAGTGTGGAAACACCTTCCTACAGTTATTGATTTTATCAAAAGAATTTTAATTCAAAGTTTAAGGATTGTCTATCAATACATACAGTCCATTGAATAAAAATAAATGTACAGCATTAAAGCAAAATAAAAGCAGTATGTCAGTATCCATTTTATTCATTCACAGAACTTCAATGTCTTGTAAGTGCAATGTACAGTAAATGAGTCAATCAGGAAGATCTTATTATCAGGACGATTGTGCTAGCAAAACTAGCATAGATGATCCAATTGAAGTTAATGAACTGCAAAATTTCATTGCCATTTGCTTGGTATAGTTTCCAAGGATTTCCAATGTTCTAGGGCCTCTTGTACACCATGACCCTTGCTGGGGTTGATTTCTAGTTGATGTGAAGTTAATGTGCCATGTAGATTCTCTTAGCAATGTTCTTCAGGGTCTTGGCTCTGAGATTTCCTTTGCTCTGAATAATGGTAGCATCATATTGTTTTGAGTTAAGATAATTTTTCTATGCAGTTCTTGATATTTTTTATGGATGATTAGAAGTAGTGACGCTTCGGTGTAGAATCTTATAGCATTTTCAAACGAAAAGTTGCTGTCATCCACAATAATGATATTTACAAATTTAAGATTGCCTCTCAATAACAAAAAAGTATTGTTTTTATCAATTCATTTTGAGGAGGTCGAAGTGAAATCAGAATGCCATGTGTCAGTATTCAGAAGGACAGGGTAAAAAAAGGCTAGTCAGGTGTTTACGGAGGTTTTATATGGGAAGGAGAAACACTCAGTTTTCAGGCTGCTTTGCTTTTGTAGTGTCCTGCAAACACTTATCTAGAATTTTTCCAAGGGGAAAGTTCACCTTCTGCATCGACCATCATTCTAAAATTCAGTTTGATGACATGATCTAACCTCCACCTCTTGTTGCAGGATTGTCGTGCTGGCAGTGATCCTGGGGGTGATCCACTTCGACGCGGAGGTCCCGTGCACCAAGGACCTTCACCAGCACGTGCTGGGCTACCTTATCATCCTCTCCCTCTGCTTCTTCATGGAGCTCCTCATCACCATCATCAGCATGCGCGGCTCCATCCTCGACAACCACCCCCGCCGCAGCATGCAGTACCTCCTCTATGCCAGGCTCGGTGAGTTACATGATAAGATTATAGATAATATATTATAATATTCTCCATCCTCGACAACCACCCCCGCCGCAGCATGCAGTACCTCCTCTATGCCAGGCTCGGTGAGTATAGTTTCAAAACTAGCCCATAGCTAGTAGAAAAATGCTAGGTTTGTTGAATGTTTTAACTGGTAGTCTGAAGGATGAGTTGCAAATTTTAGACATTATTTCAATGTTTTTGGCTAACTTGAATGCATATGGACTAATATTAAGTCGAATGGCAAGTAATGTGATTAAACTTTGTAAATTCAATATGGATTTTATGTAATCTTTCTACAATCACCCTGTGACAGCAAGTAGTTTTTCCTTTCCACTTACATTGTATGATAGGATACAGATAAGTAGTTCTGTTGCTCACTGAACAGTGGGACTATAGCAATCAACTGGATGGGTCAAAATATCTGAGAGTCCAAGTTATTAAATTAAATGCTTCATTCCTTAGAGTAAAATAATCATTGTAATTAATCTATTTTCATCCTAATATTTTTGTATACTGCAAATCAGCAATTTAGACTTCATAGCAGTGGTGCTAAAAGCCTTTTGATGAGACTCATCTTACCAGCTTAAGGCCATTTATGGAACATTACTGTGTTTCCTTAATGACTCCATTTCAATGATCAAAATCAGAATAAAAAGCAGATGCAGAAATATTGAGTAAATGTGGTTATTTCGTTTAGCCTTGGATGCCCAGTTAGCGGACCTAGATTGATTTGACCATATCTCTGAATCTTGTTTGCTTGAAATGGTTGTCTCTTCTCAACTGTTGTGACTTATGTGTTCCACAACACAAAATAGGGTTGACATAGATGCTTGGAGCTGGGTACAGTAAGTGTAGACTGTTGATGACATTACTGTGCTGCAGGCTAGACCGAGAATATAAGTCTCAGGATGTTGGCATTAGATGAGGATTTAGCTTGGTTGGACACCTCTTCAGGCAACTCCTATCACAACATTTGTAGCCTGAATATCATCGTATTCTAGACTTACACTTACATTCAGATATTTTATAGAAAATCAATCTAAGATATTGACAAAATTGATATGTTTGAAGATTGTCAGAAAAAGAAAATGGAAGTTAGCTGAAACGTCAGAATTATATTGTCAGATACATATGGTCTAGAGATACTAAATTGAAGAGGATATGGTAACTGTCGGGCTCCTCCATTGATCTGAAGGGTTTGATCATTACTAAAAGTTTGTTGTGATACAATGTATAATTCAACCATTAATTAAAGACAAACTATCCCTAAGTGGCTCACTGACTTCAGGAACAGAAGCAGAAGGCTTAAGGGAACCAAAGAATCTATCACACAGACAATACATGATATAACATGGACTGAGCCAGTTGTACATGTTTAACACATGCAAGACATGCATCTCGTAAACACCAGAGTACAATGTGCGTAACATGCTCTGTTACAGTTGGCATTCTCCGCCTACAGAAACCATTCCTGGCAGTCGATTGTCTTGTTGTTATAGTTCCGCAGGTCTAGCTGTAAGCTTTATACCAGTCATTCTTATCATTCTGACAATGTTTTGTTGTTATAGTTCCCTGGTCTAGCTGTAAGCTTTATACCAGTCATTCTTATCATTCTGACAATGTTTTGTTGTTATAGTTCCCCAGGTCTAGGGGAAGGCTTTGTGCCAGTCATTCTTCTCATAGATATATATTCTTCAAGGACATCTATTCTTTCATGAGAATTTGATCTCTCAGAGTGAGATCTTTTTTATTTCTAAGGACTTTGATACTTTTATTGTCACAAAGGTTTCTTAAGTAGTAAACAAAGTTTTTCATTCACTTAGATTTTAAAGTAGGTCTATATTTGGGACTTCATTTCTTCTTTAACTGAAGGTCCTTTCAATAACTAGTAAATGGGTAATGACTTTCTTATAAATAGACAAATTAAGAAGCTTTTAAGAACTTTTTCGTCCCTAAATGGACCGTTTCAAGTGATGCAGAAATGGAAAGTAAAGTTCACTTATCGTCAAGATCATGTTTGCAGCTTGCTTAATGTGATCTTAGTTTTCCTTCATTTATTACCTTTCAAAAGCCACAGAAGAAACATTTCAATATTTTACATGTCATTAGATAAAGTGTGAAAATGTCAATATAGTATTGTTAGAAACATGACAAATGGTTGAAAAGGGAAGACTGCAACATGAATAATACACTAAATAGTCTTTCTGTTTCCAAACCAATGAAGCAGAATCTATACATGAGTTCACTGAGCCACCTTGTCCTACACACAATACCATCTGTACAAACCTGTACCAGCACATGCGTTGTTTATGTTTGCTCCATCAATCTTTTTCAAGAATAGAATTATTGAGTCCTGGAAATGATTTACAAGTTTTCTACTTTCTTTGAAAAATGGTTGGGAGTAAAAGTCTCATGAAGGGTTCAGTTGAGCCACTAAACAATGCATTTAAATTCCACTTGTTTCCAATCTCTAAGTTTGCCCATTGATTATTTGACTTCTCTGCGAACGGAACTGGTTAACATTAGCTCAAAAGTCTTGAAAAAAATTAAGGAAAGATTAGGTAGAAGGATGTTAGTTTTTGTTTATGTAACCATGTGCCTGTCTAACTTGAAACACCCGCCCATTTGTTAGTTCTATAATGGCTGGAGAAATTTAACAGCCAGCACATTGCTTGTTCTGATAATGAGGTTCACCATTTGATTGCCAGAACTTTCAAATGGTTCAAACAAATGAACAAAGATTTTAGGATGGTGGATAAAAACCTTTTGAAACTTGGCAGGCCATTTACCAATCTTCCATTGTCTATATGGTTAAACCCTTTGGCTCATGGTCCCTTGCATAGTAGACTCATGAAGTATTAATCAAGTTCAGCAAGACTTTGTGCTGTCTGCTGCATGGATGGATGACCTACATCATGGCACGAACAGCAGAGCTTTTGAAAGAAGGATTCACTGTACTTACAACTTGAGTTATAAGATTTGTTATGTCAACTGGTGTGAAACATTCATCAAATGTACCTTTTACTTCCCAATAGTAGAATTAGGCACATGGTGATTGTTGTGTAGACTCATAATAATTATATTTGGCAGCTTTAGGTTCTCGAAGCTAATAATGTGAAAGGCAATGGAAAGGATCTTTATTTCACCTAACCACAATCAAAGTAAGGCAGTATTTATACGTGCAAGAGACAGTAAGATGATTTATGTCTGCAATCAGTGTAGTACTGTGTGCTTAGCCTACAATCAACCCATCAAACCACAGGAAATCTCTTCAAAAGTTTCATAAACATTCCTAGTGTATATTCAGAAAATGTCAAATATCATTTTTCATTTTATCTCAAGTAGTTCAAATGATAGGTTCTATACTCCAAACTTTGATTTGAACAAGATATGTTATAAGATATAAATATAATGTAAGATTAAAATCTATTCCTCTTCAGTTAGTAAACATAAGAAAAATATTCCATTTTTAAGACTCGCTTTTGTATAAAAAAAAAAGGTAATAATTTTCAATTTAACAATATTGACATCTAAACTGTTAGTTATTTATAGATAACAAACTTTAATCACACTAATGAAATTCATTCTACCTTACTTTGCTAGCATTGTGTCCTCAATGCCTGTTATTACTGTGATTAATGGATAGTGCTGCCCTCTTCATTATCATCACCCTGGGGAGTATACAACCAGTGGAGCCTCCATACTGCGAGGAGTGCTTGAAGAGTTTCGTTAGAGTTGCTGTTGTAAGCACTGCCATTAACGGAGTCGTCATTCTCATTAACTTAGCATGAGCATTAGAAGACAATAATTATGTTGCACACGTAAATGATTCACTCTGTGATCTGTCCATCACTTACAGTGGATAATGATGACATGCTGTTCATACATGTACTCTTCTGCTCCTGTAAATAAACTGAATTCGATGATTAAAGAGTTGACTTTAAATTGAAATTACTACAAATATTCAAATTTCAAATAAATAAACAAATTGCAACTGCTTCTGAGATATTTTTGTGGACAACAATTTAGTAATCATATTGATTTTACATTAACCTAAGCATTATCTAGATTTACATACCCCAAGGGAGCTGACATCAAAACTGATGTAATGGTTTTCACTGTTGGGATTACACAGAGTGGTTGACCTTTGGCATGGTGACCTTTGACAACTGCCAATGACCTTTGATACCATGATCTTTCACCTAATTCCAATATTTCAGAAAGCTGCATGATAAATCAATACCCCTGACTGAAGGTTAGACCTACACTAAGTACATACCATAACTATAGCCATTAGGTGGTTTATTATCGTATTATATAGGCCGGGAGACTGAGCACTTGGCTGATGTATATTCTCCACCTCTATTATCTCTAATCGAGTCTGGTCTGTTTTTTTGTCTTTGGATTTGTTAGAAGTAAACTTTTTATATAAAGATTAAACAAAAGAGGTTTTTTTTGTGAAATTCCAAAACAGTTTTATCAAAGGATTGTTAAAGTGTATCATTTATTGGATTATATGATTAAAAATTTTCAAACTTTTATATATAGTACCGTAAGTACTTGATCAATGTATCATCGTTGTTTATATGACAATGACAAACTTTATAAAAAAATTATTGTTGTACAAATTCTTTACCAAGATGTTTCTCAATTAAGAATAAAGTATTAGAAGAAATATTTGTAGAAAATAAACAATATTTGAAAAGATCATTAAGAATAAAAGCTATCAAAGAAAGGTTTATCATGGCAAGTGTTGTTCCAAGGTGATGATGATGATGATGGTTATCAATTTGGCAAATTAAATTCAGATCAGATAGGACCCTTCCCAATGCTAAGAAATTCTCCTTTTACAAATATTACAAAACACAAATCCAGGAAGATTTGTCACAGATTCCCAGAACCCTTAAGGATCAAATGTGAGGGATTCAAAACATCAATGCGCAATTCCATGCTAAATTATCTAGAAAATTGAAAATAAGACAAAAAAAGTAAGGGTTTTCTTGGTTAATAGGTTTAATTCCATTTCTACCTGACATATTTTTAAATCAACATCCCATCAACATGTTAATGAGATGTTCTACGATATGCTGGGAGGAGACTCAGCCTGGTGGTCTCATTTGCCCAATTATAGCTGACTTGTAGTTGCGTTATTTCTACGTTGATGAGTTTTACATAGATTTGGACTAAGTGGCTACCCCCATCATAGGGAATACCAAATGGCTACTCCCTGGTAAAATCATTTTGCATGTGACTTGAACGCTGCAGTTTAAGCTCTCATTTGGTAATCTCAACATGAATCGAGAATAATATTAAAGGGAAAGTATCACATTTGCAAATCATTTTGATATAATATGATACAATGATGTTCAAGGCTTTACATTTATTCAAGAACAGCAAGGTGTTCTGGATAACTGCATGCCTCATCCTTTATCATTATAATTAAAACCCCAACATTTCAGAGTAATTACCCAATCATCAGGCTGGAAATAGGGAACTTCAAGATGGGATAGATATGATACCTTAATGGCAAAGAAATGCCCTACAAAGACATTAAGGTTGATCTGATGAACTTCAAAGAAGAGTTGGGTACCATCATGACGGAGTCAGCTGAGGTGAATGAACTCTCACGCCAGTGTCGCAGCTCAGATGGATAAGCTCAACCCCAGGAAGTCTCTCAGAGAATTAATCTTGTACAATCCCCACTGAGAACTCCCTGCAAGCGACTATTAATCTCTTATGTATGCTTGGTCTTCAAGCTTTCTATAGATGTAAACCAAGTAGTGTTCACTCTTGTGCAATCCAATTAAAGCTAAGCTGTGGTGTCCTATACCATGTATAATCATGACAATTTTTAAGGACTGCTCATTGGCTGTTCATTATTATCCTGCAGGAGGTGTCAACTCTAGCTTTTGTAGCATGAAGCAAAAGACATTATAGTAAATATTAAAATATATATTTTTGACTAGTTTTTGACTACTTCAATCATCTGATTGTCTTGTAACTATTTGCCTCTAAAGATCACAATAGTCATCATATTTAAGGAGAGAATGAAGATAAACCCTTGAACATCAGCCTGCTATGAACTATATAGATCTTATATAAGAAATTTCACTGTTCCACAGTGAGCTCAGAAGAGAAAAAAACTTCAGACTGGACAAGACTTCGCATTCTTCTTTCAATAGGATATAACAAAAAGTACACAATTTTACGTAGCTAGATTTCAGATATAAGAACAGGCAAAGAATAAAAATGTACCTGCCTCCTACTTTTATGTTAAACAAAAGATAAACTAACATTGTTCTATGTTTCAGTGGTGTTTATCGGGGAGCTGGTATGGCTGGTGATGGGGATCATCTGGACGGCGCGACACTACCAAACCTGCTACCCACTGGCGGCCAAGAAGGCGGTTGTAGGTGAGTAGCACCGTCTTCTTCCTAGAGGGGCCTGGGGAAATTTGCACACCCTCTTTGATTGGTGGTCCCTAAAATTTGGAGAAGTAGGAAGGGGTCCCATCTGCTCAGAAAGGGTCAAAATGACCCCCCTAGGATCAAAAATGGCCTCACGTTCCTCACATCCCATGGATACACAACTGTTAATGAAGAATGTCATGGGCAGGGCTGGGGTTGACCATGATCAAGAGTTTGAAGTTATGTTACACCAAAGACTCTGCATCTTCATCTTCATCTTCAATCTTGTCTCCAGAGACATCTGATGCTGTCAATCTTTCAATAATTTCAGGATACATTCTTGTTTGCCATTGATGTGCTATATTTATTCAAAAATTATGAATATCAAACTGTCCACTTGGCAAAATTGAACTTTAGATTCCACTCTTTGATTCAACCCAAAGCGTGTACACAAGAGGAACAGACTGCTTTCTCTCAGCAATGTTCCAATACAACGTCCTGCGGATCTGTTACATAGCCAATTAAGCTTTTCCCCCCACCAATCATGATAGCTTCAATGAAATAAATGATATAGATTAACATTAAAATGATTGTCATCTAGCCAGTGTTTGAAATAAGCATCTCAAAACTGCTTGTCAATAAGAACCCACAACTTAGAAAAGCTTTGGCTCCAACTCTTAAACTGACAACATTGTTAATCAGTACTGATTTGACCTTTTCTGAAATAATAACAATGTTCTTGGTATCAGTGTGTTATGCAACACTGTTGTCAGTTTAGAGTGATGGTTTGGCTAGTAAATATGCCTTATGTAAATTACGTGAGAATTAGGAGCAGTGAGGAAAAGTTTCATGTTAAAACCATGACATTCTGATCAATGTTTTCTTCATTTTAAAGTTGTGAATGATAAGCAGATCATAACCTTACCAAATGTCAACTTTCCTTGACAGGTGTGATTGTGTGCAACTGGTTGGTCATGTTCACTGTGGTTATCTCCCTTTGGTGTACGTTTGACTCCGCGGGCCGTAAGTGGGTGAAAATGAAAAAATATCAGGACAGCCTCAAAGAGAAGCGCCGTGGCAACCGCAGAATATCAGGAAGCACCAGGAGGAACTGGCGCCAAAGGTATGTTGTCTCCGTCAACACTCGTTCTTTGTTTCCAGGATAAAATATTTTGTAAAAGATTCTTTCTTTGAATGACTACAGGGAATTGTATTACTTTTTAGAAAAATGCTTCATTTTGTTTTCTTAGACTATTGATCTACAAATAAGATTGGCTGATTTTTTTAAATCTTGTAGAAAAGTTTACGGTATATTTTTGAAAACTTTAGAAATCAGTGACGACATGTCTATCAAAAATTCGCATTTCATTCCTAACACATCAAGAGAACTGAGAGAAGATTAAAAGGTAGATGATGAAAATCCGGCAAAACAAAGATTCATCACTCAAAGTTTTAAAGAGTGTTATTTTCATTCACAGATGAAAGGACAATTTAATTTTTTTTGAGTTATTGTATAAAGCAATGGAATTATAATCATTAATCAAAGAGTAGACTTGTATTCCAATCAAATGAAGCATTGTCTATCAGCACCAGATTGTCTACAATTGTGTAATTGAAGCATTGTCTTTGAGCATTATTGATATGATATCAAGCATGCAGTTATGATGACTTTGATGTGGGTTGGATAGATTGTTTTGTTACGCCTTCCTGTGCATTAGCTGTTCTTAATGTGTAGTGACAAAGCATCAAGTTTATGCTTTTATGATTTATGAAACAACATGAAATACAAAATTGAATTATTATTTTGTCAAAGGATGAATGCACAACTTCATTATGCAAACATGGAAATTATGTGTGTACACGCTTGTAGTTGATTCATGGTTTGGTATTTATCACAGGGGGATAATATCATTAATGACTCTTTACGGTATATTCTTTTGTTTCTTGTTAATGGGAGACTGTTGCAATCCAAATTATTTAACATTTTATCACAGACATTACAAATTAAATTAAATTGAGAACTCATCAAAAACATAAAATCTTCTAGTTTCAGAAATCACAATTGAAACTTCTTTTGAAAATAAACTTATTAAAACCTTTGTATAGAATGCAAAGCTTTTGAAGCAAAACTGTTTGATTACCTGATGAACAAATAACCTGCATGTTGATGTTCACCTTCCATATATCCAATCCTAAATCCAATAGTACATAGACACAATACCTTGATGAGATTTTGCTACAATGTAGTTTAATACTTCGATAAGTAAGAAAAAAATAAACATTTACACACCAGAAAAGCCTTTTGTAAGTTACATGTCTCCTTTCAGTACCATTTTGGGTTCAAATTACCAAATATGAAAAATACAGATATCTACTATTGTAGTAAACCAAATAAGGAATTCTGTTAGCATATTCAGGATCTAAGATGTCTTGAACTAAGAATATAAATTAAGAATGTAAAAAAAAACTTTTGAAGATTAACTTTGTTAGGAATTCAATCAAGCTGCTATAAGATCACTAAGATCACTAAGAACACCGTGAAGTCAAAACAAGAAGTGAGTGTGTAAAAGGCCAAGGCTATCTCGTATTTAATCAGCTTAACCTACATGGAATAGTTCTTCTCATCTGTAACTGTTTATATTCAGTAGTGATGCTTAGCAAACTTTAATATTTAGAACCACACAAACCTAGAATATTAAGATTGATATTGCATATTTTGAAGTTAATTAGTTTCCTATATTCTCTCATAGAATTGCATGGTTTTGTATCTTTCTCTTTTCTTTGTTGAAGATTTGTGCAGCTCTCGTAGTTTTTTTAGTAACATGCATGTGCTGATATGTTGTATACGTTTTTACATGAACATTTGGTTATATCTTCCTTTTCTGTTTTATTGGAAAAGATTTTCACTCAGTTAAACAAAATTGGGAATCATTGATAATACAAATCTGGAACTATCAGAAAGAAAACAGATTTTCAACATTTGATATTAACTTTTTAAGAAGACAAGGAGTTTTAATGGATGATCAACTTCTTTATTGTTGATAATCCTTATGAAAAACTCTGTCTCCTTGATATTTCCACCACTTATCATCTTTTGGGTTTAATTATGATGGTGGTTATTTTATTTTTTTGTGAGTTGAAATTCTCATTTTGAAACAGATGCTTTGCAATTCTGTATAACCAAATCTTCATAAGTGTTATCTTTACTTTGTTTTAGTTTTATATGCATGAAATTAGAATGATTTGGACATTTTGCTGCATTGATTTTGTACCTATTTGAGTCAGATAAGCACATATAATGATGATTTATTGTTTTGTACATCTCCATTTTGACATTATGTTTTAGAAATTGGTTTGTGTTCCTTTCACATGCCTCGATCAAATTTTGATTTTATCCGAAAATTGTCGTGTCATTTCACATTTTTTTAAATGGTTATTTTCATTTCCATCACAATGAGCTATTGTTGGACTTTATCTGAGTTTAGGTTTTAGTATTCTAATTTAACCTATAAAAAATCTTTGTCGTATTGACTATCAGATTTGAATATCATTTTGTCCTATTTGTGTAGAATATAATACACTCTGGTCTGACAGCCAAACCTGGTAAAACTTTGTCTAGAAATTTATCCCTGTGAGATTTTCATGAAATCTCATGTTGTAATTGACAAAATTCAACTTCTTGCTTATTTGAATTAACTGTTGAATTTTATTTTCTTATCTGGTTTTTTTTGCTGCCAGTAGCATTCAATATAATATCATATTTTAAAATATTCATACCTCTTGACATAATAAGGTATATGTGTTTATGTTGGTCCTTGACCTAGTGACATTTTCTTTCACTGACATTTGTAAAACTTTGATGCGGTATTTACAGTGTTAGGCTATTTCACTACAGAATAAAGCAAGTGTCCTTGAACTTTAAGTATTTAAATAAAATATTCATCTCAGAAGGCATTTTAGATGTATTCAATTCAACAATATTGTGTTGACAAAAAATCCTTCATTTTGAAACTCAGTCCTGCTATGTAAGTTTTAACAATGTCAACCCCCAGGCTTGCTACGTAATATACCCATAGTCAGTTAGAACAAGTAGTTGAATAGATAATTTAGCTGAATTGTTCAAAAGGAAGTTCTGAATGCATTTTTGTTTGTTCAGCTTAAGTTAAACCTATAGTTAGAAGTGAAAACAAATAAAAAAGTATACATCAAATTAAAAAGACCCTAACATGAAAATAGTTCAATGTGACACAAGTCACTTCTCACTAAACAAACAGTAAATCTTTTAAAGCCTTTAACTACTTCACAGCACAAGTTCAATCTCCATTTACAAACTTTGAAGTTCCGAAACCTGCATCTTTTGCTAACAAGTCTATTCTACTTAGAAACCCTCATGCTTATCACTCAGAAAAACACACATGAGACCAAGTTGAAAACCCCTTCAATGCAATCAATTAGTGTTACATGTACTTGCATACAAAACCAATGTGTGTCAAAACAATTTTATACACTGTAGCAATGTTGGTTCAATTCTTAATATTTTCTATGATCGATTCTAGTTTATGCAAAATACAAGTTTTATTGAGAAGGTAATCAACAAGATAATCAACCAAATGTGAAAACTGCATGCAGTCATATTAGTGTGAACATTGTTTAATCACATGATTGTGGAAATGGATTTGTATAGCTTAACACAATCCAGTTTGTTTGTTTGGGATATCCCTGTATTGATTAAATATTGTGGAATTGTTGTAGGTATTAACACTTGCTTCAATTTCTAAGATCCCTATATTTCCCTCAGACAATGTGCTGCAGATCAACACTTTAAAACATTCTTTAAAGTGACACAGAGTATCTTTCTTAAAATTTTATTTGGTTTTGATAAGCTACAAAATATCTTATATGCTGATTGAAGTTCATATCTCATCACTGGACTTGAAAATATATCCATTTATGCATAATATCTCTAAAATGCTTGATTTTATGGAAAAATCAAGAAAACATCTCAAGTATGTTTAAAATTCGAAATTATGCATCCAATTAATCTACCTAATAAACACTATCAAATCGAATATATCTTCCTGTCAGCTTATGACAAGGTTTCAAAATTATGTTTGGCGCATTTGCGAGCGCCACTCGAGCCACATTGTCCGGTTTTCGATCAAAATCCAGACTTTGAATGGCCGTATTTTTGCTCTAATGTACTGATTGACCTTTAACTTGTTATTTTCAGTAACAGTTAGTGGTTCCCGATGTAATAACATCAATTTCAAAATTTGACATAATATGTGATCCTATCAACATACTCTGTGTCTCTTTAAAGCTCCCATCAGTCACCTAAAGAGACTGCTAGGTTCAGCTGCTCTGAATTGCTTCAACCATTCTTAAAGAAATATATTTCTGTGAACCAGGTGCCTGCAATTGTTCTTTATCCTCAATTAACAGAAAACTATCTTGGGAAAAACAGATCTTTTCTTAAAGGAATCATTAAGGAGACAAATCAATTGGCATAGCAGCCTGAGGCCCAGGTCAAAGCATGCACCAAAGTAGCAAGATTTCTGCTTAGCAAAATCTCTGGTTTTGAAAATGCAGACATGTGGCAGTACATGCTTACTCTTTCAAAAGTGTATTGGTCTTTCACCTGATGAAGGAATTAGTTTAAACTGTTTCAGTGACATTCTAGAGTTGCACTTGTTAATTAACTACAATGATTTAAGAGATATATCTAATTTTGTTAGAGAATTGCAGAAAATTCAGTTCTTTTTTAATTGTCAATTTTGATATCCACATTATTCGTACTTCAATGATCAAATGCTTCAAAACATCTTGACTTTGTTTCGTCAAGATTTATTAATCATGCTTTCTTATGTTGTTTTGTTAAGTGAAGGCTTACCAACATTAAATACTGCCAATGCATGGAGGTCTTAACAAATGTAATATCCTTTTAATCAAACAATTAAATATATTGTGCAAATATATTTACGAATTTTAGAAAATTGACATGAATAATAATCCATCTTCTCAGACAAAATATGATAGAACAGAACCCTTGGTCTTAACACATCATTTATTCCATAGATAGGATCAATGTAAACATGTTAGAGAATTTGATCATTCTGTGTGTTTATCTGACTCATGGGGTTTGTGCATTTTTGTTTCAACTATTTTGTGCTTATTTTTTGTTTGTGACATTTTGTTTTTATTTGTCTCCAGGTCTAGGCTTATAAAGGAATTTTTCCACCAAAAGTTTCGCAGGTATTATTTCTCATGCCGCTTTCTTTCAGCACAGGTTTGTTTAATATTTCTGTAACTCACTATATGTCTTTATTAATGATCGACACATATGAGTTTACATATACTTGTATATATATTGCATTATGAAATAGGTTTTTTTAATTCATGACTCCTATCAGTATGTGTACAGATCTTTTTAAGTCTTATTATTTATATTACGTTCAGAGTTAATCATATAAATTAAGACTTCCTTTGAATGTCATGAAAATGATATGGAATTGATTAAGACACAGGAGAACTCGGATATATCGAACTCCAAGGGACCAAATAATTTAGTTCGCTATATCCGGTGTTCGCTATACGCATATAATTTTAATGATATTATATATTGACGGGACTTGAATTTTTTTTCGCTATATCCGAGTGTTCGCTATATCCGAGTTCGCTATATCCTTGTTCTACTGTACTTGCAATAAATGTATTATCTAAAAAAAATTATTATCAAAATTTCAAGCATTTGCAATAATAATATGAATACTAGTATATGATATCAGAAATACCTTATCCTTTATATCAATGTTGTGATGAGTATCAATCAATTATAGTTTTATCCTTCACTTTGTATTTTCATTTCACACATTGGTTAAAAATTTCAACTTCTTTCCCATGAACAATTCATATTTTTATGTATTTTGAGTTATCACAGTTTAATCTAGAAGTGCAACTGAAATTGATTTCAAAACACATCTAGAAGTTCATTTTCAGTTTTGCAAATTGTTACGTCTTCCAGTACATCACTGCATCTGAAAGTTCTCTTACATCTTGATTAAAGAAGCTTTCTCAAAGATCTCACTTTTCTTCGAAAGGCTTCAAAAGCTTAAGAAATGCAACATTTGTGGATAACAACTTCTTTTATCTGATAAAAGCCCTGATTCTGATTCTGAATAAACGCCTACAATTCTCGGGAATCATTGTAGCTTTTGTAGAATAAAGAAGTTGTTGTCCAGATATATCTCCATATGAATATTTTCACCAAAGTCCCTAGTGATATCAACTATGTATTACATGTTTCATGTGTGTTTATAAAATAGTTAAACAAAAAGTAAGTGTGTATTTTGCTATCAGTTGATAACAGAAATGAAGGGTAAGTTAATTTATTCCAACTGTTTTGTGACAAATAATGGTTATATTGCAGGAAAGCGTTCCGAGCGTATGAAGAAAGCTGGGACAGAAGACTGCAGCTGTGGTGTTGTTGTGTGGAGAGGAAGGGCAGGAACAGGGTAAATAGATAGATAGAGGATATGATTCGTCAAAATGGCCACACTCAAAAGTCAAAATGGCCGCATGTCACAGTCAAAATGGCCAAAGAAAGTCAAAATTGCCTCATGGTCGTAGTCAAAATGGCCAAAAGTCAGAATGGCTGCATGTCATCATGTTTTTATCAATCTTACCCTCATAACCTATATCAAATGGGATTTTCAGAGTTTTTGCCAGTATAAATAGATAGATAGAGGATACGCTTGCTCAAAATGGCCACACTAAAAAGTCAAAATGGCTGCAAGTTTTAGTCAAAATGGCCAAAATGAAAAGTTAAAATGACCACAAGTCATCACATTTTTATCAAGCCTTTATCAAATGGGATTTTTTGGTTTTGGTCAAGCCATGAAAGGCCTGATGGGCTTTTAGCATGGCATGGTATTCTGGCGTCCAACCGTCTGTCTGTAAACTTTGTTCACTTTCAACTTATTCTCCAGAAGCGCAAGGCCCAGAAAGCTCAAACTTTGTGTACATACTAGACTAGTAAGGATTTTAATTCATAGCTTTGGTGACTGTGGAAGGAAGAAAGCTGAAACCTCAGACTCAGTTAGATATGGAGGATTCTAAATTGTGCATTTGGTGACCCTGTGGCTAATCCCAAGTTTGGAACCACATTTGCCACACCTTAAACCCAAATTGATATTAAGCCTGATGAGCTACAGAGCCAATGGCTCTATTTTTCAGCACTTGTGCCTCTTTCTTGATTTTTTAACTTAATGGTATAACTCCATTCCAAGACAGACATATTGTATTTAATCTTCAGAGTTTGGCAAAGAATTGCAAAATGTTTGGTGATCATATCCTGGAACCATGCAGGGAACATCTTAACAATCATTTGTATTCTGAGTTCTCTATCTCCTATGCTGTTGGCATGCTTCCATTATGCGTCTGCCTCTTACATTGACATGCCTTCGGTCCTACCTTCTCATCTGAATGAGCAGTTCAACCAGATATGCCTGTATTGGTAAAGCTTAATTATCATGCTTTAATTACATTCTCTTTGGGTCAATCATGCAGTTTTGTGTTGAATATAGAGGACAGCCAATGTTTTTGTGTTGCGCAACAATACAGTAGAAACTTTTCTGACAAGAAATTTGAACCATACCATTGTGTCCAGCATGGAAGGATATGTATACTTCTAATCTTCTAAATGAATCAAAATTATTTTACTGAATATGTATCTGCTTACCCGGTATTATGGACTGTCTTCGACAAATTTGGTGCAAACTGTTAACAGCTTGATGTGTTAGAACAAATAAAGTTGTTGACCAAGAGCCTGAATCAACAAGTAGCTCATCCAAGCTTCAAATCATCCTCGACTGTTGATAAGTGCTAGTGCAGCTGGCTGGGTAAAACATTTAACTTCAACATGTAAAGTTTAACTTTGCTTTTATTACTTGATTGACAGAGTGAAGCAAATGACTTCGATCCCTGCATTACATACATCATCAAACACTCTATAACTATAAAACGTCCTCAAGCAACTTCAACCTACTTTGGCTATGAAAGATTATGGATAAGTGCCAAACTGCATTGATTTCTTGAAAAGTTTCTCTGATTTTTACGAAAATTGTTCTTGATTTTGTCTTACAAGTCAGTGAAGCAGATTAGCTGTGTAGTAAGAAGCTATTGATGTTGTCATGTAGAAACTGGAGGAGTTGGCTCAGAACTCTCAGGAACAGTTTGATGTGTACAGCGATGAATGTCAATAACTGCATGGTAGATGCTGTAGCTTGTGATATCTAGAGGTTGTTGTTTATGGCATTATTATGGTATATATTGATTTGTATGCTGGGATTTATTCACAGTTGAGAATTCAGGAATTATCAAAATGGGATCACGCTTTTTCGGGGCGATTTTCTTTTATGAATATAAAAGGTGGAAGGGGCTGACATCTGCCACTACATGTTCACATTTGAAGTAAAAGCATCATTAATTTAGGGTCTTGTGTTCCTATCCTTCTTGTGGTAAGAAAGGTTTTGGTGCAATGCTACACTGAATTTCAGCGCAGTACCACCCATTGTTTGCTAGTTACAGACAATGCTCTCAGGTTTCACTGCAATTCATAACCACAATAGTGTTGCGGGCTTTCTCCTTGCAATAATACTAGCAGCCATTATATATAAGTGAAATACTCTTGAAAACGTTGTTAAACCCCAAATCTCCTCACCAACTATCCGACAGATCTTAAATAACTCTGTGTTTTAGCTGATTTAGATGCAATATTGGTTTGATTTTATAATTCACAGAGTAAAACCAGTTCTCACTATAACCTTTATTTTGCATGTTGGATACATTCTTCCTGTATTGATATAAGGTGAATACTAAGTTTAACCAACAAGGACTTTGGCTTGATCATTTTGATCAACAAGGACCTGATCATTTTTACTCTAGTTAGATAAATCAATCTGAACATACGGAAAAAGTTCATGACATATTGTTTTTATCAACCTCTAAGTTTACCAGTATGCTCTGTAAATAATGGATACCTATTCTCTGCAAAAATACTACCTTTCATAAGTATGGCTAAATGCTAGGTAAAACATCTCACTCACCTTGTCCGGCATGATCAAAGCAAGTTTTATTTTGTTCCATGAGATAAATCTGATAATGGGATAATCCATTGAACATGTAGATGAAATGGTCAAGTTTGGTGAAGATCTCCTTCATCAAAAAGAAAACCTACCATTTAACATCCACATGAGCTACCATTTCACATCATGAGCTTAATACTTCCAAGGGAGTTGATCTGATGGCCTTAGTTTTATCCTCAGAGATAAGAGAGTAAAAAAGATCTCTCGTATAAATAAGGTAATAACATGGATGCATATAATCCTGTTTTATTACTGCATTAGTATTCCATAGAGATCTTTTTGGTATTCATCACCATTTTCCATGGTTGTTTGGTGAAATAATGTTCATATGCAGACACATAAGCCGAGTTTACTGCAAGTATTTGCCAGGACCTTTGAGATTGCCCATTACTCACCACCATGTAATCGTTTATAAAAGAGCTTTAGTCTCACATGGAAATATCATAGATTTATTTTGAAAGGAGAGGGTTATTAGTATGCATTACATACCATTTACACAGAGGAACTCATTATTATTCATGTATTTTAATTATGAAACTCGTTAGTATATATCTGAAAGGGGATTAATAAGTGTGAGCATTGTCAAAGTTCATGATTTACATGTTACCTTATTGCACTTTTCATTGCATTAAGAAAAATACAGAAAACTTGAAAATATCAACTTCTTGAATCATTCACAATTATTGATTATGATTGCAGAATGCAGTGATCAAGTTTTAAAACAGAATTCCGAATGACAGATCTCCTAAATAAGTTTGCCTGACTTTCAAAACTGCAATCTCCTATAACATTCTCTTAACTTTTCTTCAGAAACCAGGAATGCAGAGAGGTTTATTATTTTTTATCATTTAATACAACATTATTCAACCTCTAGAAACTTATATGCCAGCCTTATGCTCAAATTTCTGTAAAGATTTATGACAACCTTCAGTTTTGAAGGTAAAAGAGACACCTTGAGGTTTGCTGGATTTCAATTTTGACAAAAATAATTGTAAGAAAGTTATTGAAACCCGAGGCTCTTGTATTTATCATTGTATTGTACTGGGATGAAATTAATCCAGCTATGAATTCATACTTGTACACTACTGCCCAATACTGTGAGTCAGAACAAGGACGGAACCATTGGTACTTCTCCATGTTGATCCCATGGCAGATTTTGAAAAAAAAAGTACAATGGTAAAGAGTTAAAGAATCAGCTGTAGGTCACTATTTGCCTTAAAAATGATACAGATATCAATGAAATGTTTGTCTTATTTCAGAATTCCATAGCAGAGATAGCCCAACTGTTTACAGAATTCTTCCGAGATTTGGACGTGGTTCCGTCAGATGTGATTGCCGGACTTGTTCTACTTCGACAGCACCAGAAACAGAGCATGGCCAACATCGTCTGTCAGGTAAATAGAGCATTGTGGGATTGATGGTCAGGTTGAAGTCATCTGCAGAGCTTCTTTTATCCAAGATTTTTGATACAGGCTTTGTCGATTTATTTCTCAAATAGTCCTAAGTCTTCAAACTAAGTATTTATCAATTCAGTATTTTCTTCAAGATTTGAGTCCTGTCTTATCAAAGGCAAACCAACAGAGCATGGCCAACATCGTCTTGTCAGGTGCAAAATGCATTATGGGGTAGGTGGTCAGGACGGAATTATATGCAGAGTTTCTTTTGGTTTGACTCTTTGTGATTTCTTTCTTATGTCGTTTTAAATCTTCAAACTCAATGCATTTGTTAAAAAAAAAAATTCTCTCTATGATTTGAGTCTTTTGTATCAAAGTCAGTAGAGCTCTTTTGGATACTTTGTTGTGATGGTGAATAACTCTACTATAATTAATGTACTTTTATAGCACAGTATCTCTGCTAATAATTAGTTCAGCTAATAATGAGTTGTTATAGCGAGTGGTCATCTAGCTCATAACGAATGGTTACAAAGTTGTGATGTAAGTTTAGAAGTTTGCCTTCAGCACCAGCAATTACAAATTTCAAAGGTCTCTAGGTTTTGGTTACAAATATTTGTAAAACATCTAATTTGAAAGGAAAATGTTATGTAGCACCTTCTGAAACCTAAACAGTTTTGATAACCATTGAAAAACCCAACAAATCAAAAAAACAAAATCAAAAATTGGTTTTCAATTAATTATTCTGCAATCCTAAGTTTTGTGCCAGTATAACTGCAAAGCTCTCACAAAGAATATATTGCCTGACAGTCTATTGGTTTAAGAGAATCAGATTCAAATTAGCTGAAATAAAGTCCGATATCTTACAGCATTTAGAGTAAGCCTCTTACAGCTGATGGAAACCAGTGCAGCTGCATCACCAGCCAATCAAGATTTACCTCAGTTCTTTTTTTTATTTCCGTTAACTTGCAAGTGAAGCATTATGAAGAAAATGAAAATGTTATATTAAGTTGAAAGTGCCTTTGGCGCTGAGAAAACTAAAAAACAGTTTATCAAAATAGCTTTCCATTACATTCAATGGTTTAAGTGAAATGTCTTGATTAACTGAATAAAAAACTTCTGTCAACTAGATAAAAATTCAAAACTGTTAAGCATTTAGAATTAGGGGACCAGCATGTAGTATATAAAGATAGTCATGTGCATGCAAGAGCTTTTCTTGTAGCTGGAAGCACCTTGACTAAAGGAAAAAAGGGCAAGGCAACAATATGATTGCCTAGGTTTGTCTCACAGGGCATGAAACATGGTCAGGGATGCCTATAGTATTTGGAGGGAACTGTTTGTGTTAAATATGGTCAGTGTTCTTCATAGAGGCTGTCCTGGAGAAATATGTCCACCCTTTTGGCTTGGTGTCCTGTTGAATTGTAGGAATGATAAATGTAGGATACGTTTACTTTTGCAAAGGGTTCCATCTGCTTAAAATTTGTCAAAATGCATATTTGGATGATTTCTAAGTTTCCCAAAGCATTTACATATATGACTGTGGGTTTCTATATAATTCAATAAAACTGCAGAGCTGTCGCTTCTTACTTTGAACTGGGCCATAACAAATGAGGTAAGATGAGGAACTACCTCTGTGGGAAGAGAATCCTGATCTTTTATAGCTGATGCAAGATGTGCATTTCTGGAGGTGCAAGTCGGATTCCAAAGAGAACTTCTCCAGCAAATGTTTTAGCTATGCTATTGAGATCATGTTGATTGTATCCATCGATCTTCACTTCTAGTCTGAGAACTTGACTTATAGTAACAAAGGTGCTTTGATCAGGATTCATGACTTGAGTTACTTTTATTGGAGAGAATTAAGATAATGTTAGATAATTATAAAATAAAATTGATTTCACTGCTGCAATAAACAATGCTAACAAGACCATGTATTTCAGGGAAGCACGTTGTTATATTGGTGAGATTCCTCTCCATCATATTTGTTTAAATTTTCACTGTTGTAATGAGCTATGCTAATTAGATCATGTATTCAAGTGTTGCAATTATCTATACTAACGAGAGTGATGTATTCAAGGGGAGTAACGACGTGTACCAGTACCTGTCCGGCGTCCCTATCACCCCCCACACCCAGTTCCTACAGCTGAGCGTCCCGGAGGTGATGGAGGAGTACCGGCGCGTCATCCACTACATGCGCTTCGCTCTGGCTGCGTACGGCTGGCCGGCCACCATGATGATGAACCCCGGCACCTGGCTGTGTAGACTCATGCCGTACCTCAGGTGAGACAACTAGAGGCTTGACACTTTCCATATTTGATTGTGAAATACAGTAGTCTTGGGTTTGAAGGGTTATCAATATTTCTACTGGCTCTGTAGGCTCATGCCTTACCTCAGGTGGGGGAGGGGCGTCGCTCTTTCATTGTTTTATTTCTTTTTTTTTCATTTTCACTTTTCTTTTCTTAATATTTTGAATCGTTCAATACAGTATTACTAGGTTAATAAGAATCAATATTTTGATTGACTCTCTTTTCCAATACCATGTATATCTCATCTTGTGAATTGGTGGGTGAGTAGACTTATGTTCAGTAATAATTCTCATTAACGGTTTTTTAATTAAATATAAAAAAAGAACTTCAAAGAATAACAGATCTAGACTTGCTCTTCAGGAAGTTTTGTTATGTCAAAATGTTATTACCTACAGTCTACATTTAATACTAGTGAGAGAGTTACTTAACAATATTTTGAATTTGAATTATATAATTCTTGGGTTAAAAGTGTTGTCAAATTTTCATGGGCTTTCTTGTTCAATACCATTATAACACATCTATATTTCTTGCTGTTATGTTAAAAGACCTTTATAATTATATTTCTTTTTTCTAATATATATTTCAAAGTTTATTAGCTAAGACCAATACCTGATCTTGTTTGAGAGCCTTAGCTCCTGATAATAATAAACAAAATAGAAGCACTTAGGAACCGTGGTCTAGTTTGTACATTATTATCTAGTAATTTCCCAATGAGTGCTACATTTATTCATCAATCTTGACTTCCTCTCGTCCAGCTGCTGTTGCTGCAGCAAGAAGAACAATGGCGTCATCATCGACGACAACTGCTGTCTGTGTAACTTCTCCGCTCTCAGGCGTATCAGTGGACTACAACATGTAGACTTTGTGTACACTACTTACCATGTAGATGTGAGTATATACCAAATGTTGCACGCCACTAATGGTTGAAATACTGCCTAAGCGGCATAGAACTCCCAACTCACTGACTTACTCAAATGTTGCATAAAATTTGTTTATCAATTTCAAGTAAAATTTCTTCAAATATGTTGTTTCAACATGAAAAATTCTCTTGGTGTGCAAGAATATGTGTTTCGCTGTTACAAAAAGGATTTTTTTTATATACATGCCATCAACATTAACTTGCAAAATTTTATGTGTTGTAGTCTCTTTTCCGAAGTTCTGAAATCAATTTCATCAAATATTCAATGTATCAACTGCATAAAAAAGTATAAAAATTTATTTTAGAGTGCATTTAATATATTACAATATCATTACAATACATGATCTGTATATAGAAATATATTGCAATACCAATTTGGTGCAATACTAATCCCTAGTACTAAATGATGGTTCAGCATCCTCCTAATGTCTCTGTATCCACAGATAGGAGAAACTCCCTTCTACGTCGCCCTGGACCACTCCCAGAAGACTGTGGTCGTGTGTGTACGCGGCACTCTTTCTCTACAGGTGCGTATCTCAACCATCGTTAGACACTCTGTAATAAAAAGTAATAATTATAATAATGAATAGCTTTTATATAGCATTAAATCTCCACTCTGTAAACTAAGTGAGTTCTATGCTCGATTAACCTTGGTCTACTATGATCATAGCATTTCAAGCATAATTATTTTCCCCTTTCCCTCCCCCAAGGACGTGTTGACAGACCTGAAGGCTGAGGCGGAGACCCTCCCGCTGCACCCCCCGCGGGAGGACTGGCAGGGTCACAAGGGGATGGTGCAGGCCGCCGTCTACATCAAGAAGAAACTGGATGAGGAGAATATCATACCAAAAGCCATGGCTCTAGCTGAGGTAACGCTGGGTCTTCATAAGTGGTCTTGTATTAGCTGCACTGTTGCAGTGGTAACTCATTCAATCAGGGTTTTATCTTTACTGTGGCAGATACTTGTGTGAGGTTGCAGTGGTAACTCATTCCATCAGGGTATCTTTACTGTGGCAGATGCTTGTGTGAGGTTGGGGGTGGTGAAGGGGGCTTCTTTTCAGAAAATTCTACCCAAATGCATGGCCCCAGCAGTGGTAACTCATCACAGGGCTTCACAATTAGTCTTACATCAGGTACACTGTGGCGAATGCTAGTGTGAGGGAAGAGTGTGGTACAAGCGGCTCTAGCTGAAGTAACTCATTACATCAGGCTTTCATAATTAGTCTTGTATCAGTTGCATTGCTGCAGATTTTGGTAGGGGATGGGGATGGGTTGTAGTTGAAGTTTTATGTTTTAAAAGCCTTTAGAAAGAGTCAAACCCTACTTTTCAAAAAGTGAACAAAACTTCGACCATGAATTGAGAGTGAGTAAGAGTTTACTCCACTGACTATTAGCACAACTGTCATCATTACATCCCTTATCCAGGAGCACAGTTCGGAGAAGTATGACCTGACGCTGGTCGGACACTCTCTCGGAGCAGGGACAGCGGCCATCTTGGCTATTCTTCTTCAGCAGGAGTACCCCACGCTTCACTGCTACGCTTTCTCTCCACCAGGTGGCCTCATCAGGTTAGACAACTCTTGCTTCTTTCGAAAGTATATATGAGAATGCAATAAAGTCTTTTACTGTCGGGTCACATAAGCTGTTGTCACTCTCACAGGTCTACCAAAACAATATTGCATGTTCACCATGTCCTAGCATAACATTGATTAATCAGGCGACAAAATGACAATTTTATTAATTATTTCAAGCAAAGTGGTCACATTCTCACCTAGTGTACTCAAACAATGTCAAATGGTCACTGATTCTTTCTCTTGTAGCATATCGTGTGACAAATTTTATAAATCAATTCTAGAAAGTGGTCCCCTGATATAATTCTCCTGTTTCTTGCAGCATATCATGTGTGGAGGAGACGAAGCCGTACATCACCTCTGTAGTGGTAGGCAAAGATGTTGTACCAAGGTGAGTGGGCCTGGGCGTGGTCTTGTTGTATTAGCCCCTGCTCTGTTGGCCATTAACATGAAATTGCATCCATCCTTGATTACCTCCAGGGTTCACATTATGATGACTCTCTCATTCATTAAATTCAGAAATTCAAAAGTGAGTCCATGGAAAGACAATACCTTCTAAATGAATCGAGAAAGTTCCCATATTGACAACTTCAGTCGATCTTATTCAACAGTGATATACTGCAAAGTTTATATTCAGATGACTCTCATTCATGTCTTTAAACCAAGCTTGTCAGTTAAGGTTTTTTCCTGTCATCCAGTACAGTGGAAGTGAAATTGCAGTTGAAAGTTTTGAATGGTACACTTGACTCTGCAGTGTAGACACCTTAAGGTTAAGGAACTATGTCTTTTTTAGCTCACCTTTACAAAGTAAATGTGAGCTTATGTCATGGCGCTTCGTCCGTCGTCCGTCTGTCTGTCCGTCCGTCCGTCCGTCCGTCTGTCCGTCCGTCCGTCCGTCCGTCCGTCCGTCCGTAAACTTTCAGGAAAAAGACTACTCCTCCTAAACGAATCCAGATATCATTCTGAAATTGTAGTATGTTATACCCATGGTGATTCCTCACAGAAAGGTAGACGTTTCAGTTTTGAGAATCCAAGATGGCCGCCATGGCAGCCATATTGAATTTTCAATTAGATTTCACGAAAAAGACTACTCCTCCTAAACGAATGCAGATATCATTCTGAAATTGTAGTATGTTATACCCATGGTGATTCCTCACAGAAAGGTAGACGTTTCAGTTTTGAGAATCCAAGATGGCCGCCATGGCAGCCATATTGAATTTTCAATTAGACTTCAGGAAAAAGACTACTCCTCCTAAACGAATCCAGATATCATTCTGAAATTGTAGTATGTCATACCCATGGTGATTCCTCACAGAAAGGTAGACATTTCAGTTTTGAGAATCCAAGATGGCCGCCATGGCAGCCATATTGAATTTTCAATTAGATTTCAGGAAAAAGACTACTCCTCCTAAACGAATCCAGATATCATTCTGAAATTGTAGTATGTTATACCCATGGTGATTCCTCACAGAAAGGTAGACGTTTCAGTTTTGAGAATCCAAGATGGCCGCCATGGCAGCCATATTGAATTTTCAATTAGATTTCAGGAAAAAGACTACTCCTCCTAAACGAATCCAGATATCATTCTGAAATCGTAGTATGTCATACCCATGGTGATTCCTCACAGAAAGGTAGACGTTTCAGTTTTGAGAATCCAAGATGGCTGCTATGGCAGCCATATTGAATTTTCAATTAGATTTCATGAAAAGACTACTCTTTCTAAACGAATACAGATATCATTCTGAAATTGTAATATGTTATACCCATGGTGATTCCTCACAGAAAGGTAGACGTTTCAGTTTTGAGAATCCAAGATGGCCGCCATGACAGCCATATTGAATTTTCAATTAGATTTCATGAAAAAGACTACTCCTTCTAAACGAATACAGATATCATTCTGAAATTGTATTATGTTATACCCATGGTGATTCCTCACAGAAAGGTAGACGTTTCAGTTTTGAGAATCCAAGATGGCCGCCATGGCCGCCATATTGAATTTTCAATTAGATTTCATGAAAAAGACTACTCCTTCTAAACGAATACAGATATCATTCTGAAATTGTAGTATGTTATACCTATAGTGATTCCGCACAGAAAGGTAGACGTTAAAGTTTTTAGAATCCAAGATGGCCGCCATGGCAGCCATATTGAATTTTCAATTAGATTTCATTAAAATGACTCCTTCTCCTAAACCAATCTAGATATCATTTTCATATTGTAGTATGTTATACCTATAGTGATTCCTCCCACAAAGGTAGACGTTTCAGTTCTGAGAATCCAAGATGGCCACGATAGCAGCCATATTGACTTTTCAGCTGCAGATGACACATCATTATTACTAAATTTTAAGCTTTCATCAAGTGATCACTCGCACCATATAAATTCTCTAATTTGAACTTACTCATCATAATATTATCTTGAATATGGAATATTTAAGATTGTCATGCAAGTTGTTCTATATTTTTAAGTGTTTTTAAAACATTAAGATGAAAGACAAACATAATTAATTAATTTGTTTAAAATATTTATGGCAACTAGCTGCAAAAACCCAATGACATTAAACATCATGTTGAATTTTAAACAATGGTATCTCCCTTATATTCCTTTAAATACCACACAAAAGGGGTCAACCAGAGTTCAGATATTCCTGCTGAGTCCACTATGCATTTCTAATACACATCCCAATACAGGCTGCATCACAGTCTCAGCTGCTAGTCTGTTGCATAATCAACCTGACCCAATTGATATGGTAGAGCATTATGCTATATGGCCATGTGTATGCAATAAGAGTTACGGAAATTAGACTTGTATTCTCATGACAGTGAAATGTTCTTTCTAAGAAAAACAACTTACACAAAATTTGTCAACAATAAGCTTTGTGTTTAGCAATCTACATAAGTTGATGTGGAAAGAGTTATTTTGCATCAGGTTCCAGTTCCTGTGTTTTACTCATATTTGTACCATTTCTATATCTAACAGAAGTTCTTCTTGACACAAAATCAATTTAGGACATAAGCTAACTATATTTTGTGAAATTATATATATTTTTCACAACAATTCATGTTCTCTCCCGTCAAGTCTTTTAATACCACACATAAGGGCTTAGCCAGAGTTCAGGTTTACATGCTCAGCACACTAGGGTGCTTCTCCAAATATACTTACACAAAGCCAAATCCACAAATTGCTACATCTCCTTAAGGATCTGGGGCTAGCAGCCCTGCCTGCTTGTATATTGCATAGTAATCCTGACCTAATTGATAAATAGAACATAATGGACTTTATGGAAAGTATATAAATTGTCTTTATGAAAAGTATACTTGTATTCTAATAATAGTAATACTTTTTACAAATAACAATTTAAACAAGTCAAGAATCAGCTTTTGTGTACAACAATCTGCACGATGAGTTAATATTAACAAGTCAAGAATGTGCTTTTATGTACAGTAATCTACATGATAAGTTAATAATAGAGGTATTTTGTATCAGGTTCCAGTTCCAATACCATGTGTTTTATAAATACCTGTAAAACTAAATGATAATTGTATCATGCTGAAGGGGTTCTGGGAACAACATGTCATCATAGAAGTCATTATTTTTCAATTAGATTTCAGGCCAAGTACTACTCCTACTAAATCAATTAAGATATCATTCTGAAAAGTGAGTATTTTTTTATATAGTGATTCCTGACAAAGACGCATTTATTTTATTATCAAGAATCCAAGATGGTCAATATGTCAATTATATTGAATTTTCAATTAGATTTCATGAAATTCATTGAAAAGAATACATTTCCTGATCAATCAAATCAATGTCATTATATTTGTATTGATACGCTTGTTGTAATATTTATCAACACTATAAATACAGTTACAAAAAAATGTATGAATCATCTTTATCTGCAAACAGCCTGAAGCATGACTGTTTTAATAAATCTTTTTTAATAAAACATAAAATGATAAAAGTTGTTCACTCCATCAGTGGGTTACATAATTCCTGACACTTCATATATGGCAAATAACATAGCCAGTGAGGGAATAAATATACATTTTTTAATCATCTATATCTGATTACGGTCTGAACAATGATTATCTAGATAATTATAATGATCATTCAATTCAAACAAATCCTTTTCAAAAGCATTTAAAATGATTAAATTTGTTCACTCCCAACACTAACTGTAAGGTTTTTTACTCCTTTGTTCCCATGCAATTAATTTATTCCAAATTGAAAATTTTGGTTAATGAATAACTAATTATCTTTTATTTTGTTTGTCATGCTAATAAAAGATATAATATTCATCTTCAAAACAGCATTCATTGAACAGCTGTCTGAACAATTCTTTTTTTACAAAGTCTTTCTCACCAATTCTCTCTGTTAGTTAAGATACTTCAATAAACATATTACTGAGTTGACCTCCAGATTATTTCCATTGCAAACCTCTTTTACCCCCACCCCTTCTATCCCCCCTCCCCCCCTATCCTTCCAGTCCCTCTCCTGCAACTCTCCTCTAAAGGGTATCTGTTGCATATTGCATATTGAAATGAGGGGAGGACACTCACTATATGGAATAACAGTAACTTACATAAGAGGATAAGTTACATAAGCTACATGCAGGTGCAAGAGGTCATAATAGGTCATCATTTCTAGTAATTAGCATAAACCCCCATGTTGCTAGCCTATTCTGACCAATCAGATTGCACTGACATATGTCAAGATTTAAGATATTCAGAAATCTTCAGTTAGAATTACATGAGACATTGACCTGGACAGTTTACTTTGGTAATTGGACTTATCACTAGCTGAATTTGTGATTTGTGTCAGAGGAATATATTCCAAATGTTTATGTGCATCATCTTTTTAGTTCTTTGGAAGTTGAGAGTGTGACTAAATGAATACTCCTAAACCAATCAAGATATCATAATGAAATTAATACAGATGCCCACATAAAAGTACCATTTTGAAGATTAAAAAGTCCAAGATGGTCACCAATTCAGCCATAGATATACAAAAAAGTTATACAAAAACCTACTGCTTGTTAACAAATCATGATTATATCATTCTTGTATTAATGTTTGTTCAAGCTCTAGTGGTTTCCAACAGAAGAATAGCATTTTAAAAGATAAAAAAATCACGATGGCAGCCATAATCAATTATCATATAAAAGATGGTTACCCAATTAAACCATATTACCACATCATTAATTTTAAGGTGAGCTTCTGTACCCTCGGTACTTTTATTTAATATCTCTCTTTCTCTCTAAATGCCAAATTTTTTATTCTGACTTTTTCCCCAAAATTCTCATCCTTTAACTGTTTTTTGCACTGTATGAAAAAAAAGTAGACCCCAATATGACTGCCCTCGAAGGTAATAATACTATTGATTGATATTTATTGATTGTTATTGTTGTGTAGGATCGGACTCCCCCAGATGGAGCTGCTGAGGACGGACATCATCAACATGATCAAGAAGAGCGAAGCTCCAAAAGTGATTCACATAAACTGATCCATTTATATCTTTAAGTGACAAATATTTTCATTCTCTATCAACGCTTTGTTCAATGATATCTAAAGTTCCTGAAAATTAACAGTAAAATACATTATTCACAATAAAAAAATTTCATTCAAACTTGGGACACTCTGTATTTGGTTAAAATTCATACTCAGAAATAGGTTAATGTTATCTCTAAGTTTCCTGTTTTGTTTTTACTCTAAAATATTCTATGTTATACCTGTCTATATGAAAGCTATTGCTGATTGTCTCTTGGTCAAAGTTTTATTCTAAAAATCGGTCTAACCCTCTCTCTCCTGTCTGCAGTGGAAGGTCATAAGCATGGGAGTGTTGCAGTGAATTAATTTCCTATTAGGTTCTTAATAAGCTCATTTTCATGTACTTTTGTAAAAACTATTCAAGACATATCTAACTCTATCTGATTGACAGCAACTTGCAATAGTTTCAAAGATGGATTTTGACAGATATTCTTAAAAGATCTACAAAGGTTTACACACTAATATCTAAATACAAACCTTATGGCCTCTTAATCAGAGATTTAATTCTGCAAATTTAACTTCTAACGCTCCTATCTGGAGTAAAAAATCATTAGCAAGGGAGTGTTTTTGTTCTACAATAAGCTGTACGAAGGTTAACACGTCAATATCTAAGTACAAGCTGTTCCTCATTATCCCCAAGGGATAATGAAATGAACTCTGTTTGTCCCTATATCGTTTTCCGAGCAAATCTCAAAAACTGTAAGACCTAGCTCAACGAAACTTGGTATATGGGTCAATCATCATGTGTAGATGTACCTTTTGGGGGTTTGAACTTCTTTAGATTATCTTTTTGGCAGTGTCTTTGCAATTGTAAGTTGTGACAATTTACGACACCAGAAATGAGAGATACCTAAAATTCACAGTCAAAGTTTTTTTTAATATATATATATTCTAAATGGCGGAGGATATAGACGATTCTGTCTACTTGTTATATTTGAGACTCAGGTTTCATTTTAAACTCTTGTTGCCTCTTGGTCCGAGTTTCATTTAAAAAATCCAACTTCCTGTCTGCAGTGGAAGATCATTAACAAGGGAGTGTTTTAATTCTAAAATTTGCTGTTCGAAGGTTAACACGTCAATATCTTATAATCTAAGTACAAGCTATACCTCTTGATCGGAATTTCATTATAAAAATCAAACTTTCCTGTCTGCAGTGGAAGATCATCAGCAAGGGAGTGTTTTCATTCTAAAATTGCTCTATGAAGGTTATCACGTCAATATCTAAGTACAAGCTATACCTCTTGGTCCGAGTTTCATTCTAAAATCCAACTTCCTGTCTGCAGTGGAAGATCATTAGCAAGGGAGTGTTTTCATTCTAAAATTGCTCTATGAAGGTTATCACGTCAATATCTAAGTACAAGCTATACCTCTTGGTCCGAGTTTCATTCTAAAATCCAACTTCCTGTCTGCAGTGGAAGATCATTAGCAAGGGAGTGTTTTCATTCTAAAATTGCTCTATGAAGGTTATCACGTCAATATCTAAGTACAAGCTATACCTCTTGGTCTGAGTTTCATTCTAAAATCCAACTTCGTGTCTGCAGTGGAAGATCATCAGCAAGGGAGTGTTTTCATTCTAAAATTGCTCTACGAAGGTTATCACGTCAATATCTAAGTACAAGCTATACCTCTTGGTCCGAGTTTCATTCTAAAATCCAACTTCGTGTCTGCAGTGGAAGATCATCAGCAAGGGAGTGTTTTCATTCTAAAATTGCTCTACGAAGGTTATCAAGTCAATATCTAAGTACAAGCTATACCTCTTGGTCCGAGTTTCATTCTAAAATCCAACTTCGTGTCTGCAGTGGAAGATCATCAGCAAGGGAGTGTTTTCATTCTAAAATTGCTCTACGAAGGTTATCACGTCAATATCTAAGTACAAGCTATACCTCTTGGTCCGAGTTTCATTCTAAAATCCAACTTCGTGTCTGCAGTGGAAGATCATCAGCAAGGGAGTGTTTTCATTCTAAAATTGCTCTACGAAGGTTATCACGTCAATATCTAAGTACAAGCTATACCTCTTGGTCCGAGTTTCATTCTAAAATCCAACTTCGTGTCTGCAGTGGAAGATCATCAGCAAGGGAGTGTTTTCATTCTAAAATTGCTCTACGAAGGTTATCACGTCAATATCTAAGTACAAGCTATACCTCTTGGTCCGAGTTTCATTCTAAAATCCAACTTCGTGTCTGCAGTGGAAGATCATCAGCAAGGGAGTGTTTTCATTCTAAAATTGCTCTACGAAGGTTATCACGTCAATATCTAAGTACAAGCTATACCTCTTGGTCCGAGTTTCATTCTAAAATCCAACTTCGTGTCTGCAGTGGAAGATCATCAGCAAGGGAGTGTTTTCATTCTAAAATTGCTCTATGAAGGTTATCACGTCAATATCTAAGTACAAGCTATACCTCTTGGTCCGAGTTTCATTCTAAAATCCAACTTCGTGTCTGCAGTGGAAGATCATCAGCAAGGGAGTGTTTTCATTCTAAAATTGCTCTACGAAGGTTATCACGTCAATATCTAAGTACAAGCTATACCTCTTGGTCCGAGTTTCATTCTAAAATCCAACTTCGTGTCTGCAGTGGAAGATCATCAGCAAGGGAGTGTTCTGTTGCTGTGGAGAGTACAGCGGCCATCCTGGCAGTGAGACCGACCTCGATCGTAACGTCACCGCACATCCCAGCGACTCACAGATCGGGCTGTCGGCCCACGTACCGCTCTTCCCACCTGGCAAGATCATGCATATCGTTAGGAGTCATCCCAAGGAAAACAGGTGAGGAGGAGGACAATCATCTGGCTGTTTGCCTTCAATGATATTCTCATAGGAGTAGTGGAACATTTTGCAAAGAATTTGTTTTGATATATATCATTTTGTTATACGCCATGTTCATGACCATATTTTTTTTATTCTAATATTCACATTTGAGAATATTCATAACGAAAGACAAAGTTTTGTATTGATAATTTTCACCTTTGAGAATATATTTCATTATTTTAAATCATGTAGACAAACTATCACAAGGGGTTGAGGGGACATTTGCCATCAGACTGTTTGCCTTACATGATATTCATTCTGATATCATTGTATAAATCGTGATTTATGGAGAACAATATGTCTTACATTATCTATTTATTTTCACATATATCAACATTTAAGAAATGTTGGATTATACAAGACATGGTTTAAGTTTTAAATGATAAGTTTTACCTTTAATGAAAATTGTTTAATATCTAGTTTCATGTGCATCGGGTATTATAATTTAGTCGTAAATGTAACTTAGTGTTGAAAAAAAGGTTTTCTAAGAATAGAAAGGAATGAATTAGGTTATATATAAGATATCTTATGATTACATGATACATTAGGTGAAAATATAAGCATGGCATAAAAAACATCTCAGGTTACATTTTTGTCTTTGTACAAAGCAACAAAACATTTATCACTATTCAAATTGTTAGAATTCTATTCATTTTAGCCGATAATTGTTTTTGAGAAAACATAATAGGGTGAACTATTCAAGAACCGTAACTCCAGCTAGCATGTTGCTGGTTCCTGTTAGCTGTGAACCTTGTATGCTTGTCTAACATACTAGCGTACTGCATATTTGATAGCATGACTCCGTCTCTTCAGATTCAACTCTCTCGATGTCAACCATTGTTGTCATTTCATTTTCTTTAAGACCTTTTTTCAAAACTCATGTTTCACATGTTAATTTCTCTAATTGATATGCGCTATCAAAAGGTATATAAAATGTTCGTTATCGTAATATTTTCAAATAATTCTTTATACATTGACATTGTTTGCTACTTCTCAATCAATTAATTTATACTTTATATTTGTATACTTGTATTCACTAATATTTGGATTTATGTTTAACTTTGCTTCTTGAATTGGGTTTGGGCAGTCAAGAAAAACTGAAATCAAGTAACTGCAAGTTTTTTTAGAAGATGAGGGTTAAAACAATTTCTAACAATATTTGACTTTTGCTTTAAGAGAAAAGTTTACTGAATAAATAAAAAAGGATAGACACTTTTGTATGTTATTCTTTATTTCTCCCAAAAGTAAAGTAAAAACATTCCCAAAGCATCAATATGTAGTTAGAAAGGACTTGATTTCAGATTTGTAGCTTGGCACAGCCCTAGACTTGTAACGAATGTAAATTCTTGTACATGAAATTTTTGTCTAATTACTTTGAATGACTTTATTCAATTGAATTCAGGTCATGTGTTGTTGATTTTCTTATTGCTGTCGATTTGTTTTCTTATGCTCTTGAATCATCAATTCGGTGACGATTAATTTCAGGCATGTTCATAACCGCCGATATACAACGAAGTAAGTGTGACTGTGCCAGTTTCCTTATATTCACTGCGCTATTCTATTTTTTTATCCTTAACATTGTTTTTCAATTTTTTTAGACAGAAAATTTTACACCACTCTATACCAAACACAAACTATATGATCCTTTAATCAGTTCTTGCAACCGTCACAAAGTCAAAGAATTCAATTTCTAATTTATATGAAGAAAATTGTAGTTATAAAAGTTTATACATAAAGTTATATTAATTTTTTGTACACTGTTGATTTGTTGTGATCTTTTCTTCATAGGCTTATTTGTAAGCTGATGTATTACTCCTCAACAAATAATGTAAAAAATTTATGTAAACTTTAAATACATTTACTTTTAGGTAAGTTACATGTTAACCAAATGATATCATGTTAATACTTTAAAGGGGCAGCAGCACGTTTTTTGATAATTTTATATTTTAAATTTTTCACTGATAATTGTATGTTAGTGCTAAATGTATTACTTTGATAGTGTCATAAATCTTATTACACAAGCCAATTAGCCATAGTCAGAGGACAAAGTATGAAGATTCACATAAAATCCATTGGCGGCCATTTTTGTGTGAACACCTTTAATTCACTTTCTGTAAGAAAAAGGAATTGCAAGGCTAAACTTTACATTATATATTTGAATTGTTACTGCTCCATTTAGTTTAGATATATTGTCTTTCAATTGGAACCATTAATTTTCATTTTCCTGACATCACCGTATTTCCCCCATAAAAACGTGCTACTGCCCCTTTAAAGGGGCAGTAGCACGTTTTTTGATAATTTTGTATTTTAAATGTTTCACTGATTTAAGTGAGTTAATGTTAAATGTATTATTTTGACAGTGTAAAAAATCTCATTACACAAGTCTATCTCGCATAGTCAAAGGACAAAGTATGAAGATTCACACAAATCCATTGGCGGCCATTTTTGTGTGAACACCTTTAATTCATTTTGTGTAAGAAAAAGGAATCGCATTGCTAACCTTTACATTATATATTTGAATTATTGCTGCTCCATTTAGTTTAGATATATTGTCTTTCAATTGGAACCATTAATTTTAATTTTCCTGACATCACCTTATATTCTCCCTAAAAACGTGCTACTGCCCCTTTAAAGTATTGCATGTAATCAAACCAGTATAATTCACACCGTATTGTTCATACTTTAGCACTGATATCACAGGGATATATATACATAAAATGAAGAATTAATTTGGTTTTGGTATAAATATTATCTAACCCTCTCAAAAACTTCTGTACACAAAGTATTGTCTAACCCATTGAAAAACATTGATGACATACAAGGTTAATCATAACAATTGCTGGTAGATAACTTAGCATAGATAAACTTTACATATAAGAAAGACTCTTTCTATTAGCAATAGTCTTCAACAATTTGACTACTAGAGAGTTTCATTTTTTCATATCAATTTATATCTTTTTGCAGAACAACTTTTCTTGTTTTTTCACATGCAATTCTTTTTCATACTATATTCAAGTACAATTGTGAAGGACTATATCGTTTATGAATTTTTATCCTTCTCTTCTCTCTTAATTTTTTCCAAGAATTATCATCTTCCAACACAAAATCCTATTTTTTTCCAGAGCAAACTTTTTTTTCTATTTTTTAAAGCAAAGTTTCCCTCAAGCAATTCTCAAAGCAAACCTTTTCCATACACGTATCAATTCACACATAAGCATTCTTATCTGACAACTATTATTTCAAAATATCTCCACACATAAAACAGCAAGCACTTTCCTAAGCAGAAGCATGCCCCTATTACGCTGGCCACATCTGTATATATATATATAATAGTATATATTGCATGCAAGCACCTGTTTGATTGAGGTTTGTGACAGCATGGCCTGAGGATGAAGCTGTGTTCCCTGATTACCTCCCTTGCCAGCATGTTATACTATTGGACTTGGTGGAGATACAGTCATGTGTAGAATTAAGTACACTTCGCCCAAAACAATGTTCCATAAGACATTGTGCTTTTCTTTTGCACATCAGTGTATATTGGAACCAGATTGTTCAGCATGTTATACTGTAGGATTTGGTATAGATACAGTCCTTAGTAGAATTAGATAAACTGTTGCAAAAGACATTGTGCTTTTCTTTTGCACGACAGTGTATATTGGAGCCAGATTATTCAGCATGTTATTATGTAGGACTCGGTGTTGATACAGAGTTGTGTAGAATAAAGTACAGAGGTCTAAAAGACATGCTTTCTTTTACACAACAGAGCCAGATTATTCAGCATGTTATACTAGTGGACTTGGTATAGATACAGTCCTGACATTAGTGGACTAGGTGTTGATATCCTACTGTGCAATGTTCCAAGACACTTTACTCCAGTATTGTATGTTTGAGCCAGCTGAGAAAAAAAGCTTAGTTTATATGAACTTTGAATATTAATTTGTGTAGTTACATCGATGTCCAGTATTCATGAATTGTGTTCTTAGAAATTATATTGAAGCAAGTTTAGAGAAAAAACCTAGTTTATGTGAACTTGGAGATTTATGCAGCATGTTTTACCATAGGATTTAATGAAACATAAGAACGTTGTTCCGAAAGACAGTATATGGCTTTGTACAGCATTGTTTGTTAGAGCCAGTTGAATCAAAAAGCTTAGATCATGTGACATTGGTGATTTTTTGAGCATGTTTTAACAAAAGATATATATATATATATATACCGGTATATATTCTTATTTATACTGAATTCTAAGATACATGGGGGAAAAATTTACTCCAAAGGATATATGTTGTTTCTGTTTGATGATCCTGATTTACTGTAGACAATACATCAAATATACCTGGAAATATTTGAATCCTTCTTTCGACTTTAGGAAGTCATTAAAGAGTTTGTGGTTTACTTATCAGTTGTATAATTATCATTAGAGTGAATGTAATGCAATCTTTTAAAATATGAGTCCTTATTTTTCAACATATTATGGATTATACAGTACGTTGGTTGACCATTTTTAGCTCATCAGGACTGAAAGTCCAGATGGGCTTATGGCATGGCCCGTCGTCCGGCGTCCGTCCGTAAACTTTTGACACTTTTGACTTCTCCTCATGAACCATACACATTAGACAGCTGAAATTTTGTGTACAAGTTCCTTAGCATATGGAGATTCTAATTTGTAACTTTGGTGACCCTGTGACCCCAAATAGGGTCACAGGGGTCACAACTTTAAAAACCTATTTTCATCTTCTTCTCCAGTTCCAAAAGGAGTAGAGAGTTAAAAATGATATGTGCAGACTCCTTGGCCAATGGGGATTCTAATTTGTAACTTTGGTGACCCTGTGATCCCAAATAGGGTCACAGGGGTCACAACCTTAAATACCTATTTTCATCTTCTTCTCCAGTTCCAAAAGGAGTAGAGAGTTAAAAATTATATGTGCAGACTCCTTGGACAATGGAGATTCTAATTTGTAACTTTGGTGACCCTGTGACCCCAAATAGGGTCACAGGGGTCACAACCTTAAAAACCTATTTTCATCTTCTTCTCCAGTTCTAAAAGGACTAGAGAGTTAAAAACAATATGTGCAGACTCCTTGGACAATGGGGATTCTAAATTGTAGATTTTGTGACCCCCATGACCCCAAATAGGGTCACAGGGGTCACAACCTTAAAAACCTATTTTCATCTTCTTCTCCAGTTCTAAAAGGACTAGAGAGTTGAAAGTGATATGTGCAGACTCCTTGAACAATGGGTATTCTAATTTGTAACTTTTGTGAACCTGTGACCCCAAATAGGGTCACAGGGGTCACAACCTTAAAAACCTATTTTCATCTTCTTCTCCAGTACTAAAAGGACTATAGAGTTAAAAATGATATGTGCAGACTCCTTGGCCAATCGGGATTCTTAATTGTAGATTTCGTGACCCCATGACCCCAAATAGGGTCACAGGGGTCACAACCTTAAAAACCAATTCTCATCTTCTTCTCCAGTTCCAAAAGGTCTAGAGAGTTAATATTGATATGTGCAGACTCCTTGGACAATGGGGATTCTAATTTGTAACTTTGTTGACCCTGTGACCCCAAATAGGGTCACAAGGGTCACAACCTTAAAAAACTATTTTCATCTTCTTCTCAAGTTCCAAAAGGTCTAGAGTGCTGAAAATATATGTGCAGACTCCTTGGCCAATGGGGATTCTAAATTGTAGATTTCGTGACCCCATGACCCCCAAATAGGGTCACAGGGGTCACAACCTTAAAAACTTATTTTCATCATCATCTTTAGCTCCTAAAGGTCTATTGAGCTGAAAGACTGCATGTAGACTCCTTGGCCAATTGGGATTCTAAACTGTAGGTTTTGTGACCCCATGACCCCAAATAGGGTCACAGGGGTCACAATCTTAAAAACCTATTTTCATCTCCTTCTCAAGTTCCATAAGGTTAAGAGAGTTGAAATTTAATGTGCAGACTCTTTGGCCAATGAAGATTTTAAATTGTAGATTACGTGACCCAATGACCCCACATTAGATGACAGTCTATGGCAAATTTATTTCTCCTTGGATATTTTAGTGTAGACTTCTTTCACTGTCTGATATTGGCGATCTAGAAAGTGTTGAATAATAATACATTTGTTTTGTAATTTTTTTATAGGTTTTCTTGCAATAGGTAACATCAGTTTCATTTTTAGCTCATCTTGCCTGTATAAAGCAAACTTGATATGATGCCTGATGAGCTACAGAGCCAATGGCTCTATTTTTTCTATTTTTTATTTGCATGAACTAAGATGAATACTGGTAGTTAGTCTAACTTATCTAATTCAACCTTTGAATTAATATTCTGTTGGGATGGATTCATAATCTTTATCATAGATAGTATGTTTATCTCAAATTATATTAAAATATATGAGGTATATTCATTAATCATCTTTATTGATTATGTACATTAGAAACTTGTGTTACATTTTCATAATTATCATTCCGACTTCATGTCATACCTTATCAGTGTTTGTCAATTCATTATTCATGTCATTAAAATCATTATCTATCCTCATGGCAGGATGTTTCAAATATTCACTTACTGATTGAACAATATTATGTGATTTGTCAGGTGCTAATCTAATATTGTCAAGATAACCATTTCTTGTAGCTGAGATATCGTTTGAAATATTCCACATTTTATCCAAGTTAATAAGTCTCCAATCCCAATCCCAACAAAAACAGCAAAACAAACCCTCCCCTGTCACCCTAAATAACACCCCTTCTAAGAAAATTTTGCCATAGAAGCTAACATGTTGAATTGTGCCTCTTCCCCTCACCCCCTCATCTTCAAAGAATAGTTCTGCCCTGAACTATTATAGTTTAATATGAGACCGAAGTTAATTTATTTTACTCCAATTTGACAATATACTTTTTAAGTCACATTTGGACGCGAATTGAAAATCCTCGACCAGAGCCATGACTAGTGACATCAGGGCACAATTTTGATTGATGTCATGGCTATTGTTTCATGATATCACTCAAAAACTATACTTTATTGCGGAATAAAAGGTGAGCGGCACTTTGGATCTTTACGGAAATAATACAAAGAGGATACTAAACGACCTTCCATTTAATACTATTTTTATTAAACGAGTTAATGATTTTGTATAAAACGAACGAAAGCGAGTTTGATACCAAATCATTCACGAGTTTAATAAAAATAGTATTAAATGGAAGGAAGTTTAGTATTCTGTTTATTACTTGCCCTAAAAATCACGCAAACTTGTAGAAAATGTGCTGAAACTAACAGTTCCGCGACTCGGCACCCATTGTGACGAAGCGCTTACATTGTGACGTCACAACAGTTCACTTCTGTGACGTCATACTTGCATTGTGATATTACACTAGTTTAATATTGACGTATAAATATTACACTGCGGTATCTTACACGGGCGTGTAATAATAGAGTCTTCTAAAAGTGTAACTTAATAAGCACCCGTCTCACGAGGGAATAAGGTTTACATCAGCACACAAGCATAGGTCCCCTTGAGCCTATAAGGCCTCCCTCCAACACATGAAGGAAATAGACTGTCAGTGTACGGCGTAATAGAACATGACTTGATCTGCCTCTGTGGGGAGAGAATGATGTACAAGCTATTCCCTGGTGGTCTGTCTATCTCCTGAGTGTGTGTACGGGCCGGTGTCACATTTAAGTATGTGTCTATCCCTCACTGTGTATGTGTATATTTCAGGCCGGTGTGTCGCAGCAGTGAGCCGGTGTACCAGGCGGTGTGGGCCGGCAACGGAGACTTCGACGAGGTGCTCATCTCACCCACCATGATCAACGACCACATGCCCGACAATGTCCTGGAGGCCCTGGAGAAGGTGATCACGATAACAATGATATACGTCTTCATCATCAAGCAAATATATACAGAACGTCATACGGGTCGTTTGTATTGAACGAGTAGATGTCATATAGGTCTTCGCCATCAAGCATTTAGGGTAGTTATTGAATGTTACTGGCTTTTGAGAAGGTGATCATGATAACAATGATATAGGTCTTCATCATCAAGCATTTAGGGTAGTTATTGAATGTTACTGGCTTTTGAGAAGGTGATCATGATAACAATAATATAGGACTTCATCATCAAGCATTTAGGGTAGTTATTGAATGTTACTGGCTTTAAAGAAGGTGATTACGATAACAATGATATACGTCTTAATCATCAAGCAAATATATACAGAACGTCATACGGGTCGTTTGTATTGAATGAGTAGATGTCATATAGGTCTTCGCCATCAAGCATTTAGGGTAGTTATTGAATGTTACTGGCTTCTGAGAAGGTGATCATGATAATAATAATATAGGACTTCATCATCAAGCATTTAGGGTAGTTATTGAATGTTACTGGCTTTTGAGAAGGTGATCATGATAACAATGATATAGGTCTTCATCATCAAGCATTTAGGGTAGTTATTATCCCCCGCCACGAAGTGGAAGGGGGATATAGGTTTGAGCTCCGTCCGTGCGTGCGTCCGTCCGAGTTAAAGGAGCCAATTTTTCTCAGAAACTGTTAATGGTAGGATTATCAAATTTTGTGTATGTCTTCAGGGTATCAATACCTTGATGGAGTTCGAAAATCAGAACCGCGCAAATATTTTTTCCGGAGTTATTGCCCTTGTTACGTTTTTTGGGACTCTGTTCGAGGTGTCTTCAAAGGAGCCAATTTTTCTCAGAAACTGTTACAGATGGGATCATCAAATTTGATGTGTGCCTTCAGGGTATCAATACCTTGATGGAGTTCGAAAATCAGAACCGCGCAAATATTTTTTCCGGAGTTATTGCCCTTGTTACGTTTTTTGGGACTCTGTTCGAGGTGTCTTCAAAGGGGTCAATTTTTAAGATAGGATCATCAAATTTCGTGTGTGCCGCGCAAATATTTTTCCGGAGTTTGGTGTCATGATATTTTTGAGTACACTCGAGTATTTAGGAGAAGGTTTTGACTTAATTTAGAATAAAAACAAATCTGGCGGGGGATGTTGATGACTATGTCTTCTTGTTGAATGTTACTGGCTTTTGAGAAGGTGATCATGATAACAATGATATAGGTCTTCATCATCAAGCAATTAGGGTAGGTATTGAATGTTAGTGGCTTTTGAGAAGGTGATCACGATATAAACAATTAATATAGTTTTTTGATAATATCACAAGGTATTTACGTTCATAAAAATTAATTTAGTGTTTGAGGCTCTGGAGAAAGTAAATGAGATGATATCTGCCGTTATTTATTCTTTTAAAAAACTAATCTAGGTTATCAATTAAAGAGCCATATCAACTTTTTTGGATTTGATTAATTTCTTGAAGTGTATTTCTCAGTCCACTCTCTGGAACCTTTCTGAACACAGTATCTTTCACTAACCACTTTATGTCTATTCTAGATTTCTTGGGATATTTTCCAACATTTGGCAAAAATTAATGTCAAGAGCAGAAAAACAATAAAAGACATCAGAGTCACCCAAAAGTAACTTTCATTTGTTATATTTTCATTATCACTCATTTGACACCAGGTCCTACAGAAGGTTGGCCCAGCGAAGCCCGTGCGGACCCTGACAGAAGCAGAGCGGAAGGCCCTGCTCTCCCACGAGTCTCTGTCCTCCGCCAACAATGCATCTCCAGCTCGCACAGCCACAGCAGGAGCAGCAGGAGCAGCAGGGGCAGCAGTGGGCGAGACAAGTTTCACCAACACGTGTTTCACCGCACCGGAGACTGCAGGTCTCTCCACCAGTAACGGTAGTGGTCCTCAGTCTGAGACAGTCAGCTGGGAGAACGTGGTCCCGGAACAGATGTTGACGGTGGAACAGATACAGCAGATGAACGCTGTGGGGAGTTCACCGAGACCAGACCAGCTGGACTTCGAGGAGAAGGAGTGGGTGGCTGCTCCACTAGCCAGTCCGGAGACTCTTTCCGACGTGTCCAGTCTCGGCGGGCTGAGTCACAGCGGCAGCCTCATAGACCGGGAGTCTCGCAAACCCATTCAGTCTTCTCCTCAGCTGAAGACCATTGAGCAGTCACCCATGCATAAGGTCCGGTCGGAGAGTGTGAAGATTGATGTGCCTGAAGCAGCATCTGACGAGGAGGAAGAGGTCAAGGCCGTGGAGAGCAATGCCAAGAGGAAAAAGGTTGAGTTTGATAATGACTTGATCAAAGGACAGAGTGTAGATAATAGTGTGGCAAAGCCTGCGTTGAACGGACCTAAGAGTGTTCTTATATTGGAGCGAGACGAGGAACAAGCGGTGGACTCCAACTGTGTGACTGTGACAGATCCTTCAGGGAACCCTATAGAGAACCCCTCACATCAAGTTAAAGATGGTCACAAGATAGTGTACAATCGGCACTCGCCTGACGAGTCGACCCAGTATGAATACGGTCACCCAAACCTCCATTACTCCTCTGCTGGAACCGGATACCCCCACGGAGCTTACCACCCGGCCATACGATTTGAACCTGCTAAAAGGAAACATCCACATTTCTTAAAACATTGTGAATCTGAGTCTCTCTTCATCCAGCCCGCCCTCTCTAGAATGAGGAGATCAACAGAGATGATGGACATTGCTCATCTACAGGATGATGCTGAAGTGTTCGAGGAGTCCGCAGGATCAGACAAGAAGCCAGTCCGGGCGCGACTCACAGGACAACACGGGACTCCCCAGGCTTCTCTGACCAGCACGGCGGTGGACGGAATCCCCGACAGTAGGCTGTCCTCCATCCACTCAGACGAGGTGTTTGCTGCTCAGGAGTCCGAGGCGTAGCCATTGTTTTGCATTGTTGGGGTAGTTCAGATATATGTGATGTGTTCATCATTGATTTGCGTTCAGTGTAAGGTCTGCCATCCTTTTTGCTAGAATTGTTTTAGATCCAATATGTTCTACCTGAACAAAACATGAACATATTGTTCGCTTTTTTAATACCTGGCAAGGAGATATGCAGCAAAATAGTCATCTTTGACAACGGGCCATTTTAAATAATTTTCTGAAATTTTAAAAGGGCCTCATTTCATAAGTAAATTTTTGACGGGTAATTTTTTTCCCCCAATGTGCAAAAGGGCCCAAGGCCCCTTCCTTTCCAAATTGCTGTAAACAAAAAAAATATCAATATAATAGTGATGAATTTTTGGTAATTCTATTTTGTTATTGTTAATGTAAAATAACTTCTGTTGCCGCTGACAAACTTATTTTCCTTGAATGCCAGGAATTCGTAACATGGATGACCTTACACACAATCCTCGGGTATTGCATAAGAAACAAAGGAGGCAAGTTACCCTCGAGCACTGAACACTAGCCTGTGTCCATGTCTTGTGGTCAAATATAGTGTTTATTTTCAAAGGTTAACAGCTTTTATTTTTTGTAGACTTTGATCTGTATTTACATGTATATATATATTTGTGAGACTGTTCAGAATGTGGACATCTATAAACTTACTCTCTTTGAAGTGTCTGGTTTTAAAATTGTTCTTGGTGTAAACTATGGGTTCAATTGTGAACCTCAAAGAATTTTTTAAAACATTAAACTGTTAATAGTTTTACGTCCAAAATACCCCAATTTTAACTGATGTCTTCAAAAGGATTTCTTCAAATATTAAGATTACCCTCTTTAATATGATTAACCACAATATGATATTCAAGAGATGATTCTAAGGAATAATGAAGCTGTAGTAGACATGTTATGTTCGTTTAAAACAAGAGGTTTGAATAGAGAGAAATAAAGAATAAATGTATGTAAATAGAATATATAATACTGGCAATGTCATTGATTGGAAAATTATGTAATTGAAAGAGCCAAATGAGTATCAAAATGACAATTAAATGAATATACTTTTCAAAGGTTGAAATGAAGCTTTACATAATTAATTTGATTCAGTAAAGCGCAGTCTTGAATATACAAAGAATAAGTCCCAATGTTTGTAAATATATATAATCATATTTAACTTTGCCATATCATTTTAAATGACGATTGTTTTATAATGGAAAACATTTGTGTTTATTGATTTCATATATGGTCTCTGTCATACTGAAAGTAAGGACAGCACTTATAGATCTAACTGTTACTATGTTGTGGTTTGTTGCTTTATTCTAGGAACTAAATGGTGATAATTGTGTTACAGATTTTATCATGGCCATATTGAAGCTGTAGCAGCTTAATAATTTACCAACAACATAACATGGAAAACAAAATGATTTCCTTTTTCCTGTTGTTGGTTAATGCTTTCAAAATTGAAAAGTCTATATATGCTACGATGATAAGGTCGGATAAATATCTGTAACATGAAATTAGGGGATGCAATAAGATTGTTGAACTTTTTACATATATGATATACATATGTTTGCAAATGCCTTGTCAATATACGCTTCTCTAGATAGTTCCCATCTTTTAGGGTCCCATAGATGCTGAATTGGGTTTTGGTTTGGTTTTTCATTGAGCCTCTGTTAGGATAGTATTTTCTGTTACTGTAGAAGTCCTTGATTGGGAAAAATACATGAAGTTAATATATTGGCAATACAAAGTAAATGTGATTTGTCAATTCTGTTGTTATCCATTTAAGAACTTTCCAAGCGTTTACTGATAGGCTTGCTGATCAGAGATAATTCTTGAAGAAATATTTTTTTTAGTCGAATGATGATTACAGCAATGAATATTTTCTGCCTTATTGTAAACCCATTGCTCAAGTCCCTGTTTTCCCAACTACTTCCGTCATTTTTTAAATCATTATTCTCTCTTTCATTTTTGTCTTGAATTGTTAAATTTGAGGTTCTCCTGAAAAATATCTTGAAATTATTATGCCATGTTTAAATATACTTAGAAACATAAGCTAGCGATCCCTGATCTTTGACTTGAAATCCAGACCCATTTTATCTACACAAGTAAGAAATTTTATTAACCTGTTATTTTAAGATTAGGTAACAATTTTTATGATTGTCGCTCTTGAGTTTCAAGCTATTCTTTTTTATTCATTTCCTTTAAATATTTACCATGGCCTATGCATATTTAAAGGTAAATTTACATAAAACATGTAACTAAAATCCCAGCCCCCTCCTAGTCCCTTACAGTTCTCGGACAATGACCTTAACTCTCATTCTTACCCTCCCTTCAACCAGTGCTCAGATACAACTCTAACCCTTATTCAAATGTTACCAAACCGAAGGCGATAACTTACTGACTTTAAACCTTAACCAGGATCTTACCTTAATTAACATGTATTTCAATAATAATTCTAAATCTATTAACTCCTTTACCCCAACTCGTAACAAGACACCCATTGCACCGCACCCCTCCCCTCCCCCCTCCCCCACCTTTACACCAAAATCAAGTAATTGTATGACTTTCATAAATTCATTTCCTTTTATTATTTACCATGGCTGAAAGTATTAAAAGGTAGAAGATGTAATGAAGAAGCGAGCCCCACCTGGTCGCTAACAGTACTCCGGCAATAACCCTTTCCCTCTCCCTCTCCCTTCAACCAGTGCTCAGAAATAACTGTCAACCTTATTCAAATACTAACAATTACCAATACAAAGATACTCTAGGCCTTTTCTCTGACTTTAGCCCTAACCCTGGGTTCTACACCTTAATTTAGCAGTACTTCAATTATAACTGACATTCTTTACCCTGTAACAATGTTATATTTGGGATCACACTATCCTGAATAGTACAGTGACCAGGTCATTGCTTGCGGTGTTGTCTGACTCTGAGGGTGTGGGTTCGAATCCCGTACTATATAGAGGATATTATATGAGTGTCCATGACATACTATGGTTACGACACGAGTGGCTAAATATTAGTATTTCCCGAGCGAGAGCGAGGGATATACTGATATTTAGGCACGAGTGTCATAAACATAGTATGTCATGGGCACAAATATAATATTCTGTTTATTACCGTAGTCCCAAAATTAAATAAAATGCTCAAAACCTCTTTCTCAGCATAGGCAGACTAGCGGGTTGCCGCCCGTATAGATTGTGACGTCATAGGTGAACCGTGACGTCAAAGCATTGTTTATTATATACGTGACGTCACAATGAAAAAGTGATATTTTGCCCTAGGGCAACATATGAAAAATATGAACCTCAATATGACTGCCTTCGTAGGTAATAATCTGTTCTATTCAAGATAGTGTGATCCCAAAATAACATTGTTACATTTGTTCACTATCTTAATGGCATTTATCTCTAATTCTTTACCCATCTTATTATCCTAAAACAAGACCCTACTTGAAACAGCAAGTTCTCAGACACTTTCAAGAGCTCTCTAAAAACGTTCCTGTTTAGAGACGCATAATATATGTAAAATGTCTCTTGTACAGCGCCATTGAGCAGCTTAAAGTTGGAAAATAGACGCTATACAAATGAATTATTATTATTATTATTATCATTTTTACCCCTTACACTAAAACTTGGCCCTGATTCAATAATGGCACATTTTGACAGGGAAAGTCATCCCACTATCCCACACATACTATCACAAATTGATATATTTGCTTCCTCAGTTCCTGTATTATTAGTTCATTATGTCAAATACTACCTGATAGGTGAATATCTAAGCGTGTTTGCTAGTATGTGCAAATTTCATTATACAATAATGGTTTTGACAATCTTTCAGGCATGATATGTTATTTTTCATTTTTATTCTGTAAATAGCATAATTATGCATGATTGTCATCTTTGACTTGTGGTCAAGTTTCTTACAATACCTTATCTAAATTTACAGTGATTTTGAAGGTATTCAATAATAGAATTGTATACAAGAATTGCAATATAATACTTTATGACAGCAGTCGCATGTGATATTGTTTAGACATACTGTTATTAAAAAGGGAAATATTATATCTATGGTTACCTCAAAAATCAACCAAAAGCTTCTATTTCTGTTGATCAGTTTTAAACTAACATGCATCTATGATATGTTTATTAATGATGAAAAAAATGCTTTAATAGTGTAAGGATAAGTGGGTTTGTGTAAAATCATGCCACCCAAAATATAAACTACATTTGTGTGAAATGTTTTTTTAAGTCACCGATCAAACAAGCTTTTCTTATGTTTTTTATCATGACAAACTATTTATCATCGAAATTAAATATTTGCTGAAAGATACTTTGATAGTATTTGTGTAAAAAAGTATGACATTTCATTCTTTTGTTTGCATTTTTGCCTTGATATATATTTCAGGGAATGCTGTAATTATTTTTTGCAATGAATTTATTAACAAAAATAATATTATATACAATATTGCTTATTAACTGCAAAACATATCTTATAATAATGCTTTAATCAATATATCATTTGTTTGTTTATTGACAAAGAACACTTACAGAATGTTACACAGCTTTAAGTATGAATATTTTATTATTTTATGTAGTTTATTAGCTTGAATGATCAATACTATTTAGTCACATTGAACATTGAACAATCAAAGACGTTATGAATGTTGACGTTTATTTATGAAATATCATAATGCTGCAAGACCTAAGTCAAGATGCTATTGGGTTAAAGGTGAAACCCATAAAATATTAATCAATATTCAGTGGTCAATCATCATGCTTTTTATATAGAAGTGTTTTCCTTCCTACGTTTAAGCTTGTAAAATTTATTCTTTTTGGTTAATTTATCACATTTGTAAAGCTTGATATATTTTTCCATGATTGAAAATGTTGATAATCTATTAGTTACACTTTTCTGTTCAAAATGAAGACAAAGTAAACTTTTACGAATTTCTGCATTTCAAATATCTGCAAGCAAATGAAATATCTATTGATAGGTGTTTTATTTGCTGTTATATATTTTAGATTTACATTGTTTGACAAATCATTATTGACAATTTTATTGTTTATATAGACAATACCATTCCATGACATCATAACGTAAAAATATGCAGTTTTTCATCAGTTACGTAAATTTGTTTTTGAAGATTTCCTTTTTCATAGAGCATATATTCAGGAACAAAATGGTGACAATACATTCTCTGTCCCTCATAAAAAAAAAGAAACATTTTCTCAGAATAAAGAGGTCTATGTGACTGAGTCAAAAGCCATATTATGTCATCAACCTTTTAAGTAACTAGTATTATGTGTTCTACTGAATAACGTTATTTTGACAATTTTATTGTAATTAGACTGTTAGGTTCCCTTAGTATGTAGATCATCAGTAATCATTAATCAAAAGCTTGATAATACAAGATGAACATGACTATTGAAATGCTTATGCAGATATACTCATAATGAACAAAACATGTGCCATATCTATGTTGAGCCGTCGTCATAATTGCAATATCTACAATGATGATATTTTGTTTTGCACTGAATACGTTTTATTTAGTTTTTCTTAGTTTTTGTTTTTCTTGTGAAAGTTAGTGTTTGCTCAAACTGATGAAGGTATGCAACTGCGTCGCAGGGACTGACAGTAGGTATAAGTAGGTACTTGTTTGTTTGCTGTATGTGTCAACAGCCTAGTCTGTTACAGAGTGTACAAGGGAAACCGGGAGATCCCGTACAAACCACTTACCAGAGAATGTTGAAATTATTTTGCATTTTTAGCTCTGAAGAAATAAAAGTTTTATTGTGATTTCTAAAAGTGTGGTGTCCTGTTTCAACTATTTCTTCATGTATTGATGTCCAACAGAAGACAAGAGGATCAGAATCAACAATTTTGTTAAGTTACTGTTACTGTGTGGTATCATGCCTCTGGTACAATTGGACCCTTGCATGCATCCTTTTTATTATGCCCCCGAATCGGAGATTCCGGGGGTATATTGTTTTTCACTTGTCCGTCTGTCTTTGATACTTGACATATGGATCCCTTGTGATGAGACCTTTCAGATGACACCATGACATTTGACCTTGTGACCTTGACCTTGACACAGCGAGCAGGATGCATCCGGGGCCATTCATGTTTCACAAACACATCTTGTTTTTATGCCCTCGAATCGGAGATTCCGGGGGTATATTGTTTTTCACCTGTCCGTTTGTCCACAAAAACTTTAACCTTGGTCATAACTTTTGATTGGTCAGAGCTAGGTCTTTGATACTTGACATGTGGATCCCTTGTGATGAGACCTTTCAGATGACACCATGACATTTGACCTTGTGACCTTGACCTTGACACAGCAAGCGGGATGCATCCGGGGGCATTCGTGTTTCACAAACACATCTTGTTTCTCTCTATCATCATGTTGGCAATGACTGCCCACTCATTGTTTTTGTTTCTAGCAGCTCTTCTAGCGTTTTGGTAGTGTCCAAGTCTCTGAAAACCTCGAGTTCTGAGCACTCATATATGATGTGTTTGATGGTCTCCTCCTCGAGTTCACATAGTTGGCACAGGGGACTGTCATTAAGTTTGAATCTGTGCAGGTAACTTTGGCACGGAAAGTGGTTAAGCTTGATTCTGGTCAGCATGACTTGGTCTTGTCGCCTAATATTGGCATATCTCATGGTGTTTGGTCTTTTCTGAAGATCAAAATAGGACCGACCAGCTTTTCCTTACTTCCATCTGTCAGCCCAGATGTTTTTTGTTGTGCTTGCTACTGCGCAATTAAGTGAAGACTGATTTTCAAACTGATCATTGACTGGTCCACTTACTGAAGCTGATTTGGCCAAATGGTCTGCCTTTTCATTCCCAAGGATCCCGACATGACTTGGAATCCATTGTAGCATTATCTGTGATGGTATTTCAGATAGTAAGTCTGTCATAGTTTTGCAGTGCTGGTAGTACTCTGTAGGTTTGTATGACTTGAGAGATTGAAGTGAAGATTTTGAGTCAGTGAGTATAACATATCCACTCTCCGAAAGTCGTTCTTGAGATTTTATCTCTTCCAGGGCTCTTTCCAGTGCAATTAATTCAGCTTTTAGAATGGAGCATGGAGGTAGTGGTATGAGTATGTTCTGTTCAGTTTCCTGGAAGTAGACACCGGCACCTGCTAGTCCATTAGATGCATCAAGAGAGCCATCAGTGTAGATCTTGCTGCACTCTTTGTATTTCTCATGGATTAGTTCCAGTGAAATCTGTTGTAGTTTAGCAGGGAGCTCTGATTTAGTAGCATTTCCAGGCAAGGAGTCTCTGATGGATGGAGTTGCCCAGAGCCATGGTGCTGTGCTGCTTATGATGGATGTACTGGAGAACCTACCATCTGATCTATCTGGTAGGGTGATGTTCCTTTTGCTCAAGATGTCGCTTGATCTTTGATAGAAACTGGCCGGGGCACTTGAGTTCTTGAGGTAGCCCGGTGTGTCATAGGGCATAGGGTGCTGTTTGATCCTTTTCTTCATGATGACAGATTCTGTGAAAAGATCAAGAGGAGGGATGTCGCATTCTATTTCTAGAGCAGCTATGGGAGATGTTCTTAAGGCTCCTGTCATAAGTCGAAGTGCTATGTTCTGTATTTTGCACAGTCTTGTTAGTTGGGTCTTACTACAAGATGACCAAATCTCCATGGCATAACTGATCTTACTTCTGATGAATGCCAGGTAGAAGGATCTCAGTGATGTTAGATCTGCTCCCCAGTGAATTGATGCTATTGTTTTCATCAAGTTGATTCTGCTTGTACAGGCTATCACCAGATTGTCTATGTGGTTCTTCCATGAAAGTACAGGATCCAGAGTCAGTCCTAGGATTTTTGGATTCTTGTTGTATCTGATACTTTCACCTTCTAGGGAAAGGCCAAGATCTTCGATGGGCAGTTCGTGAGTCCTCCTGCGTGTGATGACTGTGTATTCTGTTTTCTCTTTGGAGATTCTTAGCTTCCATTTTCCTGCCCATTTGTTTATTTCTTGAAGGCAGCGGTTAAGTGTACTCTTGATGTACGACAGGTTGTTGTGTGTGATCATCAAGGTTCCATCATCAGCATATATAACTTGCTCACATGGTTTCTTCACTGCTAGAGGTAGGTCATACATCATGATATTAAAAATGGTGGGGCTTAATACAGCTCCTTGTGGCGTTCCTGCACTAATTTGGAAGTTTTGTGATGTTTCGGTTCCAACTTGAACTTTGATATTTCTTTCACTGAGGAAACTTTTCAATGCTTTTAGCATTTGCCCAGATATTCCAATTTGGGCTGCTTTGATAAGGAGACCTTCCCACCAGACCTTATCAAAGGCACCCTCAAGATCCAGAAACACAATAACAGTGTACTTCCTTTCATGCATTCCCTGCTGACATTGTTCTGTTATTTTCATCAGGGCATCTAGTGTTCCTGCTTTTGGTCTGAATCCACATTGAGTGGAATGAAAGATGTTATCCTTTTCAATCCTCCAGGAAAGACGTCTGTTGATTATTCTTTCTAGTAGTTTGCCAAGGCATGAAGTTAGTGCGACCGGCCGGTAGGATTTGATCTTTTGTTTGTCCTTGTTAGGTTCAAGAAGGGGTATGATCTTACTGACTTTCCACGAATTAGGATATTGGCCACTCTCTCATATTTCGTTGAAGACTTAAAGAAGCATTCTTTTTCCTATTTTCCGGAAGGTCTTTCAGCATCTGGTTATGAACAAGATCTTCTCCTGTAGCAGAAGTTTTCAGTTCCTCCAAAGCCATGTGTAGCTTAATTATAGTGAAGGGAGTGTCACATACATCCTCAATCTCACATAGGGTGTCAATTGATTTTTGAATATTGTTTTCCAGCGACGTATAGACTTTAGGAACATATTCAGGATTGTTGAGACTGCACTTTTCAGCGTAATGCACTCCAAAGAGATTTGCCTGTTCCTCCAGGTCTGTGATAAGTTGGCCATCATGTTCTATTGGCTTGTTCTGCTGACACCATTGATTGCTTTTATCTCTTTCCAGATGATGTTTGATGGAGTTGTTCTGTTGATGGAGCTGACAAATTGCCTCCATGAATTGCGTTGGGCTTCTTTGATCAGTTTTTTGACTGATTCCTCTTATGAACAACCATGTCTTTCATTGAACGACTCTGTTTCCATTTTCTGCGGGCTTTTCTCTTGACTTTGCTGGCTTGTTTAATATCATATTTTGTCATATTTTGTTAAGTTCAGCAAACTTTATGGGGAAAAGACTATTTGTGTAAAACGCACCGAAAACAAATCAATACTCAGTTTGATGAAAGGGATCAATCCTTCGAAATTGGTAACTAAAATTCTGCTCCCCCTGCATGTAACACCTTGATGACAGATTTATACTTATAATGATAATAATGCTTTATTACTCCGAGGGGAATTCATTTATAATTCTCACTAGTCAAGGAGTCTAATAAGGGCAACATATGCCACGCCCTAAAAACCTATTTTCATCTTCTTCTCCAGAAGCATATGAGGCCTAGAAAGCTGAAACTTTGTGTACAGACTCCTTGACTAGTAAGGATTATTAATAATATTGTAGATTTTTTTACCCTGTGGCCCCTACTAAGGGGGGAACCACATTGGTCACACCCTAAAGCAAAATCAAATGTAAAGCCTGATGAGCTACAGAGCCAATGGCTCTATTTTTTTGTTCCTATGTTTGAAAGAATAAAAGAACATCAATATATTTGGATATTTTATTAGGCAAAACAGAAACAACACTCATATATATATACAAAAATTATGTTTCAATCATACCTGTACTGTATGACTGGTAAAATCAAGAGTCTACAAATAACTCATGGTGAGCTTATCACAGATGTAAAGACTTCTAAAAGCAATAAACATGAGCAATGACTAAATTGATAAAACATTGAGCTGTTGATTAAAGAGAAGTTGTGAGACAGTAGCGCTGTAGAACTAAACATCTACACTCTTAACCCTGCTACACCAGAAGTAAATTCATTGTGAGCAAATAGAAATCTACAAATTAAAAATATTGACACAGTTGGCAGATAGGACCAATCTAGACAATGTTTTGACATTAGCATATTACAATCCCATCCCAATTCTTTATAAGAAGGAAGTAAAAAAATGATTTTGGTAAAAATATTTCCATTTTCTTCATCTTCAAATACTGTATACTTAAGTCAATCATTCAACTCATAACCGTTTGTTTAATTCACTGAGTGAGATCACTGTTTCTGTGTTTCAGCATGACATTCCTTGCAAAAATATCAAAACCCATATTTCAAGGCTTTTAGTCCAACAATATAAAATAACATTTTTGAATCAAAATCATATTTTGGAATTTGGAATCACTTCTATTATACAGAAGATAGTCACCAACAGTTTTCCTACCACAACTTAAAGAGTGACTTTGAAATAAACGACAGCAGGTTAGTGTTTTTATCACTGGCCATATATATTTAGACATTGATTGAGCAAAAGATACAACAAAACAATAATACTTTAAGTAATCACACCCACTCTATTGTACAGACATATATCTATAAATATATACAATGAATTGAGAAAAGTTATGTACAATTTGGTCTTGATAGTTGATTCAAATTGTCATACCTTAACATTGGTCAGTTTGTTGATGAAAAACTGATCAAACTTGAAATATTAAATGTTTACTTATTCTCATAAAACGCCTTCCTACAAAACTTTTGGTTTAAGAAAAACAAGTTAAAATTCAAAAGTGACGAAATATTTCAACTCTGAATTTCCATATAGCCAAAGTTTTGATAAGGTCGCAAATGATTCAAATTAGATTACTTGCATCAAAGTGATAGGTTAATTAATGTCAACATTTTTCTACAGCTAGATTGCAATAGGGAAAGATTGTACAAAACATAATATAACAACTTCAGCAGAAAAAATTATAACACAATTTTATCACAGATAGAGTGAAGTATGTTGATGCAGTTAATATACAGCGGAGGTGATGCGATGGGACTTGCTATCATGCAGATGGTCGTCGTAGAACACGTCTCGTGCTTTTATACTCCTGCAACATAGATGATTATAAAGACCTTCTAGTTGTCAGTAACATCTTTCTCAAATTAAGTTTTAAGTCATACTGGAGTATATACAGATTTAAGTGCTTTGTTCATATCAAGTCCATTTTTATTTCACATTTTTTAGGTTCACCAACAAAAGGTTTTCATTTATAATAATTAAGCAAATAATATCAATAAACATCCAAAGAAAAGAATTATATTCCCTAATAAAATACTAACCAATATTCAAATTCTCAATCTTACAGATTTTCCTTAGATATTTTTGACAAATTTAAAAAAAAAAATGCTCAAAAAATACAAAAGTTTTATCCTTGAACTTATTAAATATTACATTCACCTTTTTCTGTACCATACTTAAGGGGCAGTAGCACGTTTTTAGGGGGAATATAAGGTGATGTCAGGAAAATGAAAATTAATGGTTCCAAATAAAAGACAATGTATTTAAACTAAATGAAGCAGTAATAATTCAAATATATAACGTAAAGTTTAGCCATGCGGTTCCATGCCGCCAATGGATTTTATGTTAATCTTCATACTTTGTCCTCTGACCATGGATGATTGGCTTGTCTAATGAGATTTTTGACACTGTCAAAATAATACATTTAGCATTAACTTACAATTATCAGTTAAATATTATAAATATAAAATTACTACTGCCCCTTTAATATCTAGCAACTTTTCATCTACATGTGATGCTGCCGTCTACTAAGTAATTTTGTCTGACATTAAAGGTACCACTCGATCGCGTTTCGTCCGCCATTTTGAAACGTTAGCATTCCGAGAAAACAAATGTGCTGTATTATGCTTATTCATTAATAAAATAAAGAAATGATTACTTGACTGATATAAGAGGAGTATATTCACAAATAATTCATAATAAAAGTTACCAGTTACAACAACATTTTGTCGTAATAATGCATTCCACGATCGTAGCTTCGAAGATTGGCTTCATTTCACGATGTTTTTAATTTTCGAGCGATACACTTTATTCTTTGGCAAATTGTTTAATCTTTAACAACTGCAATGCTAACATTACAAACATAATTGAAATTAAGTGTGAAATTATCATGTAAAAATCATTTATAACTGTAAACAGGAACGTCCTCCTGAATTTCGTTTCCACAAAAAATACCCCGCTCGAATGGTCCCTTTAAAGTTTTAAACTGACAATTGTTTACAATCACCTTGACACGTAAGGTTCGAGACGTCTGAGAGTGTCGGTTGTGTTGAGGTCGGCGCCGTGGACGTGCACAGAGGTGCTCTTGGTGAAACCATCCGGCTTCTGCTGCTGTAACCCTCCCCGACAGTGACCCTCGCGGTCCAACCCGTACGGCGTCACATCTGTGAACCTGCAACATCACATACACCGATTTATGTAAGAAGGGGAAAAATCTATTGAAAATTTCTTACTCCGCCTTTGATTTAAGTATTGAATACACCTCTGTTTGAAGTATGTCTCCTCACTTTGAAGATTAAAGTAATGTCTCCTCATATTCTCATCAAAACTGCAAACATGAGAAGTGTTACATAAAGGAGACAAGTGAAGCAGACTAAAAGTATGACTTGATCAGTAAACAGGCTGCCAACTTTTCTATACTCGAGTCTATACCAGTTTCTTTTTCTCTATTCCCTATGGGAGTTCTTCCCCTTGCAACCTTAGCCTGAAAAGCATTCTTACTTCAATAAAGTTCTTTCACTATTGCTTCTGTAAGAGTAATAAGAGTAGGCTCCCTTGGCAGCACTGACCTTGTCATGTAGTGAGTTGTAAACCTCCTGGGGTCGTCCAACGACGTCTGGACGAAGCGGTCACTGTTGTTGCTGTAGCCCGAGGGCTCCAACTGACCGGTTGCTGTACGGCCAAGACGTCCCGCTTCGGACAGGTCAGGGTTTTGTTGACCTTTGAAGACGTTCATTGACACACTGTAAGAGGAAGGCAGAAAAATATTGAACATGTCAGAGATATAGGGGAGAGGTCTATTCAGAGATTAAATCAAACTTAGAATACAAAAAAACCTTAAACTTTTGATGCAGATATTGATACATATATGAAATTTTAATGATTCCTGACTTTCAAAACACATTCAAATCATATTAAAAATCTACAGTTGTCTGAATAGTTAAATAGAGAATGGCATGTTATCATCAGTTTATCTAAACAACTGTCTGTGTGATATAACATTATAATGACAATCTAAACTATGAAAGAAAAATCTATAAAAAAAATGCAAATGATAGTGATCACATGTCATTTATTAGGGGCAGTCTGTCCGAGTTCAAATTTTTCAAATGATGCCCTAGGGCAACATATCACTTTTTCATTTGATGTGATGTTATAAACAATGCTTAGACGTCACAGATCGCCTATGACGTTGTGTTCTTATTAAGGCACTTGTGTTGTAAACATAGTACTTCATGGACACTCATATTATATCCTTTATTTGGTAGATTGGTTACCTGGAGTAGTTGTTTGGCTGGGTCATGTTGAGGAACTCGGTCGGATCCTTCTTGCGAGTTCGATCAAGCTTCAGACCCGGCATATCTCCCGCCTTGTCATAAGCCTGCAATGAGAAGTAGAAAATTTTGATAGTTAATGTACATTTGGCTACCTCCTTACAACACAGCTACATATACCGGTAAGAATACACATGAACAACATGCCAATACCAGTGTCGGTCTCACACTGAGCTTGAATATAAATACTGACAGGATGAATAGGATCAAGCAATTTGTACAATAAATTACTAAACTAGTGTCAACAGCGAAAATTATTTTTAAAATCATATTGACAGAAGACAGTTGACTCACATCTCCCATGACCCTGTGCACATACAGAGGCTTGGCCTTCTCTCTGGTGAAGCCCGAATCATGGTCCGACCCAAACGCTAGATTAGGCAGTGGATCTCTACCCTGTGGGAAGGAAAAATTTTGAGTAAAACATGTAAAATGGCTATGTAGATCAACTAAAATGCATCATTCCCTCCGATTTAACTTTACAAAACTTTCAGCAAAATACAATCTGATGCCTTTTTATCTTGTAACAAAAGTCCTCAGATGTAAATTTCAAGCATTGTTTCAGTAAGCTCAATTTATTGATTGAATGTTGCTGTACTAAAGAAATTATAATTTGAACAGTTAAGTTGCCAGGATTTCAAAAAGGTAGGATTTCACCTAGGTTAAAAGATCAATCCCTGTAGTTCATCTTACTAACATTTTACGGTAAGATAGATCAAATTTATCTATCATTATTGATAAATCTTAAATGACATTTACATGTCCCCATCTTATTGGTCTTTATCATGCTAAAACTTTGAAGGAATGATAAGTATTTTCATGGATATACAACTTCTTAATTCCTTGGTAGGCGACTTTTAGACATAGATACTGATGTAGCTGCCAAGCAGTGATACATGAGTAAAGATGGGTAGGCATATACATAGTATGTTTTTACAACTGAAAGGGGCTGAGGAAAAACTTTGAACGTACCCCAGGGAACTGTAAAGGCAGGAAGCTGGTCTTCATGATGCTGACGCCGGTCGGCCGCCATGTCTCATAGCCCTGAAGAGGATAATGTAACATACATCAACTTACAGTAACAACTACATTTTACACTTATTTCTTACCATTGTAATCTTATGAGATACCAATTATCATAACAATTAGTGTTGTTAATTGCTAAAAGTTGCGGTGACAATAATCTTAAACTTTATCATGTAACATAAAATATTCAGTGTCAAGTTCTTCTTTCAGTGGTATTTTAGAAGATTGTATGATGAAGAAATAAACACTTCATGAATTTAAAACTTCTTGATTGCAAAGAAATGCACCGTTTCGGTGATGAAACCAACACCGTTATCAGCATTTGCACATGGATAATGGATAAGGTGTTTGTAGGTTGACAGGAAATGTTAGATTATAGTGTTCTAGTAACTACTCACCGGCCTCTCGTTCCTGTAGTCGGAGCCAGGCTGGAAGGTGACGGGTTCCACGCTGTAGCTGTGGGTGAAGCCTGTACCCTCCTGGGGGCCAACAACCTTCCCATTTAGATCCACTGTAACCATGGAAACACTAAATAATATCTTGACATATTTTAAATGAATGTGAAATCGCCACATTGATCATATAGAGGACTGAATGAGTGTGTTTTATATTGAAAGTCGGGCTAGTGAGTGTGTTTAATGAATTGTTGTTTTGTGGTGTTCTGACAATATTTTAATAATTAACGTTGGTTACATAAATTGAACATACGAGGGGCGTTCAATAAGTGTTGCAAGCGGGGCATTGGTATTTACATAAACAGTGTCAGCTTATAGCAGGTGTTACTATAGTCAAAACATAACATTGACACATATCAAAACAATTTCTAGACATAACAATTATTTAGATATAATAGCTGCGCTGACCTAGGGGTCTCCATAATCATGGATTCACTCAAACATGAACAACGCGCTGTGATCAAGTTCCTTACTAAAGAGGGATGCAAAGCTACAGAAATACATAATCGTATGTGTAATGTGATGGGTAAGGATGCTCCTAACTTTTCAACAGTTTGTCGCTGGTCTCTTCAGTTCAAGCGGGGCAGGGAGTCCTTAGACGATGGCAGGCCATCTGAAGTCACCGGACCGGAAGTTATTGCCGCTATCGAAAGACGAATTTTAGCTGACCGCCGTGTTAAAGTTTCTGAATTGTCTTTGGAATTCCAGATATCAGTTGGAAGTGTTGAAAAAATAATTCATGACCATCTTGGTATGTCCAAGGTATCTGCAAGATGGGTACCCAGAAACCTCACAGCACAAGATCGCCAGAAAAGAACCGAAAGTTGCATGGAGCTCCTGGATCGGTTTAATGCGGATGAAGCCAGGTTTTTGTCTCGTCTGGTGACAGGTGACGAAACCTGGATCCACCACTGGGACCCGGAAACTAAACTGGAATCCAAGCAATGGAAGCACCCGAGTTCACCGCCTCCCCTGAAGTTTCGCACTCAACCATCAGCTGGCAAGGTTATGGCGACAATCTTTTGGGATGCAAAAGGCATATTATTAATTGATTACTTGCCAACCAAAACTACAATGAATGGTCAATATTATGCCAACCTAATGCAAGAATTGCGAAAGACAATTCGACACGACAGAAACGCCGTGGAATGTTGACACGTGGTGTTCTGATTTTGCATGACAACGCTCCAGTCCACAAGTCAAGAGTTGCACAGGCCGCTATACGTGATTGTGGATTCGAACAGCTTAACCACCCACCCTACAGCCCAGACCTAGCCCCCAGTGACTACTTCCTGTTCAGAAACCTGAAATCCGCCCTATGTGGAAGGCACTTCCGGGATGACGAAGACGTCAAAGCTGCCACAGAGGCGTGGTTAGGGGGGCAAACGGAAGACTTCTACAAAAGCGGCATCAAAAGTCTTAAAGAGAAATGGAATAAGTGTATTGAGTGAAGGGTAACTATATTGAAAAATAAAAGTAAAAAATTGACTTGGTTTTATATTGAAGTTGCAACACTTATTGAACGCCCCTCGTAGAGCATAATAAAACAAGTGACCCACTTACTTTGACCTTTCGGTGTCTTAAACCTCTCTTGTGTTTCTGTTGCCATGTACTTGGGCCCCTGTGTTTGTAAAAGAAGAAGTGATGAAAAAGGCTAACTTACCTTTTTTAATATTTTAACAATCTATGAAAAAGAAAATTTGGAGATCATTGTTTTGCTTCAAATTCCATAAAATTGACATATGACAACAACAGTTTATATATAGTATCATAAAATTTGACAAATAAAATTACCAGTTGCTTCTAAAAAGTCAACAAAATAATGAAAAGAAAATTCACTTTTTGCTCACAAATGTTATTTACCAATGTTCACATTTTATTCATCAAATTTACATAGAATCAAACATCATTCCGATAGCTCAACATGAATACTTACTTATGTATATCTGAGATTAAAAAAATAGTTTACATTTAATTCATAAACATAATTTACCAATATTTAAATTGTATAAAATATCTTCACCCTAGTGTGGTGCATAAGCATAGATCTTAATAATGAAAACATAATATTTTTACCAATGTAGGATCACTTCATAACAGTGACATAACATAACAATATCATCTACTCACATAACCGTTATTCTCCAGTTCAACTGGATCTTTAGCCTTGAGTGTGTGAAGACGAGGCTTGCCACGGGGCAGGATGTTAGCTGGAGCACTAGCTACTCGGGTGTCAATGAAGACATCTTTTACCTACAGGAGACGACACTAGGTTACAGAGGGACAGATCGAGACAGGAGTCTACAGGGTGGACAGGACTATCTACAGGAGACGACACTAGGTTACAGAGGGACAGATAGAGACAGGAGTCTACAGGGTGGACAGGACTATCTACAGGAGACGACACTAGGTTACAGGGGGACAGATGGAGACAGGAGTCTACAGGGTGGACAGGACTATCTACAGGAGACGACACTAGGTTACAGGGGGACAGATGGAGACAGGAGTCTACAGGGTGGACAGGACTATCTACAGGAGACGACACTAGGTTACAGGGGGACAGATGGAGACAGGAGTCTACAGGGTGGACAGGACTATCTACTGAATTCCTTCAATACAACCCTTACTTTCATTTAGTTCATAAACTCTTTTATTTCTTTCAGAATTCCTTTACTGATTAGATGCTATCTAATAAGGGAGTGAGTAAGTTATCGTTCGGCGCAGCTTGGCAATATTTCAGCCATTAGCAACTGGGAGATAGGGAAATGCCGAATATATTGTTCAATCCTTACTTGATATGGTATGTTAGTTTTATAACTACCGGTAATACTAATAGTAATCTAATACAAGGGTTGTATTTGAGGCAATACAGCTATTAAATAAAAAATTGAAATTCTCTCCCAACAAGATGGCTACTCAACTCAACTTCTTCTTTACTGCTGTTACAAGTGGAACAGTGTTTTGGTTAAAAATTTTACTCTGTGTCTAAATCTACCTTAAAATACATATCCTGAATGATTTGATTTCCAAATAGTCACATTCAAACTGAACAGACTCAATTTAATCCTGTATCAGTTGAGAAGAGGTACTTCAGTACTTAAATCGGAGTCCATTCATATCTATGATGTGCTCAGATGATCATAATTGGGAGATTTGAGTTGAGAACCCTTTGTGAGAAGAGATTGGAATTTGACAGGGATATGTAACTTTTCGTAAAAAAACATTTGACAGTCCATGAGAAATGCAAACTAAAAAAAACCCAAAGCTAACATAAATGATATGTTGTACAACAAATGCAAGGGTTTCTAGTTAAGTGAAAAATGCTTTTTAATCCCTGAATGGTTTGAAAGCTATAATACTAGATAACAACCTAGAAAAGCTTTGAATAACTAAACATTAAACTAAACACCATTTCTACAAGAATATAAGAAAAACATAGAGGAAGAATACTAATCTAAATGAGGATTGTAACTGTAAAATGTAATTGTTGTTTTTAGTTTTTAAAAGCAAATAGGTAGGATTTAAAAATTATAATAAGAGAATGAAATATTTGCAACAGGGTTTTAAGAGGAAAAAAGGTTGTTTAATCTTCCTGCTGATAGACTGTGCGATAAGATTAAGGAGAATGGGAGAACGGGATTTAAACAGAAAATGATACAAAAGATTCTATGAGATAACAACGGTAAAGGAGAAGTTATAAAAAGGAAGCAATTTTTCAACCTATTCTTTCCTTACCTCTTTTTGAGTTGGGTGGGTAACAGGCTTGTCTCGTACAAATCCTGAATCCATCTGGTGTGTGTAGAACGGTAGAGGCTCTGTTCCGCTATTTTCCTGGTAAGGTTGAAAATCTCTTGTGGTGACTGTCATGTAATTGTTGGCACAAATACGACTGAAAATAAACAATTAGATGAATTTTAGTATATGTATAAACTCCCAAAATAAATAGTAACATCATCACTGAAATTTATAAATTTTTAGTTTAATTATATAACTAAACTATCAAAAACTAACAAAAGAAACTTTAAGTTTAAGTAAAATTACTTTTGTTTTGTTTCTATTTTTGGGCATCCCTATGTGTATAGATGATTGAAAGAATATAGGACTTATAAATGCTCAATTTTGTTTAATTGTCTTCACTGTTAAAGAGATCATAAACATTAAATCAATTATGGTTAATGATTTTGAATCATGCATTTGAGATCATGAATTTGAAAACACAATACAAATCAGAAAATGACTTAATGATTTGATTTAAGTAATTCCCTTGAAATTTACCTCACAAATATGAATGACTTAATTTGTTTTTATGTTTTTATTTAGCTTATAATCAATGAATGTTGTGTTATATTGTCTAAAAATCTTTGTACCAGGTAATTAAGTTTCATGACAGACATACTTACTCAGTATTGATCAAGCCTTTGGCATAAAATACATAAAATTCAGAGAATACATCCCTGCACATAATAATTTATATATGAAAATATTAACAAAGTATACAATCATATTATGTATGACATAGTTAGAAATAAGCATTAAGTCTGGTAGCCCATGCCAAGTGAAATAGATGCTGGGCTAGTAAAGTGCAATGACTGGTAGAACCAAGGACTAGTTGGAATTAAAGATGGTATGATTATATCAATGAATTTGGCTATTTGGAATGTCTTAGGGCTAGTGCTCTCAGGAATGCACTACTTAGAATGGCTAGATCGGCAATACAATAGGACTACTTTTGAATCTTTGAGTTTTAGGGGTGTAACGATAGATCAAACTGGGTCAATAGTCACCCCTAATGAATTTGCCTCTTAAAAGTTACCTCATGACTGGATTGTCGACTTCATCAAGTCTCTGGTTGTAGTAGACACCGGGCCTGAAGTTTGACTTGTACCCTGTTCCTGTGTGGCGTCCTTGTCGTGGCTTGAACTTCTCCCATTGTCTGCCGTACGTTGTAGAATTTTGTGTGACGTAAAATTTCATGATGTTTGTGTCTGGCCCTTGACTCTTGTTGATGTGAACATTTCGGCTACCCTTTGGTAGTGGACCCATCTTGATGGTCTGTTTGGATGTCACTGAAAATAGGATTTTGTTCAGCTAGGATGAAAATCATTATAAATATTTCAGATAATCACACTAAGTCTTTGTCCTTTTTTATCTACAGTAAGTAATACATCATGGTAAGAATGTCCTGAACCAAGCATATTGATCTTATCTGATACAAATTATATGTTTTCCCTTTTCTCCCACTGAAAGAACAGGGTTCTTTTACTATGTTATTACATTTTTATAGTTAGCGTTCGTTTTATACACAATCATTAACTCCTTTAATTAAATGGAAGGTCGTTTACAGGGTTTTACATAGTCAATCAAAACCGAGAGTCCTGGGGACTCAGAGCATATATTTTTAGGAGTCCTCTTCCTATTTAAGGAGTCCTTAAAAACATTATAAAAGTTTCATACTTAATGGAAAGGTTGATAAAGATGGCCTTTAATGGGATGGTTATTGGTTGATGTTTTAATACCATCTTGACATGAAAATCATACTGAAATGTGTTTTCATTGAAAGATTAGATATTCGTATCAGAGTAATACTGAGTCACAGAGGACCCACATGATTAGTTTTTGGGGGTCCTCCTGACATTTTCTGCGTCAAATACTCAGGAAAGTTGCATCCCGTAAAACCCTGCGTTTAGTATCCCATCATATCACTCGTACGTCAAATTAAGATTCAATATATGTAAATTAATTTGATATACGGTATACGCTTTGAGGATGTTTAGTTACACATGTAGAACTGAATTATTATATTATTGCTAGGATATTCAATTACTGTAGGTAAAATAGCTCATGCTACAACCTTTGATTATAAAATTAAATATTAAACTGATCTATTCAGTAGCCCAATTTGCCATTCATTCGTAAACATTTCGATTTTCATTATCAAATTAACCCTAAATTAAGCTAAAATAATTGTTTATAAAAAGTGCAAGAAATAATGCACAAACCTGACGACGATTTAATCCGACTGACCTGACTGAGGCTGACAGTCCGGTGTATTTTCACAGAGAAACAACACCGAAATCTAGCATGCAGCCTTTTGTTGTTTATCTTGACAACCAACAATGTGCACTTAAAATGATGACGTTTCAGACATGCGTACTCAAGGGGAGGTAAATCAAAGATGATTTTTGCGAGCCACTAAATATACTACCCAAGACAGATTGTAGTTTAGACTCGGTCCTATTTTCAATTGCTTATACAACTACTGTCAACTAGTGACTATATTCTTCATGTCTCGGAATAAACGCAGGAACAATGATTTAAAGAAAGCTTCAAAATGTTATTCAACGTTACAATGGGGTCCTAATGACGTAAAAAAATGGCCTTTTCACCAAAGTCCATGGATTTGTCAGTTACTTTCAGGATTGACGTGTTTATCAAGATCCATTCATGACAAATGCTTGTCACTTTGGTAATAAGTTAAGGTTTTTGAAAGCATAAATCAATTTTACCATACCCACCAATACTACAATTTCATCATTTGATGGTTATTCTAAACTATTGTCGCGTAGTAGGCCTATATAATTTCGGACCTCATGGGGGAAACATTTGCTTGTACATTTTCAAATGTTTTACTTTGATTGTTCAAGGGATTTCCTAAGAAATTTTGATATATCAATTCTGTAATTAAAAAAATCAATATGCTTTGAAACTGACATGTAAAATAAATGAATTACATAATGCAGGAAGCGCACGTCATTCGATCTATCGAATTGACGCAATATCGGAGTGAAACGGGTGTTATTGAGGCTAGGTTTAAACCCCAGTTCAAGTTTATTAAAAGACAAAAATTCCTTAATCGTACTAAACATATGCTCTTTTACATTTAAAACCATTTTGCTCTGAAGGTGTTATTATGAAAGCATGTTATTTGAAAGAACTACACTGGATTTAATTAGATGCAAGAGCTTATACAAATAGTTTATTGAAATTTGCTTTGCCTTTCGTTAACAACGTGATACCATACAACTCTACAACTCCAATATTGTATAAAAAATATATATAACCCTGAAATAGAAGATGATTTCAATTTTCGCAAAAATATCTTTCAAAGGGTGTCTTTATTACTTGTATTATCAATGTTTCTAGATCAAGTCTTCATAAACATATCATTTATATTTCAATAAAATGCTTACTGATCGCGTTTCACTGATTATTTTTGACAACTTGTTTTTAAACTCTGAATGAACAATATCTAAATTTATACGAACACAAATCTATTTTTACGTTCGACCAGCATGAAATGGAATCAGTCGTGATCAGATATTGCTAATTATAGAATATATCGGAGCGTTGTGCGGCAACGCAACACGTAAAGAGCCCGACCTGCCAGACAGGGAGGTTTGGTGAATACTCGCAACTCAGGGAAATAACTTCATTATTGGTGAAATAACTCGTGTATCACCCAGTGGAATATACACTTGCTTCTCTCGTCACCATGATAGGCTGGGTAACTCTTGATGTCGGGGAACAGGTAGGGTTTTATATTAAATTATCATCATGTGCCGTTATTGTTAGATTGCAATTTAGGTTAAAATTGTGTCTATCTAACTTCGTAATAATCATCCAAATAATGTCGTTCTTATATCAACCTTATCACTCTTTTCATGTAACGGAAATGTCCTTCTGGTAACGTATAATACGTTGAAAATAAATGTGAATATTTTACTGAAAGCACAAATGTGTAAGACACATACACTGGAAGATATTGTTTGTTTACGGAAGTGAAGTGGTTTTGTTGCGTTTTGGCGCTATCTATCACTGGTCGGAAACAGCGATTTGTCACTTCTTCACTCAGTACTTGATGATTTTTTTTTCAGGCAATCATATATAACTTACAAGGTCATGCAAGAATTGAAGAAGGTCCCATGCGGGTATGTTCATTATTAATTAAAATTCCATTTTCAATATAATCCTGTCATTTTTATAGAAAGGAAAACATAATATTTGTTTTAATATTTTATGTTGTTTGAAAGTGTAGATGATTTCAATTTCGTCACTGAAGATATGTTTTAGAAAGAGTTGAATTTTCACTCTAGCAAGAAAAGATAAAGTGATAATAAGATATATGAATAAATAAACAAATAATTTATTCATTCCACATTTATGAAATTCCTTTTGTTCTATTTCAGATGTTTCTATGGCGTGAGAAGTTCAGAGTATTGACAAGATATTCAGCCAATCAGAATGAGTATCTGGTCATCAGATCACATGATGGCTGTGTCACACACACACAAGGGTACATATTCTCTCCGAATTTTAAAAACCAAAACCGGGTACATAGCTCAGGTGACAAAAATTTAAAACATAATAGCATAAGGAACATTCGGGCTCTGTACCTCTTTGGGCTATATCATTGTGTATAAAAGTTTTTAAAAAAAGCCTAAACTACCTAAATAACAGTCATTATTTATCTTATATTCCTATTTTTTCAGGGAGTTTATGTTTAAAAAAATCAACATACATCCATTGTTGTATAAGGATAATAAGACATTTGAAAACAGTTCCATTTTTGGTTGTCAAATTCCTCACTATTTTCTATGCAATGCTTATAATAACTTTTGTCTGATTTTCAGCCCTGCAGTTATATTCAGTAACCCAATCCGCCATGCCTATACTCATGTAGAGACAATGTTATCTCTTGATGCTAGTGAAGCTCTTGTTGTGTACTCACAAGAGTCCGAAACAAGCAATGTGAAGAGATACATCAAATATGGACCCTGTCAGTTCATGCCTGCAGCCAATGAATGGTAACATATAAATTATGGATCTATTTTATAATTATATATTTTAATATATACCTTATTTAAATATTGATAAAACATTGAACCATAGTATGACATCTGGCACAATAAGGGTAAGATTATTTGTTAAACCTCTCTGCCTGGGACATCAAATATGGACCCTTTTAGTTCATGTCCGCAGCTATTGTGAATGGTAAAAATATTCGAATTAAATTATCAATTTATATTCAAAAATCATATTTTCTAGGTTAATGGATATTTCATTTTGATTTTGATAAAATATTGATCCATGATATGTTATCTGGCACAAAAAGGGTTAATATAAGATTGTTTTTTAACCCTTTGTCTGCCTTTGGACAGAATGTCATCATATTCAAGAAGTGTTTTGATATAGATTTAAATTTCTATTTCCTTAATGATGAAGTTTGAAAACAGTTTGCTATTATTAACTTTACTTGTATTGAAAATAATATTTTGTGTTACAACCGTTTAAAGGAACTAAATTTGTAAGAATTTCTTATATTATCAATTTCATTCCTCTTTCATTTGCAACACAGGTTACATGAATTTAGCTGGCATGGGACCGACCCAGGAAACAAAACAAAAGTCATCAAAGATCAAAACACTTTTAAAAAGATCAAAATAATTCCAGACCAGTTCTACTACAATGTAAGTTTACAGTTACACATTATTATTAGATATGCTTACTAGTTTTAAGTCCTAAAGACTTTAAAAAGCTTCATTTGGGATTTGAAGCAATATTTCTTGTTCTGCATTTTGCTTAGCAGTTTCTAACTTCTTACTCTTAAAAAATGTGTTCAGGCCATAAAATCTAAGATTGTTTGCAAAATAAACAAAAAATTGTTAAAATGTCAGCATAGCATCTTGTTCATATCTCACTAAAGACTGCTAAAATCCTTGTTCTCTGACTTGTAATTTGTAAGATAGATTATTGTAGCAGTCTCCTAGTCGGTTCACCTTGACCTTGACAAACAAACTTCAACATTTTCAGAACATGTCTTGTTTTTCTTTGTTCTAAAAACGATCACATCACACCCATTCTTCGAGATCTTCACTAGTTGCCTGTCCTTCAACATTTTGACTCTCACGTATAAATGCCTAAATGGAAAAGCTTCTCATCAAATATATATCCTTGCAAGAAATCTATTCAGAAACCCACAATCTTCTAGTTGTTCCCAAATCAAATACCGCCAGTTATGGCCAGAGATCTTTTCCCTGTGCAGGCAGCTGCAACACAATGGAACAATCTCCCCCTTAAAGAGACCATTCGAGGGGGGTATTTTTTGTGGAAATGAAATTCAGGAGGACTTTTCTGTTACAATTATAAATGATTTTACATGATAATTTCACACTTAGTTTCAAATATGTTTGTGAGGTTAGCATTTCAGTTGTTCAAGATTAAACAATTTGCCAAAAAATAAAGTGTATCGCTAAAAAAAAACACATTGTGAAATGAAGCCAATCATCGAAGCTACGATCGTAAAATGCATTACTACGATAAAATGCTGTCGTAACTGATAATTTTTATTATGAATTATTTGTAAATATGCTCCTCTCCTATCAATCAAGTATTTATTGTTAAAAACTTATGGAACAAAGTTAAAGAATGGATAGTGACGTACACTGAAGCAAACATAAACATTTTCGAAACATTTGTCTTGGATACCTCGAAAACAGAAACAGGGTATTGAACATGATAATCACATCTGTGAAATACACCATTTTCAAAGCAAAACAATTTGGTTTGAAACCAAACTTCACATACATTCAAAGTGATCTGAAGAAAATATATAACATCGACAAATACAACTGTTATTCGAATTGCAAATACTCAAAATATATGAAATTTTGGTCATCCTGGCATGATGATCCTGCCATTTACTATTCAAACACTAATCACTTCTTCTTTGTTACCATTGTAATTGGAAACTTAAAATAACCTGTGCATAATTGTATGTATGCAAAATTCGCCTATATGTATATGTTGCTTTGTAAAATGTCACTTTCTTTGTAGTTTGAACCTAAATGTACATGTACCTCAAAAAGAAATAAAACATTAAAAAAAAAAAGGGAAAAAAGTATTTATCTCTTTATTTTGTTGATAAATTAGCATAATACAGCTCATTTGTTTTCTCGCAATGCTAACGTTTCAAAATGACGGACGAAACACGAGCATGCATGGAGACATTGCGCAATACAAGTGTACTTATATTATATTATTATGTAATCATTTTGGGCTTAACACATCTTGTGAAATCCTTTCATTTAAAATTTGCATTGAAATGAATAGTATTCATTAGCTGTTCATTATAGATATCAAGTATTAAATCACTTTCTCTTAATTAATAATACCGGTAGAAATATTTTGGGAGGAACGATGTGAGGGGTTCATTTAGAGGTGACACAGATTTCCTGGACATTGTAAAATATATCACATTTCTGAGTATTTTTTTACATCTTTATTCCTTCTAATGTTTAACTTGTTTTTCCTATATTTTCTGTTATTACCAAAACTGAACTGATCCTGGCTATTATCACCATATTTGTTTTATTTTCAGGTTGACGAGGTTAGAACGGCTGACGATGCACTTATCAGAGTCAAGTTGATGATGTTTTACGAACTTGTTGACATTGAAAAAATGGTGAGATTATTCATATGTTCATTATTATTCATTGCTCCATTGACAAATATTGAGATTATCTATGTGCTCCTATGTTTAGATGCTCCATAAATATTTCTTAAAGAGAAGAATTCTTGTTTTTGTATCCTTTAAGTTTGATATTTGTTTCTTTTCAGTTGAATGCTACACATGATCCAGTGGCAGACTTTGTGAAGTAAGAATTCTTTTTGGTTGATTTATTTTTTTTCAGAAAATCATTAAACAACTTCTGTATACAATGATGGTAAATTTAATTTTTTGGGTCAATTGAAATGGTGCTCTTATCAAAACTCTGTATTTCAAGTTATATTTGTAAAAACAAGTTTAAAAAACTCTATTTTTGTCATTTCTTTCAGTTGTTTGTGTGCTGATGTGGTGGCATTTGCAAGTAAAAGAACGTAAGAAAATTTCTTTAAAATCAAATCATGCATATAAAAGAATTTCTATCATTTCTTGAATTGGTTTTAATTAATGATGAAACAATGGCTTTTATGCAAATTACAATTGTCAAGCAAGGCATTCAAATAAAAAGGTCATCAATCAAATAAGTTTTAGTATTTTCGATAAGATGATTTCTTAAAATAATTACTTATATCATCTACTTAAGAAAACTATATTTATTTGTAAGTCACAAACTATGTGTTATATGACAACTACAGAGGAAGTAGCAAAGTTGGTGCTCCTCACCTATGAGGTGGGGGTTCAATTCCCGGCTGTCTCAGTAAAGCTGGCCGCACACTACATCCAACTTTTTTTGCAATGCGTCAAACAATTTTTCCGCGCACACTATATGCGATTGCTTATGCATTAAATATTGCTTTTTTTATCAAAGGTTATCCTTTTTCTCAAGCCTAGCATATTTGAGTAGTGTGCTTCCAGCCTTTACCTAACAGATCAGATATTTGGATTTTCTGGACATATTGAATCTTAAAAACAAAAATATACACGTATATATGTCGGTATAGCAGTTACATAAAACATTATTTCAATAACATATCTAATAACTGGACTTGTTATTATGGTACAAATCATGTTTGCATGCAAGCGTGATACATATCTAAGATACCTTACTTTTGTTTCACATGGTTTGAAAGGAAAAACCCCTGCGACACTTGGGAAATATGACGTCAGAAGGAAACCCCTCTTGCGATTTCGTTTGCGATGTGATGAAAATAGCTACAGCACCTATTTTCATCACATCGCGCTGACGCATCGGATGTACTGTGCGCGGTCTATGATAAATGCACTGAATGCGTTTTTTTAACGCATCACAAGGAAACTGGGACGTAGGGTGCGGCCAGCCTAAAAGAATAAACCTTTGCTTGAACTGGCACTGCACTTGGCTGTCAGGTGCAGAGAGCACAAGATGAATTTCTGAAATTGCAATCTAACTAGGATAATAAAGTGTTATTATTATTAAATGATTATATAAGTTTACCCTACAAATGTGGTTTATAAGATATTCTCCTTCTCAGGTACATGAGTTTCATTGAACAGTCGAGTGAACTGAACGATATCAACCAGTATCCTCATCTACTGGAAAGATGCAAGACTATCGGCTTTGTCGTGTCAAAGGTCGTGTTCCGAGGATATTACGCTCACGATCAACTGCAGAAACTCCACGACACGGCCATTGACAAGAGAAGCCGTCTTAAGATCAAGGTATTATTTGGATTAATGTTTCTCTAATATGATTATTTATCGTTTATTATGTATATTGTGTCATATAATTGAAAAGTTTGGACTATTATGTAATATTGTGAAGCTAATGGGGATAATTAATTATATTGACTGATGAAATTAAATCTTCAACTAGTAGTTATTTAGATATGTACATGAAACCAAATAAGATTTTACTCATTGAGTTCTGCTTGTTATGAAAGGAGCCTGATATCACACAGATATACTGAGTACAGAATGATAAGGCTTATTTTACTCATTCAGATCTTTTATATAACCTGTTATGTTTTCACAGTATGAGCAGGAAGAGCAGACCCAGAATCTGACTGATCTGAAAATTCAGAACGAGCTGCAGAGAATGAAACAAGGTCAAACAAGCTTATCATTAACTCTATAAATGCTTTAGTTCAATGGAAGTATAAAGGAATTTTCCATCTGGTCAGTATTATGTTGAAATAAATGGACCTGTGAGGAAAAACGAAAAGGAACGGCATATGATGTATTTCATTGAAATGACAATTATTCAAAACTATTTGAAACATTGTTTTCATATGTTAAACATTTTGTTCAAATAAATTATATTTGATACATGTTTTAATTTGTGACTATCAATGTTGAACATGAAAAATCATCATGTGTGTCATAGCTAGAAATATGTTTTCAAAAAATTATTTAAATATTGAATTAATGTAAAAATTATTTAACATTATTCAACATTTATTATTAGTTACACCTTTCATAAATGATTGTCAGTTTTTTCATATTCATTTTCAATCAAAAGAACAAGGCATTTTAATATTGAATTGTAAACATATTAAAAATGTTTAATGAATGTCATTTTAATTTTCAATCAAAAGAACAAGACATGGAACTAGAGAAGTTGGAACACCACAACAAAATGGAAAAGTGAGTTCAATATTACTGAAACCTGTTGTATAATGAATCAATGTCATAGCCTGCAAGCATACCTTGTTATCCTACCTCATGTAAGGATCTCGACCTCTGATTGGTCCATGTGACCCTGGACTAAAACTGATATTACCCTCTTTAGTGGAATGATAAATTTTTAGCTCATCTGGCCTGTAAGGCCCGATGGGCTTATGGCATGGCATGGTGTCCGGCGTCCGTCCGTAAACTTTGTGGAATTTCGACTTCTTCTCCAGAACCATAAGGCCTAGAAAACTTAAACTTGGTGTACAGACTCCTTGACTAGTGAGGATTAAAAATTGTAGCTTTGGTGGCCCTGTGGCCCCTAATGAGGGCCACAGGGGCCACGCCCAAAAAAGCTATTTTCATCTTCTTCTCCAGAACAATAAGGCCTAGAAAGCTGAAACTTTGTGTACAGACTCCTTGACTAGTGAGGATTATAAATTGTAGCTTCGGTGGCCCTGTGACCCCTAATAAGGGCCACAGGGACCAAGCCCTTAAAACCTATTTCATCTTCTTCTCCAGAACCATAAGGCCTAGAAAGCTTAAACTTGGTGTACAGACTCCTTGACTAGTGAGGATTATAAACTGTAGCTTTGGTGGCCCTGTGGCCCCTAATAAGGGCCACAGGGGCCACGCCCTAAAAAGCTATTTTCATCTTCTTCTCCAGAACAATAAGGCCTAGAAAGCTGAAACTTTGTGTACAGACTCCTTGACTAGTGAGGATTAAAAATTGTAGCTTTGGTGGCCCTGTGGCCCCTAATAAGGGCCACAGGGGCCAAGCCCTTAAAAGCTATTTTTATCTTCTTCTCCAGAACCATAAGGCCTAGAAAGCTGAAACTTTGTGTACAGACTCCTTGACTAGTGAGGATTATAAATTGTAGCTTTGGTGGCCCTGTTGGCCCCTAATAAGGGTTACAGGGGCCACGCCCTAAAAAGCTATTTTCATCTTCTTCTCCAGAACCATAAGGCCTAGAAAGCTTAAACTTGGTGTACAGACTCCTTGACTAGTGAGGATTAGAAATTGTAGCTTTGGTGGCCCTGTGGCCCCTAATAAGGGCCACAGGGGCCATTCCCTAAAAAGCTTTTTTCATCTTCTTCTCCAGAACAATAAGGCCTAGAAAGCTGAAACTTTGTGTACAGACTCCTGGACTAGTGAGGATTATAAATTGTAGCTTCGGTGGCCCTGTGACCCCTAATAAGGGCCACAGGGACCAAGCCCTTAAAACCTATTTTCATCTTCTTCTCCAGAACCATAAGGCCTAGAAAGCTTAAACTTGGTGTACAGACTCCTTGACTAGTGAGGATTATAAACTGTAGCTTTGGTGGCCCTGTGACCCCTATTAAGGGCCACAGGGGCCACGCCCTAAAAACCTATTTTCATCTTCTTCTCTAGAAGCATTGGGCCTAGAAAGCTTAGACTAAGTGTACAGACTCCTTGACTAGTGAGGATTATAAATTGTAGCTTTGGTGGCCCTGTGACCCCTAATAAGGGCCACAGGGGCCACACCCTAAAAACCTATTTTCATCTTCTTCTACAGAACAATAAGGCCTAGAAAGCTTAAACATAGTGTACAGACTCCTTGACTAGTGAAGATTAATAATTGTAGATTTTTTTACCCTGTAGCCCCTACTAAGGGGGGGAAACATTGGCCACACCCTAAAGCAAAATCAAATATACAGCCTGATGAGCTACAGAGCCAATGGCTCTATTTTTTATACCCTGCCATGAAAAGTGCATAAAAAATAAGCATGCAGATCGAGTGTCTTGAATTGTATGATACATGAAACTCATTGAGATTACTATTGATAAAACAATATATAGCTTTTAACGACATAAATTTTTTGCAAGCAACAAATGTGAAACATGTGCATATATATTACCATATATTCTTTATTTTTCTCAGTTTTTCATTGAAAATCATTAAATTTGAATATGTGCCACTGCTATTGTGCACATAATTGTGACAATATGCTAACATTAATTTGAAATGTTAGAATTATCTCAGTGTTTTTCATTTGTCATTTGCAGCATGGGTAGACTATTCAAATCTTATTAATGCTTTAGGAACTGTCTTTATGGAGCAAAGTTCCTTAGGCTGGGCAGGGAACTGACATTTGATGCATGTTTTCGACATAACACTTCTGTCTTGTGACCCTGACCCATCACCTTTGAGGGCTGGCTTTTGACATGACCCTTTTCTAGTGAACATAGTGCTTATGCATTTCATTTTGCACTTGTTTATTATCATATTATATTTAAACATTTGATAAGATAATTTTTTTATTATTTTCTATCAAGGATGTCATAGGAAGATTTTGCTTGGTTTAATGTTTGTCGCATAACACTAAGCAAGATCGAGGCTATATATCTCCCTATGTCACCCTCAACAGAATGTTATAACTTATATTGAATGCTGATTGGCTGTCTGTTCCAGGAGTAAACTCACTCACGACCTTGACCTGAAGACGAGGGAAGCTGATGAAAAACTCAAGAAGAAAATGTCAGAGAAGGAAGCCATCTTGAATGTAAGAATGAAAATACATTATTTCATGATAACAAGTTATATGACTAATATTCATTTTGATACTTGAGAATACGTCATTCCAAAACCAATTCAATTAGTAATTAAGGAATTATCAATGCAGAAAGGACCTGAGTGATTTGGCCCAATTTTTCTTGAATAGGCCATTTCTTCTTTTGGTCCTTTTTTCTTTAATTGGCCCTCTTTTACTTCCATGGCCACCTTTTACTACTTATTATTGGTTTTGTCCCTATTTCACTCTATTTGCCCTGTTAACTCTACACACCTCTTTTGGTCCTGTTTTACTTCTATGTACTGCTCTGGGCCCTGTTTTCCTCAATTGGCCCAGTTTTCCCTTATTGCTCAAATTTCCTAAAAAGCCAATTTCCTAAACCAAATGGTGATGGCTGTAATAATCTGACAAAGTACAAAATAAATGAAAGTTTTCAACAAAAATCTTCTTCACCTTGCAGGCCCAGAAAGCTCAACAGAGCCAGGAGCTTGAACACCTGAAGAAGCTGTCCGAGTTGAAGGTGTCGCTCACCAACTACCTGGTGTCCGAGAAACCTCGTCCTGCGTCAGTCACCCGCATCCTCGCCAAGTCACCCACCCTGCATCTCCATCACCTGGGGGCTGCACCTTATACGAGTGCTTCAACTGCAGGTTACACGGGTACTCCAGTCACAGTGGGGGACAGTTCTAATGTGACAATGACCAATCTTTAGAATGTTTAGATTTTTTCTTTTATTGAACTCAGTCACCAACTGAATACTTTTATGTGTATTGGGGGGGGGGGTGTATACTGCTCAGAGAATTGAAGTTTGCAGCCAATTTTTTTTATGTAAGGCTTAATGACAATCAGTCATACGGTAATTAATTGGCCTTGATTCAGTGTTTGAAATATGATCCATTCAGCAGGCTGTCACTTTGTGAAATTTTGGTGTCTGCACTTGGCTGGAAACTTTTAGAATCGACTGTGATATTTCTCTTTCCCACGCTCATTGAATATGCTACATGAATATGTGTTCATTTCTTAGATTTGACTGCTGACTTTTTTTTGATCAGAATCATCTGTGATTTAATGAAAATCCTTAGATTTTGAAAGAGTGAAATCAAGCTAAGATGATTTTCATATAAATGTAATTTATTACAAAACTTTAGAATCGACAGGTTTTCTATTGAAATGACAGAGATTATGGAAATATTATAAACTGTGTTAAATTTATTTAAAGTAAAATGTGCCTTTGATGTCCATATTTTGTTTAACCTTGCTTTTTTTACAAATGCAAATATTTGTATTCTAAATAATGTCAAAAGATGTTCTTGAGACAAGAAAAGAATACTTGACCGGCCTGTGTAACTTGATAGTCTTTTTTTTATTTTTCTCACCTAAAATGTTTCCTTTGAACATATTTTTATCAATGAGAAAATATTTTCAAATTGATAAGTGTTAGAAAGGCCCTCAAATTATTTTATTGAATTCAATAAATTTAAAATAAATTGAATTATTTGTATATTCCTCTGATACTGGATATACAGACAGGAACATTGTGTTATCACAAAGGATCTACCGTAATTTCTCAATTAATTTGACCCTCAAATGTTCAAATTATTTTAGAAAATGTCTATGGTTGAACTATTTTTCGTTTTGATGACTCATTTAGCATGTGTAATTCTTATGAATAGTTCCTTGTAGATGACCATAATAACATTGGCAACATTGTCAATATGAAGTTATTATAAATTTGATACTGCAGTTGAGATAATTATTTTTTGCAATTATTTAAATTTTTGAAAAATAATGATTTTATGCATTGATTGAAACAAAGGAACATAATTTTTTGGCACTTAGTTGAAATTTTAGAAGGGTTTTGAATTCATGACCTTAGTAAAGTATTATGTAGTCCAATTATTAGAGATGTTGAATTAATGGAGAAATTACGGGATGTGTTATAAACTTGGTTATCAATATTTTTCATAAAATGTTCCAAACGATGTCAACAAAATCATTAGTGTTTTTTCTTTTTCTAAAGGTTTACAAATGATGAAATAGTTAATGATCATGTTTTTTGTAGAATCTATGAACTCAAAAAGTTTTAAGCTCCCCGTGTTGAAAAGTCTACCTCACGTCTATCTTATGTCAGTATTGTCATTGATGTGTGTGTTAATAATCAGGTTCCTCTTCTATTTCAAATCTTATAATTTAAAGCCCTGTCCAGTTTATGGCACAGACAGACTATAGGTTTATAAACAAGAGGGTTAATATTGTTTCATTTTTTATTGATGATATCAACATTCTTTCAATGTTTAATATATCATTCTTTTATATCAATGTCTAAGATGTTTTTATATATATCTTATGCCTTATACAATTTTTTTTTATTTCAACTGATGGGATAAAATGTATATTATATTGTTTAATTTTATTATTATTGTTTTTCTTATTTCACCTTTGACTAAGTATTGTGTTGTGATATGTTAACAGGCATAATTTGCATTTTTGTGTAAAGGAACAGTAGAACACGGATATAGCGAACACTCGGATATAGCGAACACGGATATAGGGAACACTCGGATATAGCGAACACTTGGATATAGCGAACACGGATATAGCGAACACTTCGATATAGCGAACACTCGGATATAGCGAACACTCGGATATAGCGAACACTCGGATATAGCGAACACTCGGATATAGCGAACACAGATATAGCGAACACTCGGATATAGCGAACACTTGGATATAGCGAACACGGATATAGCGAACACTTCGATATAGCGAACACTCGGATATAGCGAACACTCGGATATAGCTCGAAGTCCCGTCCCTGTATAATATCACTAAAATTGTATGCGTATAGCGAACACCAGATATAGCGAACTGAATTCTTTGGTCCCTTGGAGTTCGTTATATCCGAATTCTACTGTATAAAATGCCTCTTTGAATAGAACTTTACAAATATGTATTATTCATTTGATTGTTCTATGTTTTTATATCATCAATAAATCAAAAACCTTCTATACAAAGATAAGTGTATTCTTATTTTTTGTGTGCAGTAAAATAAACTATACAACATTATTGAACATATTTTTAAAAAGATATATTCACATATATATAAAGTCCAGACTATTGGTTTCTAAGTCAGGCAAATCTTGTTATCAAAAGCAATAATGACTTTATCGTGAATAACCAAATGTTTCGGAATATAGGCCTAGAAAGAAAAGTAATTTGTTTCTGGTTCCCACCTGCGCCAGTTTCAACCCCCCATCAAGCCTTTTTTCCAGATGTTGAAATGGAGGAAACGGAAATGTAGTCCCCAGGCCGAGAAAATAAACTTGAAGTTTTATGATTTAACTTGTTTCTTTTCGTGTAAGGCTTCAAAGCACAGTTATAATGTGATCAAAAGTTTAAATTCATTTATTTTTTCAAATTGAACAGTGAGTCTGCACACAAGGTTTCAGCTTTCTAGGCCTGATGCTTCTTATGAAAAAGATGAAATGAACCCTCATCCTGCTAGGTGGGGTCAATTTGACCCCAGAGCTCTTTATTTTTAAACGATTAAAAAACCGTTAATTATAAAAAATTGAAATTTAATGTATTCCTCAATCATCCATTTTCCTAACCACCTGTGAATCTAAATCAAAAATACAATTTACCGTATTTTTAATAAACAATGTGTAACAATGTGTAACAACCTACCCGTTTGAAACGGCTGGTTTCACCCTCATCCGGCTAAGTGGGGTCATTATTAAATGAACAAAAAATCTGTTGGTAAATTTTTTTTTAAAGTTCATATATTCCTCAATCATCCATTTTCCTTAACTCTTGTGAATCTAAATTAAAATTAAAGTTTACCTTAGGTTTTTTAAAATCAATATGTAATGATCTACTCTTTTGCCCAACATCATTCAGAACGTGGGGTCATATTGACCCCATGAAACCGTTTGTGTAACAATTTGTGTTGCAGAAGCGCTTATAAAAATTATGTTCGTTAATACTGAGTGAAAACTGTTGCATGTGATACATTAAATAGGTGCAAAGATCCTACGTGCGCATTAGGGTTTGAGAATTTGAAAACATATTTTTGTTCGTTCTTTTCTGAAATCAGTTGAAAAAATAGCATCGATCGTATGTAACAACCTTCTAAAATTATTTATAAATATGCAATACCTTCAAGTTTTTTTTGTGGCATATAAAACACACATAAGAAACAACCAGTACAAAAATAAAAGTTTAATTTTCACCAAGAAACTATTTATTTAATTTATTAACAGTGGGGTCATATTGACCCCATAAAGCCGGAAACGTAAGAGACCCAGCTTAGCTGGATGAGGGTTAAGTTATACGGGTGTGGCCGTTATCAGGAGCCAAAGGGCCACCAAAGCTATTAATGATAATCCTCACTAGTCTGTACACAATTTCAGTTTTCTAGGCCTTATGCTTCTGGAGAAGAAGATGAAAATAGATTTTCAGGGCGTGGCCCCTGTGGCCCATATTAGGGGCCACAGGGCCAACAAAGCTACAATTTACAACCCTCACTAGCCAAGGAGTCTGTATACAAGGTTTCAGCTTTCTGGGCCTTTTGCTTCTGGAGAAGAAGATGAAAATAAGTTTAAAGGGTGTGGCCCTTATTAGGGGCCACATTGTCACCAAAGCTACAATTTTTAATCCTCAATAGTCAAGGAGTCTGTACACAAAGTTTCAGCTTTCTAGGCCTTATGGTTCTGGAGAAGAAAATGATAATAGGCCCTTAATAGGGGTCACAGGGCCACCAAAGTTACAATTTATAATCCTCACTAGTCAAGGAGTCTGTACACAAAGTTTCAGCTTTCTAGGCCTTTTGGTTCTGGAGAAGAAGATAATAAAAGGTTTTAAGGGTTTGTCGAAATTCCACAAAGTTTAAGGATGGACAGACGGATGGATGGACTCTGAAAAAAAGGTACTACATGCATACAATACATATATAGAGATTATTACCCGAGGAAGTGTGTCATATGACTTTAACGAAACAAGTGTAAAGTTTTGAGCGAGAGCGAGGGTTATACAAAAATTTGCACGAGTTTCGTAAAAGTCATATGACACACTTCCTCGGGTAATAATTTATTTCTTACCGATTCTATTCCAATTTAATCTCTTAAAAATATATCCTATAAAAACAGGGTGCTTCCCTTGAGACAGCCGGCTACAGTGACGTCACGAACAATGGTTGAATGTCGTCACAGGCGAAAAAATACGGGAACTCGCGCTACAACAATCTTAGCTAGGCACTTTGCTAGTGACATGTGCACATGTGCTCATATAGAAAATATGTCACTTCTTATTTTAAACCATATGGGTAATAAACTTCACTACAGCATTGCTTATATTGATGATCAGTTTTGATGCAATCTGCCTCAGGCAGCAAATTCTTACAAGCAATGTACGTCTGGAGTTTGGTACAAGTGAGTGAGCTGGGGTTTAACGTGTATTCAACAGTGTTCAACATTTATTGGAGATCGATACACTGTGAAAAAAGAGATCGAAAGGATGAGGGAATAAACGATAAGAAAGGCACAGTTAGAGAAAGACGGCACGTTTAAGAACGACTCAAATTTGGTCTGGCTTATATACTGTCTATCTTGGGCGACCCTACCATAAGCATGTAAGCTCAAGCTGATATAGCTCCCAGGGTCGAAAACACCACACCACGATAAGTTATTGTGATTAACATGATCCGTGGTCCATCATACAGTTTCTGATAAATCCATTTTTCAAACACATCGTACACTTAAGAATAGTATCGAAGTCTATCCAAAGTGACTTTTTAATGTGAGCATTAAAGGGACACTATACTCAGGGCTGACAACACTAATCGACCAAAGTTTTGAGAGTGCAAGGACCTTTTTTTAGTTGCGTAACGCGGTCATGCACGTGACACGAACTGGGAGCCGCCCGGCAGCTGTAGATGATTTCGTAACCTCGGTGCAAGCGTGATGGCACCCATAACAAAATATGATTTTTACCCCAATATCATAAGGAATTCTAACGAAAGCATTATTATTTGATAAAGCCTTTAGCATAGTCAAAGCCTCGTCGTTACACACTCAGCTTTGTTATCAATGGTCAGTTGGGCTACATTTTAATAAAATAATTTATTACAAAGAGGATAAACGTAGAGAATGAAACTTTTTATGTATGTTCAGATGAATAGCATCATAATGACATTTACGTTACGTCTATGTACTACTTTTCACCATATATGATAATACAACGTATTGGTTTTGAAATAGTATTTTCTTTGTAACGTTAGTAGGTTTACTTCGCTAATGCATGAATGCGTGGCTAAAATTTTCTCATTTTGTCAATCTTATTTTTTCTTATTTTCCATACAGTCTCAATTTAAGTGCACGGCCACAGCACCCAGCCTCTGATGGTGGGAGTCTGAGTTCTGCTTCAGTAAATGTAAAATGTATTATTTTGATAGTGTCAAAACTCTTATAACGCAAACCAATCATCCATAGTCATAGGACAAAGTATGAAAATTTACCTAAAATCCATGGGCGGCCATTTTGTTTGAACACCTTTAATTCATTTTGTGTAAGAAAAGGGAATCGCATGGCTAAACTTCACATTATGTTTTTGAATTATTACTGCTCCATTTAGTTTAAATGCATTGTCTTTCAATTGGAACCATTAATTTTCATTTTCCTGACATCACCTTATATTCCCCCTAAAAACGTGCTACGGGCCCTTTAAATTGAATAATTCAAACCTGTTTATATAGACTGTCGTTAAACTGAATAATTTTATAACCTTTTTATATAGACTGTCGTTAAACTGAATAATTCTAACCTTTTTATATAGACTGTCGTTAAACTGAATAATTCTAACCTTTTTGTACAGACTGTCGTTAAACTGAATAATTCTATAACCTTTAATAACTCGACTGTTGTTAAACTGAATAATTCTATGACACTTTTATACAGACAGTCGTAAAACTGAATAATTCTATAACCTTTTTATATAGGCTGGAGTGTCGTTTAACTGAATAATTCTATAACATTTTTATATATAGACTGTTGTTAAACTGAATAAGTCTAACCTTTTTATATAGACTGTCGTTTAACTGAATTATTCTATAACCTTTTTATATAGGCTAGACTGTCGTTTAACTGAATAATTCTAACCTTTTTATATCATTATTTCATATTTCGGTAAACCTGTTATATTTTACCGTAGCTCACTAAGCATCAATTCAATCTAAGTATAATATCACGAAATGACAATAAAAAGGACAAGAAATGTTGTGAAATAACAATGAAGAGGTTGTTATCAATAAGACAGTTAATTCTCGTATTAGGATTAATACTTATTTCCTGTTTATGAAATACTAGTTTTCAGTATTTCACTCGAATGAAAATATTCATGTAGAACGACGTTAAGATGTATATTTCTAAACAAAACAGAATCGTCAACAATATATATTTGATGATCTTCATCTATTCAGGGCAAGTTTGTTATTAGAAATATCAGGTATGATTCCCTGATGTCTAAATGTAGGCCTAAATGTGTAAATGCGATCTGATAACATTCGACATTTTTAAGTGGTGAAATATCATGGTCTTTTAGTTATTGTGTTACTATAAGTGAATAATTTCAAGTTGAGAAACGGCAGTTTTTAAAGATTTTTCTTAAAAGTTGTTAACCATTTCATGATTTTCTATCACTTTCATCTCGGTTATTTATAATATCGCTATAATATTGTTACTTTTTAGTAGCTTCCGAAAGTTTTTCTACGTCGACAAGCTGTAAATCACATGATACATTTGACAAAATATCAAAAAGTTATATGCCAATATTAGCTTTTTTCTTATCAATAATTTTTTCCTTAACATGAATTTACCAGAAATTAGGTTGAATGTCATATACAAAATTTACTGTCATCATACATGAACGGCAACGTATTTATAACTCATTTAAAACTTCATTGGGTTTGTTCTATTCATTTTAATCTTCATGATATATACAGACCCATGATTTTTAAAACTGTTCCTGCAATCATTGGAACCACATGGTTTTACGAGATATTATGAGTCCAGACATTTAAAACGAAAAAAAAAAGTCTCTCCCTAAAGCTCTAGATGTAATAATAAGTAATAAAAGATTATGATTTTTATATGATTTAAATTTTTTTATTTGATACCAAAAAATAGTGTTTTTATTCAAATATGGTTAAAAGATCTTTTACTCCTCTTTGGCCAAAAATTTTGTAAGTGCAAGGGTTGCGTCCCTTTGATCCGTCTTCTGTAATTGAAAACAATACTGCTACACTTCCGGTTTATTTCGACACGTGCTTGTGTTTTGATTTGACATAAACATCGCCAGTCGATTAAGATAATCTACCAACAAAGATGGGTGTACACAGAATTGTGTGAGTTGTTAATCCAATATTTCAATTTCAGTGACAATAATTTGTTGACGTTGTATTGGTATAAGGCCGTATTTTCTCTGCGCTGATTGATTTCGAAGTAGATTGTCCAGTTTTCGATCAAGCTCGTGGTTTTGTAAACATTGTTTTCATGTGCTTTGGGATGAAACTTGTAATTATATGTTATGGTACAATTAAGATAAGAATAAAGATTAATATTTCATTAATTTATGATTCCTTTAGTTTAAGAAGCTTCAGGTAAAAAAAACCACAATGTCTTGAAAGTAATTTAAAGCCACAACCCACACTAAAAAGGTCCCTACTGGCTGGCGATGAGTTATTGCCGCATAACAGTTATCGCCATCACCTCGCTGTAAGGCATTTGAGAATTCTTTCACATTTAATCCTTCTTTATTCATCAGAGGACCTCTCCCACTTTCAAATTATTACCAATAAAAAAAATCATCAAAAGAATATAATTTTCCAGATGCCACGAAAGATAAATTTTAGCCCGTGCATGGGGAAAGTAAACAAGACGGGGAAGTCATGTGACCTGTCGAAATATCTTATCAAATATTTAAAAAATTCATATTTATATAAAATGATCTTGGCTATAGCTATGATACAGAAAAAATATCAATTGTATGATTTCAAATAATTTTAAGAATTATTTTCCTAGCAATAATCGTGGTCAAAACTGGCCCACTTTACGGCAATGCTTTCACTTGCCTTCACTCACTGCTACAAGTAAATCAAATCAGATTAATAAAAATAGATACGTCTTCGTTCAAAGGATATGATATTTCAGTACCAATGAAATTTTGCAAGAATTTGGAAGTGAATTTAAGTTTTGTGAATTGATACCATAACTATTATGGTAAGGTGCTACGAAACTCGGTATCAGTCCGTTGTTATTTCTAGCGGCCGTAGAGCAGTAGAAAACAATCTACGATTAAAACATTTCTTTCCTGGCAGGTTTAACCCTAATAAAGTGTTATGTAGATTATTTGTAAACCAAATTTGATGATGCGTTTTGATATTAGAAACGAAAACGTCTAAAAAATGGCGATAACTGTTCGCCGGCCAGTAGTTTACCTACGATGGATTGAGTTATTGACTAGCTATAGTAGTTCGTTTGAGGTTTTCATCTCTTCTCATACATAAGATAAGATGGAAATAATTAGAACCCGAATAGAAAAGGATGTTTATGAAATATATTTTATGTTGTTCCTTTTTAATAAAACCTCCAAATGTACTTTGCAACCATAACAGTTAAAGAGAAAATGTTACAAAAACTATTTTTTTCAAAGTTGTTAATTACTCCTATGAATTCAATAATGCAAAATACATTTAAAATATATAATTTAATATATTTAATTACAGCAAACCCAAAACTCAACGTGGCAAGAGGGCCATCGAGAGAAAGGAACCAAAGATTTATGAAAATGTCAAAACAACAATGTTCATAAAAGGTGGAAACACAAGTAATACTGTCTCACAAGTTTTGAAAGAAATGGTAAGATTGCCTATATCAGGTGAATAATTTTTCATTTCTTTTTCTCTGTAAAAGATGCATTATAAGATGTGTAAATAATTTGATTTGATAGCAAGGTTCACTCTTTATATCTTGTGCGCTCATATTTTTCACAAACAAATTTTTTTTTAAATCTGCAACTAACACAAAGCAAGAAGAAATGTTCAAAGGATTCCTGCAGACTGTTCAAAATTTGAATTAAAAAAATCAAACATATTAAAACATTACATTAATTTAGTATTGTTTTTTTGTAGCACATGTTAAAAAAGCCACATGCAGTTTCCTTTAGAAGGTGAGTAAAAAGCAAGCACACGTCAAACTGATGTTGATAAATTTGCATTGAAGATCAAAGATAAAAGTCATGTAAGATCAATCAGTTCATAAGAATTGAGAATAATTTCTAAATCACAATTTTCTTTTGTTTTCTAAATCGCCATTGTTGACTTTTACAGGAAAAATGTAACAAGGCCATTTGAAGATCAAACATCACTGGTAAGTCAAATGTCTTACAAAAGGACATTTTGCTGCTTAAGAATTTTTTCAATTGATGCAAAAAAAAGTACAAAAAATAGATATTTGACCATATCTGATTAACGCTTTTGTGATATAATAGGGCCATGAGGTGTTCAATTCTGAATAAAGTCTGTCAGTCTGTCTGTCATTTCAAATGAAATTTGAAACATTTCTGTTTTACAGGATATACATGTATATCCATTATCGTTATTTTTAACTTACTTTCTAAAATGACTAAGGATCAATTGCAAACATAAGCTAAGGTACAGCTCGTGATATTCTGATTAAAGCAATATGATATATTAAATGTACATTTGCAGTTTACTTTTACTTTAGCATAAACAATTTATTCTGGAAATAATATTTAACTCTTTTCCTCCAGGAATTTTTCTCCACGAAGAGTGACTGCTCTCTGTTCCTGTTTGGTTCCCACTCCAAGAAACGTCCCGACAACCTCGTGCTGGGTATGCAACAACTGACATAATCATGGGTTACCTCAATGGGGAATGAAAAAATTGATATAAACAATCCAAGATTATTGATTGATTCGGTTAATATTTACTAATGCAATAGCCACTTAACCACCCTGAACCTCAGGTGACTTAATTCTACTAGAATCAAATTATAAATAGAAAAGATTCATAAGTTATCGTGAAATTTATGTAAAAAGTCAAATGTCTGCAGATTTCATAAATCATTAATTCAATTGAAGATTATGAATCATAATAAATCACTACATGGGACCCTTGTTTAAATTTTTTTCATTAAACTCTTGACAAAAGGGTGATAACCCAAATGTATAAACCATTTAAGTCTTCTGATTTAAAAATTGATATCAAATCATTATTTGAAGGAGGAATATTGTTGGTCATTTTCATCCAAATGCTTGTCATATATTTCCAAAGTATCTGTGATGAACTATGTCTGAATAATGTGACTTAGATTTTGATTTGATATTTCAGGACGTATGTTTGATGGTCACGTGCTGGATATGTTAGAGCTGGGTATCGACAAGGTCAAGTCAATGTTCGAGTTTGAGGTAAGAAAGAAAATGACAGGAGTTTATGAGTTAATCTTATGTTAGATAGGTTTTAAATTTGCTGGTTGACCACTAGTTATTAGCGTATCAAGAGCGAACTCTGAGTTGAAAGGATTAATCAACTGATCCATTATTGTTAGAGGTGTGGGCATCTATAAACAAAAGGGAATTCCCAGTGTTAAAAACATAAAAATTGCAATAATGCAAACCAGTTGCACTAGTAACGACGAGATCTTATAATTTTCACTGTGAAAACAGTTGTATATTTCATCAACCAACAGGAACAAACCGGAGTGAGCAAATATCTTAAACTGGCCTTTGTGACGTCATGTCATGGGAACGGTATTTGAAAGAAACTTGCTGCATGGCAGAAGGAGGCAAATTAGGAGAAAGTTAGCCAATTAAGAAAGGTTTAGTCATATCAAACTAGAGCATATAGAAAAGGATTTTTGGCATCTACGGTATTGCGCATGTTAGAAAATGACAACAACAACAGTAAAAAATTGAGTCGGGCACGAATATTAGGAGAATTTGACCAATTTAATGTTGAGACAGACCAAATAATGTATCCTTTTGCGGTGATTCGCCTCAGCCAATTTGCCTGTGTTTATTGCCATTTAACACTGGGAAATCCCTCGAATCAACCAATCAGAAACAATTTTATACCGAAGTCATGTTACAATATGAGCATCATTCCTTTCATACATTCAAGTCCAAACTGATCAACATCAATCTATGTTTGCACAATACTTTCATTATCTAATATTTATTCCTTCCTTTCATTGTTCTTTCTTTCATACATAAGTTCGTTCGTTTGTGCATTTGTTTGCTTGTGTATAAGTTATTGTGACATCTGTCCTTGCAGGGCACAAAAGTCTCGTACGGATGTAAGCCTTGTCTGTTGTTCAGCGGAGAGTTGTTTGACAACGATGATGAATATAGGAGAATAAAAAACCTCATGATAGGTAAGGTCCCCAAATTGTTTTGTGTTCTGTTGTTTATAGCCATTATTGCTCTTAGTAAGATATTTTATGAATGCTTCAATGCACACCTCTCGGGTTATCGGACAGCAGCATCATGTTTACTCTAGTTTGGGTACATCTCCCTTTAAATATACTTGAACAGGGCAATATTTAAACAAACTAATTTGCATTCTGTTGGTTTGGAATGTCAAATGAATGGAAATGAATTTTGCAAAGTCAGCCTTTCCTTGTGCATGGCAGAAAATGAAGGAGTACTGTAAAAATACAGAAAAAAACATGGCTGTGTTAAACCTAGTTGTAATGTTTCAACATTCTTAAGACCCCCTTCATAAGATCATTGTACTGTTGAATGATTTTTTTTCTTGTCATGTATCCTTTGTACGAACATTGCATCTGTTGGGTTAAACACATCTTCCTATGCAAACTTTCCGAACTCGCTGAGGATCCTTGTGTTGTGTACTTGCTCCCTAGCTTACTATGAGAGAAGGCAATAGTCCAATCAGAAAGTAACTGGAGGTTGCTAACAATCGCCTGTAGGGGCGCTGAAAAACTCAGGAATAAAACTGACAGTTTGGAACTTGGGTTTTAGGCTTTCCGTAGGGTTAAACATATCAATATCCACATTGTTGAGAGTTCATTCAGAAATACTCACAAATTTCTGCAGACCTAGTATAGAGTATTTTCAATAAATGCTTCACTCATTTGAGACCACAATACTCAAAAGTTGTATACGGTAATTTCTTTATCCTTTACTTAAGAGCCTAAGAATAATCCTTGATAGTCTATCATCATCAAGTGGCCCAGCCTGGAGCATGCCCTTTATTTAGAGTTATCAGAGATTCTCAAGCAACTTATTTGCCTGTTGCAGATTTCAACAAAAAGTAAAATTGATAAACTTACGGTATTCTATTTTGATGTTACCCAGATAAAAACATAACAACGGACCAGAAGTTGATTGGACAAGGTCCTGAAGGGAATATTCCTTGATAGTCTATAGTCATCAACATGTAACGTCATCAGCATTGTTCGTTGATTATGACGCCATGTTGATATTCTGTAGTCATCAAATGACCTATACTTGAATAAACTTTAGGAGTCCTGTAAATTGACCAGTCACATTGGTGTGACAGTGAATCTTCCAGGAGCTAGAGAGACGAAGAGATTGTAAAATTTAGATTTTGCTATTGCAGATTTCTTCCGTGGCCCGGTAGTGAAGAATGTACGTCTGGCTGGCTTGGAGCATGTGATCAGTATAATGGCTGCCGATGAGAAGATCTATATCAGAAACTACAGGTCATACATATTTAAATTGTTTTTTTGCTATTTGCAGGAAATCTGCAGGTGGTATTTGGAATAGTTCAGCTGTTTGTGTCTCAGAGGAATATAATGTTTTTATCAGGATAATTGTCAGATGCTTCCTTAGATATCATGTGCTAGTCTGTTATCCAAAAACAATGACCCTACAGCAAAAAAATGAAGGAGCTTTCTCGAGTATAAAAAAAATGAGTCTAAAACCTTGTCAAACGGAATTTAAGTATTGTTCAGGACTCCTTTTCATTTTATCTAATAAAATAATAAAATAGTCAAATTGGTCATACCTTAATCTCCTTTTTTCAGGGACTATGTGTAGTCAATTATGTGCCTAAAAACAAGTCCTCCCAGACTACAGTCTAAGTAAACCTAGCCTCAATAACACTCGCTATACTCCAATATTGAGTCTAGCTAGGTGTAGTAATAGCTCATGTCAGCCAACTTATCAAATTCACCAATCAGGGCTCGGCTTACTATGTGACAATACTCTGCTTTCGCACATATAACGTTGAAAGGTCATAGGTCGCCAAAAGGTCGGCTGACGCAACCTCTTCCTGTATCTCGCTAGACTCAATATGGGAGAAAAGCGAGGCTAGGTTTACTTAGACTGCCTAGACTTATATGAATCTCAAACTTCAAGAAAGTCCATATTCAAAACAATGAACAGAATTTATTAAAACATTTATCACACTTCTAACAAAACAACTTCTGTTAAATATGTTGAGATTTATTCTCAAACCTAGTTTTACATCTTGATACTCTGTCTCAAGATTAATGGAATAGTATTACAAGAAACCTCTACATTATCAATTTATCATCTTCGATAATCCGGATTTAAAATTAAGAGGTTGAGTCATAGTTAATATTTATGCAACATATACCCTCAGATATTGACTGTGATTTTCTTTACTTTAATTACTTAATATCTTACTGTGTCATTAGTTTGAGCATGTGCCTGGTACACAGGAAAGGCACTGCTACAAATGCCGATTTAGTTTCTAAAAAAGTGTTCTACTTCGTACCATAATTGTAAATTTCCTTTGATTTTGAAAACATGTTCTACAGAATTTTACTTAAGAAGTCTGGTATAACATTTACCCTAATTAATGATTATATATTTTTCTTTACTTTTCTAATAATAATGTTCTACTTTGCGCACTGACAAAATTTGGCTAAAGAATACTGATATACAATTTACCTTAATTATTGATTACCTTAATTTTCTTCCTTGATTTTAAAGAAAAGTGTTCTACTTCTTGCTTTGACAGAATTTTGCTGAAAAAGTCTGGCAGTCGGACCCCGCGTGTGGAGCTAGAGGAGACCGGCCCCTCCCTCAACCTGAGCGTACGGCGGACTCATCTCGCCTCCGACGATCTGTACAAGAAGGCTGGCAAGGTGCCCTACACTGCCAAGGTGGGTCTGTTGTAGGGGTGAACAATACAGCGGCTGAATTATATTAGCATAATGTGTCCTGATGTTTTCATCTTCATTGTTGAAGTGTCCCTATTTTTGTGACTGAGGGAAATAAAATATATTTGAAAATGGTTAGGTAAAACCCCACAGTTTGAATCCAAGTGGGAACACCCAAATGTTGGTCATCTGAGCCTTCAGTGTTGTGTTTCTCACCAAAGAACCTAATCCATGTTTCACTCAGGACACTACTTGTATAGATGGGTACCAGGTCATTAAACACCTGTACAGTCACACAAGGCTCCGTCATAGGTTCTTTTGATGCACTAAAAGTTTCCACTTGATATTGAGCATTGGCATGGTCCTTTTGGTACGTTAAATAGTCCAATCTTCTTATGGTGTGGTGTGGTGTTATAATGAGTGAGTGTTGCGGCATGTGTGGTGTTATAAAATATCCTCTCAGTTATTTTTACAAACATATTTTCCTGAGGACATGGATAATGTTCTGTGATAGGTTCATAAGATGCACCAGATAAGCAGTGTTTCCACTTGACATTGAGCAATTGAATGGCGATTGTTGTACAATAAATAGTCATATCTTCTTGTGGTGTTGTGTTCACACAGATTTCCAAAAACATAATTTCCTGAGGACATTATCATCTTTTGATAAATGAGACTATTGACAAGTTGAAATGTAACCAATCCTTATGTGGTAATGGAGTACAGTAAACTCACGGCAATTAGTTTCCTGACCAGGTCAACTATCTAACTGTTGAAATAAAATATTTGTATTTACCCTTACGCAATCTTGTCAACGAGTTGTCTGTCATGTCGACTGTTTCAACTACCTGCTAGAAGGGGGGTCGCCTTATTAATGAGATATATGATTTTGGCAGCAATTTGGGGGGCTGAGAAAGGGGGTCGCCGTATGTACGAGGTCTCCGTGTACATTGAAATATACGGTAATTGTTGCAATGAAATATTTTTGTTTCCACTCTAGCCCAAGAAGAAGAAGAACATCTCCCATGATGTGTTTGGCTCCAAGCTGGGCAGGGTTCACATGCAGAAACAAGATCTGGCCGACCTGCAGACCAGGAAGATGAAGGCTCTGAAGAAACGTAAGATGGACAAAGTCAAGGACACTACTCAAGGGTCAAGGTCAAAGAAAACCAAGGTCGCGGAAGAAGGAACAGATGCCTGAGCTTCGTAAACCAAGGCCTGACTTTGCTCTGGTGATTAAAAATTATCTAAAGAAGAATGATAAAAAAATATTCATTTCTTTAGTGATGGAGAATAATCAATGGAAGCTTGGTTTACTACAACGCATAATCATATTCATTGGTGTAGTTGAACTGTTGCTAATGTGAAATTTAGAAATATCATTAATTCCTCAAATCATAAGTATTGACTTGAATTTGTTTGGTTTGGTTACAAAAATATAAGATTCCTAAATCAAGGCTTATTTTGGAATATTTGAGATAAACGTCACAGGAGTGCCAGCTAGCAAGAAAAAGTAACAAATTACTTGTCATGCACTCGGATTATCAGTTTTTGAAATCTTGTAACCAAACAAATAAGATATTTCGTTCAATATTTTGCTACAGTTTGCAAAGAAAAACATCCATCCAGCCCCTGCCATCACTTATTAATAAATCAAACTGAATGTTCCACATTTATTTTGGAATCATATTTTCGATGTTATGATTTTTGTGAGTATGATATATATCATAACTATATAACACTTTCTTCATTGAACTGTTTTTGTTGCTTGAAAAATCACCAAGAGGTTTTGTTTTCTTTGTAAAAAGGGGCCACATTGTTTTTTGGAGACATTTGTCAATTGCTGTATATAAATTGTAAATAAAAATGTTCTACAACTCTTTATTCTTTGTTTTTATCAAGGTTTCAAGGACTCAAAACTGTTTTTTTTTTATCTGACATTTTTGTAAATTTTTTCAGCAATATGATTTTTCATCTGATAAAACAAGATTTCAGCCATTGGATTTTTTTCAACCATGTATTCATTTGTTGCTGGTCGTTGAAACTCTTGCCTTTGTTAAATGGGCCATATTGTTCAAATTTTTATTTCACATGATATCTAAATAAATCTTGATGTAAAAAGTGAAATAAACAATAAATAAAGGCAAAAGTTACATATAGATACGGATATACATTTATGTGTTTGTATATTTTACAAGATATTTACAGGCATGAGTAATTGACAAGAAAATTGCATTTCTCAAAATTTTAAAACACTAATTTAGCTGAAAATAAGTTCTCCCCAAGCAGTAAAATTCATCACAGTGACTCTCAGGGTATGCAACAAATGAGAAAATATCACATTATCTAAACTAGCAAGTTAAGTTTCACTTCATATTGTGAACACTAATGTACATGAAATGATTGAAAATTAATTTCAATCAAATATTGGGCGATTATCTTCAATTAATGGTCACAAGGTCTTGCATTTAATGGCCTCTTGTTTTAAAAATCTGAAACGTCAAGTTTGAAGAATCCATCAAAAACTGAGAGCATACTATTTGTTTGTCTCCAAAACTGGCAGTTCTACAGAAGAAACACAAAGACTTCATTCACAGTTAGATTAAGAATCCATGTTTAAAATTGTTTGTATTGCGAGAAGCGCCCATAAAATCCCTGCTGCATTAAAATGCTATGATCCGAGAGCAGCTGTAACATTGACGTAGCAGGGAACTGTGAATGCCCCGGGCTGAGCTAGACCAGCTATAGCCGAGTATGTAGAGGCAGCTCCTGCTACTAAACCCACAAACACGATCTCGTAGTTGGCAACCTTGATGTGCAGTGGGACGTGTCTGTAAAACAATGAATGAGTGAGTTGAAGTTTTACGCCACTTGGGCAGTATTTCAGCCATAAGCGGCGTGTAAAACTATGATAAAGACTGTCAGTAGCAACAGATAGAACAGATAGACATTGAATGTCTCATTATGATTTATCTAGAGTATAAAGATTTCCATAATGAATCAACTTAAAATGATAAAAATGACACAGTTTAGTTTCTCACTAACTCGAATCTCTATGTCGATAATTAGATGTCCAACGAGAGGAAGGTCATATTATACTAAGACGTTATTAACATGTTGTAAGTTTAATTGATTATCAAAGTATAAACTTGAAATTTTCCTCAAAATACACATCTACATTAAATGGAGAGGTAGCATGCTAAATTTGGCGATGATAAGTCAAATAGTTTCAGAGTTATGCTCCGGAATTGATGCAAACCCCGACGGAAACTCGGCCAAAAACAATATATATAAAGATATTGCACTTTGACAGTTGCTAAAATGATTTTTAAAAACGCATTTGTTGAAGCTACACAAGTATATACATGTTAATTATACCTTGTCTATACAAGGTCAATGAGGAGGCCTACACAGTTATGAGTCAAATTTTATTAGAAGTTATTTGCCCAAGAAGGTAGACGTGCGACCTTGACAGCAGTTCTGTGTAAGCATTGTGGGTAAAAGATTATTGTATAAACCAATCTACTTTCCTTGGCCGAAGAGATAACAAGTTATCCATTATAAGAAAACTGTAATGTACTTATTTCCATCAGAAATTTGATGAATTGAAGGATTATTACTCTTTTATATACAAGTATTTAATAAAGGGATATATGTCTCAAAACACTTACATTTTCTTCCACGGTCCGTCCATCCGACACAATTTCAAGTAGAAAAGTGGCGGGAAGACGTATGCTAGCAGCGTAACTGTGGACCCACCAATCAGAGACAAGATGGCGCCAAAGTGTGGCACTGACTCGCCAACAAACAGGACTAGAACGATAACTACTGTCCTTACAACACACCTTTTCCAGTTGAAAACTGAAAGACAAAAGTTCAGAAAAGATTTTTGATTTATTGCCGCTCTGTAGATATCAAACAATGAACAATGTGCCTTTCTGCAGAACTTAATCTTTTATTTCATCCTCATTTCTCCTAATAAGTCTCTCAAGCTTTTTTCCTGATGATAATTTACTCACGCTCATGAAAGCCGAATACTTGAAAGTAACTTATTACATTTTGAGAACAGTGAGAACTGTTTTGTCCAGCAAAGGCATTTGGAAAGGAAATACGATTTCGTAAAACAATTGCTGTCGTTAAGAGTATTCAACGCCGTTGTTACTTTTTAAAATGACATCATTACCTTCATAGTTAAACGTCTAGCCGCAGATTGTGAAAACCGTTACTCAAAGGTTAAATCTTACGGTTCACAGAAGTTCTAACCAATCAATCTTTTCATCCACAATGTAGTGTATTCACGTTAAAGTACAAGTGAGGCGCTCTGCCGCTATGTCGGAAAAATGCTAGTTTTTCCTCTTCGGCACTCTTCTGTGTAAGAGGTCATAAACAGTCTACCCCTCAAGTTGCTAAGCCATGTCAAGAACATGGCAAACATCAAGGAATTTTAACTTTCAAACTACCTTGGGCATTCTTCTCTGTACGAGGTCATAAACAGTCCAGCACGTCATTCGTTCTGTTATCAAGAGATCTAGTCGTTATGTCATTTCAAGAACATAGCAGACAACAAAGAACTACCTTTAGGAACCTTGAGGACCTCCTCTAGCTCCTGGCACGGCGGGTTGATGACTATTAGGAAGGCACAGATCAGATGCATAGTGATGACTATCTCCACGACGTACTGCATGGGACCTGAACTGACTGCTTGGAGCACGTTGTCCACGAGACGGTTACCGTACACGAAGTATCCAGCCGTGGAGAGGGGCATGTACATCGCTAGTACGACTGTGAAAGGAGAAATGAAACGCTTAATGCCTCGTTTACACTTGCCCGCAAAATGCCTCCGCGAGGGCCCGCCAAAAATCTTGTTCTAGAGTAGACCAAGCGGATAAAGGAAAAATCATCCCGTAAACTGTTCTATAAGGTTTTAATTGGGTTTATCATGGCGTACTGTGCGGAAAACAGCGGAGGATTTTTTCAAACCAGTTTGAAAATCGCCTCCGCAATTTGCTTACGGAACATCGCGTGAAGTATGCGCAAACCATTTTTACTAAACGCGGACAAATGTAAACGGAAAATTCCAAGCCATATGCCACCATCGGAAGTTCCTCCTTCTGCACCAACATCCAGATACAGGAACTTGTAACCAGAATCAACGAGTGCCATAAGTACACTGAATACCAAAAGAAACTTTGCAATTTTAAAACTGAAATTTTGAAAACGATCTCATATTTAAATTATCATTTAAGTTGGCAATGACATTGTTGTAACCCACACTTTCAAGTTTAAAACTTTTGATTGAGCAATATTCATACATTTTTGTAGAAATGTCAAAAATGTCATAATCACGTGACGTTTCTGCTGGAACTGAGTCACGTGACAAAAAAGCTTAATAACTGTCCATAATGACTATTTGTCACTCCTATAGTGAAAAAAACACCTAGAAAGCAGTAATCGGTATAGCAAAAATATCGCAAATCCCCTTTGAAAATTGACAAAATTGATCAAAAACAGCTTTTTTACAAGAATCGGAAGTGTTCCTTCCTTTCTAATGGTAACTTGATCCTGCTATATTGAAAGGTTGTGAGGATTGCTGACAACCCTGAAACACAATAAACAGTTGTTTTTTCACTGCATGAGAGCCGATATCTGTGACGTTAGAACACCGCCAACGTTGTCTCTTAGTGACGTCAGAGATAGCAAACATCAAAGGTCGGCATGTTGTTATGTACTTGTGGACTTTATGAACTTGGACAGATCTAATCAGAGCTCGTCGACTGCTAAGTTGATAGATATTGGTCACTAAACATCGAAACATGGCAATTTTATAAAAAAAAGTTATAACGTCAGAAGGGGCATGCAAAAACAAGATTTAATTGCGATTGTTGAGCTCTTAAAGTTGGTTACCATTTGTACGGCTCAAAGATGTGTCAATTGTCAAGTTAGACTTGTGTCCACACATTCCCATTAGTGGAAAAGCTTCGATGCAGCCAAAATCTAAAGTTGAACCTGCTGACAGCAGACGTAATTTAACGTTTGACCCTTTTTGTTACTCATGGCAGATTTGGAAGTTATAACACTCGGGCTGCTCAAACCTGGTACTAAAGTAGCACATTTTAGTACTTTAACGAAATAATTGCAAAAACATCATTTCAACGAACGTCTGAACAACCAAAATTTTGACCCCTGCCCACTTCAGACCAAATAAGTGCAAAACTGGGTTTCCAGCCTTAAATTTGGATTCACTGGTTGTTTACACAAATGATTGAGTAATAAGAGGTACTTTGTTTTACATTTCTATCGTTTTTCATTCTTCAATCAGAATCATTACAAAATGGTGCAAAGTTTCTTTTGGCATTCAGTTTACTATGCTGTGAAAGTGTTTGTAGTTGTAGTAGAATGATCCTGCAGATGGTGGTTTCTTCATGGCTACATGCTTGTCGTCTATTGCGCCCAGACAATTGTGGTAGTTCCAGCGAGTGCTGAAACCCTCGGCCACATGCTTTCATTCTTCTGGGGTCTTTGGACACACCAGAACTTCAGGCTTGTACACTTCTACGATGGCTTGGCACACTTCAGGTATGAACTTGCATATTGTGCTCACATGCACCCGGAAACTGTACTGCAGACTTGGATAGGAGTCACCACTGGCCAGGAAGCGGAGGGTGGTTGCCAGTTTTATACCTACTTCCAGTGGTTGCCTCATGAAGGTTGCTTTCTTTTCCAGGTAGGGGGTGAGCCTTTCAACTATTTCGTGAAACATATCTGGTGTGATGCGCAAGAAATTCTTGTAGCCTCTGATATCTTCTCTATGTAATTCTGTCAGCAACTGGTGATATTGGCCATAGTCAGGCCTTCTGGACAGCCATTCTCTGACCCACAATCGCCTGGTCTTTCTAGTCATCTTCTTACGGTCATCCTGTTCAATCTATCGTTCTCTCTCTTGTCTTTCAAAAACGTCTATAAGTACCAAACAAACTGCTCCTGCAAGTTTGATTTTTCGTCTTCTCTGTTGCCTCTCTACTTCTCTATGACTTCCTCATAACATTTCGATGGTGACAGCTTGACATCTTGTTGCTGAATGGCAAAGAAAATACCTGGTACTTATATAGGGGCTGTAGCGTGCTCACGCGTGACCCAAAAATGTGTGCACGCTTGATTTCGCCTGGTTCCGCATTCGTATACGTGCGGTATACTGCGGCAATGAGCGGTAGAGAGAGGTAGTGAGTGGTACTCGGTGGCGGATGGAGGATTCTGTTTTGTCCAAATCGGATCGAGTTGGAACTTGGCGGACCATCGGCGGAATATGTTGCAGATTGGTGAATACGAAGTTTGCTTTGGTGGACAGGGCGGCAGGCTGCGGATAAAGGCGGAGCAATGCGTACGATTTTGGTGGTTAAAAATCCGGACAATGGCGGAAGAGCACGGAAGATCGCTTACAAGTGGTCAAAATCCTTAATAAGCCGGTGTACGCGAGTTCATGAAAAACTTTATTGACAGGCCAATTTGTTGATTTCACTGTACGATTTCTTCCGCAATACGCGGAGCACAGCGGAATACGGCTTAGCCATTTTGCGGGCAAGTGTAAACGAGGCATTATGATATCACCTTGGTTGACATTGCACAAAACAGAAATCGCCAAGGAAACCCCTGTGAAATGTTAAAAACACTGAGATCAACCTTAGTGTTAAGTCATGTTTGTGCAACGGCCCCATGCTTTATCACCAGTTTTGTGTTAGCGTAGCTTCTACAAAATAATGCCAATTCTAGCCCACTTAGAAGAAAAGAAGCCCAGTTTCTAATTAGGATTCATAGGAGTAAAAGGAGTTATTCTGTATATGACGACTCAAATAACCTTTGATCGTTTTGGCGTCGTATATAAAAATGACCACTACAGTTATTAACAAGTTTGTGATATGTAAAAAATATGAAAGTAGAACTTGCCTGCATAAGCTATAAAAACTGCTTTCCCGAACTTTTTCTCATCTTTCATGTCCGCATGGAATGTCGGGAAGGCCGGATGTCCGCCGAAAGCGAAGCAGATTGTCCCGAAAGCGGCCGAAAAAGAGACAAAGCCCGGCGGCGTGTGCTGCACGTGTGGGATGGAGGGTGCATCAGTGAGGATGTTGGCGAACAGGACGACACACGCTATACTGGTTGCTGCAGTAGCTCCCACAGCGATAGGCCTGAATTAAAAGACGTGAGATGTATTGGTAAAAAAGAAATGGTCGCCAATGCACTTTGTGAATCGTTATAATTTGTTCTCTGATTAGAGATGATAGGTATATGTATATTACGCTATCAAAATAATACATTTAGGTACACTTATCAGTGAAAATTATTAAATATAAACCTTTCAAAACACCTGCTACTGTCCCTTAATGAACAGTATTCCATGGAAAAGCAACAAACAATACTTAATCCTCTGGGGAGACATCAAAATTCTTGAAACCAACCGGGCAGATTACAAGATTAGAAAGTATTTAGAGGCAATCAAAATTTACCAGTTTCATCCCTCTATGAACCGTGATCAAGGCTATTATCTATCTTCATCTTATCACCACTTAATTAAATCTAAGTAATCACTCATTCTGTCCATCTGGCTTCTTCTCATGTAGTGTATACTGTATCAACAATTAACTCCATCTGGCTTACTCTCATGCATTGTGTAATATAACAACATTCCAATCACCATGTACATCAACCTTGTCAACTGTAAAAACTTGTTTTATCTCTGTACATCAATCAATTGTATAAACATTTTCACCAATTATGTATATAATCACTGCAATATCATGCTCTGTATCACTTGATCGAAAACGGTGTTAGTACCTACACCGAAACGACGCACTCTTGCAATAAAGAAGTTGTAAATCCTTAGAACTTGTTCTCATTCACCGTACCAACTTTTAAGTGCCTCTTAAAGAAGAAATACTTACACAATCAGTATTTTCTGTGAGTGCCATGGGCCTCCGAGAAAATCTGAACCTTTTTAAATGTGAGTCTATTGTAGATGTCACGAACACTCGAGGTTACACATACCGGTTGATATCTCGTCCTCACACCAAAGAATGCACTTTATATTGTTGACTTGCCAAAGTCTGCATTAACTTATGAATGACTCATGTCATTACAAAAGTTTACAGTTACCGGTGGTGGACTTGTGTCTTTATCTAAGTCTAAGTGAACTCTTAACAAAATTCGTTTAGATACCCCAAACACACACAGCAGTTTCAATCACTATGAACCCAAAGAACCCTTACCACAAGACTTGGAATGCCTCTTTCATATACTTAGCTTTGCGGCTAATCGTCTGTGAATGATTAGAATTTCTAAATATTTTGAAGCGCCTCGTGCTCACAAAAACATGGCTTATTGTGGACGCCTGGAGCACTTACTGGAATACATTGAGAGTGCCTCGAATCATACCAAGGTGTATCATATTATAGATACATAAGGTCTTATCAGAAGTATTTTCGGTCTATCCTGTAGATTCCTCTAACCTCACCAGAAGTCCTTAGAGGCCCAGACGAGATCTATCCTATAGACCCCACACACATTTCACCAGAAGTCCTTAGGGGCTAAACTGAGATCTATCCTATAGATTCCTCAAATCTCGCTAGAAGTCTTTACGGGCCAAATCGAGTTCTATCCTATACATCCCACAAAATTCACCAGAAGTCTTTTGGGGCCAAACTGAGATCTATCCTATAGATTCCTGAAATCTCACCAGAAGTCTTTAGGGGAGCCGAGCCAGGTGACAGGTGCGAGGACGGCGATGAGGATGGCGAGGAGGTAGCAGAAGGAGATGTCGGCGTTCAGGTGGCTCAGGAGGGACTGGATGTTCTCGGAGGCGATCAGCAGGAACACCACGGAGGCGCCGAACATCGTGAAGTTGATGGAGAAGGAGACTAGCAGTCTGTTGACAGGAGAACAGATGGTGTATTGATAACGTTACGAAAGTATAACGATGAACAGTGATGTGTTTTAAATGTTTCTAAAAAAATGCTCAAATACCAAGATGGTTGACCAAAGGTCGACATCGTGAAGTTGATGGAGAAGAATAGGTAACAGTCTATTGACAGGAGGACAGATGGTGTATTGAGAACGTTACGAAAGTATAACGATGGACAGTGATGTTATCAAAAAGTTTCTTAAATAATGCCCAAATACCAAGATTGGGAACCAAAAGTCGACATCGTGAAGTTGATGGAGAAGAATATGTAACTGTGTGTTGACAGTCTGCTATATTATAAATTATGATCAGCAATACTGGGTTTTATAAGTGAAATAGTGGGCAACAGTGACGATATATCATTTGTTCACTGTGACTAAACTAGAAGTTGACTAGAAGGGGACTAGCAGTCTGAGGACAGAAGAACAGGACCCCCTATTTTGAGATCGAAAATTCGAGGTATACCAATGACCAGACGTTGACATATTTTTCTTGGAGAGAATGCAATAGTAGGTCAAACCAATGATGAGACCAACATATCCTGGTTTATATAGATCGAAAGTGGAGGTATCGGGTTGAGGGAGAATTTTGTTTAAGAGAGAGTTTCCCTATACAATGCCCAATAACCAAGATGCCGGACAAGAAGTTTTGTAGGGATTAAACAATGAATACAGCATACTACTGGGGAAATGACAATGGAAGTAGTGCTGTTAATTCTGAGAAATATTCTTTCAACTTCACCAAGAAAAGTTTGAAAAGTCTAAATCAACAATGCTTCAATAATATGCAATATGATATTTTCTTCTCCTTCCAGCTGATTGCAAACATAATTGTTCAAAATAGTATTTTCTGCTATCCAGAAAACAATAAGTGCTTGTGTTGGACGGAGCCAATCCTTCAATGCTTTGAGTTGTAATTGTGAACATGCTGGGAATGTAGAAACAGCGTAATCTTTTGGTACGACGCCGACCCTTATATGTCTATGGTAGATAACATTGCTAGTAATTTCTTTGACATCCAGTCACGTGACCCACCGTCCAGTTCTCCCATAAGTCTCTTCGCCTATGGCCGGATACGGAAACCTGACGTGTCCACTATACTTCTCACCGAATCGTTCCCTGACCAGGCACCACGCCTCCCCGAGCACGTGGCCCGTGTAGGCGGAGATAAGGCAGCATACCAAACATAGCACTAGACCCATCCATCCTGAGGAATATATATTTATATAAATAGGCTACAAACGCCATCACCTATTGTTAACAGAGTAAAAAAAACCCAAAATACTGCGGTCTGAAAAAGATAACTTTGATTCCCTGCGATAGACACGTGTTGTTCTGGGCCCCCTTTCAAAAGCAACCTTTACTAAGGCTAGCCTTAACTCCCATACTTTAACATTGCAATAAGGTTACTTAAGGACTTATCGTCACCTTAGAGCTTTGTGAAAGAAGGTCCTGTCCATTATGTACATGTACCGAGGACAGTAAAGTGTTGTTCTTATGCATTTAAGGAGTGGGAAGATATGGACATGAAGTGTTTACAAACAAAAGCAAAAAGGTCGATGAATATCCGTGGACACACCAAAGCGTGAGGTGTCTCCAGCTTTAAGATGTTACTCGAAACTGACAAATTACCAGTCTAAGTAAACCGAGCCTCAATATTATTCGTTTCACTCCTATACTGAGTCTAGAAAGGGCTAGTAGAGGGTCGCGTCAGCCCTCGTATCGAATTAACCAACCAGAACTCAACTTGCCAAGCCACAATAGTCTACCTTCGCACGTATAACGTTGGTTGGTCATTGGTCGCAGAAATGTCGGCTGACGCAGCCATCTATTAGACCTTTCTGGACTCAGTATAGGAGTGGATCGAATAATACGTCCTCAATATCTGTTAGAGTCCTAATTGTATGGATTAATTGAATAATTGATTAACTAACATGGTTACCTGTTCCCTCAATGGCGTACGGCAAGGCCAACACTCCTGTCCCTGCGATTTCTCCCACGATAAACACTACGGCAGTGAACACTGTCAGCCCTTGAACCGCCTTCACCTGGAGTCGGGAACCAGAGAACAGATTGTTATATATATCTTGAAGTGACTTCACCTGGAGTCATAGACCAGAGAACTGATTGTTATATATATTTCAAGGTGACTTCATCAAGGGTCGCTGTATTTGACATATGCATCTCACGTTGCATGAATATGTAAGCTAATCTAATCTTCACCTTTCACAAAGCACTAAGGTGATCGTATGTTCTTAAGGTAGCCTTCATGCAATGTTTAAGTATTGGAGATAAGGTCGACCTTAGTAAAGGTTGTTTTGTGAAAGAAGGCCCTAGATAGTCTCGAACCATACATTTAAAGGTGTTGACAAAGGGTTGTCGGACCTGACATGTTATACGATTGTTGCATCTAAAATTTGCCACACGTTTACCATTTTCTACCCACAGAGGCAACTCAGTCATACCTGAATTAGCCTCTGTTCTATTACGCCTAGATCCTGGGGTTCCGGCAGATTGCCCTAGCGGCAAAAAGTTGTTACTTAAAATATCTCCTTATTTGCAGCCAATGAAAACACCTTTTGGATAGCAATGACTTGGGGAGTTCTTAACGGTCGTATAGTGACAAAGAAAAATATTATGTCTTTATGTTTATTTTTCATTAACAGTGTGAGAGGGAAACTTTTTGAAAATGTGATATGGATAGGGTTTTTCATTAGATAGAAACTGTTTTATAATTGTGTAAATTATTATTTGTTTTATGATAAATTTTATTTTACTAATCAACCAAAAAATAACTAATAAGAAGGCAAAAAGCGATGGTTTGTAATAGGAAGAATTTCCTCCCCTGGATGTATAATTTCAACGAAAGCTTTGACGAACAAGGCGGAGATGGACGAGGTTTTGCGAATGACCACTTTTGAAACGGCGTCGCTGATTGCACAACTAACTTCGATTGCCTCCAATCAGATTTCTACCTTTCTGTCCCGTGTATTAGCCGTAATAGAACAGAGGCTAATTCAGGTATGACTGAGTTGCCTCTGTGGGGAGAGAAAGCACGTTTACATGAAACCAGAGAACAGATCGGTAAAGATGTTTCAACGAGATGTCGTTGTTCTTTTCATGTCATAAAACTGATCGCTGGACCTGTTTCGGTTTTAATTGAAATATACGTATTCCAAGGGGATGTCATTCAGGTGGTCACTTTACTTGACATGTCATAAAAAAGGTCGCCGCACCTAAAATGTGCGAAAAGATCGTTATAGACATTTAAAGGCTCGCTTAACCCGTTTCGTTTACATTGAACAAGAGAAAAGATCGTCATAGACAATTAAAGGGGATGTCACCAAAGGTAGTTGACATGTCATGTATATAAGATAATCAAAAGGTTTGGCTTACTCAGATTAAGATAAAGGAGATTGTACATACACATATTCGATGATAACATTCAACATTTTTAAGGCTTCAATAAATTAGGGAAGCCTAAAGGTTTTAGGAAGACATAAAACAAACATGATGTCATTCAAAGAGTCGTTGTGCATGACTTTTTTCAAACGTTACACTTAGGTGACCTTGTATAGAACAAGTGAAGATATTTCTATTACAGGTTGGATGACCATTTTTTCAAAAACTACATTCAAAACCCTCCTAGGGACCTTTCTCTTCAATCAAGACTTTTCTAAATGACTTTCTTCTTAATGTTCAATTTGTCCATGTAAATTTGTTAATACGTTTGCTTTTATCATTTTGTAAATTTCACATGTAAAGCGCCATTGAGCTACAAATGGAATAAGGCGCTATATAAGTGCATTATTATATTATCATATTATATGATGTTATCAAATGATTGTTGAATTTGACATTTGCCTACCGTTTACATTGTACCAAGGTTACCTTAGTGACGCGTGAGCATGTTGGGTTCTTGTGAAGCTGGAGGAGAGATTGTCGTGTATGATTTATTTAAACGATGACACCTTAGGACATCCTTTCATGGAAGCAAAGGTGTCATTCCACAGGCATTTGCACTCGACATAGCAACCATGCAACAATACTACGGCTATACCTTGGCATTCTCTCCCGATAGAGGTAGATCAAGTCACGAAATGTTGATACAACCTCTGTTCTCACTCGCCTAGTTTGTTGGATAGAATGGGATATGCCCGATTGGAGGAAATCAATGTTAGTTGTGCAATCAGCGAGGCTGTTCTAAAATGACAATTATGGCAAAAGCACTGTAATATTAACCACCCTTTCCTTTCGAAAAGGATAAAGAATAATGAAATTCAAATGGATTGTCATGCAATTTTTTTCCGCCAGGGGTAACTGCCGGAACCAAAGGATTTCGGCGAGTTACCAATTCATGGCTTGGTCTGCCTCTGTGGTGAGAGAATGATACCTTGGTGGCTAATAGAAACTTACGGTTTTACAGAGCTATAGACCAAGAGCATGACAATTGTCATCAAAATTTGACATTTCCCAACCGTAGGTTACGATAACGACGCGCCCCACTAACCTTCTCGACAGTGATCGACTCCTCCTGAATGCTAACACGGACGTCCTCCATTGTCACAGCGGCTGCTTCTTCATACAAATAGAAAAATATATCAAATTTTAGTTAAAGAAGATCAAAGTAGCCTCTTCAGCCTTATCCTCGAAATAGAAGGAAGGCATGAGAAAACAAAGATATTATTTCTTGTACGTTTAAAAATATCAGATTGCAAGCTTATGCAGAACACGATATCAAAATCTTACGAAGGCATTGTAAACCTCCAAGTTTCAAAAAATAATTTACAGTTATTGAAATGCATACTTCGTGAGTTGAGTTGAGTGTGGTATTTTAGAAGTTGAATATTTACTCAGAGCAAAACAACTACTGTTTTACTATATTCAAAATCATATTCGATATAATATAGAATATTGTATTTTCAAGAATAAATGGGTATTGAAACCCAAATGAGCTTTCTCAAAGAGGTCTAAACCTCTCGGACCAGTATTTACTACAGACTGGGCAATCCATGTCAAGAAGGTTTTTAGAATCATCCCTCCCCACAGAGGCAGTTCAAGTCATGAATTGTTGATAATTTCATTACTTGATCTGTATCGTAGGGAGAGAATATTTAAGAATAAGACTTCTGTAGGTTTTATGACATGAACTGTTGTTTAGTCTATGTTTTCATAATGATTTTACAAAAATGTGATTAAATTCCTTGTTGATAATTAAATTGACAATTAGTATTTCTTTTAGCTTAATATATGTCAATTGCCGTATTTGGCTCTCAGGACTTGCATATTGAATAAACGAATGTCAGTTGCACAGTTGCACTTCACGCCCCATTAACATATGTTTATCAGTTTAACCTACAGGAACTACCTGCCGGTCTTTTGACTGCTGTCAAAATTACGTTTCACTCGGTACGTGCTTGCCGGGACACTGTCCGGTTTTCGATCACAAATCACAAGTTTCTTTTCATATTGCCATGAACCTTAACGGAAAGGTTTAGTTTCAGCTACAACCAATCCTTCTCGAAACATACGTTACTTCTCTATAATTAAAATTATATAAACATATGTGCAATCAACCTGAATCAGAATAGTGCCAATTTAAAATCCATGAAAAAAACTTCAATATTTGCTTAAACAAAAAAAACAAAATAAATTGTGACTTACACAAAAGATAATTACGTTTATCCCTTGTAAATAATATCCAGTCGCAATCCTGTTACGTTCGCCATCACTCGCGTGTGTGTGATGGACTGTGTACCTGTAATCATACCTGTAATCAACGCTAACGCTGATAAAGAGTATGTCGAAATGAGCACACTTACCTGTCACGAGGTGAGTGTCAGCTCTGTTCCCGTTTTGTCACTGACTGTCTAGCGTGTCCTCTTTTCCTTTGTTTAACGTAAACATTGTTCAAACTTGCAAATATTGACTAAAAAAACAATATATTCAAGGGATATGTCAAAAATGTCAAATGGAGTAATTTATGTTAATCTTTCAAGCAGTACTGACTGTTGCTGACAATTTAAATGCAAATGGGAGCATTGTGATCATAACACTTTTAAAGTCATGTTTGTAGATAGAAAACCGGACTTAAACGTATGAGTCAAACCTAATTTATATATTTTTTCTAAAACAGAACGAAAACAATCAGTTAGAAGTATAAAATGCATTTGACTTGTTTATACGTTATCTTGACATAAAATTTTGCTTAATTATCATCGAACTCAAGATTTTATCTCTCACATAATTATATAAGTATGCATTTCGTCGCGTTACGAAGTGCAGAATGCACAAGGCGTCACATTACATAGTGGTCTGATTTCCATATGCATATTGTTTGTTTTCGTACAGCTATCACATGTTATCATTTCATATGTATGTTAATAACAAATGCACCGTAATTCAAATGTTTATTTTTACATGTCTGAAAACTTTGTTCGGTGTTTGGTACTGTAATTTGCAATTGTGTATGTTCACGTTTAATAATTATGTGTACAATTTCATTGAACATTACTTATATAGAGATAATCACACGAGAATGTTTGGCAACTGATATTAACAAAACGAGTGATTTTTTTTATTTTCCGAGCGAGAGCGATGGTTATACACAAATTTGCAAGAATTTCGCTAAAGTCATATGACACACTTCAGAGTGTAATAACTTATTTATCACCAATTTTATTCAAATGTATCATTCCTCTTAGAAAGGTCCAGGAAATGCGACAACACTTATTTTGAACCCTGTGGGTAATAAAGCAACATTACTGGTAATTTGTTAGTTTCTCTTGATGAAGATGTTCATGCAATCACGTTTGATAATAATGTGCGTACTTATATTGCGCCTTTTCCACGTCCTAAGACATGCTCAAAGCGTTACATTATTACCCCGAAGGAGTGTACTTTCACAGCTGCTACTAAGCGCTAATCACGACCGCGTAGGTCAGTACATCCATTTTTCAGGTACTCATTTTAACAGCTGGATGGACTGAGTGCAATGTGGATGAAGTGCCTTGCCCAGGGACACACCACAGGATGAGACCCAAGTCACACATTTTTGGTGTCTTCACCGGGATTCGAACCCGAGTCTCTGGAGTGAGAGGCCAGCATGCTAACCACTACACCGCTGTGCTCCATAAGTCAAATTCTGATCTTTCCACAATGTTTTTCGAAAGTTTAGAAGCACTATTTCTTCGTTTACAGGGGACATTTGGTTCACACGGCAGACACTGGATATACAAAGGTTGGATTCGTCTTACACAAAGAATCCATCTTACTACGTTCACTGGCTTTACAGAGGATAGATTCGTTTAACAAAGGAGACAGTAGTCTTACATCGGGTACACTGGATTTATAGAATAGATTCGTCCTACATTGGAGACACTGAATTCAGATATATAGAATCCACAAGGGACATCAAGATACACAGGATACACTGGATTTTCATAGGATTGATTGATATTTTAGAGAGGACATAAGTTTTATTTTGGATACACTGAATTCAAATAAAATAGATTAAGTCTTTGAGAGGAGACATTCGTCCTACCCAAGAGACATTAGTTTTACATCGATACTGTTGAAAAAAACCTCTGAAGTTTTCTTCTTTCTATATCTCCTTTTTTTATGGTAAGGTTGGTCGAACCAGCAATTCTGTTTTTCTAAAATCGTCAACAACAAGTTTTCTTTAAATAAAGGTAGCCTCAAACTGACAACAATATGACCGAAGCTGTGAAAAGAATTCTTCAATAGTCAAGAGTTTTCATACTTCCAAGAGAACATATAGTAAAGATATTTGACAAAAAAGGCTTTTTGACAAACATGTAAATAAGATCTTTGAATTTTGCACATTAGGTTTCTTTTCGTTTTTCGTCAGTCAAAAGCCGCCATCACGTTTGGTTGTTATACGAAATAAATGTAATCATGTTTAGTCCCTTTTCTCTCAATTTCTCTCAAATAAATTTTCACTCTTTCATATAAAGCTTCAACTCTCGTCCAGAACATCTGCTGACAGTCAAATTTTGCAACAGGAGAGTGGTCAGTATTTATCTTCTTAAACATATTCTATGTTAATAGCTTTATAAAAATGGAGATGTGCACATACCATGAATAATCGATTGATCTTTGTGAGGGGTACATTGACACGCAAGTCCTTCCTTAGTTGACATTGTAGAGCTAAAAGTGAGTTTATCCATCGGTCGTAATCTGCACATGTATAATCTAACAATTGATTATTTTGCAATCGCATGTAACTTGGCCAGACGGGTTCACAAGTGGTAGATTTGAACCTTATAAAACGTCATAAAATTTTATATCTCAAAACAAAAACGAAAAAAATATCTGAAATATTGTGCAAAATTCACAAACCCTTTAAGCAGGAGAATTTTAAATGCAGATTTGTTGACATTTTCTGTTCAAGTTAGATGCATTTGTTTTCTTCTTTTTTTGTTAAACCCCTTACAAGCAAATGTTATATTAGAAATGATAACAGAATTTAATTTTTTTTATTCAAGGTGTTGATATTGGGTCAACATGACAAGACTACCATTGGGTAGGAAATGCAGAAACATTTGGACGATGTACGAAAATACAGAAACATTGGACGGTGCAAGGTAATACAGAAACATGGGACGGTGCAAGGTAATACAGAAATATTTGACCGTGCAAGGTAATAGAGAAACATTGGACGGTGCAAGGTAATACAGAAATATTTGACCATGCAAGGTAATAGAGAAACATTGGACGGTGCAAGGTAATACAGAAATATTTGACCGTGCAAGGTAATAGAGAAACATTTGACGGTGCAAGGTAATACATAAATATTTGACTGTGCAAGGTAATAGAGAAACATTGGACGGTGCAAGGTAATACATAAATATTTGACCGTGCAAGGTAATAGAGAAACATTGGACGGTGCAAGATAATAGAGAAACATTGGACGGTGGAAGGTAATACAGAAATATTTTACCGTGCAAGGTAATACAGAAATATTTGACCGTGCAAGGTAATACAGAAATATTTGACCGTGCAAGGTAATAGAGAAACATTGGACGGTGCAAGGTAATACAGAAACATGGGACGGTGCAAGGTAATAGAGAAATATTGGACGGTGGAAGGTAATACAGAAATATTGGACTGTGCAAGGTAATACAGAAACATTGGACGGTGCAAGGTAATACAGAAATATTTGACCGTGCAAGGTAATAGAGAAACATTGGACGGTGGAAGGTAATACAGAAATATTGGACCGTGCAAGGTAATACAGAAATATTTGACCGTGCAAGGTAATAGAGAAACATTGGACGGTGGAAGGTAATACAGAAACATTGGTTGGTTCAAGGTTATACAGAAATATTTGGCCGTGCAAGGTAATAGAGAAACATTGGACGGTGGAAGGTAATACAGAAACATGGGACGGTGGAAGGTAATACAGAAATATTGGACCGTGCAAGGTAATACAGAAACATGGGACGGTGGAAGGTAATACAGACATATTGGTTGGTTCAAGGTTATACAGAAATATTTGGCCGTGCAAGGTAATAGAGAAACATTGGACCGTGCAAGGTAATACAGAAATATTGGACCGTGCAAGGTAATACAGAAACATGGGACGGTGCAAGGTAATACAGAAACATTGGTTGGTTCAAGGTTATACAGAAATATTTGGCCGTGCAAGGTAATAGAGAAACATTGGACGGTGGAAGGTAATACAGAAATATTGGACCGTGCAAGGTAATACAGAAACATGGGACGGTGGAAGGTAATACAGACATATTGGACTGTGCAAGGTAATACAGAAATATTTGACCGTGCAAGGTAATACAGAAATATTGGACCGTGCAAGGTAATACAGAAATATTGGACCGTGCAAGGTAATACAGAAACATTGGACGGTGGAAGGTAATAGAGAAACATTGGACGGTGGAAGGTAATACAGAAATATTTTACCGTGCAAGGTAATACAGAAATATTTGACCGTGCAAGGTAATACAGAAATATTGGACCGTGCAAGGTAATACAGAAATATTGGACCGTGCAAGGTAATACAGAAATATTTGACCGTGCAAGGTAATACAGAAATATTGGACCGTGCAAGGTAATACAGAAATATTGGACCGTGCAAGGTAATACAGAAACATTGGACGGTGGAAGGTAATACAGAAACATTGGTTGGTTCAAGGTTATACAGAAATATTTGGCCGTGCAAGGTAATAGAGAAACATTGGACGGTGGAAGGTAATACAGAAATATTGGACCGTGCAAGGTAATACAGAAACATGGGACGGTGGAAGGTAATACAGACATATTGGACTGTGCAAGGTAATACAGAAATATTTGACCGTGCAAGGTAATACAGAAATATTGGACCGTGCAAGGTAATACAGAAATATTGGACCGTGCAAGGTAATACAGAAATATTGGACCGTGCAAGGTAATACAGAAACATTGGACGGTGCAAGGTAATACAGAAATATTTGACCATGCAAGGTAATAGAGAAACATTGGACGGTGGAAGGTAATACAGAAACACTGGACCGTGCAAGTTAATAGAGAAATATTGGACGGCACAAAGTAATACAGAAACATTGGACGGCACAAAGTAATACAGAAACATGGGACGGTGCAAGGTAATACAGAAACATTGGACCGTGCAAGGTAATACAGAACATTGAACAGCGCATTGGACATTGGACAGCGCAAGGTAATACAGAAATATTGCAAGGTGCAAGGTAATACAGAAACATTTGACAATGCAAGGAAATGTAGACACATTGGACCATGCAAGTAAATGAAGAAATATATGCACGGAGATGAATAAACTTTGGACTATGCAAGGACCTACAAAAACAATGGACGGTGCAAGGAAATAAAGTCACATTGTACTGTACAAGATAATGCAAAACCAATTAACTGTGCAAGGAAATGAAGACACATCGGACGGCGCAAGGTAATACAGAAACATTGTGCTGTGCAAGGTAATACAGAAACATTGTGCTGTGCAAGGTAATACAGAAACTTTTGATGCTGCAAGGTAATACAAAAACATTTGATGCTGCAAGGTAATACAGAAACGTTTGACCGTGCAAGGTAATACAGAAACGTTTGACGGTGCAAGGTAATACAGAAACATTTGACGGTGAAAGGTAAAACATAACCATTGGACGGTGCAAGGTAATACAGAAACATGGGACAGTCATGGATGCTTGTCTGTAAAACACCTTCAGTTGTCAGGAATGTCTTCACTACCAGGAATACTATTGACTATAGAATTAAGCATCTCTCTCTATTTTCTTCCTTGACGTGGGTTGCTCTTGTTGCTGCCTCGAAGACAGCCCGGACTCCTTCATTCATTTTTGCAGAACACTCCAGGAAGGCCTCGGCTCCGATCTTCTCGGCCATCTGGCGACCTTCTTCCTCTGTGACTGGTCTCTCCTCGTTTTGCATCATCTTCGCCTTGACCGTCTCGTCGTTCCGTATGTCCTTCTTGTTGCCCACCAAGATGACTGGCACGTCGGGGCAGCAGTCCTTCACTTCCGGGTTCCACTTGTACTGGATGTTCGCCAGACTGTCCGGGCTGTCCACAGAGTAACATATGATGACCACATCCGTGTCTGGGTAGGAGAGTGGAAGAAGTCGGTCGTAGTCCTCCTGTCCTGCTGTGTCAAACAGCTCCAGCTCAACCTGGTATAGAAGATCGAATACAAGATTGAAACAAAACTGTCTCACATTGGAATACGATATCATAAGATATTATAATATATCAAGAATTATAAGATAGCGATTTTTAGGTATTATAAGAAGGTAGAAAACTGTACACAGGTGTTCCCCTGGGTATATTCAAATGATTTACTATAAAAGAATTGTATCAACATATATAAGTAAACTACATCAAATAACAAAGGGGAAATAATGTGTATCTTGTGCCACAAGAAAGCCTCCTTCAGTACGGCTAGATTAATATACAAGACTGATGAGCCACTAACCAAGGTTCCATCAACTTCAATGTCTACCACTTTGTTCTCGAAGACGGCTGGCACGTACCCCCCAGGAAACTGGTTCTTGCTGAAGACTGCCAGAAGCCGAGTCTTACCACACGCTCCGTCTCCAACTATCACCAGCTTCTTCCTCAGTGGTGCTGAGGCCATCTTGAACCATCTGAAATAGGGTTCGGCAAAGATTGTGTTAACAAAGCCATCTTGAGTTATCTGCAACTGGGTCAGGAAAAGGGTGATGAATAACCAGCCACGCCTGCTTACATAACAATCGAAATAATGCATTACAAGATGTAAAATGTGGTTTTATAATAAAATTAATAAAAGAAATTTGCTGAAGAAACATGACACATTTGTCCTGTAAATTATTTAAATTGTTCTAACAGTTCCTAAGGGTTTTACACAAGAGGCATTTGCCTGACGCAGGAAGCATTTGGTTGTCACTGCAGTTTTTTGTCTCACACAGAAGACATTATTATTACACGGGGGACTAGATTTACATAGGAAAGATTCGTTTTACACAGGAGACATCCGTCTTAAACGGGATGCACTAGATTTACAAAGGCTAGATTTGTATTTTACAGGAGAAATTCGTCTCACATGGGCGACACTTGATTTACATAAAAAATATTCGTCTTACACAGGGACACATGTCTTACAGCGGAGACACTAGAATAAGTTATAGATTTACACACCCTTCCCAAGGTGTATCGCTAATTATACCCCCTGTTTGAATAGGCAGTCTTCGAGGCGTAGCGTAGCGGAGCCGAGGATCACGATTCAAACAGGAGGTATATTGAGTGATGCACCGAGAGAAGGGTGGGTATATCTAAATTATACCTCACTCCGGTCGAGTTATATTTTACGAAAAAGACCTATCCACCCTTTTCTATGTGTATATGTTTTGACCTAACCATATAAAAAAGTTATTAACAATACTCTTCTTATTACGTTCTATTCAAAAAAACATAAACTGACTTAATAACATTAACATTTTGTACAAACTAGTACCTATTCATAGGCTTATATAGGACAATACAACAACCTAGTCATGACACAACAAAAGGTACCGCTATCAAGCCTCAGTAGCTCAGTCGATAGATGCGTTGCGTCGCAACACAAAGGCCGCTGGTTCGATTCCCACTTTGGTCGTAAACATTTCTAAAAAAAATCTATAATTCACAACTGTGTTGATTTGTCAAACATAAAAATCTCTTCACATGATTTGATGTGGGTGTGCAAAAAAGAATAGGTGTAATAAAAGCCTGTGGTGTATCGGTCAATATACTTATAGTTAGAACAAAGGAAACTATACAACGAGACCGGAAGTGGGGTATAATATCAGACAGATTTGCTATACATTGAATACATTCGTCCTACACAGGAGATCTAGACACTGGATTTACAATGGATAGATTTGTATTCGGAAAGGATTTCATTAAGTTGGATTACTTGAACAGAATCCTTTCTTTTTAAAAATATATTTAAAACAAAACAATAAAGAAGAAATGTATTGCAAAGGGGAAATTCGTCTTTGTTTTCACTTGATTTTGAATAAAAACCTCGATTGTAACCCAAGTTCCTAAGTTCGGAGTGATATTTCTTAAAAAGAACAGTTCATATGTTTCTTTTGTTATCATCGATTCCATGATTCATATTTAATATCATAATTTTTGTGTTAAGAAATCCTGATACAGTATTATCATGCCGTTAAACAATTCGCATGTTTAAGCTTACCTATTTTATGTAAACAAACTTTAATGACAGTGTGATTTCATCTCAATTTATACAGCGCTAACGGTGAACATAAGTCATTCCTATATGACTAAAGTCACATTAACTATTCATAATTCTGAATTATTACAGGATATATATATGTAGGACTCAAATCCATGGCAGGCCTCAAATCCGTGGCGGATTTCCAAATCCATGGTGGATTTTCAAATGCATGGAAAATTGCCGTACCTATCAAAAGCTGTGGCGGATTTTGAATTGACTGTGATTAGACATTCTTAGAATTGAGTTACCAATATTAAATTTATGTGTTTTCCTACATGTACTTAACTGTTTTCTAGGCCAAAATCTGCAATCGGTAAATAAGTAATGCAATCGGGACAACAATATGTTCGCCACTAAATTAATATCTTTAGGAAATTAGCCCTTGGATTCTCGTTAGACTGACTTTTTTAGCAGTTAGATATTCGTTGACTATCTTTTTTTAACCCTTGGATCCGTATCGACAATGTTTTAGGGTTAGTTTGTCTAGTGTAAAGGTCGGTAACGTATATTGGAGATATAAAGTCGCAAACGTATTGTACAGTGAACCTATAACCTAACCTAACCCTAACCCTAACCCTAACCGTTAAGAAATCCCTTAATATGAATCCAAGGGCTAAAGTAGATATTTAGTATGAATCCAAGGGCTAAAGAAGATAGTTTCAGCAAATTTATGACTATAGAAGACAGTTGCAATGCATTCGAGGGCTACAATGGAGAGCTGATATTTTCCCAAGGTTTAAATAGATAGTATGACGGAAATGAGTAACATACTATTAGAGCAATTGGTATTATATGCTATCTCGGACGGGAAAAGCGGCTGAATTCTTTTCTCTCTGTTGGAAAATATCTTGCCATCCCAATGAAAAGCAGCGGTTTCGTCTGGCGACGCGAACAGTTAGCGATTATGACGTCGTCCGTCAATGACGTCACTTAACATGACGTCAATAAACAATCAAACAATCAAACTCGCCATAGATTAGGAAATCCGCCATGGATTAGAGACCCGCCACAGATCTGAGTCCTACATATATATATATACTGTCATATAGTATAGAGACACGCAAACTCGATTATTTCAAGGATCGTGTACATATTTATCTCGACTTGCACAGCAATGTCGGTTTACCATTGGTCAAAACCGGTCACGTGCCGTAGGTATATTTAGCTATGTTAAACTGGGCCACGCGCCCCCCTAGTAACAAGCAACGACGGAGTGTCAAGAGTTATCTCCCTTGTCCTTTGTTCGGTAAACAAGGCCACGCTACGCTCGATTATTGTAACGTCATGTATGCTCGGTGAATTGCCCTGCACATGCTAAAGTCAGCTTTAAACAAAAAACATTACTGGTATTAGTGAAATGTTCTTCAAATAGGATTGGTACCGCTAAAATACATTAGCAAGTCATACGGCATCTCAACGGCATGTTCACCCGCTCACTCGTGGCAAGGTTGTCTATCAGCGAGCTCAAGATTCAAATAATGCAAACAGAAAGCCGACCTATGAATAATAGTTAAGTTAAAAGTCAACGCTTTTTGTTCTGCTATGATGTCTGTCTCATCTATAACTCCGACACTATCAAATTAATCTCGCTTGGTCCTACTCGACAGTCCGCCATGACAGGGACTTTTACGGCCGCTTCAAATCGAATGTGGTGCGAATGCACGAGGTCACGTGACCAAACAATCAAACTTTTGAAATGACCGCATTGCTCGGTATTTTGATTTTTTTTCGTAAATCCTTAATTTCCGTCTAGTACCGTGCGCTTCGCTCCGGTACTAGACCATACTTTTGGTCATTAACGCGATGGTGTATAAATTATATTTGTAAATACCTAAATAAAAGAGTAACACTGATCTGATCAGACGCCATTTTGGCCAATCTCATCTTTCAAGCCAGATTTAAAGCATTTAGAAAAGGTGCTCGTCGAGATAAATTCGTTACCATGTGTCCGCGAGTTTGATATGGAGATTTATCATGTGTCCGAGTTAAATATCAAACTCGAACTTCGTTCTCGTTTGATATTTAACTCGGACACATGATAAATCTCCATATCAAACTCGCGAACACATGGTAACTTATAATGTACACGAGTGGATGTGTATGCGCGCTATATAAATATTAATATTCATATAATTAAGAAAATAATAATATGTACCTACTGGTTGTTTAAAGCTTGTTTAACAGTACGATATAACATTGTGTCACGTTCTTCCATTGTTAGTACAGAAACCCATAAGGTATGTCTCCTGGGTCGAATAAATATAGGCCAACGTTGGGTACTCAAATCGATATAAAGCCTTTGCTTTTCTTTGTTTGGAGCAAGGTAAATGCAGGAGTGAGGACAAGTTTAATACTCAATGCGACGGGTTTCGTACGATTGTAATGACGTCACAGTGCTTATCGTGGCTTCATAGGAATTTCAGTTTGTGCCGAACTGAAATTTGTTACCGTAGGACGTCGCCAGTCACTTCAAATCAATGCTCAACTTGAAATGACGGCTGGATTAAATAAAAACGAAACTTTAAACACCAACCACATTTAAATTTGATTTTGCATAACACTTCGCTAATCAGGAGTAAGGCGACAACAAATGCATATGAATTTGGAGATTGACTACTTGTGAAATCCTTTATAGACAAAATTCTTTTTGCGAATCTTAGTTTTTACCTTATAAAATATATGGGTAATATAAACAACAACCAACTTTTCACAAATGACAGATTATCTTTGCCTCGCCAAGGCTCGAGAATTACGAAATTGATATAACTCGGGAAAGATAATCTGTCATTCCCCATCACAAATTTCAATAAAATCGTCAAATATGAATAAAGAGAACCCCACAAGGCACGTAAAACATCTAAATTGGTTTCCTTGAGTTACGTTTGACAGTTTCAAGTTCTGCTGTGGAAACATGTTTCCATTGCTAAAAAATCCCAATTCGTTATGTTAGATACTGCAATTTGTGAGTTCTACCCACAATAGGAAATTCTAAATTACGTTTCCATGGAAGCCGTCAAAAATTAAAATCCAAGTTAGTTGAAAATCCATAACGGCACCTTAACAAATTACTTACTTATCCCCTTGCCAAGTTTCATTTAGCATAGTATGACACATTTCGAGTTCTGCTACAGATAAGGAATTCTATGGTTGCCTTCTTATAGTAAGCTTTATTATTATCACATATATCAAAGGTATTTACGAATGCTAACATTTGTATGGATTGACGTCCACTCATGTAACTGGCTGCACTGTTTACACAAGATGGCCTTCAGTTCTATTCTTGGTAACAACTCACTGTTATAGGGTGGCATGTGTGACTTGTCGCTGACATAATATTACCTGGCTCAGTACAGTCATTGTTGTATACAACGAACCCGTGTGCAGATAACACAATCATTAATAACCATGTTGCTTACTATACGTTAAATACTTAAATATGTACTATATCTAACAAAGTTTAAACTCAAATAAATACTTTATTTACTTTTTAAAGTTAACTTAAAACAAAATGTTGATATTTTCGAAATGTTCTAATAAAAGGAAAAAGATTAAAAGGAAAATATATCGTCAAAGATTAGCAAAAAACACCAGCTTTTTTAGAAACGATTTATAAAAATGGCTTTGGATACCTGCTGAAATACGAAAACTTTCTAGTTTTATTTGAAAATTAAGAGTTTCCTCATGAAAAAGTTAATGTTTGTTGCTGTTAGGCACGGAACCTTAGGGGGGACATTGAACGAAATTTTCTATGCATTCTTATGACGTTGTCTCGTTGCACAAAGTCATGGTTACGAGATGCCACAAATTTGGTTAACCAATATACATTATGTGTTTTCAGTTTTAGTCAGCCGTTTCGATGAGGAATAAAGCCCAATAGAGAGCGGTGTTTTTTTTTAGACCGAAAGTACAGCTTGATATTATTTCTTCTATCTAAATGAGGGTCTTAAATACAAATCATAATCTCTTTGTAATGGCCTCCGCTCTATTTGGTTAGGAATTGTGTATCATTAATTATCGTGTATACATTCTATACTTATTAAAATTGATATGAAACGATTTTTATCATTTCCATGTACATTTTGACGTTTATTACATTACCTGTTTGTCAAGTTCTTATCTTCTAAGAGTTCTAATATATAGCCTACAACATTCACTGATATGTTGAAATTTGATTTTGCATAACACTTCGCTAATCAAGAGTAAGGCGACAACAAATGCATATGAATTTGGAGATTGACTACTTGTGAAATCCTTTATAGACAAAATTCTTTTTGCGAATCTTAGTTTTTACCTTATAAAATATATGGGTAATATAAACAACAACCAACTTTTCACAAATGACAGATTATCTTTGCCTCGCCAAGGCTCGAGAATTACGAAATTGATATAACTCGGGAAAGATAATCTGTCATTCCCCATCACAAATTTCAATAAAATCGTCAAATATGAATAAAGAGAACCCCACAAGGCACGTAAAACATCTAAATTGGTTTCCTTGAGTTACGTTTGACAGTTTCAAGTTCTGCTGTGGAAACATGTTTCCATTGCTAAAAAATCCCAATTCGTTATGTTAGATACTGCAATTTGTGAGTTCTACCCACAATAGGAAATTCTAAATTACGTTTCCATGGAAGCCGTCAAAAATTAAAATCCAAGTTAGTTGAAAATCCATAACGGCACCTTAACAAATTACTTACTTATCCCCTTGCCAAGTTTCATTTAGCATAGTATGACACATTTCGAGTTCTGCTACAGATAAGGAATTCTATGGTTGCCTTCTTATAGTAAGCTTTATTATTATCACATATATCAAAGGTATTTACGAATGCTAACATTTGTATGGATTGACGTCCACTCATGTAACTGGCTGCACTGTTTACACAAGATGGCCTTCAGTTCTATTCTTGGTAACAACTCACTGTTATAGGGTGGCATGTGTGACTTGTCGCTGACATAATATTACCTGGCTCAGTACAGTCATTGTTGTATACAACGAACCCGTGTGCAGATAACACAATCATTAATAACCATGTTGCTTACTATACGTTAAATACTTAAATATGTACTATATCTAACAAAGTTTAAACTCAAATAAATACTTTATTTACTTTTTAAAGTTAACTTAAAACAAAATGTTGATATTTTCGAAATGTTCTAATAAAAGGAAAAAGATTAAAAGGAAAATATATTGTCATAGATTAGCAAAAAACACCAGCTTTGTAGAAACGATTTATAAAAATGGCTTTGGATACCTGCTGAAATACGAAAACTTTCTAGTTTTATTTGAAAATTAAGAGTTTCCTCATGAAAAAGTTAATGTTTGTTGCTGTTAGGCACGGAACCTTAGGGGGGACATTGAACGAAATTTTCTATGCATTCTTATGACGTTGTCTCGTTGCACAAAGTCATGGTTACGAGATGCCACAAATTTGGTTAACCAATATACATTATTTATCATATAATAGAGGGTGTTATCGATGCAATAAAGCTATCTGATAAACTTGGTATCCGATTGCCTCAAAATCTGATAAAGATGCAAATTAGGTCAAAATACGAACTATTTTCTCAAAACTCCATGCATGTCATGCGAGTCCTAAAACGGTCACTGACCATTGATAACGTCGTCGGGAGTTTTGTGTTTTTTATCGAATAAAATATCGTACAAAAGCCGTCAGGGTAAACTTATCACGCATTCGTATTAAGGAAATTATAGCTTGGTTATCGAAGCATTTCAAGTTGTTTTCATCGTTCGTTTAAAATTTATAACGATATGCAGCTAACGTTACAATATCGACTATCGAAAAAATATGTGCTTCAATTTTCGTAAATAACATAGGCCTAGATCGCTTTGACCATGTCGGTTACCAACTTATCAGCAAAAACAAATCATATTCTAGTGATAATACACATTATCAAGTAGCAGAGTAACAAACGCAACAACCTCACCTTCGCAAATAGTCGGCGTTTGGTCTAAGGATACCGTAACTGAACTGGCGTAACAACAATGACAATGCAGCTTTTCAAAATGCTGTTAGAGTTACTTCCCCTGTTGTAGCGACGTTGACAAGTGGTTCTTACACATTTTGTGTTATAAAAAAATACAATATTTACTCGTGCACTGGGAATAATACTGAAAATGTTGATAGATTGTAGAATACGTTTATAACACTGTGAAAACAATAATTTAATGAAGGAATATTTCTAGACTGTTCACAACTATACATCGCCGACAATATGACCTTCACCTTGGTTTATTGTGAAAGCAATTACTCCGCGAAATCTAGGTCAAACATATTTTAAGTAGGAATCATATTTTCGTTTAACCCCGTTTATTTCAAAATGACATTATATGATAAAGAAATTATTAACCTCGTGTGTTTCCGTATCATTAATATCATATAATAGGAATAAAAATATATGTATTATGCTCGCCAAAGGCTCGCATAATACAAATTTTATTCCTATTATATGATATTAATGATACGGAAACACACTCGGTTAATAATCTCTATGTGTTTTCAGTTTTAGTCAGCCGTTTCGATGAGGAATAAAGCCCAATAGAGAGCGGTGGTTTTTTTTAGACCGAAAGTAAAGCTTGATATAATTTCTTCTATCTAAATGAGGGTCTTAAATACAAATCATAATCTCTTTGTAATGGCCTCCGCTCTATTTGGTTAGGAATTGTGTATCATTAATTATCGTGTATACATTCTATACTTATTAAAATTGATATGAAACGATTTTTATCATTTCCATGTACATTTTGACGTTTATTACATTACGTGTTTGTCAAGTTCTTATCTTCTAAGAGTTCTTATATATAGCCTACAACATTCACTGATATGTTGAAATCGATAGTGTAAATGTAAATTATATAGGCCTAATACCGTGGAGCAGTGTCAGTCCTGTATCGACATAAAGACGTGATACAATAATATTTTATACGTGCAGTCTGTCATCAAACATGGTCTAAGGGAGACAACTTGATGTGGTGGGAGTGTGGTAAAAATAGCGTGAAGTATACTAAACTCTAACACTGAAGGCTTATCTTCCGTGTAAAGTAAGAGAAATTATTTATATACAATACGATTCAAGCTTTCTTTTTGTAATCTTAACGAAATATATATTTATGAGGTCATATGATTTATTGTAGCATAAGGCATGCTGAAAGTAATTACACCACCATGATTACTGAAATGTTCTCTCTTGAAAATATGAACATCGATTTACATCTAATATAAGTGGATCTTTTTCAAAGCAATAAAAGATCGTGATACTAACATATATTTGCATTTACAGCATCGCCAGACGTTATTCATCAAAATATTTACAAGTTTTGTACACCTGTCGATAGCAAATTCTTTTCAATTGTGAATTTAATGTCGCTGATACATTTGAAATACGAAAATGTATCAAAATTATTTTCTATCACGCGGGATGATCGTCGACATTTTTTATCATATAAACAGGAAGAAAGTTAACAGCAGGAAGAATGCTATTGCTGTGCATTGTAAGCCCTCATCTGTCGCTTCGAAATTTTGATTTCGTGGCCATGCTTTGTCAGGGAAAGTTTTGAAAAAGGAAGTGGGACAATTGCCTGTTCAGTAGCATGCTTTCGTCAGAGCGACGAGAAGCACTGGGTGCCCGGTATCAGCGCTCGCGATATTGAACAAACAAACCTCCTTATTAAAATTCATTTAAGAGTTCCTGGTTCATACAAAAATGAAAGATAGTTTCTCATTATTGAAAGTGAATAATACGTGAAATTACTTCAAAATAACTTGGTCATATTATATTGGAAGTTGGAATTCATTGAGGTGTTGAAATAATATAATAAACTTTACAGTGTAACATCATTATCGAAATCAGTAGTCTTCTTAAAGCTTGCCAATTATTTCGTATTACCCACATAGTCACGTGGTTTACAATGTTTTACAGCTCTGCCTATTGGTCGTTCGAAATACCAGGATACGTTTAATACAATTATTTTTGGCTGAAACTACTCTTTGAAATTTCCAAGAGTAATATTGAGAGAAACGTCGTGAATTAGTTTACATTGATACCTGTTACATAACTTCAATAATGGAACAAGCAAATGACTCGTTTAGAGACATAACCACCCCAGAAAGGTCCGACCAAATTGCGATTTTAGGGGTTTTCAGCATGAATAAGGGATTTTGGCAGGAAACTGAAGCTGTATTCAATGTTTAGAAAGTGTCAATTGCTTTTACACAGCTTTTGTCGTATACTGAACTTGACCGAAACTTTTGTCGCCAGAATGCTGTATCCACAGCGAGTCGTATACTAACGACAGAAGCAGGCTATGATTAAAACTGGGTGCAAATCTGATTTTTTATTTAAAATGGCAGTCAACTTAAACTGTCGCAAATGATTACATATTCATATAATTAACGTCTGGTGACTTCAAAAATCTATATCGGCGTTGTTCACTGTTGTTTACTTTAACTTTACATATCATTCATCGGCAATCAACAAAACGGCAACAACCTTGATTACTCGCGAGGTCACCATGAATAAAATTAGCGTCTGTGCCGACAGCGGTGTTTCGTTTGTTCTATGGCAGCACTGTCGAGACCAACGTGGCATTGTTTACGTAAATAGTCTTAGCTTGTTCTGAATTTAACAATACTTTTTAGCTTACTTTATTAGCTGTCATTACGCCAAATTTCATGGCTAAATTATTCAAGAACTAAATGGTCTGTCATCTTACCAGAGATAACACATGCAAGTCACAAAAAATCGTCGTCTGTTGGACTTCATGCTGATTGAAGTTTATGTCCAATGGGTATTTCAACACATAGGTCTAAGTGTTTGTTTTACATATAAATGAAAATGTAAATGTAAATTATATAGGCCTAATACCGTGGAGCAGTGTCAGTCCTGTATCTACATAAAGACGTGATACAATAATATTTTATACGTGCAGTCTGTCATCAAACATGGTCTAAGGGAGACAACTTGATGTGGTGGGAGTGTGGTAAAAATAGTGTGAAGTATACTAAACTCTAACACTTATCTTCCGTGTAAAGTAAGAGAAATTATTGATATACAATATGATTCAAGCTTTCTTTTTGTAATCTTAACGAAATATATGATTATGAGGTCATATGCTTTTTTGTAGCATAAGGCATGCCGAAAGTAAGCACGCCACCATGGTTACTGAAATGTTCTCTCATGAATATATGAACATCGATTTACATCTAATATAAGTGGATTATTTTCAAAGCAATAAAAGATCGTGATACTAACATAAATTTGCATTTACAGCATCGCTGTATTTGTATAACGTTAATATTTGTATCATCATGCCATGCCATAAGCCCATATGGCCGGTAAGGGATGGGTGTCCAGTGTCAGACCATCTGAATTTAAATCAAGGAAGTTGAAGCATAGCATGTTGACAACCAACTTGTATCATTCATGGATCGATTTTAATCATGATAAATAGAGATATTTGAACAATTATCAACTTGCCCAATAACGAAATTTAAATTCCTCTTCCCTAAAACATTATTTACGTAATAAAGATAAACCTTCTCACCTATAAAAAGATTTCCAACGCATATTCAACTCTGTACACAGATATAACGTACATTCTATCAATCAGTTTGTAGAATGGTTTCGCAATTATACAGACTGCAATGTTAAATGCAGGTAAACATGTCCAACAACACTTTGATTCATTTATTTATAATACATATAAATACAATTTGTTTTACCCTAAACAAATCTAAAATGCATGTTATATCAATGCGATGTAACAAGGGTTTCATATCCATCTAATATTCAATATCAATGCAAGTTACACAATGAAATAGACATAAACTATACAAAAATAGAGTTATTTGTGATATGTTATAAAAGGGTTCAAACGTTTTTTTTATAAGACATGATAACAAATATGTTTGAAAGTCATTAAACAACAATATTAATTAGTGTACATATGAAAATATAGATATTTCAGGAGATCTTAACTAACAAGAAGTAGCAATGTATCTTATTTGATTAAGAAATGTAATTGATTAAAACCATAAAAATATGATTTTCGTTGTCGGATTGTGCTGAAACCAACAGACACGAATAAATAGTAGAGACACGAAATGACAAAACGCAAAAAAAAAAGGAAATAGCGAAATAGCAAAGTAGTGGAGTTGAGGAGTAGCAAAATAGTAAATATGACATTAGCGAATTAGCGGAGGTGCAAAAACTGAAATGGTGATACGAAATAGCAAAGAAAAATAGCTTTGCTCCTTTTCAACTTCGCATTTTTCCGTCGCCATTTTGGAACTTTGCATCGCTATTTCATCCTAAGCACGGATAACAAGAAATAGCGAATGACAGAAATCAGCGACCAACGAAATTTAGGAATATTTTTGTCACTATAGAATTAAGCATCTCATGGCTCTTGTTGCTGCCTCAAACACGGCCTGGACACCTTCCTTGGTTCTTGCAGAACACTCTAGGAAGGCCTCGGCTCTGATCTTCTTGGCCATCTGGCGACCTTCTTCCTCTGTGATCAGGCTCTGTTGGTTTGATCTCATCCCTGCCATGACCTCCTCGTCGCTCGGTATGTCCTTCTTGTTGCCCACCAGGATGACCGGCACGTTAGGACAGAAGTGATTCACTTCCGGGCTCCACTTGTACTGGATGTTCTTCAGGCTGTCCGGGTTGTCCAGGGAGAAACACATGATGATCACATCCGTGTGATGGTAGAATTGGGCACGAAGTCGGTCGTATGCTTCATTGCCTGAGATGTCCACAACGTTCTTTAACATCTAAAAAGTCCAATAGGTTAAGATCAATATTTCTTATCCTGAAAGAGAAAAGCTGTGCATGGGTTTTAATCTGGGTGAACTCAAATGATCTTACGTAAAGGAATTGTATCATAATGAATAGATAAAATCAAAATATTCTGTCATGAAAATAAACTGGATAAGAAACTTAATTTAAGTTAGTTATAACGTTACACCACATAACAAAAGGGAAATAATTTGTATCTTGTGCCACAACAAACCTCCTTCAGTACGGCGATGTTAATGTAAGAGATTAATTAGCCACTCACTGAGATGCCATCAACTTCAATGTCTCCGACGTAAGTATCGAAGACTGTTATGTTGCACCCCTCAGGGAACTCGTTCTTGCTGAAGGCAGACAACAGACACAACTTCCCACAAGCCCCGTCTCCGACTATAACCAGCTTCTTCCTCAGTGGTGCTGAAGCCTTCTTGAATTTTCTGAAATAGGGATTGGCAAAGATTGAGTAACCAACGCCTATATATAGTCTTACCAGAGGTATTTTAGAATAGATTCCTGAAATCTCACCAGAAGTCTTTAGAGGCCAAAGTTAGATATATATAACAATCTGTTCTCTGGTTCCCGACTACAGTTGAAGGCGGTTCAAGATATATATATAACAATCTGTTCTCTGGTTCCTGACTCCAGGTGAAGGCGGTCCAAGATATATATATATCCGATGATGACATTCAAAATGATGTGTATATTGGCATTTACGATCATATAACATTTTCTAAGGCTACCTCAATGAGTTATGCCCGATTGAAGGAAATCAATGTTAGTTGTGCAATCAGCGAGGCTGTTCTAAAATCACAATTATGGCAAAAGCACTATAATATTAACCACCCTTTCCTTTCGAAAAGGATAAAGAATAATGAAACTCAAATGGATTGTCGTGCAATTTGCCAGGGGAAACTGCCGGAACCAAAGGATTTCGGCGAGTTAACAATTCATGGCATGATCTGCCTCTGTGGTGAGAGAATGATACCTTGGTGGCTAATAGAAACTTACGGTTTTACAGAGCCATAGATCAAGAGCATGACAATTGTCATCAAAATTGGACATTTCCCAACCGTAGGTTACGATAACGACGCGTCCCACTAACCTTCTCGACAGTGATCGACTCCTCCTGAATGCTAACACGGACGTCCTCCATTGTCACAGCGGCACCTTCTTCATACAAATAGAAAAATATATCAAATTTTAGTTAAAGAAGATCAAAGTAGCCTCTTCAGCCTTATCCTCGAAATAGAAGGAAGGCATGAGATAACAAAGATATTATTTCTTGTACGTTTAAAAATATCAGATTGCAAGCTTATGCAGAACACGATATCAAAATCTTACGAAGGCATTGTAAACCTCCAAGTTTCAAAAAATAATTTACAGTTATTGAAATGCATACTTCGTGAGTTGAGTTGAGTGTGGTATTTTAGAAGTTGAATATTTACTCAGAGCAAAACAACTACTGTTTTACTATATTCAAAATCATATTCGATATAATATAGAATATTGTATTTTCAAGAATAAATGGGTATTGAAACCCAAATGAGCTTTCTCAAAGAGGTCTAAACCTCTCGGACCAGTATTTACTACAGACTGGGCAATCCATGTCAAGAAGGTTTTTAGAATCATCCCTCCCCACAGAGGCAGTTCAAGTCATGAATTGTTGATAATTTCATTACTTGATCTGTATCGTAGGGAGAGAATATTTAAGAATAAGACTTCTGTAGGTTTTATGACATGAACTGTTGTTTAGTCTATGTTTTCATAATGATTTTACAAAAATGTGATTAAATTCCTTGTTGATCATTAAATTGACAATTAGTATTTCTTTTAGCTTAATATATGTCAATTGCCATATTTGGCTCTCAGGACTTGCATATTGAATAAACGAATGTCAGTTGCACAGTTGCACTTCACGCCCCATTAACATATGTTTATCGGTTTAACCTACAGGAACTACCTGCCGGTCTTTTGACTGCTGTCAAAATTACGTTTCACTCGGTACGTGCTTGCCGGGACACTGTCCGGTTTTCGATCACAAATCACAAGTTTCTTTTCATATTGCCATGAACCTTAACGGAAAGGTTTAGTTTCAGCAACCACCAATCCTTCTCGATACATACGTTACTTCTCTATAATTAAAATTATATAAACATATGTGCAATCAACCTGAATCAGAATAGTGCCAATTTAAAATCCATGAAAAAAACTTCAATATTTGCTTAAACAAAAAAACAAAATAAATTGTGACTTACACAAAAGATAATTACGTTTATCCCTTGTAAATAATATCCAGTCGCAATCCTGTTACGTTCGCCATCACTCGCGTGTGTGTGATGGACTGTGTACCTGTAATCATACCTGTAATCAACGCTAACGCTGATAAAGAGTATGTCGAAATGAGCACACTTACCTGTCACGAGGTGAGTGTCAGCTCTGTTCCCGTTTTGTCACTGACTGTCTAACGTGTCCTCTTTTCCTTTGTTTAACGTAAACATTGTTTAAACTTGCAGATATTGACTAAAAAAACAATATATTCAAGGGATATGTCAAAAATGTCAAATGGAGTAATTTATGTTAATCTTTCAAGCAGTACTGACTGTTGCTGACAATTTAAATGCAAATGGGAGCATTGTGATCATAACACTTTTAAAGTCATGTTTGTAGATGGAAAACCGGACTTAAACGTATGAGTCAAACCTAATTTATATATTTTTTCTAAAACAGAACGAAAACAATCAGTTAGAAGTATAAAATGCATTTGACTTGTTTATACGTTATCTTGACATAAAATTTTGCTTAATTATCATCGAACTCAAGATTTTATCTCTCACATAATTATATCGAAAGTTTAGAAGCACTATTTCTTCGTTTACAGGGGACATTTGGTTCACACGGCAGACACTGGATATACAAAGGTTGGATTCGTCTTACACAAAGAATCCATCTTACTACGTTCACTGGCTTTACAGAGGATAGATTCGTTTAACAGAGGAGACATTAGTCTTACATCGGGTACACTGGATTTATAGAATAGATTCGTCCTACATTGGAGACACTGAATTCAGATATATAGAATACACAAGGGACATCAAGATACACAGGAGACACTGGATTTTCATAGGATTGATTGATATTTTAGAGAGGACATAAGTTTTATTTTGGATACACTGAATTCAAATAAAATAGATTAATTCTTTGAGAGAAGACATTCGTCCTACCCAAGAGACATTAGTTTTACATCGATACTGTTGAAAAAAAGCTCTGAAGTTTTCTTCTTTCTATATCTCCTTATCATTATGGTTAGGTTGATCGAACCAGCAATTCTGTTTTTCTAAAATCGTCACCAACAAGTTTTCTTTAATTAAAGGTAGCCTCAAACTTACAACAATATGCCCGAAGCTGTAGAGAGCATCTTCAATATAGTCAATAGTGTTCATACTCTGACAATACTTCCGAGAGTACATATCGTTTACATATGTGACAAACATAGCTATTTGACAAACATGTAAATAATATCCCTTCTTGTGTTAATAATGAACTTTTGATATCTGTGCACGAATTCATAAATTTAACTGGCAGATTTGCAACTTATTGATTAATTGATAAATGATTTATAAAATATGAATTATAGGCATTTTTTTATGTTGTAGTGTTTAAGATTGTTGGTGTTTATTTATTCAGAAAAATAACATAATTGTTAAACAACCATTCGTTATCATGTTGGCGTTTTTATAGATTATAAGACAACTTTTGTAAATTCACAATGACTTGTTATTTACCTTGTTGGCGTTTGTATAAATGATATATATATATTTTTTGTAAATTCACCATGACATGTTCTACATCTTGTATTTTGGAGCGGTATTAACATAAGCTTTTAGCTTGTTTACCAATCCAATTCTTTATTGAAATAAATATGTTTAAACCATAATATCTCAGGTTTTTGCACATTAGGTTCATTTCTCATTTCCACAATTTTCTCGTTAGGTCGTTATCACTTTTGGTTGTTATACGAAATAAATATAATCACGTTTAGTCCCTTGTTGCATAGAATAGAAATAATTTATCTCAAATCAATTTTCTCTCTTTAATATAAAGCTTTAATTCTCGTCCAGAACAACTCCTAACAGTCAAATTTTGCAACAGGAAAGTGGCCAGTATTTATCTGGTACATACTATCTGGAACATACTCTACGTTCATAACTGTGTAAAAATGGAGATGTGCACATACCATGATTGATCGATTGATCTTTGTAAAGGGTACATTGACAAGCAAGTCCTTATCTTGTTGACATTGTAGAGCAGGAAGTAAGTTTATTCAAACAAGCATTGATTGGTCGTAATCTGCACATGTAGAAATCTAACAATGTCAATAAATATTGTTCTATATAGCATTTATGATATGTTCTAGAATTTACATAAATATACTATGTCACGTTTGTTACATAGTTCTGTTTACAAATCCACTTTGCCTATAAATCTGCCTGGTCCTCAAATGTAAATTACCGATTAGGAAATCCTAATCTTGTACACAGGAGAGATAGCTGCTCTCTAAACAAGAGATTTACGATTAAACCGTCCAAATAGAATCCGGCCAACGTGTTAGGAGTATCCATACAAAAAAAGCTTTAAAAGGGCAAGATTTGGGACACCCGGTTATGTATATTTCTATTTACAGACCACATATACGGTTAGTGTGAATTAATTGTTCCAATCAGAGAGACATGGTCTTTGCACTTCTTTGGATAGCTATTCTTCAGAAAGTAGTAAAACATCTCGTTCGTTCCGCTGAAATTCCAATGAATGATAGATTGTTCTCCCATCTCAATCATGATAAACATTTTAAAACATAAAACATTAATTCGAATTCATGTTTCCAGTTCTTCTTGGTTAAATTCCGCGCATGCTCAACACGGACCGAGTGGGTAAGTCTCTAGATGTAACGTAGGACTTATGGGACTTCAACATTACAGCTAGTTTTATCTAGAATGACTGTCACAAGAACTTGTTTCACACATATTTCATATTTTATGCGGAATAATTCGTAAAATATTTTTTGTTCACATTGTTCTGTAGATGCTTTCTTATGCATGTTTAAATATTGTTTTTATTGTTTAAGAACTTTATCTATTCATCTATGACATTGTATCATTTCAAGGGCTCAGAAAGAATGCATTTAAATAATGATTAAATCTATTTTAAACAGGAAATTAATGGAAATCATTGTTAAATGTAATTATACTATTGGGTTAACAGTGACAAATCACATATGTAAATACTTAAGAGGAAAGGTGTTGAAGGTTGATTTTACCTATGAAACTCAATCTTAAGAAAACAAAATGTGACGAAAATCCCGGAGTGGCTCTTTAAGACTACTGTTTACTGTTAAGCAAAATAAATAAGTCTGTTATATCTAACCAATATATTTTTCTACAACTGTAAATCCTCATCCCTTCCATCAAAAATATATAATAAAAAGTGAAAGCATCTTTGTAATTACTAACAAACTGTGACTAATCTAAATGATATATGATGTATATATGTACTATACTGATAACCAATACTGTATGGCAATGAGAATAGCACACGTAAGATTACTTTCTTTACGCATATCTTTGGGGTCAATGGTATTTTAGATGAAATGGAACGTTATAGCTACACCCAAGTCACCTTGTCATTGAGGATGTCCGTCCAGTCAAGTATGCGTGTCTTTGAGCACCTGACAATAATGTCTTCAACGCCAGGAATAAAGTTCACTATAGAATTAAGCATCTCTCTTTTTGTTTTTTTTCTTGAAGAGGGTTGCTCTGGTTGCTGCCTCGAAGACAGCTCGGACTCCTTCGTTTGTTTTTGTGGAACACTCTAGGAATGCCTCGGCTCCGATGTTCTCGGCCACCTTGCGACCTTCTTCTTCTGTGACCGGTCTCTGCTTGTTTCGCATCATTTTGACCGTCTCGTCGTTCCGTATGTCCTTCTTGATGCCCACCAAGATGACCGGCACGTCGGGGCAGCAGCGGTTCACTTCCGGGTTCCACTTGTACTGGACGTTCTCCAGACTGTACGGGTTGTCCACGGAGTAGCACATGATGACCACATCTGTGCCAGGGTAGGAGCGCGGACGGAGGTAGTCGCAGTCCTCCTGTCCTGCTGTGTCATACAGTTCCAGCATAACCTGATATAGAAGATTGAATACAAGATTGAAACAAAACTGTCCCACCTTGGAATAAAATATCATAAGATACCATAGGATCAAAAGGAATGATATGATAACGATTTTTATCCCAAAGGTAAAAAGCTTTACACAGGTGTTGAACCAGGTGCATTAAAACGATGTATGAAAATAGTAGTATCAACATAAATAAATTGCATAATAGATTAAACCATGAGTTTAAGCTACGGCTGCAAAATAGGTTATTTAAAAACCAAATAAACTAAATTTTTAATTTCAAAGCAAAATCTGTTAACGCTTTCGAAAAACACGCTTTCTTAAAAACGTTGTTTAAAAATCTCCTTAACCAGACGAGGTAAGATCGTGACAATGGCTCTTTTGCGTGTTTTTAAACCAACTTACAGACAAAATGTGTGAACAAAATTATTTCTTTCAAGGTTATTAATATTGATAATATCTTTATTTTTTTTAAAATTATTCATTTCATAATATTTTTAGTCTTATTTCAAAAGGATTATGTCAACAAAAAATATTGAAAAGGCTGTTTCAGGAGCCCTCGTGTATGCAAAGAGCCTACAATGAAACGTTCCATCATCTGATGTTTGAAATTGTGGGTACTTCTTCACAACTGATGTGCTTTCACATGGCTTCAAAGTCGCATGTTATTTCCGACAAGATTTCGTTTTGTACTTGAATAATTGTCATCGTATCTTTTGCCCCTGAGTGTGGATACAATTAAAAATATGTTGTTATTAAAGTAAACTGAATAAGAAACCTCAATTAAGTTTATTAATACGTTACATGGAATAATTTGTATTTTGTTCCACAACAAAGCCTCCTTCATTACGGCGGGGTTAATGTACGAGATGGATGAGCCACTCACCAAGGTTCCATCAACTACAATGTCTACCACTTTGTTGTCGAAGACGGTTGGCATGTACTCCTCCATGCACCAGCCCGTGCAGAAGCCGAACAGCAGACACGTTTTACCAGAATTCAGGTCTCCAACTACAACCAGCTTCTTCTGAACCATCTTGAGTTATCTGCAACTGGGTCGGGAAAGAGTTTATGAATAATCAAACACGCCTTCTTACATACCAATCGTAATAATGCATATATATGTCGTGCCCAATTCCCGGAATTGCCCATTCCCTGGGTTTGGGCAACCACCCCTGCCCAATTCCCGGGAATGGGCAAATCAGATTTCAATTTGCCCAATCCCAGGGAATGAGCAAGGATTAAGATATAAACCAAATGAGAGCCAACAGTTATTACACTTGATTAATGTTTATTCTGTACAAACAGTTCTTGATACAATGTAACACATGGCAATCAGGCAGTTAAAATGCAACACTATATCATTAAAATTGAACTTAATCTTTATTAATTTATTAAAAACTTCAAACAAAATTTAAATACTCATTATTATCAATAGTAAACTTATTTTAACATTAATAATTTAAAAAATCCAAATTTAAGAAATGAACTTAAAAGTAAGATCATTAACAGCAAATCATTATTAAGACTGAAATTTGTATTAGGTAAACAATCTAAAATATCCAAAACCAAAACAACTGTACGCTCTTATACATTATTAATAAAATTTAAAACCAAACTTATTCTGACATTAACAGCAATTAAAATTATCCTTATTACTAAAATGGAAAATTATTTATTCAAACAAAGCAGCTACTTTTTTTTGCATTTAGCATTTCGAGGATGGCAATGACTGGAGCACTTATTCCTCTTCTGTTTTGGGCTGTATTTTCGCAAGAACATCCAGTGGCAATGTTGAAGAAACACCTACAATGGGCTCTTGTCCAAACAGAGCAACATATGGAGATGATTTTAGCTGATACGACATGTTCTATTGTAATGTCATATTCTTCTTTCAAAATAACTGAGAAGGTGTTCGTGTTGACTAAGCTATCGAACTTTACCTTTTGCTCCATGGTCCAGATGTTATGTGAAGCAAAATGACAAATACATAGTATCTAAAAAGGCTAAGTAAAGTTCACAGCCCAGCAATACAATCAATCAGCTTGTGTAAGCGTAATCATCCAATCCCAGGGAATGAGCAGTCGTTAACACTGCTCATTCTCAGGGATTAGCTGACCAATCACTTGGATTGGGCAAGCCCCCGACCATTGACGAGGATTGGGCAACGTTTTTGCCCAAACCCAGGGAATGGGCAATTCCGGGAATTGGGCACGACATATATAAGATATGTAAAATGTGCTAAAATTGACTAAAAAGAATTATGCTAAAGAAACATGACACATTTGTCCTGTAAATTACGCAAGAAGAATTGGTTGTCACTGGAGGTTTTTTTGTCTCACACAGGAAACATTAGTATAAGGCTACACGGGGGACTGGAATTACATAGGATAGATTCGGAAGACAAGAGTAATTCTATGGATGAACAACTTCTTTATTGGATGGTGGCGACGTTTCGGTATAGATTCTTATACAGTTTTGTATTACACAGGGGAAATTCGTCTTAGTTGGGAGACACTGGATTTACAATGGATAGATTTGTATTAGGAGAGGATTTCATTAAAACAAAACACAAAACACGTTTTGTATTACACATGGGGCATTCCACTTACACGGGAGACTGTCAAAGGATAGATTTGTCTTACACATGGGACATCCGTCTTATATGGGTACTGTTTATCTTTGAAAAGAAATAACTTCAACTCCAGAGCTTTTATGGAACTGAAGGTATTTCTCAAACAACTCAAAAACGAATTTGATTTTGCAGTCTTTAGTACAAAACAACGTGTTTAGTCTACCTTTATCTCCTATGTTACATTTCCATCAATTATGGTAAGGTTCGTCGAATCAGCAATTCTTTTTTTAAAAGGCTTCACCTACAGATGTTCTTTAATTAAGGTAGTTAAAATTCTTAAAGCAATATGCCCAAAGCTGTAGGATAATTCGTCAATGGTCAAGAGTTTTCATACTCTGACAATAATTACTAGAGTTTAGATATTGACAAACATAGCTATTTGACAAACATGTAAATAAAATTTCAGGGTTTTGCACATTAGGTTATATAATATAAGAAATAATAAAAAAATGTATATAATAATAAAATGTGTGCCTGTGTTAAGTACAAGAAATAAATTCAATCATGTGAGAGTAGTAGGCCTAATACAAAAACAACAACAACAACAACAATATATTTGATAAATGACATTGTCAATGATGAAGGGAATTGTTTTAACTATTCAGAACTAATTCAAGAGTATCAATGTAAAACAAACTTCCTTGAATATGATGGTATCATCAGGGTAATATATCATACTTAGTCACATCAACATCGGTACAAAACTACCATATATCCCATACATATGAAAACACACACACATAGCTACACAGAAAAAGAGATGTCGGATTATTTATCATATACTACATGAGTCAGAAAAAAGATTGAGTGTACACAGAAAAAATTGGGAATAAGATATTAATGGTAAAATCAATGAAATTGAAAAGAATCAAACTTATCAACTTCTGTTCAACCTGTTGCTGTTTGGTGACTACAGAAATTCGTCCATTGTACCTTTGAAAAAAAAAGCCTCGATTGTAACCCAAGTTCCTAAGTTCGGAGTGATACTTCTTAAAAACAACACTTCATATATCTCTTTTGTTATCATCGATTCCTTGATTCATATTCAATATCATAATTTTGTGTGGGAAGAACTTTTGATACAGTATTATCATGCCGTTAAACAGTTTGCTTGATTAAGCTTACCTATTTTATGTAAATAAACTTTAGAGACAGTGTGATATCACCTCTTTTTATACAGTGCTAACGGTGAACATAAGTCAGGGCATCCTATATAACTAACGGTGAACATAAGTCATCCTATATAACTAACGGTGAACATAAGTCATCCTATATAACTAACGGTGAACATAAGTCATCCTATATAACTACAGTCACATTCACTATTATAATTCTGAATTATTACAGCATGTACATATATACAGAAATATATTCTCATATAGTATAAAGACACGCAAACTCGATAATATTAAGGATCGCGACATATATATAGGTACTTACTGGTTGGTTGAAGGTTGTTCAACAGTACGATATAACATTGTGTCACGTTGCTCCATTGTTAGTACAGAAACCCATAAGGTATGTCTCCTGGGTCGAATAAATATTGGCCAACATGGGGTACTCAAATCGATATAAAGCCTTTGATTTTCATTGGTTGAAAATCTTTTATTTTTGTAGCAAGGTGAATGCATTAAGGAACCTTATCAAAGAAACAGGAAGTATGAATCCTATTCCTTCATTACGAAATGAAACGGAAAATGCCCCAAGTATTTTCTCAGACTTTGACAAAGCAGAAGCATTAAACTCATACTTTGCGTCAATATGCGAGATAGATGATACAAATAAGGCCCTTCCTTTCTTTAAATTGCGTACAACCAGTACACTTGTTCATATCGTGGTAAACGAACGTGAAATTGCTGATATCATTAAATGCTTGCAGGTAAACAAAGCGAGTGGACCTGATCGTTTAAGTCATAAACTTTTGAAATCAATTGCGGAATCAGTTTGTAAACCCTTATGTTTGTTATTCAATAAATCATTATCGTCAGGTGTATACCCCGATAAATGGAAAGAAGCACACGTTATGCCGCTTTATAAAAAAGGAGATAAATCCATTTGCAGTAATTACCGACCCATTTCCTTGATTAGTTGTTTGGGAAAGGTTTTTGAGAGAACTGTCTTGAAATATTTTTCAAATTACTTGCTCGACAATAAGTTGTTATACAAATACCAATCCGGATTCCAGACTGGACATTCTACAACACACCAATTGATAGAGCTATATAACAATATTTGTTATGCGTTAGATAAGCGGGAAGACTATTGTATGGTATTTTGTGATGTTTCAAAAGCCTTTGACAGAGTGTGGCACAGAGGTTTGATACATAAACTAGGAAGTTACGGTGTAGGTGTAGGATTACTTAAGTGGATACATTGTTATCTCAAAGGTAGGACTCAAAGGGTTTTTCTAAATGGATCGTTATCTAGTTCAAAAACTTTATCTGCGGGAGTGCCGCAGGGATCAGTCCTGGGTCCCTTCCTATTTATCGTGTATGTAAATGATATCGCAGATGAACTAGATTGTGCTGCACGCTTGTTTGCTGACGATACGTCAATGGGGATATCATCAATTGATCACAAGCTTATGCAAGATGCGCTAAATAAGAATCTCCAAACGTTATCATGTTGGGCTAAACGATGGCTTGTGGCCTATAATCCCAGCAAAACAGAAGCTGTTCTATTTAGTTTAAAAGATAAAAATGCAATTTTAAACTTAACTTTGGAAAATCAGAATGTATGTTTTAAAAATTCTCACAAACATCTTGGGATAATATTTGCATCCGATTGTAAATGGAACAACCATATTGACAGCATTGTAAAAACAACTTACTCAATGGTTTCATCTATGAGAAAATTAAAGTTTATGTTAAACAGAGAAACACTTAATAAGATATATATAGTATTTGTAAGACCCCATCTTGAATACGCTTGTGAATTGTGGGATGGCTGTTCGTTAGATTTATCAGATAAAATTGAAAAGGTCCAATTTGAGGCGGCCAGAATAGTAACCGGTCTTCCTAAATATGCTTCTCGTGAATCATTACTTTTTGAAACAGGGTGGCAATCTTTAAAAGATAGAAGAAGTCATCGCAAAATGTCTTTATTTTATAGAATATACAACAACAATGCCCCAGCGTACCTTTGTGATCTCATGCCCCGGGCTGTTGAAACTAAGACCAATTACAACCTTAGAAACTCGCGAGATCTCTCTCTGTCCCACGCACGCACATCTCTTTACATGCAATCTTTCTTCCCATCATGTTCACAACTCTGGAATAACCTTCCAATGCACATAAGAGAAGCTGACTCCATTAAAAGTTTCAAATCGTATATATCACAACGTAAGTTTAAAGCACCCGCGTATTTCTCATTTGGTAAAAGAAAAACCAATATAATTCATACACAGTTGAGATACTCAAATAGTAGATTAAACGATGATCTTTATAGAATTGGACTTGTAGACAACCCGGGATGCAATGGCAAAGCTGATTTTGAAAACACTAATCATTTTTTCATGGAATGTACTAGATATTCCAATATAAGATATCAAATGCTTTGTAATATTAGCAAAGCATTTAATAATAGAGTAATTATAAATGTTGACTTATTATTAAATGGCCGCACAGACCTTTCTTATAATGAAAATATTATAATTTTTCGAGAAGTTCATAAATATATATCACTCTCTGAAAGATTCGATAATTAGGAACATTTTCTTTTTAAGCTTGTACCAAAATCAGATTGTGACTTTGTCTCTATTTCCCCGTCTGTACTCTTGTATATATGTATATATACCTTAATCCTGTATCTTTCGTTATTTTCAATGTACATAAACATGCATTATTATGTTTCAATATCATATGTAAGCACTGTACATTGGAGAGGGTTTCACTAAGTTGGATAACTTGTACCCAATCCTTTCACTTGAATAAATATGTTTAAATCAAATGCATGAGTGAAGACAAGTTTGACACTGCCCCTGCCCCGCCACGCCCCGCCCCCGGCTCCGCATGTTCCAGTGGCTATAACTTTTTCCATTAAAGAACCACTCCATGAATTGTCGGGGGTCATATTTGCAAACTTTAACAACAGTGTCAGCTTATCGAGAATATAGATTGATGTAGAGACCTACTCGTATAGTGACAACAGGAAGGTTCAAGGACGCGCCGATGATGATGATCGAAAATCGGACATTGAAGCTCGTCAAACAGTAATTTTGGAAACCTACATTGTTTCTAAGCATAAAGACAGTTATTGGATTATAGTGTGAGATAGATTATGTAAATCATCCTGCTACATCAGCGTATATGTCTCCGCCTAATGCTACAACCTATCCCCTGATATCCTCCAAGGATGGATCGATGTGTAATTTCATTTTCCGCGAATATTTTTGATAGATTTGAAGATTTTTATTGAAAAAATGTATTTGAATTGGGAAATGAAATGCCTATGCTAGGTATTTTGAATTCATTCGTGAATTATGTGATTCAAATCTTGGTGGTTCTTTACGCTCTTCAAAATTCATACCTAAGGGGGATATATTTTTCACTGTTCACATTCAAGGTCAAGGTCACGAGTTATTAAACCACTATACCACTAAAAATCATTGTAAATACGATAACTTGAAAGGTTATATGCTATAAAGCTCAATTTTAGATTATATCATCAAAATTTTAAACGATTCCCACTTCAATCCAACAAAGGTCAAGGTCACAGCAAGGTCACGACTTAAACATGATTAAAAGAAACTACTAAATGCTTAACTAAAAGCATAAAGCATAACACTTTTAATCATTTTGCCACTGTTATACTGAATAAAGAGTGTTTATTGATTGTGTTACCTTCAGTTTCAAAGGTCAAGGTCACAAAATATGGGTTATTGCCATGTATTCCCATTTGGCTATATATAGATTATTAACCGATTGTTTCCGTATCATTAATATACAAAATAGGAATACATTTTTTATTATGCATGCTTTTTCAAAAAATGTATTTTGAAATTAAATGGTTATAACGAAAATTGGTTCCTTCTAAAAATATTTTTTACCTAGATTTCGCGGAGAAATGTCTTTCACAAGTCACCAGGTCATATACGGCGATATACAGTAGTGAAGAGTCATGATTGTTCATAGTGATAGAAACATCTCCTACAATCGATCAACGTTTTATATGTCTGATTTCAAGTGCATGACTAAGAGCAAACATTTGGTTTTCTTTGTTTCTTATAACACACGATGTGTATGAATCACTAAACAACGTTGCAGGGGAAGTAACTCTAAAGCTGCATAGTCATGATTGTTTCGCAAGTTCGGTTACTGTATCCATAGCAGTCTAAGTAAACCTAGCCTCAATATTATCCGTTTCACTCCTATACTGAGTCTAAAAAGGTCTAGTAGAAGGTCGCGTCAGCCGACCTTTCTGCAACCTATGACCCTCCAACGTTGTACCTGCGAAGGCAGACTATTGTAGCTTGGTAAGCTGAGTTCTGATTGGTCAATTCGATACGTGGGCTGACGCGACCCTCAATCTAAATAAATTTAGATCAACAGGTTTTATATTTGGTCATACAACATAAATAAATTTAGATCAACAGGTTTTATATTTGGTCAAAAAGTATGACCAAATATTAAACCTGTTGATCTAAATTTATTTAGATTGACGCGACCCTCTACAAATAACTTTGTCGTCGCGTAAAGTTTTCGGTCACATAGAATGCGACGGGTTTCGTTCGAGTGTAATGACCTCACAGTGCTTACGATGGCTTCATAGGAATTTAAGTTTGCGCCGATCTGAAATTTGTTACCGGAGGACGTCGTCAGTCACTTCAAATCAATACTCAACTTGAAATGACAGCTAGATAAAAATAGAAAAAGGAAACTTTAAATACCAACTATTTTTTAATTTGATTTTGCATAACACTTCGCATATCGGGAGTAAAGGGACAACAAACGCGTATGAATTTGAAGATTGACTACTTGTGAAATCCTTTTTAGACAAAATTCTTTTTGAGAATCTTAGTTTTTACCTTATAAAAGTATATGGGTAATATAAACAATAACCAACTTGTAACGGGGAATGACAGATTTTCCTATCCTCGCCAAGGCTCGAGAATTACGAAAATGATATAACTCGGGAAAGATAATCTGTCATTCCCCATCACTCGTAAGTTATTGTCTATATATTAAAATTTCAATAAAATCGTCAAATATGAATAACGAGAACCTCACAATGGTTTCCTTGAGCTACGTTTAACAGTTTTGAGGTTCTGCTGTGAATACATAATTCGAAAACATCTTTCCATTGCTAAACAAATCCCAATTCGTTATGTTAGATACTGCAATTTGTGAGTTCTATCCACAAAATGAAAATATAAATACGTTTCCATGGAAGCCGTCAAATATTAAAATCCAAGTAAGTTGAAAATTCATAACGGCACCTCAACAAATGCTTACTTATCCCCTTACCAAGTCTGACACATTTGGAGTTCTGCTTTAAATACATAATCATAAAATATTGTTGGCTCCTTATAGTAAGCTTTATTTATAACACATATCAAAGGTATTTACAATGAATGTTTACATGTGTATGCCTTGACGTCCACTCATCTAGCAGGGTGCACTGTTTACACAAGTTGGCTTTCAGTTCTATTCTTGGTAACATGACTAACAACTCACTTTTATAGGTAGGTATGTGTGACTAGTCGCCGACATAATATCACCTGGCTCAATACAGTCACTGTTGTATACAACGAACCCGTGTGCAGATACCACAATCATTAAAGTGACGCTCCGCGAGTTGGTGTTCGTTTAAGAGAAATTTTCCTTCAAACATTTAAAAATACCATCACTTTATAGAAAATTCTTTCCTCTATCCGCTGACACTATCAAATATGTTTGGGAAACATGAGGAGTGCCTCTAATTAGTGCCAAAAGACACCCGGTGTATCGATTAACGCGGTGTATCGATTAACGCGCGTCTCGGAAAATCCTATATTTAGCAGCTGGGTTTTCCCCAAAATTGCGTTTGCGTGAACAATACACTGGTCGAGTTGATGAACACTGCAGATGACTCAGATGTTGACTTAACCGTATTATAAGCACAATCAAAATCTACATAAACTGTTCTTAATAACATTTCCCATTTGAAATCCAATAGATGACACCGATTTCAGTGCATATACAGCGGTTTCAGCGTGTTAAAGTTAATTGTACCTCTTCTGATATAACACAGACAAATACTGGTGCCCCGCAAGGATGTGTTCTATCTCCCGTTCTGTTTACCCTCTATACAAAAGACTGTGTAAGCAATCAACTTAATTCCCTTTTATTCAAGTTCAGGACTAATCAAAAGCTCAGAACTAGATTACAGGAATGAAGTAGACAGATTCTCATCTTGGTGTAAAGACAACTTTCTTATGTTAAACGTTGACAAGACAAAGGAAATGATTATAGACTTTCGTACCAAAGAACAATCACTAGACTCAGTTTTCATTGAGGGAAAGGCAGTGCAAATTGTGGAAGAGTACAAATATCTGTTAATTATACTGGACAATAAACTCTCTTGGAAAGCGAATACGCAACCATTGTATACAAAAGGACAGCAAAGGTTATACTTTCTTCGCAATCTACGCTCTTTTAATGTTGACCAAGTCATGTTAAATCTTTTTTACCAGACTTTTATTCAAAGTGTTATCACCTTTTGTTTACATGCATGGTACGGTAGTCTCCCCCTGTCACTTAAAAACAAAATTAACTCCATTGTCAAGCTCCCCAGCAAATTTTGCGGCATGCCCCTACAAACTTTGGCTACAATTTATGAGTCTCGAATCGAAAAGAAAGCACTAACTATTCAGGCCGATACGTCCCATTTTCTTAATAACCAGTTTGAACGTCTTCCATCCGGCCGCCGCTTCAAAATCCAACTTTACAAAAACAATAGAATTTCAAAATCTTTTGTACCATGCAGCATTCGTATTCTCAACAATTTGTTGTCGTTATTTTAATCCTAAATCTTTATCTTTGTTTAGTAATGTACATCCCCTTCTTATGTGTAAGTAGCTTCTTTTTTATTTTTTATTTTTTTTTAGGTTTTCTTAAACGTATATTGTTAATACCTACTGTTGTTATCAGTTTTAATAATGATACCCTTGTATTTTTAATATTTATTTAATGATTATTATTTATAGATATTTAAGTTATTTGATGTGTTATTCATATTCGTACTTGTTAATGTTCCAGAGCTCGCATGAATGTAACTCAAATTTCCCTTGTGGATAATAAAGTCTTATCATATTTCTTAATGACATACCATTTAAATACTGCTTCTTTGATAATAGTTGGTACTTTTTTGCTCGCAAGAATCTTAAAACTAAACTCTTATCTGTAAATATATACTTGGACATGGAAGGAAATTTCCTTGTGTATGGGATGATTCTTTTAAAATCTTCCCAGTTATTGAGTGCAAAAGAATAACCATCGCAAACCAAATGACTTATTATTCAATTTTTCATTATAAAATGTTTTTCGCAAACTAATAAATGCGACATATACGTAAATATTTAGTGATTGGTTTTATTTCGGATAGTGAATCGTACAGCAGGCAATAAATATAAAAACATTGTCTATAGAGCTAAACCCTTTCCCATTTACAAAACCAAACGAGTTAATTATTGAACAAAGTGACGTGTCATACGTTTTAAAACATATAGACCTCTAATAAACCAAATTTTCCCTTGTGGATATTATCAAAATAATTTTAAAACAAAGTGGGAAATTTCAAATAATTTGTCATACAATCGAACAACAACCATGGAGAAAGTCGACCTTTCTTATTAATCGGAACAGACGAAACGTTAACCGTTATAAAACAAGTACACATTCCCTAAGAAAAGAAACAGTATTAGCTTGATAAACTCAGATTCTTAAATCAGATCAATCAAATTTCTTGTTATTGTTTTAGCAATCTGCAATTATAATAAATTTGTTATACTAAACCACAATGTAGACAAGTTACTTTTTTTTTCTATGTACAGTGTTTTAGCATGAGTTCAAAACCTCCTCGAACCTTTCATCTGTGGGTTAACGACTAAACGACAAGAGAAAGCACATTGACAAATATTTTTTTGGATGACAAAAACAAGCAATTACTGAAAATTAAATAATATAAATCATAATAAATCACACACAAGGACACCCGTTCATTAGCATTTAAACATAACACCGACGTCTAAGTGGATATTCAGTATGATAATAGATCCCACAATGTACCTAACTCTAACTTGACTTTATATTGAGTAGACTTTTGTTATATAAAGGGACAAAGTGTTTTTTAGTTAATTAAAGTTCTCATGTTTACGTTTCGAATAGATACGTTGAGCTTATCGATGCACGCCATGACTTTGACGTGTTGAGGAAACTCGTAGACCTATATATTCCCTTGTCAAGTGTTCTGAGAAAATAAGCATTGAAACCTAAATGGGTTTGCCACGATGATATGGTAATACCGATAATAGGTTAAATTAACACATCAATATAATAAATTAAAACTTAAAAATCTTGTTGTTATCTTTTTCTGTCCCCGATTCCTGTGACACTCGTAAGTCCCATTGACTGTAAAACGTTCATCCCAATCCCATAATGCATTGAGCTAAGAACATCCTCTACCCGATCTATTTTTAGACATGTCAATTCGCTTTCAGATTTTTGGCTGTAATATCATAAATGATGATCGGAAAATTTTCAAAAAAATTGTGAATACTCTTCATGCATTTGCTGATTTTTTGGTAATTTCTATTTAGGATTGATAACTCAGGGAGTGCCTCTTTAATATCCATGTTGCTTACTATACGTGAAATACTTTACATTAATATGCACTACATTTTACAATTTTTTTATCTTAACTTTGAACTAAATGTTGATATTTTTCAAAATGTGGCTTAAAAAAAAGAAGAAAGATTAAAAGGAAAATATTTTGTTCTTAGATTAGAAAAAAACCACCATATAGCACTGTGGAAACGATTTTTTTAATGTCTTTGGATACCTGCTAGACATACAAAATTTAGCTTTCTATATTATTTGAAAATCAAGAGTTTCCTCATGAAAAAGTCGATGTTTGTTGCTGTAAGGTACAGAACCTTAGAGGGGACATTGAACGACATGTTCTATACATTATTATGACGTTGTCTCGTGGCACTAAGTCGTGATCACGAGATGATAAGTCGTTGCCACACATTTAGTTAACCAATATATTTTGAGTTTAAGTCGGCCATTTTGATGAGGAAAAAATCCCAACGGGGAGCTTATGGTTGGTGTTAAAAGATCCTTAAAAACGATGGGACCGAAAGTAAAGCTTGATATTATTTCTTTCATCTAAATGAGGGTCTAAAATACAAACCATAATCTCTTTGTAATGGCCTCCGTGTCATATTTGGTCAGGAACTGTGTATCATTAATTATCATGTTCCATACTTATTAAAATTGATATGAAACGACTTTTATCATTTCTATGTACATTTTGACGTTCATTAAATAACGTGTTTGTCAAGTTCTTATTTTCTAAGAATTCTAATATATAGATTATAACAAGAACCACTGAGATGTTGAAATCGATGGTGTAAATGTAAATCAAGACATAGATATAGGCTAGGCCTAATACAGCGAAGCATTGTCAGTGCTCTATCATTGTCAGTGCTCTATCATTGTCAGTGCTCTATCATTGTCAGTGCTCTATCATTGTCAGTGCTCTATCATTGTCAGTGCTCTATCATTGTCAGTGCTCTATCATTGTCAGTGCTCTATCATTGTCAGTGCTCTATCATTGTCAGTGCTCTATCATTGTCAGTGCTCTATCATTGTCAGTGCTCTATCATTGTCAGTGCTCTATCATTGTCAGTGCTCTATCATTGTCAGTGCTCTATCATTGTCAGTGCTCTATCATTGTCAGTGCTCTATCATTGTCAGTGCTCTATCATTGTCAGTGCTCTATCATTGTCAGTGCTCTATCATTGTCAGTGCTCTATCATTGTCAGTGCTCTATCATTGTCAGTGCTCTATCATTGTCAGTGCTCTATCGACATAAAGACGTGATACAATATAAGTTATACCATTCAGAGGCGGGGTTTATGGGGAGATATCAGCCTCGAGCTTGGTGTTATGATAACACCAAACCACTGTGTATAACTGTACACCGGAACTAGCGAGGTGTACGGCGGAGAAATGTTGCTAGCGAGGAGCGTGATCGCAAACGGGATCACTTAAAAAGCAATCATCGCCGTTTCATCAACTTTTTCTTTGTTATTATCATGTCAATAGCTTTCCGAGACATAACTATCTAATGTCATATCCTGTTCATAGTCAGAGATAGCAAATATGTTACTAACAACAGCATTACTCGCAACTGTCATTGTTACTGTTCCTTGGATACAGAATGACAAGCACATACATTTTACTAAGTATGTGTGCTAAATTACCACATGATGTTGATTATTTACAAGTTATAAAGTAAAATATTACCTAACTTTTGATTTCGGCTCCTCGCTAGCAACATTTCTCCGCCGTACACCTCGCTAGTTCCGGTGTACGGTTATACGCAGTGCAAACGAGAGGCTGACATTTCCCCATATACTCCGCCTCATAATGGTATAACGAATTTATCTTACCGAATGTTTAAACATAACGATAAGAAGATTAATAAAAGCGTTAACTGTGTTAATCCTTTGACTATTGTTTGTTCAAAGCTACATATCGGTTGATCAAAAGGAACGAGCTTGATCATGTGTTCGAGGTAACATACGTTGTACATTTCATTAAGCTTAATCTGCATGCTTTGTTCATGCTTTTTTTGGGCCGGGGTATAAATAATTTATCCTCCCGCTCAAGAGGGCGATATCAGTATTTATCCAGGGTCACGTGGACCAACCAGAGATCGAATTTTACATGAGGTAGGACAATAATATTTTATTCTAGCAGTCTGTCATCAAACATGGTCCAAGGGGGACAACTTGATGTGGTAGGGGCGTGGCAAAAATAGTGTGAAGTAAACTAAACTCTAACACTGAAGGCTTATCTTCCGTGTAAAGTAAGAGAAATGATTGATACAATGTATACAATATGATTCAAGATTTGTTTTTAGTAATCTTAACGAAAAATTATGAGGTTTTTTGATCAATTGTAGCATAAGGAATGCATAAAGTAACGACACCACCATGATCACTGAAATGTTCTCTCTTTAAAATATGAAAAGCGATTTACATCTAATATAAGTGGATTTTTTTCAAAGCAATGACAGATCGTGATGCATAGAGACTATTTAATTTTTTTTGCCGAATATCATTTCTATCTCATCGAGTGAAGTGAGAAAGTGATATTTTCACGAGTGGGGCAGCCACAAGTGAAAATGACACTTTCTCACTTCACGAGATAGAAAGAATATTCGACAAAATCAAAGAATTAGTCTATTTATTATATACCTTTAAGATCATAAAACAGAGTTATCGGACATCGGAAGGCAAAGTTTTCCTGTTGTGATGAATGACAGTCTAGCAACTCCATTTAACCTTTCTCCATTAAAAAAAAGTTCGATAGAAATAATGCGATATTTTATCGGAAATGGTTTTTCGAAAAATATAAAACGTGTGAATGTTAAATGATATCAGATCCACAATATGTTTTTGGTTATAACTAGGTATAACAAAGGCTCCTTATCTATTTTGGAAAGTAAGTTTTGACGGGAACAGATACAGTGAGGGAAGCGCTATAAGTCGGTGTGACAGATCTCTCGTTTCGTAAATTTATTTTGCCATAAAATGAACAATTATTAACTACAACAACAAGATATGAACTTCTGGTTGTTTTTCGATATCGAAGGAAACATTGTCACTGCAAAATGTTAACACTTACACATCGTAAAGAGTTGTTTTTCTTCAATCCTATACAACGTCGTGACGCGAGGCGTGCGTTCGATTTCCTCAAAGGGAGATATAGAGAATTTCACCCAAGTGTCTTCTGATATCAAATATATCAACACAAAATGATAAAAGTAAGAAATATCAAAGGCTTGCCGAGGATATTTTACTTTTATCAACGAGTGTTGATATATTTGATATCAGAAGACACGAGGGTGAGATTCTATTTATCATCCAAAATCATTTTTCATCACATTAGCATGAAAAATGTACACCTTTAACACTGCATACCCCTCCAACTCCTACACCAGTGGCGTCATAGCATTGTGACGTCATCATGTTAATTATGTCATAGCATTGTGACACCGTTGTGTTTATGACGTCATAGCATTGTGAGGTCATTACTGATGATGTAAAACGTTTGTGATGTCAGGTATTTTCTGATTACAGGGCATTGTTCAAAATCTACTTTCAAAGCGATATTTCCTCGGAGATATCGCTTGATCTTTCACAATGCTGTCGAATGCTGTATCCACAGCGAGCCGCATACTAACGACAAAAGCAGGCTTTGATTAAAACTGATTTTTTAAATTTAAAATGGCAGTCGAATTAAACTGTCGCAAATGATTACATGTTCATATAATTAACGTTTGGTGATTTCCAAATCTCTATCGGCGTTGATCACTACTGTTAATCGAACTTTACATATCATTCATCGGCAATCAACCAAACGGCATTGGGCGCTGCCATCTTAGAAGCGCCAGCCAATCAGAAACGACCTTGATCACTAGCGAGGTCACCATGAATAAAATTAGCGTCAGTGCCGTCAGTGGTGTTTCGCTTGTAATATGGCAGCGCTGTCGAGACAAGCGTGGCATTGCTATCGTAAAAAGTCTTAGATTGTTCTGAATTTAACAATACTTTTTTTTATCTTACTTTATTTATCTGTCATTACGAAAAATGTCATGGCTAAATTATTCCCGTAATGAATGGTCAGTCACATACCAGAGATGACTCGTGCAATTAACAAAATAACGTCTTCTGTTGGACTTCCTGCTGATTAGATTTTATGTTCAAGAGGTATTTCAACACATAGGTCTAAATGTTTGTTGTACATATATTTCAATAGAAATGATTTAAATAATATTCGATTAAGTCATATGTTGTATATCATCAACCTCGGTGCACAATATTATCAAATGCACAAGTCATTAGTAAAGGAGTCTGTACACAAAGTACACAAAGCCATTCGAAAATGCACAAGGTTAACAGACGGATGGAAGGACGGACAGATGGACGGAAGGCCAGATTTAAGGCATGGCATGGTGTCAGGCGTCCGTCCATCTGATTTTAAATCAAGCATAGCGTAACGGCTATCATTCATGGATCAATTTTAATCATCATAAATAGAGATATAAGAACAAATTTCAATTTTCCCGAATAAAGTTATCTCATTTCCTTTTCTTTAAACACAATTTACGTAATAAAGATGAGCCTTTTCACCTATACTAAAATTTCCAAAAGCATATTCTGTACACAGATAACGTACATTCTATCAATCGCTTTGTAGAATGGTTACGCAGTTATACAATTACTGCCATGTTAAGTGCAGGTGAACATGTCCAACGACACTTTGTTTAATTTAATTCTTAATCCATATAATAGGACTTTGTTTTACCCTAAATGGAATCTAAAATGCATGTTATAAATGCGATGTAATATCTAAGGGTTTCATATCCATGTAATATTCAATATCAATACAAATTACGCAATGAAATAAACATAAACTATACAAATATAGAGATATTTGTAATATGTTATAAAATGGTTAACGTTAACTTTTTATAAGGCATTATAACAAATATGTATGAAAGTCATTAAACAACAATACTAAACAATGTACATTTGAAAATATTGCGTAATCAAATATTTCGGGCCGATTTTAACTAACAAGAAGTGGAAAATCGATTAAGAAATGTAATTGGTTAAAACCACAAAAATATTATTTTCATTGGCGGATTGTGCCGAAACCAACAGACGAGATGAATAAAATAGTACAGCATTGCTATTGTGTATCGTTATTTCGCCCTAAGCAAATAGAAAATAGCAAATGGCAAAAATGCTTCTTCATGGCTCTTGTTGCTGCCTCGAACACGGCCTGGACACCTTCCCTGGTTCTCGCAGAACACTCCAGGAAGGCCTTGGCCCCGATCTCCTCGGCCATCTGGCGACCTTCTTCCTCCGTGATCAGACTCTGCCGTTTTGATCTCATCTCTGCCAAAACCTCCTCGTCGTTGCGCACGTCCTTCATGTTGCCCACCAGGATGAACGGAGTTTTTGGGCAGCATCTCTTCACTTCCTGTTTCCACTTATCCCGGATGTTCACCAGACTGCACGTTTTTTCCAAGGAGTAACACATGATGAAAACGTCCGTGTCTGGGTAGCTTAGGGGACGTACCCTGTCGTAATCGTCCACGCCTGACGTGTCATACATTGTCAGTTCAACCTGGTTTAGCAGAATGAACAAAACTGCATCACCTTGGAACTATTAACGTTCTTTAACATCTAAAAAGTCCATTAGGTAAGATCAATATTTCTTATACTGAAAGAGAAAAGCTTTGCATGGGTTTTCATCTGGGTGAACTCAACTGATCTTACGTAAAGGAATTGTATCAACATAAATAGATAAAATAAATATATTCTGTCATGAAAATAAACTGGATAAGAAACTTAATTTAAGTTAATTATAACGTTACACCACATAACAAAAGGGAAATAATTTGTATATTGTGCCAAGACAAACCTCCTTCAGTATGGCGATGTTAATGTAAGAGATTAATTAGCCACTCACTGAGATGCCATCAACTTCAATGTCTCCTACGTAAGTATCGAAGACTGTTGGGTTGCACCCCTGATGGAACTCGTTCTTGCTGAAGGCAGACAACAGACACGTCTTCCCACAAGCGTCTCCGACTATAACCAGCTTCTTCCTCAGAACTGCTGAGGCCATCTTGAATTATCTGAAATAGGGATTGGCAAAGATTGAGTAACCAACGCCTTCTTGCCTCATAATCACAATAAAGCATCATAAGATATACAAAGTGTTGCGACTCAGAATAAAAGTTTAGTTATTTCGGCACATCCAAAAATCCGTTGATGTTATTTGTGGATTTTGCTTTGTAGTAGGTTTGATTCTTTTCATGTTACGGGATAGCTCAGTCGGCAAGAGCGTCTCTCTTTCAAGGATAGCTCAGTCGGCAAGAGCGCCGGTCTCACGTTGCTGAGGTCCGGGGTTCGAATCCCATCCAGGCCAAGGTGTAAAAACCTAGAGTTCACCTCTGTTAGAACTCTTTAAGTGTCACCCTGGAGCCCTCGTGTGTAGTGCAACAAAAACTGCGCACTTAAAAGACCCCACGAATTCATTACAGTGGCTGAATGGTGGATACATGAACACGTGCATACGCCGAGCTGTCGATTATCAGCGTTCAGCAGTGTTGGACAAACTGCTGTGACTATGTGTCTCAGTTCACCCAGCTGTGAATGGGTACCCTGTGTGGCATAGAATGGTCCCTAACCTGAGCGCCACATATGGACGCCGGTTAAATACTCCCCAGGGAGTTGAATTGGGAAAAATGATCGGACGGTGAAAGCATGCCATTGACCAGGGGACAAAATGTAAGCACCTTGAGCAACCCCGAGTGGTTGGATATGCGCGTTATATAAATATCCATATAATAATGTTTATGTAGGGAAATTATTAATAAAAACGCGTCAAGATTCACATACACTTTTTACTCTGAGATTTTGGAAATGGGTTTGCTGAATTTTGGTTAAATATTAAAACGTTGATACAAGCAGTTTTAGAGACTGTAACCCAGAATGCCGGTTGCTAGAATGTAGGAGGCAGTCAAGTTTCACATAATTGGCCTCTGGGAGCGGGTCTCTCTTTGAAGGATATGTTTCTGGACGTCATAACTCTAAAATAAGTCGTTTAGCCAGAAAACAATGTAATGCACAATTTGAAGCCTGGTTGCGCATTAATTCTTTTATCAGAAATTGCTCGATATACAACTTGATGTCCAGTATAGAATAAAGATAAACCGTGCAAACGCAGTCACAAAACAGTATCTGTGATGACAATTTACCGCATAATTTGTCACATAAAATTCTAAACAGAAACTTAAAAGTTTTCAGGAATGTTGCATGTACATGGGTAAAAAAAACCTTTGTGTGATAAAACATAATATTTCTAAAATCTCCTCACAAAAATACCCTACACGGCAGGAAGCTTCAAGTAAAGCTCAAAATGTATATACATGCAAGAATTTGACTTTGTACGAGAAGGAAGGATTGATCGAATTACTTGTATAACATAATATGGTTTAAACTGTATTTATGTCCTGATGGCACAGGAAAGGGGAATCGATAAACATAATATAAAATATTACCTAAGTAATTGATGAACTAAATTCAGTATTAAAATATCCAAATTTTAGATGTTGATAAATGAAAACAATAACAAGAGACACTTTGTTATAGTTGAATGTATAAAACTAACAATGTGCATTGACCTTTCCCTTAAAATATTATTTACTGTATAATGTGACACTGAAATTACGAGACGGTTAGTCGTTTTCCGTCCGCATCCGCTTCTCTCGTCACGTGACCTGTCTCACGGGTCATACGGCTGGTACAGCGACTTCCCCACTCCCAATACATTTGCAATTGACCAATAAAAGTTTGAGAATATCATTTTAATGGTAATAACATAAAATTTTGACATAAACGATGTAGTTGGCAAAAAATGGGCTCAAAAACTGTACAGAATTTTGATTTCGCGGCCCTGCTTTATCAAGGGAAGTTTTGAAATAGGTATGGGACAATTGCTGTTCAGTAGCTTATTTTCCGTGAAGTGACAAGACGCATTGGTCGATCATTGGCGAGGCGAGTTAGAGTCAAGCCGTGCTATTGTATTGAACAAACCTCCTTTCCAGATTCATCCATGAAGTCCCGGTTGATACAAAAAGGGTAGGTAGTTTCCGAATATTGAATGCAAATAATACACCGAAATACTCTAAAACAACTTATAGACCTCTCCACGGCGAATATCATGGGTGCAGTCATTTTGTGGCAGCCATTAAGCGGCTGCAAAGTTAACTGGTCAGTGTTATTTGCAACGCTGCGGGATTTGCGCATTGACGTGACATACACGTAAAGACGGTACCCAGTCACCACTTAAGCGGCATAAGCTAACGTCACCTTCCTTTCCAACTAATAATTCATTTTAAGTATATCCTTATGTCACATCAGCATCAAACACTTCTGTAAAGATTTTTCAAAGCTTGGCAATGTATGTAAATGACCCGGTAATTACGGTTTTATGTTAAAGTCGGCGATATTAAAGTGCAGAAATATAGGGCCTATGAATGACGTTAGATATCTAATTAATTAACTCAAATAAAAGTCATTCAAATTGCCAACATTCCAATCCAAGGCAGGCAATATCACAAGCAATCTAAATGAATTTAGATCAACAGGTTTCTATGTTGAGTTATAATATTAAACAATATGGAACTGTCGATATAAATTTTTTCAGTTTTCATTACAAGGAAATTCTAAGATGAACAACTTCTCCGACAATGGCGACGTTGCGGCAAAGGTTTTTAAAGCATGGAAACATTTAAATTTTCGAAACATTGCTACACGTATACATAAAAAAATGAAAGGGGTTGTTCATACGTAGAATTTCCTTGTTTTCCTTATACTACCAATTTCTAAAGTGCTCCTCAAATAGTTAATATAAAGTGATCATTAAAGTTATTATGTAAACTAGTTTATTGATTTTTGGAGTACGGATAAATTAAAACAAAACACATAAAAAATAGCTTCCTTGGGTCTTCTGATTTACAATATTTCAGTAAGGACTAAAACCTCTGTAGCAAATACCAGAATATGATATAAAATCATCCTTTATCTATAATTAGCAAATGATAGGCATATTTGAAACACAGACTCGTCTGCAGTCATCCCAGGATCACCAGCATTCTGTCGTCATAGCATTGTTGTGCCATGAATTGTGTGACATCATTACACTGTGTAACTGTGTTTTCAAACATAAGTAATAAATCATAATTCTTTTTGTTTTTGATAATTTGATTTTGTGATTGATTTACCCATTGAAGATTTAAATTACACGTTAGAGCAAGTTTAGTGTTTTCTTTTAACTCGGAACATGTTGACATGGTATTGGCATTATATTTATCACTGGATAGGATGTAATGATGTTATTTATACAGTTCCATGTCGGGGATATATGTCTTGCAGGGGTTGAATTTGGAACCGATATCGTGGTATCATCGTAGATAGAAAAAAAAAATTCATTACATTTTTCTAAATACGTTTTATAATCGCCTGACATTCGTACCGATTACACATTATACATTCATTTCAATTTGTTTTAATCATCATTCTAAATTAAATGAGTCTTGACATGATGAGTTGTATTACGATATTTTATCTGTTTCGTAGTCCAATTGATCAACAAAAAATACTGAAAATATCACATTTACGATATCGGTCATCATAACTTAAATAGGTATAAAAGTAATACTAAAGTAATTAAATAGGATTTAAGTATGATATATAGGCCAAACAATTCCTCTTATTTCGTGTTTTGAGTGTGTGTGCATTTCTTGAGTATTAACACATAATTTGTAATGACAAAGCTTAGGATATTGAAATCTTGCTTTCTATTTTAATTTTAGGAAGATTTCATAGATCTATGAGAATTAAAACCATAAAATTGTTTACCTTAGGCATATAAGTTGTTTTTTTTTAAATAATAATTTACTTCAACAAACAAGGCACTATGGTGCACACGTTTTTATTATCTTATCGAACTTGTGAACAAGAGTAGGCCTAAGTGTTACGTGTTAAAACATAAAGCTTAGACCTATATATACTCTCTGTATAATTTTAAGATTATATATCTATTCTTTTTTATTTTGACAATCCATTGTACTAAAACTCACCGCTTCATAATTGGTAAAATTCAGTAAGTGATACCTAAGCTAGACGTAAATCAGAAAATATAATAGGAACTCTTTGGAGATGATTAGACCTATATATAGAAGCAGTAGGGAGAATTTAACAGTGACAGTGACTCTCTGCCGGGTTTTTAGCTGTGCATGGGGATTATTTTCACATAATATATGAATTCAAAAAAGGTACTTGATGACACAAACCGTTCATGACCGCTTACGATCATTTTAATTGGTTAGAAGTCATATCATTAATAAAAACGTTAACTGTAAGCACGTAGAACGTCGACGTAAGATTGCAGCCGCTTAATGGCGGACGATGCTAGCGCCACCCAAAGGGAGGTAACTGAGAGCGGCATGACGCACTGCTCTGTGGAGAGGTCTATATGCGGAGTTGATATCTCTCAAGGTTATAAGCGCTTATCCAGATATAATTGAAAAAAACCCCGCTATATTTTACATCATAAAATTATTATGGGAATCAGATTCTAAATAAAGCTTGCCAAATATTTCATATCACCCACATGATCACGTGGATTACAATTTGCTACAGCTCTGTCCATTAGTCGTTCGATTTGCTTAAAACAAATATCATTGACTGAAACTTCTCTTTGAATTTTCCAAGAGTAATATGGAAAGAACCTTCTGCAATTAGTTAAAACTATCAAGTGTTACATTACTTGGTGGCGTTTGTGCTACTAAGCAATAAGTTACACTGATGAGGCATTGCTAGAAACAATAAAATAAAGGTTCGTGTTTGTACTTACTCGTTGGTTAAAGGTCGTTCAACAGTACCAGGTACGGCAGTCTGTAAAAAGGTACTTTGTTAGTACCAATCTCATTCAAATCAGATCGAAACTCATCACTCGTCCCTTGCTACGTTGCTTGATCTGACAACTGCTCCGTAACGGCCGTGTCAGACGGTCTTGACTCACAGCCAATCAGCGACGAGGCTAGAAAGTCCTCTGCAAAAAAATGATTGCCGGTTCCACCCTTGGACGAACCCTGCTGCGACAAGCAAGATATGATTGACAGCTATCATGTACAAGTTGGTCGATGGAACAATTAATCTAGAGTTATCTGCCCTTAGCAGGTCAGAACCATTGTCGTCAAATGCAAACACTAAACTAAGCTGGCAATCTTTAACACTTGAAAACGCCTTCACTGACTGAATTGTTCTCATTGGCTGATTTTGTTCAAAAGGTTTGGGGCGAAAATTTCTGCCTCTATTGGGAACCTGCCGGATACTAGGGATCCTGTTTTGTTGGTAGAGAGTTCCGATCAGCAATTTATGACTTAATGTACCTCGGTGGGGAGAGAATGAAGGTTATTAGAGATGACACAATAAAGTAGAATGCAGCACGGCCCGAAACTAGCGAAAGTACTTCCTTGTGTAATCTACTCTCTGTATATTTCACAATGTGCAGGAACTACAATGTTTTGACAGACAAGAGTTAAAGTATGATTTCCTGATAGGGAAATAGACACTAATGCCACGCCACGCTCTTATTTGTCAGCTATACAACCGGAAGAAGTTTATTCAGTATTAAAGGCCTTATGGCCGAGAGTATAATCATTTAGACAATACTTCGTGGATGGACAGGATAACATAGTGTTAATACGAAATTTTAATTTACACAGGCAGGTTGCGTTTGAGAATATTGCAACATATTTCAATACATGTTCGTTTGTTGTTTTTAAAAGTTGTTCCAATTTTAATTTGGATGGGAAAGTGAAATAATATATGGGTATATGTAACTGTCTATGTACAGAATAGAAGGACACACACTTGAAAAATTTAATTTATCTTGTTTAACATTTCAATCACATTTGTCTAATAAGAGTTTATTCGTATGTATATCAATATTATATGTTTGTTGTTGAATGTGAAACTTATGACTTACGAATTTGCATAATTGATAAGGGCATGGATGGGAAAGTGAAATAATATCTGGGTATATGCAACTGTCTATGTATAAAGAATAGAAAGGACACACATGTGAACAATTAATTCATCTTGTCAATGACAATCACATTTGTCTAATAAGAGTTTATTCGTATATATTATATGTTTATTGTTCAACTTACGACTCAGACAGCGAATTTGCATCATTGATAGGGCCCTTTATATGTTTGTACGTGTCCTATTCCAGCAATCTGATTCAAACCAGAATTATCACCTGTTCCTCGCTGCAAGAAATGACTGGGATTTTTTAGTGTGTTTCTTGCAGTTTAGCAAGATGGAGTTAGATCTCCGGAAGCAGCCCACGAGATTTGATTGCTGTCAAAATTCAACAATTTCACCCTGCATAACCACTAGTTTTGACAAAATTTGTATTTCAAATACAAAATTCAAAATATAAAATTTTGTGGGAATTTCTCAATGCGATAAATCTGAGACGGTAGTTCAGCTTGAGAGTCAGATGGGGAAGCCTTGTCATTTGATAAAGAAATTCAAATGTATTGTGATGAAAGTTTTTTTCCGCCAGGGGAAACTGCCGGAACCCACGGATTTCGGCGTAATAGAACAGAGACTAAATCAATATGACTTGATCTGCCTCTGTGGGGAGAGAATGTTTCAAGATCTGAGTCAATTTGAGGAGTGCCTGCCACCTCATCCTCATGTAGAACACAAGGTTCAATAGTGTCCACATTTGGTGGTTGTACTTGATCATCAGGCTCGGCTATTTCTTACTAAACGTCCATCACTTCTCTCCTTCTTCTTCTTCTTCTTCTTTCACATTAATTTATGATCTTCCACAATGTAATATTGACCAGCCCAAGGTTGTGTAAGTTCTCAAGACTGACCAGTGACAGAAACAGGCTTGTACAAGAACACAGTGTCTTCAACGCGCAAATCAAGACAATGGACTTCTTACACATGGATTCTTTCAGAGTTTGATTAGCAACTTTTCGAGACACTTAAACAGCTTCCATTAAGGAAATCACATCCGAAGCTGCAGTTTTGGGCACTTCAAGGTTTGAAAGATCAATCTCAATGAATGATTTTCGGTGGCGACCATGGACTAAAAAAGGGCCGTTTTCAGTACTGTCTAAACATGGAGTTATGTTGTAGGCAAACTGTCATTTATAACACTCAACCGTATGTGTTTGCGCGTTCAAGATGGTTGTATACATTGTCAAGTACAGTTCTTATGGCATCCTCCACGCCTCGGTTTGAGGGATAGGCGAACTGTAAGGGGTCAGCTGTCTCTATGATACCAACTAAGAGTTAGGGGAGCAGTAATCGTTCGAAACATTTCATGACTACGCTATTGAGGGCAACAGGTCGATAATCAGTTAATTGTGTACATTTGTTTTCTTTGGCACAGGTATAATTTCAGGTAACTTCCACAGTTTTGGGATAGTGTGAGTGTCAAGTGACAGCTCTTTAACACTTTACCTTGAATCCCGTAAGGTCCGCAAGATTTCCGCATATTAATCCTTCTGAACGAATTTATGACAGCGTCCGCACTGATACGAATGTTGTATGTACCATTGGGTGTTACCCTCTCCTTTTCCTTCTGTATCTTGTCAGAAAAATCAAAACGGGTGTAAAAGGTGTTGAGTTGATTTGCGTTATAAGCCTGAGGATCCTGTACACGTAGTAGACTCTTTGTCTTCCGAGCACTCACCATGGATGCAACACCTTGCCATACTCGTCTCATGTTGTTGCTGTGAAATTCACTTTCAATCTTTACCTTGTAATTTATCTTACATTTCCGTACATGAATGTCTATATCTCTCATATTTGAGCTTCTGGACATCACGTTGCTGGTACACTATTTCCCTCATATTCAGATGCGTCTGATATCGCAAGTTTATGCATCTGTCAATCTAAAGAAGATTGGGTTTTGAGCACTATTGGCGGTAATGACTTGTCAAAAGCGAGAAGTATTATTATTTTTTTATAGTAATAATATTATTATTATTACTAAGTATTTGATAAATAAATTGCATGTTTCTCTATTTAATTCACAAAGGCTATTTGCTTACAATTTTTGCCTAACTGTTGACTACCCAATATTAAAAAGGTAAATTTGTAAACACAAAATGAGTATACAAACTAACATGAAAAGCCTTGGAAAAGGCAAGTTTAGGGGCACTAAACGTATGTAGATTTAGGAAAGCAGGGACAGTTGGTGAAGCGTCCGCACCCGGAAGGTCGGGGTTCGATCCCAACCAAAAGGCATTTTACAGTGAGAGCTTGAGACTTTGCAATAAAAGAAGTAAAATATCAATGCTTGAATGGCGCTGCACCGAAATTACAATGAAACGTAAACTAATAACTAGGACAATGTTAAATTATAAAACAACATACACTGTTCTGGAAACATCAGTAAGGAAACATTTTGTTTAGTTAAAATTGACAAAACCTTTTATCGAGATATTATTTTAAAGATGCTGTATCATACTTGCAATATTTTTAAAAGTATTTTTAATGGATTCGTTGTATTTTTAGAAAAATGTAGCGACCAACCTAGGGAAAATCGGACCAAAATTCATTAAATATGAGATAATTTACCAAAATTACGGAAACGGCAGCCAACATAAAGGCGAATCAAGTGTGGCCATCTAACAACTTCCGGTCTCTAAATATACGCTTGAAAACCGTCTTGTCGCGCACGAATAGATTATCTTTTCTTTTTCTCCGAATAAGGTATTCATTGCTGCCAAAGTTGATACCCATCGAACACAAATATGCTAGTTGTGACACGGTGTAAATCCTACACTCGTAATGATTACGTCACTGAAAGCGGGTTTGTTAAATGCTATGCCCTTTCTACAAGGGGTACTGTGCTTTGCGCGTCGAAATAAGTATGTTATTGTTGATTAAACAATCTAAATATGATATCAAAATTTCGACAAAAGATTTTTCTACAAAGTGATGTATTTATTTTCTCAATAGCTAAATTTCAGCCTGAACCGCATGCAAGCATGAAACAGCATCTTTAATGTTATGATTGTCCTATTACATGGTATTTTTTTTTCTATTAAAAATTCATTTACATTGTACTATTGGTCTCCGGGCCATGTACAGCTGCGTATCTACTTGTTCACTTACCTTCGTATTCTAGTGAAAATATCATGTAATTTGTAACGTCTTTGAGACATCATATCATTGTGAAAACGAAACCGATAATGATGAAATTTCACTGCATAAGTTAAGATTCAGTTTCCATTGACATATTCGTATGTCATACATAACAGATAGCTGTAACAAATTTGGCAGGTCATTGAAGTGACCGGGGGTCAAAATTTCGAAAACACTGATTTCCATTTTGCTCTACAAAATCCTTCATAAGTGATCAACAGCTTTTGATCTTATTCTTATGTGTTCCTTTTCGCTAAGGCAACGTAACTGTGCTGATTTTTTTCCTTCAAAGATTACATGGATCTTTTTAATCGAAATTTAAGAAAATCCGAATTTCACAAATATGACCCCATCTGTCTATTCAACAATGCCAAATATCGACATTCAGCACCAGTGACAAGACGATCCCGAAATATGGTTTGGGAATGGTTATTTTACACATTGACAATTGATGATCTTCTGTAAGTGGTCATGGAGGTATTTTATGAACGTCAAAACGAAATCCAAATTACAAGATATTTGCACTAAAATCACAAGCAGGTGAACAAACGTTTGGTATGCAGCTGTATAACAATAAATCTGTCTATCTCATTATAGAATAAAAAGAAAATGTGTAAGAATCCCTTAAATTACCAACAAGCATTGACATATGTAACAGATAGATACAATTGGAATGTATATTTGTACTATTGGTGGTAAGCAATAATGATAGCAAAATGTGAGACTGCTTTCCTTACAGGTATTTGGGATCAGCTGGTATTTGAATGGAATCGAACGTGAGCTACACCGATGTCATCTTATAAATTCAAGTATGCAAGGCTGTATCACAGAATCTTCAGTTTTCAGGAATATAAAGCAAAATATATCTTCATAACTGGGAATAATTTATATCAGAGAATCAGGCATCTCGCTTTCTTCTTCTTTCTTTTAAGGAGGGCTGCTCTTGTTGCTGCCTCGAACACGCCCTGGACTCCGTCCGCAGTTCTTGCAGAACACTCCAGGAAGGCCTTGGCTCCGATCTCCTCGGCCATCTGGCGACCTTCTTCCTCTGTGACTGGTCTCTTCTTGTTTAGCATCATCTTTGCCTTGACCGTCTCGTCGTTCCGTATGTCCTTCTTGTTGCCCACCAGAATGACCGGCACGTTTGGGCAGAAGTGGTTCACTTCCAGGGTCCATCTCTCTGGAATGTTCTCCAGACTGACACGATCGTCCACAGAGTAACACATGATGACCACATCCGTGTCTGCGTAGGTGAGGGGGCGGTGTCGGTTATAGCCTTCCTCCCCTGTTGTGTCTTGCAGTGCCAGTTCAACCTGATAGAAGATTGAAACAAACTGCATCACCTTGGAACTTTTAACGTTCTTTCACTTCTAAAAGTATAAGATAAGATTAATATTTTGTATCCCGAAACAAATGCTGTACACAGGTGTTCACCCTGGAGTATCAAAGGATTTTACAAGAGGAATTGTATCAACATATATCAGTAAAATTCAAAATATTCTGTTTATGATGGTTATCTGGATAAGAAACTTAATTTTAGTTAATTATAATGTTACATCAATTAACAAAGCCTCCTTTGGTGCGGCAAAGTTTAGGTACGAGATTGATGAACAACTTACCGAGATTCCGTTTACTTCAATGTCTGCCATGTAAGTATCGAAGATGGTTGACGTTTGCTCCTCAGGGAACTGGTTCTTGCTGAAGACGGACAACAAACACGTTTTACCACAATCCCCGTCTCCAACTATAACCAGCTTCTTCCTCAGTGTTGCTGAAGCCATCTTGAATTATCTGAAATCGAAGAATGATAGATCGTTATCGCCAGTACCATTATCTATGGGAATGCAATGAACACATAATTGAGACAATATACACATAAATTAAACTTTTAATCAACACTTTATGTCCGGTTTTAAGAACGCATGCCATAATGTCTGGAGACAAACCTCCTTCAAACCAAAAAAATTCTGATTTATAAAAATGCTTGTATCATCCTGGACAAGTGACACTTCATCTGAAAACTTTGGTTTAAGGAAATCTATTGTTGACTCTCTTGATGCTGATGTTGCTGGTGTAGCAGTAACGCATTTAATAGGTGATAATAACCTTGACGTGGATGGTTATACCTGGTTTGGACAAAATAGAACAGCCTTACACCGTAATGCAAAACAGGGTTCTGGAGGCGTTGTTTTTTTAATTTCAGATAATATTTTAAAACTTTGAACGTCAAAATCCTCGATAATCGTACGAGGGTATTCTGTGGTTGACTTTTAAAAATAAGCTTGTTTCAACACATGTCTACACTGTATGTGTTTGTTACCTTCCGCCTGAACATTCATCACCTCATGTTGACGCATCAGACCTTTTTTTGATAAACTTTTAATGCAGATATACCAATATCGCAATGACAATATCATTATCAATATGAGGCGACTTTAATAGTCGGTGTGGTAATCTTATGCACTACATTGAGAGTGTTGATGATCTACCAAAGAGGCATTTTATCGATGATGTTATTGGTAGTCATGGTCGTCTTTTCATTGACTTTCATATTAATGCTAATTTATGTATTGTAAATGGTCGATGTGATCCGGGTGACACAGACTTCACATATGTTTCTATCTGTTGTAGATTATTGTTTATGTTAGTATGAAAACCTAGATAGTGTGCTTCAGTTTCAAGTGATTCGTCCTAATGACCTGATTGATAAATCGAACTTGGCTGGAACAGTAGACCCTATAGCAGTAGCAAAACTAGGCCACTCTGTTTTAACCTGGTTTGTTGAACTTGTGTTTAATGACGTCACAGCGAGATATGATGGTAACCAACCTGACGTAGTCATAAAAGTTGACAGTTAAGAAATACCAACTAGTTTTATGTTGGGTGAGGAGTGTTGTAGCCGTATCTAAACCATCATACAGACTATGGCAGCCGAACAAGTGGATCAGGTAACGGTAAATTCCGCTTTTGATAATTTTGTAAAAACTGTTAAGACAGAAATGTAAATGTATGATTAACTTCCAACGAGGCGTGTTGTGGTGAGCTCGTATCGTAGTAATAAACGCAGAAAGGTAACATGGTGGAGTGATGACCTTACGGAATATGGAATAACATGTGCGCTGCTGAGCGTGAGTGGTGTAAGTGTAAAGGGTATCGGAGGAAGAAATTCAAGAATGTCCATATTAGGAAACGTCAGTTATTTGATCAGGCTGTGAAGAGAGCAAAGCGTCAACACGTGAGAGAGAGAGACCCTTGCTAGGCTGGAGGAGATGTGTGACAATGGTAGCCGCGACTTCTGGAAAAAATAGGTAACATCGGTATTGCGAATGAGAGGAAGAAGAGAATCCCCATGGAGGTGAAGCGAGAGGACGGAACAGTTTCCTATGATACATGAGATGTTTTAAAGACATGGAAGACGGCCTACTCCGGACTTCTGAACAGAAATGTTAACAGCGAAAGAAACATTGAAGCTGATGACGTCATCAGCAAGGTTGACGTCACGGATTCTACAGGTCTTAACTCTGATCTCACTCTGGAAGAGATACAGTATGCCCTAATTCAAGCAAAACAAGGAAAGGCTACAGGATGTGACGACATCCCAGTAGAGATTATAAAGAATGACACATGTCTTCACTTCCTTCACAAATTTTTTAACCTCTGTTTCAAGTTGGGTAAGACGCCGATTGAGTGGAATAAAGGAATAATTAACCGCATCCCGAAATCATCATCAGACGACCCAAGGGATCCAATGTCTTACAGGGGGATAACGCTCACTTCTTCATCCTACAAACTGTACTGCAGCATACTCAACATGCTAACTAACCAAGTGGAATGCTCCGGATTTCTTGCTGATGACTAAAACAGGTTCAGGAAAAAGAGATCCACAACTGAACTTAAGAAATAAAGTTCGCTCTACCAATGTGTTTTGTAATATAGTATAGTTTTCAAGTACCTTCATGTGTGGAGAGATAGAGCTGGGCGTCTCGAACTCCTACACCTACCTTGGCCTACTTCTAATTAACAGAGTTCCTAGACTACGACAGAATGGGCCGTGCCGCAGCTAACTCCGCAAGTCGTGCACTCGGACTTCTTATCTCCAAGTATAAGCTCCTGGGAGGAATGGAATTTAAGACCTTCACTAGACTATACGACAGCATGGTATGGTCTACTGTGTCATGTGGAGCAGCAATATGGGGGTCTTATGCTATTCCTGCAGTCAATGCCATACAGAATCGGGCGATGAGATTTTCAAAGTACGCTTCTAACGCAGCAGTAGCAGGGGATATGGGCTGTACTCAACCATGTGTACGTCAATGGGATTCTGTAATCAAGTTCTATAACAGCCTACGACACATTCCACAAGACCGACTTGTATCCAGAGTATTCAGATGGGAGAATCAGAAAGCAGGAGAGAAGAAGAACAACTGGAATAAAAGAATACACACTTAGCTGACAAGTCTCCATCTCCCGCTTTTCCTACCACCGGACAACACCTTTCATGACTCATTCATTTCTGAGGAGATAAATGCGAGAATCAAGGACAGTTTTTTTAGAAAGTTGGACAGAGAACTTAATCCAGTGAGGGCGGAAAAAAACTTCGATTTTATAGAACTTTTAAATCAACTTTCAACACGAAACCTTGTTAACAGATAACTTAACCCGAAATGACAAAAAGGCCTTTGGAAAGTTTCGTTGTGGCGTTGCACCCTTGCGAATTGAAACCGGAAGATACACCAACACACCTATTGATGAGAGCATATGTTTTACCTGTACAGACTCAGTTGAGGATGAATGTCACGTTTAATTACACTGCCCTTTATATAATGCTTTACATTTAGAACTTTTACTCATTGTAATTTTGTGTGCAATAACTTCAATAATTTTACAGATTTACAGAAATTGTTTTTTATTATGTCAAATCCCGAAATTGTACATTTTAGTGCCATAACGTGCAAATTTACCCTTAAAAAGCGAAATAATTTATTGTTTAATACATGATCTTTTGATCGTTGTGGAATATACACCTTTTACCATTTAATGTTTTAGCTTTTTCTAACATATTCGTGTGATGTACTGTATATTGTTCGTGTAATTTTGTGCTTTAAAATGATTGTCTGTCATAACCTTTATTGGGTGGCTCACTTTCGTGTACTTTTAAAATATATATACATATTGTGTATTTTATATGTGAGGTGAGACTCAAATATCATCTAAGAAATACTCAATACTTGAACTTTATGAAACGGTGAGTCGATTTTGTTGTCGGATTGGCTTTGGTGGATGCGACTGTACCAATATGCGGAATGTGATATGCAAAAAAGTTTAATCCCAAATATAACATTGTTGCATTTTCAATACGAATCAAAATCTTATATATCATAAATAGATCAACCACTGGTAAAAATGATGTTGTATAAATACGGAGATTGATCATAATTTACTATAGATTATCCACTGTGGCGTCCAACTTTTCATAATAGAAAAATATCATAAAAAAAACATATTATCGTCCACACTTTTTGCTTCCTTTCAATCCACCATGGTAAAATTATCAACCGTCTAATGGCCTTTTCGAATATTATTTTCGTCTTTATTTTGCAGTAAGCTCACAAAATTGTAACATTTTGTAAGTATTCGATTGTAGAAAATATTCGGTTTGTTCACTGAAAATATAAACGATTTGTTATTTGTCACCGTCGGAAAAACATATACGGTGTATGTTATTTAAGATTCAGCAAACAACAGACCATAAGATTTTCACTTCAAACAGACAAGTCTAGCCACAACGGCGCCAATTGAACAAGGCAGTCTTATCAAGATGAAGCCTTGTTGCGTCATTTTATAGGGTTTTGTAAATAGAGTGCAGGGGCGTAGGAACAGGGGGAGCTTAGGGGGGCTTTTTTTATGACCTTTTTTTTTGGATGGCAACTTTCCCTATCAGGAGCCATGAACGAGGCCATTGCGAATTTTCACAATTATTTACACATAATTAATGATGAAAATCTATGCATATATATTTTTTTTAATATCTATTTTCCCTAAGCTCACTGAATACTAAACTAAAAAACAATTTAAGAATGGTGTGCAAATAAATACTCGGTCAGGAATTGTCAGTATATCTTGTCTATTCAACATCATTTGAATAAACACTATACGTTGCTGTGGCAAATACGGTTTTGGTACTGTATCATGTATTGTAGCGCTACTTTCTAATGAACTGAGTCAATCTGTTTGGAAAGTTCAAGTAAATGATGTTAAATTCAGGTGCAGACACTGCACAAGTTCATATTCTGTTCATTAAAGCCAGTGTATAAGAATGTATGAGGATATAATGAAAATAAAGTTTAATGTACGGTTCACATATCAATGTTCAATGCAACTGTCATAATTGTCCCACACACTGTATGTGGATGGTATGTAATAAACAGAACCATGTCCTAAGTTAAGTAATAAAAATATCAAAACGATTTTGGTTGTACAATTTACATTGAAGCCCCCCACTTTCAAAATCGTTCCTACGACCCTGAGAGATTATCACCCGAGGAAGTGTGTCATATTACTTTTACGAAACGAGTGTGAATTTTTTTATTACCCGAGCGAGAGCGAGGGTTATACATAAATTTGCACGAGTTTCGTAAAAGTCATTTTACACACTTCCGAGGGTAATACTTTCTTTATTACCGATTCTACCATAAATGTGCAAAATACTCGTTTCTGATTGGCTGCTTTGAAAAATCAGAGGGCGTATAATTTGGTTATACGGTGCTCTGTTTACTTCGTCTAATGCGCAAGAATTCATTTGTTGCCTAGCAACAAGTAGTTCTGAAATATTGCTGTTGTGTCGAACATTTTCATAAAATATGCAATTATTGCATTGTTTGTACATTATTTGCTGCGAATATAGAATTTATTTAAACTTTTCACAGGCTTTATGCTTGCAGTCTGTCAAAAACGGTAAGATACACGACACTGACAACAATTCACATTTCCCGTTCGCACGGTCCATCATTCCGTGGCGTTAGACCTAAACGAGCTCGACAGGTTTAACCGGCCAGAATTTCATATGAATATGAATCGAAATGCGGCATACACTTACCTTAAATTTATTTACAACACCAATGCAATCATACCGACGTCAAGTTTGTGAATATATGCAGAACTTAACATAACGCTAACAACCGTCACGAAATAATAAAACGTCTACTGAATAGAGTGAGCTCCCTTTGCTACATTCGGATATTTGTCGGTAATCCCCGAGGCCTTCTATTTGTAACGTCATTCGAGATAACCAAATCCGTCAACACTGTGTGAATGTCGCTCCGTGGAAATCGTGCACGGGCATCATGACACAGCACACCCGAGTCAATGCGAAAGAATATAGTTCAATTTTAAATCGCTATTATGGTAGAATGGAGATAAACATACTGTGTTTGGAAATCAGGGGCATATAACGGAATTATTATAGCTTTAAATTATCCATTTAAAGCCTCACGCTGCGCGTTCGACTTTAAATTAAATTTAGAGCTATAATAATTCCGTTTTATTACCTACGAGGGCAGTCATACCGAGGTTCATATTTTTCATATGTTGCCCTAGGGCAAAATATCACTTTTGCATTGTGACGTCACGTAATAAACAATGCTTTGACGTCACGGTTCACCTATGACGTCACAATCTAAACGGGCCAGCGGCGGCTAGTCCGCCTATGCTCGGAAGTAGTTTTGAGTATTTTCTTACATTTTGGGACTACGGTAATAAACAGAATATCATATTCGTGCCCATGACATACTATGTTTACGACACTCGTGTCTAAATATCAGTATATCCCTCGCTCTCGCTCGGGAAATACTAATATTTAGCCACTCGTGTCGTAAACATAGTATGTCATGGACACTCATATAATATCCTCTATATATGCCCCTGATTTCCAAACACAGTATGTTTATCTCCTAATTCTATTCCATTTTACCATCTTAGAATTATGCAAAAAAACGAGCCGCTTCCCTTGCGACGGCCGGCTACAGTGACGTCACGAACAATGGTGTTATGACGTCACAGGCGAAATAATACGGGAACTCGCGCTACAACAATCGTTGCTAGGCAAAAGTGATATGTGCACTAGTGCTCATATTGAAAATATGTCATTACTTATTTTCAACCATATAGGTAATAATATACAATGCGACATGCTTATACAATAATGATTAGCTTGAATAACCTATTATTGGGCCGTCAGATATATAAGCTTTCGGAATATACAATTTTTGTGTGTATTTTGTGACTATTTGTATGTTCAATGAACGATGATAAAGGTGTCATTACACGTTGAAAAATTATCATTTGGGGAAACTACTCTCCTCCTGCTACGTCATAGAAGGTAGACACGCTCGGGACACGCTGAAGTGATCGCAGATCTGTTCGCCGAGGCTAATTAGGCAGTGTATCTTAAAAGCCGTATCTAGACAAGTTAGCGTCCGATTTCAAAACATCAAATTTGAATCTAATTCAAATTGCAAGCGCCTTTTTATGAATCCAGAAAGTTACCATAGACCATTTCAGTCCCCCTTTAAAACGGAATTGCAATTAGACATAAACTCGACTTTGTATTTCTTAAATTGGACCTTAACCTGCCTAAAAACTACTTCGAAAAAAGTGCCTTATTAGACCCGGCGGACAGAATTTGTGGTCACTGAAGCGTGTCTGCCAATAATGCACTTCTATGACGCGTCCGAAGCCCAGGGGTTTCACCTAATGATCATTTCCAACTTATCTTAGCCCATTTTTAACTGTCGATTTAACATACAATATTTCACTATAATAACTCAAATTTTCAATAATCTGATGGCTTATATATCTAGCTTGTTAGCACCTGTTATGCCTATTCCATGGTTATTGATTTAACATGTAGTATTGTGTATTTTAAAAATCCTATTAATGACGTAACAAGACTTCTTGTCGGAGGGCATTTACAATTCGGCGCCGCTATGGTTAGTCGGGTATCGTTTGGTGAAAATCTGAATATCTGATTTTTACCGAATCTTGCACAATATACTTGGATTATGATTTCTCACGGTGGCAATTAACAGAAACGAACCTAGTGTGTCCAATAAGCCTTTTAGGATGGATGTTGTTTTTTAAATTTTGTAAATGTTTCAAATGTTTATAACAACATGTGACAGGAAGATACAATATTATGCTTCTTCTCTTCTTCAGAACCCTAATGTTTTCACTGAACACATCACAAGTTGTTTAATCTACATCCGAATAGTTACACAAAGGCGGCAGTTTTCACCGTGGATATTTTAACGTGGTTAAATGGTAATAATGGTTATATGTTCTCATCAAACATACATTTTATTGACGAGTGGAAGTCTTAATGATATCGTATACTATTTGATTGTATTGAAACGTTTTGCTTTAAATACATGCCGCATATATATAGGTATAGTCCTATTCACATAAACGGATCAGACAAATGCCGTCAAATTAAGTCCAAGTAGCCTACATAGTTATTTGTTATTTAAACGACGATGCCCATACTATTTCATTCTCTCCCCACAGACTCAGAGGCAGCTCAGTCATAACCTTTTACGCCAAGATCCTGGGGATCCGGCAGATTGCCCTAGCGGCAAAAAGTTGTAACTTGAGATATCTCTCTTATTAATATTTGCAGCCAATGAAAACACCTTTTTGATATCCACAACATAAGGAATTCTTAACGGTCGTAGAGTGACATGGAGAGTATCATGCCTTTATGTTTATTTTTCATTAACAGTGTGAGAGGGAAAATATTTGAAGATCAGATATGGATAGGGTTTTTCATTAGAGAGATACTGTTTTATATTTGTGTAAATTATTAATTGTTTTATGATAAATTTTATTTTACTAATTTACAAAATAAAAACTAATGAGAAGGTAAAAAGCGATGTTTTGTAGAAGGAAGAATTATCTCTCCTGGATGTTAAATTTCAACGAAAGCTTTGCCGAACGACACGGAAATAACCGACGTTTTGCGAATGACCACTTTTAAAACGGCGTCGTTGATTGCACAACTAACTTCGATTGCCTCCAATCAGATTTCTACCTTTCTATCCCATGTATTAGCCGTAATAGAACAGAGGCTAACTTGGGTATGACTGAGAATGATACTATTTGGACCTTTATATGAGTTATACACATATATCGTATTGCAGTTTTGACTCGAGAACGTTTTGAAGAGACCCAGGTAGCTCTACGCCGACACACACTAGCTGCGTGGGTTGGGCCAGTCGGGCTCCAGTGAGTTTTCAAAGTTTTGAAACAGACCCCTTTTGTGTTTCTATTTGACATGTGAACAACACTTTTGATAAGTGCTCATTTTCAGCAAGGAGTTTGGCGTCGGCAAATTTCATCATTTTGGTAATGCACTTGATTCCTCTATTCAAATTCCATACCATCATTTTATGTGAGAAGAACTTTGGATACAGTATAATCATTCCGTAAACATTTGCTGAATTAAACTAACGTATTTTATGTAAATAAACTTTAAAGACATAAATTAAAGTGATCTCACCTCGTTTTATCCTGTGCTAACGGTGAACATAAGTCTTTCTATGTGTCAGCCTGGGCTGTGGACAGTTCAAATTCACCTTCACTATGTATATAATCTGATCTATTACAGCTTATATAGATATACAAAAATATATTGTCATGAAGTATAAAGACACGTAAACTCGATTCAATAAAGGTTCGTGTATGTACACAGTTTACTCGTTGCTTAAAGGTTGTTCAACAGTACAAGGTGGTTATGTCATATTCTGTTTGGATGTAAGATCTCTTATTACTCTGGGAGTATACCTTTATCTACTACCTTGGCATTTGAACAAGGACTGCCCGGGAGTTCACCCTTGTCCTGTCTTCTCTCGAGCCTTCGAAAACTGACTAAAAACTTAAAACTCTTGGTTTTTACCTCTTGGCCATTAATCAATTAACCATGTTCTGGAAAAGCAGAACCCCTACCCAATCCAATTTTGTTTATATCCACCTTGGACCCGTCTTAACCCTTGACCCCTTTCTATCGTTTGACCAACTTATAATGTCCTAGTCTCAGAATGTAACAGTCTCACCCTCTCCTGTGTCGTGATATAAACTGATTTATTTGTTTGAACCCTTTCCCTCCGATTTGTTCAAATCCCTCTGCTGCTTGATAATATTCTTTTTAAAAATATAATGTCCTAAGGCTTAAAACATTTCCCGTTCCTTTGTTGTGTTATGGTATCTGACTCGTTTTTTACTACAAAATCGACCAGGTTTCCACTCCAATCCATCAACGGTCACGGTCACAGCAAGGTCGCGGTTTAAGCATGATTTGGAGGAGATGCTTAAAACTATTAACACTTTTAATCAGACACCGAGTCTAATGTGCAAGATGGAAAGAAAACAGACTAGGGTTGATGTTAGATATGGCCGGCGATAGTTTTATTCCAAAGACTATAAAAACACAAAAAAACCTGAAACAACAATAATAATTTGGGTTTGATTAGCTTTTATTGACAATGCGCCAAAACATATAAGGCAAACTTACCGAGGTTCAAGTCATCTTCAATTTATTTGTTTCAAAATGTGTCTTTTCTATCGGTATTGAAATCTATTTTTTATAATAAATATTTTAATATGGGACCTTTTTGCAGATTTACTTTTTCTGACAGGGAAAGATGAACAATAGGACTGACCTTTAAAATTATCCAAAGAACTAAAACAAAACCACATAGATTCAATAAGTATGAAACCACGAATGCAAAGATAAAGACTCTATATCTCCCTTAAAGAGCCACTCCGAGAGTTGTTTGTGTTCACATATGCCAAGCTTAATGGTGTCATTTGATGACTTGATGATTTGATGACTGCTGTTGGAAATGTATTGTAACTTAAGAGTTGATGTTGATAGGTGATATGATTAGTCTTCATGTCAATTGGATGTGTGAATTTGGCTCCTGCATATATTATATACGACTGTTTTGAGATTTTCATTGAGAAAACTATGTATCACACAATTGCAATTTCAGGGATATAATTTTGAGATATATTGAATTTGTATCATGAAAGATGCCATTTATGTTCGTACTCAAGCAAAAACAATTGTGATGAAAATCATGGAGTGGCTCATTAAAACGTATACTCAAACCTTCTAACGTTGGTGTCTGTGTCTCTGAGTAATGAAGAAAATTCTGGTAGTTGTGTAGCCATCTGACCTTATATGTACAATTTAAAAGGTGACAAGAGACATATTAATACTTTTATGAAAAGATATACATTGTTGGAAATTTTGACTTATTCTTCAAATAATGTGATGGCAATGTGTGAACGGAAATAAACACTGAGGCAGGTGAAGACTCCATTTCAAACAAGAAAGGCATTTAAAAAGGCATGCTTGGTGCCACATAGGCAGATGCAGGAGATTGTGATTTGTCGAACAATTCGGGTGATAAGTGAAATATACAACACTGGATAACAGCACTAATATTAACACAAGTATTTCTCAAAGTTAACTTCACAAAATTAATTTCTATCAACACGAATTGCTGAAAGTTATGAATATTTTTTACATTCATCAACGATTGTTGGTATATTTCATATCAAAATACACGAGGGTGACAATCTATTTATCATCCAAATTCACTCTTTTTGACATTTCAGAGAAAAAATTTAAATCTCTGAACACAACAACACTAGATTTTCAAGACAGTGATGTCATTGCATAGTGAGGTCACTATGTTTATGATGTTGTGGCATTGTGATGTAGTTACTTGAAGTAAAAGCACTGTGTTGCCATGTAGCGTTGACAATGACAGGAAATTGAGCAAAACGTACTGCCAAAACGATATCTCCTTGTCACGCTGGTTAATTATTAACAGTAGTATAACAGATAATAAAGACAATACTTTCCGATGATCTGACGGGATTTCAACCCAGGTCCGCTGGGCTAACGTTTGGAACAAGCGATGTAGGTCATATTCTAAATATAGCATGAGTCAATTTCAGTACTCTGATAATAAATACATGTTTTCAATGTAAACATTTAGTGACATCGTTAAGTATGACTTGTCACGTGGTCGTAAGTGATCTACCTATTAGTTAACATAAGTCTTATTTCGATGTCACCATCGTACTTACACAAACATTACTTTTAATTCGCCAGGCGAGCCCAGCGTGAAATTAAATCGCGTGGGTTATAAAAAAGTGGATTCTGCGATTATTGAATGCGAAATAATCATTGCTTTATCTGGAACAAATGCAGACTCTTTTTCAAATGAAGATGTTTTTGATTGAGTCTGTTAACATTTATCAGCATCTTTAATAGAAAACATTGTTTCTCTTTTAATATAACATTTAAGCGAAATCATATTCCACAGTTAAATGTGCCAAATATTTTGTATTACCCACATGGTGACGTAATGCATTTTTTGCTACAGCTCTGTTCATTGGTCTTTTGATTTGGATACAACACATGTGATTGGCGCGGCTTCCCTTTGAAAATGTCAACAGTAATATAGAGAGAATTCAGAAAAGTTTTAGAAAAATCAAATCATAATGCTTGATGCCCTTTGGGGCACCAAGCAATAAAGACCTGTTGGCGCAATAAACAACATGAAAGACTGGATTATAAATCAATTAAGTGAAAGTGCAGATCGAGTGACGAAAAATCTGCGGTCGGCCTTTACAGTAGAGACTGATCATCTTAGATTCTCTAGTTAATCAGCTCAGAGATAAAAATTGAAACATCTACGCTCAAATTTGTTTGAAAATTCGGATAAAGGCCGTGATTATTGTCAAAATGAAAAGCTGGAGTCAGACACAAGTTTTGAATGGGAAATGCACTACGGCGGATGAATAAAAGTGTTGTGTGGTAGTGTGTTACCTCCCTGTTAGAAAAAGGGAAAATGAGGATCGGAACACTATCATAAATCGAGTGAATCAAATGATTCGGGACGAGCTTAAACTAAAAGATGTCAAAACGGTGGCTGGAGTGGGAAATCTTGCAGTTATGATAAACCTTGAGTTGTCATGGTCACACTGGAAAATGAAGAACAAAAAGGTCAGTTGTTAAAACATGAGAAAGACATTAAATAGAGTAAAGACTTTCAAGAGTCTACTTTGATGAAACTCAGGATGAGCTCATACCCAGGGAAAACACACAGAGTATCCTTAAAGTGATGGGCACGTCCAGTGCTCTCCGGTTCCAAGGGAAACGCCAAGGGGTCTCACTAGAATAACCTCCAACTTGGCTTCTGGAACGTCGGTGGATGGTACGGATGCATCAGCAAATAATTTGTTAGGCACTCTATAATTTTCTACTCTGACTATGACGTATATGAGCTATATAAGACTTCTCTCCGTGACAAAATAAGCCTAACCCTAACGGAATATACTTGGTATTGGAAAAATCGCACTAACATCCATAAAGGAGCTTAGAGGGGTTCTGATGGATAATTCCTTTATAAAAGACATTGATGTTGATATATTTGAAATCGAGGATGAAGATATTATTCCTTTAAACTGATTTCTCGTATCAATGTTAATTTCACCCTAGTGCTCTTTGTGTGTTATGTATACCTGCTACCGTCCTAATGCCGCAGAACGATTCTATGAGACGCTTTTCTCCAAGTTGTCAAAATATAGGAAAAATATATATCAAAATATAGGCAGGTTGTGTATCTTTGGGGTTTGAATTCAAGAATTGGCTCTGAAAATTATTATATTGGAGAAGTTGAGAGATAGATAAGCTTTTGCCTATGTGGGTAGGTTGAGTGGGTATTTCTAATTTTGAGTGGGTATTCATACTTTTTGATACCCATCGCTTTTTCGAAATAAAGGTATTCAATTCAAATAACAAGTTTAATATGTTATAAAATATTAAACAACAATACGTGCAAACTGTATTCACCCCTTTAGTTTATTGTCATCAAAGTATCAACAAAAAAATGAAGCATGAGTTTACTGTGTTCATTAGGTCATTATGTCTGCTGGTCGTTGCTGTTAAGTCATAAGTGCACATTGGTCACGAAGAAGGGGTTAAATGTTGAATGTTATATTTTATAGCAAGGCCACCAATTATGTAAACATAATGTACAAATAGCTGACGGAAAAAATCTTTACTTTCGTTCTGATTGATCAAGAAACAGCAGAACATTCGAGATTTCAAACACGATAAAAATAAGGGGGTGTTTTATTCATTAAAATCCCCTTTGTAGTATTTGGTTGTTTGTGGTATTATTTAAATGACCTTGTTTTTAATTTTATTGTGTTTTCCATTTATATATAGTAAGGCAAGTAACGTGACAATAACGTTTCATGAACACCTGTGTTTATATAATGACTTTAAAATAACCAAGATGACGTTTTATATTAATGGCACTAACGCCAATGTTTCAGATCCAAATGTGCCCTCCTGGAGTATATAGCTTCCAAGTCATTCAACACCACAGATGCCACTCCTAGCAACAATCAACCCATGTGCAAGGAGCTACAACACGTCTACAGAAGATAACACCTTCCTGCAGAACAGAACAACATAAACAACCAAATGAGGAGATAGAAAAATGTCTTTCAAGTCAGAAAAACATGCATGCAGCCTATAGTGATATTTTATCTTTTATGTTTTTAGAATTGGACAGAATCGCTTCAGTTAATCAAAACAAAAACACTAACAGTAAATCTTCCGAATCTCGGTATAAGCTTTATTATAGCACACATCTCCAAACCCAAACCCAACGGGATAAAGAGTGTTCAGTAGAAAATCAATGGCCTTCTGTAAATCGCATTTTGCTAAAATATTCTTTAGTCAAGTTTATAAATCCAAGCAAAAATAATTTGATAATCTTTTGAGAAAATGTAAGCGTGAATATCAACACAGCGAACATCAACGACTGCTAGACAAGTACAACGATTTGATTCTCATGCCTTCTGGAAAACTATTGGTCAACTAGACATCACCAATCTGCTACATGTCTAGCCCTTGCCGCGGGTTAGTACCTCTGAAACCTAGACAGCTATGCCAGCAGGAAATATTCGAGTTCCTGGTAGGGTCACACAAGCTGGACAAGTCAAAGGGTAGAGGTCAGACAAACATGGACAACAACTCTCCTTGAGTATAATAGGTTGGAGTAGGGCTAACAACTCTACTCGTACTAAGAGTTACAGAAGCCAACCAAATTCTAATCCTCTTGGGAACAGAAGGGCACCGAGTTCCCACTACAAGACAAGCACTCAACGGATGGGAACCAGTAAGCCCTAGAATCATTACAGCCAAGTTTACCACAAAGAAGAAAATGTTCTAACGTTATGCCCTTACTCACGACGCTGAGGATGATAGCAAGGATGTTTTCTACCCGCAACTGCAGAAGGAATTGGACAAGAGCAAAGCAAAGGACATCACAATCCTCACTGGGGACCTCAGCGCCAAGATAGGAATGAGCAACACCGGATATGAGGAAGTCATGGGAACACATCGACTTTGAAACATGAGTGAACAAGGAAAACGCTTTGCCAACCTGTGCTGCCTGAACAAACTGATCATGATTATAGGAGGAAGTATTATCCCTCACAAGCAGATACAAAAAGCTACGTGGCAATCTCCTAATCACCTAACAGAGAATCAAATAGATCATATCTGCATCAGACAAAAGTTCAAAAGCGTGGATCTCACAAGAGTCACTGCACAAAGTGGAACTGAGAAAGAGGAAGACAGATGTACTTAGCATAAGCAAAACAAGAGCGGCCAAGACATAAGCACAGGGAGAGTACACTTAACAGACAAGGAAGTCAAGAGAGCTCACATCGACGCCCTGGCAACGCATGCAGAGGAGACAGCAAGACAAGGTAATCTGCAGAAGCTGTATATGGTCACCAAGAAGCTTGCCAACAAGTTTCAAAAGATAGAACAGTCAGTCAAAGACAAGAATGGAAATCCACCAGAAATACTTCCAGCTGAATAAGACCTGGTTCTTAACTGCAATAACCCAAGACAGAAATAAGAACTAGGTCACTGAGCTGACTTGATTGAATACTGGCTCTAACTTGGACAGTGTTTAATAATGAGCCTATAGGGATTCCTATATATTACATTTGTTACCTGTACCAGATTTTACTGATGAGGCCATACATCTTCTTGTTTGACTATATAACCCATTCAAGAAGGCTGTCTCACACTGATTAAATGAACGCGTCACGAGTTATTTTTAGACAAGGGGCAGTCCGTTACTAACTATAGCTCAGGTATTGCACCACAGTGACGTGTTGCTACAAATAGCTCGGCTCAGGCGACTGGTGATGTTGAACTCTCCTTTTCATCATCATCATCATCATCATAGAAAGATTTATATAGCACCAGTTCCAGTCCAAGTGTACTGCTCAGTAGCGCTCTATGATCAGCTCATGAATGAAAAGCTACACACTGTAGGTCTTCTGGAACAGGTATGTTTTCAGTTTGCATTTGAACACCTCCAGTGTGGATACTGTTCTTAACTCCAGAGGGAGTTGATTCCAGAGAGTGGGTCCTGCCACCTGGAAAGACCGATCGCCAAACTTGTTCCTGGACTTGAAGAGTGGGACGGCAAGTAGACTAAGATTTTCAGATCTGAGACTTCTTTTGGGTTGGTATTTACTGATCAGGTCAGACAGATATTTTGGAGCTAGGTCATTGAGACATTTGAAGACAGGTATGATGAGTTTGTATTTGATACGAGCCGATATGGGAAGCCAATGTTATTGCTGCAGAACAGGAGTAATATGTGAATGCTTGTGTGATCTTGAGATTAGCCTGGCAGCAAAATTTTGAACACGTTGGAGTTTCCCAATGAGGATTGAGGCAAACCGTACAGTAGACAATTGCAGTAGTCCATCCGAGATGTAATGTATGCATGGATCAATGAGCAGGTTGTTCTTTCATCAAGGTAGCGTCGGATTTGAGAGATGATCCGCAGGTGGTAGAAAGACTTGCAGCAAATTGACTTGATATGAGCATCAAAAGTCAGATCAGAGTCGAAGATGACACCAAGGTTTCTTGCCTCAGGACTTGGGACGATCACATGACCGTCAATGTGGAGGTCTGGTAGGAGAGAAAGATCAGCAACTCGCTTAGATGTGAGGATAAGGACCTCTGTCTTCTCACCATTCAGCTTCAGACAGTGTGATGTCATCCAATCTTTGATTGCCTGTATGCAGTTCTCAATTTGCACAAATGCTTCTGTAGCTGACATGTAGCACAGTGGCTTGAAGGACAGGTACAGCTGTGTGTCATCCGCATAAAGGTGGAAGGAGAGATTGTAGGATCTGGCTATGTCGCCCAAAGGAGAGGTGTAAATCGTAAACAACAGGGGGCCTAAGACGGATCCCTGCGGAACGCCATAAACAAGCTTCTTGGGGTCAGATGACTGGTCACCAATGGCAACACGTTGGTATCTTTCTGATAGGTATGATCGGATCCAGTGCAGAGCAGTCCCAGTCATTCCTACTTTTTTTTCTATTCATCAAATTATTTTGTGTTAGCGTTACCAGAAAATGAGAAGTGTTAATGATTGCTAATTCCCAGGGATTAGCTACCCAATCACTTAGATTCGGCAAGCCACCGCAACAAAATCAGGGATTGGGCAATTCCACGAATTTGGCACGAGATATATATCCAATTCATCTTTATCAAATGACCTTATTTAAGCAAATTCATAGTAATAGAAGTAGTGTCTACTCGTGTAGAGAGAGTTATACTGCCTTGCTGCTTTAGGTTCTAGTGTGTGGGACACATTCAACGAAAAGAGTGCATAGAATACTAAATGCTTGAACTTGTTAGCGTTACATCATTCAATGAGTCCACATTAACAAAGACCAAGGCCTGCATGCTTGAATTGCTTGTACCGAATCGTATCTTTGTACTGGGGTACATTGACAAGCAAGTCCTTTTATTCTGCTGTTGATATTGTAAAGCATGACGTTAATGATTTCAAACAAGCATTTATTGGCGGTAATCTGTACATGTATGACTCTGACACTGTCAATACATACACGTCCCATTAATAATATGTTCTAGAATTAAATGTGCTATGTCGCGTTTGCTGCATAGTTCTATTTACGAATCCACTCTGCCATATAAATCTCCCTGAGCAATTAACGATTAGGAAAATCTTACTCTTTATACAAGAGAGACAGCTGTTCTCTAAACTTGAGCTTACGATGTAACGGTTCAAATAGATTCAGGTGTAGGAAATCGGAGTTATGCAATATCTATAAATAAGTTGGCGGGTGATATTTATAAGTTATTCAACATAACGGGTAATTATCAATTAGCTATTGGGTGTTTGGTCTGTTTTTCACATGTTTTATTGCTAAAGTAAACATATCAATTAATGGGTGGCTTATTAACGTAAATTGCTATTTAAGTTGTTACTCTATTGATTACATTACCTCATTTATCTACTTATACTTACATTTGGCAGTAAAATTCCTTATGAATTTCCTCTGATGGTAGCGCTAGTGTATTTATTTATCGTGTATGTGTCCACCATGATTGTTGTAGGGTGGAACCGGAAGTTATTGCAGTAAAGTTGTTTATTGCCGCCAGCCAATCAGGGGTTAGCTATGGGGTATAAGAGGCCTGGTGCGCTATCGATCGATGCCGACTCAGCGACATCACCTTATGGTGAAAGAAAACGTTAAACTCCAACCCAACAACAACAACATCGATCGATGCCATTACTGACGCAGCAATCTGCTAGTTAGTCCACTGCTGCCTACGGGGCATATCTCTCTGGCGTTTTCGTTATACCACAGTAGTAGTACTACGGGGCATATCTCTCTGGCGTTTTCGTTATAACACAGTAGTAGTCGTAGGACAGAAGTTGAATTTAGTTAGACAGGTGGGGGAAACATTAGCTCATTTGTTATGTAGGGAATAGTAGTTGTCTTTTTGGCACAAACTAACATGTGCTGAAACATTAAAACTGTCCAATGTGTTGTATCATATCAGCCTTACCAAATACAAACAAAATCTCATATCAGACCCATGGATTCATTTTATCAAAACTTTATTAGACAGAATTGGTTTATCAAAGGTATTTGTAAATCCTTCGGTATGCTCTACGTCTTTCCTAGTTCTAAAAGCTGGACAAATTCTAACTGATCAATTTATTCAACTATGGCGAGAAAACATCAGATCCAGTCCAAAAGGACTCTATTATCAACACTATAAACAATCACTTGTTTTTGAAAATTATCTTCTTTTACCAAGAAATATATATATGCCGATTTTGAAATTCAGAACATTAAACCTAAACTTATCAATTGAAACAGGGAGATGGCATAGCATACCAAGAGATGAAAGAACTTGTAAAATCTGTAACTTGAATGAAATAGGTGACGAATTACACTATATACTTACATGCCCAACGTTATATGAAAAACGAAAGTTATATTTACCCATTATGCAGAGTTTAAACGCTATATGTAACCTTATCCATGCTCTAACTCAATCAATTAAACGAAATATGAAATTTTTGTCAAGCTTCGTTATCCACCTTAATATTCTGTTATCAAATGTTTAATCACTAAATGATATTTTACACTGTAGTTATGCAACCAACTATGTGTGATCTGTTATTTAGTTATCTATCTAATCAATAATTGTCTGCCATAAGACTCATGCTTTTATTATGAAATATATGTATATATGTATGCTCTTGTACCACCGAAGGTGGTTTTTTGAGTTAATAAAAATCGTTGAAATCGTTGAAATCGTAAGTCTTGGGGATTAGAGTTCAACGAGGTCATCAGTACATTTGAGTGTTAAGTTATCACACAGGTAGTGGGAAGGGGGAGAAATTAGAGTTAGGAAAGAATAGGTTAGGGAAAGGTTTCTGTGAGCCAGTGTTTTACTTTTGTTGAGTTTTTTTTCGTCTTTTCCTTTTTTTCTCACAGTATTAAATTATTATTATTTGCATCTCTGACTTGAGTTATACTTTGGTTGAAAGGATTGATAAATACCATCGAACTGAAGAGATTGTACGCTGTATCAACGTTTTCTAGTATCTAGTATTACTGTAGTATATTCCAGTGTGAATTTGAATTCAACGAATTTATATATATATGTGACTGTTTTCAGATTTTCATAGAAAACTAGTATTTATCATGTATTTCTTTCATTTTGGGAACGGATATGTGAACTTTAATTTCTATCGGGAATAATGCCATTGAGGTACCACATTATATATAGTAGAAATCACAGAAAGGCTCTTTAAGTCAACTGTTTATTGTTAAGCAAAATAAATATTTTGGTGATATTTAACCAATTTATTTTTTCTAAGGATGTAATTCCTCATCCCTTTCATCAGAAAATATTAAATGAAAATAGGATGCGTAAGGATCTTTGAGATTACCAGCAAGCTGTGACATATCCAACAGATCGAGACACTTGTCATGTATATTTGTAGTGTGAGCAATGAGAATAGCACATATGATAATACTTTCTTTACACATATGTTGGGGATCAGCTGGTATTTTAGATGGAATCGAACGTGAGCTAGACCCATGTCACCTTGTAAAATCAAGTATGCAAGGCTGTACCAAAGGATCTTCAGTTTTCAGAAATATCAAACAAATAATCTCTTCAAAATAGGGAATAATCATTCATTACATGATAAGGCATCTAGCTTTCTTGGCGTGGGTTGCTCTTGTTGCTGCATCGTGGGTTGCTCTTGTTGCTGCATCGAAGACAGCCCGGACTCCTTCGTTTGTTTTTGCAGAACACTCCAAGAAGGCCTGGGCTCCGATCTCCTCGGCCATCTGGCGACCTTCTTCCTCTGTGACTGGTCTCTTCTTGTTTAGCATCATCTTCGCCTTGACCGTCTCGGCGTTCCGAATGTCCTTCTTGTTGCCCACCAAGATGACCGGCACGTTGGGACAGAAGTGCTTCACTTCCGGGTTCCACCTAGTCCGGACGTTCTCCAGACTGTCCGGGTTGTCCACGGAGTAGCACACGATGACCACGTCCGTGTCTGGGTAGGAGAAGTGGTCGAAGTTCTCCTGTCCTACTGTGTCAAACAGTAACAGGTCAACCTGGTATAGAAGATTGAAACAGAACTGTCTCACCTTGGAATAAAATATCATAAGATACCATAGGATCAAAAGGAATGATATGATAACGATTTTTAATCCAAAGGTAAAAAGCTTCACACAGGTGTTGAACCAGGTGCATTAAAACGATGTATGAAAATAATAGTATCAACATACATGTATATACTCAGGGACAAAAGAAACAATACAAATAAATTGCATAATAGATAAAACCATGAGTTAAAGCTACGGCTGCAAAATAGGTTATTTAAAAGCCAAATAAACTAAATTTTAAATTTCAAAGCTAAATCAGTTAACGCTTTTGAAAAACACGTTTTCTTAAAAACGTTGTTTAAAAATCTCCTTATCCAGACAAGGTAAGATCGTGAAAATGGCTCTCTTGCTTGTTTTTAAACCAACTTACAGACAAAATGTGTGAACAAAACTATTTCTTTCAAGGTTATTAATATGTATAATATCTTTAATTTTAAAAAAATTATTCATTTCATAATATTTTTAGTCTTATTTCAAAGGATTATGTCAACAAAAAATATTGAAAAGGCTGTTTCAGGAGCCCTCGTGTATGCAAAGAGCCTACAATGAAACGTACCATCATCTGATGATTGAAATTGTGGGTACTTCTTCACAACTGATGTGCTTTCACATGGCTTCAAAGTCGCATGTTATTTCCGACAGGATTTCGTTTTGTACTTGAATAATTGTCATCGTATCTTTTGCCCCTGAGTGTAGATACAATTAAAAATATGCTGTTATTAAAGTAAACTGAATAAGAAACCTAAATTAAGTTTATTAATACGTTACATGGAATGATTTGTAATTTGTTCCACAACAAAGCCTCCTTCATTACGGCGGGGTTAATGTACGAGATGGATGAGCCACTCACCGAGGTTCCATCAACTTCAATGTCTACCACTTTGTTCTCGAAGACGGTTGGCATGTACCCCTCCATGCACTGGCCCCTGCTGAAGACTGACAGCAGACACGTTTTACCACAATTCAGGTCTCCAACTATAACCAGCTTCTTCCGCGGTTTTGCTGAAGCCATCTTGAATAATCTACAGGGATCAGGAAAGATTTGAAAAATGATAAAACACTCCTTCTTACCTCACAGTCGAAATAATGCATAATAAGAAATGTAAAATGTGATAAAATTGATTAAAAAAGAATTATGCTAAAGGAACATGACACATTTGTCATGTAAATCATTAGACTGATATCACAGTTCATGTAGGTTCTACACAAGATGACATCAAGAGTGTGTCTATAGAGGTTATCATGCGAGTGTGTTTTGGGATCGTAAATATCCTGCATTAGGAATAAACATTGTATTTTGCGAGCCTTGGCGAGCTAAATACATAGTGTTTATTCCTAATGCAGGATATTTACGATCCCAAAACACACGAGCATGATAACTTCTTTATCATACAATGTCATTTTAATATTTTGATTCGAAAAAATGCCTGATGATACTTTTTTAATAGTTGACCTTGTTTTAAGATTCGCGCATTGATATATGCAAATGAATAAAGCAGTGACACTGACGGTGAATTGACAAAATATAAGTCCTCCTTATATATGCCTTTTATTGCCGTTTGAGTTATTTTGTCACGACTCCAAAGTTTTTAAATCTAAAAAATCTATAAAATACGAGGATTTTAAAAATAAGACGCATTTTAAATGGTCTTTGGCGGGATCGAACTGACGTTCTTTATCCGACGTCATCGAGAGGACGAGTCAAATCTCACCAAGGGGCAAGAGTTGCTTCCCTTCGCCTACGTGACAACGGCAGCTTGCGTTGAAACAGCGATCGAACGAACATTGATGGTCGCAGAGCTAAACTAGATGATAGTCTGTGGATTTCCGAATCCAAACATAACAATATTAAAGCAAAGAACACCGAAGATGGGTAAATGAAGTGTTTGAACATAAGATTTGAACTGCCTTTGGTACATGTGAGTAAAATTGTTCGGTCGGTTTCATTCAACCCGTGATGACAGTGTTTTGGCACTACTAAGTCGTGCAAATGGCTAAATATCCATGCAGTGTTGTTGTTATTTCTTAGATCAATGTCTATGCAATATATGATTCATATTGTAATGTCTCGCTCCGTTACTAAATGCATTCAAAATGTTAACGCTTGTGACGTCATCGGAATTTTCGAAAGAAGTTCCGACCTTGACCTTTGAAATTAGCATCTCTATCCGTATATGAACCTTAGCCACGCCCAACGGATATCGAAAATATCCGTTGGCTTTATTATGCCGAGAACACTATCCATTGTATGATAATAGAAGATATCCGTCTTACACGGGACACATTCGTCTTACACTAAAAGCTTCACTAAAAGGTGCCCTTTAACCTTCTGCCTGCTGGATTGTTTTGAAGTTTTTGCTTGGAGCTTCAAAAGTGTAAAATTTTAACAATGACGTCACATTGGATTCTATCATATTTAGCTTCTCTCTCCTTTCTAAAACACAGAATTTAATTTCATTTAAAATATTCTTATCATAGTTTCTATTTCCCCCAAATAATCTAATAATTTTCTACAATTAGGTTTATCTCCACATGACAATGAATAAGAATGGAAAATTAAACAAGTCATTTTGTCAATAAATATATTTTAAAGAAAACAATTTATATCAGTTTATTCAGAAATAAATTCTGTACCAGAAAAAAATTGTTGTGCACGAATGCGACTTTCTTCCAACAAACAAGAGCTTGTTACCAACGATATTAGTTGAAATGATAAACGTTAAACGCAATTTCAAGCATTGAATATGTTTACTCAACGATGCCATTTACTTCCGTGTTGATGTTTTTACAAATAACGTATCAATCATTTTCAAAATTACACCAAAGTTTAAATAAATGATTTGCCCTGTGTCCCAAATATGAGTAATAATTATCGTCGTTTTCATACAAATTTTCTTACAAATCTCTTATTGATATCGCCACTAATGACCGATAACAAAGATAGTAACATCGCAACGTATTATCAAAAGATTCAACTGAAAACTACAATTAAAATATAGATTAATTACGAGTTCAATTGCATTTATTCTATTTGATAGGTCAATATGGAATACATATGTCGTAATCAAACCTTGGTTTCTAAAATTGAATGACAAAAAGCCAAATTTCACTGTTTTCAGGCCAAATTTATCACTGGTAATTAATTTCATCCTAAAAGCTTCATTGATATTCATAGTAAATTTGCGTAGTTAGAGAAGAAATATTTGGGTATGTATTTCACTATCTATTTTGATATGAAAATATGTTATTGACACGCAATATATAATAACCACATCGCGACCGCAGATAAACTCGTGTACAGATGTAGCATTACTTAAAATACTATCCAAACTCGGTAAAATTTCATGTTTAGCTGGAACCAGCTTCCCGGAAGTGAATACGTCCATCTTTTATTGATATCGCCACTAATGACGGATAAAACAGATCATAACATCTCGCAATGTTGACGGATGACAATGCTGTTTAGATCGATATATCATGAGATCAGCGTCATCCTGTATATTTTCCACTTAAAACCAAAACGAAATACATTTCTACGAATGACTGTTAAAGGGTTTGCGGAAATTCATTGTCGAATAGATGCAAAATACATTTTAAATCGGATTTAAATTTCCTTCGCTACGGCGGGGCACATATCAAAACAATATAGTGATTTGCATGACAATCACGAAGCCCATATTTTCTAATCGTATTTATACAATAATTCGGGAACATTAAACAAAAATACAACATGTATGGTGTCTAAAATGTATTTTTTTTTACAATTCTAGAATTTTTTTCGATTATAAAACACGATTTAGTTTATTACTGCTAAGCTTTTTTTATGAGATAACCCCCATCCAAGGCTTCATTATCGACATGGCAGTGCCATTTGAGTTACGAGAATACTTTCTTGCGAAATTGTTAATACGAACAATAATTCAATTGACAAATAAAATTTAAACTTGGAGTAGTGGACATGGATGTCTTAACAATCCTATTCGTACGAAAATTTCATATTTAAGCGACCTATTAATTTATAATTAACGATTCCAGTGATGCAAAATCGACAGTCAGCGGAATCTAGACCGCGCTTTGCTCGATTGGTTCAAATGGCACGGTCACCGTGTTGGGGAAAAACACATCTCGCTTGAAAATCAAATACGATTACGGTTTAATTTTTATATATTCGAGCAAAAAATTTCATATAGATTTCATACTATAATGTTATTAATCAAGTTTTTCCGTATTGGTCCGAGGTCTGCTGTAGCCAAGGGCCAATACAGAAGACAGAGGACCTGTAACTGTGCCAATACGAGAAAACTTGATTAATGACGTTTTTATTAATTAACTTCTTTGTAATTTACTTGCACAACATTAGAGAGTAAATTTTTTCCGAAATCAAAATTATCAATGAGATTGATGAACTGTCATATATGTTGAAAGTTTTGAAGCGATAGCTTCGGACTCTCGCCATTTGTGTGTATGCGCATGCTCAGACTTGTATTGGCCCAGTCTGCTCGTATTGGCCCTGTTTTGCTCGTATTGGCCCAGTTTTCCTGTATTTGCCCAGTTGTGGATTCGTAAAATGCAGGCCGTATATATTGTATAAGTGCCATATCATTGATAGTTAATTAATAAATATCAAATACATATCAAAACAGTCAAGTTACTCACTCATATGTTATTGGCAAACGACATCTTCTTGAAAGTTCTTCATGACGACTATTTTACATATTGTGCGAATAATGCAAGTCAATAGTAGTCGATAAACTAACTGCTACGGCATAAATATTACGACAATAGGACAATAGGCCATTTTCCGCTTCGCAAGATCCCGCTCATGGACGGCTGCCATAGCGTGGCAACCTTTGCTAGTCACGTGACATGGGACACGCTACGGCATCAAGATGCTATGTAGATCGGACTCGCGGAAGCAATTATGACGTTTTTTTGGCGATATTTAGTATTCTCGAACACATTTGATCTTTGAATGCTAATGTTTTTCGAACTAACGAAGTAACAAAAAGTGTTTGTGGCAGTTATTGGCAATGCTAGTGTGCAAAAAAGGATTTTTAGAATAGCAAATCGGGACGGTCATTTTCATATCTTCGAATATGAAAATAAAGGAATACATTTCTGAAAATAGATTTAGTAATATAGGGCGACAGGCCTACACTTAACACAAAAATATCATCATCTCTTTGAAAGATACCAATCTACCATTATGTAGTCATAATAAATACAATAAAAAGATATTCAAAATAATTTATGAAGTTTGAAATGTTCGTTTGTCAATCTAAACGCATGGTACACTTATTTTTTTATTTAAAGGGGCCCGGGGTTTATTCCTTATTTGTTTTTATTTCATATCTGATAATAAATCCTTCTTGAAAATGAAGATTTCCCTAAAGGTGATGAATTTATTTTTCTCATCCATCGGTAATTATCATTTTCATTTTCCGATAAGCCGGCTTGCAATTTTGTTTAGTGATGTTACCTGTAAAAAGCCTTTTTTAATTTTACATTTTGCTGATTAGGGAAAATTATTAGGAAGAGCTATTTCATCATGACTTGTAGGCGTTGGGCCCGGGTTGGGACGGAATAAAATAAGCTTTTAATAATATTTTGACACAACAATTTTTCATTCTTCGTGTATAACATGCTGTACATTACATATGAATATACCGAGGAGGGAAAGAATAACGATCGTTCAGAAGGCCGTAAATTAAAAAATCAATATAGATATAGATAAAAGCGATATCACAAAAATGCACGTGAACGATCTAACTATTGAAATTAAGATACTTGAAGAAGGCGACTTACCTTCAAATATTTTCTGTAAACTGCTAGTCCGGCTCTCGTGTGATATTGTTATACGATCCAGCTTTTTTTTTCATTTATATAGAATCATACAAAATGTTTATAATAAAACATAGGACTCTTAAACAATGCACCTTATCGCAAACATTATTTTTTGTCTTCAGTGTTTAAAATATTTACACCGCATTTTTAATACAAAACAAGATTCAGTACCATATTTTCATCACAATTACACATCTTGTTATGTTTCAAAAAATGTAATAGATTTGTTATCGTATTGCAAAAATAAATCTTTCTCCATTTAGATTTTGACATTTTTTGCGTGAATTGTTTAAAGTTATTGATATGAAAAGTGTAAAATGGAAAATATATTTATTGGTTTCACCGTTTCACTTGTGTCCTAACCTAGAACTTACATTAATGATAAGATGAAGATGATAAAACATTCTGACACAAAAAAGAAGAGTGAATAATACGCTTACAATTGATAGAATAGAGTTGATTAATACCAGAATCTACAGTCAGTGGCCAAAATCTGCAATTCGCACTGATGTATTTCCCAAAGACTTGCATGTTAATTTGCAATTGCGAGAATAATTTTAGTTAATTAAACGTTGTTGAATCATTGTGAAATCTCTACCAGCATGTTGGAAATCATCAGTGCTACAATGTCATGATTTTCATTCAAGTACCTGATGATTATTAAGAATTATACCACGACTCTATTGTTTGGACCCGTGGTATAACTGTCAACTGACCAAAATGTTAGTTATACTACACCAGAGAATCAGCCGGAACTACTTTCATTTAACCCTTCTCATGACAGACTAAACCAGAATGTAACAATTTCAAATAACGACAAACAACCATGGGAAAATTTTATTAGTTTTTTTTACATATTTGATATTTTGTTAATTGTAAGGGTTCTGTCGGGAGCCTTGTCATCGTTTGAGGTAGTCGTTACAGTCGGAGGACGTCGTTTTGGCTGACCATTTCTTCGTATTTGCGGCGAGTTGAGACCAACACGTCTCTCTTCTCTTCACACAAACGATTCACCCATATGAATCTTTTCCGTTTTAGGGGAAATTTCTTTTCTCCTGGAAAGGCGTCATGCTTGTCGTTCCATAAAATATCTGCAAAGAGTAAGATTGTTAAACTGAATCATGTAGAGAATAGAGATAGAGAATATTTTCAGAAGCCTTAACACATAATGAATTGAACATTTCTTCATTGTACGATTTTGTCATTTCCGTCATACCTTTGATGACTTATATGCTATATTTTAATCATTTACTGTGACTTCTTCCATAATTCGACAAAAACAATTCTTAACCAGCAGCCCTATCAATAACAACATTGCATTTTTTTGGAAGGAAATTCTTAATTTTGATTTTTCGACAGATTGTTCCATAATTCGGATACCAGTATTTACTGCAAATTTATATCTAAATTTAATTAAATGATCAGTGACAGAAACCTCATTATCTAGCCATGACAGACCAGGGTCATTTAAAGTTATATTAAACCATTTAGACAACTGTACTGTTAAACAGACAGTCCGTGATAATTATGGTAATTCATTCAAAACATCTCGCATGTTCATTCGAATGCCAAAATAAGGTAAAAGAATAGATGTTAATTTTCTTCCTGAAAATGTAATTGAACATCAAGTTAATGCATTCTTTGAATATCAAGAATGTATGACTAGTCAATATACACTGTTCTTAAGATAGTAGATAACTTCTTCATAGGTAATAACTAAAACATCTCATTAAATTAATTCCTGCCTTCTTCGTCAAGTGTATCCGACACGAAAACATATGCAATGAAGAGACAAAGTTGCAAACTAATTGTAGTTCTATTTAATACTCTAGTCAATACAACGGTGATAATAAACACAACAAGACAAATGTGCCAATAATGCAACCTTCAAACGCATTCTTTACATAAACAGCCTGTAAATAGAAAACAAAGAAATGAATTACATCGGCCATTACGAATGGAAATATTAAAGTATGTAAATACAGTCCACGTTGATTGGTTGTTCAAGAGACAGGAAAATTCAATGAATTTAGATGAACCGTGTATAACTAAATATCATTTCTGTCATATCGTATATCTTATTTACTTCAAGATTGCACTCTTTTCGGTAGAAACACTTCCAAATTCTAAATTTGTATGTTAAATTCATCGAGAGGAAAGTAATCACCTGTTATTTGGGCACATCATCCATGTTTGTAGAGAAATGTTGACTACGTCCTCACCTTCCATTGTACACAGTGCCAATGACGCCTTCTCCGAAAACCCATGTCGTTTTCATCATGCAGTGCACGTGCAAAGCATGACCCACGCGCTGTTGTTGTTACCGTAGTTTTCTACACAAGTGCTGCTCAATAGAGAGTTTTTTAATGACACGAAGGATAAGGTAACTAGAGAGCATACTTTAGAGAATATTTGGTAGCTTCTAAAGGCGTGATGAGGCACACTGTTTGGTAAAGAGAACATAGTTCAACGCATTTTTACAATTTACGTATGGTATTTTTATAAATATATTTTGTTTATATATGTCGTTGTGTTGGTCGTGATATAAGTAAGTTATACGACTCGTATTGGTCGTCTAGCCCACGACATGGTTGGTTATACGACGAGCCGCGGAGACCATGCCGTGGACTAGACGACCAATACTCGTCATATAAAACTATTACTTATACATGTTATTTGATAACACATATGAAACAAGCCGATTATGTTTAACATGGTCGTCAATGGGACAATGAACTCACAAGTTGTACATGTCATAATCAACGTACTGAGAGATTAAAGGCAATTTCGTGAATGTAGCCGAGATGATTTCAAAGGCATATGCAAAATATCACAACAAATGGATATTTATTTAATTCATGAAAATTATTATTGTAATTGATAATCAACGTGTAAGTTCATGAGAAATTACGTTGTGCCCACAGAATTTTGGCCGCTGATAATTTAAAAAAAAATCAATATTGACATCGCGGCCCGATTAAGAGCGAGTTGTTTGGGGTCGTATATGCAAATCTTTATCGACAGTGTCATTTGAACGAGAACTTTCGACTTTTGCATAAAAGTAACATTTAAGGGACAAAAGACATTGATTAATGACATAGGAAAGTTTGAAATTGGGAATTTTGATCGAAAACCGGACAATGACACGCGTTAAGAAGTCAAACGTAATTTTTGACATTTATATAAAGCAATCAGAATGACAGATCGAGTTGATAATGTTTGATAGGTTATATAACAAGTATTCGTGTAAATTATATGTTTTGAAATTGGCTTCAACGCATATGTTTTACTGTTACAAGATTATTATTTTCTTTTTAATCTGAAATAAAACCTACCATGCTATTTTAATGTGTTTTTGGATTTGTTATTTTATTTTTGTATGTTTATGATATATTTTATCGTGTTGCTTACATCATATTATTCTATTAAACTGCACGGACAATAATTTCTCCTTATATGCAAATTTCTATCTCAACATATGTGTTTAGTTATGCATTTGGGTTTTTAAGAAATGTAAAAACTGTATAATTGTATTAAGTTTTGTGTAATTTTACATGTTATTGATGACCCATTACCATTATCACGATAAATTAGACTCGGAGTCACCAGTGTAAGAAGGGGCGTGATTTCTTTTTCTGATCGAGTTTTTATTTTGGCAATCGTAAAGAAATAACTTTAAACATGGATTACTTGTGTACAAGTCGATAATTGCATTTAAATCTATCGCAGGCACATCTTTCACGCCCGGTTTGAAAGCCTGAAACCATTGCGGTAAGCCGACATTCGCCATTTTGTCTCAAAGCGTGTCCCATGTCACGTGATTTGATCATGTGACAAGCCATCCCTATCCCGCGGCAAGGCGAGACGGGAAATCCAGTATTTAACATTGTTTTAGACTAATGTGATAAAACTAAATTGCAATTATGTTGATTTGATTAATTCTATTTATTGATATGACTTGTTATTTTCCTCTCCGAACTTGAAATATGGAGAATAAAATTACGACATTGACCTCGCTGAAATACCGTTAGCCTATGCCATCATTTGGCGCGAAGCGTCGCATGTGACTGTTGAAACAAGTGATACTCATAGCGATGTATTTTACACTTTTTCGGAATATTTACAGTTTTTAGGAACAACACTTGACAAGGAATTGGATCATATGTGTTTTTTCAATTTTTGAGGATTATGAGATTCTGACGTTTTCATTTGCCGACAAAGTCTTATTTTCTCTATAGTTTTATGACGGAGAAAGATTTTATTTCGGAACTTCATAATCGAAGGCCTAGAATATATGCTAGTGTATAGACCCTATGCTAATGGGGATTCTAGTTAACAGATTAGACTCTGTTTCCTAAATATAGTACACAATGTATGAAATAAAGTCTGATTTGATACCTAGCCAATGGATCAACTAATAATATAAAGACATTCAATGATAATTCAAAGGAAATCTAAAAACACTTACATTTCTACCCAGTGATGTATTTCGTTTCTTAATATCTAAAGTGTACCTGTCTGCTAATCATATTTTGACAGGTTCCCTGGTCATGTTGGCTGTACTGTTGGGCTTCCCCTCTCCTCAATTCGTATAAAAATTAATTATTTTGTGTTGGAAGAACTTTAGATACAGTAGTATCATGCCGTAAACATTTAGGAGGATTAAAGTTAATAAAAAATAAGACATAAAGGTTGTCTCACCTAACAGTGAACATTGCGTCGTCCTATGTGACAGCCTGAGCTATGAACAGTCACAAGTCACATTCACTACTTACAGTTCTGGGCCTCCTTTCACAAAACAACCTTTACTAAGGTTGACCTTAACTCCCATACTTTAACATTGCACTAAGGCTACCTAAAGAACTTACGATCACCTTAGCGCTTTATTATATACAGCAATCTATTGTCACATTCACTACTTATAATTGTAAGCAACAATCTATTGTCATAATTGTCATAGTATAAGCACTCGTAAACTAGATAATATAAAGGTCCGTGTATATACAGTAGAACACGGATATGGCGAACAATCGGATATAGTGAACAAAATTTCAAGTCCCGTCCCTATGTAATATCATTAGAATTATATTATATTATGTACTTACTCGCTTCTATCAAAGGTTGTTCAATAGGGGTATCCATAGTTAGTACAGGTATCCATCAGCTATGTCTCTTTCGTCGGGTGTTCGAAGCCAGGTAGTTCGTTCAGTTTACATACATATAGGCTACATGGAAAACTAAGTAGTACTTGGTATTAAAGGTCCCCATAAGATATGTTTTGTTGGTCGGGTGTTTGAGACCAGGTTTTAAAGGCGTACAGCCTTTTCCTTTCATTGGTTGAAATCCTTTTATGAGCCTGACTAAGAGTCACATTTCCTCTGTCGCCGCCACTCATGTTCCATTGGCTATAACTTTTTTCCATTAAGCTTTTCAGAATTCATATGCATATCATACTGCTTATATACCTTAGGGGGTATATTTGGGAGATAAACATACTGTGTTTGGAAATCAGCGGCATATAACTGAATTATTATAGCTCTAAATTTAATTTAAAGTCGAACGCGTAGGCTCGCATAATACACATTTTAGTCCTATTATATGATATTAATGATACGGAAACACACTCGGTTAATAATCTCTATTTATGTTATATTTGATAAATTTACGGAATTTACGAATTTAATTTATTTTTATTTTAAGTTTTTCATGGTAATCAAAAATAATGCAGCTGGGATCACACATCTAATGATCAAGGTTACACGATATATAACCCGTCAAGCATGTCTAATGATCAAGGTTACACGATATATAACCCGTCAAGCACGTCTAATGATCAAGGTTACACGATATATAACCCGCCAAGCACGTCTAATGATCAAGGTTACACGATATATAACCCGCCAAGCACGTCTAATGATCAAGGTTACACGATATATAACCCGCCAAGCACGTCTAATGATCAAGGTTACACGATATATAACCCGTCAAGCACGTCTAATGATCAAGGTTACACGATAAATAACCCGTCAAGCACGTCTAATGATCAAGGTTACACGATATATAACCCGTCAAGCACGTCTAATGATCAAGGTTACACGATATATAACCCGTCAAGCACGTCTAATGATCAAGGTTACACGATATATAACCCGTCAAGGACACCATCATGAGACAACCGACACATCAACCAACAGAACGGGCCTCGCAGACATCACCATCGACGATCTCAACTACGACTACGACGCCAACTTCCCTTCCCTCCGACCTCATCAGACAGTCATCAACCTCGGACAGAAAACTACTCCTCCCCAGCCAGACAACAACGCAGAGAAGGTAAAGAGTGATAGATCTCATCCTATAAGATCCGTATCCAAGCAATACCACGCATTACAAGGTGTACCCAGGGTGAGAACTAAACGCATTGTTTTATACAACGTCAGTGCAGACGAACCGTTTGACTCGGTTAAAGATCTAATCTACGATTATGCTCATGGTCAGAATGTACGCGTAACATTTGTAAGACTAATGAAGACAAATTCACGTACAAACTACCCTGATACCTATACTGTGCAAGTGAATATTGATTATGATGACTATCAAGACTATGTGTCTGGAGTCAGAGACTTCTGGCCTCCAGGAATACGCGCCAGAGACTATATACCAAGGAACAAGACATACAGTGACAATGCTGATAACCATAATAGCTATTAACTTCCATAATATGTTCTGTTACAGCAATAGACTATTTATTTATGTCACATTAGTTATCATGACTCTGTCACTATTAACATGGAATGTACGCGGTCTTCTGCACGGTACTGACTACATCAATCAAACTATATCTCAGAATATAGATTTAATAGCTTTACAGGAACACTGGCTGTCCTCGGACAAGTCACATCACCTCGATTCTTTTCCATATCTTGATCTTATAACTTATAACTGTAACAAAATTAACTCCACGTGTTCTCGTGGATCGCATGGACTAGCTATTTTAGTGAATACCCACTCTCAGTGGCGGGCAGAGTCTCTTACAGTTCACTCTGATTATGCAATAGCAGCTAAGCTTACGAGACATGGCTACTGTGATGTCTATGTAATTGCCAGCCGCTTACCTTCAACTAACGTATTATATGCAACTTATTGCAATGCTCTTAATGAACTACTTGACTTGTATGATTACCTATCTGAGATAAGTACAACTTTTATTCTTGGTGATCTTAACTCTGATATATGTAAACATCTCTTATCGCAAAGAGATAAACTCCTAAAGACTGTTTTATCAGAAAGAAATCTAATAAATGCTCTCAGCATTACTCATTCTAACTTACCAAGATATACATACAGATCAAAGGACAGCTCTTCTCAAAGTATGATCGACTATATTCTGATTTCTTCATATATTAGTCGTTATATTAGTCGTGTTGACATAACTGACACATGTCCATACAGTGTTTCAGACCATTTACCATGTTTTATTTCCTTGGATATACCTCTTGTTAAACAGTATAGTAGTGGTGACTACTATGGTGTACCTAAGTGGGATAGAGCAAATGAAAGTACAATTGCCTGCTATCAATATTCAATTGAACAATATCTACAATATCATTATTCCTCGCTTCCTATCCAACCACAAGGGAATACTATTGATACATTTAATGACATGATAACCACTGCTTTACTGCACTCCGGTGCAAACAACATCCCCCATAGTAATTATAAGCCCTACTTAAAACCATTTTGGAAACCAGATGGTTTGAATGATGCCCACTACCGTATGCGTGTTGCTAGACGTGAATGGGTAGGAAATGATAAACCTCGTGATGAAACATCTGTCTCACGTTCTGTCTATAAAAGAGAAAAACGCAACTTCCGGCGCCTTTTCCGTAAATCAAAACGACACAGTAAAAAGGAAATGCTTAAGCAAATTGAAATTTCAGCTGAAATGGACGTAAATTCATTTTATAAGAACGTTCGTAAACACAGAGCAAATGTAACTAGCGCTACTGTTCTTAGCTTTGAGGGAGAGAATGGAACATCCACTCCAGACATATGCAAAATATGGGGAAAATACTATTCAAGTTTAGCTCAACCACACGAGTCCGACCAATTTGACTCAGACTTCAAAGATCATATATCCAAACAAATAACTAAGATCAAAAATTCCAATCGCATATTTGATGAAGATCTAGAAAAAGAATTTTCATTTACTGAAGTCAAAGATGTCGTTAAAACTCTAAGTAAAAATAAATCTCCCGGACCTGATAGAATTACAAATGAACACATCATATTTGCAGGTGATTCCATCATTTCTCACTTGTGTAGATTATTCAATCTTATCACCTCATCTAACTATGTACCGAAGGACTATAGACTGGGCATGGTCATACCAATTTATAAAGGTAAAAAAGATAAAGCTGACCCAAGAAATTACAGAGGTATTACTTTAACATCTTGTCTTGGTAAACTCTTTGAAAAACTCCTTCTTAACAGACTCGAATACAAATTATCAAAATCCAAACCAGATTTTCCAGATATGTTACAATTCGGCTTCCGGCGTGAACATGGAGCAATAATGTCTGTTTTCACTCTTATGGAAAGTATTCAATATTATCTCAACAGAGATTCAACTGTTTTTGCCTCATTTCTTGACAATGAAAAAGCTTTCGACCGAATCTGGCATGATGGATTATTCTATAAGTTATATGAAATTGGTATAAGAGGTAATACTTGGGACCTTCTACATCATTGTTATACTAAAAGTGAATGTTTTGTTCTATACCAGGGTGAGAGATCGGACAAATATTGTGTAAAACAAGGTGTAGGTCAAGGAAGAGTAATTTCATCTTGGTTCTTCCTCATATTTATAAATGACCTTATCACTTCTCTTAGAGCAGCCAATTGTGGCATTTGTGTATATGGTATGGATGTACCTGCCGTCTTGCTTGCTGACGATACTACGCTTGTTAGCGCATCACCTAAAGGATTACAATTATCACTAGATATTGTCTCATCTTATGCCCGTAAATGGCGATTGACGTATAACCCCACTAAAAGTGCAATAGTTATTTTTAGTAAAAGAAAATCAAATAATATCAAATCTCAATATCGCCTTGGTGAAACACCAATCCCTCAATCTGAATCAACTACATATGGCGGTGTTCTACTTACTGAACATCTATCAACAAAAGCAAGAATAGATAAGTATTGTCAGAAAGCAAGACAAAATGTCAACTCCCTCAGATCTGTAGGACTAAATGCTTCTCAGCTTCATCCATTTACAAGTGTCAAAATATGGCTGAGAATGGTACTAACAACAAGTCTCTATGGTTGTGAGATTTTACCCTATATTAGAGGTCAACAAGCAAATGCACTTGAACTTACGCAACGTTATTTTGCTCGTATTGTACAGGGGCTTGATAACAGATCATCAACATACTCTACTATTGCAAATTTGGGATTGTGGTCGCTTGTTGGCTATATTGATAAATGTAAACTCACATTCTTTGGACGCTTATGCAAACTTTCCTGTAACAACTTTGCAAAAAACATATTCTGTGCAGCAATAACAGCATCTTCAAAATCGCCCTCAATCTGTGATGATCTCCTATCAATACTCTCAAAATATGACTTATGTATATATATAAACAAATATGTTACAGAAGGTGTGTTCCCTTCGAAACAAGAATGGCGCAAAATTGTAAATACATCTGTACATAACTATGAAGAACACTCATGGCAAATGCAAACATCTTTTAATGCAAATATGAAGCTTTATGGACGTGTTCACAATAAGTTAACTCGCCATATTCTTTGGCAGTTAGCGTACTTATATCCCAACTACAAAACTGCCCTACAACTATGCATTAAAATCTCCTCACGTGAAAAAATATCTAAGGAATGCAGCTTATGTAATAAACACACTTACGACTATGATTTTCATATAATGCTACATTGTGAGCACCTAAATCCTGACAGAAATGCATTTTTTGTATTTATGATTGATCTTCTCGAAGTAGATGTTTATGTTGCTTTCGAAATGCTGGATGAGCCTGACATGCTAGCCTTCCTGTTCGGAGGTGAAACTGATTTCAATAAATATATTGATCATACCACATGGGAAACCATTATTTTACAATTTTCATTATATGTATCAAGTTTGAAACGCCACCTACTACAATATCACAATGAATAATGAATTTTATGCGTGCAAAGCAAATATTACTTTAACATTGTCCATTATTTCCAGATATAATATAAACTCAATGTATATACATGTATATATATTTATCACTGTGTCTTGATTCATGTATTTGTATCAAATATAAATGTATGTTTTTGATCTTCGGTTAAAAACTGGAGGAAATAAAGAATCTCTCTCTCTCTCTCTCTCATCTAATGATCAAGGTTACACGATATATAACCCGTCAAGCATGTCTAATGATCAAGGTTACACGATATATAACCCGTCAAGCACGTCTAATGATCAAGGTTACACGATATATAACCCGCCAAGCACGTCTAATGATCAAGGTTACACGATATATAACCCGCCAAGCACGTCTAATGATCAAGGTTACACGATATATAACCCGTCAAGCACGTCTAATGATCAAGGTTACACGATAAATAACCCGTCAAGCACGTCTAATGATCAAGGTTACACGATATATAACCCGTCAAGCACGTCTAATGATCAAGGTTACACGATATATAACCCGTCAAGCACGTCTAATGATCAAGGTTACACGATATATAACCCGTCAAGCACGTCTAATGATCAAGGTTACACGATATATAACCCGTCAAGCACGTCTAATGATCAAGGTTACACGATATATAACCCGCCAAGCACGTCTAATGATCAAGGTTACACGATATATAACCCGCCAAGCACGTCTAATGATCAAGGTTACACGATATATAACCCGCCAAGCACGTCTAATGATCAAGGTTACACGATATATAACCCGCCAAGCACGTCTAATGATCAAGGTTACACGATAAATAACCCGTCAAGCACGTCTAATGATCAAGGTTACACGATATATAACCCGTCAAGCACGTCTAATGATCAAGGTTACACGATATATTACCCGTCAAGCACGTCTAATGATCAAGGTTACACGATATATAACCCGTCAAGCACGTCTAATGATCAAGGTTACACGATATATAACCCGCCAAGCACGTCTAATGATCAAGGTTACACGATATATAACCCGCCAAGCACGTCTAATGATCAAGGTTACACGATATATAACCCGTCAAGCACGCACGTCTGATGATCAAGGTTACACGATATATAACCCGTCAAGCACGTCTGATGATCAAGGTTACAGGATATATAACCCGTCAAGCACGTCTAATGATCAAGGTTACACGATATATAACCCGTCAAGCACGTCTAATGATCAAGGTTACACGATATATAACCCGTCAAGCACGTCTAATGATCAAGGTTACACGATATATAACCCGTCAAGCACGTCTAATGATCAAGGTTACACGGTATATAACCCGCCAAGCACGTCTAATGATCAAGGTTACACGATATATAACCCGCCAAGCACGTCAAATGATCAAGGTTACACGATATATAACCCGCCAAGCACGTCTAATGATCAAGGTTACACGATATATAACCCGCCAAGCACGTCTAATGATCAAGGTTACACGATATATAACCCGCCAAGCACGTCTAATGATCAAGGTTACACGATATATAACCCGTCAAGCACGTCTAATGATCAAGGTTACACGATATATAACCCGTCAAGCACGTCTAATGATCAAGGTTACACGATATATAACCCGTCAAGCACGTCTAATGATCAAGGTTACCCGATATATAACCCGTCAAGCACGTCTAATGATCAAGGTTACACGATATATAACCCGCCAAGCACGTCTAATGATCAAGGTTACACGATATATAACCCGCCAAGCACGTCTAATGATCAAGGTTACACGATATATAACCCGTCAAGCACGTCTAATGATCAAGGTTACACGATATATAACCCGTCAAGCACGTCTAATGATCAAGGTTACACGATATATAACCCGTCAAGCACGTCTAATGATCAAGGTTACACGATATATAACCCGTCAAGCACGTCTAATGATCAAGGTTACACGATATATAACCCGTCAAGCACGTCTAATGATCAAGGTTACACGATATATAACCCGTCAAGCACGCACGTCTGATGATCAAGGTTACACGATATATAACCCGTCAAGCACGTCTGATGATCAAGGTTACAGGATATATAACCCGTCAAGCACGTCTAATGATCAAGGTTACACGATATATAACCCGTCAAGCACGTCTAATGATCAAGGTTACACGATATATAACCCGTCAAGCACGTCTAATGATCAAGGTTACACGATATATAACCCGTCAAGCACGTCTAATGATCAAGGTTACACGATATATAACCCGCCAAGCACGTCTAATGATCAAGGTTACACGATATATAACCCGCCAAGCACGTCAAATGATCAAGGTTACACGATATATAACCCGCCAAGCACGTCTAATGATCAAGGTTACACGATATATAACCCGCCAAGCACGTCTAATGATCAAGTTTACACGATATATAACCCGCCAAGCACGTCTAATGATCAAGGTTACACGATATATAACCCGTCAAGCACGTCTAATGATCAAGGTTACACGATATATAACCCGTCAAGCACGTCTAATGATCAAGGTTACACGATATATAACCCGTCAAGAACGTCTAATGATCAAGGTTACACGATATATAACCCGTCAAGCACGTCTAATGATCAAGGTTACACGATATATAACCCGCCAAGCACGTCTAATGATCAAGGTTACACGATATATAACCCGCCAAGCACGTCTAATGATCAAGGTTACACGATATATAACCCGTCAAGCACGTCTAATGATCAAGGTTACACGATATATAACCCGTCAAGCACGTCTAATGATCAAGGTTACAGGATATATAACCCGTCAAGCACGTCTAATGATCAAGGTTACACGATATATAACCCGTCAAGCACGTCTAATGATCAAGGTTACACGATATATAACCCGTCAAGCACGTCTAATGATCAAGGTTACACGATATATAACCCGTCAAGCACGTCTAATGATCAAGGTTACACGATATATAACCCGCCAAGCACGTCTAATGATCAAGGTTACACGATATATAACCCGCCAAGCACGTCTAATGATCAAGGTTACACGATATATAACCCGTCAAGCACGCACGTCTGATGATCAAGGTTACACGATATATAACCCGTCAAGCACGTCTGATGATCAAGGTTACAGGATATATAACCCGTCAAGCACGTCTAATGATCAAGGTTACACGATATATAACCCGTCAAGCACGTCTAATGATCAAGGTTACACGATATATAACCCGTCAAGCACGTCTAATGATCAAGGTTACACGATATATAACCCGTCAAGCACGTCTAATGATCAAGGTTACACGATATATAACCCGCCAAGCACGTCTAATGATCAAGGTTACACGATATATAACCCGCCAAGCACGTCTAATGATCAAGGTTACACGATATATAACCCGCCAAGCACGTCTAATGATCAAGGTTACACGATATATAACCCGCCAAGCACGTCTAATGATCAAGGTTACACGATATATAACCCGCCAAGCACGTGTTAATGATCAAGGTTACACGATATATAACCCGCCAACAACGTCTAATGATCAAGGTTACACGATATATAACCCGCCAAGCACGTCTAATGATCAAGGTTACACGATATATAACCCGCCAAGCACGTCTAATGATCAAGGTTACACGATATATAACCCGCCAAGCACGTCTAATGATCAAGGTTACACGATATATAACCCGCCAAGCACGTCTAATGATCAAGGTTACACGATATATAACCCGTCAAGCACGTCTAATGATCAAGGTTACACGATATATAACCCGTCAAGCACGTCTAATGATCAAGGTTACACGATATATAACCCGTCAAGCACGTCTAATGATCAAGGTTACACGATATATAACCCGTCAAGCACGTCTAATGATCAAGGTTACACGATATATAACCCGCCAAGCACGTCTAATGATCAAGGTTACACGATATATAACCCGCCAAGCACGTCTAATGATCAAGGTTACACGATATATAACCCGTCAAGCACGTCTAATGATCAAGGTTACACGATATATAACCCGTCAAGCACGTCTAATGATCAAGGTTACACGATATATAACCCGTCAAGCACGTCTAATGATCAAGGTTACACGATATATAACCCGTCAAGCACGTCTAATGATCAAGGTTACACGATATATAACCCGTCAAGCACGTCTAATGATCAAGGTTACACGATATATAACCCGTCAAGCACGTCTAATGATCAAGGTTACACGATATATAACCCGTCAAGCACGTCTAATGATCAAGGTTACACGATATATAACCCGTCAAGCACGTCTAATGATCAAGGTTACACGATATATAACCCGTCAAGCACGTCTAATGATCAAGGTTACACGATATATAACCCGTCAAGCACGTCTAATGATCAAGGTTACACGATATATAACCCGTCAAGCACGTCTAATGATCAAGGTTACACGATATATAACCCGTCAAGCACGTCTAATGATCAAGGTTACACGATATATAACCCGTCAAGCACGTCTAATGATCAAGGTTACACGATATATAACCCGCCAAGCACGTCTAATGATCAAGGTTACACGATATATAACCCGTCAAGCACGTCTAATGATCAAGGTTACACGATATATAACCCGTCAAGCACGTCTAATGATCAAGGTTACACGATATATAACCCGTCAAGCACGTCTAATGATCAAGGTTACACGATATATAACCCGTCAAGCACGTCTAATGATCAAGGTTACACGATATATAACCCGTCAAGCACGTCTAATGATCAAGGTTACACGATATATAACCCGTCAAGCACGTCTAATGATCAAGGTTACACGATATATAACCCGTCAAGCACGTCTAATGATCAAGGTTACACGATATATAACCCGTCAAGCACGTCTAATGATCAAGGTTACACGATATATAACCCGCCAAGCACGTCTAATGATCAAGGTTACACGATATATAACCCGTCAAGCACGTCTAATGATCAAGGTTACACGATATATAACCCGTCAAGCACGTCTAATGATCAAGGTTACACGATATATAACCCGTCAAGCACGTCTAATGATCAAGGTTACACGATATATAACCCGTCAAGCACGTCTAATGATCAAGGTTACACGATATATAACCCGTCAAGCACGTCTAATGATCAAGGTTACACGATATATAACCCGTCAAGCACGACTTCTAGACGTGCACCATTGTCCGGTTTTCGGTCATTATTGCTACTTTATACTTTCAAATTGTAAATGTTCAAAGCAGATTTTGTCTTTAAAATGATACTTTTAGCAACTTTCGGTAATTCCTAATCAAACGTCAGAAGTTTGTCATATGTGTCCCAAAACTGGCTCTTTGTGTTTAACTCAGATTGACAATTATGATTAGTTCTTCTTTTTCTTGCCGCAATAAATAAAATAGCTTTGATTGCTTTTCAATTATTATCTGGTTTAAGCTCTTAAGATTTAAGAAAAGACAACAAGAAATAATGTAAAAAACAATATTTTAATCGTAACAAACACTGAATAAATTTGCAAAGTAACAAATCCTGTATCAACGACTTGTTTTTTATGTACTTGAATATCTAAATTACGAATCACAAAAGTGTACTTATTGACCAATACTATACACGAAGTGTGATAATCAAGATAAAGGAATAGGGGGCAATGACCTCAAATCATAGAAGTATCGCTTCCGATTATGTCAAAACCAACCTTCTTTCACACACTAAACCAAGATTAACATTCAAATAGCCAAAGAAGCATAACAATGAAATCATAGGGCTTCCGATTATGTCATAACCAAATACTATCCTTCTTTCACACACTAAACCAAGATTAACATTCAAACAGTCAAAGAAGCATAACATTGAAATCATAGGGCTTCCGATTATGTCATAACCAAATACTATCCTTCTTTCACACACTAAACCAAGATTAACATTCAAACAGTCAAAGAAGCATAAAATTGAAATCATAGGGCTTCCGATTATGTCATAACCAAATACTATCCTTCTTTCACACAGTAAACCTAGATTTACATTCAAACAGTCAAAGAAGCATAAAATTGAAATCATAGGGCTTCCGATTATGTCATAACCAAATACTATCCTTCTTTCACACAGTAAACCTAGATTAACATTCAAACAGTCAAAGAAGCATAAAATTGAAATCATAGCCCCAGTTAAAGAGCCACTCCGAGTTGTCAGGTGTTATATATGCAAAACGTTACCAATAGTGTCATCTGATCGAAAGGTATCGACTGTGAAGGAAATTATAATCTCAAAGCTCATCGTCATAGAACAGTGACAACGGGAAGGTAATGATCGAAAACCGTACACTGATGCGCATCAATCACTCAAACGTTATTTTTGAAACGTATCCAAAGAAGTCAGAACGATAGTTGATAATGTGTGATACTTATATATCTAGTATTAATGTAATATATTGGACGTGTCAATTTTGATTCCACGAATATGCACATGACTGTTTTAAGATTTTCAATGAAAACTAGTATTTATCAGGTGTTTTCCATTTTTGGAACGAATACGTGAATTTATTTGCATTTGATCATAAATCATGTCATTTAGGTACGTATCAATGCAAAATAAAATGTGATGAGTGGCTCTTAAAGTCGACTGTTTACTGTTCAGCGAAATAAATATATCTGTTTAATCTAACCAATATATTTTTCTACGGATGTAAATCACCATCCCTTCCATCAAAAATATATAATAAAAAGATAATGTGTAAGCATCTCTGTAATTACCAACTAGCTGCAACATATCTAACTGATATTTCATGCATATTTGTACTTTTGATGAAATTGAAGGTTAGGTACATCCACTTAACCATGTCGTTGAGTGAGTCCAGTCAATAATGCTTGTCACTGAGCGAGTCCAGTCAAGCTTGTCACTGAGCGAGTCCAGTCAAGCTTGTCACTGAGCGAGTCTAGTCAAGCTTGTCACTGAGCGAGTCCAGTCAATAATGCTTGTCACTGAGCGAGTCCAGTCAAGCTTGTCACTGAGCGAGTCCAGTCAAGCTTGTCACTGAGCGAGTCCAGTCAAGCTTGTCACTGAGCGAGTCTAGTCAAGCTTGTCACTGAGCGAGTCCAGTCAAGCTTGTCACTGAGCGAGTCCAGTCAAGCTTGTCACTGAGCGAATCTAGTCAAGCTTGTCACTGAGCGAGTCTAGTCAAGCTTGTCACTGAGCGAGTCCAGTCAAGCTTGTCACTGAGCGAGTCCAGTCAATAATGCTTGTCACTGAGCGAGTCCAGTCAAGCTTGTCACTGAGCGAGTCCAGTCAAGCTTGTCACTGAGCGAGTCTAGTCAAGCTTGTCACTGAGCGAGTCCAGTCAAGCTTGTCACTGAGCGAGTCCAGTCAATAATGTTTGTCGTTGAGCAATCCAGTCAATAATGTTTGTCGTTGAGCAATCCAGTCAATAATGTTTGTCGTTGAGCAATCCAGTCAATAATGCTTGTCGTTGAGTGAGTCCAGTCAATAATGCTTGTCGTTGAGTGAGTCCAGTCAATAATGTTTGTCGTTGAGCAATCCAGTCAATAATGTTTGTCGTTGAGCAATCCAGTCAATAATGTTTGTCGTTGAGCAATCCAGTCAATAATGTTTGTCGTTGAGTGAGTCCAGTCAATAATGCTTGTCACTGAGCGAGTCCAGTCAATAATGCTTGTCACTGAGCGAGTCCAGTCAATAATGTTTGTCACTGAGCGAGTCCAGTCAATAATGCTTGTCATTGTGCAAGTGCAGTCAATAATACTTGTCACTGAGCGAGTCCAGTCAATAATACTTGTCGTTAAGCGAGTCCAGTCAATAATACTTGTCACTGAGCGAGTCCAGTCAATAATACTTGTCACTAAGCGAGTCCAATCAATAATGCTTGTCACTGAGCGAGTCCAGTCAATAATACTTGTCGTTAAGCGAGTCCAGTCAATAATACTTGTCACTGAGCGAGTCCAGTCAATAATACTTGTCACTGAGCGAGTCCAGTCAATACTGTTAGTTGTTGAGCGACTCCAGTCAATAATACTTGTTGTTGAGCGAGTCCAGTCAATAATACTTGTCAATAATGCTTGTTGTTGAGTAAGTCCAGTCAATAATACTTGTCACTGAGCGAGTCCAGTCAATAATACTTGTCGTTGAGTGAGTGCAGTCAATAATACTTGTCACTGAGTGAGTACAGTCAATAATACTTGTTGTTGAGCGAGTCCAGTCAATAATACTTGTCGTTGAGTGAGTCCAGTCAGTAATACTTGTCACTGAGCGAGTGCAGTCAATAATACTTGTCACTGAGCGAGTCCAGTCAATAATACTTGTCGTTAAGCGAGTCCAGTCAATAATACTTGTCGTTAAGCGAGTCCAGTCAATAATACTTGTCACTGAGCGAGTCCAGTCAATAATGCTTGTCACTGAGCGAGTCCAGTCAATAATACTTGTCACTGAGCGAGTCCAGTCAATACTGTTAGTTGTTGAGCGACTCCAGTCAATAATACTTGTTGTTGAGCGAGTCTAGTCAATAATGCTTGTCGGTGAGTGAGTCCATTCAATAATGCTTGTCGTTAAGCGAGTCCATTCAATAATGTTTGTCGTTGAGCGAGTCCAGTCAATAATGCTTGTCGTTGAGTGAGTCCAGTCAATAATGTTTGTCGGTGAGCAAGTCCAGTCAATAATGTTTGTCGTTGAATGAGTCCAGTCAATAATGCTTTTCGTTGAGTGAGTCCAGTCAATAATGTTTGTCGTTGAGTGAGTCCAGTCAATAATGTTTGTCGTTGAGTGAGTCCAGTCAATAATGCTTGTCGTTGAGCGAGTCCAGTCAATAATGCTTGTCACTGAGCGAGTCCAGTCAATAATGTTTATCGTTGAGCGAGTCCAGTCAATAATGTTTGTCGTTAAGCGAGTCCAGTCAATAATGCTTGTTGTTGAGCGAGTCCAGTCAATAATGTTTGTCGTTGAGTGAGTCCAGTCATTAATATTTGTCACTGAGAGAGTCCAGTCAATAATACTTGTCGTTGTGCAAGTCCAGTCAATATTGCTTGTTGTTGAGTGAGTCCAGGCAATAATGCTTGTTGTTGAGTGAGTCCAGTCAATAATGCTTGTCATTAAGCGAGTCCATTCAATAATGCTTGTTGTTGAGTGAGTCCAGTCAATAATGCTTGTCGTTGAGCGAGTCCAGTCAATAATGTTTGTCGTTGAGTGAGTCCAGTCAATAATGCTTGTTGTTGAGTGAGTCCAGTCAATAATGTTTGTCGTTGAGGGAGTACAGTCAATAATGCTTGTCGTTGAGGGCGTCCAGTCAATAATGCTTGTCGTTGAGTGAGTCCAGTCAATAATACTTGTCGTTGTGCAAGTCCAGTCAATAATGTTTGTCGTTGAGCGAGTCCAGTCAATAATGTTTGTCGTTGAGTGAGTCCAGTCAATAATGCTTTTCGTTGAGTGAGTCCAGTCAATAATGTTTGTTGTTGAGTGAGTCCAGTCAATAATGTTTGTCGTTGAGTGAGTCCAGTCAATAATGCTTGTCGTTGAGCGAGTCCAGTCAATAATGTTTGTCGTTGAGCGAGTCCAGTCAATAATGTTTGTCGTTGAGCGAGTCCAGTCAATAATGTTTGTCGTTAAGCGAGTCCAGTCAATAATGCTTGTCGTTGAGCCAGTCAAGTCAATAATGTTTGTCGTTGAGTGAGTCCAGTCAATAATACTTGTCACTGAGCGAGTCCAGTCAATGATGTTTGTCGTTGAGTGAGTCCAGTCAATAATACTTGTCACTGAGCGAGTCCAGTCAATAATACTTGTCACTGAGCGAGTCCAGTCAATACTGTTAGTTGTTGAGCGAGTCCAGTCAATAATACTTGTTGTTGAGCGAGTCCAGTCAATAATATTTGTCGTTGAGTGAGTCCAGTCAATAATGTTTGTCGGTGAGCAAGTCCAGTCAATAATGTTTGTCGTTGAGCGAGTCCAGTCAATAATGTTTGTCGTTGAGTGAGTCCAGTCAATAATGCTTTTCGTTGAGTGAGTCCAGTCAATAATGTTTGTCGTTGAGTGAGTCCAGTCAATAATGTTTGTCGTTGAGTGAGTCCAGTCAATAATGCTTGTCGGTGAGCGAGTCCAGTCAATAATGTTTGTCATTGAGCGAGTCCAGTCTATAATGTTTGTCGTTGAGTGAGTCCAGTCAATAATGCTTCTCGTTGAGCGAGTCAAGTCAATAATGTTTGTCATTGAGCGAGTCCAGTCAATAATATTTGTCGTTGAGCAAGTCAAGTCAATAATGTTTGTTGTTGAGTGAGTCCAGTCAATAATGCTTGTTTTTGAGTGAGTCCAGTCAATAATGTTTGTCGTTGAGGGAGTACAGTCAATAATGCTTGTCGTTGAGGGCGTCCAGTCAATAATGTTTGGCGGTGAGCAAGTCCAGTCAATAATGTTTGTCTTTGAGCGAGTCCAGTCAATAATGTTTGTCGTTGAGTGAGTCCAGTCAATAATGCTTTTCGTTGAGTGAGTCCAGTCAATAATGTTTGTTGTTGAGTGAGTCCAGTCAATAATGTTTGTCGTTGAGTGAGTCCAGTCAATAATGCTTGTCGTTGAGCGAGTCCAGTCAATAATGTTTGTCGTTGAGCGAGTCCAGTCAATAATGTTTGTCGTTGAGCGAGTCCAGTCAATAATGTTTGTCGTTAAGCGAGTCCAGTCAATAATGTTTGTCGTTGAGTGAGTCCAGTCAATAATGCTTGTCGGTGAGCGAGTCCAGTCAATAATGTTTGTCGTTGAGTGAGTCCAGTCAATAATACTTGTCACTGAGCGAGTCCAGTCAATAATGCTTCTTGTTTAGCGAGTCCAGTCAATAATGTTTGTCATTGAGCGAGTCCAGTCAATAATATTTGTCGTTGAGCAAGTCAAGTCAATAATGTTTGTTGTTGAGTGAGTCCAGTCAATAATGCTTGTTTTTGAGTGAGTCCAGTCAATAATGCTTTTCATTAAGCGAGTCTATTCAATAATGCTTGTTGTTGATTGAGTCCAGTCAATAATGCTTGTCGTTGAGTGAGTCCAGTCAATAATGTTTGTCGGTGAGAAAGTTCAGTCAATAATGTTTGATCGTTGAGCGAGTCCAGTCAATAATGTTTGTCTGTGAGTGAGTCCAGTCATTAATGCTTGTTGTTGAGTGAGTCCAGTCAATAATGTTTGTCGTTGAGCGAGTCCAGTCAATAATGCTTGTTGTTGAGTGAGTCCAGTCAATATACAATTATTGACTTCAGTTGAGGTGAATCCAATGGTTTATTGACCTCGGAACAGTTATGTTTACCGAGGCGACAGCCGAGGTGAACATAAGTTTCCGAGGTCAATAAACCATTGGATTCACCGATAACAGAAGTCAAGAACTGTTTTATTATATGATTTATGAAAGTTTTAGTTATTTTGAAAACTATTCAATTATTTTAAGTTTTTTCGGAAGCAACTCTTTACGGCGCTCCTCGTAGTGGCGATCTATTTTTAGCTCCAGGTCATTGGATTGTTATGTTGACCTCGCATGACGTTTCCCACGGTCAACATAAGGTTTGATCATTGTCGGTGACCACCTTCCTCGACCAATCAGAAGACAGATAACTCGTCCATCATATAATAATACTGTTTGTCGTTGAGCGAGTCCAGTCAATAATGTTTGTCGTTGAGCGAGTCCAGTCAATAATGTTTGTTGTTGAGTGAGTCCAGTCAATAAGGTTTGTTGTTGAGTGAGTCCAGTCAATAATGCTTGTTTTTTAGTGAGTCCAGTCAATAATGCTTTTCATTAAGCGAGTCCATTCAATAAAGCTTGTTGTTGAGTGAGTCCAGTCAATAATGCTTGTCCTTGATCGAGTCCAGTCAATAATGTTTGTCGTTGAGCGAGTCCAGTCAATAATGTTTGTTGTTGAGTGAGTCCAGTCAATAAGGTTTGTTGTTGAGTGAGTCCAGTCAATAATGCTTGTTTTTTAGTGAGTCCAGTCAATAATGCTTTTCATTAAGCGAGTCCATTCAATAAAGCTTGTTGTTGAGTGAGTCCAGTCAATAATGCTTGTCCTTGATCGAGGCCAGTCAATAATGTTTGTCGGTGAGCAAGTCCAGTCAATAATGTTTCTCGTTGAGCGAGTCTACTCAATAATGCTTGTTGTTGAGTGAGTCCATTCAATAATGCTTGTCATTAAGCGAGTCCATTCAATAATGCTTGTCGTTGAGTGAGTCCAGTCAATAATGTTTGTCGTTGAGTGAGTCCAGTCAATAATGCTTGTCGGTGAGCGAGTCCAGTCAATAATGTTTGTCGTTGAGCGAGTCCAGTCAATAATGTTTGTCGTTGAGTGAGTCCAGTCAATAATGCTTCTCGTTGAGCGAGTCCAGTCAATAATGTTTGTCATTGAGCGAGTCCAGTCAATAATATTTGTCGTTGAGCAAGTCAAGTCATTAATGTTTGTTGTTGAGTGAGTCCAGTCAATAATGCTTGTTTTTGAGTGAGTCCAGTCAATAATGCTTTTCATTAAGCGAGTCCATTCAATAATGCTTGTCGTTGATTGAGTCTAGTCAATAATGCTTGTCGTTGAGTGAGTCCAGTCAATAATGTTTGTCGGTGAGAAAGTCCAGTCAATAATGTTTGATCATTGAGCGAGTCCAGTCAATAATGTTTTTCTGTGAGTGAGTCCAGTCATTAATGCTTGTTGTTGAGTGAGTCCAGTCAATAATGTGTGTCGTTGAGCGAGTCCAGTCAATAATGCTTGTTGTTGAATGAGTCCAGTCAATAATGTTTGTCGTTGAGCGAGTCCAGTCAATAATGTTTGTTGTTGAGTGAGTATCAGTCAATAAGGTTTGTTGTTGAGTGAGTCCAGTCAATAATGCTTGTTTTTTAGTGAGTCCAGTCAATAATGCTTTTCATTAAGCGAGTCCATTCAATAAAGCTTGTTGTTGAGTGAGTCCAGTAAATAATGCTTGTCCTTGATCGAGTCCAGTCAATAATGTTTGTCGGTGAGCGAGTCCATTCAATAATGCTTGTCGTTGAGTGAGTCCAGTCAATAATGCTTGTATTTGAGTGAGTCCAGTCAATAATGTTTGTCGGTGAGCAAGTCCAGTCAATAATGCTTGTCGTTGAGTGAGTCCAGTCAATAATGTTTGTTGGTGAGCAAGTCAAGTCAATAATATTTGTCGTTGAGCGAGTCCAGTCAATAATGCATGTCGTTTAGCGAGTCCAGTCAATAATGTTTGTCGTTGAGTGAGTCCAGTCAATAATGTTTGTCGGTGAGCGAGTCCAGTCAATATTGCTTGTCGGAGAGCGAGTCCAGTCAATAATGCTTGTCGGTGAGCGAGTCCAGTCAATAATACTTGTCGGTGAGCGAGTCCAGTCAATAATGATTGTCACTGAGCGAGTCCAGTCAATAATACTTGTCACTGAGCGAGTCCAGTCAATAATGCTTGTCATTAAGCGAGTCCAGTCAATAATGCTTGTCGTTGAGCAAGTCCATTCAATAATACTTGTCGGTGAGCGAGTCAAGTCAATAAGGCTTGTCGTTAAGCGAGTCCATTCAATAATTTACAATTATTGACTTCAGTTGAGGTGAATCCAATGGTTTATTGATCTCGGAACAGTTATGTTTACCGAGGCGACAGCCGAGGTGAACATAAGTTTCCGAGGTCAATAAACCATTGGATTCACCGATAACTGAAGTCAACAACTGTTTTATTATATGATTTAGGAAAGTTTCAGTTATTTAAAATCTATTCAAAATAATTTAAGTTTTTTTCGGAAGCAACTCTTTACGGCGCTCCTCGTAGTGGCGATCTATTTTTAGGTCATCGGATTGTTATGTTAACCTCGAGTGACGTTTCCCGCGGTCAACATAAGGTTTGATAATTGTCGGCGACCACCTTCCTCGGCCAATCAGAAGACAGATCACTCGCCCATCATATAATAATGCTTGTTGTTGTGCAAGTCCAGTCAATTTTGCTTGTCGGTGAGCGAGTCCAGTCTATAATGTTTGTCGTTGAGTGAGTCCAGTCAATAATGCTTCTCGTTGAGCGAGTCAAGTCAATAATGTTTGTCATTGAGCGAGTCCAGTCAATAATATTTGTCGTTGAGCAAGTCAAGTCAATAATGTTTGTTGTTGAGTGAGTCCAGTCAATAATGCTTGTTTTTGAGTGAGTCCAGTCAATAATGTTTGTCGTTGAGGGAGTACAGTCAATAATGCTTGTCGTTGAGTGAGTCCAGTCAATAATGTTTGGCGGTGAGCAAGTCCAGTCAATAATGTTTGTCGTTGAGCGAGTCCAGTCAATAATGTTTGTCGTTGAGTGAGTCCAGTCAATAATGTTTGTCGGTGAGCGAGTCCAGTCAATATTGCTTGTCGGAGAGCGAGTCCAGTCAATAATGCTTGTCGGTGAGCGAGTCCAGTCAATAATACTTGTCGGTGAGCGAGTCCAGTCAATAATGATTGTCACTGAGCGAGTCCAGTCAATAATACTTGTCACTGAGCGAGTCCAGTCAATAATGCTTGTCATTAAGCGAGTCCAGTCAATAATGCTTGTCGTTGAGCAAGTCCATTCAATAATACTTGTCGGTGAGCGAGTCAAGTCAATAAGGCTTGTCGTTAAGCGAGTCCATTCAATAATTTACAATTATTGACTTCAGTTGAGGTGAATCCAATGGTTTATTGATCTCGGAACAGTTATGTTTACCGAGGCGACAGCCGAGGTGAACATAAGTTTCCGAGGTCAATAAACCATTGGATTCACCGATAACTGAAGTCAACAACTGTTTTCTTATATGATTTAGGAAAGTTTCAGTTATTTAAAATCTATTCAATTAATTTAAGTTTTTTTCGGAAGCAACTCTTTACGGCGCTCCTCGTAGTGGCGATCTATTTTTAGCGCCAGGTCATCGGATTGTTATGTTAACCTCGAGTGACGTTTCCCGCGGTCAACATAAGGTTTGATAATTGTCGGCGACCACCTTCCTCGGCCAATCAGAAGACAGATCACTCGCCCATCATATAATAATGCTTGTTGTTGTGCAAGTCCAGTCAATTTTGCTTGTCGGTGAGCGAGTCCAGTCTATAATGTTTGTCGTTGAGTGAGTCCAGTCAATAATGCTTCTCGTTGAGCGAGTCAAGTCAATAATGTTTGTCATTGAGCGAGTCCAGTCAATAATATTTGTCGTTGAGCAAGTCAAGTCAATAATGTTTGTTGTTGAGTGAGTCCAGTCAATAATGCTTGTTTTTGAGTGAGTCCAGTCAATAATGTTTGTCGTTGAGGGAGTACAGTCAATAATGCTTGTCGTTGAGGGCGTCCAGTCAATAATGTTTGGCGGTGAGCAAGTCCAGTCAATAATGTTTGTCGTTGAGCGAGTCCAGTCAATAATGTTTGTCGTTGAGTGAGTCCAGTCAATAATGCTTGTCGTTGAGCGAGTCCAGTCAATAATGTTTGTCGTTGAGCGAGTCCAGTCAATAATGTTTGTCGTTGAGCGAGTCCAGTCAATAATGTTTGTCGTTAAGCGAGTCCAGTCAATAATGTTTGTCGTTGAGTGAGTCCAGTCAATAATACTTGTCACTGAGCGAGTCCAGTCAATGATGTTTGTCGTTGAGTGAGTCCAGTCAATAATACTTGTCACTGAGCGAGTCCAGTCAATAATACTTGTCACTGAGCGAGTCCAGTCACTACTGTTAGTTGTTGAGCGAGTCCAGTCAATAATACTTGTTGTTGAGCGAGTCCAGTCAATAGAATTTGTCGTTGAGTGAGTCCAGTCAATAATGTTTGTCGGTGAGCAAGTCCAGTCAATAATGTTTGTCGTTGAGCGAGTCCAGTCAATAATGTTTGTCGTTGAGTGAGTCCAGTCAATAATGCTTTTCGTTGAGTGAGTCCAGTCAATAATGTTTGTCGTTAAGCGAGTCCAGTCAATAATGTTTGTCGTTGAGTGAGTCCAGTCAATAATGCTTGTCGGTGAGCGAGTCCAGTCAATAATGTTTGTCGTTGAGCGAGTCCAGTCAATAATGTTTGTCGTTGAGTGAGTCCAGTCAATAATGCTTCTTGTTGAGCGAGTCCAGTCAATAATGTTTGTCATTGAGCGAGTCCAGTCAATAATATTTGTCGTTGAGCAAGTCAAGTCAATAATGTTTGTTGTTGAGTGAGTCCAGTCAATAATGCTTGTTTTTGAGTGAGTCCAGTCAATAATGCTTTTCATTAAGCGAGTCTATTCAATAATGCTTGTTGTTGATTGAGTCCAGTCAATAATGCTTGTCGTTGAGTGAGTCCAGTCAATAATGTTTGTCGGTGAGAAAGTTCAGTCAATAATGGTTGATCGTTGAGCGAGTCCAGTCAATAATGTTTGTCGGTGAGTGAGTCCAGTCATTAATGCTTGTTGTTGAGTGAGTCCAGTCAATAATGTTTGTCGTTGAGCGAGTCCAGTCAATAATGCTTGTTGTTGAGTGAGTCCAGTCAATATACAATTATTGACTTCAGTTGAGGTGAATCCAATGGTTTATTGACCTCGGAACAGTTATGTTTACCGAGGCGACAGCCGAGGTGAACATAAGTTTCCGAGGTCAATAAACCATTGGATTCACCGATAACAGAAGTCAACAACTGTTTTATTATATGATTTATGAAAGTTTTAGTTATTTTGAAAACTATTCAATTATTTTAAGTTTTTTCGGAAGCAACTCTTTACGGCGCTCCTCGTAGTGGCGATCTATTTTTAGCTCCAGGTCATTGGATTGTTATGTTGACCTCGCGTGACGTTTCCCACGGTCAACATAAGGTTTGATCATTGTCGGTGACCACCTTCCTCGACCAATCAGAAGACAGATAACTCGTCCATCATATAATAATACTGTTTGTCGTTGAGCGAGTCCAGTCAATAATGTTTGTCGTTGAGCGAGTCCAGTCAATAATGTTTGTTGTTGAGTGAGTCCAGTCAATAAGGTTTGTTGTTGAGTGAGTCCAGTCAATAATGCTTGTTTTTTAGTGAGTCCAGTCAATAATGCTTTTCATTAAGCGAGTCCATTCAATAAAGCTTGTTGTTGAGTGAGTCCAGTCAATAATGCTTGTCCTTGATCGAGGCCAGTCAATAATGTTTGTCGGTGAGCAAGTCCAGTCAATAATGTTTCTCGTTGAGCGAGTCTACTCAATAATGCTTGTTGTTGAGTGAGTCCATTCAATAATGCTTGTCATTAAGCGAGTCCATTCAATAATGCTTGTCGTTGAGTGAGTCCAGTCAATAATGTTTGTCGTTGAGTGAGTCCAGTCAATAATGCTTGTCGGTGAGCGAGTCCAGTCAATAATGTTTGTCGTTGAGCGAGTCCAGTCAATAATGTTTGTCGTTGAGTGAGTCCAGTCAATAATGCTTCTCGTTGAGCGAGTCCAGTCAATAATGTTTGTCACTGAGCGAGTCCAGTCAATAATATTTGTCGTTGAGCAAGTCAAGTCATTAATGTTTGTTGTTGAGTGAGTCCAGTCAATAATGCTTGTTTTTGAGTGAGTCCAGTCAATAATGCTTTTCATTAAGCGAGTCCATTCAATAATGCTTGTCGTTGATTGAGTCTAGTCAATAATGCTTGTCGTTGAGTGAGTCCAGTCAATAATGTTTGTCGGTGAGAAAGTCCAGTCAATAATGTTTGATCATTGAGCGAGTCCAGTCAATAATGTTTGTCTGTGAGTGAGTCCAGTCAATAATGCTTGTTGTTGAGTGAGTCCAGTCAATACTGTTTGTCGTTGAGCGAGTCCAGTCAATAATGTTTGTCGTTGAGCGAGTCCAGTCAATAATGTTTGTTGTTGAGTGAGTCCAGTCAATAATGCTTGTTTTTTAGTGAGTCCAGTCAATAATGCTTTTCATTAAGCGAGTCCATTCAATAAAGCTTGTTGTTGAGTGAGTCCAGTAAATAATGCTTGTCCTTGATCGAGTCCAGTCAATAATGTTTGTCGGTGAGCGAGTCCATTCAATAATGCTTGTCGTTGAGTGAGTCCAGTCAATAATGCTTGTATTTGAGTGAGTCCAGTCAATAATGTTTGTCGGTGAGCAAATCCAGTCAATAATGCTTGTCGTTGAGTGAGTCCAGTCTATAATGTTTGTTGGTGAGCAAGTCAAGTCAATAATATTTGTCGTTGAGCGAGTCCAGTCAATAATGCATGTCGTTTAGCGAGTCCAGTCAATAATGTTTGTCGTTGAGTGAGTCCAGTCAATAATGTTTGTCGGTGAGCGAGTCCAGTCAATATTGCTTGTCGGAGAGCGAGTCCAGTCAATAATGCTTGTCGGTGAGCGAGTCCAGTCAATAATACTTGTCGGTGAGCGAGTCCAGTCAATAATGATTGTCACTGAGCGAGTCCAGTCAATAATACTTGTCACTGAGCGAGTCCAGTCAATAATGCTTGTCATTAAGCGAGTCCAGTCAATAATGCTTGTCGTTGAGCAAGTCCATTCAATAATACTTGTCGGTGAGCGAGTCAAGTCAATAAGGCTTGTCGTTAAGCGAGTCCATTCAATAATTTACAATTATTGACTTCAGTTGAGGTGAATCCAATGGTTTATTGATCTCGGAACAGTTATGTTTACCGAGGCGACAGCCGAGGTGAACATAAGTTTCCGAGGTCAATAAACCATTGGATTCACCGATAACTGAAGTCAACAACTGTTTTATTATATGATTTAGGAAAGTTTCAGTTATTTAAAATCTATTCAATTAATTTAAGTTTTTTTCGGAAGCAACTCTTTACGGCGCTCCTCGTAGTGGCGATCTATTTTTAGCGCCAGGTCATCGGATTGTTATGTTAACCTCGAGTGACGTTTCCCGCGGTCAACATAAGGTTTGATAATTGTCGGCGACCACCTTCCTCGGCCAATCAGAAGACAGATCACTCGCCCATCATATAATAATGCTTGTTGTTGTGCAAGTCCAGTCAATTTTGCTTGTCGGTGAGCGAGTCCAGTCAATATTGCTTGTCGGTGAGTGAGTCCAGTCAATAATACTTGTTGTTGAGCGAGTCAAGTCAATATTGCTTGTCGTTGAGCGTTGTCAAAGTCGGGAATAAGTTTTCTATATAATTGAGCATTTAAATTTCTTTTTTCTTTTAAAACCAGGACTGCTCTTGTTGCTTCCTCGAACACGGCCTGGAGACCCTCCTTGGTTCTTGTGGAACACTCTAGGAAGGCCTTGGCCCCGATCTTCTCGGCCATCTGGCGACCTTCTTCCTCTGTGACCGGTCTCCACTGGTTTAGCATCATCTTCACCTTGACCGTCTCGTCGTTCCGTATGTCCTTCTTGTTGCCCACCAGGATGACCGGCACGTCGGGGCAGCAGTCCTTCACTTCCGGGTTCCACTTGTACTGGATGTTCGCCAGACTGTCCGGGCTGTCCACAGAGTAACATATGATGACCACATCCGTGTCTGGGTAGGTGATGGCGCGTTGTTGGTTATAGCCTTCCTCCCCGGCTGTGTCTTGCAGTGCCAGTTCAACCATGTATAGAAGATTGAAACAAACTACATCATCTTGGAACTTTTAACGTTCTTTCACTTCTAAAGGTATTATATAGATCCGCTTTGCAGTCTAGTAGCAGGTATGAGTATTATTCTGAATTTAAGTTGAATTTAAAACCGGAATTGTATTTAACTCATAGTGATTGTTCCCTTTACCATCGCGAAATGACGAAACTTTGTGTCGGTATGGTAAGACTTCAAGTTGAACTTGGGCGATATAGTAATGTTATGAGATCCCTGCGCTTATGCAGAGTATGTAAACTGGATCATATCGAAGATGAATTTCATTTTATTATGGTTTGTCCAGCCTTTAAAGACTTGAGATTAACATATGTACTGCCTGTCTGCAGACCATATGATTTAAAATACAGTTTCATCAATTTAATGTCATCATGTGATACAGACGTTCTTATTTTACTACAGCTCTTTATTCATCATACACTCCGTCTGAGTAGCCAATTGTTGTTGTAACATCTCCAACCTGCTCACTGTTACCTGTATATGGGCCGGAGGCCACGCATACCGATATAAAGAATTGAATTGAATTGAGATAAGATTAATATGTTGTATCCGGAGAAAACGCTGTACACAGGTGTTCACCCTAGAGTATCAAAGGATTTTACAAGAGGAATTGTATCAACATATATCAGTAAAATTCAAAATATTCTGTTTATGATGGTTATCTGGATAAGAAACTTAATTTTAGTTAATTATAATGTTACATCAAATCACAAAGCCTCCTTTGGTGCGGCAAGGTGTAGGTACGAGATTGATGAACAACTTACCGAGATTCTGTTTACTTCAATGTCTGCCATGTAAGTATCACGGATGGTTGGCACGTACACCTCAGGGAACTGGTTCTTGCTGAAGACGGACAGCAGACACGTCTTACCACAATACCCGTCTCCAACTATAACCAGCTTCTTCCTCAGTGGTGCTGAAGCCATCTTGAATTTTCTGCAACAGGGGTCAGGAAAGATTTGATAAATGATCAAACACGTCTTCTTACCTCACAGTAGAAATAATGCATCATAAGTTATATGTAAAATGTGACAAAATTGATTAAAAAGAATTATGCTGAAGGAACATGACAAATTTTGATTGTTCTAACAGTTCATATAGGTTTTACACTAGAGGCATTTGGCTGACACAGGAGATGTTTGTTTTACATAGAAGACACTCGTCTTACACGGGACAAATAAATTGAGCAGTGTCCCACTGTTGATTTAGAATTGACCAACATGGCCCGTTGAACTCCGACATTCGTCGCTAAGCCAATCAGAAAAGATGCCCTGTTATGCTGGAGGCTGTCACATACTCACAACATTGCATTTCTGATTGATGCGGTGTGGAGTTCACCTTCATTGCTGCATTTAGGGGAGCTTACTGCTTCATTCAAAATGGTGTGTATGAATTTCTCTTATTTCTATTTTAATAATGTCCGATCTTCAGTTCTATGAAAACGAACATTTTGAGCTAGTTTTACAATGTCCGTATGAATTATTCAAACGGTGCTTTATAGTGCTCCTATCAATCTGTTGGTCGAAAAAAGGCCAAAAAATTATCATAATGTTACGTTATCTCATAAATCTCTGAATGCCACAATGTGATGTCGTAATATATGGGACAAATTCACACAGCAAGTTGTAGTTGCTATTTTAAGAACAGTTACGTTAAATACACGTTTCCTCTCAATTTATCATAATCGATATATGCTCTAAGAATTCCTTATATTTTTCAGCAATTACTACATTGTCACAAAAGGACCACCAGACCTGACATCTTGTTTATTTCTTATCACACATATTCGAAGTACATATACTTTAACTTGCTTTTTGGAAAATCGGAGGGCCATAAGATCAAGTTATCATCAATCACTGTTTCTTAAACTCCTGTATTTCTAAAATCCATCCGATCCTACGATCCACCCAAAGTTTACAGAAGGCTCTGATTATAATCCCTCTGAAGGTAGCCAGCAATTGTGCAGACATCCATTTCGCAGACGCTTCAAAACAACGACATTTAGGGTTCAACAACAACAATTTATTTATAACAAATATATATATATGAGTTAGATACATGTACATATGTTAATCGTTATTGCTTAAAGTACTAATATAGTACAACACAATACACAAACACCATGGTGTCATTTTCTGAAAAAATTGATGGAAAGGGAAGGGAGAGATCCTGCTGTTCATATCATGTCTCTTGGATTGATGTTTTGATCATTCGAACAGTTTCACATTTACATGTCCTTTAAAGCTCAGGGTATGCAGTGAACGTTCTATCCATGTAGATTGTATCAACAATCCGCAACGCATGGATATTTGCAGCAGTTGAGAAAACCATAATCTAAATAGTGTAAAGAATAAGAGAACCACGTAGTGCTCCAAATTGTAATAATTGCTCGTGCTTGAATGGCGCTGCACCGAAATTACAATGACACGTTCACTAATAACTAGGACAATGAAAAATTATAAAACAACATACACTGTTCTGGAAACATCAGTAAGGAAACATTTTGTTTAGTTAAAATTGACAAAACCTTTTATCGAGATATTATTTTAAAGATGCTGTATCATACTTGCAATATTTTTAAAAGTATCTTTAATGGATTCGTTGTTTTTTTAGAAAAATTTAGCGACCAAGCTAGGGAAAATCGGACCAAAATTCATCAAATAGGAGATAATTTACCAAAATTATGGAAACGGCAGCCAACATAAAGGCGAATCAAGTGTGGCCATCTAACAACTTCCGGTCTCTAAATATACGCTTGAAAACCGTCTTGTCGCGCACGAATAGATTATCTTTTCTTTTTCTCCGAATAAGGTATTCATTGCTGCCAAAGTTGATACCCATCGAACACAAATATGCTAGTTGTGACACGGTGTAAATCCTACACTTGTAATGATTACGTCACTGAAAGCGGGTTCGTTAAATGCTATGCCCTTTCTACAAGGGGTACTGTGCTTTGCGCGTCGAAATAAGTATGTTATTGTTGATTAAACAATCTAAATATGATATCAAAATTTCGACAAAATATTTTTCTACAAAGTGATGTATTTATTTTCTCAATAGCTAAACTTCAGCCTGAACCGCATGCAAGCATGAAACAGCATCTTTAATGTTATGATTGTCCTATTACATGGTAGAGCTGTTTCTACTAAAAATTCATTTACATTGTACTATTGGTCTTCGGGCCATGTACAGCTGCGTATCTATTTGTTCACTTACCTTCGTATTCTAGTGCAAATATCATGTAATTTGTAACGTCTTTGAGACATCATATCATTGTGAAAACGAAACCGATAATGATGAAATTTCACTGCATAAGTTAAGATTCAGTTTCCGTAGACATATTCGTATGTCATACATAGCAGAAATCTGTAACAAATTTGGCAGGTCATTGAAGTGACCGGGGGTCAAAATTTCGAAAACACTGATTTCCATTTTGCTCTTCAAAATCCTTCATAAGTGATCAACAGCTTTTGATCTTATTCTTATGTGTTCCTTTTCGCTAAGGCAACGTTACTGTGCTGATTTTTATCCTTCAAAATTTACATGGATCTTTTTAATCGAAATTTAAGAAAATCCGAATTTCACAAATATGACCCCATCTGTCTATTCAACAATGCCAAATATCGACATTCAGCACCAGTGACAAGACGATCCCGAAATATGGTTTGGGAATGGTTATTTTACACATGGACAATTGATGATCTTCTGTAAGTGATCATGGAGGTATTTTATGAACGTAAAAAAGAAACCTAAATTACATGATATTTGCACTAAAATCACAAGCAGGTGAACAAACTTTTGGTATGCAGCTGTATAACAATAAAATCTGTCTATCTCATTATAGAATAAAAAGAAAATGTGTAAGAATCCCTTAAATTACCAACAAGCATTGACATATGCAACAGATAGATACAATTGGAATGTATATTTGTACTATTGGTGGTAAGAAATAATGATAGCAAAATGTGAGACTGCTTTCCTTACAGGTATTTGGGATCAGCTGGTATTTGGATGGAATCGAACGTGAGCTACACCGATGTCATCTTATAAATTCAAGTATGCAAGGCTGTATCACAGAATCTTCAGTTTTCAGGAATATAAAGCAAAATATATCTTCATAACTGGGAATAATTTGTATCAGAGAATCAGGCATGTCGCTTTCTCCTTTTTTCTTTCAAGGAGGGATGCTCTTGTTGCTGCCTCGAACACGCCCTTGACTCCGTCCGCAGTTCTTGCAGAACACTCCAGGAAGGCCTTGGCTCCGATCTCCTCGGCCATCTTGCGACCTTCTTTCTCTGTGACTGGTCTCTTCTTGTTTAGCATCATCTTCGCCTTGACCGTCTCGTCGTTCCGTATGTCCTTCTTGTTGCCCACCAGAATGACCGGCACGTTTGGGCAGAAGTGGTTCACTTCCGATTTCCAATTGTTCCAGATGTTCGCCAGACTGTCCGGGCTGTCCACAGAGTAACACATGATGACCACATCCGTGTCTGGGTAGGTGATGGCACGTTGTTGGTCATAGCCTTCGTCCCCTGTTGTGTCTTGCAGTGCCAGTTCAACCTTGTATAGAAGATTGAAACAAACTGCATCACCTTGGAACTTTTAACGTTCTTTCACTTCTAAAGATATTAGATAAGATTAATATGTTGTATCCGGAGAAAACGCTGTACACAGGTGTTCACCCTGGAGTATCAAAGGATTTTACAAGAGGAATTGTATCAACATATATCAGTAAAATTCAAAATATTCTGTTTATGATGGTTATCTGGATAAGAAACTTAATTTTAGTTAATTATAATGTTACATCAAATCACAAAGCCTCCTTTGGTGCGGCAAGGTGTAGGTACGAGATTGATGAACAACTTACCAAGATTCTTTTTACTTCAATGTCTGCCATGTAAGTATCACGGATGGTTGGCACGTACACCTCAGGGAACTGGTTCTTGCTGAAGACGGACAGCAGACACGTCTTACCACAATACCCGTCTCCAACTATAACCAGCTTCCTCCTCATTGGTGCTGAAGCCATCTTGAATTTTCTGAAATAGGGTTCGGCAAAGATTTGATAATTGATCAAACACCCCTTCTTACCTCACAGTAGAAATAATGCATCATAAGTTATATGTAAAATGTGACAAAATTGATTAAAAAGAATAATGCTGAAGGAACATGACAAATTTAGATTGTTCTAACAGTTCATATAGGTTCTACACTAGAGGCATTTGGCTGACACAGGAGATGTTTGTTTTACATAGAAGACACTCGTCTTACACGGGACAAACAAATTGAGCAGTGTCCCACTGTTGATTTAGAATTGACCAACATGGCCCGTTGAACTCCGACATTCGTCGCTAAGCCAATCAGAAAAGATGCCCTGTTATGCTGGAGGCTGTCACATACTCACAACATTGCATTTCTGATTGATGCGGTGTGGAGTTCACCTTCATTGCTGCATGTAAGGGGAGCGTAGTGTTTCATTCAAAATGGTGTGTATAAATTTCTCTCATTTCTATTTTAATAATTAAACAAACGCGTAAATATTTTATTTATCATAAAACCAAAATAATTTCATAAAACCAAAATATGACCATCTTAATTATATTTTCCTTATCAATAACGAAAAAATAAAATTTGATTTTTAAGAATGCATCAGTCGACACTCTGTCGCATGATGCATGCGTGATTTGGTTCTGTTTGTGAAGATGATTCATGTAGATAGTATCAACAATCCGCAACGCATTTATATTTGCAGCAGTTGAGAAAACCATAATCTAAATAGTGTAAATAAGAAGAGAACATCGATTGGTTGATTTTTGAGATTTGTTTCTTTTATTGCGTTTTTAATTTATGAGAGATGCATTTACAGAATAAATGTTGCATTCACTTTCTTTAATGGCAACAACTTCATAAACATTATCACAATGAATGAAGCCTATATACAAAGACATATACTCAATATTGAAACATTCGTCTTGGGAGTTACATCCTCACTGTCGTGTACCCGGTAAGGAGGGGACTTTTCAAAATGGTGGACGTGACAGGTCAACAGAGGTAGGTGTCTGCTTTCAGTGCTCCCTTCTCCTAATCGACGAGGTTTAGATGGTCACCTTTAACTGTTGTAATCAGGAATAGAATTTCGAATACATTCCTTACGAGTTTTCGTTCACAAACTGCAAGAAATTTGCGTATTTTAGATGTCAAGTTGATGTTTATCTCACTTTCATTTTCGAAGCGGAGAGGAGACTTTTAAATGCCTCTTTTCATGCCCTTAACGACTTTGAATCTCATACATGTTGTCGCGCATATCAGTGTTTGTTTATCATAAAGAGTTCTGTGCAACTTGAACTGATTTGGTTCAGAAACTACGAAGTTATTGACAAAATAACAAATCAACATGGCAGCGGAGTGGACTCGCCGAATAATCGGCGGAGCGGACCAAGGAGGTCGGATAGGGAGAGGACATTTTTGGATATGAAGGGGACACATTTGAATATGGAGTGGACATCATTTTCAAATTGTACTGTAGTTGAGACAATACCCATGGTAATACACAAACTCCTTTGTAAAGTTAGCCAAATGAAATCCACAGAAGACGTTATCTAGTTTCATAAGCATTATCATCAACCTTTTCCTTTACAAATGATTGAGATAGAGGTTTCTCTTTTCTTTTGCAGAACTTTATTGCAAAATAAAATATCTAACTCTGAAATGGCAATATTAGCATGTGTTATATGTTGGTTCATAAAATGTTCAACCTTTTTCCAGAAGTCATGCACTTTTTTGCATTCAATGAAAACATGCTGTAGACTTTCAGGTTCAAATTCACTAAAAGAGCAAATATTAGTTTGAATTAAATTCATTTTCAACAACTCCCTTTTAGTTGCTCTTTTTCTGTTAATAAATCTATACTGAAAATCCAAGAGTTTTACATCTTTAGTACAGATTCTATATCTTGTAAACACTTCATTCCATTCAATATTTAAATCAAGTTCATTTTTCCATTTTTGACACACTTTTAGTGGAGTGTCATTAGCAATCAATTTATCATAGAAATTTCTACATCCTTTTTGTTAAGAAAGTAAGTCTAAGAGTTTGGCTTAATGAGAGGTTTTGTTTCTGCTGTTGATTATATAAAAGAGTGTTTTTCCATATTTCCATATATTATCTTATTGTACTCAAGAATTGTTCTCTGACACGATATAGGTTTTTAACTTCATTAAAAGTCAAAAATTCATTATAACCCCAAATATCTCTTTCTGTGTGAATACCTCTGTTAAACTAACTCTAAATTAGAAAATTGCTATGTCTTAGATGACGATTTAACCATAAAGGTTCAGCTAATATATCTTCTACCTGAGATGTGTCTACGTCATGATATTGTTTATAATATTTAAACCAGATTGCTAATATTTCATTCCAAAAAGGGTTATCAATGGATACATGCCTATCTATGTGTGTCCCTAGAAGAAATATTTTAATAAATGGAAATGAGCTTGGATTGTGATTTTTTTTTTTACATACCTTCTAAGGCAAGATTGTTTAAGTGCATTTATAAAGGAACTGACATCAATATTTCTTAATCCACCCTCTTCATGTGTTCTACATATAGTTGTCCTTTTGATTTTATCCTTCTTGCCATCCCATATGAAGTTATACATAATTTTATTCAATTGGTCAAGACATTCTTTAGGAGGGGAAGGTAATACAGAAAAAATTTGAACTAAAGTTGATATTGCAAGAGTTTTTAGAACAGTAATTTTCCCTTGTATAGTTAGTTTTCTCTTTTTCCATCCAGCAAGAAGTCTGTTTATTGTTTCTAGTCTTTTTCTAGTATTGATTACCCATATAGGTCTTCCAAAGTGGGATTGAGATGAATACCAAGGGTTTTGAGGTGACCATTATGCCAGTCTAAACCACAGCCTGAGCACAATTTCAAACTGCTTCCAATCATTGAACCAATCCAAATAGCTTTAATATTTTCAATGTTTATATTAAGTCCCGACATCTTAAAGAATAAATGTAATGTATCTAGAGCTGCTCTCAGGCTACTTTCAGATCCCTCTAAATATAATTGAGTATCATCTGCATATTGTCCCATTTTGTACTCTTTGTTATTGAGAATAATACCCTTAATATCTTTGTTAGCTCTTATCATAGTTCCAAGAATTTAAATTGTTCTGACGTTTTTAATTATAAACACATTGTGCAATGTTTGATGCCATTCATAAATATCACGAATATAATTCATTCAACATATTCATGAATAAACATGAAACAATCTTTATCACGAAAGCCTTGACATATGGTCTCCAGATCGCAAACCAAATACGTTTCAAGTAATAACATTTTAACTGTGATTGTTTTGTTTGCTTCCTCATCATTATCATAATACACAATTATCTTCATCCAAGAATATTCTCATATTTTATCCCATTCTCCGCCCAGTGACAAATGAAAAATAATATTATAGTGTAATACAATCATCATACTATTCAGAACTTCATGTAATATGAAAACTATGTATATCGTCATAAGCTATTGATATCGTGATTACTTAAGTTTCTGTAACAATCTGTCTTCTACCTTAACAACCTTATGTACATCAACATTAACAAAGAATACATCTCTTTCTTCCAATTTCTAGGTCGAAATTGGCAAACTCTTGCATCAACATCTTCGACTAGATCTTCATCTACGTCTTTGTTTACATCTTCGTCTACGTCTTCATATTCGCCTACATGTAGATCTACAACTATATCCTATACAATCAAACAAATCATACAATACCTCACCCTAATCGTGACTCAAAAGTGTCAACAGAATGACACAAGTAATATGCTTCAAATAAGGCTATTCTTGGGGAAACGGGACGATATTGTTTATTCATAAAAACACAGATTAAAGTTTTAAAATATTGGATAAAAATGCTCAGAATGGATTCTTCACGTGTTCCAATACATTTATATGAAATGCTTAAGCTACATGATGAGAATGGTAAAATAAATTGGGTTTCTCACGTTCGTGAAATGTTGTTTTCAAGTGGTTTTAGTTATGTATGGATAATGCAAGATGTTGGTGATGCCAGTATGTTTATATCTGTATTTAGAAGACGTTTAATTGATATGTATATGCAATCTTGGAAACAAAATATAGAATCCTCATCATATTTAACACATTATTGTAGCATAAAGAATGTATTTCAATGCGAATCATACATTAATAAGCTTAATAACAGACAACTGATCAGATCAATGTGTAAATTCCGCATTTCTCTTCACGATTTCAGAGTGAATCATCAACGTAAGAAGAATGTCAATGTGTCTGACATTGACTCTATCTGTTTGCATTGTGACCATAATGCTGTAGAAAATGAGTACCATGTTTTCTTTATATGTAATAGATACTCTTTGCTTCGTAATGAATATTTTATGTCCATTAACAAATATTGTAAAGCTAGGTTAACAATGCAACAAATACTTAACACACATGATGTAAATATACTTCGTTTAACATCTATTTATCTTTCTAAGATATTCAGCTTAAGATCTTCTTAGTAAAAGTTTGGTCATGTGACAAATGTATTTATTTTCTCATACAATTGTACCATGGGCCATGAGGCCTTAAATACTGAAATAAACATGATTCTGAGGAAAAAAACTTTATCACTTAATTGAAATGGCTTGGTGTTTATTACAATTTGGAACAAGTTCTATTACAAGTTGGAACAAGTTATATTACAAATTGGAACAAGTTCTATTTCAAGTTGGAACAAGTTCTATTACAATTTGGAACAAGTTCTATTTCAATTTGGAGCAAGCTTGACAATACTTTTTTCGAAAATGACATTTATTACAATTTGGAGAAGGTATTCCATTTTGGAGAAATAATTATAATTTGTAGCAAGTATTACAGTTTGGGGAAGCTTTTATTACAATTTGGAGAAGATATTACAATTTGGAGCAATTTTTATTACAATTTTGAGCAGGTATAACCTTTTTAAAGCAATTATTACAATTTTGAACAGGTATTACAATTTGGAGCAATTTTTATTACAATTTGGAGCAATCATTAGAATTTCGAGCATGTATAACAATTTGAAGCATGTATTGCAATTTGGAGCAATAATTACAATTTGGAGCACTACACACTTTGTCTACAAAAGGCACTATCACAGTCTCATTGTTTCAACTGTATTGATCACTCATGATCGTAAAAAAAGCAATAAAGTGTTTGAACAAACATTTCTTCAGGATTGTCAATCTCATCAAATCCGTTGTCAAACTTTGTCTTATCTATATAAGAAGTCAAATACATGAGATCAATATGACGTTCTTTGGAAATATTGTCACTCATTCATATTGGATATATATTGTGCTCTTCTAATAACCGTTAAGGTTACCGCATAATCTATTCATTTGTTCAAATATGTCTTTGACAGGCATAGCGAAAGGAAAATCCAGTTAGGTTCAGTTCTTTTATGTATTGTTCATATTCCTAAAGTATATCGTTCCATTTGTTTGGTGAGGGATACAATTGTGCTAGTATTTAATAACACAGGTCATCATTCAATTTCCTTATGTTAAACATACTTATATTATTTGACAAGGAGTTTAGCAATTGTACGAATGAGGAAGCTTCAAATGTAACAGAGAGTATCATGTTGATGATAAATTCTAAGATTTGAAGAGTCTCCTTAAAAGTGATTTATTCTAATAAAGAAGTGATTGGTTGCTTGAATTTATGGTATTACTGGTCATCTGTTTGAGTACAAGTTATCTTATTTTACCTTACAGTAAAATACTCGTTTTTGATTGGCTGATTATCGTATCGTTTTATCTTATGTACCCCTCGAGCCTCACTTCTCACGGTGTACAAATTCCATGTACCCCGCTGCCATAGCAACAGCTCCTCTCCGAGAAGAGGTGTCGCATAACGTTAAGATGACGCTACCAAATGACGCACACAATGTGCAGAGTTTACATAAGTTCGATTAGCTGTTTTCGTGATTATTATTTCGAAACAAATTCCGCATTAAATTACTTGTACATGCTATAGAATTAAAAGCACAAAGTTTTTAAGCATTTTAAGGCGAGTAGTTTTACGTAACACGATTCATAACATTTCAGTCGGGTTGGCTGACGCCATTTTGTTTACATTACGGGTCAAGGCCGTCCATACTGTGATGGCTCAACCGTTAACGGTAGTCAAACTAAAATTGATGTATTTTTTCTGTGTCATGACGGTAAGATAAATACGTTGTATGCTCCTCCTTCGGGTAATACGGTCTGATGTACCATCTTTGCAGAAATGTCAGCCCTCGCCTTGCGGCTCAGGCAACATTTCTACAAAGATGGTACATCAGACGGTATTACCCTCGTGAGAAGCATACAACTTATACTATTTGTGTGGAAATATGGTTAAATGAATCTTGTTACATCTGGTCCTGTTTTTCAATGTTCCAATTCTGAATTTAGTGTATCAATTACTTAGCTAATGTACTATATAATATCATTATCCCTAAGATAAGTTTCTCGAGCAATTGCCAATGCGCATGAGTCGTATAGTCGCTGTAACCGTATTTGAGACAGGTCACATGACGAACAAAACGGGTCTTACGGATGACCTTGACCTAAGAAGGAATGCGGAAGTAAAACGACTTATCGACTCGTAATTTCAGTATCAAATTATTCAGGAACAAATATTTTAAGGGAGAATTCAATCTTAGTTTTTCAGGGTCTTAAAAATCAACAATAACAAGACGTCTCTTGATAATTCTTCTATTTATCAACAGCTATATTTTGATAGCTGAATCTTTTACCCCAAGTTATTTCCATTTTATAAGATGGTTGCTGTAATCCTGAAAATTGGAAAGTTTCTGTAAATTTTTTACATGTCTTTTTATATCTATCGTCTTCAGTGAAAAGAGTCTTTTGTCGTTTCAACTTGTCTTTATGTGCAAACTTCTTATCAGAGATATCAAGAAACGTTTGTGACTGCGTTTCCAGAGTTTATATTTTCTACACTGGACTTCAAGTTGTCACATCGTCACCTTTTTTCTAAAATAATATATGCTTAACCAGACTTCTAATTGTGCATTGTTGATTTTCGAATCTGTTGAAAATAAAAACATACTTGATTTTAATGTTCAGAAATTAAATTGTATGAATTACTAAAAAAAATTGTATTTAAACAAATATAATAGAGAACAAACTTACCGATTCTATTCAATATAAGTATCAATTCCAAGCTTTCTTAACTCCTTTTTCTGCTTGTCAAAGAAATTTTGATTAACGTGAGGTATTCTGAGTCTACAGCCACGTCACAAAATAGTTAACAAGGAGATCTACTTGATGAACCTACTTGGTTCATTTACACTATATCTCAGCTGACATTGTGATTTATTGTAACACCAGGAAGCAATAAAAAACCCTTCTCCTTTTACTTTTGTTTTACAATGATTACATTTAAAGGGTCCGTATTGAAGAGAAATATTTCTATATCCAGTAATTTGTTTAAGTGAGTCTTTTTCATTCCTTCAATTTAATTCTTCAATCTTTTAGGTTTCCAACCTTATATAAATCTTATCATCAATACCCTTTTTTAATTTCATATTTGATATTTCCAATCATTCAAAATTCATAATTCAATTCTCAAGTTCCTTTTAATAGAGCTCTGTCTTCTCCTCTTTCTCTCTCTCCCTGCTCTAACTTTCTATCAGATCATTCATCCCTTCCTCCGTCCTTCTTTCCAATCCTCATTCCATAACTTAGGCAACCACATCTCCTTTCCTTTAAATGCAAGCAAGCACCCACATATCTGTCATCTTAACCCCCACTCCCTCAATCCCTCGCCCTGTAACCTCGCCCGTGTATGGAAAGGGATTACTGGTATTCTAAATATAACATCACCGAGGTATTCCGAAGATAGCCGAGACTATTAAGGGGGTCGGGGGATCCCAAAGAAAACAAGCCTGTTGTAAACTTTGGGTTTATCAGGGGGATTATCAACACAGCAGGGGGATCGGGTGGATTGGGAGATTGGGGATCGGGTGGATTGGGAGATTGGGGATCGGGTGGGTTGGGGGCATCGGGTAGACCCTGGAGATAGCAAATATACTACTCATATTGTCGTTCTATTTGACACATTCACACTCACGTCTTATAGTTCCGAAGATCAAATTATTGTCATGTATTATTAGGACACGTAAACTCAATAATATAAAGGTAGATTTTGCACTTACTCGTTGGTTAAAGGTTGTACGAGGTGGTTCTGTCAAGTAGATACAATGTTAGTACAGGTACCCATAAAGCTGGTCGGGTGTATGAGCCCAGGTAGTTACAGGCGTACAGGGGATACTAAATTAGATATAAAGCCTTAGCTTTTCATTGGTTGAAATAAACTATTACTCTTTTTGAGAGTTGAAGCACAGAGTACATTGTCTGGTCCTGCTGCTTTACCATTCTTGAGTGTTTTCATTACTGTTCTTATTTCTGCCCTGTTGGGGTATTGCAGTACAATATTAATGCTTAGAAATTTGACACAGTAACATGTCATTGGCGATTGTACAAGAGATAATACCTTGGCGAGACTCCTCAATTTATGTACGGCGGTTTTATATACCTTCACGACTGGATCAAGATAAAGCTTGTGCATAGTGGACACTGAATTGAATTGAATTGCAATTCACTGGAAACCATTGACGTCATATTGAGTCTTTGTTGGGAAATTCATATACAACAAGTGTTTGCAACTAACGTGGCAATGTCCCCCGCCGTTGAAATATTTTGAAATAATTGTCACATTAAGAAATGTATTATTCCGATTGACATTGAGTGCAATGGTTCAAGAGATATGGCTTTAACAAGAGTGGTCATCAAGTCAAGGTCATTCAAACTGACTGGTGTCTGTGACCAAATTTGGTGCAGCAGTTCTAAAAATATCGCTTGAACAAGAATGTCAAAAGTGGCCAAAGTGCCGTGGTGACCTTGAAGTTAAGGTCAAGGTCACCAAAACTGAGTGGTATCTGCGTAACCTCCCAATGTAGGATGTGACCACATTTAAATGTTCACGACATTTGGTGCAAAGTTCATAAGATATAAGATGTTTCAAAGGTGTTTAAAGTGGTGACCTTGAAAATTAAGATCAAGGTCACCAAAAGTGACTGGTGTCCGTGTAATCCCCCAACGTAGGTTGCTCCCAAATATGAAGACTTTTTGTGAAAAGGTTCATGAGATATCGTCTTCACAAGAGTTTCAAAATCGGTCAAAGCGCGGTTGTGACCTTGAAGATAAAGTCAAGGTCACCAAAAGTGACTGGTGTCCGTGTAATCCCCCAACGTAGGTTGCTCCCAAATATGAAGACTTTTTGTGAAAAGGTTCATGAGATATCGTCTATACAAGAGTTTCAAAATCGGTCAAAGCGCGGTTGTGACCTTTAAAATAAAGTCAAGGTCACCCAACACGACTGGTGTCCGTGTAATCCCCAAACGTTGGTTGCTCCCAAATATGAAGACTTTTTGTGAAAAGGTTCATGAGATATCGTCTTCACAAGAGTTTCAAAATCGGTCAAAGCGAGGTTGTGACCTTTAAAATAAAGTCAAGGTCACCCAACACGACTGGTGTCTGCGTAATCCCCCAATGTAGACTGTGACTAAATTTGAAGACATTTGGTCCAACGGTTCATTAGATATCTCGTTAACAAGAGTTTCAAAATCGTCCAAAGTGCCATGGTTACCTTGAAAATGAAGCCAAAGTCACCAAAAGTGACTGGTGTCTGTGTTATCCCCCAATGTAGGCTGTGACCAAATCTAAAGACATTTGGTCCAACGGTTCATTAGATATCGCGTTAACAAGAGTTTCAAAATCGGTCAAAGTGCCGTGGTGACCTTGAAAATAAAGTCAAGGTCACCCAAAGTGACTGGAGGTCTGCGTAATCCCCAAATGTAGGCTGTGACCACATCTGAAGACATTTGGTCCAACCGTTCATTAGATATCGCGTTAACAAGAGTTTCAAAATCGGTCAAAGTGCCGTGGTGACCTTGAAAATAAAGTCAAGGTCACCCGAAGTGACTGATGTCTGCGTAATCCCCCAATGTAGGCTGTGACCAAATTTGAAGACATTTGGTCCAACGGTTCATTAGATATCGCGTTAACAAGAATCCGGACGTACGTATGTACGGACAGACGCCGCTGAATTCATAGTCCCCCGTTCCGCTTCGCGGCGGGGGACAATAAAGATAAGAAAAAATCCAACAATCTGTTTTAAAAAACATTTATTAAAAATCTATGTAGACTTTCATTATTAGAATTCCATTATAAATCCATCTTGTATGAATGATAAACTACATGTATTGAACGATACCTTTATGTATGAAGTGCTTGCTTGATAGTAATTGATAGTTTATAAAAAGTTTTAGAAGTATATTTGCAATCAAAATTGCACAAACCAATTCACTTTTCAGGAATAACCGAGGAAAGGTTGCTTGTTTTGAAAATGAGAATTAGAAATGAGTGTTTTCGTTAAAGTAAATAAATCTGTTTTAAAACTTAATATGAGCTTAATTTACAAATAGTCAATACAAGCAAAGTATTCATTTTACGTTATAATGGTTTAAGGGTGGGTTAGAGGTCACGAGGTCACCAGATTTATGGATTGGTAAGAGCCTCTACATGAAGTTTCAAGCAAGACATTACACAAAGCAGACATGCGTAAAACTTGAGGTCTCCAAATTGCATTGGAATGTCAAATGAACACCTTTTCAGCATATTAGGCTAAAGAAAAGTCGATATATTTATAAGAAAAGATTAACTTATTTTGGAGTTCAACGTGTAAAGAAGTTAAAAAAAAATAAGTCGTCTACTTTAGGTCTGTAACAAATTGTTCCTGTGACAAAAAAATACCACAGTATTAGGTGTTTGCAAATTACAAAAATCTATGTTCACATTTACTCTTATTCAGTGAAATGTATTTGCAAGAAATTCCTGAAGACTTAAGTCTCCATTAATTTTTTTCAGACAAGCGTCCATAAATCCATTAACTAAACAATCGCGAACAAGGAAGCTGTAACATTGACGTAGCAGGGAACTGTGAACGCCCCGGGTTGAGCTAGACCAGCTATAGCCGAGTATGTAGAGGCAGCTCCTGCTACTAAACCCACAAACACGATCTCGTAGTTGGCAACCTTGATGTGCAGTGGGACGTCGCTGAAAGAAAAATAAAATTTAGAGAAACAGACAGCAAGATGCAAGACAAGGATAATGCTAAACGAATACATAAAAATCTTCATTTTGTCTTTTAAGAAGGCACAGATACATCAACAATTATATATTTCATTTAGTTTATGTATTTGGTGAATCCTTTTGAGGGATTGGTTTGGTTGGTCACCCCGCTACAGAGAGGCATTGGTGCCTTTGATTGCCTATCTGGGCTATGTGTCGAACTTCATTTTCATCATTGTGGGCGTTACCTAATCATTTTCAAGAAAAATCAGAAAGAGGAAGACCATGACTTACATATCGTGGAGCTGGGAGAGCTTGAGGTAGAAGAGAGGAGGACACACAAAGACGAGGAGAGCGTTGCACGATCCACCAATCAGCGACAAGATAGCGCCGACATTAGGCACACTCTGAGCCAAGATAAGAATAACACCAACTACACCAGTTCTCACTACAATTCGCTTCCATCCCATTTCTGCAACAAAAGGAATAGAGAATGGGAGATAAAAGGTAACCTTGTTTATTTGCGTTTTATTAGTCAAGGTCCTCATTTATCATATAAAATATTTAGAGGGATGACCATAACGTGTAGACCAAAATTACAAAATTTATTTACAAATGTCACTTCGAAAAACTTTTTCATCCTGCGGTCTGATAGGATTAATAACAAGTGACAAAAAAACCAACGAAATTTTACAATGTTCAACATTAATACTTCAAAAGCAACTAAGCAATACAATGTTCAACATCAGTACTCAAAATCCAACAAAAGCCATACATTGTTCAACATCAGTACTCAAAATCCAACAAAGCAATACAATGTTCAACATTAGTACTCAAAATCCAACAAAAGCATTACATTGTTCAACATCAGTACTCAAAATCCAACAAAGCAATACAATGTTCAACATCAGTACTCAAAATCCAACAAAGCAATACAATGTTCAACATCAGTACTCAAAATTCAACAAAGCAATACAGTGTTCAACATCAGTACTCAAAATCCAACAAAAGCATTACATTGTTAAACATCAGTACTCAAAATCCAACAAAAGCAAGACATTGTTCAACATCAGTACTCAAAATCCAACAAAGCAATACAATGTTCAACATCAGTACTCAAAATCCAACAAAAGCATTAAATTGTTCAACATCAGTACTCAAAATCCAACAAAGCAATACAATGTTCAACATCAGTACTCAAAATCCAACAAAAGCATTACATTGTTCAACATCAGTACTCAAAATCCAACAAAAGCAATACATTGTTCAACATCAGTACTCAAAATCCAACAAAGCAATACAATGTTCAACATCAGTACTCAAAATCCAACAAAAGCATTACATTGATCAACATCAGTACTCAAAACAATGTTCAACATCAGTACTCAAAATCCAACAAAAGCATTACATTGTTCAACATCAGTACTCAAAATCCAACAAAGCAATACAATGTTCAACATCAGTACTCAAAATCCAACAAAAGCATTACATTGTTCAACATAAGTACTCAAAATCCAACAAAGCAATACAATGTTCAACATCAGTACTCAAAATCCAACAAAAGCATTACATTGTTCAACATCAGTACTCAAAATCCAACAAAGCAATACAATGTTCAACATCAGTACTCAAAATCCAACAAAGCAATACAATGTTCAACATCAGTACTCAAAATCCAACAAAAGCATTACATTGTTCAACATCAGTACTCAAAATCCAATCAAGCAATACAATGTTCAACATCAGTACTCAAAATTCAAGAAAGCAATACAATGTTCAACATCAGTACTCAAAATCCAACAAAAGCATTACATTGTTCAACATCAGTACTCAAAATCCAACAAAGCAATACAATGTTCAACATCAGTTCTAAAACAATCCAACAAAAGCAATACAATGTTCAACATCAGTACTCAAAATCCAACAAAAGCATTACATTGTTCAACATCAGTACCAAACCTTTTGGAAGATGAAGCAGCGCCTCCGCCTCCTGTGATAAAGGATTGAGAACTATGATGAAGGCACAGATAAGATGAAGAGTAATGACAATCTCCACGATGTACTGCATGGGTCCTGTACTGACTGTCTGCAGTATGTTGTCGGTTATCAAGTTACCGTAGATGAAGTAGCCAGCCGTCGATACGGGGAAGTACATTGCCAATACAACTGAAACACAAGGTACTTGCACTACTGAAACTGAAGCGGAGAGTATTATCATTATAACAATCTTTTCTACATTTTTTTGCACCCTGAACTAACTGTCTACATTATGTTGTCTGAAAGAAGGTCTCCTTAGATAAAGTATCCAGCCGTCGAGATGGGGAAGTAAATTGTTAATACACCTAGAAAAGGGAAGATACTATCTTTTATATATCCTATAATAGTGAGTTATGCATTTTTATTGAATCCATTGTCAACTATTCAGTTCCAAAGCACCAATTTCAGAAGTTGTCAGGCTGTGATTTCCATTTTGTAGCTCAGGGGCAGAGGTCCAAATGCAAACATTGCTTATCCTTAACACAAAGAGTTTGGGACGATTTTGGCAAGCATTACATTACGGCTGTCGTTTGGGGTAGATTAAGATAATTTGACCGATAACTATAAGTCTGTTGAGTTACCGAAGCCGATATCTGATAGTCATGAATATACCCAGCTTTCTAATGCCTGCACTGAACACTGAAAGAAGGTTTGCTTCTTAACTGTCATTGTACTTTTGATTAATTCATATTTTTGTTTACATCATAAATCATAAAACAGGTAGTGCATATTTTTCTTTTGCAATGATTCAATCCTCCTAGGCAATCCATCAGAATGGTGATGCCAGAATATATCAAGTTATATTGATATTCAAACTTTTACAGCTATATTACACTTATTTTTGTATATTTCTTACATGTTCTCTTTTCATTTTTCAATACTAGTTCGAGATTTACCTGAGTACCCAAAGAAGGCCGCAGTTCCAAATTTATCTTCATCTTGCATGTCTGCCTGTATCGTCGGGAATACCGGATGTCCGGCGAATGTAAACGCAATGGTTCCAAAGGCAGCCGCAAAAGACAGGAAATCCGGTGCTTTGTGTCTGACGCACGGAATTGTGGGAGCGTCCCTTAACATATTGGAAAGAAGCATCACACAGCCAATAGATGTTGTCAGGACTGCGCCAACAGCAACACACCTGTTGATAATAAGAAAATGGTATAAAGTGACTTTGCCGGTGGGAGTTGGAATCCTGCCAGGTACCCGGGCCTTACATGTTCTAGAATTTGTACTTTTGCAGTCGTTGGATCCAAAATTCAACAATGCTACATGACAATATGGATAGTAGTTGTCCACAGATAAACACAAATATGTCTATCGACTCCATTAACTTCAATCCCGCTGAATTGAAATATCCTGATTAAGCAAGGTTATTTCAATGAATAAGAAACATTAAAACCTTTTTCTTCAGTATATGGTAATGTCCAAGTAACTCTACATTCTACAAATGGAGAACAATAGACTGACGTCACAAGCATAATTTAAATGACTGTCGTGATCTTAATAAATAGTATGCAATTGATAAGCTTTCTTTTGCCACAAAAGCGATTTTAGGGAAAACTAAATCGAAGTGATAAAACCGCAACCTAGTTGTTCCTCAGGTTGTCATAATTACAATAGTCCCGTGTAATACGGTCAAACAGTTAATGGGAAATGTTTTAGTGAAACAGCACTTTGTTGTTTTATTTGTGAGGGAGCCATTAATATACGTACATTAAACCTGACACAAAAACATGTTTCGTTTTTTTACGTAGCAGATTATGTACAGAAAAGGGAAAAACAGGGATTGTAATATTTTTTCCAGCTTTATATAAATAAACGTATATATTAATACATCAGCTCACCTCACCTCACCTCACCTCACCTCACCTCACCGCACCTCACCAATACAAATTCTTTTATTTTTGGTATAAATAAACATATATATAGTTGGTAGATATGAGCTAGTCATGATAGTGCCGATATCGATCAGACATGGCTTATTCTATATAGTTACTTTGGTAGATTGCCAACTTACGCTATACCTGACTTTTTTACCCAAACTTGTACATATTAATTGCGTGCACTCATTGAGCACATGAATGAAAACAGTACATTAGCATTTTTAATGAAATAATCTATTGTTTGGTTATGTAGCTTACATGCAACACGTTTGTCCTACTTAATTTGGTAAATGAATATTGAAATCAATGGCCATGATGTTTTAATATATAAGAAACTCGTTTCAAATTATTCAATTTCATTCGAACAATATGTCAGTTTTACTTATCTTGAACGTTTGTTTTGTGCAATCAAATGCCAATTATTTCGTTACAAAATACTCTCAAAAGTTTCATAAGATATTCATTATGATTCTGAGTGAGTGAGTTATTGTTTATCCCCCATCATTAGCAGGGGTTTGATAAATGGATAGAATGTTTCATTTTCGATTAAAAGAGTTACTGTGATAAATGCTTTCAAATTTGAAAACATAGAAAACAGTTTATTTTATCTAAACTTTAAACAATGAAATATGCCTATGTATTTTTCACAGGGATATAATTTTATTGATTGAGAGATTTTTCACAATAACCATATATCTTAAAGTATCAAAGGCGCAGTTTTATAAATTGGTTTTGACGCAAAACGAATTGAAATAACAAAGGTTCTTTCACATTAAATTAAAAACGGACACAGACTTTTAAGAAAACACCATTGTCTGTTTGCGTGTTTACTTTCGCTATGAACATGTAATGATTGACATGTGGAAAAATACAATATTCAACAATTAAGATAATAAATCAAAGTTTTGTTCAGGTAGTTAGCAAATCCATCAAATGGACTCGTTATTAACGACATCTTCAGTGTCTTGTTCAGCCAATGAGCTACCTATTAACGACAATCATGGCATTTGCCCGTGTCATATCCCCAACTTTTTCTTGTTTTCATTATAGGTGAAAGAAATATGCTTTAAACCAAATTTGTCTTTATTTCTGCAATATTCTACAATTAAACTAAAAGAATCAGGTGTTCGGTTTCAGCAACCACTTCAATGAACCCGTTTTAAACGACATCTTCAGTGTCTTGTTCAGCCAATGCGGTACCTAATCATTGCATTCGTGAATGTCACACCCACAATTTGTTCTTGTTTTCATTAGACAAATCTCATCAATTAACTTCACGATTATAATTGAAAAAGCAGCAATTGCAACGTTTCAAAACCAGAATAACACCAAACATACCAGAAATCCTTTGGTGTTCCGAACCAAGACACAGGCAGTAAAGCTGCGGCCACGATGGCCAGGCAACTACAGATGGACAGACGGACGGACACCATCTGGGCCAGGAGCTGGACGTTCTGGGCAGCGAGCAGCAGGAGGACGATATCGAAACCTAGCAGCGTCAAGTTGAGGGAAATCGTCACCAATATTCTGTGAAATTGTAGTTTGACTTTTGTAGGTTGGTTATTGTTGTCACATTAGTCTGTGAAAATGATGTTTGTCATTGTTTTGTAAGTTGGTTATTGTTGTCACATGAATATGTGAAATTTTAATGATTTTGTAGGTTGGTTGTAAATATGTGATTATGGTGTTGTAAGTGTCTTTATTGACAATTATTCTGAGTTAAATCTGAAGAACTTGTTTAAAAAATGTTAATTACTGTCATTCTTTTTGTCAAGTTTGTATGTTCATTAAACCTTTTACCAATAATTATTGAAACTAAGAATAATACATATTTTGCTGAATGCCATCATATAACTGTAGACGTATTTATTGCTGTATCAAACCTTTGTATGGACGAAATCTGTCTTTTCTTTAAACGCCAGTATCAGAACAGAACAGAACAGAACAGAGCAGAATTTTACGAAAACTAACGGCCCTGAGAATAACTGGCTAATCTTTACCTGCACGCCATGCTATCGGGATTATTTCCAGCTTACTTCGGCTTGACTTGATAGTACAATGTTGCAGTGTATGAAATATAGCCCGCCCCCAGCCTGGTGCCTGGTTACTTTTGGTCTGGACTGATAATGCTTTGGGGTTTTCTACAAAAATACCACTTTTGGACGTGCATCTTTCAAGCCTGTTACACTAGAACCTAGCAGTCACATTACAAATCATGATTGGATCGGCCGGCAAAGGAGATTGATGCGAGTAGTGCCTTGCGACAACGTTTTCCATGATATCAGGAAAATGAATTTATTACCTACGAGGGCAATCATATCGAGGTTCATATTTTTCATATGTTGCCCTAGGGCAAAATATCACTTTTTCATTGTGACGTCACGTTTTAAACAATGCTTTGACGTCACGGTTCACCAATGACGTCACAATATATACGGGTCGACGGCGGCTTGTCGGCCCATGCTGAGATGTTGTTTTTGAGTGTTTTCCTTATTTTTGGGACTTCGGTAATAAACAGAATATTATATTCGTGCCCATGACCTACTATGTTTACGACACTCGTGCCTAAATATCAGTATATCCCTCGCTCTCGCTCGGGAAATACCAATATTTAGGCACTCGTGTCGTAAACATAGTATGTCATGGACACTCATATAATATCCTCTATATAATATAACAATTCAATTATTGATTTATAATGTTAGAATAAATAGTTGACCACGTAACTAAAAATTTACAATATTCACATGCTGTCACGTAAACTTACACTTTGTATTAAAGGTTATTTTGGCGTGAAACGTAAGCAAATTATTCATTAGATTTGCAGACGCCCAAAATGACATGTTAATGAAAAATGTAATGAAATGTACAGATTATCGTTCATAAGTGAAAATAACCATTGAAACAAAGATGACTTTAACATTAAGCAAAAATGTATATGTGCACTTTCTTCCGGATATACATGTATACGAATAAATAGTGCACGGATAACAAAATGTAAGATTTCAGATTAATGATGTGATCTACTGCTGTATTGATTAAGATTTTGTATACATATACGATATCTAAGAGGTCTGATTTAACCTATTAATGTTGATCCGAATGTTGTTTAGATTTTCAGAGCGCAAGTGGAATTCAGTTTGGAATGGATATGCCGTTTATAATGCGATTGATTGTCAGTATTCGTGACGATTTTGTATATTTAAGTGGTGTGACTTAGATGATTTAGATGAACATTCTGAATAACTAACAGTGAGGTATAGTGGCAGACAGGATTGGTGTTCAATGCATTTGGATTCTTGAATGATGTATAATGCATGAAGAATATTCTAAATAATATAAAGAGGCATACATTATTGGTGTTCAATGCATTTGGATTCTTGAATGATGTATAATGCATGAATAATATTCTAAATAATATACAGAGGCATACATTAATGGTGTTCAATGCATTTGGATTTATAAATGATATATAATGCAAGAGGAATATTCTAAATAATATACGAATGTATTTTGTTATTCTGAATGGTGTGCGAATTCTTTTAAGATTTTCTTAATTTTGTGTGAATGTATTTGGAATATTCTGAATCGTGTTCAAATTGAGATTTTAAAGGCTGTTGAAGTGTATCTTTATATTTCAAGCATAATGTATATAGAACATTGAATGCGTGAAGGATATTGTAAACGGTGTGCGACTTCGAATACTCATAGCTTTAAAATATTTGAAGTACTGTTTGCTTTAAAGTTTGTTGAATTGCAGTTACCATGATTTCAGAATGATATATGAACGTTGAATGTTTTTAGGTTGTGAAAGCTTTCATAATGCAATCACAATATCGTTGAAATGATTTTGTAATGAACTTTCAAAACAAAACTTTTTTTGAAACAAATTTAGTTGAATGGTGAAGAGATAAAGTTTGAATACGAACAGTGAGTTAACTGTTTCATTTGTACAGAAGTCTCACTTACATTCTGTAAAGTTCTGTTCATAAACGGGTTTCCTTCGTGAAAATGCAATCACGATAATTTATATGTGGGAGGAAACTAAAAGTCATTAGACAGTTTAAGAAGGGACTTTTAACAATTTAATTATGTTACATTTTGAAAACAGCTCTTAACGTAAATCCTAATGGACATAAGCATGATATCAAATGTTGTGTCATAAGAAAAGTCCTTAACAATAAAAAACACCTTATAGGATACTGCTTTTTGAGTTCCACATGCTTCCGGTATTTCTTTTCTCTCACATGCAGCCTGTTGCACTTGTAACCTTGATAATGTAGTAGAAGTAGACCAGGTCAACAGGTTTTGTAACATTAATCTCGCGAGGATGCCCGAAAAATGTTTTGTTGCCTTTATGAAAGGGAATCCTGTCAATATTTCACTCCTTCATTTTCTTCAAAGTGTTAATGATTTTTTTTCACGTGTAGGTAAATGGGTTTAAACTGTAACATGAGAGAACAAGAAGGTATAAATGCATAATCAATCACTTGGTATTAAGGGTACCATTCTGCTGAAATGGTGAGTATGACATTTATCCTTTTACAAAAGTTACATATAACTTACAAATAAGACAAAACTTACTTCCCCGTCTCCCCATAAGCCACCTCCCCTATGGCGGGGTACGGCATCCTATCGTGCTCCCTCAGCCCAGGGTCATGCTTCAGGGCCTGGCTCCAGCACCTGCCTATTAGATAGGCTGTGTAGGCCGAAATCAACCCCAGTACAATGATGAGAACCAACCCGATCCATCCTGAAACATATCTGATAGGTTTAACCACTGAGCACGCATATTCAAAGAGTTAAAGGCCAACATAAATGTTGTGAAGATGAATGGTCAACAGACAGACAATGATAAGAACCAACCCGATCCATCCTGAAATACATATGATATGCCTATGTCAGGAGTCAAAGGTGTATGACCAATATCAATGTTGTAAAGTTGAATGGTCAGATAGACACTGACCATAGCCCATTTTGGCTCATCTGGAAGGTCTTATCACACAGGATTTTCAACTTTGAAGTTTCAGTACGAAAGGCAAGCACATCAGTTTGGAAAGATCGATGTACTGAAGATCTAAACCTCATTCCAGGTAAAATGCGTCCATTATTTGTCGTACAATTGTGAGGTCCAAGTGATCATCTCTGTACTTCATAGGTAATGTAACATGTTGTCTAGGGTTATTAAAGGGATCTGTTTTTAACCAATATTAGGATTTCTAATGGGTATGTACCTAGTTCAACTTAACTGTTTGAATATTTTCCCCTTGAAAATAGCTCAATGCAGTTTTCACGTTATATTTGAAAACCTAATATTCGACGGCAGATAATTTTGTTTGTGTAATGATTATTTTACACTGCAAACATAAACAGTTATTTTGAAATAAAGAAAAAATAAAAATGATGCAGTGGTTTTTACATGAATCTATAAACGATATTGAAAAATCATTCTACTGTGTGTTAAACACAATACTCATAAGAAACTGTTTCTACCTGTTTCTTCGACTGCTTTAGGCAAGGTTAACAATCCTGTCCCAGCCACTTCCCCCACGATAAACAGGGTAGCTTTCCCCACAGTGAGCTTCCTGTTCCCCTTCATGCAGAAACAGTGAACACGGAGACACGTGAGTGAGTCACAAACTCGCTAGAACAATCATCAGGACAGCTGTAGATCTACATCGAGCCTGCACGTCTAAACACCAGTTACATCAATGTTATCCTAAACTGATGACTATTCTAGCGGAAAAGTCAATTATGATAAACACCTGTTGATAAACTCGTCATTATTGTTCAAATTTTTTTTCTCTGATGAAAATGTAATAGAATATTTTTCTGAAAAGGTTTTTGAATGCACTAATTAATATTAGTGGTAGGGAGTACGAGGGCAAAGAGTTAAAATAATCCGTTATTACATATCGATTTGTTCTATAAAACAGAACAAACTCAGAGGAGATCATTCAGGAGTATTCTCAATATTATGTACTTGTATTTGTCGAAATAAACAAATTTAAGTAAAACACACACAAAATACAATAATGATGGACCATAGGCCCATCATACAGTTCAACAGTATACACATAAGAAGTACATGCCATATGTTTCATTGTTATTGCTTAAAGAAAAATATATTCTCAAAATTTAACTGATGATTTAGGATAACTATTTTTGTTCTGTCAATGGTATATTTGATTACAATAATCCTGTTCATTTTGTATCATTTAAAATCAACAGCATTTTCTTTGATTTATAACCCTGTCAGAATCACACAGGATAGGAATAAGTAATTGATTTACCCATTTAAGCCGTTATACAATTGTCTTGTAGTGATTACCTACACACTGTAAGATCATTAATTCGATGACGTCCCAATAAGGTTAGTTACATTCTTGATGTTGTCAAAACACGTTCTTTTTATCTTTTTATTTTGCTCGTTTCGGTACAAAATTAACATTTTCAACATACAGGTGAATATAAATCCAGGCATTAATGTAGCAATCTTTCAGACGTACAGACAATTGCTTTGAAAAGTAAGACACAAAAGATAACATTAGCTAAAACAGCATATGATATGACCAAAAATGGACAAATGGTGTTGAATTGCATTTTAGCTTTGACTTACATTTATCAAATTGATTTGAAAGCTCAACATTTATTTTTAATATACGACACATTTGGATGTTTGTTTGTTAATCTAGATTTGAAAATGTTGTATTTTGTAATAATTAATATATGGTATTTCTCTTCTCTGGATATCCAAATAATATTTTCTTCTTATCAAAGTGGAGATAAAGTGCCAGTATTATGACGAATCCAATCAATTACCTGATTCCAAATCTCTTTCATAATATCACACTAAAAAAACATATGTGTAATGGTTTTCACTCTGTATTGACAGAATGTACAAGCCTTGCTATCGATCAGTTTTATCTTTGATAAAAGGTCATTGCTATGCACCAATGGATAATACTATATTGAAACCATTGATGTTTAACATTCACGAGTGCCCTAAATGGTATTTTATTAATTAATTTCCAATCATTATCAGAAATGGATTTGTTAAATTCTACATTCCATTTACTTTTATATTTGTGTTTATTGTTATGATCGTCCGAGTCCTGTAGTATATCATAAAACATTCTGCAACCTTTACTGTGTTTCACTAAATCACTAAATGTTTTACTAAATGTAAAAAGTATAGGATGAAAGGCATGCAAATCTTTTTATGCAGCGCAGTATCAGTAAGTTAAAAAAAGTTTTGTTTATCGTTTAAGAAATTCCAGGATATTCTAAAAAGTTTGTTTTGCAATTGTACAATTGTTTAAATTGTTCAAAAGTAAGAACGTTTCCTTGATTTTCAACTATAACATTCACAGTGTATACTCCTGATTTTCATAGTGCTGATAATGCATTGGCTTATTGTCGATCAGAAAGTTTTCATTATGCCATATCGGATGTGTGGGAATATCGTCTTCCTCCTTGATGTATTGTCTTTTGTTATCAATGTAATGTCCCCATGCTAGTAATACATCATTTGTGCGTTTTGTAAGTATATTGTTGTTTGTATGTTCTTCACATTGCAATAGAAAATACATATTATTTGTTAACATTGATGTAAATGTAGAATAGAAAGAATGTAGAAAGTTTCGAATCATTTATGAATATTCTCTTAATTCATGCAATTATTTTTAGATCTGATTTTATTTTTAGATGCGGTACTCTTAAGCCCTCATTTTCCGTTAATTTGGTAACAATGTTTCGACTAATTCTATCTGGTTTGTTTCCCAAAATAAATTTATAAATTTCAGAATTCAATGTTTTTATAAAGGTTTTGTTTGGTGATAATCACTTTTGATTTCAGCTATCTTAAAACGTTACAAGAATTTCAATGTTCCTAAACGCTACCAAGAGAGACACATCACGTGGCATAAAATTGACTTGCTTGGGAATATACGTTCTTGTATGACCACAAACGTCGCCAAAAACTAAGTCTTGAACAACCATAGATGCCTCAAGACAATGGTCTGCAAGCGTGAACAGTACAGTCAGTCGTTTTCCCCGAAGACCAATAACCTGCGTAGCAGCATAGTGTGCGCCGAATTGGTGCGGAGCTTCAGACAAGCTCAGTAACATTGTTGTTAGTTCGACACATCTTTCTGTCTCCCGCTGCGAAATATCCTGCAGTATATCCAGATCCAGATCCAGGGGGTCCAAGTATCATCCTTTTCGTGAGAAGTTTTACTAGTCATTTTGATCCAAAAACAGCAGAATGATGTTTATTATTTAAAAAGGTCCCAATGTGTATATGTATTCCGCTTAGGGTAGTCACCCTGAGGTAAAGAGCAAAGTACGATAAAAATAACCTCAGTACAGAGCCACTCGGTTCAAAGTAGCGTAATATAAAGTGTCTTAAAGCTTAAGATGAACTGCAATAGATGTATTTTAGAACAAACGTTATCAGTTGTCTCTGAGATGAGTTTAACAATGCACATATCCAAGCATAATATTGGTCTAGGCCCATTAGCACCCTTCAATAGAAACACACATAGAACTGCATAGTTTAAGCTATACGTTATTACATCGTTGTTCGTTGATGTAACCGGAATCTTATTTTTTCAGTGTCGCCGAATCTGTTTCCTTGTACAAAATCTAATTCCATTATGGAGCATGTGAAACAGTCGAAGCGTTCGTAAAATATACATCCTATCCGAGAGCAGCTGTAACATTGACGTAGCAGGGAACTGTGAACGCCCCGGGCTGAGCTAGACCAGCTATAGCCGAGTATGTAGAGGCAGCTCCTGCTACTAAACCCACAAACACGATCTCGTAGTTGGCAACCTTGATGTGCAGTGGGACGTGTCTGGAAGAAGTAGTAAGTTATAACAGTAGAAAGACAGTTTAAAGAAGTCAACAAAAGTGCATTTTAATCATATATTTTATGGCGCTTCTGCTAAAAGAGTCTTATCGTCCTAAACCTTAAAAAGTTACGTTTGAATTAATATAAAAATTACATAATAATAGCAATATTTTATATAATAACGCTTTTTAAAATTTGATAAGATAAGATAAGATAACATTTTATTTCCCCAACGACACATGATAAAAATTAACAAGAACAATTTGATATTTCTGGCTATAATCAAATTATCTCTTTTCAACTCATGAAAACATTATGAAGTATCCTACATTTTGTCCCAAGGTCCGTCCATCCGGCACAGCTTGAGGTAGAAGAGAGAGGGAAATACAAATGCAAGGAGAGTGATGGTGGATCCACCAATCAGAGACAAGATAGCACCAAAGTGAGGCACGGACTCGGCCACAAACAGGACCAGGGCCACCACACATGTCCTCACTACGATACGCTTCCAGTTTAACTCTGAAATAGAAGATTTATACATCACCAAAGATGAATTCATAAGTAAAAATACACACGATCAAAATGATTCAACAACAAGAATACAAATATTACACTGTCATTGAACTTCGAAAATCAGTAGTAAGTCAAGTAATGCTTAATGAGTACCGACAATTGTAAAAAGTAAGATTGTGAAGAAGAATCAATTGCCATCTGACTCAGAATGACAGAAAGGTACGGACATTGTATGGTGATGGAAATGTATTGATTGTTTTAAAGAGTGGCTGTGAAATAAAATACATCGTTACCCAGACAAGATGCAGAAGGAAGAGCAGGCGAGTAATGTTACCCAGAGAGACCAGTCAAAGGTAATAGTGTAGGTGATGAAAAGATACCTTGTTGGAGACCATTTGAAATATCACTCAATATCAAATATATCGATCGTTATCTCAATTACACATGCCACATGCTTTAACATAGTTATCAATGCAAGAAATGCATATCGTGGCTTTAATCGTTTCAAAACAATCACCTTGTTCCTTGTACCTTAGGTGACGTAGTACATACGATTCCTCAAACGTCCATTGATTTTAAATTGTTCATAATAAGTATCGTCAATTTATAATTTCTGTATGATATGCATTGAGTATGAACAACGAATAAAGATAATCTGTATATAGTAACAGTGTTATATAAAGGTACTGGTATCAGGCAATATCTGCTCAAAGTGCTGTCTACATCATAACCTGGCTGTGTACTTTTAGGGCAGCTTAAGTTCTTCTAAATCCCGTACACCATGTTATCAAAAACCTATCGTTACAACTGGGTTGACTTTTGCTATTTGGTGAAATGGATTTCCCAAGTACAAAACACTTTGGGACTCAAGGTTCGATCTCATTCCATTGGCGTAAGAGGTCAGCAAGCTAACGTTTAATATATATATATATATATATATAAATATATATATAACCTTTATATATCTCCTTTGACAGGTTCTGCTTCCTCTTTTCTATCAACGACAGTCCGTACATATTATTTTCATTGACTATTGCAATGTGGATGAAGTTTCTTACCCAGGGACAACACACCAGCCCTTTGGCTAACCACTTCACCACTGTGCCACTGTGATCCAAGTTTAAATCATTAGTTACCTTTAGGAATATGGAGCAATTCTTCCAGCTCCTGACACGGAGGGTTTATAACGATGATGAAGGCACATATAAGATGAAGAGTGATGACTATCTCCACGATGTACTGCATGGGTCCTGAACTGACCGTCTGAAGAACATTGTCTGATAGAAGGTCTCCGTATATGAAGTAGCCGGGGGCTGACACTGGCAGATAAAGCCCTAGTACCACTGAAAGAAACAAGACAAAATGAACATGGTTAATACATGTGTATCCCTGGGATCTTTCATACGCCAAGGACCGTAGGTCAGGGTAAGTAATTTTGATAATTTCAAAAATTACGTTATACTTGTTGGTCAAGATCAGCGCCGATTTTTAGAATGATACGTTCTCGCAACATTCGGTTCTTCTCGATCAAATGACGCCTTTCAGAGTTTGGTATATATGTGAGCCTTATCACTCACGAACTTGCTCTTAAACTAAACAATTCATACAATAAAATTAGAACGTCTTGAACGTCTTATACACAATTAAATATTCAATGATTGGCATACCTGCATAAGCTATAAAAACAGCCTTCCCAAACTTTTTCTCATCCTTCATGTCAGCATGGAATGTCGGGAAGGCCGGATGTCCTCCGAAAGCGAAACAGATTGTTCCGAACGAAGCCGAAAAGGACAGGAAGTCTGGAGGATTATGGGTAACCTTTGGAATTGTGGGAGCGTCTATGACCATATTTGATAAGAGGACAACACAGGCTATGCTGGTTGCTATGGTAGCTCCCACTGCGATGGGCCTGAAATAAAACAGGTTTTATTGAAAGAAAAAAAAGAAATAATAGAAATTTATATGAATTTTAAAGATGTTCTGTTTGAAATTAAGTCATACAGAAAAGGCATATATAAGTCACGCTTTAAAGTATATCAATAAAACGAAACCTTCAATTTAAGCATTAACAAACTTGATTGGATATGCAATCCTACCAGAAATCTTTGGGTGTTCCAAACCATGTCAATGGTGTCAAAAGTCCCGCCACAATGATCAGCCAATAGCAGAATGACACGTCAGCGTCGAGGTTGTTGATCAATGAGTGGATGTTCTCTGAGGCTATGAGCAGTAACACGACCGCCCCACCGAACATGGTGAAGTTGATGCTGAACGATACCAGGAGTCTGAAGGGGAAGCAAGGAAATAACACTAGATTCTTTCTCACCGTGTTCTTTTTCTTACTTGATTTGAAGTTCATAGCATTGAACATCTATCATCAATTAATGTAAATCCATTTGCTATCATCACTTTAAACTCGGTCAGGCAACATCCCCAGCAATGACCACAACATCAATCATTAATATACAGTTATTTAAAGATTAATAAGTTGTCATGCGATATACATTCAAAAGAAAGCGATACATTGCTTTATGGGAGAACAGGTGTTTTAATGAGTGTAAATTACAGAATAACTCTCCTTGTTGGTTGCAAATGGGACGAGTTATAAAGTTGAAGTTGATTAATGAAAACATCCAATCTAAAAATAACAAAGATTTAATCTTTTCGAAACGTGAAGAACCACTGTGTCTTATAATAATAATTATATACTTATACTTATAATTATTACATGAAAACGTATTGTATCAATCGATATTGTATTCTTTATGATATGATCACCTTCCAGGAGTGCCATAAGTCACATCACCAATGGCCGGATACGGAAATCGAACTTGACCTCTGAACCTAGAGTACCGCTCCCTGACCAGACACCACGCCTCCCCCAGCACGTGGCCCGTGTAGGCGGAAATGAGGCTCACAAGACCCATCAGAACGAGACCGATCCATCCTGAACATCACAGATATGTATTGGGTTTTTTGTCGTCGTGTGTATACAGTCATCAATGTTAAACTCATTAATACATTTACTTTTGCAGCATTTAGAATTGAGTTTTCAAGATACTAGTTCTTTGTCACCTACATGATATTGTCATGTATTTGTTTTCTTTCCATCGTGTGTATACAGTCATCAATGAATTTACCTTTGCTGCATTTAAAATTGTGTTTTCAAGATACTTGTTCTTTGTCACCTACATGCAATTGTCATGTTTTGTCAGGTTTTAATGAGATTGAATGACAACTCACCTGTTCCCTCAATGGCGTAAGGCAAGGCCAACACTCCTGTCCCTGCGATTTCCCCGACTATAAACACCACGGCTGCCCCAACAGAAAGCCCATGTAATGCTTGCACCTGTATATTGTAGGAGGAAGAGCTTTCTTCAGTGTATTCGGCCATATGACAAAGAGTTCAAATTACATGATACACATTTTTTGTATATGTACAGACGGAGATACATTAATTAATTTCTCTTCAGATAAATACTAGTAGTTTTGTTTTGTTTAAAGTCATTCTTTGGACTTCTTCTGGTCGGATATTAATTATACAATCAGAAATATATATTAAAGGTCGTTGCTAGGTGAAATGGACAAACGAATTTAATGATTTTTCATCTTTATTTAAGTCTAATCAATCGCTAGCAAATAAGGTGCAAGGAAACATCTCCCATTTTGTCCTGATATAAAAATCACATGTATGTTCCATCAATAGCTTTTGTGACAATATAGGGAATGGTATACGGGTAATAACATAGCCATGTTTCAGTGACAACATAGGGAATGGTATACGGGTAATAACATAGCCATGTTTAACGCCTGCATCTATTATCTACTCATTTCATAAACATCCATACCTTCTGGACAGAGAGGGGGTCATCTTCTATGGTCACTGGATGAAAGTCCATGGCTGCACTTAGATGACGTCATCGGTCAGAACGCAAAGATACTTCCTACTTGTGATGAGCGAGAAAGGCTATACCACCCCAGTTTCATCTGATGCTAAAGTTGAAAAAAATCATTTGTTAGCAGAGTACTTTTTGCTTTAATACAGCGGATGGTCTTATAATGGCAAACATCTGATGTAATATTCATAGATTCACATGTTAATACACTGTAGAGAGAATAGTATGATCAAATAAGTAAAAAAGTCATTTTACTTTCATATTGTGGACAGCTTGAAAACTATATCAACACTGTTTACATACACACATTTCATCTACCTGTTGAACTACACTAGTTCTACCATCGTTTAAACAATATTTTGAAATATTTTATCACTCTTCAATTATTGACATTGACATTGTAACCATACTTCATATTTCGTAACCCAAAACGTTATTATCACAAGTGATATGCCGTAAAATAATCGCATAGCGGATTAGCCTACAAATTGGGCGAAAATTCATTAATATCTAAATATTGTTTATTTTTGAAAGCTTGATAACGAACTGAATGAATTAAAATATATATAGTAACAAAACATTCATAAATACCAAACATTTACATTATACAGGATTACGGTCAAGATACAATTTCACCTTATGGAGTAGCTTTTGGAATTAATCTTAAATGGGGATCATAGAAGTAAATTGTTAGCTTCAAAGTAAGTTGTTATATTGAAATTAACAATCGTTATTAAGAAAAGAACGTGCTATCCTTTTCACAGAAAATATTAAAGAAACCCTCAATTTGAATAGTTTCAATGATATATTTTCAAAATGTCAATGTAATGACGAATTGTATTTGTGAATTCGTTTGTATGGAAATGCTATATTTTGTATAATTACTTTGGTTGCTTTGAATAAAACAACCAAGCAATTGCAATAACATAAATGTTTATTGTGTGATGTATGAATGAAATAGACTATTGAGACTCATTAATTGCATTGGTGAATACTGATAGAGGTTATTTGTAAAATATGGTGTTTATAATTAACATTAGGAATAGTCCATAGATCTAGCTATTAATCATTCAGTTAAAGAGTATGATTTAGCAAAGTTAAAACTAAATTCATTTAGTAAAATATATATTGCATGCATGTGCTAGTTATCATCGGTGTCTCCATGTAGACTTAAATATACAAGGAACTCATAATGAATCACCTGTTTTACTTTATCATATCATATCATCTTTGATTAACATATTGTTATCAAGTTCACGATATTGGTTTTGATAACCAAACGATGTAAGAGAGAATATATACAAGGGGAATCAGGATATCCATGTCTCTCGAATTATTGGATTTTCTTACATAAAAAAAATTGGGTTTCTTAAAGGGACCCGCCGTCGCAGAGGCAAATCACCTTCGGCCTGCGCTGAGAAGCCTGCTCATTAATGAGCTGAGCTACGCTTGACCGCTGAGATGGGGAGAAGAGAGCGGTTTAGGGTTCGCTTTTCTTTAGGGGAATCCCCTCGTTATTCGTGCGCGCTGATTGGTTAATAATATATCCACTACTTTTGACATATACAACGTTTTAGTTTCGTAAGAGTACTTTAATTTTAACATCCAAACGCATGCGCTTGCCAAGACATTGTAAGTTTTCAAGTTTCGCTAATGGCTTGAGTATTGACAAAGTGTCATGAAACTTACTCAGTGAAACAATGCTAAGGATTTTCTACTTCTGATAAATTTATTTTTTAATTATGTTTTTTTCATACAATCTCAATTGATGTCTGAATTACATGACAACGGTAAAGTGTTTTTAAAAGGAAATTGTATTCAAACAGTATTGTCTGTATTGTCTGTAATTTAATTTATAAATCAGAAATGAATAAAGTTCAATTTATAAAACAAGCTGTGATACAAATGTTTTTGAAAATTTAGTTTAAAAGGTTATCAAATAGAAAAATATTTTTGTCTAGTGTAAAATATGAAGATAATCGATTATTAAAACAAAACAAAATTCAATTACCATTCCACTTCCTTGGATAGTTTATACTAAGAAAGAACGCTGGAAATTTCTTTTATGTATTTGTTACAAATGATTGGCGAAACCTGCGTCTATACGGTAGTGAAGACAGAGTATCAGTGTGGGTTAAATAATTTTTATTTAATTTGGCTTCATCTAGCTGATGCTGTAGACAACTTCAAAATGAGGCATACCAAATAATTAACATTTGAAAACCTACATGTTGACATTTAAACGTTTCCCTTAGCTTTTGAATTTTCACACTTTCTTGTGTTTGTGTTTAGATTTATGGATCGTGAAAAAGAGTGAATACTCAAATAAGTGTTGTACAGCCCGTTCGCCAATTGTTTGTTTTATTGTTTGAAATAAAACAATGTTTAAACCAATCCCTTTAAAAAGGTTGCTGCTAATAATAACTGCCGAGACAACTTATAGGTAGGATAGGTATGGGTTTGGAAATTGAAACAGTTTTCTCATCTATTCATTTTGTTTTGTGATTTTTCATGGTTAAATAACATCGTTTTGTATATGTGTGATACATTGAACAGCCTGAAATAACACTTGATACAACGGGGAACGGCCTTTTAAGTTGTGTATTATATCGAGCCGGATGTTACAGATAACAGGTGTGAGACGTTAGTTTATTGACGTTCAGTGACTCTAGTCATGTGTCGTAACAGGTCATATAACTGTCGGGTCAAATAAAGATTGATTGATTGAACTGCCGGGTCACTGTTTGATTGCGCCATCGTGTCTGGTTGAGTGGACAATGGATACACATACAAGACATTTACATGACAATTGCCGCCAATTAAACGTTAGTTCCATCTCCGACAGAATGTCTAGCCTACAAAACCAAATAAGGCTTTAGAATCACATGTATCTGACTAATGAAAATCAGTAGGTGAACGTTACATCGTCCGCGACAAATTTCCATTACTGAACACTTCTAATATGGTTCTTATTTACGATCTACAATATACAAAATTAAATAGAAAAAATATCCCAACTTTATAAGATGTGTTATCGATAACGTATTGATGACAGAGAACCAAATCCTAATTGTTGCTTTCTCAAATTACAAGGGGTATATGGGACAAATTCACACAGCAAATTGTAGTTGCTATTTTAAGAACAATTACGTTAAATACACGTTTCCTCTCAATTTATCATATTCAATATATGCTCTAAGAATTCCTTATATTTTTCAGCAATAACTACATTGTCACAAAAGGACCACCAGACCTGACATCTTGTTTATTTCTTATCACACATATTCGAAGTACATATACTTTAACTTGCTTTTTGGAAAATCGGAGGGCCATAAGATCAAGTTATCATCAATCACTGTTTCTTAAACTCTTGTATTTCTAAAATCCATCCGATCCTGCGATCCACCCAAAGTTTACAGTAGGCACTGATTATAATCCCTCTGAAGGTAGCCAGCAATTGTGCAGACATCCATTTCGCAGACGCTTCAAAACAACGACATTTAGGGTTCAGTGAACAACAATTTATTTATAACAAATATATATATATGAGTTAGATACATATGTTTATCGTTATTGCTTAAAGTACTAGTATAGTGTATAGTACAACACAACACCATGGTGACATTTTCTGGTAAAATTGATGGAAAGGGAAGGGAGAGATCCTGCTGTTCATATCATGTCTCTTGGATTGATGTTTTGATCATTCGAACAGTTTCACATTTACATGTCATTTAAAGCTCAGGGTATGCAGTGAACGTTCTATCCATGTAGATCGTATCAACAATCCGCAACGCATGGATATTTGCAGCAGTTGAGAAAACCATAATCTAAATAGTGTAAAGAATAAGAGAACCATGTATTGCTCCAAATTGTAATAATTGCTCGTGCTTGAATGGCGCTGCACCGAAATTACAATGACACGTTCACTAATAACTAGGACAATGAAAAATTATAAAACAACATACACTGTTCTGGAAACATCAGTAAGGAAACATTTTGTTTAGTTAAAATTAACAAAACCTTTTATCGAGATATTATTTTAAAGATGCTGTATCATACTTGCAATATTTTAAAAAGTATTTTTAATGGATTCGTTGTATTTTTAGAAAAATTTAGCGACCAAGCTAGGGAAAATCGGACCAAAATTCATTAAATATGAGATAATTTACCAAAATTACGGAAACGGCAGCCAACATAAAGGCGAATCAAGTGTGGCCATCTAATAACTTCCAATCTCTAAATATACGCTTGAAAACCGTCTTGTCGCGCACGAATAGATTATCTTTTCTTTTTCTCCGAATAAAGTATTCTTTGCTGCCAAATTTGATACCCATCGAACACAAATATGCTAGTTGTGACACGGTGTAAATCCTACACTTGTAATGATTACGTCACTGAAAGCGGGTTCGTTAAATGCTATGCCCTTTCTACAAGGGGTACTGTGCTTTGCGCGTCGAAATAAGTATGTTATTGTTGATTAAACAATCTAAATATGATATCAAAATTTCGACAAAATATTTTTCTACAAAGTGATGTATTTATTTTCTCAATAGCTAAACTTCAGCCTGAACCGCATGCAAGCATGAAACAGCATCTTTAATGTTATGATTGTCCTATTACATGGTAGAGCTGTTTCTATTAAAAAATCATTTACATTGTACTATTGGTCTTCGGGCCATGTACAGCTGCGTATCTATTTGTTCACTTACCTTCGTATTCTAGTGCAAATATCATGTAATTTGTAACGTCTTTGAGACATCATATCATTGTGAAAACGAAACCGATAATGATGAAATTTCACTGCATAAGTTAAGATTCAGTTTCCGTAGACATATTCGTATGTCATACATAGCAGATAGCTGTAACAAATTTGGCAGGTCATTGAAGTGACCGGGGGTCAAAATTTCGAAAACACTGATTTCCATTTTGCTCTTCAAAATCCTTCATAAGTGATCAACAGCTTTTGATCTTATTCTTATGTGTTCCTTTTTGCTAACGCAACGTTACTGTGCTGATTTTTATCCTTCAAAGTTTACATGGATCTTTTTAATCGAAATTTAAGAAAATCCGAATTTCACAAATATGACCCCATCTGTCTATTCAACAATGCCAAATATCGACATTCAGCACCAGTGTCAAGACGATCCCGAAATATGGTTTGGGAATGGTTATTTTACACATGGACAATTGATGATCTTCTGTAAGTGGTCATGGAGATATTTTATGAACGTCAAAAAGAAACCTAAATTACATGATATTTGCACTAAAATCACAAGCAGGTGAACAAACTTTTGGTATGCAGCTGTATAACAATAAAATCTGTCTATCTCATTATAGAATAAAAAGAAAATGTGTAAGAATCCCTTAAATTACCAACAAGCATTGACATATGCAACAGATAGATACAATTGGAATGTATATTTGTACTATTGGTGGTAAGAAATAATGATAGCAAAATGTGAGACTGCTTTCCTTACAGGTATTTGGGATCAGCTGGTATTTGGATGGAATCGAACGTGAGCTACACCGATGTCATCTTATAAATTCAAGTATGCAAGGCTGTATCACAGAATCTTCAGTTTTCAGGAATATGAAGCAAAATATATCTTCATAACTGGGAATAATTTGTATCAGAGAATCAGGCATGTCGCTTCCTCCTTTTTTATTTCAAGGAGGGCTGCTCTTGTTGCTGCCTCGAACACGCCCTGGACTCCGTCCGCAGTTCTTGCAGAACACTCCAGGAAGGCCTTGGCTCCGATCTACTCGGCCATCTGGCGACCTTCTTCCTCTGTGACTGGTCTCTTCTTGTTTAGCATCATCTTCGCCTTGACCGTCTCGTCGTTCCGTATGTCCTTCTTGTTGCCCACCAGAATGACCGGCACGTTTGGGCAGAAGTGGTTCACTTCCGATTTCCACTTGTTCCAGATGTTCGCCAGACTGTCCGGGCTGTCCACAGAGTAACATATGATGACCACATCCGTGTCTGGGTAGGTGATGGCGCGTTGTTGGTTATAGCCTTCGTCCCCTGTTGTGTCTTGCAGTGCCAGTTCAACCTTGTATAGAAGATTGAAACAAACTGCATCACCTTGGAACTTTTAACGTTCTTTCACTTCTAAAGATATTAGATAAGATTAATATGTTGTATCCCGAAGAAAACGCTGTACACAGGTGTTCACCCTGGAGTATCAAAGGATTTTACAAGAGGAATTGTATCAACATATATCAGTAAAATTCAAAATATTCTGTTTATGATGGTTATCTGGATAAGAAACTTAATTTTAGTTAATAATAATGTTACATCAAATCACAAAGCCTCCTTTGGTGCGGCAAGGTTTAGGTACGAGATTGATGAACAACTTACCGAGATTCCCTCTACTTCAATGTCTGCCATGTAATTATACGTATCGAAGGTGGTTGGCTTGTGCTCCTCGGGGAACTGGTTCTTGCTGAAGACGGACAGCAGACACGTCTTACCACAATACCCGTCTCCAACTATAACCAGCTTCTTCCTCAGTGTTGCTGAAGCCATCTCGAATTTTCTGAAATAGGGTTCGGCAAAGATTTGATAATTAATCAAACACCCCTTCTTACCTCACAGTAGAAATAATGCATCATAAGTTATATGTAAAATGTGACACAATTGATTAAAAAGAATAATGCTAAAGGAACATGACAAATTTAGATTGTTCTATTAGTTCATATAGGTTCTACACTAGAAGTATTTGGCTGATACAGATGTTTGTTTTATATAGAAGACACTCGTCTTACACGGGACGAATAAATTTGAGCAGTGTCCCACTGTTGATCTAGAATTGACCAACATGGCCTGTTGAAACTCCGACATTCGTCGCTAAGCCAATCAGAAAAGATGCCCTGTTATGCTGGAGGCTGTCACATACTCACAACATTGCATTTCTGATTGATGCGGTGTGGAGTTCACCTTCATTGCTGCATTTAGGGGAGCTTACTGCTTCATTCAAAATGATGTGTATGAATTTCTCTCACTTCTATTTTAATAATTAAACAAAAGCGTAAATAGTGTTTAGCATAAAACCAAAATCATTTCATAAAACCAAAATATGATCATCTTAATTATATTTTCCTTATCAATAACGAAAACATAAAATTGGATTATTTAAGAATGCATCAGTTGACACTCTGTCGCATGATGCATGCGTGATTTGGTTCTGTTTGTTACAATGATTTTGATTGACCGAATGTTCTTTATTTCCAGGCAAAAGGTTATCAGGACGATATTCTCATACTGGTCGATGTTAGATTAAGTATTGACAAATATCAATTTTCTTAAAATATGATCTATTTGCGACACCATGCTACGCATGTAGATTATACCAGGCTGAGTATTAACAGCCGTCAGATTTTCCTTTTACCCAGCCAATCAGCGACTTTGCCCCGTGCGCTTGGGTGTTGGGGACGGGTTTGTCCGATCTTCAGTTCTCGGAAAACGAACATTTTGGACTAGTTGTCGATTATGAATACTTCCTACCTTGTCCGTATGAATTATTCAAACGGTGCTTTATAGTGCTCCTATCAATCTGTTGGTCGACATATGGCCAAAACATTATCATAATGTTACGTTTATCTAATAAATCTCTGAATGCCACAATGTGATGTCGTAATATACGGGACAAATTCAGAAGGCAAGTTGTAGTTGCTATTTTAAAGGGACAGTAGCACGTTTTTAGGGGGAATAAAAGGTAATGTCAGGAATATGAAAATAAATCTTGTTTATTTCTAATCACACATATTCGAAGTACATATACTTTAACTTGCTTTTTGGAAAATCAGAGGGCCATAAGATAAAGTTATCATCAATCACTGTTTCTTAAACTCCTGTATTTCTAAAATCCATCCGATCCTACGATCCACCCAAAGTTTACAGTAGGCACTGAGTATAATCCCTCTGAAGGTAGCCATCAATTGTGCAGACATCCATTTCGCAGACGCTTCAAAACAACAACATTTAGGGTTCAGTGAACAACAATTTATTTATAACATATATATATATATGAGTTAGATACATAGTTTTATAGTTAATGCTTAAAGGGGCAGTAGCACGTTTTTAGAGGGAATATGAGGCGATGTCAGATTTAACTAAATGGAGCAGTAATAATTCAAATTTATAATGTAAAGTTTAGCCATGAGATTCTTTTTTCTTACAAAAAAATGAATTAAAGGTGTTCACACAAAATGGCCGCCAATGAATTGTATGTGCATCTTCATACTTTGTCCTCTGACTATAGATGATTTGTTTGTGTAATTAGATTTTTGACACTGTCAAAATAATACATTTAGCAGTAACTTACAATTATAGGTGAAAATTATCAAATATAAAATTATCAAAAAACGTGCTACTGCCCCTTTAAAGTACTAGTATAGTACAACACACAAGCACCATGGTGTTTTATTTTCTGGTAAAATTGATGGAAAGTTAAGGGAGAGATCCTGCTGTTCATATCATATCTCTTGGATTGATGTTTTGATCATTCGAACAGTTTCACATTTACATGTCATTTAAAGATCAGGGTATGCAGTGAACGTTCTATCCATGTAGATCGTATCAACAATCCGCAACGCATGGATATTTGCAGCAGTTGAGAAAACCATAATCTATATAGTGTATAGAATAAGAGAACCATGTAGTGCTCCAAATTGTAATAATTGCTCGTTATTACATTTTGGAGCAATTATTACAATTTGGAGCAGTTTTAATTACAATTTGGAGCAGCTTGACAGTACTGTTTTCGAAAATGACGTTATTACAATTTGGAGCAATTTTTATTACAATTTGGAGCAGTTTTTATTACAATTTGGAGCAGGTATTACATTTTGGAGCAATTATTACAATTTGGAGCACTACAACCCTCGATTGGTTGATTTTTTATATCTGTTTTTTATTTATGAGAGAATACAGAATAAATGTTGCATTCACTCTCTTTAATGGCAACAACTTCATAAACATTATCACAATGAAATCTATATACAAAGACATATATTCAATATTGAAACAAGTGAAATGGCAGTTACATCCTTAAATAATATAATCTGCAAAATTAAAACAATATGTATATACAAAAAAAACATTTTGACTAACATCCAATTGTCTCCATAACTACCCAAAAGGATGAGTATTCATATCGTATGAGAACCATAGCACCAATTTCAATTTCAAAAATTTTGTTCTGACGTTTTTGTTCATTAACACATTGTGCAATGTTTGATGCCATTCATAAATATCACGAATATAATTCATTCAACATATTCATAAATAAACATGAAACAATCTTGATCACGAAAGCCTTGACATAAGGACTCCAGATCGCAAACCAAATACGTTTTCAAATAACAACTTTTAACTGTGATTACAATTGTTTGCTTCCTCATCATTATCATAATACACAATTATCTTCATCCAAGAATATTCTCATATTTTATACCATTCTCCGCCCAGTGACAAATGAAAAAATACTTTTATAGTGTAATACAATCATCATACTATTCAGGATTTCATGTAATATGCTATAAGCTATTGACATCTTGATTACTTAAGTTTCTGTAACAATCTGTCTTCTACCTTAACAACCTAATGTACATCAACATTAACAAAGAATACATCTCTTTCTTCCAATTTCTAGGTCGAAATTGGCAAACTCTTGCATCAAAATCTTGTTCATCTTCGACTGATCTTCATCTACATCTTTGTCTACATCTTCGTCTACGTCTTCATATTCGCCTACATGTAGATCTACACCTGTATCCTATACAATCAAACAAATCATACAATACCTCACCCTAATCGTGACTCAAAAGTGTCAACAGAATGACACAAATAATAGGAAAAAACCTTTATCACTTAATTGAAATGGCTTGGTGTTTATTTCAATTTGGACACTCTATTACAAGTTGGAACAAGTTCTATTTCAATTTGGAGCAGCTTGACAATACGTTTTTCGAAAATGACATTATAACAATTTGGAGCAATAATTATAATTATAATTTGGAGCAGGTATTACAGTTTGGAGCAGGTATTACAATTTGGAGAAGGTATTCCATTTTGGATAAATAATTATAATCATAATTTGGAGCAGGTATTACAATTTGGAGCAGGTATTCCATTTTGGAGAAATAATTATAATTTTGAGCAGGTATTACAGTTAAGAGCAGCTTTTATTACAATTTGGAGAAGGTATTACATTTTGGAGCAATACTTATAATCATAATTTGGAGCAGGTATTACAGTTTGAAGAAGCTTTTATTACAATATTGAACAGGTATTACAATTAGGAGCAATTTTTATTACCATTTTGAGCAGGTATAACCATTTTAAAGCAATTATTACAATTTTGAACAGAAATAACAATTTGGAGCAATTTTTATTACAATTTGGAGCAATTTTTATTACAATTTGGAGCAGGTAATACATTTTAGAGCAATTATTAAAATTTGGAGCAATAATTACAATTTGGAGCAATCATTTGAATTTCGAGCATGTATAACAATTTGAAGCATGTATTGCAATTTGGAGCAATAATTACAATTTGGAGCACTACACACTTTGTCTACAGAAGGCACTATCACAGTCTCATTGTTTCAACTGTATTGATCACTCATGATCGTGAAAAAAGCAATAAAGTGTTTGAACAAACATTTCTTCAGGATTGTCAATCTCATCAAATCCGTTGTCAAACTTTGTCTTATCTATATAAGAAGTCAAATACATGAGATCAATATGACGTTCTTTGGAAATATTGTCACTCATTCATATTGGATATATATTGTGCTCTTCTAATAACCGTTAAGGTTGCCGCATAATCTATTCATTTGTTCAAATATGTCTTTGACAGGCATAGCGAAAGGAAAATCCAGTGAGGTTCAGTTCTTTTATGTATTGTTCATATTCCTAAAGTATATCGTTCCATTTGTTTGGTGAGGGATACAATTTTGCTAGTATTTAACAACACAGGTCATCATTCAATTTCCTTATGTTAAACATACTTATTTTATTTGACAAGGAGTTTAGCAATTGTACGAATGAGGAAGCTTCAAATGTAACAGAGAGTATCATGTTGATGATAAATTCTAAGATTTGAAGAGTCTCCTTAAAAGTGATTTATTCTAATAAAGAAGTGATTGGTTGCTTGAATTTATTGGTATTACTGGTCATCTGTTTGAGTACAAGTTATCTTATCTTACCTTACAGTAAAATACTCGTTTTTGATTGGCTGATTATCGTATCGTTTTATCTTATGTACCCCTCGAGTCTCACTTCTCACGGTGTACAAATTCCATGTACCCCGCTGCCATAGCAACAGCTCCTCTCCGAGAAGAGGTGTCGCATAACGTTAAGATGACGCTACCAAATGACGCACACAATGTGCAGAGTTTACATAAGTTCGATTAGCTGTTTTCGTGATTATTATTTCGAAACAAATTCCGCATTAAATTACTTGTACATGCTATAGAATTTAAAGGACAAAGTTTTTAAGCATGTTTAGGCGAGTAGTTTTACGTAACACGATTCATAACATTTCAGTCGGGTTGGCTGACGCCATTTTGTTTACATTACGGGTCAAGGCCGTCCATACTGTGATGGCTCAACCGTTAACGGTAGTCAAACTAAAATTGATGTTTTTTTTCTGTGTCATGACGGTAAGATAAATACGTTGTATGCTCCTCCCTCGGGTAATACGGTCTGATGTACCATCTTTGCAGAAATGTCAGCCCTCGCCTTGCGGCTCAGGCAACATTTCTACAAAGATGGTACATCAGACGGTATTACCCTCGTGAGAAGCATACAACTTATACTATTTATGTGGAAATATGGTTAAATGAATCTTGTTACATCTGGTCCTGTTTTTCAATGTTCCAATTCTGAATTTAGTGTATCAATTACTTAGCTAATGTACTATATAATATCATTATCCCTAAGATAAGTTTCTCGAGCAATTGCCAATGCGCATGAGTCGTATAGTCGCTGTAACCGTATTTGAGACAGGTCACATGACGAACGAAACGGGTCTTACGGATGACCTTGACCTAAGAAGGAATGCGGAAGTAAAACGACTTATCGACTCGTAATTTCAGTATCAAATTATTCAGGAACAAATATTTTAAGGGAGAATTCAATCTTAGTTTTTCAGGGTCTTAAAAATCAACAATAACAAGACGTCTCTTGATAATTCTTCTATTTATCAACAGCTATATTTTGATAGCTGAATCTTTTACCCCAAGTTATTTCCATTTTATAAGATGGTTGCTGTAATCCTGAAAATTGGAAAGTTTCTGTAAATTTGTTACATGTCTTTTTATATCTATCGTCTTCAGTGAAAAGAGTCTTTTGTCGTTTCAACTTGTCTTTATGTGCAAACTTCTTATCAGAGATATCAAGAAACGTTTGTGACTGCGTTTCCAGAGTTTATATTTTCTACACAGGACTTCAAGTTGTCACATCGTCACCTTTTTTCTAAAATATTATATGCTTAACCAGACTTCTAATTGTGCATTGTTGATTTTCGAATCTGTTGAAAATAAAAACATACTTGATTTTAATGTTCAGAAATTAAATTGTATGAATTACTAAAAAAAAATTTATTTAAACAAATATAATAGAGAACAAACTTACCGATTCTATTCAATATAAGTATCAATTTCAAGCTTTCTTAACTCCTTTTTCTGCTTGTCAAAGGAAGTTTGATTAACGTGAGGTATTCTGAGTCTACAGCTAGGTCACAAAATAGTTAACAAGGAGATCTACTTGATGAACCTACTTGGTTCATTTACACTATATCTCAGCTGACATTGTGATTTATTGTAACACCAGGAAGCAATAAAAAACCCTTCTCCTTTTACTTTTGTTTTACAATGATTACATTTAAAGGGTCCGTATTGAAGAGAAATATTTCTATATCCAGTAATTTGTTTAAGTGAGTCTTTTTCATTCCTTCAATTTAATTCTTCAATCTTTTAGGTTTCCAACCTTATATAAATCTTATCATCAATACCCTTTTTTAATTTCATATTTGATATTTCCAATCATTCATAATTCATAATTCAATTCTCAAGTTCCTTTTAATAGAGCTCTGTCTTCTCCTCTTTCTCTCTCTCCCTGCTCTAACTTTCTATCAGATCATTCATCCCTTCCTCCGTCCTTCTTTCCAATCCTCATTCCATAACTTAGGCAACCACATCTCCTTTCCTTTAAATGCAAGCAAGCACCCACATATCTGTCATCTTAACCCCCACTCCCTCAATCCCTCGCCCTGTAACCTCGCCCGTGTATGGAAAGGGATTACTGGTATTCTAAATATAACATCACCGAGGTATTCCGAAGATAGCCGAGACTATTAAGGGGGTCGGGGGATCCCAAAGAAAACAAGCCTGTTGTAAACTTTGGGTTTATCAGGGGGATTATCAACACAGCAGGGGGATCGGGTGGATTGGGAGATTGGGGATCGGGTGGATTGGGAGATTGGGGATCGGGTGGATTGGGAGACCCTGGATCGGGTGGGTTGGGGGCATCGGGTAGACCCTGGAGATAGCAAAGATATACTACTCATATTGTCGTTCTATTTGACACATTCACACTCACGTCTTATAGTTCCGAAGATCAAATTATTGTCATGTATTATCAGGACACGTAAACTCAATAATATAAAGGTAAATTTTGCACTTACTCGTTGGTTAAAGGTTGTACGAGGTGGTTCTGTCAAGTAGATACAATGTTAGTACAGGTACCCATAAAGCTGGTCGGGTGTATGAGCCCAGGTAGTTACAGGCGTACAGGGGATACTAAATTAGATATAAAGCCTTAGCTTTTCATTGGTTGAAATAAACTATTACTCTTTTTGAGAGTTGAAGCACAGAGTACATTGTCTGGTCCTGCTGCTTTACCATTCTTGAGTGTTTTCATTACTGTTCTTATTTCTGCCCTGTTGGGGTATTGCAGTACAATATTAATGCTTAGAAATTTGACACAGTAACATGTCATTGTCGATTGTACAAGAGATAATACCTTGGCCAGACTCCTCAATTTATGTACGGCGGTTTTATATACCTTCACGACTGGATCAAGATAAAGCTTGTGCATAGTGGACACTGAATTGAATTGAATTGCAATTCACTGGAAACCATTGACGTCATATTGAGTCTTTGTTGGGAAATTCATATACAACAAGTGTTTGCAACTAACGTGGCAATGTCCCCCGCCGTTGAAATATTTTGAAATAATTGTCACATTAAGAAATGTATTATTCCGATTGACATTGAGTGCAATGGTTCAAGAGATATGGCTTTAACAAGAGTGGTCATCAAGTCAAGGTCATTCAAACTGACTGGTGTCTGTGACCAAATTTGGTGCAGCAGTTCTTAAAATATCGCTTGAACAAGAATGTCAAAAGTGGCCAAAGTGCCGTGGTGACCTTGAAGTTAAGGTCAAGGTCACCAAAACTGAGTGGTATCTGCGTAACCTCCCAATGTAAGATGTGACCACATTTAAATGTTCACGACATTTGGTGCAAAGTTCATAACATATAAGATGTTTCAAAGGTGTTTAAAGTGGTGACCTTGAAGATAAAGTCAAGGTCACCAAAAGTGACTGGTGTCCGTGTAATCCCCCAACGTAGGTTGCTCCCAAATATGAAGACTTTTTGTGAAAAGGTTCATGAGATATCGTCTATACAAGAGTTTCAAAATCGGTCAAAGCGAGGTTGTGACCTTTAAAATAAAGTCAAGGTCACCCAACACGACTGGTGTCTGCGTAATCCCCCAATGTAGACTGTGACTAAATTTGAAGACATTTGGTCCAACGGTTCATTAGATATCTCGTTAACAAGAGTTTCAAAATCGTCCAAATTGCCATGGTGACCTTGAAAATGAAGCCAAAGTCACCAAAAGTGACTGGTGTCTGTGTTATCCCCCAATGTAGGCTGTGACCAAATCTAAAGACATTTGGTCCAACGGTTCATTAGATATCGCGTTAACAAGAGTTTCAAAATCGGTCAAAGTGCCGTGGTGACCTTGAAAATAAAGTCAAGGTCACCCGAAGTGACTGATGTCTGCGTAATCCCCCAATGTAGGCTGTGACCAAATTTGAAGACATTTGGTCCAACGGTTAATTAGATATCGCGTTAACAAGAATCCGGACGTACGTATGTACGGACAGACGCCGCTGAATTCATAGTCCCCCGTTCCGCTTCGCGGCGGGGGACAATAAAGATAAGAAAAAATCCAACAATCTGTTTTAAAAAAGCTTTTCATTGGTTGAAATAAACTATTACTCTTTTTGAGAGTTGAAGCACAGAGTACATTGTCTGGTCCTGCTGCTTTACCATTCTTGAGTGTTTTCATTACTGTTCTTATTTCTGCCCTGTTGGGGTATTGCAGTACAATATTAATGCTTAGAAATTTGACACAGTAACATGTCATTGTCGATTGTACAAGAGATAATACCTTGGCGAGACTCCTCAATTTATGTACGGCGGTTTTATATACCTTCACGACTGGATCAAGATAAAGCTTGTGCATAGTGGACACTGAATTGAATTGAATTGCAATTCACTGGAAACCATTGACGTCATATTGAGTCTTTGTTGGGAAATTCATATACAACAAGTGTTTGCAACTAACGTGGCAATGTCCCCCGCCGTTGAAATATTTTGAAATAATTGTCACATTAAGAAATGTATTATTCCGATTGACATTGAGTGCAATGGTTCAAGAGATATGGCTTTAACAAGAGTGGTCATCAAGTCAAGGTCATTCAAACTGACTGGTGTCTGTGACCAAATTTGGTGCAGCAGTTCTTAAAATATCGCTTGAACAAGAATGTCAAAAGTGGCCAAAGTGCCGTGGTGACCTTGAAGTTAAGGTCAAGGTCACCAAAACTGAGTGGTATCTGCGTAACCTCCCAATGTAAGATGTGACCACATTTAAATGTTCACGACATTTGGTGCAAAGTTCATAACATATAAGATGTTTCAAAGGTGTTTAAAGTGGTGACCTTGAAGATAAAGTCAAGGTCACCAAAAGTGACTGGTGTCCGTGTAATCCCCCAACGTAGGTTGCTCCCAAATATGAAGACTTTTTGTGAAAAGGTTCATGAGATATCGTCTATACAAGAGTTTCAAAATCGGTCAAAGCGAGGTTGTGACCTTTAAAATAAAGTCAAGGTCACCCAACACGACTGGTGTCTGCGTAATCCCCCAATGTAGACTGTGACTAAATTTGAAGACATTTGGTCCAACGGTTCATTAGATATCTCGTTAACAAGAGTTTCAAAATCGTCCAAATTGCCATGGTGACCTTGAAAATGAAGCCAAAGTCACCAAAAGTGACTGGTGTCTGTGTTATCCCCCAATGTAGGCTGTGACCAAATCTAAAGACATTTGGTCCAACGGTTCATTAGATATCGCGTTAACAAGAGTTTCAAAATCGGTCAAAGTGCCGTGGTGACCTTGAAAATAAAGTCAAGGTCACCCGAAGTGACTGATGTCTGCGTAATCCCCCAATGTAGGCTGTGACCAAATTTGAAGACATTTGGTCCAACGGTTAATTAGATATCGCGTTAACAAGAATCCGGACGTACGTATGTACGGACAGACGCCGCTGAATTCATAGTCCCCCGTTCCGCTTCGCGGCGGGGGACAATAAAGATAAGAAAAAATCCAACAATCTGTTTTAAAAAACATTTATTAAAAATCTATGTAGACTTTCATTATTAGAATTCCATTATAAATCCATCTTGTATGAATGATAAACTACATGTATTGAACGATACCTTTATGTATGAAGTGCTTGCTTGATAGTAATTGATAGTTTATAAAAAGTTTTGGAAGTATATTTGCAATCAAAATTGCACGAACCAATTCACTTTTCAGGAATAACCGAGGAAAGGTTGCTTGTTTGAAAATGAGAATTAGAAATGAGTGTTTTCGTTAAAGTAAATAAATCTTTTTTAAAACTTAATATGAGCTTAATTTACAAATAGTCAATACAAGCAAAGTATTCATTTTACGTTATAATGGTTTAAGGGTGGGTTAGAGGTCACGAGGTCACCAGATTTATGGATTGGTAAGAGCCTCTACATGAAGTTTCAAGCAAGACATTACACAAAGCAGACATGCGTAAAACTTGAGGTCTCCAAATTGCATTGGAATGTCAAATGAACACCTTTTCAGCATATTAGGCTAAAGAAAAGTCGATATATTTATAAGAAAAGATTAACTTATTTTGGAGTTCAACGTGTAAAGAAGTTAAAAAAAAATAAGTCGTCTACTTTAGGTCTGTAACAAATTGTTCCTGTGACAAAAAAATACCACAGTATTAGGTGTTTGCAAATTACAAAAATCTATGTTCACATTTACTCTTATTCAGTGAAATGTATTTGCAAGAAATTCCTGAAGACTTAAGTCTCCATTAATTTTTTTCAGACAAGCGTCCATAAATCCATTAACTAAACAATCGCGAACAAGGAAGCTGTAACATTGACGTAGCAGGGAACTGTGAACGCCCCGGGCTGAGCTAGACCAGCTATAGCCGAGTATGTAGAGGCAGCTCCTGCTACTAAACCCACAAACACGATCTCGTAGTTGGCAACCTTGATGTGCAGTGGGACGTCGCTGAAAGAAAAATCATATTTAGAGAAACAGACAGCAAGATGCAAGACAAGGATAATGCTAAACGAATACATAAAAATCTTCATTTTGTCTTTTAAGAAGGCACAGATACATCAACAATTATATATTTCATTTAGTTTATGTATTTGGTGAATCTTTTTGAGGGATTGGTTTGGTTGGTCACCCCGCTACAGAGAGGCATTGGTGCCTTTGATTGCCTATCTGGGCTATGTGTCGAACTTCATTTTCATCATTGTGGGCGTTACCTAATCATTTTCAAGAAAAATCAGAAAGAGGAAGACCATGACTTACATATCGTGGAGCTGGGAGAGCTTGAGGTAGAAGAGAGGAGGACACACAAAGACGAGGAGAGCGTTGCACGATCCACCAATCAGCGACAAGATAGCGCCGACATTAGGCACACTCTGAGCCAAGATAAGAATAACACCAACTACACCAGTTCTCACTACAATTCGCTTCCATCCCATTTCTGCAACAAAAGGAATAGAGAATGGGAGATAAAAGGTAACCTTGTTTATTTGCGTTTTATTAGTCAAGGTCCTCATTTATCATATAAAATATTTAGAGGGATGACCATAACGTGTAGACCAAAATTACAAAATTTATTTACAAATGTCACTTCGAAAAACTGTTTCATCCTGTGGTCTGATAGGATTAATAACAAGTGACAAAAAAACCAACGAAATTTTACAATGTTCAACATTAATACTTCAAAAGCAACTAAGCAATACAATGTTCAACATCAGTACTCAAAATCCAACAAAAGCCATACATTGTTCAACATCAGTACTCAAAATCCAACAAAGCAATACAATGTTCAACATTAGTACTCAAAATCCAACAAAAGCATTACATTGTTCAACATCAGTACTCAAAATCCAACAAAGCAATACAATGTTCAACATCAGTACTCAAAATCCAACAAAGCAATACAATGTTCAACATCAGTACTCAAAATTCAACAAAGCAATACAGTGTTCAACATCAGTACTCAAAATCCAACAAAAGCATTACATTGTTAAACATCAGTACTCAAAATCCAACAAAAGCAATACATTGTTCAACATCAGTACTCAAAATCCAACAAAGCAATACAATGTTCAACATCAGTACTCAAAATCCAACAAAAGCATTAAATTGTTCAACATCAGTACTCAAAATCCAACAAAAGCATTACATTGTTCAACATCAGTACTCAAAATCCAATCAAGCATTACATTGTTCAACATCAGTACTCAAAATCCAACAAAAGCAATACAGTGTTCAACATCAGTACTCAAAATCCAACAAAAGCATTACATTGTTAAACATCAGTACTCAAAATCCAACAAAAGCAATACATTGTTCAACATCAGTACTCAAAATCCAACAAAGCAATACAATGTTCAACATCAGTACTCAAAATCCAACAAAAGCATTAAATTGTTCAACATCAGTACTCAAAATCCAACAAAGCAAAACATTGTTCAACATCAGTACTCAAAATCCAACAAAAGCATTACATTGTTCAACATCAGTACTCAAAATCCAACAAAAGCAATACATTGTTCAACATCAGTACTCAAAATCCAACAAAGCAATACAATGTTCAACATCAGTACTCAAAATCCAACAAAAGCATTACATTGATCAACATCAGTACTCAAAACAATGTTCAACATCAGTACTCAAAATCCAACAAAAGCATTACATTGTTCAACATCAGTACTCAAAATCCAACAAAGCAATACAATGTTCAACATCAGTACTCAAAATCCAACAAAAGCATTACATTGTTCAACATCAGTACTCAAAATCCAACAAAGCAATACAATGTTCAACATCAGTACTCAAAATCCAACAAAAGCATTACATTGTTCAACATCAGTACTCAAAATCCAACAAAGCAATACAATGTTCAACATCAGTACTCAAAATCCAACAAAAGCATTACATTGTTCAACATCAGTACTCAAAATCCAATCAAGCAATACAATGTTCAACATCAGTACTCAAAATCCAACAAAAGCATTACATTGTTCAACATCAGTACTCAAAATCCAATCAAGCATTACATTGTTCAACATCAGTACTCAAAATCCAACAAAAGCAATACATTGTTCAACATCAGTACTCAAAATCCAACAAAGCAATACAATGTTCAACATCAGTACTCAAAATCCAACAAAAGCATTACATTGATCAACATCAGTACTCAAAACAATGTTCAACATCAGTACTCAAAATCCAACAAAAGCATTACATTGTTCAACATCAGTACTCAAAATCCAACAAAGCAATACAATGTTCAACATCAGTACTCAAAATCCAACAAAAGCATTACATTGTTCAACATCAGTACTCAAAATCCAACAAAGCAATACAATGTTCAACATCAGTACTCAAAATCCAACAAAAGCAATACAATGTTCAACATCAGTACTCAAAATCCAACAAAAGCATTACATTGTTCAACATCAGTACTCAAAATCCAACAAAGCAATACAATGTTCAACATCAGTTCTAAAACAATCCAACAAAAGCAATACAATGTTCAACATCAGTACTCAAAATCCAACAAAAGCATTACATTGTTCAACATCAGTACCAAACCTTTTGGAAGATGAAGCAGCGCCTCCGCCTCCTGTGATAAAGGATTGAGAACTATGATGAAGGCACAGATAAGATGAAGAGTAATGACAATCTCCACTATGTACTGCATGGGTCCTGTACTGACTGTCTGCAGTATGTTGTCGGTTATCAAGTTACCGTAGATGAAGTAGCCAGCCGTCGATACGGGGAAGTACATTGCCAATACAACTGAAACACAAGGTACTTGCACTACTGAAACTGAAGCGGAGAGTATTATCATTATAACAATCTTTTCTACATTTTTTTGCACCCTGAACTAACTGTCTACATTATGTTGTCTGAAAGAAGGTCTCCTTAGATAAAGTATCCAGCCGTCGAGATGGGGAAGTAAATTGTTAATACACCAAGAAAAGGGAAGATACTATATTTTATATATCCTATAATAGTGAGTTATGCATTTTTATTGAATCCATTGTCAACTATTCAGTTCCAAAGCACCAATTTCAGAAGTTGTCAGGCTGTGATTTCCATTTTGTAGCTCAGGGGCAGAGGTCCAAATGCAAACATTGCTTATCCTTAACACAAAGAGTTTGGGACGATTTTGGCAAGCATTACATTACGGCTGTCGTTTGGGGTAGATTAAGATAATTTGACCGATAACTATAAGTCTGTTGAGTTACCGAAGCCGATATCTGATAGTCATGAATATACCCAGCTTTCTAATGCCTGCACTGAACACTGAAAGAAGGTTTGCTTCTTAACTGTCATTGTACTTGTGATAAATTCATATTTTTGTTTACATCATAAATCATAAAACAGGTAGTGCATATTTTTCTTTTGCAATGATTCAATCCTCCTAGGCAATCCATCAGAATGGTGATGCCAGAATATATCAAGTTATATTGATGTTCAAACTTTTACAGCTATATTACACTTATTTTTTTGTATATTTCTTACATGTTCTCTTTTCATTTTTCAATACTAGTTCGAGATTTACCTGAGTACCCAAAGAAGGCCGCAGTTCCAAATTTATCTTCATCTTGCATGTCTGCCTGTATCGTCGGGAATACCGGATGTCCGGCGAATGTAAACGCAATGGTTCCATAGGCAGCCGCAAAAGACAGGAAATCTGGTGCTTTGTGTCTGACGCACGGAATTGTGGGAGCGTCCCTTAACATATTGGAAAGAAGCATCACACAGCCAATAGATGTTGTCAGGACTGCGCCAACAGCAACACACCTGTTGATAATAAGAAAATGGTATAAAGTGACTTTGAGGGTGTGAGTTGGAATCCTGCCAGGTACCCGGGCCTTACATGTTCTAGAATTTGTACTTTTGCAGTCGTTGGATCCAAAATTCAACAATGCTACATGACGATATGGATAGTAGTTGTCCACAGATAAACACAAATATGTCTATCGACTCCATTAACTTCTACCCCGCTGAATTGAAATATCCTGATTAAGCAAGGTTATTTCAGTGAAGAAGAAACATTAAAACCTTTTTCTTCAGTATATGGTAATGTCCAAGTAACTCTACATTCTACAAATGGAGAACAATAGACTGACGTCACAAGCATAATTTAAATGACTGTCGTGATCTTAATAAATAGTATGCAATTGATAAGCTTTCTTTTGCCACAAAAGCGATTTTAGGGGAAAACTAAATCGAAGCGATAAACGCAACCTATCAGTTATCCTCAGGTTGTCATAACTACAATAGTCCCGTGTAATACGGTCAAATATTTAATGGGAAATGTTTTAGTGAAACAGCACTTTGTTGTTTTATTTGTGGAAAAAAACCTCTGTGAGGGAGCCATTAATATACGTACATTAAACCTGACACAAAAACATGTTTCGTTTTTTTACGTAGCAGATTATGTACAGAAAAGGGAAAAACAGGGATTGTAATATTTTTTCCAGCTTTATATAAATAAACATATATATAGTTGGTAGATATGAGCTAGTAATGATAGTGCTGATATCGATCAGACATGGCTTATTTTATATATTTACTTTGGTAGATTGCCAACTTACGCTATACCTGACTTTTTTACCCAAACTTGTACATATTAATTGCGTGCACTCATTGAGCACATGAATGAAAACAGTACATTAGCATTTTTAATGAAATAATCTATTGTTTGGTTATGTAGCTTACATGCAACACGTTTGTCCTACTTAATTTGGTATATGAATATTGAAATCAATGGCCATGATGTTTTAATATATAAGAAACTCGTTTAAAATTATTCAATTTCATTCGAACAATATGTCAGTTTTACTTATCTTCAACGTTTGTTTTGTGCATTCAAATGCCAATTTTTTCGTTACAAAATACTCTCAAAAGCTTCATAAGATATTCATTATGATTCTGAGTGAGTGAGTTATTGTTTATCCCCCCATCATTAGCGGTTTGATAAAAGGATAGAATGTTTCATTTTCGATTAAAAGAGTTACTGTGATAAATGCTTTCAAATTTGAATACATAGAAAACAGTTTATTTTATCTAAACTTTAAACAATGAAGTATGCCTATGTATTTTTCACAGGGATAGAATTTTATTGATTGAGAGATTTTTCACAATAACCATATATCTTAGAGTATCAAAGGCGCAGTTTTATGAATTGGGTTTAACGCAAAACGAATTGAAATAACAAAGGTTCTTTCACATTAAATTAAAAACGGACACAGACTTTTAAGAAACACCATTGTCTGTTTGCGTGTTTACTTTCGCTATGAACATGTAATGATTGACATGTGGAAAAATACAATATTCAACAATTATGATAATAAATCAAAGTTTTGTTCAGGCAAATCCATCAAATGGACCCGTTATTAACGACATCTTCAGTGTCTTGTTCAGCCAATGAGCTACCTATTAAAGACAATCATGGCATTTGCCCGTGTCATATCCCCAACTTTTTCTTGTTTTCATTATAGGTGAAAGAAATATGCTTTAAACCAAATTTGTCTTTATTTCTGCAATATTCTACAATTAAAATAAAAGAATCAAGTGTTCGGTTTCAGCAACTACTTCAATGAACCCGTTTTAAACGACATCTTCAGTGTCTTGTTCAGCCAATGCGGTACCTAATCATTGCATTCGTGAATGTCACACCCACAATTTGTTCTTGTTTTCATTAGACAAATCTAATCAATTAACTTCACGATTATAATTGAAAAAGCAGCAATTGCAACGTTTCAAAACCAGAATAACACCAAACATACCAGAAATCCTTTGGTGTTCCGAACCAAGACACAGGCAGTAAAGCTGCGGCCACGATGGCCAGGCAACTACAGATGGACAGACGGACGGACACCATCTGGGCCAGGAGCTGGACGTTCTGGGCAGCGAGCAGCAGGAGGACGATATCGAAACCTAGCAGCGTCAAGTTGAGGGAAATCGTCACCAATATTCTGTGAAATTGTAGTTTGACTTTTGTAGGTTGGTTATTGTTGTCACATTAGTCTGTGAAAATTATGTTTGTCATTGTTTTGTAGGTTGGTTATTGTTGTCACATGAATATGTGAAATTTTAATGATTTTGTAGGTTGGTTGTAAATATGTGATTATGGAGTTGTAAGTGTCGTTATTGACAATTATTCTGAGTTAAATCTGAAGAACTTGTTTAAAAAATGATAATTACTGTCATTCTTTTTGTCAAGTTTGTATGTTCATTTAACCTTTTACCAATAATTATTGAAACTAAGAATAATACATATTTTGCTGAATGCCATCATATAACTGTGGACGTATTTATTGCTGTATCAAACCTTTGTATGGACGAAATCTGTCTTTTCTTTAAACGCCAGTATCAGAACAGAACAGAACAGAACAGAACAGAGCAGAATTTTACGAAAACTAACGGCCCTGAGAATAACTGGCTAATCTTTACCTGCACGCCATGCTATCGGGATTATATCCAGCTTACTTCGGCTTGACTTGATAGTACAGTGTTAAGAAGTTTTTCAAGAGAATGTTGCAGTGTATGAAATATAGCCCGCCCCCAGCCTGATGCCTGGTTACTTTTGGTCTGGACTGATAATGCTTTGGGGTTTTCTACAAAAATACCACTTTTGGACGTGCATCTTTCAAGCCTGTTACACTAAAACCTAGCAGTCACATTACAAATCATGATTGGATCGGCCGGCAAAGGAGATTGATGCGAGTAGTGCCTTGCGACAACGTTTTCCATGATATCAGGAAAATGAATATAATACAACAATTCAATTATTGATTTATAATGTTAGAATAAATAGTTGACCACGTAACTAAAAATTTACAATATTCACATGCTGTCACATAAACTTACACTTTATATTAAAGGTTATTTGGGCGTGAAACGTAAGCAAATTATTCATTAGATTTGCAGACGCCCAAAATGACATGTTAATGAAAAATTTAATGAAATGTACAGATTATCGTTCATAAGTGAAAATAACCATTGAAACAAAGATGACTTTAACATTAAGCAAAAATGTATATGTGCACTTTTTTCCGGATATACATGTATACGAATAAATAGTGCACGGATAACAAAATGTAAGATTTCAGATTAATGATGTGATCTACTGCTGTATTGATTAAGATTTTGTATACATATACGATATCTAAGAGGTCTGATTTAACATATTAATGTTGATCCGAATGTTGTTTAGTTTTTCAGAGCGCAGGTGGAATTCAGTTTGGAATGGATATGCCGTTTATAATTCGATTGATTGTCAGTATTCATGACGATTTTGTATATTTAAGTGGTGTGACTTAGATGATTTAGATGAACATTCTGAATAACTAACAGTGAGGTATAGTGGCAGACAGGATTGGTGTTCAATGCATTTGGATTCTTAAATGATGTATAATATAATGATTTATAAATGATATATAATGCAAGAGGAATATTCTAAATAATATACGAATGTATTTTGTTATTCTGAATGGTGTGCGAATTCTTTTAAGATTTTCTTAATTTTGTGTGAATGTATTTGGAATATTCTGAATCGTGTTCAAATTGAGATTTTAAAGGCTGTTGAAGTGTATCTTTATATTTCAAGCATAATGTATATAGAACATTGAATGCGTGAAGGATATTGTAAACGGTGTGCGACTTCGAATACTCATAGCTTTAAAATATTTGAAGTACTGTTTGCTTTAAAGTTTGTTGAATTGCAGTTATCATGGTTTCAGAATGATATATAAACGTTGAATGTTTTTAGGTTGTGAAAGCTTTCATAATGCAATCACAATATCGTTGAAATGATTTTGTAATGAACTTTCAAAACAAAACTTTTTTTGAAACAAATTTAGTTGAATGGTGAAGAGATAAAATTTGAATACGAACAGTGAGTTAACATTTTCATTTGTACAGAAGTCTCACTTACCTTCTGTAAAGTTCTGTTCATTAACGGGTTTCCTTCGTGAAAATGCAATCACGATAATTTATATCTGGGAGGAAACTAAAAAGTCATTAGACAGTTTAATTAGGGAATTTTAACAATTTAATTATGTTACATTTTGAAAATAGCTCTAAACGTAAATCCTAACGGACATAAGCATGATATCAATTGTTGTGTCATAAGAAAAGTCCTTAACAATAAAAAAACACCTTATAGGATACTGCTTTTTGAGTTCCACATGCTTCCGGTATTTCTTTTCTCTCACATGCAGCCTAAGACAAAACTTACTTCCCCGGCTCCCCATAAGCCACCTCCCCTATTGCGGGGTACGGCATCCTATCATGCTCCCGCAGCCCAGGGTCGTGCTTCAGGGCCTGGCTCCAGCACCTGCCTATTAGATAGGCTGTGTAGGCCGAGATCACCCCCAGTACAATGATGAGAACCAACCCGATCCATCCTGAAACATATCTGATAGGTTTAACCACTGAGCACGCATATTCAAAGAGTTAAAGGCCAACATAAATGTTGTGAAGATGAATGGTTAACAGACAGACTATGATCAGATTCAACCCGATCCATCCTGAAATTCATCTGATAGGTTTAACCACTGAGCACGCATATTCAAAGAGTTAAAGGCCAACATAAATGTTGTGAAGATGAATGGTTAACAGACAGACAATGATGAGAACCAACCCGATCCATCCTGAAACATATCTGATAGATTTAACCACTGAGCACACATATTCAAAGAGTTAAAGGCCAACATAAATGTTGTGAAGATGAATGGTTAAACGATAGACAATGATGAGAACCAACCCGATCCATTCTGAAATACATATGATATGCCTATGTCAGGAGTCAAAGGTGTATGACCAATATCAATGTTGTAAAGTTGAATGGTCAGATAGACACTGACCATAGCCCATTCTGGCTCATCTGGAAGGTCTTATCACACAGGATTTTCAACTTTGAAGTTTCAGTACGAAAGGCAAGCACATCAGTTTGGAAAGATCGATGTACTAAAGATCTAAACCTCATTCCAGGTCAAATGCGTCCATTATTTGTCGTACAATTTTGAGGTCCAAGTGATCATCTCTGTACTTCATAGGTAATGTAACATGTTATCTAGGGTTATTAAAAGGATCTGTTTTTAACCAATATTAGGATTTCTAATGGGTATGTACCTAGTTCAACTAAACTGTTTGAATATTTTCCCCTTGAAAATAGCTCAATGCAGTTTTCACTTTATATTTGAAAACCTAATATTCGACTGCAGATAATTTTGTTTGTGTAATGATTATTTTACACTGCATACATTAACAGTTATTTTGAAATAAAGAAAAAATAAAACTGATGCAGTGGCTTTTACATGAATCTATAAACGATATTGAAAAATCATTCTACTGTGTGTTTAACACAATATTCATAAGAAACTGTTTCTACCTGTTTCTTCGACTGCTTTAGGCAAGGTTAACAATCCTGTCCCAGCCACTTCCCCAACGATAAACAGGGTAGCTTTCCCCACAGTGAGCTTCCTGTTCCCCTTCATGCAGAAACAGTGAACACGGAGACACGTGAGTGAGTCACAAACTCGATAGAACAATCCTCAGAACATCTGTAGATCTACATCGAGCCTGCACGTCTAAACACCAGTTACATCAATGTTATCCTAAACTGATGACTATTCTAGCGGAAAATTCAATTATGATAAACACCTGTTGATAAACTCGTCATTATTGTTCAAATTGTTTTTCTCTGATGAAAATGTAATAGAATAATTTTTCTGAAAAAGGTTTTTGAATGCACTAATTATTCGTGGTAGGGAGTACGAGGGCAAAGAGTTAAATTAATCCGTTATAACATATCGATTTGTTCTATAAAACAGAACAAACTCAGAGGAGATCATTCAGGAGTATTCTCAATATTATGTACTGGTATTTGTCGAAATAAACAAATTGAAGTAAAACACACAAAAAATACAATAATGATGGACCATATGCCCATCATACAGTTCAACAGTATACACATAAGAAGTACATGCCATATGTTTCATTGTTATTGCTTAAAGAAAAATATATTATCAAAATTTAACTGATGATTTAGGATAACTATTTTTGTTCTGTCAATGGTATATTTGATTACAATAATCCTGTTTATGTTTTACCATTTATAATCTACAGCATTTTCTTTGATGTATAACACTGTCAGAATCACGCAGGATAGGAATAAGTAATTGATGTACCCGTAAAAGCCGTTACACTTATCATACAGTGATTACCAACACACTGTTCGATCATACAGCTTTTCCTTGGATTCATTACAATGCAAGAATCACGCAGAATATATATGTAATTGTTGTACCCATCGCAGCCGTTACATTTGTTGTGATTACATACACACTTTTAGATCATTAATTCGATGACGTCCCAATAAGGTTAGTTACATTCTTGATGTTGACAAAACACGTTCTTTTTATCTTTTTATTTTGCTCGTTTCGGTACAAAATTAACATTTTCAACATACAGGTGAATATAAATCCAGGCATTAATGTAGCAATCTTTCAGACGTACAGACAATTGCTTTGAAAAGTAAGACACAAAAGATAACATTAGCTAAAACAGCATATGATATGAAGACCAAAAAAAACAAATGGTGTTGAATTGCATTTTAGGTTTGAGTTACATTTATCAAATTGATATGAAAGCTCAACATTTATTTTTAATATACGACACCTTTGGATGTTTGTTTGTTAATCTAGATTTGAAAATGTTGTATTTTGTAATAATTAATATATGGTTTAGCAAATTATTTCTCTTCTCTGGATATCCAAATAATATGTTCTTCTTATCAAAGTGGAGAAAAAGTGCCAGTATTATGACGAATCCAATTAATTACCTGATTCCAAATCTCTTTTATAATATCACCCTAGAAAATCATATGTGTAATGGTTTTCACTCTGTATTGACAGAATGTACAAGCATTGCTATCGATTAGTTTCATCTTTGATAAAAGGTCATTGCTATGCACCAATGGATAATACTATATTGAAACCATTGATGTTTAACATTAACAGTGCCCTAAATGGTATTTTATTAATTAATTTCCAATCATTATCAGAAATGGATTTGTTAAATTCTACATTCCATTTACTTTTATATTTGTGTTTATTGTTATGATCGTCCGAGTCCTGTAGTATAACATAAAACATTCTGCAACCTTTACTGTGTTTCACTAAATCACTAAATGTTTTACTAAATGTAAAAAGTATAGGATGAAAGGCATGCAAATCTTTTTATGCAGCGCAGTATCAGTAAGTTAAAAAAAAGTTTTTTTATCGTTTAAGAAATTCCAGGATATTCTAAAAAGTTTGTTTTGCAATTGTACAATTGTTTAAATTGTTCAAAAGTAAGAACGTTTCCTTGACTTTCAGCTATAACATTCACAGTGTATACTCCTGATTTTCATAGTGCTGATAATGTATTGGCTTATTGTCGATCAGAAAGTTTTCTTTATGCCATATCGGCTGTGTGAGAATATCATCTTCTTCCTCGATGTATTGTCTTTTGTTATCAATGTAATGTCCCCATCTTTTGTGCGTTTTGTAAGTATATTGTTGTTTGTATGTTCTTCACATTGCAATAGAAAATACATATTATTTGTTAACATTGATGTAGAATAGAAAGAATGTAGAAAGTTTCGAATCTTTTATGAATAATCTGTTAATTCATGCAATTATTTTTAGATCTGATTTTATTCTTTCGATGCGGTACTCTTAAGCCCTCATTTTCCGTTAATTTGGTAACAATGTTTCGACTAATTCTATCTGGTTTGTTTCCCAAAATAAATTTATAAATTTCAGAATTTAATGTTTTTATAAAGGTTTTGTTTGGACAAACAAAACACATTCTTGGTTATAATCACTTTTAATTTCAGCTATCTTAAAATGTTACAAGAATTTCAATGTTCCTCAAAGCTACCAAGAGAGACACATCACGTGGCATAAAACTGACAGTTCGGAAATTGCATTTAAGGCTTTGCTTGGGAATATGCGTTCTTGCATGACCACAAACGTCGCCAAAAACTAAGTCTTGAACAACCATAGATGCCTCAAGACAATGGTCTGCAAGCGTGAACAGTACAGTCAGTCGTTTTCCCCGAAGACCAATAACCTGCATAGCAGCATAGTGTGCGCCGAATTGGTGCAGAGCTTCAGACAAGCTCAGTAACATTGTTGTTAGTTCGTCACATCTTTCTGTCTCCCGCTGCGAAATATCCTGCAGTATATCCAGATCCAGATCCAGGGGGTCCAAGTATCATCCTTTCCGTGAGAAGTGTTACTCAGTCGTTTTGATCCAAAAACAGCAGAATGATGTTTATTATCTTAAAATGTCCCTATGTGTATATGTATTCCGCTAAGGGTAGTCACTCTGAGGTAAAGAGCAAGGTACGATAAAAATAACCTCAGTACAGAGCCACTCAGTTCAAAGTAGCGTAATATAAAGTGTCTTAAGCTTAAGATGAACTGCAATAGATGTATTTTAGAACAAACGTTATCAGTTGTCTCTGAGATGAGTTTAACAATGCACATATCCTAGCATAATATTGGTCTAGGCCCATTAGCACCCTTCAATAGAAACACACATAGAACTGCATAGTTTAAGCTATACGTTATTACATCGTTGTTCGTTGATGTTACCGGCATCTTATTTTTTCAGTGTCGCCGAATCTGTTTCCTTGTACAAAATCTAATTCCATTATGGAGCATGTGAAACAGTCGAAGCGTCCGTAAAATATACATCCTATCCGAGAGCAGCTGTAACATTGACGTAGCAGGGAACTGTGAACGCCCCGGGCTGAGCTAGACCAGCTATAGCCGAGTATGTAGAGGCAGCTCCTGCTACTAAACCCACAAACACGATCTCGTAGTTGGCAACCTTGATGTGCAGTGGGACGTGTCTGGAAGAAGTAGTAAGTTAAAACAGTAGAAAGACACTTTAAAGAAGTGAACAAAAGTGCATTTTTATCATATATTTTATGGACGCTTCTGCTAAAAGAATCTTATCGTCCTAAACCATAAAAAGTTACGTTTGAATTAATATAAAGATTACATAATAATAGCAATATTGTATATAACAACGCTTTTTAAAATTTGATAAGATAAGATAAGATAACATTTTATTTCCCCAACGACGCATGATAAAAATTAACAAGAACAATTTTATATTTCTGGCTATAATCAAATTATCTCTTTTCAACTCATGAAAACATTATGAAGTATCCTACATTTTGTCCCAAGGTCCGTCCATCCGGCACAGCTTGAGGTAGAAGAGAGAGGGAAATACAAATGCAAGGAGAGTGATGGTGGATCCACCAATCAGAGACAAGATAGCACCAAAGTGAGGCACGGACTCCGCCACAAACAGGACCAGCGCCACCACACATGTCCTCACCGCGATGCGCTTCCAGTTTAACTCTGAAATAGAAGATTTATACTTCACAAAAATTTAATTCATAAGTAAAAATACACATGATCAAAATGATTCAACAACAAGAATACAAATATTACACTGTCATTGAACTTCGAAAATCAGTAGTAAGTCAAGTAATGCTTAATGAGTACCGACAATTGTAAAAAGTAAGATTGTGAAGAAGAATCAATTGCCATCTGACTCAGAATGACAGAAAGGTACGGACATTGTATGGTGATGGAAATGTATTGATTGTTTTAAAGAGTGGCTGTGAAATAAAATACATCGTTACCCAGACAAGATGCAGAAGGAAGAGCAGGCGAGTACCCAGTGAGACCAGTCAAAGGTAATAGTGTAGGTGATGAAGAGATGCCTTGTTGGAGACCATTTGAAATATCACTCAATATCAAATATATCGATCGTTATCTCAATTACACATGTCACATGCTTTAACATAATTATCAATGCAAGAAATGCATATCGTGGCTTTAATCCTATCCAAAACAATCAGCTTGTTCCTTGTACCTTAGGTAACGCAGTACATACGATTCCTAAAACGTCCATTGATTTTAAATTGTACATAATAAGTATCGTCAATTTATTATTTTTGTATGATATGCATTGAGTATGAACAACGAATAAAGATAATTCGATATAGTAACAGTGTTATATAAAGGTACTGGCATCAGGCAACATCTGCTCAAAGTGCTGTCTACATCATAACCTGGCTGTGTAATTTTAGGGCAGCTTAAGTTCTTCTAAAGCCCGTACACCATGTTATCATAAACCTATCGTTACAACTGGGTTGACTTTTGCTATTTGGTGAAATGGATTTCCCAAGTACAAAACACTTTAGGACTCAAGGTTCGATCTCAGTCCATTGGCGTAAGAGGTCAGCAAGCTAAGGTTTAATATATCTATATATATATAACCTTTATATATCTCCTTTGACAGGTTCTGCTTCCTCTTTTCTATCAACGACAGTCCGTACATATTGTTTTCATTGACTATTGCAATGTGGATGAAGTGTCTTACCCAGGGACAACACACCAGCCCTTTTGCTAACCACTTCACCCCTAGCCCTGTGTCACTAGCCCAAGTTTCAATCATTAGTTACCTTTAGGAATATGGAGCAATTCCTCCAGCTCCTGGCACGGAGGGTTTATAACGATGATGAAGGCACAGATAAGATGAAGAGTAATGACAATCTCCACGATGTACTGCATGGGTCCTGTACTGACTGTCTGGAGAACATTGTCTGATAGAAGGTCTCCTTATATGAAGTAGCCGGGGGCTGACACTGGCAGATAAAGACCTAGTACCACTGAAAGAAACAAGACAAAATGAACATGGTTAATACATGTGTATCCCTGGGATCTTTCATACGCCAAGGGCCGTAGGTCAGGGTAAGTAGTTTTGATAATTTCAAAAATTACGTTATACTTGTTGGTCAAGATCAGCGCCGATTTACTTTAGAATGATACGTTCTCGCAACATTCGGTTCTTCTCGAACAAATGACGCCTTTCAGAGTTTGGTATATATGTGAGCCCTTATCACTCGCGGACTGGCTCTTTAACTAATCAAATCGTCTTGAACGTCTTATACACAATTAAATATTCAATGATTGGCATACCTGCATAAGCTATAAAAACAGCCTTCCCAAACTTTTTCTCATCCTTCATGTCAGCATGGAATGTCGGGAAGGCCGGATGTCCTCCGAAAGCGAAACAGATTGTTCCGAACGAAGCCGAAAAGGACAGGAAGTCTGGAGGATTGTGGGTAACCTTTGGAATTGTGGGAGCGTCTATGATCATATTTGATAGGAGGACAACACAGGCTATGCTGGTTGCAATGGTAGCTCCCACTGCGATGGGCCTGAAATAAAACAGGTTTTTTTGAAAGAAAAAAAAATAATAGAAATGTATATGAATTTTAAAGATGTTTTGTTTGAAATTAAGTTATACAAAAAAGGCATATATAAGTCACGCTTTAAAGTATATCAATAAAACGAAACCTTCAATTTAAGCATTAACAAACTTGATTGGATATGCAATCCTACCAGAAATCTTTGGGTGTTCCAAACCATGTCAATGGTGTCAAAACTCCCGCCACAATGATCAGCCAATAGCAGAATGACACGTCAGCGTCGAGGTTGTTGATCAATGAGTGGATGTTCTCTGAGGCTATGAGCAGTAACACGACCGCCCCACCGAACATGGTGAAGTTGATGCTGAACGATACCAGGAGTCTGAAGGGGAAGCGAGGAAATAACACTACATTCTTTCTCATCGTGTTCTTTTTCTTACTTGATTTAAAGTTCATAGCATTGAACATCTATCATCAGTTAATTGAAATCCATTTGCTATCATCACTTTAAACTCGGTCAGGCAACATCGCCAGCAATGACCAGAACATCAATCATTACACAGTTATTTAAAGATTAATAAGTTGTCATGCGATATACATTCAAAAGAAAGCGATACATTGCTTTATGGGAGAACAGGTGTTTTAATGAGTGTAAATGACAGAATAACTCTCCTTGTTGGTTGCAAATGGGACGAGTTATAAAGTTGAAGTTGATTAATGAAAACATCCAATCTAAAAATAACAAAGATTTAATCTTTTCGAAACGTGAATAACCACTGTGTCTTATAATAATAATTATATACTTATACTTATAATTATTACATGAAAACGTATTGTATCAATCGATATTGTATTCTTTATGATATGATCACCTTCCAGGAGTGCCATAAGTCACATCACCAATGGCCGGATACGGAAATCGAACTTGACCTCTGAACCTCGAGTACCGCTCCCTGACCAGACACCACGCCTCCCCCAGCACGTGACTTGTGTATGCCGAAATGAGGCTCACAAGACCCATCAGAACGAGACCAATCCATCCTGAACATCACAGATATGTATTTGTTTTCTTTCCATCGTGTGTATACAGTCATCAATGTTAAACTCATTAATACATTTACTTTTGCAGCATTTAGAATTGAGTTTTCAAGATACTAGTTCTTTGTCACCTACATGATATTGTCATGTATTTGTTTTCTTTCCATCGTGTGTATACAGTCATCAATGAATTTACCTTTGCTGCATTTAAAATTGAGTTTTCAAGATACTTGTTCTTTGTCACTTACATGCAATTGTAATGATTTGTCAGGTTTTAATGAGATTGTATAATTCACGACACACCTGTTCCCTCAATGGCGTAAGGCAAGGCCAACACTCCAGTCCCTGCGATTTCTCCCACTATAAACACCACGGCTGCCCCAACAGAAAGTCCATGTAATGCTTGCACCTGTATATTGTAGGAGGAAGAGCTTTATTCGGTGTATGTGTATAAGAGCTTTATTCAGTGTTAAAATTACATGATACACGTTTTTTTGCATCTGTACAAACGGAGATACATTAATGAATTTCTTTTCAGATAAATACTAGTAGTTTTATTTGTTTAAAGTCATTCTTTGGACTTCTTCTGGTCGGATATGAATTATACAATCAGAAATATATATTAAAGGTCGTTGTTAGGTGAAATGGACAAACGAATTTAATGATTTTTCATCTTTTATTTAGTCTAATCAATCGCTTTCAAATAAGGTGCAAGGAAACATCTCACATTTTGTCCTGATATAAAAATCACATGTATGTTCAATCAGAACATTTTGTGATAACATAGGGAATGGTAAAATCCTTGTTTAACGCCTGCATCTATTTACATTATGTTCTCATTTCATAAACATGCATACCTTCTGGACAGAGAGGGGGTCATCTTCTATGGTCACTGGATGAAAGTCCATGGCTGCACTTAGATGACGTCATCGGTCAGAACGCAAAGATACTTCCTACTTGTGATGAGCGAGAAAGGCTATATCACCCAAGTGTCATGTTATGCTAAAAGTTGTAAACATCCCTTTGCTAGCAGAGTAATGTTTTGCTTAAATACGGCGGATGGTCTTATAATGACGTACATCTTATGTAATATTCATAGATCCACATGCCAATACACTGCTGAGAGAATAGTATGATCAAATAAGTAAAAAAGTCATTTTACTTTCATATTGTGGACAGCTTGAAAACTATATCAACACTGTTTACATACACACATTTCATTTACCTGTTGAACTACACTAGTTCTACCATCGTTTAAACAATATTTTGAAATATTTTATGACTCTTCAATTATTGACATTGACATTGTAACCATACTTCATATTTCGTAACCCAAAACGTTATTATCACAAGTGATATGCTGTAAAATAATCGCATAGCGGATTAGCCTACAAATTGGGCGAAAATTCATTAATATCTAAATATTGTTTATTTTTCAAAGCTTGATAACGAACTGAATGAATTAAAATATATATAGTAACAAAACATTAATAAATACCAAACATTTACATTATACAGGATTACGGTCAAGATACAATTTCACCTTATGAAGGAGCTTTTGAAATAATCTTAAATGGGGATCATAGAAGTAAATTGTTAGGTTGTGATTCAAAGTAAGTTGTTATATTGAAATTAACAATCGTTATTAAGAAAAGAACGTGCTCTCCTTTTCACAGAAACTATTAAAGAAACCTTCAATTTGAATAGTGTTCAAAGATATATTTTCAAAATGTCAATGTTATGACCAAATTGTATTTGTGAATTCGTTTGTATGGAAATGCTATATTTTGTATTATTACTTTGGTTGCTGTGAATAAAACAACCAAGCAGTTGCAATAACATAAATGTTTATTGTGTGATATATGAATGAAATAGACTATTGAGACTCATTAATTTCAATGAGTCAAAGCATTGGTGAATACTAATAGAGGTTATTTGTAAAATATGGTGTTTATAATTAACATTGGGAATATCGCTGAACGGATATAGATATCGTTATCATTCAGTTAAAGGGCATGTTTTTATCAAACTTAAAACGAATTCAAATAAATTCATTCAATCAAATTTATATAGCATTAATATGTCAGTTATCATAGGTTTCTCCAAGTAGACTTAAATATACAAGGAACTCATAATGAATATCGCCTGTTTTACTACATTTGACAATTTCGTTGATATCATGTCATCTATGATAAACATTTTGTTATCAATTTAACCAATAAAATAACCAAACGATGTAAGAGAATATATACAAGGGGGATCAGGAAATGAATGTCTCTCAAATTATTGGACTATCTTACCGAAAATATTGGGTTTCTAAAAGTCGTAAATACATGATCAAGACAAATCTAAATAAGCAAGAAAGGACCTCAATTCAACCTTCGATATCACGTTAAAGTTTTGTATCGCTGTAAGTACACATGTGATCTAATATACTTACTATTCGACCAACCCGTCAGATACCATCACCGAATCGTATATCCCTGTACTTTCAGCTGAGCCAGTTAACTGATGATTAACACTCATATCGATATGGCTAGGTCATTATACACATGAATATGTCACGGGATATTGTTATCTCGGGTGTCCCGTAATTTATACTATGTGACAAGTATTACCGTATCAAAGATATCAATATTCAGTGCATAACAGAACATGATTCGGTTATAGTGTACCTAAAAATTAGGTTTTTTAGTAGATAAACAATGCCTTATTGTATCTCAGAATGATAAAAAGTATCGTTGGGGATATTTTGAAGAGCTGAGCTTTAAATTAATGATTTGAATCGTATATTCAGACCTGACTCACAAGTGAAAGATAGAAAACAACTCCAAGGTTTCGTTGGAAGATGTCAGATAGTTGATGCGAAATATCAATTAGTATCCGGTATTACCAATGGTATCAGGTCCCTGCACAATATTCGAGAGTCTATAATGATACTCTAACAATCTACCTTGACAAATCTCGACTAGAGGTTTGATAACAATATCATAGAATGCTATTTTTGCGCATTTACAAGTTTCAAGGACTGATGTGTTTGCCTATGGCCTAAATGAGGGCCTTGTTAACAGTTTTTGAAAGAAATCTTACCGACATAACCCAAATTGCAAACAAATCTCTTATCAGACATTCTCTCTTAACCTACATCTTCATTTTGTCCTGAAATCGTCCTTATTTGAGATCATATACATGTGGGTATCTACGGCGTTTTATTTAGTGAAAATAGCTTATAATAATCCAAATGTGTTTAAGGCTGTTGGTCACTTATGAAGGATTTTTTAAAAACGTTTTGACCGTTGGTCACTGCAATGACCGATAGCTGTTATGTATTACATACGAATATCGTTTCAGCATAGCGATGATGGTGTTGTTTTAAGGTATACGCAGATAAGTGAATGTATGACGTATGTAACGATGAAACTGCATCTATTCCGACATACCTATTATACTAACCCTGTCATTCATATCCGATCCCAAGTATTTCCCTCTCACTTGACCGCCATTGTGTTTCTCTATAGATAACGACAGGCCCCACATGCTATGTTTTATGTAGTCAACCTAATAGGAGAATTGATGTGAACGTTGATATCCAATTAATTAATGTTTTAGCATATTGACTGACTATTGTAAACAAATATCAGCTGTCTGTTTCATTAATTGAGATGCAGACAAAGTAATTAGAATAAATATGTTTAAATGGATAGAAAATAGTTATAACAGTATATTGGGACAAGGTTGTGAGTGAAATTTCTGACACAGATAGAAACAAGTAAAAAAGAACATTTTATATTATAAAGAGTTTTTGATATGGAAAATAAGAAAGGTACATATCAAGGTTAACTGTGGATGTATTTGAAGATGCGAATCAAGTAAAAGCAAATGAGTTACAATATTTACAATAAACCTTAGTATTAAACTAATTTGTCATGCGACATATCTCAAGGCAGCAAATGTTCATTAAAAAATGAAAAGTTACTCAATTTTTATCCCTCCTTTGCCTCAGCAATGATGTCTGTGTATAATTTTATTTGGGAGTGAAAACTTCCTAAAAATCGATTTTTGTTTCTCTAGACCCATTTGCACAAACTATTGTATATCTACATAGTCGTAACGCTCATAAGTCTTAGCTTAGGTTACCGTATGAACCTTGACCGATACAATGTCACTGATACCCAACAAAGAAGGAAAGAGAAGACGGCAAATAAATCGTTATCTTATACCAACAGGGTTGTTATAGGAGATCGGTGGCAATACACGTGATATAGGAGGAAGCGTATAGCCTTATAGAACACCTCGTGCTTTTCATTATAAGGAAGTTGTTATCGTGAAAACCTTGCTGTTCGAGTGTTGATCTTTTAATATAATAAGCTAACAATTCAAACGATTTAAGAATATTTATGGAAGGATAAAGAAAGAACCTTTTCACAACAACTATATGACATATGGATTATCATATGAAAGGACCAAGTTAAAATCGGTTTATCCTTTAATTCCTTGTTTAAAATGAACGTAGTATGGGCAGGTATATATATCTATCCATCTTAAAATACTATTAATTAAAAGATTGGCAACGCAATGAAAATAAAAATGTCTTGACCAATTTTGTTCCGATTGCTAAACACTGAAAAGATCAATCAATGAAGATTAAAGGCCTGTTTACAATACACACAAAACTCAATGTACGATATACAAAATAATACTAGGGAGTATTCAGTATTTACTAACACCATCCTAATGACGTGTCTCCGACAGATCCTCAAAATATTCTCTCCAAATCTGTCATGTAGCAGCAATGAATATAAAAGAACGAATGGAAACAAACATGCATGAGTAAAAATTATTTAATCATTTACATTAGTTATGTAATGTATTGTTACAAAGATGTTAACTCTTCAATATTTAAGTGAAGGACACACAAAAGTACAAAACGAGAAAAGGATTCTATACGAAATTATCATGTAACAGTAACTATCCAAAATGAATACAAAAGATCGAATGTAATTTCATATGTATGACCTTAGATATTTTAACAATTTAGATTATCAATGTGATATGATATTACAAAGGTGATAACTCAATATTTCAAGCTATCAAGTGAAGGTCATATATAAGTACAAAATGAAGTATGAATATAATAATATGTTGCTGTCAAAAAATATCTTATGGCACAACAATATTTTTATTGCATCTAAAAACATCTACAAAATTGCACTTTCCCGGATCTTAACAAGATAAATCAACAACAACGCGTTATTATTCTACAAATTGCATGTCTTAAATATTCCCTGCTTGCGATACGAAATGAAACAACACAACCGTAAAACTCGCTAACATTCCAAGATAAAATTCAAGATATTGCAATTTTAATTGGGTTGACAAACATATTTTCTCAACAACCGTAGATTGTCTTTTTCAGTGCTATACAGATTTTATTTATAAAACAGACAACTGATTCTTAAATTCCCGAGGAGTTTGCTACATTGTAAATACTCCTTAATGGGCGCATAAGAATTGCTTCCACACTGAAATAATAACAGTCTAAGTAAACCTAGCCTCACTATTATCCGTTACACTGCTATACTGAGTCTAGAAAGGCTTGGTTGAGAGTCGCGTCAGCCCACGTGACCAAGTTGACAATCAGAACTGATCTTACCAAGCCACAATAGTCTGCCTTCGCACGTATAACGTTGGAGGGTCAAAGGTCGCAGAAAGGTCGGCTGACGCGACCCTCAACCAGACCTTTCTAGACTCAGTATAGCAGTGTAACGGATAATAGTTAGGCTAGGTTTACTTAGACTGAAATAATAAGAAATATATTTGAGCAAATTTACTTATAAGAAAGGCTTATTTTAGAAGACCAAAAACCATCATTTAGATGATGCTAGAGATGAGAGCTAAACAAAATAACAAACAGAATAGTAATGTGAGTTAAAATTAATCCTGATAACGAATACTTTCAAAATAATTAAGAAATCATATATACAGGTTCTGTCTGGTTCATACTTTGCCTAATTGATAGAACTTATCTTGCATATAAAAATGCTCATTTTATCTCCGGAACACAATGTCAAGCTATTCAAGAACTAATAAAGCTGTGGTAAAACTGAATTCTTGTTCATTAGAATAAGTTAACAAATCACCGTTTAACAAATTATGAACCCTCTGATTTTACACGACAGCCAATCAAAATTGAGTATTTCACACTTTTAATACGAGAAGGTAAATTACATGTTCATTAGCCAGTATGCTTTCATTGTGATGAACAAAATGAGTACATAAACATGACAAATGACTTTCACAAGGTTTTCAATAACAAAGCTTAATCAAATGAATACCTACACATCATACACTGACTAACTAGATAAACATATTCAGCAATCATTATAAACCAACATAAAAAAATTAATGGCAACATTTTTCACATACATGTATCTATATTCAAAACGACACCATTTTTATGCGTCGGTTTCCTGACCGAAGTGAGCAAGCAACCATGTTTAGTTAAGGTAAAATGTCTTAACCACATCATAAGTGTTTTCGTGACTTTTTTTTTACATAATCACTTTCCACCCCATGCTAACGAAGCTTTGACTTTAACTTTAAAGTATGCAATTCTAGTGTATATGTGACGTCATCTTATCACATTTATGTTTACAAATAACATCTGTTTATCTATTTCACTGTTAGGAAGAAGTTTTAACACCTGTACCCGTGTCGTTATGACGTATTGTGCCTGTAGACGTGACGTCATGATATACATTTCCAGTGAACATAGGTCGTCATGTCATCAACTATTATTTGAGACGCGGCTGCAGATTATCCCAGTTGAGGAAATTATCCAAATCATATTCGAGTAAAACGTCGATATTATGTTTGATGATCATATCTGATGTTTTGACGGCAATATATTACCATTGAGATTATGTGACGTCATGGTTTCACGTCGAGTGTAGCTTTGTATCATATGCATATATTTCCTATCGCATGTAACCCATGAAGTCAATGAAGATATCCGATTGTATATCTTTTTATGGGGTTTGTTATCAGCAGTCAAGTTATCATATCATATAAAAGTGCAGCTGTCACGCTACGTCATCCAATACCTGTATAATTCCTACTTTATTAAATCCATTCCCGAAAATAGAATCGAAGCGTCCATAAAATACATTATATACTTAAATTCAACAAGGTGAGTAACTGCTTATCATTCTTACCAAGAGCAATGTTTGAGCGTCCATAAATATATTTCTTTAAGTCAACAAGGTGAGTACACTGAAATTGCTTATCACACCTCTCCAAGAGCAGCTGTGAAATTGTCGAAGCGTACATAAACTATATTTTCCTCTCAAAGTCAACAAGGTGAGTGAAGCTGCATCATCCTATCCGAGAGCAGCTGTAACGTTGACGTAGCAGGGAACTGTGAATGCCCCGGGCTGAGCTAGACCAGCTATAGCCGAGTAGGTAGAGGCAGCTCCTGCTACTAAACCCACAAACACGATCTCGTAGTTGGCAACCTTGATGTGCAGGGGGACGTGTCTGGAAGAGAAATATAATCATATTAAGACACCAAAACATAATTTACAAAGATTACGCAGATATAAGTAACCGTTTTGAAATTATTTCCACAACAAATCAGGTGCTTGTAGTTGAAAGAAGTTATTATTTTGCCTGCATAAGCCTTGTTTGTGACGCAAGCGCACATAAAATCACCAACACATAAATAAACAAATAGTTCTTCATCCATACATTTTCTCCCATGGTCCCTCCATACGGCAGAGTTTGAGGTAGAAGAGAGATGGGCAAATATAGGCTAAGAGAGTTGTTGTAGATCCACCAATGAGAGACAATATAGCACCAAAGTGAGGAACCGTCTCAGCCACGAATAAAACAAGAGCTACAATACCGGTCCTCACAACCATTCTCTTCCAGCTGAACTCTGAAAATGATGAAGGAGATATGAAGCAACATTGTTGTTTACCTACAGTAAATATGACTTTTAACCGTTTGGTAGGCATTGTTAAAGTTGTAGGCATAATCAGGAAAACAATAGAGTTGATGGATTGTCAACATCTAAAAGTTACAATAAAAAAATATCAACGCTTCGGAAAAGATTAATATAGTTTAAAAAACAACAAAGATCTCCATTGAAAGGTTTCTATTGTCTATAATACTGAGGTTGAAAATACATTAAACTTCTTGTATTCATAAAAAGGGTTGTAAAAGGGGAAATATGACAGCTTGGCTCGCCGTATTTATTTAAATACATATTTTTAAGTAACCGTAGGTAAAAGGGTAGGGAGAAGTGTATTTATTATATGCTAAGCGGTGAGAGACTGAGTTTTCTCAGTTGTAGAAAAGTGATCTCGCAACTGAGTGTGATATCACTTTTTCAAGTCAGTAAAAATATCACAGAGGAGATGACGTCATGTGTACAATGGTTTGACGTCACTTCTACAATCAACGCGACGTCATCGCCGTCGCTAGGTTACGATCAACAATGGAATGACGTCGCCAGAAAACTCTCGAGTCAAGACCTTTCGGACATAAATTACCACATTTTCGACCACAGAGGCATAAAATAAACAGAATATCTTTTGTTTTGAGTGTGATATCACTTATCTCTCATCTCGTGACGGGGTAAAGCCTATATTTTCACTCGTGGCTGCGCCACTCGTGAAAATACTGGCTCTACCCCGTCACTCGATGAGAGATAAGTGATATCACACTCAAAACAAAAGATATCCTCTATATCCTTGCCGGGTCCAGCAGCAAACGTAATTGAACATTTGATTTTGTTCCTAGTGGAGAAGACCTTTAAGGAACAGAATAATTATTCAACAGAATATTTAAAATTAGACAAACCTTTGGGTACTTTGAGAACTTCTTCAAGCTCTTGACAAAAAGGATTGAGAACTATGATGAAGGCACAGATAAGATGAAGAGTAATGACAATCTCCACGATGTACTGCATGGGTCCTGTACTGACTGTCTGCAGTATGTTGTCGGTTATCAAGTTACCGTAGATGAAGTAGCCAGCCGTCGATACGGGGAAGTACATTGCCAATACAACTGAAACACAAGGTACTTGCACTACTGAAACTGAAGAGGAGAGTCTTATCATTGTGACGACATCTTCTACAATGTTTAAACCCAAGATTTGTAAAAGTCTTTATAAAGAACGTGCAGTATACTTATATACAAATAAATATCTGTCTCAATGGACTAAGATGTAAATTGTTACCTCATATGGATTTGTGCTGACCTATTTACTTAGTGTGTCGAATTGAATGAATCTCGGAGAGTTGAGATTTCATATTTATGTGCAATGTGCTCGATTGAACAACTGAGCTGGATATGGCGCTAAACATACCAACATTCCCATAGGAACATTAACCGTTGCATTCAGATTTGAAACTCAAAATTAATCGCGCCAAAGTGCAAACATTTGAAACATTAGGTTAATATGAACATTGTATGTTTGTTTGTAAGAGCCTCGTTGTTTTACGTAAGGCTTGAGTTACAGGTAAAACATCAACCGAATCGGGTACAAAACCTAAGCTTACTTCCGTATGCGAGGAGAACGGCTTTCCCAAACTTTTTCTCATCCTTCATGTCCGCATGGAATGTCGGGAAGGCCGGATGTCCACCGAAAGCGAAGCAGATGGTTCCAAAAGCGGCAAAGAATGACAGGAAGCCGGGCGGTTTGTGTTGAACGTGAGGGATTGTGGGAGCATCTTTGAGCATGTTGGAGAAGAGCACGACGCAAGCGATGCTGGTCGCTGTGGTAGCTCCAATGGCCACTGGCCTGCAGAGAGTTATTTCATAAAATGAATAATTAATACAATCAAAGGGTTTAACCACGAAATACATAATTTATAAAAACAGATAGTTAAACCATAAAAAAACATGATATTTGTAACCGGAGAGTCCAATAAATAAATTATTTATACAAGAAGAAGGTTACACAATATACAACATTCATGTATACAAGTTGGTGTAATGAACGCTGGAAAATTTACCAATCACAGAAAAATATTATCTCCTTTTTAAGAGATAACGTAGAAGATGAGTTAATGAGAATAGCCTCAACTAAGGATAAGCAATTTTGTACTACTTGTTTTCAGTTATGATTAAAAAGGTCTGTTTCATTTCGAACCATGTATCCTATGCAGGGGGAATTCTGTCACAATTCACGCAACAATTGAATATGAAATTTCAAATAACTGTAATAAAATTGTAAAGTTTGATTCACGTAAATAATATACAACTGATGAAAAAAAATTATTTAACTGTATAAAAATTTCTTTGCCTATAATTTTGAAAAAAAAATCATTTGTCAGCATTACTCATCAGAATAATTGACAATTGTATGAGATAATGAAGAAATTTGTGCTTATGTAATTTGGACCCTACCTTTGCACATATCACGATTAAATGCCTTCGCGTAGTAATATAAGTTTCACTTCCAAGTATGTCATGGAATCATTATTTTCTTTATCTACTAAAAAATATTTGTTTTCGATATAACATTGATTGAATGAGTAAGCCAACACCATATTTCGAAACATTTGCATTAGGTTCAATGAAACAATCTTTTATTGAACAGCTGTTTTTGATTTTATAAATGTCGAAACATGTTAAACAGAAATTCTGCATCACGTCAAAGAATAAAAATTAAGAGCCTTAAAGGTATAACTTCATTATTATGTTTGCATACCTTTAAATCTTAAATCCCTCAAAAAATGTATTCATATCATACCAAAAGTCTTTAGGGGTTCCCAACCATGCTAATGGCGTCAGAACACCGGCGACAATGATCAGCCAATAGCAGAACGACACGTCGGCGTTGACGTCATCAAGCAGATCCTGAATGTTTTCAGATGCCAACAGAAGGAACACGACAGCGACACCGAACAGTGTGAAGTTTATGGAGAACGAGACCATGTACCTAAACATAGAACCAAAAATATCTGATTAGCATTGCTTTTACAAAGTTTTAGTTTCGCAGTTTAGTTTTTGGATACTTCGGAACATTCGTTTTGGTTATATATATCATTGTGTTCCTTGACTTTTTTAAATAGTGAAGCTTATACAAGCAACGATCAAACAAAAACCATGAAAATACAATGCATTAATCTTTTTAATTAAATAAATCGGTTTACTAGAAAAAAATATTCATATCATTTGTACCGAACAATCTAATTTGTCCCTAGATTTGCCATTGGTCGAAACATATCTACATCAACATTTGTGTATTGTGACATAAGCGGTGTTATATAGCTTTTCATCCACTTTAATTGATAACAATATGTCGTAACATGAGACAGTGTAAATGGAAGACAATGCTTTAAAGAGACAGAGTATGTTGATAGGATCACATATGTCAAATTTTGACATCGATGTTATAATATCGGGAACCACTAACTGTTACTGAAAATAACAAGTTAAAGGTCAATCAATACATTAGAGCGAAAATACGGCCATTGAAAGTCGGGATTTTGATCGAAAACCGGACAATGTGGCTCGAGTGGCGCGCGCTAATTCGCCAAACGTAATTTTGAAACCTTGTCATAAGCTGACAGGAAGATATATTCGACTCGATAGTGTTTATTAGGTATTTTAACTAATAGGTAGATTAATTGGATTCATAATTTAGAATATTAAACGTTTTTGAGATGTTTTCTTGATTGTTCCATAAAATCAAGCATTTTAGAGATATTATGAATAAATGGATATATTTGTCCAGTGATGAGTTATGAACTTCAATCAGCATATTAGATATTTTGTAGCTTATCAAAACCAAATAAAATTTTAAGAAAGATACTCTGTGTCACTTTAACATAAACAATCGTGTGATTAAATCAGAAAAGGAAATGACACAAAGCACCCCTATATAGAGATATTAATCAGATATATGAATTATATAAAGTCTTTCAAAAGAACAAAAGCTCAATTTCCCCTATATATATCCAAATTGGAACAGGCCTGATACCTGATTGTGCTTATAAAGCTTAAAGACAGTCTATGAAAAAAATAACATCTATATTGTATTGAAGCTAATGTATTGAAATGATGCTAGAATTATTTCCAATAATGTGAACAACAAATTGTTGATACTGGCAAAAGGGACATTTGTTTGCTTTATTGATTGCCAAATGACCATTACCATATTATAAAAAAGAAATCTGTTCGAATCTTATAACTAGCATTTTACGTTTTTGAAAGAAAACTTGATGAATTATGATGAAATTTTACCTGAATTGCTTAATTATTTGCTACCAACTTCAAATTAGTTCTAGGGATTTTTAATTTCTCATCAATGAGACTGTTTTTCAATGAAGATGTTGAAAATCAATAGAACAGGATTCTTACAACTTCTCAATACTTTTTAAAGAAGAAGAAAACGATGTTTATTTGGGGAGGTGAAACAAGAAAAACAGTAGATGGCTACATTTATAATTCCATACATTTTCCATATACCCTAATACATATCTTCAATGCACAATGGCATAGTCTACTCAATCAACTTCCACTTGATGATTCAAAAGTGGGGTTATCATATTATCAAAGAAATCAATTTCAATTTCAATTTCTTTATTCAGGTGTATGTAGGCCATCGGCCCATAATACAATGTATTTATTATACAGCCACCAAGAGGCTTCTTCGTAACAAAGTTGCATGATAAACATACATAGCCAAATTACGTAATACATAAATGTTGTCGACAGACATCAAATTATTAAATTTATACAATGAGGGATGAGTGTAATAATGATGAGGAATATATAATATACGGAGATGGTCATAGGCAGAACAAATAAGAAGGAAATGATATTCATCTTCAATATAATCCTCCATACAAATGTGACAAAATCTAAGATGCCTCGGTTTATTGATATATCTACCAGTTTCAATATTTAATTGATGAGAACTGCAACGAAATTGTGCAAGAGCAATACGGAATTTCTTGATATCTATACAGCTAAGATAAATCTCAGCACAAAATACATGTTTATAATATGAATATGAACAACTTTTGGAGCTAGCCGTTAATGATTCGTGCCAGCCCTGTACATACATATCTTGTGCTCTTGCCATGAATTCAGAAAGGAAGGACTCGAAGTGAGAAATAAACTGACTATCCCAAACAAAACCGAATCCCATACTATTCAATAAAAACCTAAGCTTGGAGGCCCAATTAATTTTACCATGCGAAACATCCAGCAACATTAGATTATAACACTTTTTAGGAAAACGAGACACTGGCATGTTTAACAACTTATACCAGTATTTAATACAGCGTTTGTAGGCATATATAAACATGGGATATCTGCCACATTCCCCTCGAACAACCTGATTGGATGTAGATGATTTAACACAAAGTAAATGTTTACATGCCAGAGTCTGAACTTTCTCCACACTTGAAGTAACATTACAATCTAACCCCCACACCTCCGCCCCATACAGGAGAATTGGTGTTACCTTAGAGTCAAAGATTCTAAAATATACTTGGTGATTCAAAGTATTTAACTTTGATAAAGACCTAATGATACTAAACAAAGCCTTTTTTGATTGCAACATAGAATTGTCGAAATGTTTATACCAGGCAAGCGTGTGAGAAAACTGCACACCCAAGTATTTATATGAAGAAACACATTCTATTTGAGAACCTCCTAAAAACCATTTCTCTTTCTTAGAAAGCTTTCCACCTTTTCTAAACACAACAATTTGAGATTTATCCAGATTAACTGTAAGATTATAATCAATACAATGCTGTTCCAGAACATTTATAGTTTTTGCAGACCATAAATACTGTCCGATAGAAGGATAACGTCATCTGCAAACAAGAGAAGGAATAATTGAGTTAACTCAGGATGAAGTTGGATACCAGGATAGCAATCAGACTCAATTGTATCAACTAACTCGTTAATAAACATCGAGAACAAAAGAGGACTAAGAACACATCCCTGACGTACCCCAATATTACAATGGAACATTTCTGAGAAAAAATTATTTGATTTAACACAAGACTTGACACATTCATATATAGATCTTACACATTTTAACATTTTAGGAGATACACCCTTCTTCTGCAATACTGACCATAATTTTGACCTATTAACCAAATCAAAAGCCTTCGCGAAGTCAACAAAAAAAGCATACAACTTGCCTTTTTTGGATAGAATCCTATGAGCAATCGTATGGAGGATGAAGATGTTATCAATAGTGGAATATCCTGCTTTAAAACCGGCCTGCGACTCTGAGATATTATCATAAGCATCACACCAGAACTGGAGCCTATCCTTTATGATCGAAATATATAACTTGCTGAAGACACTAAGTATAGTTATACCTCTATAGTTAGAGACTATATTTACGTCACCTTTCTTATGTATGGGGACTATAACACCTACAGACCATTCCTCCGGAAATACACCCTCATCGAACAATTTATTAAACAGAATGGTGATATATGGAACAATGACATCACAGGAATGCTTGAAGAACTCGGCGATTAATTTATCAACACCAGGTGACTTAGAACATTTAAGTTTTTCAATTGCCTTAAACACCTCATCAACAGAAATAGGAGAATCTAGGATAGCTGCGACATTACCATCAGATACCTCAGAATAGTGAATATTACCCCCAGTTGTAGAGTCTAAGCAACTTGTCGACATATAAACATTGCTGAAATAATCATACCACTCTTGTAAAGAAATATTAGGCATAACAGGCGCCGAGCCTGAAAACTTCTTCAAAACACTCCAGAAAGTCTTACTTCTACCTAGACTATCAGCCAACGACCGTGCAACATTTTCATGATATGAACGTTTCTTAAATCTTAAATCGCTCAATAGTTGGTGTGGGGTTGCATCATGACGAAATTCAGAATAGGTAACGATCTTATTTGATGATCTGAACACATAGCTGATGGCCTCATTTGCATCTCTATCGCCTATTAGAATTATGAACCTGTTATGAAGCCAAGAAAGTGAGAATTACACGATTTACCCTAAGATAGCGATCAAATCGACCTGCTTTAGACTGATCCACCGCACTATCGGTATTGACCCATCAATCTATCGCCTCAAGGAAGTTGGGTAACAGAATTTGGAGGACAGTCGCTGGAGCTTGAAGAGATAGAGCGTTGGGTAATTAGTGGGGGCATATATGGGGCAGTCGCTCACTGATCAGCATCACATCCATCTTGTGTCTTCATCAAGCAACAATCAGCTCAGTCTCAAGGTTGTTAAGAAGGCTCTTGAACTACACCAGCACCTGTGCAACAGTACGCTCTCTGTTTATTCACAAGGTAAAAGAACGTCTTCTGACCGAATCTTGGACCAACACTGAGGTCGACCAAAATAACCTGCAAGATGATGAACTGGTTGCTGATGGCAGGAGTGATGCTGGCTATGTTTGAGGTGAGCCAGGCTCAGAGCATCGTCCAGCTCAACACCACGCTCTGCTACTACTGGAGTCAGTGGAACTCCTACACTGCGCAGACTCCCTGTGACGTCACATGCAACACTGGAGTGCAGACACGCACCCGATCCCGAGTATGCTACCACCCCGGCTACTACCCTCCACCCGGCTGTCGCTTCGCCGAGGTTGAGCGCGAGAAGACGACCTGTGACTCCGGGGTGGACTGTGACGGCATCCTCAGCACGTGGACAGCATGGGCAGCCGGACCCTGCTCACAGTACTGCGGAACCGGAAAGCGCGTCTCCACCCGGACCCGTACCTGCACCCCGACCGGAAGATGCACCGGCGCCCTCTCGGAGACAAGGACCGAATCCTGCCTGGGACTGGGCGGATATTGTCGCTACCCGTGCTACGGGTACCGCTCTTTCATCTACCAGCTGAGCAACCCGACCAGCCACGCCTGTATCCGCGGAAACTACGAGCAGATCAACTGTCCCGCCACAACCAACGCCCTCTTGAGCACTTGTGGACGAGACTACGTCAGGTGTCAAGTCTACTGGAGGGTCGAGCGGTACTGCCTCTACACGTCCGGCTGATCACTCACAGAACATTGACTGCGGCAGACTGAACTTGGAAACTACTTCTCGCAACCCATTTTCGGGTCTTCATCATGACATTGGCTGAATTTGGGACATTGTATTTTATTTTCTCGTAAAGGTGTACATAATTTATCTATAATTTATAAATAAACTTGTTCTCTTATATAAGCTCGTGTTTCATTAGTCTGTCACGTCGAGATAAATTACTCTCCACTTCCAGAGTAATCTATCAACATATCGTCTTACAAAATATATCATCGAAAGAACCCAACCCAGTGTACTTATTTCTTTATTTTGTAGCAGCAGACACTTTTTGAATTATGAAGGTGTCTTTTGATACCAACATTCTATATGATTGTAGAATTATAATGCATTGTAAATACGTTTACCGTCATAATCCTACGATAAAGGGGTAAATACTAACAAGTGGACAAGTTGAAATGAAAAATTTGAATATCTATTGGAACTGTTATATATGCGATACATTCTAATATCACTCTAGAAATAAGAATTCTTTCAAGAAGAAAACGATATTAAAAAGAAAACAGGCAGCGTCAACCAGGTTTACCATTTTAATATTATGTCATATGTGTAGATTTTAAACAAACTTACAATCTAATATCATAATCACATTCTCGTCAAATTCAAATCAACACCAAATCTGTTGTAAAGGGGATACATACACAATGCTTTGACGAATACATCCTATATGATAACAACTTACCGTAGCATACTTTACCATACCATACCACACAACAATAGATACACTTTATAACATACACGATGCTTTAACATAAACATACCATTTAATAACACAACTTACCATATCATACTTCATCAAACCACGCCATACAACACATACACTTCATACCATACACTATACAATAACTTGGCACATCATACCATACCATATCATTTCATATAACAAAATAGAGGACGGTGCACGTAATAAACCATGCACTATACATGTACTTAACCATGTCTATACCAAGCCGTACAGTGCAATATATTATATAATACCAAATCATTACACATAACACACATAAGACATACGAAACTCACAAATAAAATTATAATATGTCACCCATACAAAATCGCCCCGTATATAATAAAAACAATACTATTCCATACAGCTAAATATATCATATCACACAAAACCATATAAAACTATACTAGAATGTACCAAATTATAAGAATCGTACATCATATCGCAAAATATACTTTACCTTACTATACTATACCATACCATAGTTCACCATGCACAAGTATATCTAACCATATACATATATGTATATATGACGCACCCATATCATATCACATTCTATAAAATACAATATACAATATACAATGAGAGAGAGAGCGAGAGAGAGAGAGGGAGAGAGGGGAGGGAGGGAGAGAGAGAGGGGAGGGAGGGAGAGAGAGAGGGGAGGGAGGGAGAGAGAGATAGGGAGGGAGAGAGAGATAGAGAGAGAGAAAGAGAGAGGGGAGGGAGGGAGAGAGAGAGAGGGGAGGGAGAGATATATAGGGAGGGAGAGAGAGATAGAGAGAGAGAGAGAGAGAGAGAGAGAGAGAGAGAGAGGGGAGGGAGGGAGAGAGAGAGGGGAGGGAGGGAGAGAGAGATAGAGAGAGAGAGAGAGAGAGAGAGGGGAGGGAGGGAGAGAGAGAGGGGGGAGGGAGGGAGAGAGAGAGAGAGGGGAGGGAGAGATAGATAGGGAGGAAGAGAGAGATAGAGAGAGAGAGAGAGAGAGGGGAGGGAGGGAGAGAGAGAGGGGAGGGAGGGATAGATAGGGAGAGAGAGAGAGAGAGGGGAGGGAGGGAGAGAGAGAGGGGGAGGGAGGGAGAGAGAGAGAGGGGGAGGTAGGGAGAGATAGAGAGGGAGGGAGAGAGAGATAGAGAGAGAGAGAGAGAGAGAGGGGAGGGAGGGAGGGAGAGAGAGGGAAGGGAGAGATAGATAGGGAGGGAGAGAGAGAGAGAGAGAGAGAGAGAGAGAGAGAGTAAGAGAGGGGGGAGGGAGAGAGAGGGGAGGGAGAGATAGATAGGGAGAGAGAGAGAGAGAGAGAGAGAGAGAGGGGAGGGAGAGAGAGAGAGAGAGAGGGGGGAGGGAGAGATAGATAGGGAGGGAGAGAGAGAGAGAGAGCGAGAGAGGGGAGGGAGGGAGAGAGAGAGAGGGGAGGGAGAGATAGATAGGGAGGGAGAGAGAGAGAGAGAGCGAGAGAGGGGAGGGAGGGAGAGAGAGAGAGGGGAGGGAGAGATAGATAGGGATAGAGAGAGAGAGAGAGAGAGAGAGAGAGAGAGAGAGAGAGGGGAGGGAGGGAGGGAGAGAGAGGGGGGGAGGGAGAGATAGATAGGGAGGGAGAGAGAGAGAGAGAGCGAGAGAGGGGAGGGAGGGAGAGAGAGAGGGGAGGGAGAGATAGATAGGGAGGGAGAGAGAGAGAGAGAGCGAGAGAGGGGAGGGAGGGAGAGAGAGAGAGGGGAGGGAGAGATAGATAGGGATAGAGAGAGAGAGAGAGAGAGAGAGAGAGAGAGAGAGAGAGAGAGAGAGAGAGAGAGAGAGAGAGAGAGAGGGGACTACACTACACTACACTACACTACACTACACTACACTACACTACAGTGTGTACAATACCATTCCGTATAACAAATTACTTTAGCATGCTTGCACGATTTGTTGTTCTGTTCTACACAGGGCTATACTAAACTAAGGCATGCGATATCATTCTATTCAGTGCTTGATGTACTGTGTTTTTCTTAAATTTTCTATATAAGTTGTTACTTTCCTAAACAATACCATTGCACACCGTTGAAAACCATAATATGTTTTTGTTTGTCATTTCATGATATGATATGCTATGTTGTTTTAAGATAAGCGTGTATATCCTTGGCTAGGAAAATGCTTTGTTAAGATAAGCTTAACTATGCTTTGCATTACGATGCTCAGATAAGGTAAATTATGATTTGTCCTGCTATGCATTTTATGTTTAGCTAAGAAAATGTTTTGTTAAAAGGTTGTGCTAGGAAAAACTAAACTTTGTAAAGTTTTATTATGCTTTAATTTTCAATTTGTCTTGTTAAACAATGCTATGCTTTGCTATGCTAACATAAGCTATACTATGGTTTACGATGCTTAAGTATACTATGGTATGGAATACTTTGCTGAACTAAATTATGCTATGCTAAGTGAAGTTTAACTATGCTGTGATACCCCGAACTACAAGCCAAACTATGCTATGCTTTTCTAAGCTTTGGCAAACAATAATAATGAATGAATGAATGAATGAATGAATCTCTTTATTTCCTCCAGATATCAATCCGACGATCATTGTACATATATCAATTTACATCACATAATTATAGCATGTCCACAGAAAATAATATGTACAGAAAGTCAAGAAAAATATCTAATATGTACACTTGAGCGAGGAGAGAAAGAAATAATGTATTTGCTGTAAAGTATTATTACACATCTCTATGACATTTCATCTATTAGATTAGTTACTGGTATTTCTCCTCTTCTGTAAATAGTTCAATTTGTACATATACATCAACATCAAAAAGATATAGAAGTTTGGAAAAGAATTGATCTCTGTTGTACATACAATGGTCACAGTGTAGAATAATATGAGAGTCATAATCGTTATTCTATATGTCATCAGTATAAAAACAGCTATCCAGTTGATGGATGATTGACTCATCGAAGAACTCCATTTGGCTCATAAAGCGTTCAAGGCTAGATGACCTGATAAAGAAGGCCGCCGTTTGCAACTTTGCATAAACAGAACTGCTGCGACCACAAAACTGAATTCTTAGAGATAATACAGTAAGACCCATCGTTGGCGTGGTATTGAAAAAAGCTTAAACGATTTTAACGATTTAACTAAAATGAGTATTTCAACCGAGGTCAAATAACACGGAAAAGTCAGAAGTTTTCACGGTCTCCCGAAAAATAAAGACATTGCAAAATATCTGATTCACTAAATATTATTGTTTAACAGACAGTAGTACTTCCGTCACACAAACGATTTTAAATCACATGGTCCCACTTTTAAGTGAAAAAAAATCAAACAGAAATTGCGAAATTGGTATTTGGATATGTCAAAACTTGTCCAAGAACGCGTTTACACTTTAAGGGGGAAAAGTTCACGGCCCAAGATGCAAGATAGTTAATTTCACGAGGGTAAGATACAAAGAACAGTTATTTGGTGTGTTTTTGGACATTCTAAATCAATGATTGTCAATAAACGAAATCCAATCTAAAGAGTTTTATTATGTTGAAAAGATGTGTTATGTACTTCTTATTTACTTCTGTGAGAGATATTTAGAAGATAAATAGTTGCGTTTGTAAAATTCCCGGGATTCATTGTTATTCAACACCAGAAGAGTCAGTATAAAACTGACGGCGTTAGATGTATATATATATATATTTCAAAAATTACGAACTATAATCCCAAAAAATAAAAATAAATTGTATAAAGAGAGTGAGTAAATTTTTACATCCCCTGTGTGTTAAAACAGGCATACGAATCGAAGGTTTCTTCATAACATTGAAAGCGACTTCATTTGGCAGCAGTTTTGAATGATGCTCTGAAGAAAATAACTTAACGTTTTGACGCTCAGTATGGCGAGACACACTATTGGAATGATAAGCTTTTGATCATTATTTCAACTTCTCAATTGTGCAATACTGATAGTATTGCAAGTAATCCGAGCACCTTCACGTGATTGCTATTACATACTTTTATCGACAGATTGGACCACAAAATTGGAGAAATCATGAGAAGGTAACGATTATCCCATTATCACAAACATCATCTTATCGAATTACTTTAGTGTAATCTGCCGCCGACGCCGTTTAGACCATAACCTAACGTGCCCGAAGGTAATCGGGGATCTTTGGGGACAACGGGACCATAAACGTTTAGAGGCGCTGGAGCGAATAGATAGGGCGCTGGGCAATTAGTGGGGACATATAATGACCAGGAGCTCACTGATCAGCATCACACTCATCTCGTGTCTTCATCAAGCAACAACCAGCTCATCAAGGAGACATCAAGCTCACCTCTCTACAGTCATTACTTCAAGGAGAAGCAGCCAAAGGTCCTAGACAACATTTGCAACCAAAGCGCACGATTTCTGCCTTCGTTGAAAGACTACAAACACATTTAGATACAGATAAAGAAGTGAGATCGCCTGCAAGATGATGAACTGGTTGCTGATGGCAGGAGTGATGCTGGCTATGTTTGAGGTGAGCCAGGCTCAGAGCATCGTCCAGCTCAACACCACGCTCTGCTACTACTGGAGTCAGTGGAACTCATACACTGCGCAGACTCCCTGTGACGTCACATGCAACACTGGAGTGCAGACACGCACACGATCCCGAGTGTGCTACCACCCCGGCTACTACCCTCCACCCGGCTGTCGCTTCGCCGAAGTTGAGCGCGAGAAGACGACCTGTGACTCCGGGGTGGACTGTGACGGCATCCTCAGCACGTGGACAGCATGGGCAGCCGGACCTTGCTCACAGTACTGCGGAACCGGAAAGCGCGTCTCCACCCGGACTCGTACCTGCACCCCGACCGGAAGATGCACCGGCGCCCTCTCGGAGACAAGGACCGAATCCTGCCTTGGACTGGGCGGATATTGTCGCTACCCTTGCTACGGGTACCGATCCTTCATCTACCAGCTGAGCAACCCGACCAGCCACGCCTGTATCCGCGGAAACTACGAGCAGATCAACTGTCCCGCCACCACCAACGCTCTTCTGAGCACTTGCGGCCGAGACTACGTCAGGTGTCAAGTCTACTGGAGGGTCGAGCGGTACTGCCTCTACACGTCCGGCTGATTGGCATTCAGAACGTTGTTCACCTGTCTCATGTCATCCTTTACTTGCCTAATTTATCTATTTATCCAATAAATTAAAATTGTTCTGTTGAAAAGGGTGTTTTTTTCTATTTCAATGTATCTCTGTATCATTAAGTTATTCTACACAGTTATCACATCCTTGACATCCTTGTAAAAGTGTGTCCCATATCAATGCTTTCAAATCATCATCAATCAAAACTTCTTCAGTTCAGTTTTAGGGAATTTAATTTTGATAAATACAAACTAAAATTGACTTGCAAAACTATTAAACTATTTGTAGGTATTAGCAGAACTAATCACTGACTATAGCTGCAAAAATAAAAGTGTATAACTTTCCTTCCAAATACAATCATCTTTCGAAGCGTCAAATGGGTCAAAGTTAAACACAACATCCACCGAAAGTCGTTACTCGCGCCAGTTTTCACTACTGACTTTAAAAAGTGTTCAAGCATAGCGTCCGTTTTTGTGGTATGAGGGCAAACACCTCATGAGCGCGATACATACTAAACATCAAAGAGGGCTGATAAAGTATCAATTTAATGCGTTGGCTGAAAAGGTTGTTAGTGCAAGTTATGCTTTGTGGAAAAGTTGTGTCAAGGTATCAAATAACACATTTCATTGTGGTCAAAACACACTCACGAAGTCATCCTATTGTCTCGAAATGAAGTGTCCTACAAACGGTCAAGTTTTAACTTGAATTTTCATTGTGTTTAATTCTTTACTGCTTGCAATATTGTCATGCCTCAACCCCTTTCCTGCTAGCCTGACAAGCACCTGCACTGCCCCTTACTGCTCGCAAAAAAATTAAAAAATCAAAAAATTAAAATTCAATTTATTCAACTGATTAAGAAATTGTCATGCTCTTGAATGACCCTTTTGTCAATTCAGAGGTAATTTTTTTCATTTTTGATATTCAAAGTGCTCATTATTATTCATTAATTAAAAGCTACAATACCGCAAAGCGGAAAAACATACATCAGCCATAAACAAAGAATAAACCATAGGCAATATATTGACAATAATTTTATTTAATCTCCTTTATGAAGTTTATCAATACTGTCACCCAAATTCCACATACCTATTCCTGAAGAAAATGACACTTATAGAGATGAATATGATGTTTAACCAATAATTGAGGGGAGATAAGCCAGTATCATTTACGAAGGGTAACTCTGCGGCCTCGGCTTTATAACTTCTAATTCAATTCAACCTGTTCGAACTGTAACTCAACAAGCACCTACCTCCCAGGTTTCCCATAAGCCACCTCGCCGATGGCCGGGTAGGGGTATCTGACCTGCCCCCTGTATTCCTCGTACCGCTCCCTCACCAGACACCACGCATCCCCCAGCACGTGACCCGTGTAGGCCGAGATGAGGCAGCACAGGACGATAAGGGGCAGCCCCACCCACCCTGGAGGAAATATGGCGGGAAAATGTGATTGTGGCTATCCATTTTGATTGTTAATATCGACATGAGGGTTACGATGGTTACCGTGAAAAAAATTAGATTTTGAGGCAATTAGTGTTCTGATTATGTAATACGAAAATTTAGGTTACATAAAATGACAAAAACAGATATATAATATAAGAAACTGTAAATAAAGAACTGGCTTCTAATGCAAACTAACGTGTTTTGTTTCAGTGAAAAGGGAGATTGAACTAGAATTAAGTTTGATAAAACATTTGATTACAATTAATAGTATAGACTTTTGCGATGTGACATTCAAAACCGAGTTTGAAATCAAAATATCGTAATCTTGGAATGTTCTACACAGTTATATAAGAATAATATAAGCGATAACATTTTCGGTCATGTGATCAAATAAGATCTATTTTACTTCAGAAATTTTACTGTTTTTAAAACTTAAGTAAATATTTTACCTGCCCCCTCTACGGCACTTGGAAGAGCTAAGACTCCAGACCCTGCAATCTCGCCCACAATGAAGACAGCCGCGGTCACTATGGTCAGACCATGGGCCTCTTGTACCTGAACAGAAATAGACAGTCCAGTTGTTGAGCTGCATTATCCCAAAAATTACACATCCAATTTCTCACCCACAAATGGGTCGTGCTGAAAAACTGCATCCTAAATGGGAATCCTCCATGTCTCACATAACAAATACGACGTTTAACTAATGGGATATAATTCATAAATAAAGAAAGGGTTTTTTTATCTTGCGAGTGTACAATACAGGTTTAAGGAACAATTCAATTTTTTATTTAAAATTGCTTTCGATGCCGCTCGGATAATACCATATAATGCGAAAATATAACATAATTGCCAAATCATCTTAAAACAATTGTATTATTTCTGGGCACTCTGAGCTTTTTTTCTTCGCGTGCAATAAAGGAATTTTTTTTATTATCATTATTAGATTTAGTCAACACACCGTCTGAAGATTTAGATCATTTTCATAAAGAATAGGTGTCTTCTCCATCGTGTTGTCCGATCCCTCTTTAGATGCAGATCCACTGGTGTGTCTGTAATTATACATACATAGAGCATACTAAACGACATTCGTTACATACTATTTTTATCAACGAGTTAAAAGTTTTTGAATAAGACGAGCGTAAATGAATTTGTATTTACGGTATATCAAATTATTTTAGAAGAAACGTTAAACGTTCTGGTTTTCATTGCCACCTTAGATATAATTTGAATCGCGGAAATCTTTACTGAAGAAACTGCATGGTATCACTGTGTCGTCATTATCTGCCCACAGAGGCAGATCAAGTCATGAAATGTTGATACAGCCTCTGTCGTAGTCACAAGAATTGCAACGTCAAAACTTCACACTTGTTCAGGTTATACACTTGTTCTTCAATCAATCAAACAATATTAAATACTTACAGGCCACAAGGCTATAATACATTTAGCCTATACAATACTAACACATTTATACAATGCATATAAACATACCCCGTATATACATATACGTAACATAAAAAACGCCACAGAATGACGAACACATTTCGCCCTATAAGTATTTTCATACATTTGTATGATAGACCATGAACTAATATTTCTTTTGTATTGTGTAAAATAATCAAGGACGTGGAATCAAGCTACGCCAGGTATACAAGTAAACTTGTTAAACAGTTAAACTACCCTTAATAAGCATACAATACATGTATCGAAACGTCGCACTCTACGAATAAAGAAGTTGTCATCCATATTGCCCTTATCAACAGAGTAACTGGTCTCCTCGAAAGCAATAAATAAGTGATCAAGCATTTGCACGTGAATTGACTGTTGCACTTTTGCACGTGAAAAGATACGAGACACTTTACGTTCAATCAATGAAAAATTGGAAGACCTCACATAATCAAACAGAAATATTTTATTTGCTGTTTCCAAAAAGGATTCTACCGTAAAATTCCATTGCAAACGTCCCTGACTCAAATCTCCTTAATTGAGTTTTTGTTCATTACAGTATATATGTCTCCATCAAAAACGAACTATCTCTATCTGCGCTGAATATAAGCTAAAACAAATATTATGAATATATACAATGTACTGTACATTCCATATGGTAATATAATTAACGGACAAAAGACCAATATTCATCAATGTTTAACAGGTGCTCGATCATTATCATAAATTGTCATCGATGAATACTGTAAGGTATATGCTTTTTGATATAGGTAATTATACAGTGTCGACGTACTTAATACTGTAGATCAATAAATTATAATTATAATGTTTTTAAAGCTATATGATAATATTTTGTTATTGATTCAATAATGCACGAATACATATATGAAAGTAAGTAAAAGTTGTGACACAACAGACTTATTTAATTACTTAAAGAATAGATGTAATTGATGTACGTATACAACACTTAGAATAAATATATTGTATTAGGAACATGTGAAACATTATAGTTTTCGCTAGTATATCTTAAAAATGTGATAGTACATTAAATACTAAATGAAGCACACAGGGAAACCTTTTCACATAAACAAAAGGGACGATACAACTCATTCATAATACATGGGCTTAACACAACTGATATTTACCGATATGAAATATATGATCGTTTCTCATTGAACATCATTGAATATCAAAGTAAATAAAAGCAAGTAGCACATAAAACACTTACTGTATTTGCTTAACGCTATCCTCTTGCACTGACATTCTCTCCAATTATTATCCAATATTGCCCTGAATATAATTATTCAATACATCACAGGTCGTTGTGTTTTATTAATGAAGCCATCAGCCTCATATACAACACAAAGAAATGAATGTAACAAAGGTTAACCGAGTATAATTGACCTAGTTAGTCTTCTCACTGATGTCGACCGTTTGTTAGATGTTTATCTGTAAAGGTATACACCCACTTGTTTTATCTATTTCCGATTGTGACGTCATTCTATTGTTTTACTTTTGTTGATTTTAATTGATATTAAGCTGAATAAAACTTGCAGGCAAAGCAGATCTAGATTTCCATTTTAAGAGAGTATGATATATAATTCATATTCAGTTTTTAGATACAATGTGTCCCTAACTGAATTTTCCAGATGCTTCTATTTGAAAGTACTTTCTTAAGCATAAAATGTTGGGGTATTGTGTATCAGGAAATGGGAACAATTACCAGTTATAGTAGACACTGTTTGAAGTACTTTATACTTAACCATCATTATCCATAAATCAGTATTACTATCTTATGCTTGCTCAAGTCAAACTTGAAATTTTCATGAAATCTGTTAAACTCTTGCTGTTGGCATTCAAGTGCATGCAACAATACGTTTTTGTACTTGGCAAGAACTTATGAATGGAAATGCAATTTGAAAACACTTTGAAAAAAATTTCCTAAGCATTTCTGAAACAATGATGCAATTTATTATCTTCAATTAGACATTAAGACCTTCTTTGAACAATATCACAAATTTGCCTTGATAAAAGAAACAAGATTTGATAAACTTGTAAGAATGTACGATATCATGAAATGAGAGACCGTAATAGCATGCCTCTCCTCTGCATAGCTTAGATATTGTTACGTTAAAAATGTTGTCTGACCAAATATCGAAAACAGAAATGGTAGTTACAAACACTAGGATGTTCTTTCTTGCTTCAAAATATCCTCTATTTGATGAGATTCTTATTAACAATGGTATCGCCGCCAATGCACATGTTTATACTTTTGTATTGAAGTGGTTGAGGTTGTAATCAGTTCTTTTAACCACGCATAGCTTCGCAAATTACTCGATGCTTTCTGTGACTGGAAACTGTTTTTAATTCAATTCATACAAAACTTAATTATTGTATTTACATAAACCAAATTATGATTTTATTGTCTCCTTACGGAAACATTTTGATGTTTTTGATTTTCAATTTTTCACTGGGCAGCGATTTGGAAAAGAAATATTTCAGTGCCTTTGTTGAAGCTATGGTTAGAGTTGTTTTAAACCCAGGAAATCAACATCACTTAATACTAGTCATGTTAACCGCTCACTAATATTGCAAAGCTTCAGTACCGGTTAGATTTGTTATATTCCATTTGATTCACTTTCTGAAAATATATATTCAAAATGTTCAGTGCGAGTATCTAAAAATGTACCATGCACCTATTTAAAGGCCATAATACATGTATACATGGGAATATACTTGTAAGTATTGACCATTTGAAAGAACTTTCTGTGGATATCGATTTACCGCTTTAGGTTACTGTACAAGTGAGATATTACTTACTTGATATGAGCACCAAAAGGAGATAGAAAGCATATCAAAGCTAGTATTTATGTAACACAATTGCATAAAAAGCTCATATTGCACAACGTGGGCACTTATTATATGCTGATGAAATTGATATGCAAGTGATAACTGTCACATTGCATGAAGCTGAGAGATGATCATGAAACGTGACAAGCGAATAAAAATGAAGACCAATAAAGAATTATAAAGGCGATTATTTAATTGATAATGTCATGCTGTGATTATTGAATACATATCAGTCTGCATATTGAATACTTATCGAGCGATACCGAGAGGCATACCTAAACCCAGAAATGATTTTGTAAATTTATCATGACATGGGAATTTTCTATTACTAATTAATAATATTTCTAATTGCTCATAGTGACTCGTCCCACATCTCTAGCTGTCTACGGCTTGAACGAAGGTATAAAATGTTTATCAAAGTCTGCCTGTCATTATTTTCTTTCATTATAATGCGAGTTCAACCCGACGTCTTCTTAAAATTCATATGCCATAGTGTCCTACATGACGTGCTTAACATTTTCAACATTTACAAACATATTCCCTGACAAAACATGTTTTATAATGACACATGTACATTACCATAAGGTCGATAAAAGTGTACTTACTTTTTATATAATATCTATTTAAGCCGTACAAGGTTAAGCCTGTTCTGAATTGAATGTCACTGGACTTTGTTAATTCATAAGTTTTAATTCAATGTTTAGTCTTTTATTAACATAATACTGTCGATCGATTGATCTATATCAATACATGTGCATAATCACTACTGTCTCATATGCCTGATGCCTCAATTATCTAACCTACATACGCGTCATTTCATGTATGTTAATTTAAGCATCAGTCTATGTGTTCATTTATCATTGTTGTGTTTGTAGAAACAGGTGTTGCTTACCAATTTGATATATGTATCTGTTTGATATATGTATCTCTATCCGTTTCTCAAAAATATAAATATCGTTTTTCAGCAAGCTTAATATTGTACAATATGGTGGCCTTAAAATGACTTATCCTCTCTTTAATACATGTTTAACATTTGAATTTGAGAAGTGTTAAAATACTGAATTTGTCGTTTTACGTGCAAAGAAACTCATTTCCATGAAGGCCAAAATTAAGGCATCTCAAGGGAAGAATCATTTTTTTAAAGTGTGTTAAAGGGGAAGTAGCACGTTTAATGAAAATTTCATATTTTCTATTTTTCACTGATAAGTGTACGTTAATGCTAAATGAATTATTTGATAGTGTCAAAAATTTTACTACACAAACCATTCATCCATTGTGAGAGAACAAATGATAAAGATTCACATAAAGTCCATTGGCGGCCATTTTGTGTGTTAACACCTTTAATCCATTTTGTACAAGAAAAAGGAATTGGATGGCTGGACTTAACGTTTAATATTTGATTTATTACTACTTCATTTAGTTTAAATGCATTGGCTTTCAATTGGAACCAGTTATTTTCATTTTCCTGACATCCCCTTATATTCCCCCTAAAACGTACTAATACCCCTTTAACATCCCACCAATGTTGTGTTTTCAACAACTGATAATTGTACATGTATGACTCACATAAGTGTAAAGAAAGTATGATTTGGTGTCTTTTTCACAAGACAGTTGTTGAGAACAATGTCGTATGATATGTTACCTTGAAAGGTGTATAGATATGTTTCTTATCTTGGAAAGTCACCATTGTAGAGGACAGTTCTCAGTTACAATTATCAAGGATACGTTCTACCTTCTTCTCTAACAATTTAGGTGTACAGACTCTCTGACAGTCAGTTCAGCAAAAGAAAATGATAACGTCAAATTCCTTCAAGGAAGGTCTTATGAATTTACGTATACTCACTAGTATATACATTTAATATTTAGTATGTATCAAATGGAATAAACATTAACTCGAACAAATATACACTTCAGCTCGAAAGCATGTGACCTACATCTAAACTTATATATAAAACGTTTCTCGCTCATGCGTATCCGGGTTCGTTTATTGAAAGCTTTCTCTGAAGTGAAGAGTGACCTGTTTGCTACGTCAACCTATATTCTATTAACATATTTTATATCCTTGAGTTGTAAATACGAAATTAATTTCCATCGTCCATTTCCAACCCGATGTATTATAGTACAATTCAAATGGTGTTGCACGCTGCGTATCAAACCAAAACAAACAAGCTAACAGCAACATGAGAATAGATTCTAAATTGCCTGAGAACTATTTCATTGCATCAACAGAAACATAATAGCAATCACAATACCCAGCATGTATAGCGGTTCATGTTTTTACCATCAACACAGGGTTCCAGTGAGAGTATGTTGAGTCTATACAGTAGCCCAAACACCTTATAACTGACCTATCAGATAGACTGCAGCAACGATGTAGCAAATGTAGGGTGAGTGAAACCATTGATACGATTGAAAGTCAACACATATTCGTGCGGAGTAGAGTAAATGTGTTTCCTTATTTAGGCATTTATTCGTTTACACTAATTAGTGGGTACCTTTTGATATATTTCGTTATAATTTCTCAAATGCCTTGTAACATACAAAATAAAACTGTTATAAACAAAATTACAAATAATCTGTTGAACGTAAATTGTTTTAAGAAAAAATAGTGGAAATGCATGAATGTCATCGTTAAGGTGTCTGGCCGTAATCAATCTCATTAAAATAACATCATAAGTTTCTTCACCACGTTACACAAATTATAGTATTTTAATAAGATTGGGCCGTAACATTATATTGAAAATACTGTAAATCCTTTACATATATATATATCTACGCACAGAAAGGTTATTTTCATCGTGAAATATGATCATCCAAACAAACGTATGGCCAATATTGAGGCTATGAAATGTACATTATAAGTATAATAGCTAACGCAAGTCACAATAACTCACGTATATCACGCAAGGTCACGTAAAACATATTTAGCCGATATTGCTGAGATGATATTCAAATAAAAATTGATATGTAAAACTAACCTTTTATCTGTCCCAATTTATCACATTCTCTGATAAGGTTTACTCAACAGGCACGTGATTGGGAATATCGACAGTCACGTTATCGTATAGACATACGGATGTTATATAGGTTTACATTCAGTCACGAGTACGGGACAGTTTCTTAAGAAAATCTTCACGCGGTACAAAGCGTATCGGGTTGCTCCGCATAGACTGTATTGTTGTCTCTCAAGAGTAAATATCTATCATAGAATATAGGACATGGCGTACATACTAATGTGATTCAATGTTTTAAGGTATGATCTGTTGATCAGACAAGTTTCGTTATTTGTCATTCAGTGTTAAAGAGACACTCCGCGAGTTCTTGGGGGTCATATATGGGAAACTCTACAAATAGTGTCATCTGATCGAGAGATATCCATTCTTACAGGAAAGAATCATTTTAAAGCTAATCGATGTCGTCTAGTGACAAGAGGAAGGTTTGAAGTCGCGATTATGATCGAAAACCGGACAATGATGCGCGCTAATCAGTCAAACTTAATTTTGGAAACGTATGTAAAGCAGTCAGAATTACAGCTACGAGTTGGATTTGTTTCATAGGTTATATCACAAGTATTTGTGGAAATTATACTTGTAATTTTGATTTCCTCGAACCTATATGACTGTTTTAAGATTATCGTTGAAAACAAGTATTTGTCATATATTTGTCATTTGGAAATTTATACATGAGATGTTTTTGAATTTATATAACAAATTTTACCATTTAGGTTCGTATCAAAGCAAAAGACTACGTGATGAAACTCACGGAGTGTCTCTTTAAGTTTATTATTTTATGGATATCCAACTTCTGTATTCGCAGAAAGAAGAATTGATATCCACAACATATTATACTTGTTACCCTACAATTTTTTTGAATGTCACTTGACAACTTTCATGTGATCTTCACTTTATGCTAGTCCGTTAATGTTTTCAACATTTTCGGTTAAAACTATTGACATTATGTGCAGTTTGAAATCACCGACCGTGACCTGAGGTTGTCGCGCTCATATTTACCCGCGTTACAGACGGACTGACACTGATTGCGTATAATAGTCTCACCCCGCATTTATAAAATACAAAAACAATACATTAAAAATACACCAAAATAGGTTACGAGAAACTAAATTATAATGAGTTAAATGACATACACGTTATGTTGTAATTATGTCTATGAAATACACAATTAATCAATCCCCTATAGTTGAAAAAATGTAAAAAGTTTTGTTCCACCCTTTGGGTAATAAATATCGATTTTCCCCGAGGAGGTGTATCATATGACATTTACGAAACGAATAAAATCTTTAATATATTTCAAAGATTTTCGTAAATGTCATAAGACACATTTCCTCGGGTATTAATTTCTTTGTGTCCGATTCCATTACATTTAATTGCATGGTAATATCCATTAAATACCCTGCGTCCTCTGGGACAGCCCGCTACAGTGACATATTTTTAATATGTGCACGTATTGAAAATATGTCACTGGTTATGATTCACCATTTAGGTATTAAATCGCGTTCACGAAAACCTTAGACATTCTCAAGCTGACCAGGTGACAGTTATCCAATGTCAGTTTATGAATTCGCTCCCCGTCGAGTCATTTTTCTCAAGTAACCTCTTTAACAAGTGGAGCATTTGGTGGGCTAGAAATGCAGACTCCTGATTCGTCGTAATCAAAGTTAGTTGTCCAATCAGCAATATTGAGTCAAATTGAGCATTCGATCAATTCCGTTACTATAAAGAAGATTAGATTTCCTTCACCCGTGAAATGTACACAAGTTATTACAATGCCAAGGTATTGAATTTGAGTATTGAAATGCTATTCTGTTGGATAGAATTTAGGACGATATTGGTGTTGAAATACTTCCCCTAGTGTATGGTTTTTGAAAGAAGTAAGAGGGTTTGGTGCCAATGTGCCTACATCCCATTGTGCCTACATCCCAATGTGCCTACAGAAACTGTGTAGGCACTTTGGGAACTGAAAATACACCCCTTCTCAGAAAGTGGGTATGACCCGTAGATCAACAGGTTCTCCCACCTTTACCAAAGACACGCAGTGACGTCAACATGGACAGAAACCACAGATGGACGAGAGTTTCTTTCCATTGTTGACGGTGAAGAGGACAAGATTTTAGTGTTTGCAACTACAGAGATGCTGGAGATCCTATCAGAATCTGACACTATATTCATGGACGGTACCTTCTTCGTGTGTCCTGTTCTCTGGCTGCAGCTGTACACTGTGCACTGTCTTGTAGAGGGGAAGATGTTCCCTGTTGCCTTCTGTCTCCTACCTAATAAGACCCGTGCGACGTATACCAGATTGTTTACCCTGCTGAAAAAAGAGGTTTCCACACGACTCGGTGTTGAACTGTCTCCAGACACTGTGCAGACTGACTTTGAGTGTGCCGCAATCAGAGCCGTAGAGGACGTCTTCCCAGGAGCTGACATCAGAGGATGTTTTTTTCATTACAGCCAAGCACTGTGGCGACATGTCTCCGAGAAAGGTCTTGCTCCAGAGTACTGTGAGAATGTGGAATCAGCACGACAACACTGGACCAAGGACAAACAATCGTTTGGAAGGATATCACAACTGGTTGAAAAAAAGAGTCAAGAAGTCTCATCCCAACATCTACAAACTAATCGGGGAACTAAAGAAAATGGAGAGGGAAGAGCGTGTCCTAAGGAGGCACCAAGATCCAGAGACTGAAGAACCAGCTGTCCACAGGGATGAAGACACCGCTGCAGTTTGTTGATGCTGTGGGGCACCTAGTCAAATTGCAATGACATTGATTTCAAATACTTAAGTGCAGTCAGATGTATCAGTGTGTCTTCTTCAAAGAAGCATGAAATGTCATGAAATGTATGAAGTGAAGTAATATCTGTTACTGTTTATTGTTATGAATTAAATGATCAAACCTCTCAAACCCATCAAATTTCAAGTGGAATAGTCCATTATCAAATAGGTTGGATGAACCCAATACACAAACCACCCATGCATGTCTCTGTTTTGATAGCAGTGTAGGCACATTGGGATGTAGGCACATTGGGAACAGGCCGACTAAGATGGTATACCGGCTATTTCATGGGAAATGAATTCATTTTCTATAAATTATATATATAGCACTGTTTATTATTCGTTGGATGTATATATTTGAAAGTTGTCCCCGTGTTATAATGGTATTTACACTATAGATTAATTTCATTCCCAAGGAAATATGTTTGATACATATAAACCATTTTGGAATACATGTAGGCCTACATAAGATCCACTAATGAAATTGTTTTAAAAAGTAAATACTTTTTAAAATTTTGTTTTTAAAACAGTTCAACATTTGTGTAAAATCATGTTAGATCTCTCATTCTATTTAAATGTGACTAATAGTATCATTGTCATATCAATTTCGTGCAATGATGTACATTCCTAATCACAATGTCAAATGGGCTTCTCAAGTTTTGATCGAATTAATCCCTATCATGCGACTGGTTATTTGTATTTGCACTTCGCATTGTTTGCGCATTTACAGATCACTCGACGCTCAAGACAGAACTTAGTCAAATGGGAGACAACTCTAAATTTGGAAGTACAGACAAAATATATTGAATGACAATACCGGAGCTATTTTCACTGATTTGATGGTGTAATGAGGATATCAAGGGATCTACAACTCTAGAAATTGTAAGGCTAGGTTTTGTTTATGAAGATCTACAAGCAGGCATTACAATCGAGAAATGTCGATCCATTTTTTTGTCAATGAAATCAGAAATGTGAAAATGATGAGAAAAAACAATCTTCCAAAATTGTAACGTAATTTGAAAATGATAATGATTGAATTGATGGCATAACCAAAAGGATTCAGTGCTCCAGATAAAAAGTGTACTTGCGTATTTGACGCAACTAAATCCTTAAAAACCAAATTAGTCTAACTAGGAGGACAGACCTGTACACAGACATTTCAACATAGCTTGCAGTGATTTGTTAATTTCTAATTTATAAACTCTAGCATATCCGAACCTAAAATTGTCACAAATTGATATCAATACTCTACATCAGTGTTCGATATTAACCGATGCCTCTATATTGTTAACTTGGTAGGGAATGTTAGTTAAAGGCAGTGTATGACATTCTCTCTCCATGCTTTTACAGTGTTAAATTGTTCCTAGAGGGTCAATTAAGGGGGTCATTCTGGTCTTTTCTGAATAGATGGGACCCCTTGCAATGGTAAAAGTATCCTACTTCTCCAAATTATAAGGATGACCAATCATGATGGGTGGGCAAATTACCCCAGGACCCCCTCTAGGAACAACACTCTATTTAAACAGCAAAAACAATACATTTCATGTTAAATCATAGACTGGAAACCTAGCCTGTCCTGAAAATAAATTGGTCAATTCGTTAGGGGAAAATAAAGAACATTTTTGAAAAGTTACTGACCAAAAGGTAACCAGCCCAGGCAAAAAGTAGCCAGTATAAGGACACTGATTACACATATAAAATATACCCAATTGTCATAAATAAGAGTACACTATCAAAACTGACAGATACACAATAGGTTCAAAAACTATCTGAAGCATAGAGGATTTTGCTATTTACAATTTCTCTGAAAAAGCTTTTGAATAACTTAGTATCATATTTTGGCTTACTACATTCAAACTTTATTTCTCACTTTTTTTCATCTATTTTCAGCAGCACAATGTTGTGTAAAAGAGCATTCGTCAAACTATCAAGGACAGTGTTGTCAAATCTACAGAGTCCAAAAAGAAACTCTTTACAAAATGTCTTCAATTCCCTATGGAGGTCCCAACTTTCTTGCTACTCAACACAAGCATTGTCTCTTCATGAACTCAAGTCCCGAGGTCTCGTAGAAATGACAGGAACAGACACTATAGACTTCCTACAGGGTTTGGTGACAAGTGATATTGCAGAGCTTGGCCCAGATTCACCTGTGCAATACTCCATGATGCTGAATGTGCAGGTATGTTCCTTGTGAGATAATATCATGGCTACATCTCCTGTGTTACTTTCAAGAATCATTACGTTTGGAAGGAATCAAGATTATCAAAGGATTATGTGACTTAAAAATCTGAAGAAATTTGGGCCAACTGACTGCTGCGACTAGCCCGCTGACTTTAAGACGTCACACTTAACTCACATCGCGTCAATCGGTCTATGTTATTTCTCAAACTGTAATAAAATTGTAGATGAAGCAATATCTTCATTGGGCAATTAATAATTGTAATTTTATGACAAAACTTGCAATCTTATTACACACCTAATTACATAGAGATCCCTATCTCAAGTGTTGTACGTCCACTCAGGGCCGAGTGCTGTACGACCTGCTCCTGTACTCCCTCCCTGCCCCCGCCAGCTCCGAGACTCGGGTTTTCGTGGAGTGTGACCTCAGCGTACAGGACGAGCTCGTGAAGGTCATCCGCCGCTACAAGATCAGGAAGAAGGTTTGTAAACTTTACATGAATTTGTGCAAAACAATTCAAGGGGATGTTATAAGTATTACTAGCTAATTTTTCTACAAAGGGGGTGGGTTAGCACTGTCTGCAGTAGAGAATTGCTCAGTACACGCAGTATGTTTTAAAAGTTTCAGTACAGTACCATCAATGCCTTTTTATGCCCCCGAATCGGAGATTCCGGGGGTATATTGTTTTTCACCTGTCCGTCTGTCTGTCCGTCTGTCTGTCCGTCTGTCCGTTTGTCCACAAAAACTTTAACCTTGGTCATAACTTTTGATTGGTCAGAGCTAGGTCTTTGATACTTGACATATGGATCCCTTGTGATGAGACCTTTCAGATGACACCATGACATTTGACCTTGTGACCTTGACCTTGACACAGCGAGCCTTTTCCGAAAACTTTAACCTTGGCTATAGTTTCTATACTGTCAGTGCTAGGTCTTTGATACTTGACATGTGTATCCCTTGTGATGACACCTTTCAGATGACACCATGATATTTGACCTTTTCCGTCCGTCCGTCTGTCCGTTTGTCCACAAAAACTTTAACCTTGGTCATAACTTTTGATTGGTCAGAGCTAGCTCTTTGATACTTGACATATGGATCCCTTGTGATGAGACCTTTCAGATGACACCATGACATTTGACCTTGTGACCTTGACCTTGACACAGCGAGCAGGATGCATCCGGGGGCATTCGTGTTTCACAAACACATCTTGTTAATTCCAGCTGTTGCTTGCAGGTTTCACAGCGATGCAAAGCCACAGTAGTGTTGCGGGATTTCTCCCTGCAATAATACTAGCAGCCGTGATAAGAGGATAAGTAAAACCGGCGTTAAACCATAAATCACCTCACATCATCTCATTTGAATCATGTTCATGCCTGCCCCAATACAGGTTGAGATCCGTGCTGTGACCCCGGAGTGGAGACTACTGGCAGCTGTGGGGGGTGAGGGGGTTCCCATGGGGGTGGAGACTTGTGTGCCTGACCCCCGACTCCCTGCATTCGGCTGGAGACTCCTCCAACCTGGGGATAGACAAGGTAGTTCTTCAGATGGTTGATAGAAAAATGTGACAGTCGTTAATCAAGGGCAGGGTTTACATGTATAAAACTGACGTTGTTACGAGGCTTGGAAAATAATTGAGAGTGCTGAATTGAACAAAGGATAGGTCACACATTTTCTGGGACTGAAGCCACAACACATGCTCAATCCAAACATTATTCAAATGGTCATGAGGAATAACAGATTGTTTTAAGTTATCAGAATAAATCTACGTAGGTCCTGGGACCATAGAAAGTATTCTTCAAATACTTTCTTTTAATACCAGCTAATTCTTTCTTTCAGTTTAACCTTTCTCCCTCATGTTAAACTAATGTAATGTTATTGAAAACATGTTGAATCCCTATGTAAATCAAATCTTATCTCACCTTAGTACGGCCACTGCCTGAATCCAACTGTCGTGGAAGTCTACTGTCAACTCTCTCAGCTCACCTTCTTACATCACAGCTTGGGTCCAAACTATAGTCTCTCATCTACATATACATAGCACAGGTGTGCTTGGGGTCACTTAAAGAGTCACTAAGATTAGGCTGTTTTCTTATAGTCAGTATCACCCTACTCCACAGATCTGAAGCTAGAGGGCGCCACCATAGAGCCGGAGCGAGAGTACCACAAGAAAAGGTATCAGAGGGGGATTCCAGAGGGCGTCCTCGACATGCCACCCGCAAACTGCTTCCCTCTCGAGAGCAACCTGGCCTTCCATAATGGAGGTAACTATCGTAAAAGCTTGATACTCTTTGACCAATGTCTGTTCATTATTCTCCCAGTGGCAGATCCAGAGGAGAGTTGCCTGTAAACAGGTTTTGCCACACACAACCTCTCTTTCAATTAACTGAATCCCCAACTGCCCCCACTGTTTTTAGTCCCCAACACTTCATTTTGGCCTTATTGTTGGGCACAATTGAAAAGACAATTGTAAAAAAAAAATTTTTTATCTTTTGACTAAAATTTCTTTAAGCTGATTTCTCAGACTGATGAAAATATGTTCTGAGTGATAAAAATTTCAAATATTGATGCTACCTTGGTATGAACTTGTTCCATCATTGAGTTTCGTCTCAATAATGGTCTGACTACAGTTAAGTGAGAAGCATGTTCTGACAGTCATAAGCTCTGCCAGATAGCAAATCGCAAAGCCCTCTCCAAAAACAATCAGTATCTTTAGCTAGGGGCAGGTAACTCCTGTATACCATTGGGTTTACATGATCACTGCAATTTTCAAATTAAGTAATTAAACATGGCTTCTTGTCTCTTAGCAAAGCTAACCCTTTCTACAGGAGGTTATCTCGCCAAAATGAGCACAGTTAGTATTAAATCCAAATACTCTCAAGCTTGTGAAAACGATGAGAATTACCTCACTTTAAGTTTTGATCTCAAGAAGAATTAGACTAATAATTTAGGAACAACAATTCAAATCAAATATAAATTTTGTTCAAGCTACTCTTCAATGATTCTCTTCCAGTGAGTTTCCAGAAAGGTTGTTACATCGGCCAGGAGTTGACAGCCCGCACACATCATACAGGGGTCACCAGGAAGAGGCTGATGCCCTTACACTTTGACAGGTTCTTGGATTTTTTAACACATACATAAACTGTACAGTAATTTTAGAGCAAATGTCTTTTTAAGAATAATCAGATGATCCTAGGCCCATGGATCATGTCAAATAACAGTTCTCTCAAGCTGAAATTATTGCTTGAGATTTATTTTGTGTATATCCCCATAAGTTCAATCGCATTAAAACCCGATCAAACTTTACATTAGTGTTAAGAGACCTTTTTCTAAAGCCATTCAGGAAGTAAGCTAGAATCTGATGAGTCTCAATCTATCGCACAAATCTGTTCAACTGCTAGGCTAACTTACAGCCAACTATCCAAGTCACTTCACATTACATCACATGCTACAGTAACTAGCTTGGCACATGTACTGGTCAACCTGGGACTTCTTTCAGTGTTATGGTCTCGTTATACAGTTTTTTCCCCCATAGACTCCAATGTTAAATTGCCACCCGTCATTGGCATGTCAGTCCCATACGACTGAATAAGACCACTATCGACCAATACCGGCAGTAAGATGAGCAAATTTCTGATAAAAAAATCAATGAAAAAGTATACCTTCCCCTTGCAGGTAATGAGCTACAGCCAATTAAATATACATCTACAGAAAACCATGCAAGGAAATCCATGTGATTTTGGACCCGGAAGCGACCGAACAGCTTCCCTTGAGTGGGTCACTTGACCTTCCGCAATTGGCGTAGAAATATATGAGTGTTGCAGGCTGACAGTCAAGTATATAGGCTATTTCTAAAAGAAAGACTTACTCTAATACCTCAAATAACTTTTCTTTTAGGGGTAAAACACTGTCAGACCTCTATTTGCTATCTGAACTGGGAACTCTTTGGCCCCCGTTCACAATGAAAAAACTGTATAACGAGACCTTAAGGAAAAACCAACTTTCACGATAACTTACTTTTTATTATTTTTCTTGACCGTGAATGTTTTTCGAACAAAATGATATATACGAAAGGGTGTTAATATGAAAAAAAGTGACCAATTGGGGCAAACCGGCGTGATCAGTCCAAAGCCGTTATGTACAGTTCACATCTTTGACTTTCAGCCTTCCAAGCCCAAAAGCAAACAATCACTTTATCTAAATAAAGCAAGTTACATGTATTTATTTGAATGTTTCTCATTGATTTGGACCTGAAGAAGTAGTAAAATGTAAAAAAAAAGCAAGGAGTCTGTAATTTTTTAATACAAGCATGGCTTGAAAAGTACCTAAAATATCCAATCTACAGCCAATTCAGGTGGGCAGAGGCCAAAAAGTTGAATTTGGGAAATATTTTGAAGAAATATGTATGTCAATTTACTTGAAATTGATAGCAACATCATCAAAATATATGAATAAGCCCTTCCAAATGCACTATTACTAGAAAAAAATCTGATATTTGCCAAAAACTCAGCCTTTAAGGGTCATTTTTAGCCTTTTCAAGCCGAGTAAATTGCATCGGCCAGTTTCCATGGCAACAAATCAAGACTAAGTCATCCAAAAGTCTATCATTTCATTTGTATTGAACATTAGTATTGAAAACCCAATTCATGGTAGCAAAAGGGTGTGTAAATATTTAAAAAAGACAGAAAATGTCAGTTTTCGTCATCTCTCTTAAGGTCTCGTTATACAGTTTTTTCCCCCATAGACTCCAATGTTAAATTGCCACCCGTCATTGGCATGTCAGTCCCATACGACTGAATAAGACCACTATCGACCAATACCGGCAGTAAGATGAGCAAATTTCTGATAAAAAAATCAATGAAAAAGTATACCTTCCCCTTGCAGGTAATGAGCTACAGCCAATTAAATATACATCTACAGAAAACCATGCAAGGAAATCCATGTGATTTTGGACCCGGAAGCGACCGAACAGCTTCCCTTGAGTGGGTCACTTGACCTTCCGCAATTGGCGTAGAAATATATGAGTGTTGCAGGCTGACAGTCAAGTATATAGGCTATTTCTAAAAGAAAGACTTACTCTAATACCTCAAATAACTTTTCTTTTAGGGGTAAAACACTGTCAGACCTCTATTTGCTATCTGAACTGGGAACTCTTTGGCCCCCGTTCACAATGAAAAAACTGTATAACGAGACCTTAAGGAAAAACCAACTTTCACGATAACTTACTTTTTATTATTTTTCTTGACCGTGAATGTTTTTCGAACAAAATGATATATACGAAAGGGTGTTAATATGAAAAAAAGTGACCAATTGGGGCAAACCGGCGTGATCAGTCCAAAGCCGTTATGTACAGTTCACATCTTTGACTTTCAGCCTTCCAAGCCCAAAAGCAAACAATCACTTTATCTAAATAAAGCAAGTTACATGTATTTATTTGAATGTTTCTCATTGATTTGGACCTGAAGAAGTAGTAAAATGTAAAAAAAAAGCAAGGAGTCTGTAATTTTTTAATACAAGCATGGCTTGAAAAGTACCTAAAATATCCAATCTACAGCCAATTCAGGTGGGCAGAGGCCAAAAAGTTGAATTTGGGAAATATTTTGAAGAAATATGTATGTCAATTTACTTGAAATTGATAGCAACATCATCAAAATATATGAATAAGCCCTTCCAAATGCACTATTACTAGAAAAAAATCTGATATTTGCCAAAAACTCAGCCTTTAAGGGTCATTTTTAGCCTTTTCAAGCCGAGTAAATTGCATCGGCCAGTTTCCATGGCAACAAATCAAGACTAAGTCATCCAAAAGTCTATCATTTCATTTGTATTGAACATTAGTATTGAAAACCCAATTCATGGTAGCAAAAGGGTGTGTAAATATTTAAAAAAGACAGAAAATGTCAGTTTTCGTCATCTCTCTTAAGGTCTCGTTATACAGTTTTTTCCCCCATAGACTCCAATGTTAAATTGCCACCCGTCATTGGCATGTCAGTCCCATACGACTGAATAAGACCACTATCGACCAATACCGGCAGTAAGATGAGCAAATTTCTGATAAAAAAATCAATGAAAAAGTATACCTTCCCCTTGCAGGTAATGAGCTACAGCCAATTAAATATACATCTACAGAAAACCATGCAAGGAAATCCATGTGATTTTGGACCCGGAAGCGACCGAACAGCTTCCCTTGAGTGGGTCACTTGACCTTCCGCAATTGGCGTAGAAATATATGAGTGTTGCAGGCTGACAGTCAAGTATATAGGCTATTTCTAAAAGAAAGACTTACTCTAATACCTCAAATAACTTTTCTTTTAGGGGTAAAACACTGTCAGACCTCTATTTGCTATCTGAACTGGGAACTCTTTGGCCCCCGTTCACAATGAAAAAACTGTATAACGAGACCTTAAGGAAAAACCAACTTTCACGATAACTTACTTTTTATTATTTTTCTTGACCGTGAATGTTTTTCGAACAAAATGATATATACGAAAGGGTGTTAATATGAAAAAAAGTGACCAATTGGGGCAAACCGGCGTGATCAGTCCAAAGCCGTTATGTACAGTTCACATCTTTGACTTTCAGCCTTCCAAGCCCAAAAGCAAACAATCACTTTATCTAAATAAAGCAAGTTACATGTATTTATTTGAATGTTTCTCATTGATTTGGACCTGAAGAAGTAGTAAAATGTAAAAAAAAAGCAAGGAGTCTGTAATTTTTTAATACAAGCATGGCTTGAAAAGTACCTAAAATATCCAATCTACAGCCAATTCAGGTGGGCAGAGGCCAAAAAGTTGAATTTGGGAAATATTTTGAAGAAATATGTATGTCAATTTACTTGAAATTGATAGCAACATCATCAAAATATATGAATAAGCCCTTCCAAATGCACTATTACTAGAAAAAAATCTGATATTTGCCAAAAACTCAGCCTTTAAGGGTCATTTTTAGCCTTTTCAAGCCGAGTAAATTGCATCGGCCAGTTTCCATGGCAACAAATCAAGACTAAGTCATCCAAAAGTCTATCATTTCATTTGTATTGAACATTAGTATTGAAAACCCAATTCATGGTAGCAAAAGGGTGTGTAAATATTTAAAAAAGACAGAAAATGTCAGTTTTCGTCATCTCTCTTAAGGTCTCGTTATACAGTTTTTTCCCCCATAGACTCCAATGTTAAATTGCCACCCGTCATTGGCATGTCAGTCCCATACGACTGAATAAGACCACTATCGACCAATACCGGCAGTAAGATGAGCAAATTTCTGATAAAAAAATCAATGAAAAAGTATACCTTCCCCTTGCAGGTAATGAGCTACAGCCAATTAAATATACATCTACAGAAAACCATGCAAGGAAATCCATGTGATTTTGGACCCGGAAGCGACCGAACAGCTTCCCTTGAGTGGGTCACTTGACCTTCCGCAATTGGCGTAGAAATATATGAGTGTTGCAGGCTGACAGTCAAGTATATAGGCTATTTCTAAAAGAAAGACTTACTCTAATACCTCAAATAACTTTTCTTTTAGGGGTAAAACACTGTCAGACCTCTATTTGCTATCTGAACTGGGAACTCTTTGGCCCCCGTTCACAATGAAAAAACTGTATAACGAGACCTATGCTTGTAGGTAGGTAGGTTGGGTAGGTGAAATTAAGGGCGAAGTTTGGGCCAAAGATGACCTACATGCGCCCGGCACAAGGAGTGACTATAAAGAGTTAAAAACGTTTAAAAGTTAAAATTTTGCATAAAATGTTATATGAGATCATGAATTTAAAACTGATCTTTGGACTTCACCAAACATCAAATTTTCACCAAGAATAGATCTCAGTGAGAAATTATTTGATTTGGACATAACAACCTCTCTGAGTTCTTCACGATGATTTTTATGCCCCTCACATTCAACAAGATAATGAAGGACAGTCTCTGGACAATTATTAAAACAATGAACACATGAAGGAGATGAATCATTGACTAAAAAGTGCTTGTAAGCATTTAGTCCACAATGGCCAAGTCTTAAACGAGTGAGAATAACTTCATCTCTTCGGTTTTGTCGACGAATCTTAGCGTGCTTAAACACTTTAGGTTATGCTTGTATTCATCTACATTGAGTTATCTCCCTTCCATTGAAATATGGAGATGTAAACCATTCTTGAAATAACATTTTGTTAAAGTATTAGTGATCTTGCATATGAGCTGAAACTGCTTTTAATGGAATTCTTACTAATTCTTCTAAACTAAAATGGATTCATGTATTTCATACATATTGAAAAATTCTAAGGTTTGTTATTTATTTTCCATGTTGTTGGCAGCAGTTTCTGAGTTTTGCTAATGGAAAAAAAAATCATTTTTCTAAAATGAAATAAGAACTCTATTATTGTTTCAGTGAGGTTGATGATAAGGTTGAACCAGGAACATCTATCACCAGAGAAGATGGCAAGAATGTGGGAAAGTTCCGCAACTCTGTCGGCCAGTTTGGTCTAGGACTGATGCGTATAGCCGACCTTCAGGGCAATCTCAGTGTAAAGAGCAAAACTGGAGAAACTTTGTCTGTAACTGTTCGCGAACCATCTTGGTGGCCCCAGCAGGCAAACACCTGACCACAGGACTGCCCGAAGCAGATCGATCCGTTGTTGTGATGCTGTAAATAAAGACAATTGAATTCCATGCACAATATTAAACTAAAATGGTTTTTGTGTTGTTTGAACCCTTTATAGCCTTCAAACCAATAAAATACCTTTCTTTGTATTACCGGTACCATTATAAGTTTCTAAAGTGTTAATAGTTGTTTTAAGATATCTCTAGCTAAGGAAAACCTTTTGTGAAATATGGTTGAAAGGTTTTAGGGTTGAACTGTATTACAAAATCTCTAGCAAAGGAAAAGCTTTAAGGCAATGAAGGTGTTTCTCTTAGTCTGTACTGAGTGTCACACACACTGCTATGTCAAGGTATTTATATGCATTCAAGCCATTGAAGCAGATTGATGGGATGTTGTAAATAAAGTCTTACAAATTTGTTTTGTGTTGTTTGAAACCTTTCTATCCTACAAACCCATGATATATACAGTAGAACACGGATATACAAACTCCAAGGGACCAAAGAATTTAGTTCGCTATATCCGGTGTTAGCTCTACGCATATAATTTTAATGATATTATATAGGGAGGGGACTTGAAAATTGGTTCACTATATCCGGTTGTTCGCTATATCCGAGTTCGTTATATCCGTGTTCTACTGTACATACTATTTGTTATTTGTTTCTGAAGGGTTAAATGATAAAACAAATGTGCATGCAAATATCATAAACTCATGATCACTATTTCCTATAAGCCATTCAGTACTCAAAACAGAAATGGAATATTTAACATCAAGTTATTTAACTTGTTTAAAGCAACAAGTTGACAGAAAAACAAAAGCATGTAATACAGTAATCTCGCTTTTAAAAAAACTAAGGTAAATTCATAATGAAGCTCTCGCAATACAATAGACATGTTGGGTGATTTACTGAAAAAAGGGTAGAACATGAAAATAAATATAGTCGGGAATTGTTTTGGATACAGGCCAGTTTCATTGGGTCACATACTGTTGTATGAAACAGAAATGTATGTGTTGACTTCTGTTATTTGTACTTAACGAAAACCCCATAAGTAATTTAAAAAAAACATCTATTAAAATATTTTAACTTGTCATAAAAAAAATTAAGAAATTATTGAAGTTACTCAGATTTAAACAAAATAATTTTTTTTATTGATTATTACAAACATGACAATAAAGTACCGAAATAATATTAACTCTCTCGCTGCAGTGGTCCACAAAAATGGTCATTGCTATCGAAGGTTATGAGATTTTACGAGCGCTTCAAAACGAAATATCTCGACAAAGGGAATCTACGAATTTCACTCCCCTCGGTCCAGAGCCCCATAACATCTCATGGATTGTAGCTCGTTTTCAAACCGCTGCGTTGTCCAAAAGCTAGTGGTCAGTTTACAGTGACCGACTGCAAGTGGTTACTCGCTGCACAACAGCACAAAGGGTCAAGCGTGCAAGCATCGGTCACACGTGGCATAACTGCACAAAAACGTAAGTTTTGATATATTGTATGAGTATACGGTGCAAATCGGCCTACTTGTAGCACACATCATCTAAGTAAACAAATAGCCGGCTAAGATATCAGTATCAACTTCAGAAGTGAATAACCTTTTGAAACGGTGCAGTTCCTTTTCTGCAAAACAGTTTTTGTAAGACAATAAATAATCTGAGATCAGATTTGAAATAATGAGTCAAAATGAAGTTCCTAAAAACTTCCTTTTTAAAAAAAATTATTCAACGTATTGTTGACAATAGTATTTGTTTCAGTGATTGGAACATAGTTGCAAAAAAAGTTATTGTACAATTGAATTAATAAATGCGAATGGATCATGAACTTGCAATTTTTGTGTTTTCAAAAGCGATTTTGGAAGAACCCGACACGTTATGCTTGATTTTTTCTTCTTTTTACGATAATAATGTTTGATAAATGAGAAACACAGGACGTTGATGGAATGTGTCATATTTGCATCACTTTATGGTTACTTGTTGACAAGAGAATGAGGCTCTTCACCCCTGAGGTCAAAGTTCAAATTTTTTTTTTCAGTTAACATTCATTCTATCCTCAAAATGGTTTCTAATGGCAAATACATGTATAGACTATAGTAACACGAAAGATTGACTTTGTTGAAATAATAAATTGAATTTAAATGATTGTTTTCTTCTTGAAAAATATTACTTTTACAAGATATATATAGAGTCTCTGCTTTTACGAATCTAACCTATAAAGCATAGCAAGACACATTTAAAATATATCTTAAAGAACAAGTTTTGCTTATTTTTTAATAAAAACAACTTCCATGCAAAACTTTCTTTTCAATTGAGAATCGTTCATTTCAAAGTTATTTCAATTGTATTTGCTGATCCAAAGAAAATATAATAAATTCAAGCAATCTAAATAAACTAAGTTGGACAATTCAATATTTCTTCAAAGTTTCTTCTTTTCTTTCAGAATGGAGCCTGTTGCCAAACGATTCAAGTCAGACACAGTTCTCAGTGATGACACTAAACAAAAGGTTAGAATGAAATTCCCTCGCATGTATCATAACATATTTAATCAATAAGTTGGATGCCACGCACCAATAGTAATTTCAAGTTTCTCCAGTTTTGAAAGCCTAATATTGTATAATATTGAAGCCAGGTAAATAGTTCATCATTTACATCAATCTTTTCTCTTAAAGTTGAAGCAATATGATAAACCAAATGATATTTCACTGATGGATTTACAGATATGATCTATATATCTTGTGGATACAGAAAGCAGATTTAAAGAGAGTTGTTTAATGAAAATGCGGCAGTCTAATATTAATGTTATGGTAATGCAGATACCGGTACTAGATTCTCAATTTATCACATTCTAGCAAAAGGAGTTCTACATGTAACAGGATGCACTTGATTAGCAACTGGTTAGCTGAGGTATAGCATGGTTCACCTAAACTGTAAACATGCAAATATAAACAATGAATGATGGCAATGTTACAGGAAATTTTGATCTAAGTCATGAACAATTTGTCCGATGAGTCTGAAGTTTAAGCTCACAAAACAAAACAAAGGCAATAACTTTAACACTAATAATGAAGGCACCAGTGAGTGTACAAATACACAATTACTGGTTGCAGTTGGAGGAGTTCCTGTCGCCGCTGGTGCTGACCCAGGAGATGATAGACAAGATTATATCCATCATGGAGGATCAGATGAAGAGGGCCAACAGTCCAGACGAGGAGATACGTAAAACTTCTGACCTCCTCATGGCAAACACTCATGTACGCTGTCTCCTCGATGGCAAAGGTTGGTTATATACCCATGTGTTGAAGTCTTTTTCAAAACCTAAATCTTGATTATATCAAATTCGGTTGTTTTCAACAAACATTTGATTAAGTTTATGCTTGGAACACTCAAATATGCTTTCTTCTTCATTAGCAGAAACAATATCAATAAGGAATGCAGTAAGAATTTGATTATCGCTTAATGCATAATGTATAATGCATCACTTATCATCATTTTTCTACCCTGTAGTCGATCAAGATGTTTTGAAAGCAGCTGCTTCACCTATTGAAAAGGAGTTTTATTATATGTCAAGCGGTGAGAGACTGAGTTTTCTCAGTTCTAGAAATGTGTTCTCGCCACTGAGTGTGATATCACTTTTTCAAGTCAGTGAAAATATCACAGAGGGGATGACGTCATGTGTACAATGGTTTGACTTCACTTCTACAATCAATGCGACGTCATCGCCGTCGCTAAGTTACGATCAACAATGATATGACGTAGCCAGAAAACTCTCGAGTGAAGACCTTTCGGACATAAATAACCTTATTTTCGACCACAGGGGCATAAAATAAACAGAATATCTTTTGTGATATCACTTATCTCTCATTTCGTGACGGGGTAAAGCCTATATTTTCACTTGTGGCACACCACTATCACTCTCCTGACAGGCAATTAAAATTCTAAAGGGTATGGGTTCAAACCCCCTAACCCTCAACCGTTATTTTTAATAAAGCCAGCTGGTCATGTTTTATCTATCACATTATCTTTTATAGAAAATGGAATCTACCTCGGACTGGACCTGGGAGGGTCAAACTTCCGTGTGGTGAAGGTGAGCTTCACCGATGGCGTGGCCTCCACCACTACACAGTACTACAGTCTCACAGACGAGGTCCGCAGCGGGCCTTGTGATCGGGTGAGTACTGGATAATGGATTTTAAATCATATATTTGCCATTTGGAAATACATATTTTATCAATTTTGGAGTTGCACATAAATACAAAACAAAATGTGATTAAAATCACTTAGTCGTTCCAAAAGAAATATACTTTCTGTAATACATTCTTTTGCCTTTGATCTGGATGCGACTGAATATAGACCATGTTTACAATATAGCCTGTCTGTCAGTCCTAAACTCCTTAAACTGGCAACTTTTGTTTTTATCAGGACAGGAAAAATTTCTTTATTTTCCCCTAAGGAATTGACCAATAAATCTTCAGGACAGGCTAAATTTCCAATCTATTTTATTCACTGGTATAGATGTCAATTACATAATATACATATCGAGACAAATGATTATGATTAAGCTGCTGATTCATTGATTGTGAAATCATTCCTTGTAGCTGTAGATTTATAATTGTTTAGACATAAAATCATTTCACTGAATTCAACCATTGTTATATTGCTAGAAAGAGTGAAGCACTCCTAAAATTACATGAACAACTCCACTAACCAAAGATGCCTAAACTTCAACAATATGCATTTTCAATTTACATCATTTTCAAATTGGTAAATTTTTTAAAGGATTCTTGATTGTTGAAGGGTGAAGATATTGAGAAATTAGCAATTGGCCAGCAACTCATAACTGGCATTTTAAAAATCTGATTTAGCTGGTTGAACCTAAATAAAAAATATCAGATTGTCATTCACACACTGATATATTTCAATAATAGCCTTGCACAAATTAAATCTCATTGAAATAAGATCAAAACTATCACTCATACCACATTGTTTCTTGATTAGATTGTTACTCTGTAACAGCTGTGTCAAACAGTCTTCCAAATAAATCAATCGTATTGAAATCTGATCTTCCTCTTGCCACACTGTGTTTATGATGGAACAAAAATGCAACAAATTATGCATGAGAGAGTTGTGGACTGTGACACAGACATTGATAGTGATTTTATTTCACTGAGATTGTGCATGAATTATGCAAAGTTATGCTATTAATGTAATAAAAAAAATTCAATTTATTCCCAGATATTTGAATTCATTGCCGTCAGTATAAAAGACTTTTTGGAAAAGGAAGGTTTGGCTGATTCAAAAGATAAACTGCCATTAGGTAAGAGATTTATGAGTCATTTGTTTATCTAAAACTTGATCTTAAACTAGTTAACTTTTCAGCAATCATTAACTATCATTTCAACAAGCTGCCCTGCTAGATGGAGTGCTAACATAGATTCGATTCCTGTTGATGTCATTCGGAGCCGAACGTGTTAGTTGGTTTATCTTCAATCTACCATGACGAGTTTCTTAGCATTTTAATGTCATTTCTTTTCTATCGCGTAACGTCAGTTGTGCTGCAGTCAACACTGTGACGTCATAATCTCTTGTGCTTATGACGTCAAAGATTGACGTCACTGCTGTCATATGACTGAACCAAAACCGGTTGTGGTAGCTCCTTGATCGTGTCATGTAGTTTGTTTCTATGGCAGTGTGTATCAAACCGCGGTGAATCGTGGTGAACGTAGGTTCGATCATAGAAATAAACCAATGAAATTCTAGAATTTTGAAATGTCATGGTGGAATCTGGTTTAACATCAGGATATATGTAAAACCTGAGCAAACATGCAGTTATGCTGATATTTAAGCAGGATGTTCATTCTTTATATCTGAGTTGAACCATTTGTATATCTTGCTAAGTCAGCTAATTTAAGTCCACTCGAGCTCGTACCTGGCCTTATATCTATCAAGCCTTGTATAACTCTAAAAGTAACCGGTGAATGAAATGACTCGCTTCCAGAAGTAGCAGCATTTTCCAGATCAAAGAATAAAAGGGCTCGAGATGATTCCTCCCAGTTCATTCAATAGCAACATATGACCTATAGTCATGATTAACTGCCTGAAAGCAAAACGAGACAATTGGCTTGATAGATATCAGGGTTATTGAAGAAATTAGGTGGGTTCAAATATGCTGATGTAGCATAATAAACTGTTTTGATCCCTCTTATTGCTACAATGATGATGTTCTCAGGTTTCACATTCTCGTTCCCATCGAAGCAGTTTGCACTCAACAAGAGCGAGTTGTTGACGTGGACGAAGACCTTCAAGAACCCAGACGGACCGGGTCGTGACCCTGTACAGATGCTGGAACAAGCCATACAGAGAGAGACGCCCGTACGTGCACATTTTTTCTTTGAAAACTAATGTATCAAGAAAAATAGAGCCATTGGCTCATCAGGCTTTATATTTAATTTTGCTTTAGGGTGTAGCCAATTTGTTTTTCCCCTTAGTTACTCAGGAGACACTGGGTCACAAAATCTACAATTATTAATCCTCACTAGTCAAGGAGTCTGTACACAAAGTTTCAGCTTTCTAGCCTTACAGGCCAGATGAGCTCAAAATGGTTATGAATTTTTGCATTGAAGCAAGGATTTTATCAGTGCAAAGCAGCCATTCTGGAAATGTAATTTTGTCAATTTAGAATGAAATAGCTACAAGTATGTAAGAGTGTTTGTTTGGATGAAAGAGGGAGATGGTACGGTTAGTGCTGGCAGTGTTGCCTGACTCTGAGATTGTGGTTCAAATCCCTTAAGGAACTTGACATTAACACATATTGCAGATAGTGAGAACCTCAAATGTTACACAGTCATCAATTCCAGGAATTTTGAAAATAAGGGAGCACAGGGGTCTCTCTAATGAAAGGAGAGGGAGGTCTTTTCAAAACTACCTATCTCGAACCACCAATGTTATATTTACTATCTAACCGGCATGTATCTCTATCATAGAAAAGTTGAGAATCAGTTAGATATTGCAGGGTTTGCCGGTGGATGTGGTGGCGGTGATGAGTGACACGACGAGCACCATGATGGCCGGCAACTACAAGGACAAGATGTGCAGACTCGGGCTCATCCTGGGTGAGACACTGCTTCTGTACTCTTTGATTCCTTCACTATATCTATATCTGAGAACTGTTCATAGAAAGGCAACTGTCAGTGGATTATCCTTACATACAGTTACAGCCAGCCAGCCAGTCAATTAATGGGTCGTTACAGGTATTGCTCCTATGTGAATGATTCAGCAAGCCCTTCTGGTTAGAGTGAGTATCTGAATCCTCCTTTCAAAATATGCTTGAAAAGGGTAAAGGGATCTCTTCCAAAACGTTGCTACTGTCTACAATAAAGAAGTTGGTCATCAATAAAACTCCAAAATGCTTCTTCAACAACTTATCTAAAAATTAGTGATAAATGTTAAGTAGGGCTGGTTTATTTTCAGTTGTGCATGAGGTTTAATGACTCTTCATTGAAATTCACAGCATAATGTCAATGTAGCTTCTTAAAGGGGGTCTCCAACTTCTAATTTTTAACTTACAGTGTTTTATTAGCGAGGCCCCGAGAGGGTCGGAGAGAGCCTCGCTAATAAAACACTGGACGTTAAAAATTAAAAGTTGGAGACCCCCTTTAAGGTCCAATACAGCATAAGAAGTCAGGTTTACATTCTGTATTGTACATTCTCGGGTTCTCAGGTTCATCACTGAATTCAAACTGTATATCATGGTTACTCATGTATTTTTGTCACATGATGATTAACATATATTGAGTTTATATCATGTTGATTGCAGGTACTGGGTTTAACATCGCCTATGTGGAGCACGTCAAGAATATAGCTAAGTGGACAGGCGATGACAAGGAACCACAACATGTATGTAACAGTACTTATCTCATGTTTATTGGGTTATCATGTTTGATGTAAAACGTTAGAGACGTACAAAGTGATGCAGAATCATTATTTTATACTGATTTTAGCAAATATATGTTCTTCTCTTTCCACAGATTTGTAATATAATATACTTTTGCTATGAGTGGATCTTGTTTCTCATTCATATTCGTTTTTGCTGAGTTTCTGTCCTCAAGTTAAAACACTTTCTAGTGGCATTGTAAATTTGTGATATCGAATCAAGTTTTAAACAATTACCTATCGTTTAACATGTTCCATTTATTTCAATCTTGTAAGAACTGTGTGTGCATCACACCTTCAGTCTTTTCAAAGATGAAATGAACATCAAATTCTCAGTTTGATAAATGTTGCTGATTCCATTACTAGGTTTAATTGTGATAATGAAATGAAACATAAAAGGCTTTGTTTGACCATGAGCGTTGACTCAGAGATTGATGCTGCAAGTAAGATCCTACAAGTTAGATTTGAGGTTTCATCTATAGCACTAGGCATGCACCCACTTCCCCCACCTCACTTGATGAGATAAACACTGATTTATCACGATTATCATGATACACTACGTACATCTAACTCAACTGAAGGTGTCTTCTATTTGTTGAACTTTTCATGTAAAATAGTTGGATACAATGATGCTGTGATTGTTCCAGGTGATTGTTAACGTAGAGTGTGGAGCTTTCGGAGATGGCGGCGCTCTCGACTTCTACCGTAGCGAATTTGAGAAAGAGGTTGATGCGCACTCCAATCATCCAAACTCGTTCACGTATGAACTTTAAATTTTTAACCTACCTAACTTAGTATATGCCACTCACCTTTCTCACGAGAGACAGAGGTTTACCGCGAAATTCATCGTGCTTACCGGATGGGCTGCCCCCAGCCCACTGCGGGTGTCGATCTGCCTGTTTCGTACCCCCCTTCCTTCTTTTCCTTCTTGTTTTTTCCATCTACGTGGGCTGGTTCTGTTGACCTGCTTTTCTGCACGTCCGCATTTCCTGCTTACGTCACATCTACCTTGCTTTGGTCCAAATACTATGGCTGCCTGTTTTTTCCTTCTAAAAACTCGTTTTGCATTTCTAAACACTTCCTAAGTGTTTCTATGCATTACTTCCAGCAGCTTATATCCCATTTCATATAAAAATAATAATATATCGCATTATATTTTATTTCTTATATCTTTTTCACAAAAAATTTCATAAAAATTTTTTCAATCATAAATTAATATATATCATAATCACTTATCCCTATATATTAATTTCATATTACATATTCCATCTAATGCATTTCATTTTGCATTCATTCCTATTAAATAAACTTGTAATAATAATTTTTTCCTTCAAAATTATTTCATTACATCTTATTTAATTTTCTACGGCAACCTTTCCGGGACATAAATTTTCCCGTTTTCGCTTGCCCTTAAAGGGGCACGCTCTTAATCAAATTTTTAAATTCTTAATTTTAAATTTTTGTATGCATTCCCCTTGTGTGTGTCTCCATGATTGGCATGTCTCTGACTTATGTGTTACAGTATTTATGCCAAGAGTCTACTGTGTGTTGTGTCGCTCCTCCAAGTCGGCCAAGGACCCACACCTCCGCTGCCCAGATTGTCTTCCCAGGATCTGCCTTGTGGACGACCGCTGTGCAGAGTGTTCTGACCTCTCCCCCATCGACTTCAAGGTCTTCACCTCAGCTCGCAGGAAGAGACTTACTCAGCGTCGACGTAGGAGCATGTCCGACCCCACCACCGACCTCCCTCCTGTCGAGCCGGCCGGCTCTCTGGACTCTCCACGCCAGGAGGAGCCCCGTCGCTCACCCACGCCGCCGCCTCCTCCTCCTCCTCCTCCTCCTCCTGCTCGGCAGACGCCGCCTCCGACGCCCAGCACGTCCTCGACCCTCTCTCGCCCGGAGCTGGAGCTCATCATGTCCAGCATGTTTGACAAGTTGATGGCCCGTCAACCTCTGTCACAGGACCAGGACCAACGCCAACGCCAACGCCAGGACCAGCGCCCGGACTCTCGCCTGGACCAGCGCCAGGACCAGCGCCCTGACAACCGCCAGCGTCACGACCAACGCTCGGACCAGCGCCAGGACCAGCGCCAGCACTCCAGGGATCGTGACCAGCGTCAGGATCAGCGCCAACGATCGGGAGATCGAGACCAACGCCAGCGCCTGGACCCCAAGCAGCGCTCAGACCGGCGCCAGCGCTCCAGGGACTCTCCTCCTAGGGACGTCAGGACATCCCGCTCACCTCGTCGCTCCAGGAGCCCCTCCCCTCCTCGACGCCAACGACGCTCGCGGCGCTCCAGGACGCCTTCCCGCTCTCGCTCTCCGTCAGTGGACAGGTCCACCTCCCGGCGCTCACGCCACTCCGGCTCCCGGACGCCACCGAAGACGCCCAGATCTTCAAGGAAGAGGCGCCACTCTCCCGTTATCTCTGATGATGAACGTCACTTCGTCCCTGACTACGATGACGACGAGGCAGAGGGCCCCACCTTCTTGCCCTTGAAGATGGTGTCGAGCTGGATTGCTGACAGACTCCCAGAGGGCTCCTCCCCTGGTGGCTCGGACCCTCTCACTTGTGTGCGTGAGGACCCTGACCTCAAGCTCCCCCCTCACCCTGATGTGCTGGAGGGTATAGCCGCGCTTCAGGACGATTTCCAGAAGCTCTCGCTGTCCTCCTCCCTGAAGTCTTCGAAGCTACCGGCAGCTACGCCCGTACACTCGCTCAGCCGATTCGACAAGGCCGCCGCCCTGGACGACGCCATTGGACGCCTGGCCCCAAACCTCAACCATACGTACAAGGTGTCTGATACTAAGATCTCTTCGGTGGAGGCCGCCCTCAGAAGGACTCTGAGGCCGCTGTCGATCCTCCTCACCTCGACTGACGCGATTAAGGCCGACTTAGACGTCGACAACCCTTCTCGTCTAGATCACCTCCATACCCTGATGGACTGGCAGCGGCGCAACATGGTGCTTGTCCTCGACAACGTCAGAGCTGGCCTCGGCTCCCTCACCCACCTTTGACGCTCAGGCTTCCTAGACCAATGTGCGTGGGACTCCGAGTTTAAGAAGTCCCTCCTACAGGCTCCCCCCACGGCATCGACGCTCTTCGCGGATAAGATCCCGGAAGTTTACAAGGAGCAGGCTGCAGTCACCCAGACGGAGGTTGCCTTCCGGACCTTACAACACGTGTCTAACATCTCGTTCCGGAGGCAGAACAACAACAGTCAACGCCCTTACAAGCGCCAGCGGGTTAGGACGCAGCCCTCCAGGTCGGGTCCCTCCTCGCAGTACCAGCGATCTGCAAAACTCCTCCAGAGGAAGGGACGCCCCCAAGCCACGCGGAGGCAGGGGTGGCAAGCGACCCTACGCCAGACAGTGATGCCTGCGCCCCACGCGGCTGGGTCCTCCCGCCCCCAGTCGTGCCGGTGCACCCCACACCCGTAGGCGGGAGATTAGGGATCTTCTGGCGCAACTGGACAATACTAGAAGATCCTTACGTCACCAACACCCTGAGGACAGGTTACAAGTTGCCATTGACCTGCCCTCCCCCCGTGACCGCGACTCCCCTGGCACGGGAGTACTCAGAAGCCCAGAGCGCTCTTCTAGCAGAGAACATCAAGACGCTTACCGACAAGAACGCTCTGGAGTTGGTGCTACAACCCGTTCACGCCCCAGGGTTTTACTCACCAATCTTCCTGGTCCCGAAGAAGAATTCCACCAAGTTTCGAATGATCCACAACATGGCGACATTCAACGAGCTTTACATGGAGCCACCATCCCACTTTCGCATGACCTCCCTAGACGCTCTCCGAGCCCAGCTGTCTCCAGGCGATTGGATGGTCAGCCTCGACTTACAGGACGCCTATCTCCACGTGCCGATCTACCCGCCTCACAGGAGGTTCCTGCGGTTCATCTTCCAGGGCCTACATTACCAGTGGCGGGTCCTGCCGTTTGGAATTTCTTCGGCTCCGTGGTTATTCACGAGGATCACAGCTCCCATCTGCCGCTATCTCCATCTCAGAGGGATGCATTTCGACCCCTACATCGACGACTGTCTCATGTCCAATCCTCAACCACTCGTTCTACGCAGACAGGCGGCGTTGGCCCTCGACCTCCTCCGCCAGCTGGGATGGCTAGTCAACCGGGAGAAGTCTCAGCTCGTTCCCTCCCAAGACTTGACCTTCATAGGAGGGCGCTTCCGAACAGACCTGGGCCTCCTACTCGTTCCTCCAGACAGGTGGACCAAGATCCAGTCCTTCGTCCACCGAGCCTTGGTGTCTCCTCTCCGACTCAGAGATTGGCAATCTCTTCTGGGACTCCTCACGTCCGCCCAGGCCCTCACGCTCAGAGGTCGTCTCATGATCCGCCCTCTCCAGGTGTTTCTCAGCCCTTACATCCGGTCGGACGACATGTCAGTAAGGATCTCCCTGCCTGCGCACCTCAGCCAGTACCTCCGTTGGTGGACACAGCCATCGAACGTCTGCGAAGGCGTCTCTTTGCTAGAGTTTCAACACAACCAGGAACTATTCGTGGACGCTTCGCTCCAGGGCTGGGGAGCTCATCTCGGGGATCAGACTGCGTCAGGCATTTGGACGCATCCTCAGACCACCTGGCACTCAAACAATCTGGAGATGCAGGCAGTAATCTTAGCAGTGACGCATTGGCTTCAAGCTCTACGAGGCAGCCGCCTTCTCCTGGCCTCAGACAACTCCACGGTCGTTTGGACAATCAGGAACCAAGGAACGACAGGCTCTCCTCAGCTCCTAGAACAGGCCTTCGAGCTCTTCCATCTTCTGGACGAGAATCAGATCTTCGTCAGAGCTCGACACATTCCAGGCTGCAGGAACGTCCTCGCGGACGCCCTGTCCAGACCAGACAAGCCGTCACCAACAGAGTGGATGTTGAACCCGGAAGCCTTCGCCCTCATCGCCGCTCAGGTCCACCGTCCTCTCCTCGACCTGTTTGCCACGAAGCAGAACCATCAGCTTCCGGTGTACGTCTCGCCTCTCCCCGATCCAGCAGCTTGGGCCGTCGACGCCATGTCCTTGTCGTGGGAGAATCTGGACGCATACGCTTTTCCACCTCCGATTCTCCTGACCAAAGTCGTCGCCAAGATCAGGGACACACTTCACCTCAGACTGACTTTGGTCGCGCCCTACTGGCCGGCGAGAGGCTGGTTCCCCGATCTTCTTCGTCTCGCCGAAAGAGATCCGCTCCCCCTTCCAAAGTGGCCAAACCTGCTTCGTCACCCTCTCAGTCGGCAGCTTCACCCAGACCCCGAGAGGTACGCTCTGCACGTATGGACCATCTTCAGAGATCACTCCGGGCCAAGGGTTACTCAGGACGAGTAGCCAGCGCCATCTCCAGAGCCCATAGGCAATCCACGAGGTCGCTGTACGATGACAAGTGGCTGTCATTCGAGAACTTCTGCAAGGACGCAGGCCGGGATCCTTTGTCTGTGGACCCCCAGTTTGTGGCCAACTTCCTCCTTCACCTCCGCCAGAAACGTCACCTGAAGGGTGGAACTATTTCAACGTACCTGTCGGCGCTCAACTCTGTCCTCGCCGTTAAATCAGACAGGAAGTTCTCCAAGGTTCCCGAGCTGGTCGCTCTCCTCAAGTCGTTCAAGCTGGAGGACCAGAAACTCAAGTTCAGACCTCCGGCTTGGGACCTCAACGTCGTCCTCAGATATCTGCGAGGAGCTCCCTTCGAACCCTTGTCAGAAGCCTCTTTTCAAGACCTCTCCAGGAAAACAGCCTTCCTCCTGTCCTTTGCCACGGCCGCTAGAGTGAGTGAGCTGCACGCACTGGACGTCACCAGAGTGCGGTTCGAGCAGTCTAGGAAGGGTTCAGTTCACCTCGGCCTCTTGTGGAACTTTGTTGCCAAGAACCAGCTCCCCGGACAACCGGGCAGGACGTTCACCATCCCTCCCCTCTCCAAGATCGTGTCGTCCTCTGATGCGGAAGAACTCGCTTTGTGTCCTGTACGTGCCCTTCGGGAGTACATCGACCGCTCTGCGCCCAAGAGAGGCACCAGGAAGAGACTCTTCATCCCCTTTTCACCATCTGCCAAGGGAGAAGTCACCAGAAACACCCTCTCGCTGTGGCTCCGGACCGTCATCCTAGCAGCATATGACGCAGCCGGCTTGCCTCACCCTGTCGCCAGCAACCCGCACGAGATCCGGGCACTTGCATCCACCATGGCCTTACATCGCAACTGCTCAGTTCCAGCCATCATGGAAGGATGTTTCTGGCGCTCTACGACGGTCTTCGCATCCCACTACCTCCGGGACCTCGCTGTGGAAGACGTGCAAGGCCTGCAGACCTTTGGACCGTTGGTGGTAGCCCAACAGCTAGCTGCCCCAACGTCTCTTTAGGGTAAGCTGAAAACTCATCTACTTCGTTACTTCTCATCCTGCACCTGTTGAGTTGTTTCGTTGTTGGCGACTTCGTGGGGTTCACCGTTTGCTTCTCTGTGCAGTTCGCTTCGGTCGTTCCCACTCCGGGAGGATGTTTGATGGATGCTTTTCTGCCTTGATGACTCGTCCTCCCTCCTCCCTACTGTCGGATCAGTGGCATATACTAAGTTAGGTAGGTTAAAAATTTATTAAAATCTAAATATTTTAGATATTTAAATACCTACCTAACTTAGTAGGAATTACTCCCGCCCGGCCTCCCCTTCGGACTTCATTGGACGTCTCTTACAAGACTTCGTTTCCAGAAAGTATGATACGAATTTTACCCAGGATTCCGGTTTCCCGCTCATGCGCAGTGGGCTGGGGGCAGCCCATCCGGTAAGCACGATGAATTTCGCGGTAAACCTCTGTCTCTCGTGAGAAAGGTGAGTGGCATATACTAAGTTAGGTAGGTATTTAAATATCTAAAATATTTAGATTTTAATAAAATTGATAATTCAGCTTTTTGTACACATACAAATATTGAAACCTCTGTAGCAATACATTATTCATTTTCATAAAAGAATAAACGTGGTAACAAATTATTCTGAGATTTAGACTGGCTATTTTAGAATTGAAGCATTCATAAAATCCTCATGAAATATGTTTTTGAAGACCTTTACTGGGCTATGGACACTTACAGCTTTATGGATTAACACTATTTGAGCAATTCAAGTTACTACCACAAAATGTTGCAGCAGTTGTTGATAAACATGTTGATATTTATAAACCATTCTGATACACGCTTACCTCCCTTTAGCAAATTACCTCCCTTTGCAATGCTTGCATCTTTTATGCCAACAAGGGTGAGAGACAACTAAACTAAATACTGAAATTTAGAAGTTTTTGAAGCATTATTGAAGCATAGTTCAATATTTGCAGGTTTGAGAAATCATTCTCCGGACACTATCTGGGTGAGTTGGTACGACTGGTCCTCGTAAAGCTCATCGAGAAGAAGATTCTACTAGGGGGCGCCACTTCACCAGAGATTCTTGACAGATGGCAGTTTACAACGTCTGATGTCACTATGATTGTCAGGTACAACCTAATAAATCTTCTACAAATATTTTTATAATTTTTTTTATCATATACATGTAGTTACTACAATCCACAGTATGTTGTCTGATAACATTCCTTGTATGTGTTGAGTAGGTAAAACTTGAAAAGAAAGTTCATTCCATAGTGTGCTACATTTAGTCATCTATGACCATATATAGTGTCATGTTCAATAGACACTGTTAATTGAGCATTTGGTGACTCTGTGGCTGCAAATGAGCGCATGGGGACAAATTTAAACCTAAATTCATCACATTTTTAGAACTAAGAGCCCTAGAAGGCTGAAATCTTGTGTACAGGTACTTTGGCTATTAGAACTCATGAACCATAGACTTTTGTGACCTATTTGCCCCTTATTTATAACAAATGATATATCTCTGATGAGCCAATAACTATATTTGTTTCTCACTGTTCATACAAGCCTTGAAAAAGCATGAGAAACAGGAAAAACCAGTTTTGCGCATGCTCTATATTTATTTTTAGATAATCACGCTTGTTATCCCTTTCTTAAATTATGTCTCCCCCCGAAGGGTCGAGAGACATATTGGTTTTGGCTGAGTTCCCGTCAGCGTCAGCGTCTGCGTTGGCGTTGGCGTTCCCATTCGTTTCTGTAACTACTTGACCAATCTTTACCAAATTTAGTATACAGCCTCTCAATATCATGTAGATGTGCCTTTTGGGGGTAACAACTTCTTTTCAATTTATATTTTTGGTTATCATGGTTACAGTTTGGATTTTGTCATCTTGAAGGAAAGGGTTAGTTTCAAGAGCACAAGACTGACACTATACATGACCAATCCTCAACAAATTTGGTGTTCACCCTCTTTATGTCATGTCGATGTGCCTTTTGGAGGGTTCAACTTCTTTTAAATTTATTAGCAACAGTTTGGACTTTGTCTTTTGGAAGGGAAGGGATAGTTTTCATGACAAACTGCGTAGATGTTGATTAACAATTCCAATAAATAAAAATCAAATATAACAAAAATTTACATTTTATGTTGTTTTATATAAATAATATGGTTTTAAAGAAGTATGAGTTTTTTTTCAAACCATAATTTACGAGTAAAAACACTTTCTAGTTTAAATCTTGAAATTCTGTTTGACAACAACAGAGACAAAGACGGCGAGGGAACAAACACGAGAAAGATGTTGACCAGGATGAAGCTGAATGACAAAGCCTCTGATGAGGACGTCGAGATCATCAAACATGTCACACATTTCATGTCGAAGAGAGGAGCTTACATTGTCACCACAGGTTTGTTAGTTTTTGCTTTGTTTTTATATTCATTAGAACATTACAATGAGAAAATGATGATAAGGTTGAATAAGTGATTGAGCATACTTATTGTAAACATAAAAGACCATACAGTAAAAACTGGCTACGTGATATACGATGGTAGTCTGAGTTTGAACCCTGGGTGTCTGACAGACGAGTGAGTGTTCTGTTCTTGGAGAATAGAGGTTATATGTCAACAAGTGCTTTGATTATTACTGTACCACTTTTGATTAATTTCTACTGTCCGTCAGTGCCTATATATTAACACCTTTCATTTGTTTAGCAAATGTAACTAGAACTAGTTAAAAGAATAACAATCTTGTTCCTAATTCAGAGAAGAGACTTATCATATCCCTAATGTGTACCATGATATTAAACTTACGGTAATTAATTATTTAAATAACTTCATTGCATTTTCTGATGTGTGTATGAACCAGGGATGCAGATTAAAAAATTTCACCTTTGACCTAAAAACAGGGAACCAGAACTATGAGCATAGGTCTGTGGCTGATATTTGAAACAATATATTCTTCAATGTTAAGCTTTGTAACTGTTACAGCCCTGGCAGTGTGTCTCCGGAGTATCGGGCTGGCGGAGGTGACGGTGGCCATTGACGGGTCTGTGTACGAACATCACCACACCTTCCATCCGGACATGACCGAACTACTGGCTAAACTGGTTCCCGGCACCAAGGTGCGTGTTGCAATTACTGCATGGCAATTCCAGAGAGATTTAGGGGTTGCTAAGGAATATTTTTACAAATATCACGTCATGAGAAATCAATAAGGTAGTTGTTATCCATACCAATTGTCTTGTATTACCACACCAACTTCTAAATGCCTTTTCAAGAATTTCAGATAACACTTACTTATCACATCTAAATCTTAACAAGATAAGGATTCATCTTCTTCTCTACATAACTTGTACAGATAAAAATTCTACTTATATCTGTTTGTTACTTAAAAGTTATATTTATTTCTAGGTGAAACTGATTCTGGCTAAGGATGGCAGCGGACAGGGAGCAGCGTTTATTGCAGTGTCGGCCTTGAGACAACGAGAGTTAGGAATCGTCAGTGCTTAGTATCCACCATTATGATTTGTGCAATATCATTTAAAAATTCTGAATGTAAACTAACCAAGATCATTTAATGAAGGGTAAACAATAACTTAAAGTTATTTATCATACATTACAATATAGTCAAAGATCTCATACAAGGCAATGAGTTTAAATCACTGAATTTTTACAACTTTTAGTATAAGCTCTTGAAACTTCTGTACCTTATAACTTGAAATATGAATCCTGAGAGCTTTAATATTTGAAATAGGATTTTTTATTCATCATTTTCATATATTCGTGGCCTCCTGCTCAAAACTGAGATTTCCATTTATTTCAACTCTCATCTTTGTTGTTTGAAAGAAACAACTATATTTATGTACATCATAAAATCTACAAACAACAAAGGTTATCCTTATGATTATTTGATTTTGATTTTTTTTTGTGGGTAAGCAATAACTTTATTTGCAGCATGTTTGTTGGGGGTGGTTCTGGTTTATAAATATGTTTGTCAATAAAAACAACACGACAATGAGTGTTTTGAATTATTTTATTGTAGCACAAAGTCATATCAACTGAAATCTTCAAACATCACATCTTAAAGAGATAAGTGATTTTGATTCGTATTTATTTCAACAATTATTGCCAAAGAGGGGGATAAATCATTAAGACATGCAGTTAGCCACGATGGAACAGAGTTTTGAGTTTTGTCGTTAAATTTTTTTAGGGGATATCTGACAAAATGGAAGTAACTGTCAACTTCTGTTTGTCCCATCACTGCATCCTTAAAGGGTGTTTTTGTGGAAATGAAATTGAAGGGGCCAGATTATGCATAAGATTTGTTAAGTACATGATTATTACACAACCAAACTGATAGATGTAAATGAGGGTATTATTTTTTGTAATTTTTATTTGACAATTTGTTTGATTGGCATTCTAGGAGTTGATGGTATATAACTTAATAAGAAAGACAAGAGGAATTCTTTGGATGAACAACTTTTTTATTTGACAGTTGCACAATCAAATAAAGAAGTTGATCATCCATAGAATTACTTGTCTTCTTTATGTTCGACAACTTCATCAAAAAAAGCACACACTCATTAAAAACAATAATGAGAAATGAAACAATAGTGGAATGCCTTGCTACAGTATTACAAGGCATTTATGATTAGTCTGATCATTGTTGATATTCAATACATAAAGTACATTATATAAAGTATATTAAAATATTAAAAAGTAAAATTAATGAAAGCACAATTAATATTATTATTATTGTGACATCAACTAATACACTATATGGTGTTAACAATTCTGCTCATCAACCGGAAGTTTGAGGTTCATTTCCCTTTCATTTGATAACAAAAGAGGTTAAATCGTGGAAGTTTTTGATTAAGCAATCAATATCATAAGAATAGAAGTTATATAGTGTCATTGAGGGAGATGTCAAATGGGTCCTCACTAGGGCTACAAGATACAAAATGCACAAAACAAGTTCCCAATATGCACTCTTTAGACTGCTCAGAATTATCAATATAGTGAGTCTACCTCGGTTAGCTAAGGTATCAAGAAACCAGATCAAAGTCAACACGTACATCAAACTGGGTGACGGGTCCCAATAGGATTCAGGGATTCAACCTTTTTAATTCTTTTAAAAATTCCCTGTAAAAAGGTTAAACATCCAGAGAGAATGTCCCTTTTAATTGGTGAACTCCCTCCTCTCCCCTTAAATAAATCTGGACCTGCCACTACAACTATCAAGGTTATCCCTCAGTTTGAAGGTCATCAAACAGGTGCCCCTGGTGTACAGCGCCCAGTGTTTAGACCAGACCTCCCCCTTTAATAAATCTACAACTATCAAGGTTATCCCTCAGTTTGAAGGTCATCAAACAGGTGCCCCTGGTGTACAGCGCCCAGTGTTTAGACCAGACCTCCCCCTTTAATAAATCTACAACTATCAAGGTTATCCCTCAGTTTGAAGGTCATCAAACAGGTGCCCCTGCTGCACGGAGTCCAGTGTGTAAACCTGCTCTCCTCCTGACACCAGCTGCATCTGTACTGTCAGCACATAGCACTGTCGGCTTCCTGTGTACACCTGAAACAAGGGGCGTGTACTGTCTTATTCTCATACTTAAGTATATGTGCTAGTTAACATGGTGATTTTACGAGCGCTTCATGCAGATATGAGGAACAAGCTAGGACAAAATTTGTCTGCAATCTTGCATGTTTGAATCGCATGTAAAATAACAAAACAAAATCATTTTCATGAAATAAAGACCACAAGTTACACTGTTCTCATCATGTTAATACCTTGTACTTGCTTGTCAAGGTTTTGTGCTTGTGCTCTAATAAATTAAAAGTGGCTATTTTACCTCCATTATTACCTCGCTGGTGCACTAAGCTCTTTATTGAAGTTCCACGTGAGAAAGAAGTTCTGTTTGAAGCGCATGTAAAATCAGTAAAGCAAGTAACTACAACTACGCACCCTTACTTATACACCCAGTCTATGCTTGAAACAGAAGACGTTTTAGTCAGATAATGGAATGACAATTGGCTTTGAATATTGACCCTTCTCGTGGTGCGATCTAAAGAAGTTTACAATCTTGATTTTCTATTTTCATGATTTGTTTGTCCTTCATTTGATGATTTAATCTTTTAACTGAATTACGAATTGACATTATAAGAAAATCTGGATCAATCCAAGCATGACATTTCAAATCATATCGTAAGTTGAGAATGACAGATATTTTTCAGACCTGAGTTACATTATATAAAATAATCATAGCCTTGAAGACAACACGAAACCGTTAGAATTTCACTTTAAATTATATCAATGCTTGATAGTCATTTTAAGGTTTTTGACATATAATCGTTATTATTTATTATACATTAAGAACAATCGTATAGATAACCAGATTGAGTACCTTGATCAGAAACTTGCTCCCACCAATAAGGCGTCTCTCCCTATAAGCGAACGGGAAAAACTCAGCTGGTGTGGATCCAACTTTATGCTCAAATTCTGACTTCACCTATAAGCAATCAAAACTTGACATTGTGTTTATTATCAAAAGTATTATTGGTTATTTAAAATCTTTCCGAAGACGTCAACGTCTTACATTGTTCCTCCTATGTATCTTATATACTACTGCATGTCAAGATTAAAGAAAAACGTAAATCATAAAACCATTAAAATTATATAATATGAAACTTGTTATGAAAATTGTTGACGTTCTATTCTGATTTTTTCCCCGAAAATTGTGGCGAGTTGAATTGTGACATGAATATTTGACGTACTGCTTGAATGGCTATTGCTTGAATGGCTATTGCTTGGATGCCAATCGGAGAATGTTACAGCTTTAAAGCGTTAATGATAGAATGATGAACCTTTCAAACAGCCATCTTTAAGTTTAAAAAAAAAAAAACAAGTTCCCAATCAGCTTCAACACATACATAGAATGAAAACAATTGTCTACATACAAATAATGTTTCATTTGTTTAATTAACAGGTCACTGATATTTGAACTTTATTTTCTTGACAAATAAATTACTTACAAAATCCAGTCTAATACGTTTAAACACAAACACTACCTTATGACAGATTTCATCAATCTGTGATGTTGCCGGTGTCATAAGGCTCCATTCCCCTAGCTTTGGTTCTGCTTCCATCGCCTTCTGGTCTCACAAACTTATGTTTCAAGATACAGAGTGATATATCAAGCCTTTATTACAGAATTCAGGTTTTCAGACTGAGACAAACGCTCCCTGCTAAATGTCCTATATTAACGCCCTGTGGGTATTTATACGATTACCTACGTCGTGGTCGTTGGTCTTTTGGTTAGTCCCTTGACCTCCTCACCTTTAAGTACGTTATGTGTCCGTATTGGCACTGTTGTCGACCATTAAATAAACACAGCATTAACAAGGGTAGCGATTAGCTTGGTCATTGACCAACGTATAGCGAGAGGCCATTGGCATAAAATAATTTCATCCTAGAAGAAATGTTTCACCTTTTCGATTGGAATACTGCAGTGTATAAAATAGATTTGAAACCTAGCCTGTCCTGAAAATTAATTGGTCAATTCCTAAGGGGGAATAAAAGAAAAAATTGAAAAGTTACCAGTCCTGACCAAAAATGAACCAGTCCTGTCAAAAAGTAACCAGTCAAGGACTGGCGGACAGGCTATATTTTAAACACTGGGAATAGATATCAATCTTTTAAGAAAATATTTGAACGATGTCAGTTCTATATCATAATACAACGTTGTAATTTCGGTCTTTATTTACAAGTTAGATTGAAATACATAGGCCTACATGTACTATTATATTATTATGAGATATAGGGGACGCTTTTATCGGAAAGGATAAGAGTGGAAGGTCTCTTAAAAATGAAACATGTATATATAATTAAGTTTGTTTTAGACCAAATTCTGAAAGTTATCCGACGCGCACCTTAGTTTAAATAAAACAATGATAAAAGATCTAGAATATGCTTCCGTATACACATATGTAGTTACTTCGAATCTACAATGCGATGTAATGCTTTTAAGCAAGGCTCTTCACACTCGTAAAGCTTATAAATGTTCTCATTTCTCGATGGTTTTTAATAAATGCGTGCTAGTTGTCATCCAAATTGGGACATCTAAAGCAGCCACAATACCACCCAAATAACACAGTTTAAGTGAATTACAAATGCTTTTCTATAACTATAAATAAGCACTTGTATTCACAGAAATTTTACCTCGCTCACACCCCCGATAATAACGAAACGTTCAGTTCCAGGGAATATTAACACCAGGAAACAAACGTTTTGACAGGAAACCTAGCAAGTGAATACACTTGAAAAATATATAAAATTGAGAAAATTACCTTGTGCATTAGTAAATTTAAATGACTTGCCAGCTGACTTGGAAGATATATAATAGTCGAGTAACTTTAACCATTTGGATGGTAAATTTCTGCTAGGTAAACGTTTCTATCATCATGTAACATTGAGTAAACTCAATATGTGACGTGGTAACGTGTTCATAAATTATCCCTTAATTGCTTTCCTTAGAAAAAATGTCGAATGTGTACGAAGAAAACATTGTTTGCACGTTTAATTTAATGTCTCGCTATGTATCTAATGCAAACACAGAAACCATTATTTTGTTCATTTCCATCAGTCAAACTATGACACCTTCCTACGATAAATGCTCTTGCATTTCGATTAACCAAACGATTTCAATCGTTATGATCATGGATATTTGCCAAGATTATCTAGATTATTTGCTATGATAGAGCTCCGAGACATGTAAAATATCATGAGTAATGATTTCCTACGACTATCAATGTCAAATCGTTGTTACCGCGGTCCGTGTGTAAACGCCGTCACGAAGGTTTTCATCATCAATTCATAAGATGGGTTTCAAAGTCTACATAACATTGGTTGTTTATTGAGGGTTGTTAGTTTGAGTATCATGTGTATCTGTGTACATGTACACTTGAAATACCATACAACACCTGACGGTTAGTCATAAGGTTGCATGACAAGCTTAGCCTCAGTCTAAATAAATTTAGATCAACAGGTTTCATACACAAACTAAGGCGTTGGAGAAGACTGATCTTGAAATACCAGTTTAACTCTTTCCATAAACACATTAAATTGATTGTCGCGCAAAAGCTGAGTGTAACAATCTTCAATTGTCTGACCTTCTCTAATGTTTTTTTTTTCACAAGAGAAATTATTCTCAATCAACCGACAGGCACATAGGAAGGCTGTCTCAAGACATAATTCGACATAAAATGGGCGGATTTACCTGCATGCTTGAGCAATTTTGCGAGGCATTTTCAATAGTGTAGTGCATATCCTGCTTGAACACTACGTCAAGTAGATAGATGTAGATATGACCTCACTACCTTGATAATGTTCGTAATTTTCATTTTCATGGTGAAGGTGTTTTAGAAATTAAAGGGACAGTCGTATCGGGGTATTTATTGTGGAAACGAAATTCAAGGGGACACTTCAGTTGTATATTCAATTAATCCTGACTCCCACACGTTATCTTACAGTCTTTCTTAGGACCCCGGTGAATCCAGGTTATATCTGGCTTATGTCAATCTATAGCAACATGGTTCAATCGCTATGTAATTGTCCCCAGTTTGTGAACATTAACCCTTCCTCTGCTTTCGAAACTCTTGCGATCATGAAACACTTCATTCATGACACTAAATTCAAAATCACCTTTCCTTTTGTGTCCTAGAAGTACCTACCATGCCCTGATCGAGGAGGACACATAAAGACTCTTGTCGAGATGTCCTCCACTACCTTGAAAGAAGATCGTTAACATAAAACCATAAGGATACTTTATTATTATATGATTGGCGGTGAAATACCGAGATCTATCAATGAAAATAAACTGTGTTATCAGTCACTAGTGACAATAACAATGGATCTGACGTCATCGAACAATGCGCTGAAGAAATGACACGCTCATGACGTCATGTTGTTGCTTAGGCGACAGGCTCTCTTTGGAGCCGACTCAACGTAAATGCGCTTCAAGTTTGTAAGAAATCCAACGATTAAATCATAAAATAAATAGAAAATTTGTCTTTTCTTGACAAATAGTATGTTCATCTTATCTCGTGAGGCAGAAAGTTTTATATTATCACTCGCGGCTGCGCCACTCGTGAAAATATAAACTTTCTTCCTCACTCGATAAAATAAACATGGTATTTGTCAAGAAAAGACAAATATCCTCTAAGTATCAGAAGGGCATTAGCAAGAAAAATTATACATTAGAATAGATTTTGTTGATAACAACTTCTTTATTATGATCCATAATCATCATCATATTGTATCCCAATTCTCATTATCACAGAAAAGGAGTTGTTATTCAACTGTTCTCATTAGGGTAATGATAGGAAAATATAATATATTACATAACCAAATAACTACTCAACATGTGAAAATGTACACATCTTAGTCTCTATGTAACAAAACTTTCATGAGAAATATTCTTATATAATTCCAATGACTTCTGATATTGGAGTGATTTCTCTTAGTTTTAACGAGAATCACAGGAAAACAATCTAGTTAAACTAATTATACTGTTAACTCCCATAAGACCTACCTTACATCTAGACACTTAACCAATAGGTTTGTGTAGAGCCTACAAGGAGATCAACCAATGAAAAAATAATTTTTTAATTTTTAAGTCAAAATGTTTATTCACTGCTTTCTGACGGTTGTTATAGTCATCTTCACTTACATGTTTAAGTCTGATGAGCTACACAAAAAAAATAACTCACATGTTGGATATATAAAATCTATGGCCATTAAATTAGTGTTTGGGGCTTGCTATATATATATATATAGCAAGGTATATAAGAATGAAAATAAGAAAACAAAGTAAAAGTCAAAGTATTTATTGAAAAACATATGTGTAAGATATCATTTCATATCACATCAACATTACAATTTTTCAGATATTTTATTAACATTTAACAAAGTTTAAAACATACATTTAGAGTTTGGAACCTAGAACTCTGATGCTATAATGCCTCACTGTTTTAAGGAGATAAATAACAAAAGTGTAAACCATGATCAGAATTTAATATCATGTTGTTGCTTAGGCGACAGGCTCTCTTTGGAGCCGACTCAACGTAAATGCGCTTCAAGTTTGTAAGAAATCCAACGATTAAATCATAAAATAAATAGAAAATTTGTCTTTTCTTGACAAATAGTATGTTCATCTTATCTCGTGAGGCAGAAAGTTTTATATTATCACTCGCGGCTGCGCCACTCGTGAAAATATAAACTTTCTTCCTCACTCGATAAAATAAACATGGTATTTGTCAAGAAAAGACAAATATCCTCTAAGTATCAGAAGGGCATTAGCAAGAAAAATTATACATTAGAATAGATTTTGTTGATAACAACTTCTTTATTATGATCCATAATCATCATCATATTGTATCCCAATTCTCATTATCACAGAAAAGGAGTTGTTATTCAACTGTTCTCATTAGGGTAATGATAGGAAAATATAATATATTACATAACCAAATAACTACTCAACATGTGAAAATGTACACATCTTAGTCTCTATGTAACAAAACTTTCATGAGAAATATTCTTATATAATTCCAATGACTTCTGATATTGGAGTGATTTCTCTTAGTTTTAACGAGAATCACAGGAAAACAATCTAGTTAAACTAATTATACTGTTAACTCCCATAAGACCTACCTTACATCTAGACACTTAACCAATAGGTTTGTGTAGAGCCTACAAGGAGATCAACCAATGAAAAAATAATTTTTTAATTTTTAAGTCAAAATGTTTATTCACTGCTTTCTGACGGTTGTTATAGTCATCTTCACTTACATGTTTAAGTCTGATGAGCTACACAAAAAAAATAACTCACATGTTGGATATATAAAATCTATGGCCATTAAATTAGTGTTTGGGGCTTGCTATATATATATATAGCAAGGTATATAAGAATGAAAATAAGAAAACAAAGTAAAAGTCAAAGTATTTATTGAAAAACATATGTGTAAGATATCATTTCATATCACATCAACATTACAATTTTTCAGATATTTTATTAACATTTAACAAAGTTTAAAACATACATTTAGAGTTTGGAACCTAGAACTCTGATGCTATAATGCCTCACTGTTTTAAGGAGATAAATAACAAAAGTGTAAACCATGATCAGAATTTAATAGAATTTTTGGTGGTAAAAAATATTAATGCTCAAAAACAAAATATGGGTATTTCTGCTTAACTGTATGAAATATTAGATGATGTCTGATGATAAAAAAATTACTCGTCAATATTATTACAAAGAATGTGAAGTGTTTCAATGAGTGAAGTCAAAATAAGGAAAAACAATGTTGTGAAATGAGAATTGTAAGGATTGATTATATATAAACAGTTTGCTGAGCTTATAAATGATACAGTAGCAATCAAGCAAATTTATCAACTATTAAAAACGCACTTATCATTGACTACAAGTATATTCTAGATATCATTTTGAAACATATTTCATTTGACTGAATAACCCGGGTTGAAAAATTTATTCTTTTTTTATATTATTTACCAAGGTACCTTTTTCCGATATTCATATTACATTTGCATGGTCTTTACAAGCCTTTGTTTAAAGAAATTAGACAGGCTAAATGGCCTATTGTCCTCTTTAACTGTTAGTATCTAAAATATCATAATAAAAGATTTCCATATCTAGGATAAACATTTCCATATAGAAATCAGAAACTTAGAAATGAAATGTTTGTTTTTATTTTGACCTGCATGAGATTTTATTTCAAATCTATAAATCAACTTAAATTGTTTAATGATGTGGTTGAAAATGCTAGCAAGAAACCTTTATATGAATAAAATGCAAAAGTGATATGAGTAAATACAATAAATATCACAACTCTTATGTTTTAAATTCTTCTATCATAAAGGAACATTAACTAATAAATTCATGATAACCTCTGTAGCGAGTGGACAATAATTTTGGTTGTTAATTTTTTAATACAAATACTGCAGGGGTGAATCTGGCAGTTCTTCAATGTCAGTATTCAGGCAGACTGTCAGCTTTAACATGTACCACATATTCTCTTATAAGCACCAAGGCGCTTATTTTTTCAACACCCCTTTGCCCCCTCCCCCTGCACTTATCAGAAGCCTGGTTCTTATTTTTTAATAGAAAATGAAGGGGGTTAAAAAAAGAAACCCGGCACATATTAGAGACCTTGCACTTATTTTAAGGAAATACGGTATATTAGCTTTGAGATGGAAATAAGTGGTGGTGAAGACTGGCCCAAATTAACAGAAATAATGCCAAGCCAAAGTGTTTTGATATGTCGATACATGAAGAATGAAGAGTATTAAATGTTGGCAGGTAGAAAGCTTTTTTTCAAATGTATCTGACAGATGGTATCAAACTTAACTAACAAATGATCAAGTTTTATACTCCAGTAGAGATCGATCAAGCATGGAGAAATGCACTACTGGAAGTATTCGATTTCATCTTCAGCAGATTTGCCGAGCTGGTGTGCAGCGAGGGACGGAGATTGACCGGTGTGAGGGAGGGGTCTGAAGATTCTCAGGTGAACATGCTCGTCACCGATGTCTACCTGCAGAGAGAAATAGGTCAGGGTTAGACATTCAAACATTATCTCATAACACAGAGAGAAATAGGTCAGGGTTTGACATTCAAACATTATCTCATAACACAGAGAGAAATAGGTCAGGGTTTGACATTCAAACATTATCTCATAACACAGAGAGAAAAAGGTCAGGGTTTGACATTCAAACATTATCTCATAACACATTCTCCTTCCTGATAGAACAACATCAGCAACAACTAGCTGCCTAGTGATTTACAGTGACATATCTTTATAAAGGACTTATACCTGGCCTGTTCATTTCAAAGAAATAGTGCACTTATTGCTCACTTTCACTTGTAAAGCTACAAACATCTTATTTCAATTCTGATGCCAATTACCGGTGTGTGTTTATAAGGTCTTGCTCTAGAGATTAACTGCTGAGATAAATGTAAAGGCTGCTACAAGATAATGGACAATTGCTAGCTATGAAGTAACCAAGTAGCAAATACTTGCTAATAAGAATTTAATGTCCTGTACTGAGGTAGGATGTTTATTCAATTTTATGAAAATAAAGGATAAATCGAAGCCATTCTTGGGTAACTCAAATTGATCAAACAATTCCCGAAACTGCCCGATTGCAATGTAGCTGTTTGGCTCCTAGTTACTCATAGCCAAACATAGTAATTCATAAATTTGACAAAATTTTCTTCACAATGCACGAGTGTATGGATGAGGCACTCTATAAATAGCCACTATTATTATTGTTATTATCATTCATATCTTAATTGAACTAAAGCAGTGTATGAATTCAGCAATTCGCAGTTAAAAAGCTTACATGTATTGAACTAAATATAGGGCCTATCTTACTTAGGAATAAACTTTCCTAAATAATAAAAATGTTTGGCTTATCTTACTTATATTTAAACTTACCTTAACGAAGAAGTTGGTTCCGGCAACAACCTGACTCTTGTAGCTCACAGCGGTAAATTTAGAAACTGCTCCGCCTTTTTTCCCCTCAATATCTCCTCGGAACTGTTGGAATGGATAGAGAAAAAATAGTTTGGTCACAGTACGAATTCTATAGCAAGTAACATTATGTTAAAATCATTTAAATGCTTATATAAATATTTTTATCTTACCTTACAGTAAAATACTCGTTTTTGATTGGTTGACGATCGACTCGTTATATCTTATGTACACCGCGAGTCTCACCTCTCACGGTGTACAAATTTCATGTACCCCGCTGCCATAGCAACAGCTCCTCTCCGAGAAGAGGTGTCGCATAGGATTAAGATGACGTTACCAAATGACGCACGCGGTGTCCAGAGTTTACATACGTTCGATCAGCTGTTTTCGTGATTATTAATTATACATTTGTTTTCTCGTCATTTTAAGTTTTGTTTGGAACCAAATTCTACATTGCATTACTTGCACATGATATAGGATTAAAATCAAATAGTTTTTCAGCATGTTAAGTGTAATAGTTTTATGTAACACGATTCATTACATTGCAGTCGGGTTGGGCGACGCCATTTTGTTTACATTTAGGGTCAAGGCCGTTCATGCGGAGATGGCTCATCCGTTAACGGCAGTCAAACTTAAATGGATATTTTTTCTTCTGACATGACGGTAAGATAAATACGTTGTGTGCTTCTCCCTCGGGTAATACGGTCTGATATGTACCATCTTTGTAGAAATGTCAGCCCTCGCCTTGCGGCTCAGGCAACATTTCTACAAAGATGGTACATCAGACCGTATTACCCTCGTGAGAAGCAAACACTTTATAATATATCACAACAACTAAAGAATATCAAAACAATAAAAACATATTATTATATGACGAGCAGTGAAATACTGGGATTTATCAGTGAAATAAACTGTCTATCAAGCTACAGTGAAAATAACTTATATTTTCACTGCGAACGGTGACTGATATAATTTGACGTCATAAAACAATGGTCTCACGCGGCGAATTGGCTTATGACGTTACTGTGGTGACTGGCTGTTCCTAGCGGCCACTCGGCGTGAAAATGACCCTTTTCGGACGTAATTACAATGGTAAAATCATAAAATAAATAGAATATCCGTCAATTCTTGACAAATACCATGTTTATCTCATCTCGTGAGGTAGAAAAGTTATATAATTTCAATCGTGGCTGCGCCACTCGTGAAAATATAACCATTCTTCCTCACTCGATGAGATAAACATGGTATTAGTCAAGAAAAGACAGATATCTTCATACTTCCTCAATAGCACTAGGACAATGGGCTGTGTAATATCCTTTTTGAAATCTAGTCTACTTCCACTTATAAATCTATTCCTTTCTTATACTTCCTGGTAAAGACAAATATATGAAATTTGATCAGTTTAATTTATATAGATACTTTTAAAAGGGGCAAGTTAACCCATTACGTCGCAACAGAGACCATATATTCAATATATGGTCTCTGGTCGCAATGAAATGGAATTAGTTATGGAATAAATTCTCGGGAAATAAACAATTAAGTAGTAAGTGTTCTGTTTACTAGCGACTTTTGTGTAATATCAGTCTAAGTAAACCTAGCCTCACTATTATCCGTTACACTGCTATACTGAGTCTAGAAAGGTCTGGTTGAAGGTCGCGTCAGCCGACCTTTCTGCGACCTATGACCCTCCAACGTTATACCTGCGAAGGCAGACTATTGTGGCTTGGTAAGATCAGTTCAGATTGGTCAATTTGGTCACGTGGGCTGACGCGACTCTCAACCAAGCCTTTCTAGACTCAGTATAGCAGTGTATAACGGATAATAGTGAGGCTAGGTTTACTTAGACTGGTGTAATATTGAAGTCAATAGCGGCGTGATATACTGATAAATATGGTAATGTTCCCTCTTTGACTTCAATTCTTATCTACAAAACAACAACTTGAACGAGTCCTAAGTATTTATTATTTTGTACTTACTGCCTCGCAGAGTTTCTGTATTTCCTCAGTGGCATGCTTGCTTTCTCCAATACCTCCACACATGACTTGAGCCATATTTGTCTACGGTTATCGCTGATATCAGCGAAATCAAGAAGAGTTATCGAGTTGTTTTGCTTGTGCAGTGAACTTGTTCCTGAAAATAACTCGCACTCACGTGATCCTGATTCATATCACGTGACCTCCATCCACGTGACTAGTCCAACAGGAAGTGACGTCGACGGAATAGCTTTAGTCGAATGCAGGTCGAATGAGATTTATTGGATACGATTATAGTCGTGTGTAATCTTTAAAGGTAATCTTCATCTACATTTTTGTTTCAAATTATGTTTATAAAGATCCACTTTTTGAAATTGCGGCTGAATCCAATCACTTAGTAATTACCACCAAGCAATGTAAAATGATAAGTCACATATTTATAAGCGAGATCGGAGCACTGAATCAGGAGTTAGTGATGAATGGCTTACCACATTATGAGCAACAAACTAACTTTAATCATTATCTAAAGGCAAAGCAGACATAATAAATATTTGTTAAAAAATTTGAATTCATTAGATGATATTTTTTAACTAGTCCCTTATTAATTATTTGTTATCTATTTGAAAATATAAACTTATCAAGTACAATTGGGTACTTCTATTATATCTTGTTGACATAAAGATACTTCTTGAGCAGTGCTTTCATCAATGTCATGTGACATCACACTATTTTATAAGATATATTATATCTTATATATAGTGTGATGTCACAAACATTATGAGTGTGATGTCACAAACTTTATGACGCCCTTAATTGTCGTGACATCATATGTAGGCTAAGGTTTGTCTTCTTTTTTGTCTTCGCATTTATGAAGAAACGGACAAGATCTGCACAACGCAGATAGATCGTGCCTATATAGGCCTATACCTTGATCTCACATTACCAATATCTATTTAGGCTGATTAAGTAAAGAAATACCCAGTATATTTCGTCGTGTCACTTCGCTTAAGAAGCGATTTCTATAGAATTTTTCTTTTTATGTATCGTCAGTTGGAAGTGAGTAGCTAGATATTGCCAACATGTATTTGTGACTTCCCAATGCAAAATACCACACTGTAGGAAGCGGACGTATAATATAAAACACCCCTGTTGCGACAAGAGCTCTGGGACACTATGTTTCGAATACAGTGGTCATTAGCAGGGATTGGGAAAATAACGGACCATGGGCCATTATGCAAAATGGATGAAAACGTGACCCATAAATTATTGAAGTTTTCTATTGATATTAGGGCAATATGGCCACTTTGAAAATGCGGAAATAACATACAAGTATAGAAATGACCCTTTTGCCAAAAACATCTTTCCCTATCCCTGCATTAGATACCGTTGAAGTCGTCTCAAACTATAGACCCCTATATCAATTGAACACCCAAAAAGAAATTCACAGTTCAGCTAATTTGAAATCGAGATTTCAAGCAAAAATGAAGATGAAGACTCATTCTATAAAAAAAATTACGTTATTTTCACTGATGATAATTTTGTCATGCGGCTTATAGCTATATCTATGAATCATTTGGGAAAAATAAATGTTTTAAACGAACATTTAAGGTAAAAGATTGACAATTATGAACAGAAAATAAGAAAGATTAAAACAAATTATGAGATTGTTGGAAGATTTCGACAATCGACACCTTCTCACTCTTGAAACGTTCCAAGTAGAATGTCGCACTCGGAAATTCAAAGATGGTTTCGATTCGAATTCCAGATGTTCGGTTGACGTTTTCGAATGACCGTTTAATGGCAGCCAAGTTTTCAAATTCAAAAAGTTTAAATTTTGTTCGCGATCTCAATTTCTGGATGTCATCATAACTTATCAAAATTATCGTTTTTATTGCCTCGTACAAAATAAGCGGGGGAAAGGTCGGGTTCGTAGAGTAAAAACCCAATTGATATCAGTATATGTACTGTGGGGTTTATACAAAAGACTGGTGTCAGATCATCATTGAGGCACATTATGAAAGGCATCTGGACAGCACATGGTAAGCGGGTGCTCATTGAACAGTGGTGAGGTCAAAATTCGTACTTTTCAGCGATATTGTCAAAGTTCTCAAACGTTCCGGGGCGGGTTTGTAACATTTATGTCCACCCAGTGCATCGAGGATGTCAATGATACGTCCTCATGGATGACGTCAGACGTTTGATGACGTTATAGGTGGAAATATTATCCATGCTCCTCTTTATCTAGAGCAATTTCCATCTCATTATAAATCGTCACAGAGGGTAGCTGACGGTTCCTTAATTGTCTGTCGAGATGATCCCACAGTTGTTCTATTCGGTTCATGTCCGGGGAACAGGCAGGCCACGGCAGAACGTGAATTTTTTTACGCCAACCGCAGTCTCTCCCGTCGATACTGGGCGATAAAAAAATATCCTCTGAAGGGACGGTAATGTCTGATACCGAGAACGAAGTTTCCTTAGTATTGTGTGTTGACTTATTATTGGATGTCCTAGAGTTGTTGCCACCGTTGGCGCCGCAGTAACGAATTGGTTGCAAAAGTGGATGTTTCGTAAATCGTAATGTCGTGCATCCGTAGCAGTCTGGACCTGTGTCCCCCTATCTACCGACAGCTCGCAGTAGCTCGCCTCCTGGTAGTCTAGGCATTTCTATTTTAAACTTTCAACAGCTATATTTCAGACGTCTTATTTGTTTTCTACTTCAGTACTTGCATTAAGAGCCAATGGCTGATTTACTATTGGTAGTGATGCATGGCACCATTAATAACGACCCGTTTCATCGATGTGATTACCCCCGTATCCTACTCAAGACAATGACTTTGTGATCAAATTTTGTTCACTCTCAAAATTGAACCAAAAAAATGTATCGAACCTATACTTTCTCTTGCCGCTAAATTTAGAGATATATTCTGATGATTCATGACAGTACCTTCTGATATTGATAGATTTATAGAGACTATCTGCAGATATAGCAAATGGTGTGCACGTGATCCTGCGCATTGATCCGTTTACCGCTATCAGAGACGACAACGTGCTGTCTCGCGAGACCGGTGTGTGTGTCAATGTGACCTGCTAATCAATGGATAATTAGCTTCCTTTAGTAGTTATGTTTAGCACTTTGAGCATGTTATGTCGTGGATTTGTGCTCAATGTAAATATTCTTATCAACAATACACAATTTTACAACAGGGATTGGATTCTCGAATTGTACCCTATAATAAAATCTAAAAATTCAAACCTGAATGTGTCACGATAAACCTGCATTCAAATTTAAACGAAATCAGTCATGACATAAAGATTTGAGCGTAATTCTCAATCTATTATATCACGCTCAAACTTTATTTCTTGGCCGATCTCGTTCAAAATTGAAATGATCTAAAAATAATATTTCAGGGTCCAATCCGAGATTCGACCTCATGTAGACAGAACATTTGTTTGTCAATCCAGCCAGTGCGTGATGTCGTTCCGGGACGTGTCTAAGATCGAGGAGCTCCTGGAGCTGTACGAGGAGGAGGACCTGCTGTGGAACACCAGTCACGAGCACTACTACAGGAAGGACATGCGCAGACAGGCGCACAACAGGATCAGCGCCATGTTGGGGGTCACAGGTGCGTGTTCAGAATCTGAATCTTACGCAATGAGACCGAATCTATTGCTCATATCTAGTCTTAAAGGCTCTGTCCTATCAACCTCCTGTCCATGGCCATGTTTATCTGGGTAATGTCACAATTAAAGGCTGAAGCCTACTTTGATAAATTTTATTTTCTATTCAAATTGACTTACTTTACTAGTACTTGCACCACAACAGAGAAATTCATAGGTCTATGACGCTATAACCGTATGATGCTAAGGGAAACACGCTATATTGATATGATTCAGGTCGAGAAGTGACAAGGAAGATCACCAACCTGAGGACATACTACGGCAGGGAGATCAGCAAGGTCAAATCGTCCAGGCTCAAGGCCGCCAAGGGAGGCGATCTGTACGTGTCTAAATGGGAACACTTCAACACAATGGACCGGTTTCTCTCCGCATTCATCACGGCTAGGAAACCAATTTGTCTTCCAGAGGGTGTATGTCATTTTCCTCTTACACAAAGTCAAAGTACCCCTCGTTTCCAGAAGGTCTTCATCCCAATCTAATAAAGATTTATCCCTTGCAGCAAAGAATATAATCCAATTTGTGTAAAATATCTATCCCCTATGTTAATTTAATCTTTGTCTTGTGAGATAGTAGCATACACCTTTATCTGACAGGTTTTTGAAATATTGATATTTCTCATACACGGATGGAAATGGATAATATTGATAAAATATTTTGAATAACTGATGGATTCTCTTTCCCGCAGGGAAGCTTTCTTGTAAAACGAAAATATCGGTTGTTGCTTCATTCTGTTTCATTAAGTAACACGCAATTCATTATGATAGACATAACCGTTATCTAATGCCGATTCTGCTCGCCAGGAACCGGAAGACGACGGAGCGGAACAGGAAGAACCGGAAGACGATATAGGAGACTATCAGATACTCAAACAGGAAGACGCATGTCCGGTAGAAGAAACAGAGGACACGCCTTCTGGATCCAGGAAGCGGAAGAATGAAGAAGAGAAGTCACGTGATCACCAGACAGGAAGTGACGTCAAAGCTAGGCCGCGTAGAATTTACAAGCGGAACCACGATTATGACCAAAATGATGTCTCCAATCAAGAAGTTGTTCAACCAATATCTAGTCGTGCTAGAAATTCGATGACCAAAGAAGACGGCGAGGATGTGTTTGGAAGGCATGTCGGAAACGAACTGAGACTCATCTCTGATTTTCGTACACGTCAGCTGATAAAGCTGAAGATTCAGAAGCTTTTGTTCGATGCCCAGTGTGGAGATCTGTCGGCCGACTCGTCTAGTAATGTCCACACCGGCCTAGGTTCATCTTCGCCTACAGGTGTGTAGGGAGTGGAAGAAGGAAAATCGTGTTCTGTAAATGTGGATTGCCACTTGTAAACCTTTTACCTGATTAACTTTCTCGAGGTATGCGTGTGTATGGCGCGTATTGCCGAGAAGAGAAATGGTCCAACTTCATAGATAGGAGATCTGGTAGGGGTTTGTTGAGATGTAAAAGTTGAAGTTTAATCGTCGTGGGTCAATGCAGGGAAATCTACGTCGTGAAGGAGAATGAAAAATGAATGTTTACCATCCTATTATGTTGATGTCTCTGTTTCGGGAGAACCTTGGATCTATAGATGTTGAAATAATTAGTCGAGGTGTCGACGTATGACATATTAAATGGTACCAATGAAGGACAAGATTCAATACAGATACATATTTCTTAAAAAAGATTGGGAAAATTGATACCATGAGCATCACTCAATACATTTTGTTCAGGCAAGATACAGATGTTAAAGATATTTCTCAAGGTCCAAAAAGAAGGTGCTGCAGTTCAACCTGATATTAACTTATATATTGCTTTCGAGAAGGGGAACATCAATATCAAATGGAGGACTGGTTCGCTTTTGTCTCTGCATTTAGACAATTATACTGAGATCATACTTAATATAAAGAGTTGCAGCGCACTTACTCTACAGTTGACTTTTTCATTAACCAAATTGAATGATATATATATCGACAATATCTTCCTTTAAAATACTGTTTCATACTTTTATCCTCGTGGAAACAGAAATAAAATTGTTTTTGACATTAAATTTTTTAATACTCGGGTTATTTTTGTAATCCCTACTAATGTTGAAAGAACTTATAAGTTTGCTTGTGTTAAGGACTGTTTACATTATTAAAAACGGGAATGTATCAATTATTCCAATGCAATTTGATATCACTAATTATACTATTAAAGGACAGTACGGGAATGACATGTTCGACTGATTAAACTTTTGTTTCTACATTAAGTTTTAACTATGAAATTTTGTATTTAGTCTAATTAAAGTGCTTCTTTGAAAAACTCGCGACAACCCAACTGCCCCGACAAGAAGTTCACTCACAGTTTGACTTAGTTTTAAAAGCCAAATGAATCTACACACAAAAGTTCGTCACTCACATTAATCCTACTAAGATAATTATGTTGTTTGTTGATTTGGGGAATCTGTCCTTATCATCGAATTTCTTTTCCCAATTCAATCCGGCGTGATGCGAATAGCAGTTGCGAACACATGCAATGATATTTGACAGACGGTATTGTTTGACATAACAAATTAGATCATATACAGTATCTTCTACATGCCTTTAACTTCTTTATTAGGACCGTAAACCTGCAATATAGCTACAAATTTGATTTGTAAAACAGAGATAATGACCTTATATGCCAATTCCATCATGCGCGTGTGACAGACGGTGTTCTTGTTCTGTATTTCATTGGCTGGTCTTTTTCTAACCTTTCAGTACTAATCTTATGAGGTTTGAGATTGATAAAAATATAAACTATCTACCCAGACATGGCGGAAATAAAACCTTAGCATCGTTCCAAACTAGTTTCACATTGCAAGTTTTACATATACAGTATCTTCTCCATGCTTTTAACTGAATTAACCAATCCGTTCGCTAATGCTGAGGCTATCATTAACGGTGCACAAATCGGCTCCCAAAAAAAAACATCTTCAGAAAAATAGAAAAAACAAGAACCAAACCAATAGTTACACCAGTAGAAGGTAATTGGCAAAACTTTTACCAACAACAGAGATGAGATGTCCAAACTCATGTGAAAGTTGAGAAATTCGTTCTACATTGCTCTAAATGTATGATCATAGATTGCAAAAATTAACGACACTGTTCAACTGCAATGTCAACTGATTCTTTGTTGATGTTGGCCTGTCGCATTCACCTACCAAGGAACATAATTAGCTGGTAATTATTGCAAGATTGATCCTGCCAGACACACCCTACCATCTGAGTTACCTGTGTCGTGTATGTCGTTGCTGTGTTACAAAGTGTTACCCTGTGAAATGTACCTCGTTCTGTTGGTTAATGTATAATTAATACTATGTTTGTACCTTCAATCATTGTTAGTATGCTGTGTAAATGTGTAACAAATGATGTAAGCAGATAAACAAATGTGTAGGTGTGGCTAAGTGGACACCGTGCAGTGAGATGGAAGTCGTCTCCGCCTAATGTCACTACGTCGTTACCGCCTAACATTGTGTACGCTTTTTGAAGTAGAGGTAGAAAGTTTGATACAATGAGAGATAAAATATGAACCCTTTTGATATTATTGCTAGTTATTGTTACCATTGTTCAACGTTACTCTTTATTTCCTTTCGTACACACAAAAGGGATAATTCGTGTGATCATTGAAAAGCGAGCTCATTTTAAAAAATCATCTTATTATGTTGATCTGACTTTGTGAAAGTGCTATTTTGATATCTTTGATCTTATAAAACCTTTTTATGTATTTAGAGGACAACCAACATGGCCACATACAATTTCGCGTCACACTTGACGCCTTTTTACGGTTCGTACGGTTAACGGATTGAGTATAGCTGATATTCCCCTTTCATATTACATAAAGTAATATCAATTGATAGAACTGCGAACATATCAAACGTGCAAAAACGTTATACAGTGTCAAAGGCTTACACGTTGATCGCCTAAACATTATCGTTGTGATTCCACCTGGCTCCCTTCACTAGAAACTGATTATTTAGAACGTTACACGTATGATACAATATATCTGACATTTGACAAACACATTCTTATAATGAGTGATTGTGCTTGGACCTTCATAAGCATATTTGCACCTGAGATTTGTATCCTAGGCTATAGGCCATGTTATCTTCAAGCGTATTCAAACATTGAAGGGTTCTTAAATGTTAACTTACAAGCTTAGGTCCATGTGTACCTCGTTAAGGGATTTCAATAAAACTTGAGGCTAAAGACAAATATTTTCAGAGGATTTGATTTGTTACGTTTAAGTAATCACTTACTTCAAATGTGACTTGTAAGTGATGTCACTAACTCATAACTCATTTTATTCAATGATAAATAGTCGCAAGAGATATATCGACACAATTTTAAAAAGATTTTTTGACATTTTTTGACAGTTGATGTCCCCCCATTGCAATAAAATGTCATCATCTAAATAATCCCGTTTTTCAAGTTACATATTTTCACTTCGTGAGTCACTAGGGCTTGTGAAGTAAATAAATAAATACATGTAAATAAACCTAGTACATAAAAAGAAAATAAATGTAGATTTGATTATGTATCAATTACATGTCAAAATAATGAACGACAAATGTAAGGTTGTAATTAGCAATCTATAAAAGACATAAATAATGTACATTGAAATCAGTGTAAAATTACACGTAAAAGGGATTAACGACAATTAGCTCGCTGGTAGATAAACATGATCCTATAATCGTTACTAGTCAATGGAGAGAGCAAACAAGCCTGGAAGACATTATCGTCACCTATGTAGATAAATCGATCCTATCAATATTTTACGACATCCGGGGGAGTCGAGATCGAACAGTTCATGGCAGCACTTCCTGTCGTCTGCTTTAATTGAGTTGCAGACGAAATGGGCCGGACAGCAGACGAGTCAAAATAACGGAGGTAACCACTTCAATGTCGAAGCTCTGACGACTCATATCGTGTTCGTTCTTTGACAGTTTTAGAGTTAGCCACGCCCCGAAATGCTAAGCGGCGTTATGGAGCTTTTCCACGCCAGGTTTGATTGTTTTGTGCCACGAAAGAAACGCAGAGCACAATTGATCGAAGACACAAGAGGATGAGAGGCTTTTCAGGGTAAGTTGGTTTCAAATAGATAGATACGTGAACAAAATTTAAAATGGCCTATTGCGCCCTTCACATTAAAGGGGTCGTTGTTTACAGTATTTAACAACTTGACAATTATAAAGGTGTTAGTTGTTAGACTTCATTCTGCTTTGAAAGAGTCATATCTATTTCTCGTAACTAAATGGCATGGTTATTAATGATTTACTTGTAAGTTTGAATAAAAATCTTGACGCTTTGAAGCTGTCTTATGAATTTTTGTCAGATATGATTTCAATATAGACATATACGAAGATCATTTTTTTCACGATTGATATTACAATTTTGATATTTGAAATTTATCATTGAATATTCAATATAAATAATCTTGACATGTGGGACGTTGTTGATTTTTAATATTTTTGATTAAAAATAACATAATTTTTTTAATTTATATCAATACTGTTAAATAAATGAACAGAAAACATTGTTATATGCATATTTACTAAAACGTACTGACAATTGACTGAAAACTTCAATGAAGTATTTGTCCTTAATATTATCCTTGGATGATCACACCATAAAAAAAGTTAATCTAAAATTCAAATATCTGTCATCATGACATGAAGATGGTGACTTATTAGATCACCCAGGGAGAAATAATCTACAAAGTATTGGTGGGTAAACATGTAAGGGAATATGTCTCACAAAAGAGGCCTCACTCGAGGGCATGTGCATTTGCTCTGGAGAAAGCCAAAGTTGAGAAATTTCATTATCTAGAGTATAGGAGTCTTGTGCTCCAGCTATACAGATCTCAGCTGTGCTATGTTGTATACCCTGTGTTTTCTATTCATTCCTTCAGGGATTGCAGAGGAACTTTCACTCAAAAGACACTCACCCTTTGAATTCGTTATGGAGATTAGCGCCTGAATACAGCGTGAATATTGAGCTGGTGTGGTGTACTATGTGTGATATATCCTACCCATGGGATATGAGCGACGTGTGATATGCAGCATGTGCACTGGGATATAGTTGATTGATGGAATATTGGATATATGACTAACTTCTAATCCAGTGTGATTTAAGAGACTCGGATATTCTTTACTGTTTGTTGTCTACAACAACTTATGAGCATATCGTCGTTATTCCTGAACCTTGTAGACTGAACACGATGTTACGAACGATTTGCGATATGCCTATATACTTATCGCAAGGTTAGGTGAATAGTGTATTTGCCTTAAAATGTAATCAAATAAAGTGGTTTCATATCAGTCTTACACATACGTTTTAGAGACAGTGATATCTATCATTATGATGACGATGGGAAGAGAAGTGAATGTGACTGAACATTGACGACTGTGAAATGTAAGTTTATGTCGAATATTCATTTCTGATATGATAATATAAATTGATGCACCAACATCTGGACACAACAGAGGCAGCCCTATATGAACTAGAGATGTACGATAGAATGCCTTTCTAAGAGACAGTGACCGTGTGACTGTTTGAAGCACGCAGATATTTGAGGCTAATGAGATAAATGTATGACGTGACATAGGTTTGAGGTACATCTATATGGTATATACTCAATGGATGACGAGGATTCTCCTGGAAAGTGACCGTCTTACTATCCCTGTGAAGCACACAGGAAACCTCGAACTAACGCGGTAAAGGTATGACGTGAGAGAAGGAACTTGGTATCACTCAATGCAATGGATGAAGAAGATTCTCCGGGGAAGAAGAAGAAAGTTGGGAACTATATGCTGGGGAGGAAGATAGGAGAAGGACGGTTCACAACTGTCAGAGTAGCGACTCATAATATTGCTCACCAAAAGGTAAGTGTCTTTCTAAACTCATGAAAGGTGTTTTAAAAAGTACATTTTTCAATGTAGAATAAGAGAAATTGATTTTAAAAAAACCGACTGATTTACAAAATGGCATCTATGTTTATGATTTATGATTTTCTCTTGAATATTTCTTTTGACACCCAGGAGGCCTTTTCCGTACTTTTCGGAATATTATGTAATGCAATACCATTTAGAGGGGACCATTAAAAGTATCTTAATTATTCAACGCCAAGAACATCCATGTTTTTGTTGTTACATGTTTTGTATTATTTATCATTCTTGTTCTATGACATCTATTCAAATAAAACAATTTTATCATAGATGTGTACGATTTCAAATGAACAAGATAAATACTATGCTTGCAAGATAAAGACATGACAATAAACTGTGATAGTGCTTGAGTTGAATTGACATCTGCTTGAACAATGTATAAGGACCTAAATTGTAACGTCGCAATTCGGTGAATAAAGAAGTTGGATATTCATAAAATCTGTCCCTCAAAACCTTGGCACTATGTTTACGAACATACGCTAAACTCATAAGGGTAATATGCAAAGCATAGAGCGTTTTATTTATATCTTAGCTCAACAGATTTTATATGCAAAGCGCTTAACTTTAATTCCACAACGATGCAAATACATGTGCAAATATAAGAATTAGAGTACGTGAGAAAAGACTTATCATAAGTCAAGTTCGAAGAAATGTAAAGTGAACGTGAATATTGTAGATATGCCGAGTGAATTTTGATTTTAATAGTCATTCAAACTTAATAAAATTCGACAAGTAGTCAAACAGAGTGAGAGTTGTACAGAATTTAATTGTCTTTGAGAATACTAACTTACCGGTGAGGAATCGTCTTTTCTTGATCATATTCACAACTGTATACAACAATCAAATATGACGTAACAATATGATATTAGATCTAATGCTTCCTGACAAAGTTTAAAATATAATAACACACAAAAACACTAATCGTACTGCCACTTTAATCCCAAAAAACTTAACTTATATAATAAAAGAGACGGCGCCTTGGAGGTCTTTGATTTAATGAATGAGAACGATCTTCTATAAGTTAGATGACAGTATTTAATACCCTCTCCCATAACGAGCCTAGACGCCATATCTGCGACTCCCCCCTTTAAAGATATGCTTTCAATAAACATATAATTGTAGCCCCCTATCTGTCAGACATACTATGGTTATTGATATAGACAGACACTTAGTCGATTCTATTCAGGTGTTTTTGTGTTTTGAAATAAACATTAATGTGATTATTGATATTAACAGGTATATATATAGACAGACACTAAGTCGATTTTTTCATATAATATTGTGTTATGAAATAAAGAATAATGTGATTATCAATACAGACAGAAACAGTCGATTCTATTTAGATATTAAACATGTAGGCATAAGTAACTATTAGACTGTAAACATAATTTTTATTGGTTGAAAAAGACGCAAATGCAAGAAATACATGATTTCGCATGAAATATGCTCTAAAATTCATTTCAGGTTTCAGGCCTCTTGAACGACGACAAAAGATAAATTTAATACTTTGATGAATGAAAACAGCCTTTTGAAAACTTTCAATCAAACCGTTAAATGCATCGACGCAAGAACCAACAAAGCGATAGGTATACAGAAACATTTGTCACTTATTCCGTGTCAAATGACTATTTAACCCTAAGGTATCCACAAACAAACATAAACAAATAAATCGACCTTTACAATGGCAGACACAACGACGTCACATCGAGTTAAATGGAAAACTAATATCCACGTTAACAGTTCATTTCTCTGTTCAGTGGTTGCGCCGATTGTTGGTGTATTGTGTAGGGGTTGTAACGGCATTATTAGGTGTGCGTCAGGGCGAAAACACGTTGCTGCTAGTCCCTTCTTTGTTAGCGCTAACAACAGATAGAGTAAAACTGAGTTTTTAAAGTGGTAAATGGAAAGGTCAGATTGAGCCTTATGACAAATTGATAGAGAGTCGTTTATTGCTGAAGGGCATTTTTAGTATCTTAATAGATGTTTCCATTGTCTCGCAAAGTGAGAATAATTTATGTGATTCCGTAAGAAAGGGAATTTTATTTTCATTTTACCCAATTGGTATATAGTCTTATTCCAAAATGACATTACTTTATCCTTGTTATTTTTTCTTTAAGTTTATAAACTCTTCTTCGTCATCTAAAAGACAGATATTTTATTGTTTGTTGTATCGAATCAAAATTTTATGATCCCTACGTCGTGAATCATTAAACAATAAATACAACGTCAAGTTAACTGTTTCCAAGCAGATCTTCTGTTCAAGAAGATGAACCCTCCACTATGCACCATTAAACAATAAAGACAAAGTTATATATATATCTTCTGTTCAAGAAGATGAACCCTCCATTATGCACCATTAAACAATAATGCCAAAGTCAAGTTAACTGTTTCCAGCAGATCTTCTGTTCAAGAAGATGAACCCTCCACTGTGCACCATTAAACAATAAAGACAAAGTCAAATTAACTGTTTCCAAGCAGATCTTCTGTTCAAGAAGATGAACCCTCCACTGTGCACCATTAAACAATAAAGACAAAGTCAAATTAACTGTTTCCAAGCAGATCTTCTGTTCAAGAAGATGAACCCTCCACTGTGCACCATTAAACAATAAAGCCAAAGTCAAGTTAACTGTCCCCAAACCCTGCTTCCAGAAGATGATCTCTACGGGTCCAGTGGCACACTTGTGTTGCGTATATTTGTCCAGGAATGATATTTACAGCTCCAATCCCCTCTCGAACTGCTAGCTTCCCTACCATTGAACCTGATTTACACGGGCTGTAAACGTGTTGATTATTCTCAACGAAGGCTTCCAGCAGCTGACCCCACTTGCCAGTTGTTCTGTAGTTCGTGTAGAGTCAATTTAGTCGTTTGTTTTCTTATTTCCTTCTTGATTGCTCCATCAATGATTTATTTTACATTTGAAGTCGCAACCCTTGTGCGTAACCCCTTCGATATTCATGAAAGTCATATTTAGGATTAGGCAAATATCGTGACGTGAAGTATTCAATTCTTTACGGTTTATGGTATTTCATCCTATTGACAGTTGTTATGAAATAACAATAAACTCTCTTATGGTGGGTTCTGATTAATTGTTCTAAAGCATCATAGCATTATTTAGCATTTCGAAACAGAAGGTGTAGTTTGTATTTTTTCTATTATATGTTCCTTCTCTTTGCTGTAGCTATATAGTGATTGGAAAGTGATCTTTTTACCCGCGTTTGTTTTAAGAGAAACTGCATTAATTGTAATATGTTATATTATTTTCGATAATCTATTGGTCAAAAGAAGTCATTGGTGTAAGCCCTCCTGACTTGGAGTTCGAACAGGGTGGTTGTCATCATTAAAGTTAGCGTGTTTCTAGTATACGAGAGTGTTTACTTAAATCCTTATTTGATTTATTAGAATATCAAATCAAATTTACATTCAGAATTATCTTTATATATCTGCATTTGGATGTTCCTAAAGACCAGCTCGCAGGATTAGCTTAGTCAGTCTTTAGAACACTAGTTAGAATATCCGGATTTTCCCAATTCAATTCCTCAAAGCAATAACATTGCCAGTACCGGAAGAAGAAATGATTAGATAGACGAAGATAGAGCTCCTGGACAAAGGGTCTTTGTTTCTAAGACAATGCCTTCTGTTCCTCTTGGTACTGGCGACGTGTTATTGTTCGTGATATACAATATTGGTTCCTGGACTTACTGGATTTCTGTTTATGACGATTACATTCATGCCATCTTATAATGCTGTGCATCAAAGTGGGAATATTCTTTGTTGATTATACGTTTCATTTTATTAATGGCAAATGATCAATGATATAAAGTTTTTCATTTCAGCATCACCAATAAGCAATATTGTATGACGGGATCTGTATTGTGCTACTTGGTAAAAGTGAAATAATGGCAAATGGCATCATGAAACTATACGTCATGGCAATTAGAATAATTTATCATGGTATAGATTTGAAAAATCTTCAAAAATCAATTTGATATTGATTCGTCAAATTATTATTGAGCATAACGATGGGATACGTTAAGTAAGCTTCTTGTTGTATTACATATAAGAGCGGGACTGACCCAGTGACCAAACCATCGTAGTGAAGTGGGATATGTCTCCCTTGAAGTGCGTGGAATGTCAACGAAAGCCCTTTGTATACACACCACTGTTACCTGAGAGTTTTACATAAACATTAAGATAAGATTTATGTGTAGATTTTGGCAGTATGTACCTTATATCAAAAGGATTTAACGTTATCATCGATTTCTGTTTTATGTTGGCAAAAGTTAAAAAAATCATATTTATGTTTTTGACTGATATGATATGTACAAGATGTTAAGCTAACTTCATCTTTTTTAATTTGAAAGGAAATATCAGATCAATGAATGTAGAAGTTTCTATATAGAGAAATTGTTCAATTACGTGTCAACAAATAACATTTTTGAAACGTCATAAACAATAAAGCTAATGATGTAGTCAAAGCGATAAGGCCTACGAAAAGTTATTAGTTTCTGGTTCTCGCCAGCGTCACTTTCAAACCCATGCATCAAGCCTGTTTTCAAGATGCTGACAAGGGGAATATTGAACCCTAGACAAAAAACATTGGGACTTTGGAAATGCAACTCCTTTCTGTTCATGAACGATTTTTGAATTGTTTTTGGCAGTGATAAAACTATATAAAGTTTTTCAAATTCATTTGGTTATTACATTTCTGTTAATTGTTTTGTTGCCTTACAAAATACATTGTTGAAACAACAAAATCCACGTCATTGTAACGCTGTTGTCTCCCTATAAAGACCAGAAACATATTTTGGGGCCTATTTCATGCACTCTTATCAAGGAAGTTGTTCATTTCTCGAAATCTTGAAATTTTCTATGCATACTTCAATAGTTCATGAACCTTGATTCATTATTAAGCAATCATCTGATATAGGTAACAAAGTCAATTAAATGTCAAAGTGTCTGTGTTGAAACACGTCAACGTAGTTCATATCGACGTCCATTCACTATGATAATTGCTTTAGTGTATTAATACTTCATGATGGCCACACGGTTACTGTTACGGTTACGTGCATAACTCCGAGTAATTAGGCACCATATAATTTCTTACTATAATATTAATAAATCTAGCTGTTGAAACAAATGGCTTCAGCAGATGAAAGGACCTATCTTAAATGAATTATATGATGAATGAATTCCAAATATGAATGCAGTCCGACCGATGCAAACTCGATGCTTTTGACGGCATATGTTCATATTCCAATAGTCTAGTTTATTATACGTGAAACATATCCAAATGACAACAATAAATTATTTTTTTGATTTACAGAAAACCTTTCATTTTACTTTGCGATCAATGTGACATGAAATACGACCTTGACCCGAGTTCAACTGAATAGCTTAATGATGAAAATACTCATCCAAGTAGACTAACATTTAGTCTCAGAAGTATTTTTTTCAATATTGACAATATTTTAAACACATCGTGTATTAAAACAAAATGGAGCCCAGAAGATGCTGAGCGATCTAGACTTGCTATATTTTTCTAGACTGGGTTGGTCATCAATTAAATATTTTTGCTTAAGGGTCTGGATGACAGACTTTCATTCAAGAAGAACGGTCTTTCTGGTATTAACAAGACATTGTTTTTACTCAACATGTCACTCTATTATCTGAAATTATTATCCTAAAGAAGAAGTTTATTCAGTATTGAAGGCCTCATGGCCAAGAGTACAATCATTTAAATAATAGTTTGCGTATAGACAGGATAACGTTGCATTAAAGAGAGGAATTTAGAGAAGATGTAAGCATTTCGTAGCTCCTGAGATCGTCCTATAAATTTATGCGTACCCACCTAAGAACGAAATGAAGAAGACAAGAGCAAAGTTTGTTGTGTTGTTGTGCCGAGCGACCAACTGGAGGTGTTACTACGCGTTTGTGGAAGACGCTTTTAGTTCATTATTCATTCGATTTGTTCACGTGATTGATTGACTTTCATCGATCTGTGAGAAGGCAGCATACAGTAAACAGTGAAATCAGAAAAAAATAATTGTTGAGAAAAAATCATATTAGAAAGAATTTCTTTGTAATTGTAAAAATGTATTTACTTTTAACGAACTTCTTGAGCGACAATTCGACATTTATCTAAATCATTTAACATTTTCATTAGTTTTCGCTTTTCCCCTAAAATTTGCCTTGCCACTGAACTGAAATTTGGTTTAATATAGATTTGCAAATAAATAAACATTTAAAGATTTTAAATTTATCATTGAATTCAATGAACGCACTATGATTTAAAAAAGAAATTATTTGAATTGCTCAACCATCTCTATTTACATAATAAGAATTTTTTTTACATAAAATACTTGAATTTATTAGAAAGACTTATCTTATGCATTCCATATGACATATAAAGTTGTATTAGAACAGTACCTTCAGTTCTTTCAGAAAGACATTTTTGTTATTGAAGTGTCCCAAACGACAGAAAACAAACATTTTTTATCACCAAATGAATTATATTCTGTTTAGCGAACCAAGAGCACGCACTTATATTTTCAACCATTCACATTGAAAAAAATATCATTTGATATCTATATCTTCACGGGAAAATATTCCGTTGTGCTAACAAGAACACGCACTTATCTTTCCCCCATCACCACTTAATAAGTCCATTATATATTTGATCTACACGAATAAACATAGCCAGAAAGCCATGTGCATTAGGCATTGTTTTCCTAACACATGCTGCCGTCTCGTGAAGGATTAGAATGAAAGGACGGACAGGTATAAACTGACAGGGTGTGTTTACCCGGGGTATTTGCACCACTCGGGTAGATAAGGAAGAGTGTCGGTAGCCTGTGAGGAGATCACAGCTCCTGTAGACTGAAGAGATTAGTTTGAGAGTGGATATCAAACTTCATTATCCTTATCATAGTGTTGGTTTGTAGTGGGCAAATAGAAGTAATGAGCAATTTCGAGGAAATTGCAATTTTCCCTGCTCGTTTGTTGATCATTTCATAAAACACAATGTCTGAGTGTCCATGTCAACACCTTGTGTGCGAATCCGAAAACGACGATAAATTATCAGAAAGCAGTCGCATGAATTAATGTAAGAACTTAGTAAGGGTATAGAATAAGACATCTGTGCATAGATAATCCTGTGTTATGGTCATCTTGTAATTCGAAATTGCTATGTCTCTAACTACTTCATAGACCTAATACGTGTAACCATTAAATGCAAGGTTTGAGATAACAAAGGTCTAATTTAAAAATATGAACAAAATCCAACCAATAACTTAGGTCCTTTTATAGTCCTATTTTAGATTTCTTTCCGATATTTGTTTAATATATGAACAAAATCCAACCAATAACTTAGGTCCTTTTATAGTCCTATTTTAGATTTATTTCTGATATTTGTTTAATATATGAACAAAATCCAACCAATAACTTAGGTCCTTTTATAGTCCTATTTTAGATTTCTTTCTGATATTTGTTTAATATTTGAACAAAATCCAACCAGTAACTTAGGTCCTTTTATAGTCCTATTTTAGATTTATTTCTGATATTTGTTTAATATATGAACAAAATCCAACCAATAACTTAGGTCCTTTTATAGTCCTATTTTAGATTTATTTCTGATATTTGTTTAATATATGAACAAAATCCAACCAATAACTTAGGTCCTTTTATAGTCCTATTTTAGATTTCTTTCTGATATTTGTTTAATATTTGAACAAAATCCAACCAATAACTTAGGTCCTTTTATAGTCCTATTTTAGATTTCTTTCTGATATTTGTTTAATATATGAACAAAATCCAACCAGTAACTTAGGTCCTTTTATAGTCCTATTTTAGATTTATTTCTGATATTTGTTTAATATATGAACAAAATCCAACCAATAACTTAGGTCCTTTTATAGTCCTATTTTAGATTTCTTTCTGATATTTGTTTAATATATGAACAAAATCCAACCAATAACTTAGGTCCTTTTATAGTCCTATTTTAGATTTCTTTCTGATATTTGTTTAATATTTGAACAAAATCCAACCAATAACTTAGGTCCTTTTATAGTCCTATTTTAGATTTCTTTCTGATATTTGTTTAATATTTGAACAAAATCCAACCAGTAACTTAGGTCCTTTTATAGTCCTATTTTAGATTTATTTCTGATATTTGTTTAATATATGAACAAAATCCAACCAATAACTTAGGTCCTTTTATAGTCCTATTTTAGATTTCTTTCTGATATTTGTTTAATATTTGAACAAAATCCAACCAATAACTTAGGTCCTTTTATAGTCCTATTTTAGATTTCTTTCTGATATTTGTTTAATATATGAACAAAATCCAACCAATAACTTAGGTCCTTTTATAGTCCTATTTTAGATTTATTTCTGATATTTGTTTAATATATGAACAAAATCCAACCAATAACTTAGGTCCTTTTATAGTCCTATTTTAGATTTCTTTCTGATATTTGTTTAATATTTGAACAAAATCCAACCAATAACTTAGGTCCTTTTATAGTCCTATTTTAGATTTCTTTCCGATATTTGTTTAATATATGAACAAAATCCAACCAATAACTTAGGTCCTTTTATAGTCCTATTTTAGATTTATTTCTGATATTTGTTTAATATATGAACAAAATCCAACCAATAACTTAGGTCCTTTTATAGTCCTATTTTAGATTTCTTTCTGATATTTGTTTAATATTTGAACAAAATCCAACCAGTAACTTAGGTCCTTTTATAGTCCTATTTTAGATTTATTTCTGATATTTGTTTAATATATGAACAAAATCCAACCAATAACTTAGGTCCTTTTATAGTCCTATTTTAGATTTCTTTCTGATATTTGTTTAATATATGAACAAAATCCAACCAATAACTTAGGTCCTTTTATAGTCCTATTTTAGATTTCTTTCTGATATTTGTTTAATATTTGAACAAAATCCAACCAATAACTTAGGTCCTTTTATAGTCCTATTTTAGATTTCTTTCTGATATTTGTTTAATATATGAACAAAATCCAACCAGTAACTTAGGTCCTTTTATAGTCCTATTTTAGATTTATTTCTGATATTTGTTTAATATATGAACAAAATCCAACCAATAACTTAGGTCCTTTTATAGTCCTATTTTAGATTTCTTTCTGATATTTGTTTAATATATGAACAAAATCCAACCAGTAACTTAGGTCCTTTTATAGTCCTATTTTAGATTTATTTCTGATATTTGTTTAATATATGAACAAAATCCAACCAATAACTTAGGTCCTTTTATAGTCCTATTTTAGATTTCTTTCTGATATTTGTTTAATATTTGAACAAAATCCAACCAATAACTTAGGTCCTTTTATAGTCCTATTTTAGATTTCTTTCTGATATTTGTTTAATATATGAACAAAATCCAACCAATAACTTAGGTCCTTTTATAGTCCTATTTTAGATTTATTTCTGATATTTGTTTAATATTTGAACAAAATCCAACCAATAACTTAGGTCCTTTTATAGTCCTATTTTAGATTTCTTTCTGATATTTGTTTAATATATGAACAAAATCCAACCAATAACTTAGGTCCTTTTATAGTCCTATTTTAGATTTATTTCTGATATTTGTTTAATATATGAACAAAATCCAACCAGTAACTTAGGTCCTTTTATAGTCCTATTTTAGATTTATTTCTGATATTTGTTTAATATATGAACAAAATCCAACCAATAACTTAGGTCCTTTTATAGTCCTATTTTAGATTTCTTTCTGATATTTGTTTAATATATGAACAAAATCCAACCAATAACTTAGGTCCTTTTATAGTCCTATTTTAGATTTATTTCAGATATTTGTTTAATATTTGAACAAAATCCAACCAATAACTTAGGTCCTTTTATAGTCCTATTTTAGATTTCTTTCTGATATTTGTTTAATATATGAACAAAATCCAACCAATAACTTAGGTCCTTTTATAGTCCTATTTTAGATTTCTTTCTGATATTTGTTTAATATTTGAACAAAATCCAACCAGTAACTTAGGTCCTTTTATAGTCCTATTTTAGATTTATTTCTGATATTTGTTTAATATATGAACAAAATCCAACCAATAACTTAGGTCCTTTTATAGTCCTATTTTAGATTTCTTTCTGATATTTGTTTAATATTTGAACAAAATCCAACCAATAACTTAGGTCCTTTTATAGTCCTATTTTAGATTTCTTTCTGATATTTGTTTAATATATGAACAAAATCCAACCAATAACTTAGGTCCTTTTATAGTCCTATTTTAGATTTATTTCTGATATTTGTTTAATATATGAACAAAATCCAACCAATAACTTAGGTCCTTTTATAGTCCTATTTTAGATTTCTTTCTGATATTTGTTTAATATATGAACAAAATCCAACCAATAACTTAGGTCCTTTTATAGTCCTATTTTAGATTTCTTTCTGATATTTGTTTAATATATGAACAAAATCCAACCAATAACTTAGGTCCTTTTATAGTCCTATTTTAGATTTCTTTCTGATATTTGTTTAATATTTGAACAAAATCCAACCAGTAACTTAGGTCCTTTTATAGTCCTATTTTAGATTTCTTTCTGATATTTGTTTAATATATGAACAAAATCCAACCAATAACTTAGGTCCTTTTATAGTCCTATTTTAGATTTCTTTCTGATATTTGTTTAATATATGAACAAAATCCAACCAATAACTTAGGTCCTTTTATAGTCCTATTTTAGATTTCTTTCTGATATTTGTTTAATATATGAACAAAATCCAACCAATAACTTAGGTCCTTTTATAGTCCTATTTTAGATTTATTTCTGATATTTGTTTAATATATGAACAAAATCCAACCAATAACTTAGGTCTCTTTATAGTATTATTTCAGATTTCTTTCTGATATTTGTTTAATATATGAACAAAATCCAACCAATAACTTAGGTTCTTTTATAGTCCTATTTTAGATTTCTTTCTGATATTTGTTTAATATATGAACAAAATCCAACCAATAACTTAGGTCTCTTTATAGTATTATTTCAGATTTCTTTCTGATATTGGTTTGATGTAAATCTCAATGACAGCCTGACAACGACAGCATAATTTGCCCGAAATTACGTTTGAGGAGAGAAAGCTAATATCTTCTCGTGCACATTTCTTTTTCTGACCATGTTAGTGAATGTATAATGTATACATAAATGCAGGTAATATTCTGGGAGAGTATTCTTGGACGCCCTTCACAATAACTCGTGTCAGGTATGACTGATTCCAATGTGCGATGCAATTCTTCCTCAATTAAGGTCTGTCATCGCCTTCATAAGGATAAAATTGATATAGATGATTCAATATTCTTGGTTATATGAGGGGAGATGAAACTAGATGAAATCGATATATTCAGTTTTAATATCAAGTAATCAAATATTGGTTTGATGTTTTATAACACTTTGAAGGTTTTAGAACAAGTTCTTTTCAGACTCAAGGATAGGTCATATGTTTATACGCAATGTAAATGTAAATACAATCGGTGATCTAGTTACTAATCAGTTGAATGTGAATACAGAATTGTGGATGCCAATAGCCTTCATCAACTTTTATATAAAGTGTCAGTGTTCGGCTGAGTCTTTATTTGAAATTTAACAACGCCATATTTAGTGAGCTTTAGGCGGTTTGAAGTCATAGATATACGATATCAGTGAAACGACCGTCTTTTCATTTTTGAACAGGTAGCAGTGAAGGTGATTCCAAAAAAGGTGCTCGCGCAGAAGGAAGTTGCACGACGTCACTTCCGGCGGCAGACTCTTCTATCCCAGTATGTACAGCACCCGAATATTGTCCGTCTGTACGAGGCTATGGAGACGTCCAACAGCTATTATCTCGTTCTCGAGTTTGCCGATAGGGGGCAGTTCTGCCATTACCTTGCAAGAAAGTAAGCTTTTTTAAATCCAAAAAGAATGAACTGCAAAGTAAAATGTTTCTATAATCATTTCTATAAAACTTTTTTAAAAACTATAGATCAAAATGAGACGTTTTTCATGCTCCTCAAGGACCAGCGAAGAACTTTTCAAATCATAATTTACCAAAACATGATGTCCTTTGTTTATTTAATGTTATTAGTTCGATAGTTCAAACAAAACTTACGTTATAAATTAAAAACCTTACGATGTTAAACTTACATTTTAATATACAAATCTGCCATAAACCTACAATCGTCAACAATTTCCAATGTAACATTTACAAACATGATTTATACCTTACTTACAAACTTGATGAACAACTTTTTCTCATCAGCATATATTTCTTGACAATGACGAAAGTTTAAAAACAAACGTTTATTCATATCTGTGAAAAGATTATATTACCTATAGTATAATAGAAACTATACTCTACATGCTACTTTTCATGGAAATGTTCCGTTTCAAGAATTTAGAATTTTAGAATTTTCATTAATTTTCCAAAGCTTCCGAAAACTTTGTAAACCCAAAAAGCGACTTGTATCTAACCATCAGTACATGTTCTGCCCACCAACAGGCGGTGTTTGAGCGAAGAGGAAACCAGAAGGTTTGCTGTGCAGTTGGTCTCTGCCGTCGATCACATGCACGTGTCGGGGGTGGTTCATAGGTACGTGTAACTGATTAGCTGTAGAATGGTCATCAAACCGTAATAATATGTAGGAGAGAGATTTGAGATAGCCCAAATTTAATTGTCCAGGGATATTTGAATATTAATTTGCTATTCTATCAGTTTTTTTATGAAACTATACATTTATTTCATATATTTCTATTTTTTAAAATATCGGACCTTACGAAAAATAATTTTATCACTTCCATGTGGCCACATGACGATTGTGCTTAAAGATATATATGTAACCTTACTCTACGACTTGGTACGGATAATAGGTTTGAATGATGAGATGTTACAGTTAAACTCTGATAAAACATGATTTTGCATGTATTTGCATCTTATTTGGGAACTTTGAACAAATATATTATTATTTAATAATGTGCTCAAGTGCCACTTAGTCTGAATCAATTGCAACATTTCTTTTATGTAACTGAAAAGACAAAATTCACGAATTAGGGTTTTGTATGTTCGTTACCTTCCGCTGTGCCCGGATAGACAGAAGATGTTCCTTCGAGTATTCTCATTAACTTATATTTTGACCAGCCATCATTCGCCCAACCACGGGTTTAATCCGAGCTGTTCTGCAATCTGCATGATCTCCACATCGCGACTGGTCCTTTCGTGCAGAAATCCTGCTTTTACCGGTACAATGATGTCCTTGAAGATGACGTTATAGGATACGTTTTGCTAGGCCAGGGGTGGACTTGATATATTTCATTAAAACGCAGTTGTAATACCTGAAAGATCAGATTATGGAGGATTTTTATGCCCCCGATTCGGAGATTCTGGGTGTATATTGTTTTGTCCTGCCCAACTGTTTGTCACAATAAACTTTAACCATGCTAACTTTTGATTACTTGGGGGTAGACCTTTGATATTTCATATGTGCATCCATCATGATAAGACCTTTCAGATATTTTCTGACCTCGTGACCTTAACCTTGGCGCAGCAAGCATTTTTCGAAATACTTAACCTTGACCATTAGCTACTTGCAATTGGATAGAAGTAGACCAGTGATATTTCACGTGTGCATCTATAAAGATAAGACCCTTCAGATGAGGTCATAGTTTTTGACCTCGTGACCTTGGCCTTTGCGTCGGTGGCATCAGTGTTTCACAAACACATCTTGCTTTTTTTCCGTTGATAGTTAAAACTTATAGTTTGAGGAAAAAATAAAACCCCTCGGTATAGCTGACACAGATGATACCAACGTTCAGATCTGATGGAGCATGGTTTGATTCTGTTTTCATCAAATTAATTCCCAATGACGGACCTACCTGCTGGTGTACCTTGGTAGGGATTTAGATATTCATATAGGCCTATTGTTGCATCATTATTATGGATTGATTGCCACGTGTCGTCATAACTGATATCAACCTCAGGTGTATGTTACAACTGTATCGGTCCAATAGAATACCTATATTATCCCTTTTATTTCAATTGGTGTATATTCCTTTCTTACAACAATCAATGAGTAATTGCTCTAACAGTATTTCAAATGATCGTGACACCTAGCTTAAAAATCTTTCGTAAGATAATCACTTTAAGTGTCTAGCTACATCACGTTACAATAAGATTTTACTCATTTTCAGAGATTTGCGACTGGACAACTTTTTACTGGATAAGGAAAACAATCTCAAGATTAGTGGTAAGGCATATAGCACAAAGGAATGTCCTAAATTATTTCTAAATATTTTGTGAACTTATCTGTTTTTTCAAATTTCTTGTAATTTTTATTATGAATTTCTTCCATTCAGTTGGTTTTAGTAATTGTTTAGAATAATTCATAGATTGTATGACCATGATCATCTTAAGGAAGTTTTACCTACATAAATCATACCATCAAAACAACGGATAAACTCAAATACCGGTATATATATTATATAAACAAATATGTACATTATAATGAATTAATCTGTCGGTGCATACCTAATTCTTTCTTCATCATAAAGAACCTCTATCAACTCAGGTTTTGGGCACGGTTCGAACCCGTCCCCGAGTTCAGCAGCAAGCACCGTACCTATAGGCCTCTCCCCCGCCTACGCAGCCCCGGAGATGTTCACTGGGAAGCTGGGGGGTCCGGCAGTTGACATCTGGAGCATGTGAGTTGTCGTGTCATGAAGAAAAATGTCATCTTTGATATTAAAGGGGCAGCTGCATTTTAAAGAAAATGACTTTGAAATAAGTTAAGCAAACGTGTGATCTTTCGGGTAATCTCATAAATTCTCTCCATTCCTTCCCGTTGCCGATTGTTACGGTTAAGACAGGCAATGATAAAACGATAGATCAAGTAGCTACCTTTAATGCACAATCTAAATTTATATAAAATATCAAATATTTCACTATTCAACATTAAAAAGGAAAAATCCGTTGATATTTTCTCCAAGATGATATGTCTACCTTCCCCTATCTCAGAAGTGTATGTGTGTAACTCTTTGTCTTTTAAATATATTTTTTTTTATTAAAAATAATATTCCAAGATGATAGAGGTCAGATCCGTAGATACTGGACATGATCCTCCCAGATACTATATCGACCTTCCCCTGTTCCAGTGGTGTGTGTCTGTACACGATGCTGGTAGGGAAGCTCCCGTTCCTCTGCGAGTCTCCAGTCAGCACTCAGCAGGTGCTCGCCAGTATCATACAGGGCTGTGTACCCCCTCCCTCGCTCTCTCCACGTGCGTATACACTCCTCGGGAAGACTAACATATAGTCCCTGTCTACAATTTAAATAAAAGAGCTCTGACCATTACTTAATTCAAGGCCTAAAGCTGAGTCAAATAGACTTACCAACATTTTCTAGACTCGAGGAAAGATAAAAAAATCGCTAAAGAGTCTGGATGATAGACTAGGCCTACATCCTCGGGATGTTTTCTTGAATGAAACATGTTTGGAGAGTATGGTCTGAGTTTCTCCATAAAACAGTAAGAGATAATTGATATGGTCTCTATTTTGGTAAAATGTTTTTGAAAGTACTCACGTATCGGAATATATTTCAATTGAAAATTACAACATAATAAATGATTCATTTTATTGAAGTTTTGAAAAGTAAATTATTATTTTGGTAAGTTCATGGCATCAAAAAGTATTGACGTCAAGTCCATTTACATGACTAGTTGTTTCTTCAGATATCTTTAGATCGAATATTGAACGGACATAGAGATAAGATGGCTGATTGCTTTTCCACAGCCTGTAGGAATCTGCTGAGCCGTCTACTGGAGCCGTCAGAGGGGAAGAGGATCACGATGGCAGATCTCCTGAAGCACCCGTGGCTCACCAAGGAAGGAGAGACGTTTGTGGAACGCTACCGGTCTGTGATGAAAGGGAACCCTGAGGCTGTGGACCTCTCGGTCGTCAGGTACCTCTGTCAACACTTCGACTACAACGAGAGTGACCTCATGTACTCCCTGAAGGAGAGGAAAGTAGATTGTGGGTGTGCCGCCTATCATCTGATGGTGAAGAGCTTGGAGGACGGGTTTGTGCCGCCAGGGCTCTCACCAAGAACAGCAACTCCGCAATCTGCAATTTCCAGCCTCACTTCCAGTGATTCCACATCACAGGGTCAAAGTCATGACCCCGATAGAATCTTTCCGGAAGTGAAGACGGCGCCATCTAGCGACTCACTCAGGTGGCCAGTCTCGATTAGACCTGTGTCTTACAAAACATCAGTCAGCTGTCTGCGTGAAACTCGTTTAAGAAACAATCGGCCCTTCAGACCAAAAACCTTTGATCCTCAAATGATGCCGAACGTAAAGCATAAGAAACCACTTTTTTCCCAGAACTCTAAAGAACGATTGCCTGAAATAAAGAGCAAACATACATCTGAGCGATCTGATGCGAAATATGGAACTTTCGGCCGTCATCGCGATGCTTGGGAGAATCCAGAGGACTGTATACTGAACGTCCGAGGCAAGTCCCCGACAAGAAATGGAGGCTTTTACGTCAGTTACAACTCTTTGACGCCACAAATTATTACATTCGATCCCCCTGCGCCACCAAACACAGCATCGGGAGCGAGATTGAGATCACGTGAAAAATCGAACAATGTTGGCGTTGGCGGGAAAATGAACCGGGAGAGATCGGTAATGTTCGGCCAGGTCGAAGATGTTGTGTTTGAAGATGGGGTAGAAACACTCCAGAGGCAAAGGTCAAAGTTCATGTGTACGATGGACCTGACCTCTCCAAAACGGACTCTCTCGTACGGACAGCCGTTCTCCTCGCCCAAGAAACTATCCAACAGAGAACAACGCAACGCCGCCATTGCTGTTTTCAAGAAGATCACAGAGCAAAGTACGTATTTCTTTTTAATCTCTAAAATGTTAAAAAAAGAACGAGCGATAGCAATATTTAACTACCAGATTTCTTTTTATTTGTAATTTCGGATTATTTTAAACAAGTTCTGACTAGAATTTCAGGCACTGCAAGCAATTAAAGCAGATTTGATTTGACCGTGTAATTTATAAGGATGAAAGAGTAATAAAAAGAGTAACTTTTTCATAGGTAACATACAGATTTAAACAGTATACTGATAAAAAGCTGATGATCTATTTAGAGAAAAAGAATGGATTTAGAGTGATCGGTCAGCAAATAATTCCCGTTAGTACTTGCAATGATATGCACCTTATCTTTGCCTAATAAGCCATTACTATATTGAATGTTGCTAGGAAAACGTTGCACCGAAACAACCAAACACCGGTCCATCGAGGATGCAAACAGGGTGAATCTGTTAAGGACGATCGTTTAGATCCTATCTCCTATAACAGCATCGAGGAAACAAGGCCAACCTGCGACCATTGCTCTGGAAATTATTACCTAGTCCACGATGGTCTGCACCCGCGAAGCAAATCTCAAAATTTAAAGCACAAGGCTCATGTCAATCGATACCTTGCTGCATGTTAACGTTTTCTGTGTAAGCTCTACGACGTACTGTTCAAGAACCGCTCAGTGAGAACGCCCTTTAAAAAGACAATTGCACGTTTTCTTCAGAAATTCTATTACTTCTCTATAAGTATATATATTTTCAGAGCTTCAAACCGTCTCATTGATTAACCCATTTATCCGACGAAATTGTCTTGTAACTTGTTGGCGGCTATTTTTATGTGAAACATCTTAAAATGGGTTGAAATGGTTTCGCATTTTTATCAACAACATAAGTTCTCTTTTCGTGTTGAAAGATAAAGATCCGAGCGAGCAAGTTGAGTTGGCCGGGTTTCCGAGGTGCTGAGTTAGTAGATGTCTGAAATTGAAGTTCCTGTCTCTTCTACGTAGCATTTAAAGAAAATAACGTCACTTCTAGAATTAATATTTAACATAGATGTGTGAACTTAGCTTTAATCTTGAGATCACCTATCTTCTAAAATACATGTATGTCTTAATGCACATAAATGAAGGTAAGTATAAGGTCGAATACGATGTTTACAAATGTCTGTTAGAGAAACATTTTTGTTATTTTAGTGACATGAAATAAAAGCTTTCGGTAGATTTGTCTGAAAGCATGCATTGTAAATGTTGTTTTCGATAGATTGATTCAAGGATATTCATTTGGATAGAAAAGTTAACTAAAGCAGTTTTTAAAAATAAACCAATATTTACGTTTATAGGTATATAACATGTCTATCGACGTTAGATCATAACCGTAAATATACATCAGAACCAGAAGAAGCTGTTATTTCAGAAGAACGAATCCTCAACGGATGTGCCTTGCATTGGTATAAAAATAGTCTTCGCAAATGTGTAAATGTAGAAGAAATGATCATCATATTTATTTAAGCATGTTCGGGCCCCTAGATTGAAACTTACTATATATTTATAAAGTCTCTACTCAATCAATTTCAGATGCGGTCCGACGTGCGTTGAGATGGAATCCTGAGGTCACGTGTCATTCACCTACGTCATCGACGTCCGAGTCAGCGGAAAGAGATGACTTTCTTCGCCCTATCATCAAGGTCACAATCTCCACGTGTAAATCATGACCCCCAACAAGCCCTGTTTGGCCCAACCCTTTCACATATTGTCAAACATCAAATCCATTATCACCACGAAAAATACCATGTTAAACACTTCATCTCATTGACACAAAAGGCACATTTATCATCCAAAACTGGGTTCCTAGGAGATATCGTTTTGACAGTAGATTTTGAACAATCCCCTGTTGAGGTCACCTACATGACATCACAATACTTTTGCATCATCAAGTAATGACATCACAATGCTACGACGGCCAGCCTAGGTTGTCAACACGTGTTGCTATATCTGATATCAGAAGACACTTGGATGAGATTCTATTCATATGCAACAGACAAATGTTTCTTCATTTTGACGTTCGATTCCAGCTTTCGCTACCATGAAGTAGGATACCTAGAAGTGAATTATTAATGAAATATTTGGTTTTCGGTTGCGTGTCTCTTTAACGTTGAAATTTTGAAATGATATGACATAATGACTTCAAACCGCTGGTAATACCTACTGAGAAGTTATTACAAAAATGCATAAGATTAATATAAGATTATTCCAACTCAAATTGAAATCCTTTAGGCATGATCTTCAAGTTTCGTCAAAATACAGTTCAGATGGAGACGCCAATGTTCATCATGCACATATTTGATCTACATGACAGAAAATATGCACACAATTCGATATAAGATCTTTCACATAATTGACAATCGTGAATATGACAATAATCACTTTGAATCATACTGGATTTTAGTTATACCAGAATTGTATGTTAATGAATCATCATAATCATATTTTTTATAATCAATATTCATCAATTTATGCTGTTTTGTTTGTCATTTTGCTTAATTAATAAATTGTTTATTTTTATGAACTTTGGCCAATAACAGGGTAGTTATCTACAGGAGATATATCATAGCACAGGGATTTTCTATAATTTATGTACACCTTGGCCTCTGAATATAAGGAACAAATAAACAGTAATTATTATTTCTGTCAACGTCTCAAACTTTCATATTTTATAACCCTAAAATTGTTAATCGATGAAACTAATGTTAATGCTTTTCTTTTGCTTGGTTAAACGTTTCATATTTCAGTCTTACCTGATTTAAGGAAAACGAAAATTACAAGAACCATTTCAACGGAGTCGTTTATGACTAACCTCGGTTGGCATTTTTACGATAATACAAATTCCAGATTAGGGTCAAATTAACTAATCTGCGCTTAGACTTTGAACAACCGTCACTTGGTCCAAATCACTGAACATTTTTTTCGATGTAGCGATAAGTCTGTGTGTTTACGTTGTTTTTCTGTTCGTTTTAATGTTGAAATAACATGCAAATAATATTTTGTTACGTGTCAGATTTTATTTTAAAATAATGTTTTACAATAAAGAGTGTGTGTGGAGTTTCGTTTGTTATGATTTATATCATGATTTTATGAGACGTAACTATTCATATAATGCCAATTAAAAGTTATATAGTTTAATAAGCTTTGGGAAATGTTCAATCAGAGGGGAGCGAAAGGCTCTTATAAAATGGCATGTCATTCTGGTTCATTAGATAATCGGACACGACAATATTAAACAGGAGTTTGCCGATTTATCATGTGGGTTTGTAAAGTATCGACATTAAATCGATAAAGGCTATTACATATCGAACTAATTGAGGTGTATGGATTCTTATATTACCCTAAGTCGATGTAAGGTTAATCGAATCTTGACGCCGGAAGTGCAATGCGCATGACAGGATTGCATGTCAGATGATTGATATTGTGTTTGACATAGCAGAACTGTTGTAATCTGCTTTTTATATCTCGATATCAACTGGGGAATTACTTATAGTTGCCTAATCAATAGTATATATTTATATTCAGAGAATACATACGTAATAGACATGACATGACATTCTGCTAATGTGCTTTTAATGTCTATCAGCATGAATAATACCGCCAACTAAAAGTAAAAGGTTTAAGGGGCAGTAGCACGTTTTTAGGGGAAATATAAGGGGATGTCAGGAATATGAAAATAAATAGTTCCAATTGAAAGACAATTTATTTTTACCAAAGAAGCAGTAATAAATCAAAAATGTGATGTAATATTCAGACATGCGATTCCTTTTTCTTACACAAAATGAATTAAAGGTGTTCACACAAAAATGGCCCCGAATGGACTGTATATGAATCTTAATAAATTGTTCTCTGACTCTGGATGAATGGTTTGTGTAATGAGACTTTTGACACTATTAAAATAATTCAATTAGCATTAAGGTACAATTAATTTTTTTATATAAAATTTTCAAAAAACGTGCTTTTAGGTTAGGTTAGATCGGGAAAATGCAACCTTTTCCATCGAGACCGCTTTAATTTTAATCGTGTTCTAAAAATGAAAACGTCCAATACTTCAATAGGAAGAAATTCGTCAGTGTATGTGAAAGAATAATTAATGGCATTTAAAAGTTATCGAGACCTTAATGAAGTAATAATTTCGATGTCAGTGTCACGTATGAGATCCTGCAGCGTCAACGTATGGCGGTACACGTCATGGACGTTACCCTCGCTAACATCATTCAGTTTCAGCTTGTGGATTCTTCGTTGGGGCTAACATCCTTTCTTTGCAGTCTGCGGAACAACAAAATCAAATCTCATCGTGATACAGTTCCCTTGTATACCAAAATCGGGAATATATCAAATTTACAAGCCGAACCCCGTGCTTTTACGAGCTGGAAAGGAGTTTGTGTCCCAACATCTTAATAGCATCTAAATATTACACCGCATATTCAAACCGCTGATATACAACAATTTATCTTCTGTAGTCTTAAATAAATGCTAGATATACGCTAAATCATGACCAATGTGAGCAGATTCCGTTAAACCCGTTGTTGGTTTCAGGTTTCGACATGGTTTCGATCGAGAAGATGTGGCAGATTCCCTGTGGCGTCGAGCTCGGCAGAAGTTAACACGTCACCCAAAGATTGTTAAATCATGGTGAATCTTCCACAATAAAATCATTATTAAATGTCTCCGATGTAAACGACGTGCTGCATGGTTTCATGATAATATCTTCTCTAGGTTTATCAGCACGGATCCCAAGCCGCTCGTTTTGGATCAGCCAGTTCTTTTTCCATTGGCTGATTTCCGCGCATGCGTGACACGGACCAGGTGGGTTAGTAGCTAAGTGTAACGCGAGGGGACGTATCCATTACAGTTTTAACTAGAGTACCTGTCTTAATCTTTTACATTGTCTTTTTAATGTTTGTTTTAAATTGGGGAAAATGCCAGCCGAATGGAGCAAAGGGATTATCAATCCAATACCGAAATCTTCGACTGATGACCCAAGAGACCCACTATCCTACAGAGGAATAACCCTAACAAGTTCCACCTACAAGCTATACTGCAGTGTGTTGAACGCAAGGCTGAGCTACCATGCTGAACATAACAATCTATTGGAGGACGAGCAGAATGGCTTTCGGAAAAAGAGATCGACAACGGAACATGTTTACTCCCTTACGACAATCCTTGAGACAAGAAAAAGCATGGTCATGAATACTTTTGTTTCTTTTATCGATTTTAAAAAGGCATATGATTGCATCGACAGAGGTATTATTTGGAACAAGCTTCAAGATTTGGGAATAAGTGGTTGTATGTTTCATTCGCAATCTTATTAAAATACGATCTATTTGCTACACTACGCTACGCATGTAGATCTTACCAGGCTCAGTTATAACAGCCGTCAGAGTATCCTTTGACTCAGCCAATCAACGTAACTCGGGTTGCTGGTGATGGGTATTCATATCTAATCTTCAGAACTCGAAAAACGAACATTTCCGACCATTTCTAAATGTGGACAACAAATATTTACTGTCATGTCCGAATGAATTACTCAAACTGTGCTTTATATCGCTCCTATCAATTTGTTGGTCCAAAAACGTCCAGGTAAATACTTTAATGTAACCATTATCGAAGAAATCACTGTAAACGGGGCAAATTCAAACAGCAAGCTCCATATGCTATTTTTGGAACAGATACGTTATAATAAAGGGACATTGAGTGTTTTGATACAAATTTAAGAACACTGCTAAAAGTCTATATCATTGAAACATATACACACAAATTATCACCATTTAGTTTGACCTGAAATAAGCTTATAGAAACCGAAATAATTAGAAGAGGTGTTTCCCCAGGATATAACATCGCACGTTCTGATTTTGTGTAAAAGTATTCTATATTTACCCTCAATATATTGTCAATAAATATTTAGCTTCCAAAATAATTTTATGTATATGAAATCAAAATTCAGAGTAAAAAACAAGAGGATTTCAGACCTCAAAAGGCTCGATAAGTCGAGTTTTGCAGTCGCTCTTTCGTATATGGCTGACTGTAGAGTCACGTGAACGAATATTCCTGATATCGTTTATAATCTTTCGAATTCTGAAAGAACAAGTTGAAGTAATTTACATAAGTTGATTAAAATACCACACGACGACGAATTTAGTTATAATAACTCAGTCCTTAACGGAATGAAGAACTGCCTTATTTGCATAGAAATTTCAAATATGTCTAATATGATATCGACAAGAAAGCTATTTGTAGTTTTTTGTTCACGTTTAATATTATCTTAGTGTCAACATAGTTATGGTTACATATTTAGACGAAATTAATGTTGAATTATCGAAACCTATGAATAAAATTAGGAAACGTTTTTCGGTACGAGTTCGTTTAGTTACGAATTTACTATATCCATGTCGTAGTCTGCTTACACACTGAATGTAAACACAGATGACAACGAGTGAAAAGGAAAAGGAAAGCTACATGGAATGTTTAGAAGATGGTTATGTTAATTGGTTATTCAATATTAACATAATCTTTAAATAATTTATTGTTCTCTGGTTAACAAAATGTTGATATTTGTTAGTAATATATTGATATTGCGGCTGGTAATAGGCGAGCTGACGTAGTACGCAAATATTGGAAATCTGCTCAATGACATCACAATTCACTAGCGCGCGCTTCCGGTTACAATAAATTTCTTTTGAGCATATTAACATCGATTTATAGTGATTTGTGAGCATACTCTCATATATCTATTTATAGTTAAAAAAATATCTACAGTTTGATATAATTTATAGGTGTTTTGAATAAAATGTTGTATCAGAAACATTAACATACTCAATGTCCCTTTAACGTTTTCCTTTAAATCTTATATAAAACGATTTATGTTCATTAAATTCGTTGTATTTTGTATCCATAAATATACTGACACAAATTAGAAGACCAGAAGTGACATAAAAACATTAGATAAAGTCTTGTTGATTTGATATCACACATATTTGACGTACATATGCATATTAGAAAGAATCTAGTTCTGTCAAATAGTCAAACATTACAAATGAATTAATAAATGTTACGACCTATGCAAATTACCTAACACTGCTTTTTGGGAAAATCGAAAGGTCATAAGTTATAATTTTCTTATTTGGGCTGTACTGTGTTAGATCGCTTTAATCTCTTGAATTTCCTTTAAGAGACGTACGATTTGATGATCGTCAAAGGTTACCCTGACGGCTAGTCTTATGGGGCCTTGTGAGATCTTTAATCTGCGTAACGTAGTGAAGCAATTAAGAAATCATTTTAATGAGATTGCTTATTGTCGCTATTCCTCAGCAAGGTCTACCAGCCTGTGAAATTTGCTTTGATAGCATTAGCCGTTTGGTCTGAATCCTGCTCACAAAAATCGTGGAATAATAAAAAAAAAACACAAAAAAACCACGCCAATAACAATAAGGATTCAGCCTTATGGCTGAATCCTTAATAACTATTGTTAAATCAGAACGATCTAAGACTTTTACAATAACAATGCCACGATGGGCCCGACAGCGCTGCCATATTACAAGCGAAACACCGCTGTCGGCACTGAAGCTAATTATATTCATAGTGACCTCGCTAGTGATCACGGTCGTTTCTGATTGGTTGGCGCTTCCAAGATGGCAGCGCCCAATGCCGTCTCCTTGATTGCCGATGAATGAAATTTAAAGTTTGCTTTACAATAGTTATCAACGCCGGTAGAGATTTTTGAAGTCACCAAAACGTTAATTATATGAACAGGTAATGATTTGCGACAGTTTAAGTTGACTGCCACTTCAAAATCATTCTCTCCCCACAGAGGCAACTCAGTCATACCTGAATTAGCCTCTGTTCTATTACGGCTACTTCACGGGATAGAAAGGTAGAAATCTGATTGGAGGCAATCGAAGTTAGTTGTGCAATCAGCGACGCCGTTTCAAAAGGGGTCATTCGCAAAAGCTCGGCTACTCCCGGCTATTCCCGGTGATTCGGCATTCAGGGGAGATAACTCTTCCTTCTACAAAACATCGCTTTTTTACCTTCTCATTAGTTTTTATTTGGTAGATTATTAAAATAAAATTTATCGTAAAATAAAGAACAATTTACACAATTATAAAACAGTATGTTTTTAATGAAAAACCCTATCCATATCTGATTTTCAATTATTTCTCTCTCACACTGTTAATGAAAAATAAACCTGAAGGCATGATACTTTCGAAAATCACTATACGACCGTTGAGAATTCCCAAAGTCGTTGATATCCAAAAGGTGTTTTCATTGGCTGCAGATAAGGGAGATATCTCAAGTTACAACTTTTTGCCGCTAGGGCAATCTGCCGGAACCCCAGGATCTCGGCGTAATAGAACAGAGGCTAATTCAGGTATGACTGAGTTGCCTCTGTGGGGAGAGAATGCTTCAAAATAAAAAATCAGATTTCCCCCCAGTTTTAACCATAGCCTGCATCTGTCGTTAGTATGCGGCTCTATATGCGAGAATACAGCATTCGGCGACAGAAGTTTCGGTCTAGTGACCACCCAACGCTCTGTCCAAGTTTGTGCCGGCATTTTTATTTCATTTAGTCGTTCTTCTGAATAAAGCTTTATTATAAAAAAAAATAAAAAAAATAAAATAAAAAAAGAGACGTTCGATTTGATTGGTGGATGAAATCTTCCTCACATCAAGCGGTCAAAGGTTACCCTGACGGCTGGACTTACTCCACTAATCTGTACCCTGGGCTCAGAAGCTAGACTTGGGATATAGCCAATCAAATTATTTTCTCGCCACCTTCTCGATAAAATTCAAACGAGAAAATGGCTATATCCCAAGTCGGGCCGCGCGAGCGAATCTAGCTTCTGAGCCCAGGGTACAAATTAGTGGAGTTAGCGTAACGTTCGTACCTTGAGACGTACAGTATGCCATAATCATTTTGATTCTTTTACAAATCCGTCCTTTTTTACGAAAAATTAAAATAGTATACTGTCAAAATAATACAGAAGGAACACAATGAGAGAAGAATACTTGACAACAAAAAGAAAATTTTGAAAAAATCATCCCCTTTATTCATTTGGCAAACAAAAGTACAAAAATGACAAAATTATCTCTAAAAATTACGGATTTGGAAAAGCATAAAACTTTCCTCGATACTATATACGTATTGATGGTGAGCGGGTACTGTGATATTTCATTTAGTTTATTAAAATTTAGACATGAAGTAATTGGGACTACGGGACCTTCTTGCATATAAATGTAGGTATCATGTCGATCAAAATCATTCTCGTCGGAATCAACGCTTGCAAAGTTGTGACGTTTATCGTTAATCCTTGATACAACACATACTAAAAGACGCCATGGACATTAATCTCAATCCAATAATATATGACAATTCACAGTTTTCCTGGTCATCAGATATCGGAAACGGTCACATTTTGTACAAAAGCCGTACATAACACTGGTCATTTTCTGCATATTATATATTCAATAAATCAACCAAAAACGGTAATTCCGTCTAGAAAAGATAAGTTTATAATAAGATAAATGGCATTCGCCAATCATCGGTACATTGTCCGGTTTTCGATCACAAATCCCGCCCTTGGACTCCATTTTGTCACTATATTAACCGAAAAGCATCAATAACATTTCATGATGAGGCCATTCTCTCCGGCAGCTCAGTGCAAGCAAGCCTCTATTCTAGTAAACCAAGATGCCGGGTTTCCGGCAGTTTGTCCTAGCGGCAAAGAGTTTAAACTCTTATTTCTTCCTTACTTGCAGCCAATGAAAACACCTCTTGGATATCTATTACTTGGAGCATTCTTTACGGTCGTATGATGACATGGAAAATATCATGTCTTTATGTTTATTTTTCATTAACAGTGTGAGGGGGGAATATTTGAAAAATCAGAAATGGATTGGGGTTTTCATAAGATATAGTAACTGTTTAATAACTGTGTAAACTATCACTTGTTTTATGATATATTTTATTTTACTAATTAACCAATAAAAACTAATGAGAAGGTATACAACAATGTTTTGTAAAAGGAAGAGCTATCTCCCCTGAATGTTATATTTCATTTATAGCTTTGTACGGAAATGGCCGAGGCTGTGCGAATGACCACTTTTGAAACGGCGTCGCTGATTCCACAACTAACTTGGATGGCCTCCAATCAGTTCCACCTTTCTATCCAATGTGTTTAGCTTATTAGAACAGAGACTTGCTCGGGAATGACTGAACTGCCTCTGTGGGTCAAGAATGATATGTCCCCAAACTACAAGTTTATTGTCACCTTTAAACTCGTTGAATGAATCATTATTATCAATAATAGTTAAATACGCTCTCGGTCCTGTTTTCTCTGCCAAGATGTCTTGAAACCATATTGTCATTTTAAGCCAAGGAGCGAAGAGATGGACATCCTGGGTCATAAATCTCAGTTCAACCTAGTTGGACAAAATTAAGGTCTATCAATCGATAATAATCTTCCCATCTTTTTCAAACTTAGCCACAATCGCTGATATAATTATACCTATCATAACCATGCCGAAAACTAGACTGACGTAGAACACAATCACGCTCCTTCTAGCCCAGTATTTCGCTTCTTCATAACGATGGAGTAACTTTAGATTCCTCGCCCGCCAGGCAAACTTATTGGCGATTGCACTGAGGCAGAAACACATGAGCGTAGCCACGAGGGTGGCGATAATTAGATGTTTCACTTTCCGCCATGGCCGAGGAAGGATCGGGTCCCTGTCGGCAACTCTCAGTTCAGGTCCGGTGTTGGCATTGGCAACCCAAGGGTTGTCCTTGACATTCGCCGGAAGTTGAACCGGTGGCGAAACTGGAGGCGCTTGCACTTTGACGTCATTTCCGGCTGTTTGGTTGCCGAGGTTCAGGAAGTATAGCGTGTTGTCTGAGCTGTCATAATCGACTCTTATTCTCACATCTTTCACAGTTGTGTCGGTTGTCATTTTTCAATAAGATGGTTTCTGAAACAAAAGACCGGAATTAGATCCAAACATTAAATTCATTGTCATTACAAGCGTTGTAGCTGTCGTTACTGTAGACCACGTATAAGCTGGATTAAACTGACAGTGCAAACAGGTTGCCTTTTCGTACATTCGTTATAACGAAAGAAGATATTAATTGGAAGATATATATATATGTTAAAGAGCCGAGAGGTTCATCAGTTCCACCACTTGAAACAATGGAGTTACTCATAGTACGTACAGCTCCCAATCGTGACCCGACTTGTTTCTGGACACCACAATCGTAGAATTATATGAAGTTAAACTGGTAGCTAATGTTTCTATCAAATCACACAATTAACTTTCCTGAAATATTGTCTACTGTCCTATTAGAAAACTGTTAATGGTGGTAAAAAGAACTTCGGGTGCAACACTAGACTAAAATTTAGTCTATGAAATATTTTAAATAATTACTGTACCTTCATTTATTTGATTTTATTTCTTGAGGCTTTTCATGTCATGTGTGTTTCAGTCAATCTAGACTTGCAGAAATAGCATCTAGACTATATAAAAGGCTCCTATTTAATACACAGTCATGAAGCAGGACAAGTGCAACACTCGTTTTACTATTTACATGAAAATGAAATCCCTCAAAATCACTGACCCATGACGAAGAATGCGTTGAGAAACATCACGCTCTTGTTCTAACGCTCTGACCCATAACAATACCGTTCCACTTAGGCACCTAGAAATATTACGAAATATTCCTAATTCCCTCAGTCACATCCTGTCTCAGGGTACGAACGTTACGTTAACTCCACTAATCTGTACCCTGGGCTCAGAAGCCATATTCGCTCGCGCAGCGATACATATAGCCAATGAAATCATTTTCTCGCCAACTTCTCGATAAAACTTCAACGAGAAAATGATTTGATTGGCTACATACCAGGTCGCGCGATTAGTGGAGTTAGCGTAACGTTCGTACCCTGAGACAGGATGTCTCAGTCATGTCGAACCTTCATGTGACCTAAGGCAAACAATACATGAGTTCTGATACAGAGACTATTTGAGAGAGAACCTTGTCCCCCACCGACCGTTGAAACCCCCATATCATCACAGCCTGTGGGTAGGGATTATCACACGAACTTACTTGTCTTGGTTTGTATAAGGCAAAACTAAGTACACAACACGGTTTGTTTAATAATAGTGTGTCTCTGTTAAATGTAGTCATGGGTAAACAATAGAATCTACACTATCACATCTTCCGCACGCAAGAAATGCATATCTCGCCCGATGCGTTCGGAAGATGACACTATCATGACCCCTGCCATGTTTAGAGTGGTCAATATGTAAACAATAGCCACGTTCATTGATTTGATATGTCTTAATTATTGTTGATGAACAGTTGTTTATGTCAAAATTAATAATTTACCAATTTATTAACATAAAATCTAACAGTCTCATTTTACATTAATTGAAGTTTATAATAGTTGTCCCCAACATATAACCTATTGAAAAGCAAGTCTATATCAAATGTCAGAGGTTCTGCTCTTATCATAAATGGAATATTTATTTTATAAAATTATTTTTCACAGAGTAAATAGAAGTCCAAATTAGGTGTGCAACATCTAGCTTAGTGATGATTACTACGTATTCATGTATAAGAAGCAATCTTACACTTTTGAATGAAAAGCTTACACTTTTGAATGAAACTATTGCAAGCCTTCCTCATAAAAGAAGATATAGGAAAAGAGGTCGCCGGGCCGGCAGAAAGATTCAAAGATATATCTGTGTAATTCCACCAAACTCTAAACCTATACAGACGCAGAGACAGGTCAGTGTGAATTCCTTCAATCTCAAATCAATTCGTCTTCAAGAGGGCGTTCCAGCAAGATCATATGTGGCTCCCATTACATTTGTCGCTGTGAATTGTCGATCTGTTAGAAACAAGGCACTCTCCATGGGTGATTATATTACCACCAACGACATCGACATCCTGGCTATAACCGAAACATGGTTGAGTACAACAATTGACAAGCATGTGACAGCAGAACTTGTTCCACTTGGATACGAGATACAGCATATTCCTCGGATCGGCAGACGTGGAGGAGGCGTGGCTATACTGCACAAGAGTGGTTTGATAGTGAACCCATGTCCAGAAGAAACTTTCACTCATTTTGAACATATTGAATGCTCGATCAAGGCAGGTGAAAAGCTCTTCATACTGGCTGTGGTATACCGCCCTCCCCCATCAAAGCAGAATGGTTTCAACAAAGATGTTTTCTTCAAGGAGTGGTCTACTTATCTGGACTGTTTGGTTGTTCTACCACAGGAGATAGTTGTCTGCGGAGATCTGAACTTCCATCTCGAAGACCCGCTAAATGCGGACGCAAACCGTTTCCTTGGAATACTGGAATCTCATGGACTGGTTCAGCATGTTGAAGGAGCTACTCACACCCATGGTCATACCCTAGACGTCTTGATAACCAGAGAGGACAGCCAACTCCTGGATGAACCACCAACGATAGTGGATCCCTGCTTCACTGACACTAGGGGAAACCCATCGGGCGATCATCTGGCAATACACGCATCCCTGAACTGTTCCAAACCAAAACCGACACGACAACAACGTATTTTCCGCAGATACAGAGCAATCTCCATCCCAGCTTTCTGTGAGGATATGGAGAAGTCAACCGACCTTCAGCGCACTGACGGTTCCTTGGAAGAGCTTGTTCAAGCCTACCACAGCGGATTTTATTCTCTGATTAACAAACATGCCCCTCTGCAAACAAAGATCATCACACTGAGACCAAATGCCCCATGGTACACAGATGAGCTCAGAGAGACAAAGCATTCTCGTCGCGCAGCAGAGCGTCAGTGGAGGAGAACTCAACTTTGCGTGCACAAACAACTCTTCAAGGACAAGTGCAAGGAATATGGTAAACTACTAATCAAGACCAAGAGAGATCATTACTCTGAGCGAATTGCTGAAAGCACGACTGATCATAAACAACTTTTCGGACTCACAAAGAACCTTATGGGACAGTCAGGAAAGACTCCTTTACCATCATGTTCCTCTGATGAAACTCTAGCCAACAAGTTCAGCGATTTCTTCACCACCAAAGTTGCCACAATAAGAGACAATATCTCATCTTCTGGTTTGGATGTCCCAGACAATACGTCGATGGCAGTTGACAAGGAGTTTTCTGGAGAATGTCTGACACATTTCACACCTGTTTCCCAGGAAGAAGTACAGAAAGTGATTCTGAAAGCACCACTGAAATCCTGTGAGCTTGATCCAGTCCCAACATGGCTACTGAAGCAATGCCTGGAGCATGTTCTTCCTCTCATCACAGCAATTTTAAACAAGTCACTTTCTGAATCTCAACTCCCACCCAGTTTCAAGAAAGCTCTTGTCAGACCTCTCCTCAAGAAATCGGGATTAGACAAGGAGACAATGAAGAACTACCGTCCCGTATCTAACCTACCATTCCTGTCTAAAGTCTTGGAAAAGGTTGTTTCATCTCGTCTTCAACATCATCTTACATCTAATAACCTGCAGGATAACTTTCAATCTGCCTATCGAACAGGACATTCCACTGAGACGGCGCTTCTTCGTGTTCATCATGACATTACCAAGGCTCTTGACGACAAGTGTTCCATCATATTGGTGATGATAGACCAATCTGCTGCATTCGACCTCATCGATCATGACATACTGTTTCAGCGGCTTCACTGCACCTATGGAATCTCAGACAAGGCACTCTCCTGGTTCAAATCCTACATGCGCTGTAGAACCCAACAAATGGCAATAGGAACATCCCTGTCAATGGACAAGCTCCTTGAATACGGTGTGCCACAAGGCTCAGTCCTTGGACCAGTCCTGTACTGTCTGTACTCCAAACCCATGAGTGAAATATGTCGGCAACACAACCTTCCATACCATGTCTACGCAGATGACAAACAGATGTACAAAGTGATTCACCCATCTACTGATTGGATTTCAGCCACCAAGAACCTGGAAACATGTTTGAGTGAGGTTGCAAGTTGGACAAGCTCAAACATGTTGAAGATAAACAAAGACAAGACAGAGGTGATTGTTTTCAAGCCAAAGAGCCAGATCACGAATGACATTGAGTTGAATGTTGGAACCAGCACTATCCAAGCTACCGACTCTGTTAAGAATCTTGGAGTCCATTTCGACAGCACACTCTCAATGGAGAAACACGTGAATGCCATCAGCAAATCCTGTTTCTATCAAATAAGGAACATTGGAGCCATCAGGCCTTACATCACAGAGAAATGCTGCAAAATATTGGTACAATCCCTCGTCATTTCACGCCTGGACTACGGAAATGCCCTCCTGTGTGGACTGCCCCAGTCGCTTCAATCTCGCCTCCAGAGAGTGCAGAACTGCGCTGCGCGGCTGATAACAAGATCAAGGAAAAGAAACCATATCACACCAATTATGATGGACTTACATTGGTTGCCAGTACACATGAGATGTCAGCACAAAATCCTGACACATACATACAAGGCACTGCACGGCACAGGTCCAAGTTACCTCCAGGAGCTCATCACCCCATACCAACCATCACGAACCCTCCGTTCCGAAACAGCTTCGCTCATCACCGTACCAAAAACCAGAACTGTCAAATATGGTGACAGGCGCTTTGACAAAATAGCTTCATCTGTTTGGAACAATCTACCAACCACAATCAGAGACTCTGAATCATATGCCGCATTCAAAAAGGGCGTCAAGACTCACCTGTACAAGAAGGCTTATTCACTGTGAAGCGCCTTAGAGTGGCTTTTTGTTAAGCCATATAGGGCGCTATACAAATTTTGTATATTATTATTTTATTATTATTATAATCTAATCACAACTGGAAGATCTTCTTAAGTGTTATTTACCAGTTCAAGGCAACGACTTTCTTATTACTGAGATATAACTTCGAGATATTGACTGAGGTTCACATCCACACTTAGTTCATTTGTCTAAAATCAATATCACTACTAGGGTTAATTTTACACCATTGGCACCTTAAAAGCTCTTATCTATTGTCAAAAGAAACCTTGGTGTATATCCGTTTAATGTTAGCCAGGGAAGCATAATACATTGTTGTGTTATATCATCCCTGTGTTAGCTTATATTATATATAATTATATTTTTATATAAATACATACACTCATATACTGAATTATTATTATACCTGATTTCGCAGTTTCATTATGTTAGATATAGACTACTTAAATTAATGAAAAAATAATGAATTCAAAATAAGATGCAACCTGTCATACGCCGATATAGTTGTACAATAAAGGAATGTTTACTTACCATGTTGACCGAGTTGTAAAATAGGGTGTTTTACTTACCAAGCTGATCGCTATAGTTGTAAAATAAGGTGTTTTACTTACCATGCTGACCGCTATATAGTTGTGAAATAAGGTTCTACTTACCACGTTGACCGCTTTAGTTGTAAAATAGGGTGTTTTACTTACCATGTTGACCGAGTTTTAAAATAATGTGTTTTACTTACCATGTTGACTGCTTTAGTTTTAAAATAAGGTGTTTTACTTACCATGCTGACCGCTATAGTTGTAAAATAAGGTGTTTTACTTACCATGCTGACATCTTTAGTTTAAAAATAAGGTGTTTTACTTACCAAGCTGACGGCTAAAGTGGTAATATAAGGTGTTTTACTTACCATGATGAACAAAAAGAATGGCTAGAATACAGGGCTTCAGGCAAGGTGAACTAAAGTCAACGCGGCCTTACATAAGAATTTACAGCCCTGTCACCCTGAGGTCAAGTGTAATGTCTGTTAGCAATACATACGTCATGTAAGCAAATTGTATTTCTTAATGCTACGTATTGGGAGCGTGTGGAATAGAAATAATGAATAAACATGGATGATGTGATGATTTAACTAGAACACCAACAATCAACAACTTATATCCTTTATGTTTTGAAATTTAAAACAAACGGAAACGTTCATAAAAGTATATACTTTCGGTCAGTTTAAGTTAACCATGACGAAAATGTCTTAAGGATGTTACATTTTTCTTTGGGTGTTTAATTCATCGGTAAGGGTAATAACTTATCGGACATGTTTGTTCAATTCATACACTTCTTCAATTTGTGAATGCCGTTGTTCAATTTAAACAGTCTATTAAACAGTCTATAGACAATTTCCTATTGAAGTCGTAAACCTCAACAAACAACAAATACCATACTAAATGTAAGTTTGGAGAGACAGTCCTGAAATTATCATCATTTTAAAAATTAAGCGAGTTGTTGTTATAAGCGCCGTTTGGTCAGCGTTGAAGCCATTAGCGGTGAATTAAAAATTAAATAAACTGTCATAATTCAATAGATATCCAAACTTGCATCTGTAGTATGTGAACGTTTGTACATAGTTTTTATCCTACACGGGATGCAGAGATGGGATCAAGATTGGTTATTTTGTCTCGCGTATAACCACGTGTTTACTTATCGAATCCTTGATGAATGTGTGTCACGCACTCGCTACTAACTGTCATACCGGTTGCTGATCTACCTTATACACTATGTACACTTAACCCAATTGGTGTAGGATTAGAAAATCTTGGTAGTTTAATCTCAATTCAAATATACTTACGCTCAGATTTTTTTAAGGGGGATAAATCTGTCAATATTTCAAAAGGGTAAATTAAATATTTTCTTAGGTCAGATAGGTTTGTGTTGTTAGATCACTGAATGGGTTATAATCGCAATATTGTTAAAGCTTAACGTGAGCTCGTAAACAGATCATGCTTCTACCAAACTGACAATCTTGAAACAATAATTGAGTAAGTGGCCCTAACTTGAAGATAAACTTAACTTATATAACATGTATTTCATTACTAATCATAATTCCAATCTTTGCATATGTACCTTGAACTTCTCAAGTGGGTGATTCACTGTCATGAGGTTGAAGTATAGCTAGTTTTATAACCCCTGCATGCGTTAAGAAACACTGTTTTCAAATGAATAGTGAATGATCGCAGGCGCTCGGGAACTTCCAGGGCGATATTGCGTTACTTTGTCCCACTAAAGGAGCTGTAATGGTTATTTAGGGAATGATTCATTTTCACGAGAACATAGTATTATTACGTCGTTTGAATAAAAGGGTTATAAATAAGTGACCCAGTATTTCATAACCTTGCGCAAAGCACCGCTTATGGTTTTCAACAACTTGTATATCATTTATGAAAAGTGCCTATAAACACAGAGTGCGATACAAGGTCATGCATATATTTATTTGAGCGATGTATGTGAGTGTTTGAAAGGAGGGAGGTTGTTGATTTATATCTGCTGTTGACATCCTAGTGTCTATCAAACTTCTCTAATCATTTTACTTAGATACTGGATCAAGGCGCTATGATGGTGATATAGATGATTATATCACGGGACATATACGGCTACATACCTTGTAACAGTGGGGATCTACATAACTTAAAACCAGATGTGATAAATTTCATTCAGATGGATGGAGGAACTTGATTCAATTTTTACAATCAATTCGTATTTTGTTCCTTTCTATGACAAAAGGTTCATTTCAAAACCTAGGTAGCTGTTAAACAGCACATATTTTTATTCCAATTTTTTGGGATTAAGGTTTTCTCAATAAATAATAATGAATGCAATGAAATCCTTTCACTTTCACTTGGTTGTCTTATTTCCTTTAAATGAGATGATAAAATAGTTTTGTCTTTAAAAAGAATTAGAATATTCATAATGAAACAAATGACAAAATCCTGTTATAAAAGCTGTTCCAAATTGATCACAGCTTTCAAATTCAGACATTTCAATAAATGTCTCATAAAGAACAAATTATATGCAAGAGCCAGAAACCAATCCAAGAACTTATGCCGTAGGGCAAAGAAGGACTTTGAACAACTACTCGCCAAGGAAGCCAAATCTAACCCAAAGTCGTTCTACTCATACGCAAGCAGTAAGATGAAGACGCAAGTAAATATTGCAGACCTTGAGAAACCGAACAGCGAGACAGCCTACTCAGATGAGAACAAGTTTAACACACTCAACAACTTCTTTGTAAGTGTTTTTTGCATGGAAGACCAAGATAATGTTCCAAACTTTCCAGAAATGACAACCTCCGTGTTATCAAGTACACAAATTCCTGGTGGCACTGTTGCAAAGAAACTCAAACTTAAACCAGATAAATCCCCAGGAAGGGATGGTCTTCAACCCTACATCTTGAAAGAATTAGCAGCAGAACTTGCGCTCCCCCTAAGCATTATTTTCAAGAAGTCCCTGAAGCTGGAGTCCTGGAAAGAAGGTTGTATCACTCCACTTTTCAAGAAGGGAAAAAAACAAACACCAGGTAACTACAGGCCAATCAGTCTAACAAGTATTATTTGTAAGATTATGGAGACCATCATTAGGGACGCCATAATGGACCATCTGATAACACATGACCTTATATCACCCTACCAACATGGATTTGTACCTCAACGGTCTTGCTCGACAAATCTTTTTCAAACCATTGATGAGTGGACAGAGGCAATGGATAACGGCCATGTTGTTGATGCAATCTACCTAGATTAAGCCAAGGCTTTTGACACTGTGCCCCATGAAAGATTATTAAGGAAACTGGAAGGATACGGCATTAGAGGTAACATCTACAACTGGGTGAGACACTTCTTATCTGACAGAAGTCAATGTGTTCGAGTGAATGGTGTGTCTTCAGACTGGAGAGCTGTCAACAGCGGCGTCCTACAGGGGAGTGGCCATATTTGAAGAAATTTGGTGCAACGGTTCATGACATATCACTTCAACAAGAGTTTCAAAAGTAGCCAAAGTGCTGTAATGACCATCAAAATAAGGTCATCAAAAGTAACTGGTGTCTGCGTAATACTCCAATATGTAGGCTGTGACCACAAAAATTTCACAAAAAATCTTTATATTTAATGGTTCATGTGATATTGCCTTAACAAAAGTTTCAAAATCGGTCAAAGTGCCATGGTGACCTTGAAATATAGGTGATCAAATGTGACTGGTGTTTGCATCATACAACATAAGGACGGTCTTAATACCCGGACGTCAAACGGACAGACGCAGCTGAATACAATGTCCCCGTTCTGCTTTGCGGCGGGGGACAAATATCAAAACCTCACACACAGCATTACCATCATCACCTCGCAACAAGTATCTGAGCCCCTGCTTTAAAATTTTGAAAATAAATCATCCCTAAAAAGGTTGCATGACCCCTTCCCCATGTTCATAAGGTGGGAAATTTTCATCTAGCTTGTTCAATATTAATTTACTTGAAACAAGAAAACTGTCGTACTTGAACAGATCAACAGGCGAACCTGCTTTATAACATTGACATTTAATTTATCCTCAATGCTTATCTTGCTTTCTAGAAATGAGTCTGTTTTCACCAATACGTTGAATGTCTTGTACAGGAAATGGTCACACCTGCTCTTACAATGGTTTATTGTATAAAGTAAAATATTATTTACATAATAGCATAATTGCATGAAATGGATATTTTGGATGAATTTTATGTACATAAATATTCTAAATAAATATTCCGAATACATTTTGGCAAAAAATATCATGTTGAGGTAAGAAAAAGATGTGAAACTTCTTCATTCTTCGAAAACAGTAAAGAGTCTGTACTGTTTTCGAAGAATGAAGAAGTTTCACATTTAAGTTATTTTAGCAAAATTGAAGACTAAATTTACCTTTAATGTTGAATTGAAATTATTACAATTTGTTAAGATAATCCTGTTCCTGTTTGGAGTTCAAATGAACTCATAACAATACTGGGAAAGAGATATATTACATGTGAAATTACGAATCGAAAAAAATAATTTATGCAAGTTTCTATTCTTTTCTATTGAAGTTTGAAACTAGTCACAAGAAGGTGATATGATTGCTGGTGTTACGTCACATCGTCCTTATCATGGAATAACAGGTAGTTAGGTTCCAATTTTACAAGTTGACCTGTTATCTTATGTCTCAACATTTTTAAAAAGGAATATCCAATAAGTTCGATTCAAAACTGTCTCTATCTGAAGAATTCCCCAACATCCAAAATTTGACATGTAAATGGTTGCAGTAGCTTCTGTGAAGAGTTGCAGCAAAAGAATATTAATCAGATTCAGCACTGTCACTATCTGAGTAGTTGCCCAACATCCCAAGTCCAGACACAACAGGTTTTGCTGCCTTGTTGTCAGTGGTGGCTGGTGTAGCTGACGACAGGGTTGTTGATGTTGCAGTGTTGTTAGCAGGTGCTTGTTGTTTATCTGCGGCCGTTGTTGTTGTTGTTGTGCTGTTAGAGGACTTCACAGCAGATTTCTTCTTCACCAGATTTGCTAAACTATTTTTAGAAGACAATGACCCAATACTTCTTTGCCAACTTTCTTTTTTTGTCTCCGTCTTCTTCAGTGGTTTTTCCTGAAAACACAGGGTAAATATTAAGTAATTCATCAATGATGTAGTACAATACAACAATACAATATATCGTGCACTGTGATGTAGTTATAACCACTCTGGCCTCTCAGGAAAGGGGCTAGTTCATCCTGCGATACGGCTGAATACCATAGCAGGATATCAGGGGATAGGTTGTAGCATAACGCGGAGACATATATGCTGATGTAGCAGGATGGGGCTAGTTATGCTGGGATAAAAAAAATAGAGCCAATGGCTCTGTAGCTCATCAGGCTTCATTATCAATTATCCTTTATATATATTAGGGGTCACAGGACCACCAAAGCTACAGTTCATAATCCTCATCAGTCAAGGAGTCTGTACACACATTTTCAGCTTTCTAGGCCTCATGGTTCTAGAGAAGAAGATGAAAATAGGTTTTTAGGGCATGGCCCCTGTGGCCCTTATTAGGGGTCACAGGGCCACCAAAGCTACAATTCATAATCCTCATCAGTCAAGGAGTCTGTACACAAAGTTTCAGCTTTCTAGGCCTCATGGTTCTAGAGAAGAAGATGAAAATAGGTTTTTAGGGCGTGGCCCCTGTGGCCCTTATTAGGGGTCACAGGGCCACTAAAGCTACAATTTATAACCCTTACTAGTCAAGGAGTCTGTACACAAAGTTTCAGCTTTCTAGGCCTCGTGGTTCTAGGGAAGAAGATCAAAATAGGTTTTTAGGGTGTGGCCCCTGTGGCCCTTATTAGGGGTCACAGGGCCACCAAAGCTACAATTTATAATCCTCACTAGTCAAGGACTCTTTACACAAAGTTTTAGAATTCTAGGCCTCATGGTTATGGAGAAGAAGATGAAAATAGGTTTTTAGGGTGTGGCCCCTGTAGTCCTTATTAGGGGTCACAGGGCCACCAAAGCTACAATTTATAATCCTCACTAGTCAATGAGTCTGTACACAAAGTTTCAGCTTTCTAGGCCTCATGGTTCTGGAGAAGAAGATGAAAATAGGTTTTTAGGGCGTGGCCCCTGTGGCCCTTATTAGGGGTCACAGGGCCACTAAAGCTACAATTTATAATCCTCACTAATCAATGAGATTGTACACAAAGTTTCAGCATTCTAGGCCTCATGGTTCTGGGGACGAAGATCAAAATAAGTTTTTAGGGCGTGGCCCCTGTGGCCTTTATTAGGGTTCACAGGGCCACCAAAGCTACAATTTATAATCCTCACTAGTCAAGGAGTCTGTACACAAAGTTTTAGATTTCTAGGCCTCATGGTTCTGGAGAAGAAAATGAAAATAGGTTTTTAGGGCGTGGCCCCTGTAGTCCTTATTAGGGGTCACAGGGCCACCAAAGCTACAATTCATAATCCTCATCAGTCAAGGAGTCTGTACACAAAGTTTCAGCTTTCTAGGCCTCATGGTTCTAGAGAAGAAGATTAAAATAGGTTTTTAGGGTGTGGCCCCTGTGGCCCTTATTAGGGGTCACAGGGCCACCAAAGCTACAATTTTTAATCCTCACTAGTCAAGGAGTCTGTACACACATTTTCAGCTTTCTAGGCCTCATGGTTCTAGAGAAGAAGATGAAAATAGGTTTTTAGGGCATGGCCCCTGTGGCCCTTATTAGGGGTCACAGGGCCACCAAAGCTACAATTCATAATCCTCATCAGTCAAGGAGTCTGTACACAAAGTTTCAGCTTTCTAGGCCTCATGGTTCTAGAGAAGAAGATGAAAATAGGTTTTTAGGGCGTGGCCCCTGTGGCCCTTATTAGGGGTCACAGGGCCACTAAAGCTACAGTTTATAACCCTTACTAGTCAAGGAGTCTGTACACAAAGTTTCAGCTTTCTAGGCCTCATGGTTCTGGAGAAGAAGATGAAAATAGGTTTTTAGGGCGTGGCCCCTGTGGCCCTTATTAGGGGTCACAGGGCCACCAAAGCTACAATTTATAATCCTCACTAGTCAAGGAGTCTGTACACAAAGTTTCAGCTTTCTAGGCCTCATGGTTCTGGAGAAGAAGATGAAAATAGGTTTTTAGGGCGTGGCCCCTGTGGCCCTTATTAGGGGTCACAGGGACACTAAAGCTACAATTTATAATCCTCACTAATCAATGAGATTGTACACAAAGTTTCAGCTTTCTAGGCCTCATGGTTCTGGGGACGAAGATCAAAATAAGTTTTTAGGGCGTGGCCCCTGTGGCCCTTATTAGGGTTCACAGGGCCACCAAAGCTACAATTTATAATCCTCACTAGTCAAGGAGTCTGTACACACAATTTCAGCTTTCTAGGCCTCATGGTTCTGGAGAAGAAGATGAAAATAGGTTTTTAGGGCGTGGCCCCTGTGGCCCTTATTAGGGGTCACAGGGCCACTAAAGCTTCAATTTATAATCCTCACTAATCAATGAGATTGTACACAAAGTTTCAGCTTTCTAGGCCTCATGGTTCTGGGGACGAAGATCAAAATAAGTTTTTAGGGCGTGGCCCCTGTGGCCCTTATTAGGGTTCACAGGGCCACCAAAGCTACAATTTATAATCCTCACTAGTCAAGGAGTCTGTACACAAAGTTTTAGATTTCTAGGCCTCATGGTTCTGGAGAAGAAAATGAAAATAGGTTTTTAGGGCGTGGCCCCTGTAGTCCTTATTAGGGGTCACAGGGCCACCAAAGCTACAATTTATAATCCTCACTAGTCAAGGGGTCTGTACACAAAGTTTTAGATTTCTAGGCCTCATGGTTCTGGAGAAGAAGATGAAAATAGGTTTTTAGGGCATGGCCCCTGTGGCCCTTATTAGGGGTCACAGGGCCACCAAAGCTACAATTTTTAATCCTCACTAGTCAAGGAGTCTGTACACAAAGTTTTAGGTTTCTAGGCCTCATAGTTCTGGAGAAGAAGATGAAAATAGGTTTTAAGGGCGTGGCCCCTGTGGCCCTTATTAGGGGTCACAGGGCCACCAAAGCTACAATTTTTAATCCTCACTAGTCAAGGAGTCTGTACACAAAGTTTTAGATTTCTAGGCCTTATGGTTCTGAAGAAGAAGTCGAAATTCCACAAAGTTTACGGACGGATGGACGGACGGATGGACGGACGGATGGACGGACGGACGGACGGACGGACGCCGGACACCATGCCATGCCATAAGCCCATCGGGCCTTACAGGCCAGATGAGCTAAAAATGCAGTTTCTGCAAAAAGTACAATTCTTTCAGGGTGATATAATGACAGTAGAGCCTGGATCATGAGTCTGTGTTTTCTTTCCTACTACTGGAGATTTACTTTTGTCTATTTATTGTTCAACTTTTAAGTTACTCAAGGGAGATAAGTCTCATTACATTTGTTCAAGAGCACATGTGATGGATGTGTGGACTTGTTGCTCTTAACAGTATTGGAGAATAAAATCACTGCATAGAAAATCATGCCTTTGTCCTTAATTGTTTTTTTTAAAAATAAAATCCTGATAATATACTACTGTTACTTACAGATTATCATCCAAAGATGACAACTATTAATGAAATGAAAGTCTCATCATCAAATGTGTAAAAGTCAAAGTCAAAATAGTTTTCATTTGTTTTAAATACTTGAGATCATTGTCTGTGTAATAATATTTATTACAGAGATTAGATAAGAATATTATGACTGAAGCTCCCTGTTGATAGAGGTTGACTCCTCTGTAGTAACAGGTCTTGAAAGCTATATAATGTATGAATGAAACATGAACATACCTCAGCAAGGATGTCTGTTGCCTTCTCCGGTAGAGTCATCTTCTTGGCTGGAGGAGGTCCACCGCTGTCCTCGTCACTGTCCGAGTCCGCCAGTCTCTTCACCACCTCTCCTTCTACAACCTCACTTCCTCCAAATATCGACCTGCACACACACGATTAGTTCAGATCATAATCTTAACCCTAGCTTTAAGTGCAATGACTGCAAAGAAAGATGCTAGACTAACACAGGATTAGCATTTTGATTGGAAAAAGAATGTTTTTAAATTTTCAATAGTTTTTTTGCAAAGGGGGGTCAAAATTCATATATCTTCCACTTTCCCTACAACAAATGTTCATACTCTTTTAACCATGACTTACAATATTATGAAACATATAAAACTCAGTACAAAAGTATGTCAAAGGGAGAGAACTCCTAACTAAATTAAAGGTTGAGAACTCCTGCCTGAATTAAAGGGAGAGAACTCTACTCACTGTACAATCCTCTCATCTTCCTCGTCCTGTAACTGGGACAGGAGCTCCTCGTACTTCTGATGGACGGCGATCATCTGCTCGTGGTCCAGGTTTGCTTTCTTCGAGTTCATCTCCTTCAGTTCCTCCAACTTGTCCAGTTCTTCTATCTCATTACGGCTTGCCTTTGTCCTGTTCTCCAAAACCTTATCAAACATACCAATAATAAAACATCAGCATTCTTATTTTTCAAGTGTGAGGGTTATGAAAAGTGTGAAAAAATCAACAACATTCATAATCTTGTTTTAATAAAACGAACTATTGTAATGGAATATGTTAATGGCACGTTAAATGAGCCAAAAAACTAACAGAAGGTATGATGGAGGTGATTTGTACCGGTAGATGTCATGGTCCTGTTCGTCCTTGAATTCATATTGAGATTCACATTTTATCAAGTATGTAATTCACTCACTGAAGTTTGAGAAAAATACATCTTCTTCAACTTGGAAAAGATAATTTGTCAATCTTTGTCACATGTAAGTTATTTAAAAGATTAAATAAAAACTTAAACATGGTGAAAGTATGAGAACATAAAATGAAATCAAGTTTAAAAACTATTTCAAGCGAGAGTGTGTGTTATACATAAGTTAGCATGAGTTTTACTTAAGATTTGTCAAAATCTATTTCATAATTCTACTAAGATAGACTAGAGGCTAAGAATGATAGAAGGACTGACCTTCATCGGGTTCATCTCCTCATCCTCCTTTGCCTTCTGTTCTTCTGCCGCCATCTTCTGGGCAAGTTTCTCTGCCTCAAAGAGTCGCGTGGCTCCCGCCTCAAGAGCATAGTCGGTCCTCTCCAGGTCAGTCTGAAATTATCAACCATCTCTCTTATATTTTATTGCTAGTTTACAATTTCAATAAACTAAGGTAAACACACATAAAATAAACATTTAACTTATTTGATAGTGTCAGATTTGTGAGAGAACAATCTTAATGCGAAGCCTTACAAGCTGCATATTACCTATGCAGTGTTGATTTCTGTCACAAAGTAACATTTTCGTAAGCAAAGATAAAGAATAAGATTTTTTTTATCAGGCTAAATTGTATATTACATAACATCTTGCCCAAAATAATATTTCCATTCATGTCATCTATAATAGAATCATTGCTTTCTTTTCTATTTCTTATGATCAGATTACTTCTATCTTACTTACTATCACACTAATATCATTCTTCAAATTCTTACCAACATAAAACTACACATGCATAGAATATCATTCTTAAATATTTTAATGATCTTACCTTAAATGCAATTTCAGCAACGCATCTTGGACATTTGATGTAAAAACGAAATATTCGCAATCCAAGATAGAATTCATCATCCACATTCTCCTTCCTAGAGTTGAACTTCTTTCCTTTGTAGATGTATTCTCCACAAGTATCACACCTTAAATGAAATATTATAACATGTATGAACAATAGCACGGTAATTAGCATAAATTGCAAACAAATCTTTATCAACTTGACTACAGTCAATCATTGAACTAAAATGAAGTGAATTGTTTCAGTCATGAAATAAATCACTTTATCCAATAAAACCTAAAAATACTCAACTGTACTTTGGGCCACTGAGCCTTATATATACTGAATAATCATGTCTGTCTGTCTGACTGACTATAAGCAATGACTTGCAAAGATAATGCCATTGGCAAAGCCTGTTAGAAGGGGTGATATTTCACTTTCATTTCAATGCAAATGTAATATTTGAAGTAAACTGAAAGAAAAGCTCTCTGGCCATCCTGCTACATCAGCGTATATATGTCTCTGCTAATGCTACAACCTATCCCCTGATATCCTCCTATGGTCTTCTTGTCAATATTATTATTAGAATGGAGAGTATCTGGATACAGTATTTTGTATCAGCATCATAAATATCATCTGGCAGGTGCCGTATAAATAATATCATTAAACTTTCATCGGGACATATTGTGTCACCACATAGGCCACAATATACAGGGCTTTTAGTTATTGAATTTAAGGTTAATATGGTTAACATTCAAACCTCATATTAAATGGAGCCATAATACGAATGCTGAAAGTTCTATTCTTTGCCATCCGCATTTTGGGAATCTTTGATGGATCAAAATCCGGAGGGTAATATTTCTGAAACAAACAAACATAATGATAATCAATACTATTTTATGAGAAATGCAGATGAAGAAAACTTAATCTGCCGGAATCTATAAGATAATTGTTGCAAAAAAAAAACCTTCTAGCTCTACCTACCAGGTTTGGTACACCCACAGACCAAGCTATTATATTCAGATCGTGATACAAACCCTTTTGGGATATATCATTTTATCCCAATCGAGACTTTTAATTATTTTAATCTGCCGGAATCTATAAGATAATTGTTGCAAAAAAAAAACCTTCTAGCTCTACCTACCAGGTTTGGTACACCCACAGACCAAGCTATTATATTCCGATCGTGATACAAACCCTTTTGGGATATATCATTTTATCCCAATCGAGACTTTTAATTATTTATTCACTTCCTAAAATATTTCAAAAACTTTAAATATCCGCAAAAAACGGCGACAATTTGGTCAAAACGGTGACAAATGCCTAGTCAAAAAGGCGAAACACATTTATCAATAAAATATATATGTCAAATTCGCTGGAGGGCGACAACATTTTGACGAAACGGCGGCGGAATTTTATATATATTAAAATACATTTGAAAATGACGTTGTAGCATGTTTTTTCTTGTGTTGTTTTGAAATATATTTTTTTAAAGTTTGATTATGCATTCTTTCATGCATGTGCAATGTCTTGCTTGTGAGTGTTTGTTTTGCTTGTGAGTTGCGGTTTATTTGTTGTATAACTTATAGAATAAGTTTTCAAGTATCATATTTGATATATATATGATTGCTTTTTCACTCATATTGTAAGCATACATGAATAGCATTTATTATTTCTTGGTAAGATATTTCTTTGTCCAAATGTTCATTATCCACAGATGTGTCAATAAGTTCATCACTAATTGAGTCAACAAAGTTTTTGACATACGTACATACATTGCATGCGTACCAAAAAGGAAATGAAAATCTATACCCGAATTACTTTTTCAATAGACTTGAAAAAACATTCCACTCAGAAGATTGGATATTTATTCTAAGCAAACTACTAGTAAAAAAAAAGTGACTAAAATCAAGCAATTGAAATTGAATAAACAGTTTCAGTAACTATAGAACAATAACCAATTACTTCCAATTAAGCATTGATTAAGTCTATTAATTAATTACGGCGAATTACTATGACACTGATTGATATCGGAGGGGCATCAATGAGATCACGATTGACCGTGATTATTATCACTTAAAACCTAAATTGGAAGACGTAAATTGGAAGATACGTGTGATTAAATCCCAATGGAATTTTGGAAATCTATTGGGCGTATATTTGGTGTAGGGAGTGAGAGACGAAAACCTTTGAAACTTTTAAAAACTGAATTGTGTTATATAACCATGGAGGTGACTCTACAACAATACATAATTAGTTAAGAAAAGTTAAACATACACAATCATCTACTACAATACCTTGTTCGTTAAGAAAACAATTAATTGGATTGTGACAACTACTCTAAAAGTACAATGAGTAATTTATTAAGAAAACAAATCAATAAATATGAAATCGAAAATATATATATATATATATGTGGCAGAGTAATTGATATTTTAGTATTGCATGTTTTAAATGTATATTCCAATTCATTATTTTATTATGTTATGGGCAGTTCTATTCTTATATAATGTATTTCTACGAAACCAACGCTTTGGATTCAGTCTGATACTGACTCAAGTGCGTTGAGAATTAATATAAATACAATGTCATGGTAAACAACGGAGAGATGAATCCTGTTTTCTGTTGTCCTTTATTTTTACAAATGATATGCTGTTGCCGTTTTGACTAGTTTTTTTTTTCGCCATTACGTCTAATTTGTCGCCGTTTTGACTAACGGCCTGTCGCCGTTTTGACTATAACCCGTTTCATATAGGACCTGTAAACTTGAAGAGGGAGATTTTGTGCCCATGTTCAGTTTGACAAAATGATTATATAGCAATATGGAAAATTATAATATATAATAATAAAACATAACTGTTCTTCTCAAATAAATATGGTTTGTATAGTCGGATGAGCCCAGGTATGATTTTTCCCCAAAAAAGTCTTGATCGAAAACTGGACGATCATAACTTTTCAATGTCAGTGGAAAACAAATGGACTAATCAAATAACAATAAAAACAGATATTTTTTACTCACGTTCAAAACCTTTCTTTCTGACATTTTGGAAGTTTTTGGTTAACTTGTGATAAACGATGTGTTCTTAACAAACAGTATTATTGAAGAAACGTAGAGAGGTACGTAGAACCGGAAGTCTATATTTCAGTAACGCCACCTGTAAACAAAAAGAAAAGATAACTCTATGTGATGCATGGCTGAAGTGCAACTTCAGATAAAATCCCATACTTACGGAAAAGAATAATAAGAAGAAAGGAACGGGTTATTTTGTTAAGACTTAAGAGTACAAAAACTCAAACGACCTATTGTTTGATATTTTATAAAGTGATACACAACATATTCTCACATTTTAGGTATATTTTCAAAATGCAGTGTTACAATACAATAGTGCATATTCTTACATTTGATAGTTGAGAAGTAAGATTAAACAATAAAGAAATCGTTACGATAATTGAAGTTTGGAAATGATTAAAATTGAGAAAGTGATATATGGTTACATAAGCCCGTACTTTCTACGGCTAAACTAAGTGACTACACATGTCAATTCTACTTAGGAAACTAGTAACTAAACAGCCTTGCGTTCAGTAACATGAAAATTACTAAGTCTAAACAAAGGAATAACACAAATATATATCGGTATCTACAAGGCAAATTAACTTGTGAACTAAAAGGGATGGGAGGGCGGGGACGCTACTAAAACAATGAACTTGTTGCTTACAAGATAATTCCTTTACTGCTTTATTTAGATGGGTTGTTTAGGATTTCATTGTGTACATTTGTGCCAAAAAATGAACGATATACAAGGTTTCAGCTTGAGTTTACCCAATTGTTTCGATGTCATCATCAGTTTACAGGACACCAACATCTATCAGCCTTGTAGTGTCAGAGAATATGTTTTGAATATGTCAATGTTATTTTTTATTTTTTTTTATGAAATAATCCTTCATTGAATAATTATTGATTTGATATAGAATGAAATTAAAATAAAGAATTAAAAAGAAATCTTTAATTGACAAGAACGATAATTACTTGTCTATGCAGTAACGCCACTAAAAGTGAGCAAAACGATGTCACTCAACTTGGGAATTTAATGCTTTATCGTGACAACTTGGATGAAGCCTTACAATCTGAGTTTTCCATCACCTTTACCAACTTTTTGACCAATGACACAAACAGTGACTTAACCCGAGCTTCATATATTTGTCAGCTAAACACTCATTCTCAATGAAAGTGCACAATTGAATATGTGTTTTTCGCAAAAATCGAAAGTCAATATCAGACTCTTTTATTGATGTTGTTTTAATGTGCTGTAATCATAGAATATGATTATGAAGTTTCATCAAATAATTTCTACTAGTTTTATTGTCATAGCTGTCCAAACATGACATATCAATGTCTCAGAATTTAACGTTTTAAAGCTATTTGTAACGGACCATGTTTCCACACCAATAAACCCCCAACTAACAAACTGTTCAAATGTTATTAATTTCCATTATATTTAAACAGGCTTTCAAGTTGACAAGTTAAATTTTAATGTAAAGCGATCAAACATTTTAACAAATGTAAATTATAGACTATGTATTTATCAATGTGCCATCTTCTCTAATGAAGAAAACTTTAAAAACCAAACAAAAACCTCGAAAATGTGTCAACAACAACGGTTTATTTATTATGTTAAACAAATCGATAGTTTATTCCTGAAAACGACCAAAAAGTACCAATATGTATGACATTGTGTAACACTCAATTCCCATTAGCTAAAATACATCTAAACATAACGTACCGTATTTCCTCCAATAAGCGCCCGGGCGCTTATTTTTTCAGCACCCCTTTACCCCCCGGCGCTTATTAGAGGCCCGGCGCTTATTGGAGACCCGGCGCTTATTTCTTTCAAAGAGAATTGAACTTTGTTTTAAGTCGTCTTTTACAATGCATATCTGTGAAATGTTTACTGAGTGAGCATTCATCTAATGGTTAGGGCCCGGCGGTTATTAGAGACCCGGCGCTTATAAGAGGCCCGGCGCTTATTTTCTCAACTACCTATGACCCCCCGGCGCTTATTAGAGGCCCGGCCCTTATTGGAGACCCGGCGCTTATTAGAGGAAATACGGTAAATTACATTTATCAATACAAAGTAACTTTTAAACGATATGTTCAGTTTCTATCTACACATTTGCAAGCTGAAGAGTTTATGACCCTTTCAAAACAAATACATAACCTCTCCCGCAAGAACTAGACATTATTTTTCAGTAAAACTTAAACTTCAACTGTTCTAACTTTTGATAAGTTTTGTTCTAACTTTTGTAATAATTATCTATAAGCGAATATGACAAATCTTTTTACCGGTAGCCTGAAGATAATAATGGCGAAGTACACATGTCTTCAAACCGCTACAAGACCTGAAATAAGCCTTTAGGTTCTTATCATTACGTGTAACAATACCATCTTTACACATATTAGTTCAATAGATTAGAACTTTTTTTGTATGACTTTGATGAACTAGTGTTTTGATCGGGCCCGTGATAGAAGAGGTCGGTTGTCGCGGGCTCATAACGTAAAATACACGATCGTTCAATAGAGTGGTATTTAGTTCATGCGAGTTTGTGTTTGTCTATTTACAAATAATTATTTACAATCAAACTTGAGAAACAGACAGAACTTTGACCATTATTATTCTATCTCGTGTAACTACTAATTTTCGGACATTTCTAGGCATATTTTACATATTTAAAAGGCCTAAGGCGTAGATTAAAACCTAAATCACACGTGAATTTCATAAAACATTTCGTTAAAAAGAAAGTGACTTAACTTAAATAATAATGTTCTTTCTTGCATTTCTGGTCCAACACTCGTTTCGATCTCTGCAATACCCCTCCATATTTGGTAATTTGGTACAGATAACGCATGCAAACATAACGTAAATTACATAACGTAAATTACAAAGCGGGTTTTCTACGAGTCAAAAAAATATTATGACTGCGTTGGAGAGATTTTGTTTACTTACAAGCAAAATTAGGAACCTTTAACATCTTAAAAATGATTTTTAAGGCCATTACTTTTTTCAATATTTACAAGAAACCCATAACGTAGATTACAGCCTTAACCATACGCCTGCTATTAAGCTTATATTAATGTCAGAAACACCAGCAACTATGTTAACAGTGACAATTGCTTGGATTTTCTATTTAATCACTATACAACTCACGGGAAAATTATATTTACTCAAGTTCACTGCGTATAACATTGTTTCAAAGCTGATTTTAAAGAACCATAACGTAAATTACATAAAAACAGCGACATTATCCAAATTGCATATTTGGCAATGTTTAGTAAGCTTTTCTTATATGATCACTTAAAACATTCAAGAGAATAGGGTTTTCTATATCTTGAGCATTTTTATAGCTTCCAAGACTTATACCTGTATTTCAGCTGCTTTGTCAACGTAATATCTCTTGTGGGCGACATTAACAATTTGGCATGTTCCATAGCAACTAAGTCTTCTGTACAAATAAAAGAAGCAAAATATATTGTTTTTCTTATTTTCTAGTGAAAAATCAATTTTCGATGGTATTGATATAATACTACGACATAGTTACGTTGTATTCATGACATTTTAAATTATTTATCAAGACGACATCATTTTTTCCAAATTGTGTACTTTCATTGAGAATGAGTGTAAAGATACATATCTATATGTATTATACCAACGCATAGAGTAAGAGTGTCGTTGTTTTTTCAGTCCGAGTTTATACTAGGAAAGATGTCTGTCAATATATATAACTGTTTTTTTGTTTTTTCCCGTGAAATATTTTTATTACAAAAAAAGACCAAGAAAAAACCCAGAAAAACACAATACTTAGAGGTATGCCAATGCCTTAATACCTTAGGTAGACCAATTTAAAGTATTAACCTTGAAATAATCAAATCATTAAAATTACTGTTTACATATTTTATTCTATGTTTAGGTTAAGCAACTGTTTAAATTAATTAATCATTTAAAAAATGAAATGGGGCAATAGGCCAAGTGTAGGCTTCTTGCTCCCTACCTTTAGGCGTCTTGCCCCATGCACGGGGCAAAAAGGCCGATTAGTTAAAAATATTAAAAGTGAATTCGAAGCAACGTTGTCTTTCTCGACGTCGAAATTACTGACGTTGAAACAACGTCATTTTTCAGTTGAACGACGCCGCGACCACATCTCAACTATAATCCAACAACGTCGATTCGACGTCGTGTGCCTGCTGGGAATTGTATGTAAAATGGTGATGTTCTAGTTTGAAACGAAACTGTTATTAATTGGGGATGCACAAATCGTTTATAATTAAATTCAAAGAAGCAGCCAGAATCTGTTCAGATGGTAATGCCATTGGCTCTTCCTTAGAGTGGGCTTCTTGCCCTATGTTACCCTACAAGGAGGATCTCGTTACAGTTCCGGTGATGTGGCGAGCAGTCGAGAGTTGATGGGACATGGCAGACAGAAGGAATAGGGGAGACCGGGGCAGGTTTGGCCACCTCATTTTTCTCTTTTACAATAAACTTCATCTCCGTTTTAAACACGTTCCTAATTTTTGAATACCCGAAACTTCCAATAGAACCTCTTTTGAAACAGGTGACGCACGTGTGTATAAGGAAATCGAACAACCTCCCCTGGTTTTTTTTATCGGAAGTAGATTTTTGGTACCATATTCTCGTCCATATAACTAATGAACTATTCATTTGCACTGTTGGCAGCTATTGTTTGGACAATACAGATCCATCTTGTTATATTGAATTGATAAAATCAACTGATAATAACGCAAAGAGATCGATTAAAAAGAATAAAAACAAATTGTTACCCTTTGGGGCAGGTTGGGCCGGGGCAAGTTGAGTCACTGCCCCAATAGAGTTCATATAGTTCATTAAATATCAAAGGTGTAACGGATCTTTATAATTATAGCTGCTAAAAGCAGTTAAACAAAACACATAAAAAGATATAGCTTGTGCTTTTTTATTTGAATTGATATCATATATGGACTAACCTTGTACATAAGGTATATCTGTTGTACATACTGGTTTTATCTAAGCCCAACCTGCCCCAGGTCAGAACCCAACCTGCCCCAGTTTTTAGATGTCTAAATTTTGACTTTACGAAATACTCGCAAAGAATTCCAAGGAAAATTAATGTGTTCTATATTCTCATGTGAGCCTCAAAGTAAGCCTTTGATCCAACTTTATTTCAATATTTCAGTATTATATAGAAATACAGCAAAAATAAATTTTAGTGGCCCAACCTGCCCCGGTCTCTATTATAGGCCGCGTGGGAACTTTCTTTACAATGTTAATTTGCCTTCTAATATGAAACATTGCAAGGAACAATAAAATATATCATGGTTATTCCGTATCCTCGCGGGTATAAGACAAGGGGGCCCGGCAAACAAATATCTTGAAAATAGGGGCATGGGCTTTAAACCGCGAGAGACCCCAACAAAGAAAATCATTGATGCGAGTTGCATTGAAAATTGACATCGATACTTTTGACTATATTGGTCAGGTCTTCTAAATATCATTATCATTCATGCTCTTTCTCATACTTTCAAATTCATTCTTAAGATATCAATCATTACCTTTCATTCTCATATACTATGCGCTTTGAGCATGCACCTTGTGTATGGATATAGCGCTATACAAATATTAAGAGGTTATTACATGACAGTTTTCCTTTCGTCGGCCATATGAAGCCAAGACCGCCATATCAGCCCGAGGGCCGAAGGCCAGAGGGCTGATATGGCGGTCGAGGGTTGATGTGACCGGCGAAAGGAAAACTGTCATATCATAAGATTTTTATCATATACTTCAGCTGTAACTGTTTAAAAGGGATGAAAAACATGAAAAATATGCCTCCAATTTATTTTGTATCCGTTTCATTTCCACAGTCCCGCCATGACCTTATTTTCTTAACCTCTTCCAAATCAAATTCCCGGCAAACACCATCATTTTCTCTGGTACTCTTATCCCAATAATAATTGTCATCAAATGACAAAAAAAAGAAAAAAATGCTATAAACATGTACTGGGCTCTGTATTTTTATGTGTTTGGGATATGCGTGAAGTGATTGCATAACCTGCCTCCTAGCCGGGCAATACGGCTGATATGCATGGATTTTTGGCCCTAGGGGTGATATGGCTGATATGGATTTGCGGCCCCGGTTGGCAATATGGGCGGAAGTATATTATAGATAGGTACATGATAATAATATTTTTCATATCTAACAATAATATGGGGTGTTTTGCATGTGTGATAGAGGCAAGGACACAGCATCCATATTGCCGCCCGGTCCGCAACTCCATATCAGCCATATAATAATAATAATAATGGGCATTTATAAAGCGCTATATCCATACACAAGGTGCATGCTCAAAGCGCATTGAAAATAAGAAAATTTAAGGTGATGAGATGAAATGCTATGAAATAAAGCCTAAAAGTAATACTGGTAGCATTGATTAAGGATATTTATAATTAGAGTCTATGGGTAGAATCTATGAATAATAGCTAGAAAATAGATGAGTTTTGAGCTGTGATCTAAAAACAGTCAGTGAGGATGACATTTTGATGGCATAAGGAAGTTGGTTCCAAAGTCTTGGAGCAGTACAGCTGAAAGATTTAAGTCCATAACTGGTGTTTTTATACTTTGGCAGACCGGTCAGCAAATCCATATCAGTATGGCTTTCGCTCGTTTTATACAAAATCATTAACTCGTTTAATAAAAATAGTATTAAATGGAAGGTCGTTTAGTATCCTCTATTTAAGAAATAAAGTTCGCTCTACCCCAATGTGTTTTGTAATAAAGTATAGTTTTGCCCTGAACTATTATAGTTAAAGCACGAGGACGGTAGTCCGAGTGCTTTAACGTTGTAATAGTTCAGGGCAAAACTATACTTTATTACAAAACACATTGGGGTAGAGCGAACTTTATTTCTTTTCTTAGATACCAAACTTATTTGCAGGGAAGTATAAACATTCTTATAATTTCAAATTAAAATATTGTTAAAATAACTTAGATTATAATATCCACGAACAGGGCTAACTGCTGGCTATTCCATGTTTAGAACTCACCCCCTATTTAAAAATATTGTTTATTGGTGAAACAGTTGATTATGTAAATGTAGCAGTATTATTTTCTCATTTATAAAGTTTAAAATTGTATTCTCTTGTTATTTTTTAATTGTTCAAACAAAACAAAAATAGCAGACAACTCATGTTTAATCAAACGTTACTTTTGAACAGTCAAGTTGTGCGATCATGCAATGCGGGCCACACTGCCCATATAAGGCGTATCACGTGATATTGACATTCCACAAAGAATTATGGGTATGTTTGTCAGGAAGTGTGTTAATCGAGATCTATCGTTCTTTATTTCTGTTGTCATAAAAGTTAAAGTTGATGGTACTACCGCTAGTATTAGCTGACTGGAGGAGCTCTACACCATGAAAAGGAGTACAAACTGTATTGGTTGACCTATGTGACACGTTGCTTGGCAGAGACGGTTGACGTGTGTCAACGTCACAAATGCTACGGGGCGCCGTGACCTGACGTGGAATGTCAACGTGGTCACTCGACAAGCATGTTGGAGGCAGGGCATTGGTCGCATCGTTGTTCCCCTGTAAGATGGAGTTGTTATGTAGCTTTTCAACAACTGCTCATGTCTGTGACCAGTGACGGACATGATACCAAGGGCCCCAACCCCGGCTTCGGAAGCGCCATGTTGATTGATAGAACCGAGACCAAAGGTTACCATGGACACGCGTGATAACGAGGGGGCAGCTGGGAAGAGCGGATGGCGTCATTCAATTGTTACGTCATGTAAAAACTATACCTTTATTGTCTGATAAAGTACTTTTTAGCTCATCTGGCCTGTAAGGCCCGATGGGCTTATGGCATGGCATGGTGTCCGGCGTCCGTCCGTCCATCCGTCCTTCCGTCCATCCGTCCGTAAACTTTGTGGAATTTCGACTTCTTCTCCAGAACCATAAGGCCTAGAAAGCTGAAACTTTGTGTACAGACTCCTTAGCTAGTGAGGATTATAAATTGTAGCTTTGGTGGCCCTGTGACCCCTAATAAGGGCCACAGGGGCCACACCCTAAAAACCTATTTTCATCTTCTTCTCCAGAACCATAAGGCCTAGAAAGCTGAAACCTTGTGTACAGACTCCTTGGCTAGTGAGGATTATAAATTGTAGCTTTGGTGGCCCTGTGACCCCTAATAAGGGCCACAGGGGCCACGCCCTAAAAACCTATTTTCGTCTTCTTCTCCAGAACCATAAGGCCTAGAAAGCTGAAACTTTTGTGTACAGACTCCTTGGCTAGTGAGGATTATAAATTGTAGCTTTGGTGGCCCTGTGACTCCTAATAAGGGCCACAGGGGCCACACCCTAAAAACCTATTTTCATCTTCTTCTCCAGAACCATAAGGCCTAGAAAGCTGAAACCTTGTGTACAGACTCCTTGGCTAGTGAGGATTATAAATTGTAGCTTTGGTGGCCCTGTGACCCCTAATAATAGCCTACCCATGACACTCGATGAAATCAGAGACTCTATATAACGTTATATAACGTCCCTGATAAAATAAACCCGGTATTTGGAAAACTACATTAAGTATCCTCTATATATCGCTGCTGTTATAGCATTATTATTGCAGGGAGAAAGACCGAAACACCATTGTGGCAATGCTTTGCGGTGAAACCTGCGAGCATCGGCTTGAACCAGCAAATCATGGTTGGTAAATATTGCTCTGTGTATAAAGATGAAGGGGGTCTCACGTGAAGTAAATGAAATTTTCTAGGGTTATATTTACTCCCACGAGTGACAACATATTTACTTTAGGCCTACGTACGTTCCATTGGAAATTAAGTATAATTGGACTGCTTTAATACAGGAAAAAAACATGTTGGTGGGTAGTCACAAGGAGTAACTGCTTGTCCAGAAGCTTGTAAGAGATAACTCTTATTTTCTGTTGTCAGGGTTTGTAGGCCTACTTTGTCAATTCACAGAAATGAGTGGTCACTTGTCAAAGCCCATTTTCAAATATAATTATTGAATTACAATGTCAATTGGAACGTATAATTGATACATTTTCGCTTAATAACAAACATAATAGGCCTATATTCAGCAGACTGAATTGTAGAATCGATCAAAGAAACAATAATCTGTTTTGAACAAGTAAATAAAATAAGCTATGCAATTTAAGTGAAATAGATTGCAGGCCCTGTAATTTTAAATATTGATTATTTCAATTTCTTGTGGACATAAAGTACTTTTAATTTACCTCATGGGGTGGTGTATTTAACTTCTTCGATAAAATATACCCCTATAAATAAAATGGGCCGTTTACATGACATTACTCACGCCTAAGAGCAAATCTGAATATAGGCCTACATATTATGACGCTTTGAACAAATATTGCGCCAAGGAAGTGCATAGCATATGCGTGCGCATGTCAAGAGTGAAACCGAAAGTGAAAAGCGACGCTGAAGAACAGAAAATGTGAAAACGATGATCCGCCTATATCATGCGGCCTGAAATGGCTGAATTACTGTGCGAGGCCGACCGAAGTGTTGACACTTTCAATTAATTGTCCTTAAAGGTATTTCATAGGATACTTTTGGTGAATCATAACAGCACGCCTACTGCCAGTGCTTATTTAAACAGGCTACTTCTTGCCAAGACTGGATACTTTTTGGTCAGGACTGGTAACTTATCACTAATTAGTAATTAAGGAATTGACCAATTAATTTTCAGAACAGGCTAGGTTCCCGATCTTTTTTATACACTGATCATAAACGACTCTGTAGACTGTGTATAAAATATTATTTTAATAGATAGGAAACCTAGCTTGTCCTGAAAATTACGTCGGTCAATTAAAGTATCAAAATGACAAGGAGTTTTATGAATTATCAACTTCTTTCATTATAGAATGTAGCGACGTTTCGGTAGGATTCTTATACCGTTTTCAAGCATATGGGAAAGGTTGGAGTACAGCAATGGACATGATGATGAGATAACAATAACAGTAACAACAGGATGAGATAACAATGCATCTAATTTAACATCAAAGAGGCAAAGACAACATGATAAGATAAATGGATACCAGTTTGTGAGTGAGTTAATTAGGGGGAGGGGCATTATAGAAGTCAATGAGGGGGAGGGGGATTATAGAAGCCAGGGTGAGTAGAGTGGATTAATCATGGACGGAGTAGGTGTTTGTAAGCTGATGGGATGAAATAACCTTGATCCCTGTTTAAAGAGGGCCGAAAGCCGATAATTTGTACTGCTTCAGCTGAATGACGATGAGTGTAATCATGTTTGTTGTTTGTGAGTGTTGTGACAGAGTATATGACACCTCAAATGACACTTACACTGACCATATCAAACTGAGAAGAAAAGTGGATTCGCTTCGGCTTTCGAATATAAACAAAGATTCGTCAGTGCTGCTGCACTTCCAATTAATACACAGTGCTGCACTTTTCCGAACATAAAAACTTTATGTGAATTCAGTGACTTAGATATCTTTCTAAAAAAAAAACTGTTTTTCTATATTAGTGAGGATGTGCAAACTGCGGAGTCGAGGGCGACCGCAAACGTACGATGGAAAATGTCAAGCGATTTTATTTGGGAGACATTGCCCTAAAATGAAATGACCTGAAATCTACACTAAATATACAGATTTTTAACTGGATTTAAAAAAAAAATTGCTTTACAATCATGACTTGAGGCCTAAATGCAACTGATTTTACTGTTGTTCACACGACAAAGATATTTCTCGGGATGAAATGATCATTTTACACATAAAGCATTGTAAATTCCATGATAGTACCGAAGTGACTGTTTTTAAAAAACGAAGGGCTATTGTCAAATTTTGATGGGCACTGAAAACATAGGTCCCACCCAGAATTATCCCTGCACACTACATTGCATTATGAGAAGGGACATTTCTCAGTCTATTTATAGATCTGCTAAACAGCTGATGCGCTGTGTCTAAAACTAGCTTCTTTAGCAGCCTAAGCTTATCTGTGAAAACACGGTCGAACAGGCCATTTAAGTTCCGAGGAATAAAAGTTTGAAAATATTTACTCTCGTTATCAGTGGCTAGGGACATGTATCTCCTGTTAACCAATTGCTTTCATCATGATCACCGATCTTATGAGCGAGACAATGTGATTGGTCCACTGAAGACTGGGTTTTGGCTGCACTAAACTTGCAAGGTACGGGGAAGCATTCAGACCTAGTGTAGACTAAGAGGATTTCATGTCTTCATAGAGTAAATATTTCAATAATTTATTCCTCGGAATTAGGCTGATTTAAATAAGACTGTAAACTGTCAGGGCACCCAATACATTGAAGATGGTATGAAGGGTTAGGGTTATTTAAGGGTCATTTTAGCAGGAATATCCACACTGCATATTGTTCAAAATTTAAGTGAAATTAATCCTTTTCAGATCAGGAACATGCCTATGCCAAACAGTGAGTGGATGGTTATCAATGATGCCTGGGAATTCTTGAAATCAAATTTGAAAATCACCAAGGGGCTTCTGGATGACCTGATATCGGAAAAGGTCCTTGATCCCGAGGAGCAACAGAGGATATCGCTAGAACCAGAGTATGGCAAGGTTGAAAAACTGCTGCTCATTATCAAACACAAACCATCAGAGTGCAAGGCTTTTGTCAAGTTGAAGAAGGTTTTGAGAGCTGACAATAAGTTCATAGCTGATGAGCTTGAGAAAACCGAGAAAAAGTTTCCACAGGACAGAAGTCCTCAAGGACATGGAAAGTTGGATGTTGGTGAGTTTGTTATCTTTATATGAACATAGTCTGAGAGTAAGGCTGATCATCCAGGTAATGTAACATGACTTCAGTAAATACTTTATTCTGATATTGGCTGATTAGAAAGATTTCCCTACGTTGAATGAACACCTGCAATTTTGCTATGACGAATCACCGCAAAATAATACATCATGTCCCCTAGATTGCATGGGTATTCTGAATCCCCTTTCTGCTTTTTTGTGAAAAAGAAAAAGAGAATATTGTACATTTACTACGTGAATGTAATTATGTAACTGAATTATGGAATTGGTTGGCAGAATGGCTTGGTACAGTTGCAGATGGCAGGATAAGTTTCACAAATGAAAATATTATTTTTGGCTTTAAAGGGGCAAACAATAATCCTTTAAATGCTGTTGCTCAATGACAAAACAATATATATATAATTCAAGTAAATCAAACAAACTATTACATTTCAAATCCCTAAGACCAAAAAAAAATCACTGATTATTAATCAGACAAGTAAGACAATAGCTTTTTCAAACTGCACCTATGCCAAATTCTATTCTTTGTGGTCAGCAATGCACAACCTTTTTAACAAATGATTTAGAATATATTATGTGGAAAAATGTGTATCTGTACATATATATTATATTACATGACTGGATGTAAACACATTGTAAACAAATTGGGAAATAAAAATGGAAATTAAAAAAAAAATGTCTCCTACTAGATAATGTGACGACCATGTGAAATAGCCTCTTGTCAGGATGGCTAATGATAATCTTTCTCAATTCATTCAAGGCAAAAGACAATTCAACAAGATAGGTAGATTCAATTAGTTTTATTCCAGAACAAACAAAATTCAACAAGTGATAAATATTAAATATATGAATATGGCACTGGAGGGAATTTGATACTTATAAATAAATATGGAATGACATAGCTCAATGATGTAATCAGAGGTAATGGATACTCAAAATTGTAATATGATTTAACCTACACTTGCACTATTAATGCATTAAATGTTAAGAAAATATAGCTTTGGGTGAATAATTGTCAATAATGGAACACACTTCTGCACCCAATTAACCAACAAAAGAGACAACTGTCTTCCTATTTATGAATACTACGATTACACTACTGACGGAGATCAACCTTGCAAGAAATTGAAGTACTATCCAGTGGGGTTGCAGGTAGAGCCTCTCGACCTATATGCAACTATAAAATACGACTCCTGCAGATAAACTTATATAGACAAGAGCAAGTCTATATACTAAACTTGTAACTTATTATGGTTTTACAATTACCTCACTATTTTAGTTCTGTAAACACTACAGGACAGAATTTATCAAACAGAATAAATGTGAACACTATTCTGAACAACAACTACACACCGATCATGGAATGTAAACAAACTCCTGAAATACTCCGGATATGATTTCAGTCTATAGAACATTAACAATACAAGATGCAATATCCACAATGCAGTGTTTATGTAGATATGACAACGACTATAATAATATTCGCTGAGAAATTATCTGCCCTGCGTTACTACTGGGAAGACGACAATCGACTAGATTCTCACAACAACAACGACAATATCAATAGCACCCTGAGATAACTCAGTCTGCAAACACGTTAAACTTGTACAAGAGAAAAGCCCTAAACACTGCCGTAAAACTTTACCGGAGGGCCAGTGTTTACTAATAAACCTAACGATCGAAATATACTCTACTTTGTCCTACAATAATCATTATGAGTCTAGCATACTACACTAATTGAACCCTATAGAATTTCGTAACTAACCCGCTAACGAACCTGCTAGTACGACGACCAAGCTAGACTAAACGAGTGACAGACGGTGACCCCTATTTATACCCTTCGGACGAAAACCAGCAAACCAGCAAACCAGCAAACCAGCGAGCCAGCAAACCAGCAAACCCGCAAACCAGCAAACCAGCAAACCAGCGAGCCAGCAAACCAGCAAACCAGCGAGCCAGCAAACCAGCAAACCCGCAAACCAGCAAACCAGCAAACCCGCAAGCCAGCAAACCAGCACGAATCGCTTAACACATAAAGAAACTGGGAGAAATATAGATAAAACTGCTTACATTTACCCTACACTTATGTTTATATACTAGATGCAAGGAATATAGACTGTAACAAGTATATATTTATAGAAATGTAATCACGACAATTCAAAACAGTAAACCTTACAGCGGAAATAGTGACATCTGCGACCCGGATGTATACACCAATTGACCTAGGTCACGGGGTCAAGGCAACTTACGATGTTTACAATGTCATTGATATGTACACATGTATCGGAGAGGATTGTGAGATAATCATGAGGTATATTTACTTTATCTTATGATAAGAGATTTGTTTGGAATAAATAAAAGATATGATGAATGCTGATATATATTTACAGGGGCAAAAGGACACTTTGAAATAGATACAAGTAAACCTTGCAAAAACTCATGTTACGGCCGAAAGGTTTATGATGAGAAATAAAGTGAAAATCTGATTCCTCACATTACCCTCCGCTTAAGTGTTTGACGCCCTCGCAAACACAACTTTTAAAATTCTAATTAATAAAAATGCACATTTTTGGACAATTTTATACAGGAAAAAAACACTATCCAGCATATATAGTAAATTGCTAAACCTGTAAGATTTCAATTTAACAATACATGTAATACAACAATTCAGTCACACTTGTGCCAGTGTGCCGTCAACGTTCTGATGGTTACCTCTTCTCTCAATCAGAGATGGGTAGTACAGAGGATCGGTCAACGTCATCATTCATCTCAATTCTGTCGACTTCGGGGATGCTTCGAAGGGGTTATGTCTGTCAGTCACTAGTCTTCTTCTAATCCGTCTCTGTTTGCTGTGGCAACTCGGACCACGGTAGTCATGATACCATGGACTGCATGACTTGATGAGCTGTAATGCAGTAACTATTAGTGATACATTTGAAAAAACGTCCTTCAATATAATACCTTCATTTGTGTCAAATACTAATTCATCAATCTCTTTTTCAGGGACGGATGGCGGTATCAAGTGGAGCGCTGACTCACAACATCAGCAGGCGAGCTCTTCTTACAACACTCCTGACACTGTGTCACCCACTTCTTCATATCTTCCCTGATTCTGTACCAATAAAACCTCGTCAGCAACTTGGCCTTCGTCTTCTTACGTCCTAAGTGACGAGATGACGAACTGCCATGGGCCTGGCTTAAGACATCTTCTCTCAAGCTGCTAGGCACGATGAGTTGTAACGATTCGATCTTTCCTCCGCAGGTATCCCTTCTGAAAAGCAGACCATTTAAAATTATCAGGCTGTCCCAGGACAGCAAATAATGTCTTACGCTAGGACTCATCATCGATGACTCCTCTCTCGATGGATGATTTCCTTCCTCCATCCACCTCAGTATCGGCTGCAGATCTTTGTCTGTAGTCTGCTTCCGATGAATTTCGTCAAGAGTGATGCCGCTCCAGGGAATCCAGTTTTCCTTGGATCCATTTCCATGTAGCGTAGACACTCCTCTACTAATGTCACCGACTCTCAGTGACCAGGCATTCCACATGCTTCTTAATCTGATGAGCGAGTTCTTCAGCAACCCTCCGCTCAGCAGACAACTCCCCTCCCACAGGATACATCGTCTCAGCTCGATCAGCAACTTCACTGCATTGCTGAACATCTCCGGCAGATTCCTCTTGGAAGCTGCTATGATGCACCAACTGCAAACTCTCAAGCACAATAATACAACAAGCAACAAAATTACTGTGATGAACTTACCGGTATCTTTAAATACTTTAACTTCTTCTGCCTGAGGCGAACCTTTGTAAGCAGTTAAGTCTGAAGTGTAAGTCCCTTGTATCACAGATACATTATTTTGCGTCTCGTGTAGATTTCTCTTGACAGTCGTTATACCGCATGAGCAACCCATGCTCAAGCCCAGTACACATACAATTAACAAAATGAAGCAGACAAACTCACATTGGAGCACTCCACAAACTTCCTTAGACACACAGTCTGAAGTCTGAGTTCTTCTTATCACACGTGAAGTATTCTGCTTCTTGCCAACTATCTTTATCCGTTTACTACAAGGAGGCTGCATTTCTTCAACTGTCAATTCGCATGAAGTCTCCATTTCTCCCCTGTTTTCTTCTACTTTACTTTCCCTCCCAATTACTGCTTCTAATTTCTGAATTTCTTGTTGATTTCGGCCAGACAACTGGTTGACCAACTTTAGGCCTGCTCGATTGGTCCCACGTAGTTTAAAGCGCTGCCTTGGATGTTGTCATCAGTTGCCTGCTTCACTTGATAAACATAGCCCTGGTTGATCATCCCCCGGTTAGGACATTGCCTGATGTAATGAGACGGATCACCACAATGGTAACACGCCCTTGGCTTGTTGCTCTGTCTCGATGATGTGTCATACCGGTTTGATGAGAATGGCTGCTGGGAACTGCCTTGTTTGTGCTTCTCCAGTTCTTCCTGCAGCATTTTAATTTCTCTCTTCATTTGTTCGAACTCATTATCCTCCGGCTTTTTGATGGTGTCGGTGACTGGGTTGAATGTCTTCTTAATGGCTCTATTCTTGTTCGGCTGGAGCGCTCTGGCTATCATATTATCCTCATCTTCGGCCGAATCAGTCTCCTCTTCAACAGCGACAGCTCGGGCATATTTCTCCCTCATTCTGTTGTCGCTGGTTGCTCTCTGCATTTCACGGAAGCATACTGTCTCGTAGACTGCGTCATCAATGGTGGCCGGTTCTTTGATGTACTCCACGTGGAAGCGCGCTTTATCGTCATATGCCCCATCAAAAAATTTCCTCAAAAGGTCTTCCTGTCTGGTCTCCTGGTCGCGGCGTGGATAGGCTTTATCGTACAGTCGTTTCAGTTCGGCCGCAAAGTCCTCTGGCGACTCTCCGGATTTCTGCTGTCGTCGACTATACTGCGTCTTATAGCTCTTTGCCGTCTCGATGACCCTGAATCGGTTGTGCAGTTCCCTACACAGTGATTTGTAGTTGCTCCGTGTTTCCGGTGTCAGTTGTTCAAACACGAATTCACCGGCGTGGCCCTGCAGCCTTGGAAGCAATTCGTCAAGCTTCTCATCAGGTGTCAACCCTTGGCGTGATGCGACTTCCTGGAACCGGTTGAACCATACAGTCCAGGATTCTTTGCCGGTAAACGGCGGAAGTTTCAACTGTTTATGCCCCCTGCTCATGTGTCTAGGTTGAAACGATGTGTCGTTTGCCCCAATATCCCCATCTGAGTCACTCGTTTGCGGAGAATCATTCTGTCTCGTGTGCCTCAAACGTCGGCGATTCGATTGGAACCTCTGTTCCACCATGTCCCTATGTATGCCGTCGACCGCCCCACCTAACGTTGATACTACATGACAAACGTGTTGTATCTGATCTTTAATGTCATCTATATCTGTGACAGGGTTGCCCAGCTGATGTGTATATGTCTGATGAGACACGTCACTATGTCGGGACGAGTGCATGCTATTGTTGGGCATGGGGTCTTGTTCGTGTATATCAACGTGATGACCCTCAATGTGAATAAGTTCAGGCGCTAGGACGTGGGGATCTTGTTGGGGTTGGGGTTGAATTGGGCTGGTTCTGCGGTACATGGACCTTGTTTTGATTGCATTTCCAGCGGACGAAGCCATAATGGATCAACAGAGCTTTGAAACTAAAAGTTAATCCCTAAATTATCAATATTACTACTACTGAACTAAGACTACAAGCCTACACTTTGAATCACCTTTTAATTAATGCCTTACTAAAGCTAACTACTACCTCTTGCCTTGAGAATTCCTTACTGTAAATATGCAAAACAATTTAATCAGCCACCAATTTAAAATAGAATTTTGAGAAAAGATTCCCGGATTCGAATCACTGGATGTGTATAGAAATAATCACATCCCACTTCTGACACCAAAAGTTGTGACGACCATGTGAAATAGCCTCTTGTCAGGATGGCTAATGATAATCTTTCTCAATTCATTCAAGGCAAAAGACAATTCAACAAGATAGGTAGATTCAATTAGTTTTATTCCAGAACAAACAAAATTCAACAAGTGATAAATATTAAATATATGAATATGGCACTGGAGGGAATTTGATACTTATAAATAAATATGGAATGACATAGCTCAATGATGTAATCAGAGGTAATGGATACTCAAAATTGTAATATGATTTAACCTACACTTGCACTATTAATGCATTAAATGTTAAGAAAATATAGCTTTGGGTGAATAATTGTCAATAATGGAACACACTTCTGCACCCAATTAACCAACAAAAGAGACAACTGTCTTCCTATTTATGAATACTACGATTACACTACTGACGGAGATCAACCTTGCAAGAAATTGAAGTACTATCCAGTGGGGTTGCAGGTAGAGCCTCTCGACCTATATGCAACTATAAAATACGACTCCTGCAGATAAACTTATATAGACAAGAGCAAGTCTATATACTAAACTTGTAACTTATTATGGTTTTACAATTACCTCACTATTTTAGTTCTGTAAACACTACAGGACAGAATTTATCAAACAGAATAAATGTGAACACTATTCTGAACAACAACTACACACCGATCATGGAATGTAAACAAACTCCTGAAATACTCCGGATATGATTTCAGTCTATAGAACATTAACAATACAAGATGCAATATCCACAATGCAGTGTTTATGTAGATATGACAACGACTATAATAATATTCGCTGAGAAATTATCTGCCCTGCGTTACTACTGGGAAGACGACAATCGACTAGATTCTCACAACAACAACGACAATATCAATAGCACCCTGAGATAACTCAGTCTGCAAACACGTTAAACTTGTACAAGAGAAAAGCCCTAAACACTGCCGTAAAACTTTACCGGAGGGCCAGTGTTTACTAATAAACCTAACGATCGAAATATACTCTACTTTGTCCTACAATAATCATTATGAGTCTAGCATACTACACTAATTGAACCCTATAGAATTTCGTAACTAACCCGCTAACGAACCTGCTAGTACGACGACCAAGCTAGACTAAACGAGTGACAGACGGTGACCCCTATTTATACCCTTCGGACGAAAACCAGCAAACCAGCAAACCAGCAAACCAGCGAGCCAGCAAACCAGCAAACCCGCAAACCAGCAAACCAGCAAACCAGCGAGCCAGCAAACCAGCAAACCAGCGAGCCAGCAAACCAGCAAACCCGCAAACCAGCAAACCAGCAAACCCGCAAGCCAGCAAACCAGCACGAATCGCTTAACACATAAAGAAACTGGGAGAAATATAGATAAAACTGCTTACATTTACCCTACACTTATGTTTATATACTAGATGCAAGGAATATAGACTGTAACAAGTATATATTTATAGAAATGTAATCACGACAATTCAAAACAGTAAACCTTACAGCGGAAATAGTGACATCTGCGACCCGGATGTATACACCAATTGACCTAGGTCACGGGGTCAAGGCAACTTACGATGTTTACAATGTCATTGATATGTACACATGTATCGGAGAGGATTGTGAGATAATCATGAGGTATATTTACTTTATCTTATGATAAGAGATTTGTTTGGAATAAATAAAAGATATGATGAATGCTGATATATATTTACAGGGGCAAAAGGACACTTTGAAATAGATACAAGTAAACCTTGCAAAAACTCATGTTACGGCCGAAAGGTTTATGATGAGAAATAAAGTGAAAATCTGATTCCTCACAATAAGATCCATCTCAACATTTTATCGTAATGTTTCTTGCGAAATTGGTGCGCTACTTACATTTAATTAATGTAATATTCTTACTTGCACATTCCCGTTGATACAACAAATTATTCTTTTTTCTCCTAATTTGCCGCCTTATGTATGCAGACGGTTTCTTTCGAATACCGTTTCCATGACACAACTTCACAAGGGCGAACGGTTATGACGTCATAATGATCGCGTCATTGTCACAGCCGAGTTTAAGATAATTGTTTACCGTATTCTCGAGTAGATGCCGGGCCTCGAAAAGACGCCAGGTCTCGAATAGAGGCCGGGGGTAAGGCTGTTTTAAGTAAATACCCGCCGGTTCTCGATTAAGCGCTGGGTGAGAAGTTGATTAATTAATGCTCCCGTTGTTGAATTGAAATAAATTATTCCCCCTTTACACCATCTATAATATTTGTTTCCTACTAAAAAACAAATAGACGCCGGGTCTCTAATACACGGCGGGGGCGTCTATTCAAGGAAATACGGTACTCAGGTTTTTTCAATGAATTATATAACTGTTTTCTCCCTCAAAAAGTTCACAGTGAACATTGTAATATTTCATCATTGCCATTGCAATTAGTTTCCATTATAAATACACTATTTTAAAAGGATATATCACAGGGATTTCCCTTTTGTTTTTTTACCTACCCACACCTCTAACTGAATGGATGAATGAATCCTTTCACCTGAGAATTTCCTACGCAAAAATAGAGTTCGCTTTTGAAATTCTCATAACTAACAGTCATGTTAATGCCTTCAGTTTTGAACTAAATTTAAAGGTGTTGAATAACAATGAATCTGGGAAGTTTTACAAACGCAACTATTTATCTTCTAATTTAAAAGGGTTTTGTTCTGTTTTTGTCAATCACATCATTGCAAATGCAAAATTATAATCATCTTGTGCAGCTTTCTGGATCTTCAACTTCTTCTGTCTTATTTTGGTCTGTATTTAATACTATTTATACACAAAGAAGTTAATTAAGCACCCCCAACTTTTTCAAACAGAAAAACAAATGTTCAGACAAACAATAAGAATTATCTAATACCGGTAGAACGATCATTTAGCATTGTGGAAACGAAAACTCCATTCGGTTTATGATTAACTGTCACTGAATAACTGCTTTTACAAAAACTTGGTATTTTTTAGACAAAATCCAAGTATAACCTTAAAATTTAAAATGAAAGTCAATATTTTTTGCTGCAATGTGATTATCATCATTCTCTTGAGTGAATTGAGGGATTACGCAGACACTTTGGGTGACCTAGGCCTTAATTTCTAGGTCACCACTTTGGCCACTTTTGAAACTCTTTACTTGATATCTCATAAACCACAGTCCACCAAATGTCTTCAAATTTGACTTGTGACTACATTGGGGATTTACGCAGACACCAGTCACTTTGGATGACCTTGACCTTATTTTCAAGGTCATAACGGCACTTTGTTGTACCAAATTTCATATTGCATTTTATTAGCTCATCTGGCCTGAAAGGCCCGATGGCCATTATGGGCTTATGGCATGGTGGTGTCCGGCGTCCGTACACTTTGTGCATTTTCATCTTCTTCTCCAGAACCAAAAGGCCTAGAAAGCTGAAACTTTGTTTAAAGGCTCCTAGTGAGGAATATAAATTGTAGCATTGGTGACCCTTCGACTCCTAATAAGGGCCACAAGGGCCACATCTTAAAAACCTAGTTTCGAACTCTACTGAAAGCTAAAATCTTGTGTACAGACTCCTTGACTAGTAAGGATAATAAATTGTTACTTTGGTGAATCTGTGGGCCACAGGGGCCAAGCCCTAAAATCCTATGTTCTTCTTCTTCTCCAGAACCAAAATGCCTAGAAAGCTGAAACTTTGTGTAAAGATTCCTTGACAAGTGAGGATTATGATTTATAGCTTTAGAAGCAAACGGCAGAGAAAGATGAAATGTTGTGTACAGACTCCTATTATTGAGGAATATAATTTACAGATTTGGTGACCCTGTGGCTCCTACAAAGGGGGAACCACATTGGCCACACCCTATAGCAAATAAAATATGAAGCCTGATGAGCTACAGAGCCAATGGCTCTATTTTTAGCTCATCTGGCCTGTAAGGCCCGATGGGCTTATGGCATGGCATGGTGTCTTGCGTCCGTCCATTCGTCCATCCGTCCATCCATCTGTCCGTAAACTTTGAACATTTTTGACTTCTTCTCCAGAAGGCTGAAACTTTGTGTACATACTCCTTGACTAGTGAAGATAATTTTTTTTAGCATGTGTGGCCCTGTGACCCCTAATAAAGGCCACACCCTAAACACCTATGTTTATCTTCTTCTCCAGAAGCAAAAGGCCTTGAAAGCTGAAACTTTGTGTACAGACTCATTGATTAGTGAGGAATATAATGTGTAGCTTTTGTGGCCCTGTAACACGTAAAATTTGGAGAAGTAGGATATTTTTACCATTGCAAGGGGTCCAATCCACTCAGAAAAGGCCAAAATGACCCCCTTAACTGACCACCTAGGAACAACACTGGTATATAATTCTTGGGAAGTGGTCATCTTTCAGTGATATGATTGACTTAATGATTTCAGATACTTCAGTTCATAAGTTGAAGGACCGCATTAGACAAGTCCTTATTGAGGAGTTTGACAACATAGAAGGCCAAGGCTGTCTACTTTCAGAAGTGATCGATATCGTCTCTGGGACAGTCGCAGCAGATGGTTTCAATTACAGCTGGAACGTGGACCAACTCAGAAACTTTGTCATTGATGAAGTTTTTGTTGGTGTAACCTTTGAAAAAAGAAAAAAGAAAAAGCCGTATCCTTTTAACGTTGAAATTACTACAACAGATTCTTAGTATAGTAGAAAGGTTAGGTTAAAAGAATTTATTAGAATTAATTTACTGCAAAAATAGCCCAAACAAATCTTGTGTTTTTGAGAAATAAGGATGATCAATAAATTTGTGAAAAACAATTACACTTCTAATTTCTAAATGTGACGTCCCTAACTTGCTGCTTGGCATTGTCTATCTTTATGATGTTAAAAAGGGCACAATAATGCCTATATTGTTTTTCAAGTTATAAACTTATAATGGACTTTTAAGGCAGTGTGAGTGAGCATCAGCCGCAAATAGCACTTACTGCGCTCTACCTTCACTGCCTGGCAGCCAAATTGTGTCAAGAAGGGAACTTCAGTCGCCAAAGATGTTCAGGGCCATCTTCCTCGCAAAGCTTGAAAAGTCAGTTTCAAAACTAACTAAGTATAAACCTTGCTGCAAACACGTGACCTTTCCTTGCTTGCCCTTCTTACTTACTTTAAGGGACAGCCATGATGTCCAATCAGATAGCCATTTACAAAACTACATCAAACTGAAAAAAAACATGGCAGCCTCCTGTCGAAGACCGTCAACTGAAAAACTGAAGAGATTATAGCATGTCAGGTGCAGATTGATATATTTTACTTAATTTCACCTTTAAACTTCTCCCTGCTGCAGGCCACAAATGGAGCCAGGACTTTAATTACTAATTGACACGTCATTGAAATTTGACCTTTTGACTTACAAACGACAAACGTGTGTGACGAAGTTCCGTTAATGTTGACAAAGTTTATATTTTTCGAATCACAAATCAATTGCCTTTCTAGTGGTGTAATAATTATAAGGATACAGTTTTCCGTTATCAAGAAGTGACGAATTAAAAATATCGAACGTATTTTTAATAATAAAAGCGAGGTGCAGGTGCGTGTTTTTCTTACTAACGGCGAATTTACCTATCTTGTTGAATGTGGCAAAGTTCGTTTCAAAGTGCTTTTAAAATACTCAAGTGTTATATCATTCTGTTCGGAAAATAATATCCTATTACTCTTTGTAGTTCCGAAATAAAATCTTTCTTCGTCATAAAACTATAGAGAAAATAAGACTTTGTCGGCAAATGTAAACATCAAACGATCGTTTTTTGACAAACACTTGTAAGATTATCAGCGTAATTAACTTACGTTTTTCAGAATCTCATAATCCTCAAAAATTGAAAAAACACTTGTGATCCAATTCCTTGTCAAATGTTGTTCATAAAATTTGCAAATATTCCGAAATAATGTAAAAAACATCCCATCGAGTATCGATTAGTTTCAACAGTCACATGGGTCGCTTCGCTCCAAATGATGGCATAACAGCTGATAACGGTATTTCAGCGAAGTCAATGTCGTAATTTTTTTCTCCATGTTTCAAACGGTTCGGAGTGGAAAATAACAAGTCATATCAATAAATAAAATTAGTCAAATCAACACAATTGCAATTTAGTTTTACCACATTAGTCTAAAACAATGTTAATTGTCGTAATATTTAGCCGCAACACTTCGTTTATCGACTACTACTGACTTGCATTATTCGCATGATGTCAAATAGTCGTCATGAAGAATTTTCAAGAAGATGTCGTTTGCCAATAAAAAAATATGTGTGAGTAATTTGACTGTTTTGATTTGTATTTGATATGTATGAAATCTATATGACATTTCTTGCTCAAATATATAAGAATTAAACAGTAATCGTATTTGATTTTCAAGCGAGATGTGTTTTTCCCCAACACGTTGACCGTGCCATTTGAACAAATCGAGCATAGTGCAGTCTTGATCCCGCCGACTGTCGATGTTGCATCACTGGAATCGTTAATTTCAAATTGTAACATGACTTCGGCAAATACTCGTTTCTGATTGGTTGATTTGAAGGATTTCCCAGTGTTAAATTGCAATGAACACCCGCAAATTTGCTGAGGCGAATCACCGCGAAAGGATACATTATTTGGCCCGCCTCAACATTAAAATGCTCTGATTCTCCCAATATACAGTTTACTGTTGTTATTGTCTTTTTATAACTTGCGCATTCCCTAAAATGCCAAAAATCCTTTTCAATTTGCTTTAGTTTTATGTAACTAAACTTTCTTAATTGGCTAAGTTTCTCGTAATTTGCCACCTTGTGCCATGCGGCCGGTTTCTTTCGAATGCCGTTCCCATGGCACGACGTCACAAAGGCCAACAGTTATGACGTCATAATGATCGTGTCACCGTCACAATGGTCTGGGCGAGTTTAAGATTTTTGTTCAGTCGGGTTTGATCCTGTTGGTTTATGAATTATATAACTGTTTTCTCTCTCATAAACTTCACAGTGAAAACTATAAGATCTCATCGTTATGAGTGCAACTAGTTTGCAATATAAGAAAACTATTTTAATGTCTATAACACTGGGAATTCCTTCTTCTTTATAGCTGCGAACACCTATAACAATAATGGATCAGTCGTTAGATCCTTTCAACTCAGAGTTCCCTACGCAAAAATAGAGTTCGCTCTCAAAATGCTTATAACTAACGGTCATGTTACAATATCGATAAATAGTTGCATTTGTAAAATTTCCGGGATTCATTGTTATTCAACACCCGCAAATTTAAGCGTTTAAAACCTCCGGCTAACACCGTCGGTTTTAAACTAAATTTGCGGGTGTTGAATAACAATGAATCCCGGAAATTTTACAAATGCAACTATTTATCTTCAAATTAATAAGTCGCTCAAATATGAAATTTTTTTACGAATAGGATTGTTAAGACATCCATGTCCACTATTTCAAGTTTAAATTTTGTTTGTCAATAGAGTTATTGTTCGTATTAACAATTTCGCAAAACAAATTCTCGTAACTAAAATTGCATTGCCATGTCGCTAATATGACGCCATGAATGGGGGGTATCTCATAAAAAAAGCTTAGCAGTAATAAACTAAATGGTGTTTTATAATCGAAAAAAATCTAGAATTGTACAAAAAATACATTTTAGACACCTAACATGTTTTATTTTTGATAAATGTTACAGAATTATTGTATAAATACGATTAGAAAATCTGGGCTACGTGATTGTCATGTAAAGCACTATGTTGTTTTGATATGTGCCCCGCCATAGCGAAGGAAATCTAAATCCAAGTTAAAATGTATTTTGCATCTATTCTACAATGAATTTCCGTAAACCCTTTAACAGTCATTTGCAGAAATGTTTTACATTGTTGGTTTTAAGTGGAAAATTAATAGGATGACACTGATCTCAAAATATCTCGATTTAAACAGCATTGTCATCGTTCAACATTTTCGCGATCTTGCGAGATGTTACGATCTTTTTTATCCGTCATTAGTGGCGATATCAATAATAGATGGACGTATATTTGTATGAAAACGACAATATTTAATACTCATATTTGGGATATAGAAAGGCAAATCTATTACTAAAACTTTGGTGCAATTTTGAAAATGATTTATACGTTATTTGTAAAAACATCAACACGGAAGTAAATGCCATCGTTGAGTAAACATATTGACAGTTTGAAATTACGTTGAAAATTTATCATTTCAACTAACATCGTTTGTAACAAGCTCTTGTTTGTTGGAAGAAAGTCGCATTCATGCAGAACAATTTTTTTCTGGTGCAAAATTTATTTCTGAATAAACTGATATAAATTATTTTCTAAAGAAATATTTATTGAGAAAAAAGGCCGATTTTGAAAATTAAGTACAAAATTATGACTTGTGTAATTTTTCATTTTTAGCTCATCAGGACTGAAAGTGCAGATGGGCTTATGGCATGGCCCGTCGTCCGGCATCCGTCCGTCCGTCCGTAAACTTTTGACACTTTCGACTTCTCCTCATGAACCATACACATGAGAGAGCTGAAATTTTGTGTACAGGTACCTTAGCATATGGAGATTCTAATTTGTAACTTTGGTGACCCAGTGACCCCAAATAGGGTCACAGGGGTCACAACTTTAAAAACCTATTTTCATCTTCTTCTCCAGTTCCAGAAGGAGTAGAGAGTTAATATTGATATGTGCAGACTCCTTGGACAATGGGGATTCTAAATTGTAGATTTCGTGACCCCATGACCCCAAATAGGGTCACAGGGGTCAAAACCTTAAAAACCTATTTTCATCTTCTTCTCCAGTTCCAAAAGGACTAGAGGGCTGAAAAGTTGTGTGTAGACTCCTTGGCCAATGGGGATTCTAAATTGTAGATTTCATGACCTCATGACCCCAATTGGGGTCACAGGGGTCAAAACCTTAAAAAACTATTTTCATCTTCTTCTCCAGTTCCAAAAGGTCTAGAGAGCTGAAAAGTTGTGTGTAGACTCCTTGGCCAATGAGGATTCTAAATTGTAGATTTCATGACCTCATGACCCCAATTGGGGTCACAGGGGTCAAAACCTTAAAAACCTATTTTCATCTTCTTCTCCAGTTCCAAAAGGTCTAGAGAGCTAAAAAGTTGTGTGTAGACTCCTTGGCCAGTGGGGATTCTAAATTGTAGATTTCATGACCTCATGACCCCAATGGGGTCACAGGGGTCAAAACCTTAAAAAACTATTTTCATCTTCTTCTCCAGTTCCAAAAGGTCTAGAGAGCTGAAAAGTTGTGTGTAGACTCCTTGGCCAATGAGGATTCTAAATTGTAGATTTCATGACCTCATGACCCCAATTGGGGTCACAGGGGTCAAAACCTTAAAAACCTATTTTCATCTTCTTCTCCAGTTCCAAAAGGTCTAGAGAGCTAAAAAGTTGTGTGTAGACTCCTTGGCCAGTGGGGATTCTAAATTGTAGATTTCATGACCTCATGACCCCAATTGGGGTCACAGGGGTCAAAACCTTAAAAAACTATTTTCATCTTCTTCTCCAGTTTCAAAAGGTCTAGAGAGCTGAAAAGTTGTGTGTAGACTCCTTGGCCAATGAGGATTCTAAATTGTAGATTTCATGACCTCATGACCCCAATTGGGGTCACAGGGGTCAAAACCTTAAAAACCTATTTTCATCTTCTTCTCCAGTTCCAAAAGGTCTAGAGAGCTAAAAAGTTGTGTGTAGACTCCTTGGCCAGTGGGGATTCTAAATTGCAGATTTCATGACCTCATGACCCCAATTGGGGTCACAGGGGTCAAAACCTTAAAAAACTATTTTCATCTTCTTCTCCAGATCCAAAAGGTCTAGAGAGCTAAAAAGTTGTATGTAGACTCCTTGGCCAATGAGGATTCTAAATTTTAGGTTTGGTTACCCCTTTGACCCCAATTGGGGTCACAGGGGTCACAACCTTCAAAACCTATTTTCATCTTCTCCTCCAGTTCCAAATGGTCTAGAGAGCTAAAAAGTTGTGTGTATACTCCTTGGCCAATGGGGATTCAAACTTGTAAATGGGGTCACAGGGATCAAAACCTTTTTCCATCAAAAATCTGATGAGCTACAGAGCCCATGGCTCTATTTTTATTCATTGTCATGTGGAGATAAACCTTATTGTAGAAAATTATAAGATTATTTTGGGGAAATAAAAACTATGATAAGTAAGAAAATCGATTTATTTACAAGAATATATTTTATTTTTAAAAATTCTGTCTTTTAGAAAGGAGAGAGAAGTAAAATATGATAGAATCCAATGTGACGTCATTGTTATAAATTTTACACTTTTGGAGCACCAAGCAAAAACTTCAAAACAATCCAGCAGGCTAAAGGTTAATCAATCAGTACAAGTGCTTTAACATCAAAAACAAAAAAGAAAATAACTGTTTGAAAAAGATTTGACAAACTTACATAGACACACAAATAGCCAACATAGACACACAAAAATAGTCTGTGATTGGCTATAGCAAGGGATATAACAAGAGGTAACAAAGTATCGCCAGAGAGGGCGCTGTTAGTAAACTAGGAAAGTCAAGGGTCAACAGCAAGGGTTAAATAAGCCAGGTCTGATCCCGGCGTTTTAATCTTTGCGTATGAAGACCTGCAACCTATGACCTTCCAATGTTATACGTGCGAAGGCAGACTATTGTGGCTTGGTAAGCTGAGTTCTGATTGGTCAACTTGATACATGGGCTGACGCGACCCTCTACTAAGCCTTTTTAGACTCAGTATAGGAGTAAAACAGATGATATTGAGGCTAAGGTTTACTTAGACTGTTTTGTTATCGGTGTTGATTGTGTGGCGTGGGGTATTCTTACAGATCATCACCTTCACACCTTGCCATGCTTGTTGTACAACTATTGTATGCGATGAACTTCACTTTTTATTATACTGCCCAGCACTACATTCCTTCAGACGTCAATTCCTTCCCCAATATTTCTGTAAACATCCTCATATTGACAAATTTGTATATTTAATGAAATGTGATTATCCGCCACTTAACACGAAAATTGCTCAATTTATCAAAACTGGACTTTGTACACTGTTTTAGTATGTATGTAAATGCTGTATGTTCTCTATGTCACTTTGTGTGATTCTCGAGAATAAAATTTCTGTTCTGTTCTGTTCTGTATCTCCTAATTAGGGGATAGTTATGACCTTGATAGGTGATGATTAATTCCTAATTAGGTGATGATAACTCCTAATTAGGGGATTAAAAGATTATGACTGTGGCACTAGGATGCTTTTGTAATAATAATCCCCACTCTTACAGTCTTTTGGGGCAATGTTTAATGATCTACACAGTCCATGACTTTATAAAGAAAAAACTGTTTGATGACCTTAACTTTGCTCAGAGCTTCATTTAGGAACTTGTGTACAAAGAAAAAGGAGACTGTGACACTGACAGAGCAACAAGCAGCAAGCGGTAATGAATAAAAACAATGATATTATGTAGCATTCGTCTGTCCATCAGTTTGTCAGTTGACATCCCAATACAGACGAGCTTGGTAAAAACAACAATGAGAAGTGAAGCCTTTCACTGGCACTCATAATGAGCATAAAAAGCCTTTTTACGCCATTACAAATTACATATTTTCATATAGGCTTATCATTTATCACTATAAATGTTTGGATATTCTATCAACACATATATTGTTTATATAAAGGGCAAAATTTATGAAAGCGCAGTTTTTGTGACAATTTTCCCCAAACTTACCAAATCACAAACCTGAAACTGATAGGACAGGGTCGTCATTTCATTGATTATTTATCTTAAAGATTCATATGTTACCACAGGTATGATCACATTTATATGCACTTTGTCTTTGAAGCTGTACGATTTACTTTTTTTTCAGGAGAGGCTGGGGCAGCAATACCTTTTCAAGGTATGCAAACATATCAACTAAAGAAATATGCTTTGGTCTATAGGTTACATTAGGTATTGAATATCCACAACTAAACAAATAACTAATATTTATATCGCATCGATTAAGTGCTTCCTCTTTTCCTTGTCACCAGCCGAACAGGAACAATTGGCCTTTCATGAATCTGTTTTTTGTCAACACAATATCTCATGAACAACTTCACCTTAAGTCCTCAAAATTGGTGCCAGTCTTGTAAAGGGAGTACACAGACAAAAATCAACTTGAATTATAGCTTTTGTGGCCACATCCTAAAAACCTATTTTCTCAAGAATCATAAGGCCTAGAAAGCTGAAACTTTTTATGATATGAATATTTATTATTATCCCCGCCGCGCGTTCAGCGCGAAGCGGGGGATATAGTATTGGGCAGCGTCCCTCCGTCCGTACCGATGAAATTGAATAACTCAAAAACTATTGACTGGATTCTTTTCATCTTTAGCTCATCAGGACTGAAAGTCCAGATGGGCTTATGGCATGGCCTGTCGTCCGGCGTCCGTCCGTCCGTAAACTTTTGACACTTTCGACCTCTCCTCATGAACCATACACATTAGAGAGCTGAAATTTTGTGTACAAGTACCTTAGCATATGGAGATTCTAATTTGTAACTTTGGTGACCCTGTGACCCCAAATAGGGTCACAGGGGTCACAACTTTAAAAACCTATTTTCATCTTCTTCTCCAGTTCCAGAAGGACTAGAGAGTTAAAAATGATATGTGCAGACTCCTTGGCTAATGGGGATTCTAATTTGTAACTTTGGTGACCCTGTGACCCCAAATAGGGTCACAGGGGTCACAACCTTAAATACCTATTTTCATCTTCTTCTCCAGTTCCAAAAGGAGTAGAGAGTTAAAAATTATATGTGCAGACTCCTTGGACAATGGAGATTCTAATTTGTAACTTTGGTGACCCTGTGACCCCAAATAGGGTCACAGGGGTCACAACCTTAAAAACCTATTTTCATCTTCTTCTCCAGTTCTAAAAGGACTAGAGAGTTAAAAAACGATATGTGCAGACTCCTTGGCCAATTGGGATTCTTAATTGTATATTTCGTGACCCCATGACCCCAAATAGGGTCACAGGGGTCACAGGGGTCACAACCTTAAAAACCAATTCTCATCTTCTTCTCCAGTTCCAAAAGGTCTAGAGAGTTAATATTGATATGTGCAGACTCCTTGGACAATGGGGATTCTAATTTGTAACTTTGTTGACCCTGTGACCCCAAATAGGGTCACAGGGGTCACAACCTTAAAAAACTATTTTCATCTTCTCTTCAAGTTCCAAAAGGTCTAGAGAGCTGAAATTATATGTGCAGACTCCTTGGGCAATGGGGATTCTAAATTGTAGATTTCGTGACTCCATAACCCCAAATAGGGTCACAGGGGTCACAACCTTAAAAACTTATTTTCATCATCATCTTTAGCTCCTAAAGGTCTATTGAGCTGAAAGACTGCATGTAGACTCCTTCAGACCTTGGCCAATTTGGATTCTAAACTGTAGGTTTTGTGACCCCATGACCCCAAATAGGGTCACAGGGGTCACAATCTTAAAAACCTATTTTTCTCCATTAGATGACAGTCTATGGCAAATTTATTTCTCCTTGGATATTTTAGTGTGGACTTCTTTCACTGTCTGATATTGGCGATCTAGAAAGTGTTGAATAATAATACATTTGTTTTGTAATATTTTTATAGGTTTTCTTGCAATAGGTAACATGAGTTTAATTTTTAGCTCATCTTGCCTGTATAAAGCAAACTTGATATGATGCCTGATGAGCTACAGAGCCAATGGCTCTATTTTTTGTATATAGCTTCATCACCATGAGAATAAGGTCCATATAGAGGTTCATGACCTTGACCTTCATTTCAAGGTCACAACGAGACTCTGAAATTTTACCCTTGTCAGCAGGATATCTCAAGAACAATTATCTTGATTCTCTTCATAATTTACACAAAGCATCTTATTTGGAAGGCGCCGGGCCCAGTCGATTTTGGTGACCTATACATTATTTTCAAGGTCACAGCGAGCCTTTGGAAATTTCAGCATTGAAACCTGCATTTTAGGCTTGTCAGCGGGATATCTCAAGGACTATTCACTGGATTCTCTTCATAATCTACACATAGCATCTTATTCGGAAGGCGCTAGGCCCAGTCGATTTTGGTGACCTTCACATTATCTTCAAGGTCACAGCAAGGCTGCGGCAATTTAAACATTTAAATCTGCATTTAAGGCTTGTCAGCAGGATTTTTCTAGAACTGTTCACTAGTATTTCTTCATAAGTTAAGCAAAGCATATTTTAGGGAAGACACAGGACAAGGTCAATTTTGATGACCTTCATGTTGTTTTCAAGGTCACAGCAGAACTTTTTATTTATCATCAATTTACCTGCATGTTAAGATTGTTAGTGTGATATCTCAAGAGTCATTTACTGAATTCTTTTAATAAATTTATTTTAGGAAGACACCGGGCCAATTGGGTTTTGGTGACTTTCACATTATTTTCAAGTTACAGTGAAGCCAATATGCATTTATAAGGCTGATACGTTAAGAACTCTTTATTCTCTTTTTTTGCACAAGGCTTCTTATTTGGAAGACCCAGGGACCAGTCGATTTGTTATGGTCTAAATGACATCTAGTAGCATGACAAGTGTAGACAAGTGTTTCTGTGTATACATTATGATTTTTGTTAACATCAATTTGCGGCGGGGGATCTTGTCACCTTTGTGACAAATACTTGTTATATGAATATTTTTATAGCACGCATATCCATCCACTCATGGGTGCTCAAGGTGCTTACATTGTTTCTCCTGGTCAATGGTCTTTCACCGTCCGATCATTTTTCCAATTCCACTTCCCGGGGGGTATTCAACCAGCATCCACATGTGGTGCTCAGGTTACGGACCGTTCTATGCCTCACAGGGTACCCATTCACAGCTGGGTGAACTGAGACACATAGTCACAGCACTTTGTCCAACACTGCTGAATGCTGATAACCGACAGCTTGGCGTATGCACGTGTTCATGTTACACCATTCAGCCACTGACATGAATTCGTGGGCATAAGTGCACAGTTTTTGTTGCACTACACACTAGGGCTCCAGGGTGAGACATATAGAGTTCTAACAGAGTAGGCCAGGACCATTAGAAATGAGGTGGAAAAAAATAGTAGAAAGCTGATTTTTACTGAAATATCATTCTCAAAACAATGGCACAAAGTTCTGGAAATTCCAGCTGGTGGCTTTTTCAAAATGGCCGCCATTTCCAATATGGCCGCCAAAGATTTTCTGAATTATTAAATATTTTTTACATTTATGTTGTATATTGAATGTTGTATATCAAATGAAAGCTTGTTTGATTACCTTTTCACAAATGTACTTTTTATTGGTGTAGATAATAACCGAAGTGAAATATTGATCAAAATGCTTGCAAAATATACTTTTATAACATGAAGAATTCATGTGCTCACAGTTAGTCACTACAATCAGAAGCAGTACTACAGCATTTTAAATGACATCCCAAACACAGGCTTGAACACTCTAATCACGCTTTCAAACAGATGAATCATTTCAAGTATTGCATCCACTAGAAACCATTTTCAGAACTTTTGTGATAAATGTAGACCAGATTCTGTATGAACAAATATCGCATTTCTGTACTGCCATTCCCATTCACTTGATGGTAATCCATTTCCTAACTATTGCTGGACAGTAAGGTATATTCTGTGGAACACACACCTTCAGATGAGTGACTCCAACTTGAAAGAGAATGAAACGCTGACTCTCTGGACTGATTTGAAATACATGGTGGTTCGTTAGCTGAAGATTTTCAAAATGAATGTTTCTAAAACAATGCCACCTTTGGAATTCCATTCTAAAAGAAACATCCATTGCATTTCAGTTTGAGCACTGTCTACTAAAGCTTTCTTCTTTATCTACATCGAAACTGCATGAGCAAACATAGATGTTGATATATGCTCTGAAAAAATAGCGTCAAAGGACTGGATCCATACAGAATAATTTCATTTTATGTCAGTTGTGGCCTATGCAACCATCATCACCAAAGCCAACTACTTTAACAGATACTTGTTTCATTGGACAATATCCATTGCAGTTGATACAATCAACTTATCATTTCCAGGCCTGTATCCTGACTCTTTGTTTGTATTTGAGTGATTAATCACTGTCTTGCCACAACAAAGAAATGCGACCCATAAAGGTAATGGTTTTCGGTTCAGAATTGAAAGGAATATCTGCTGATCGGCCCCGCTTCTATTGTTCAAAAGCTAAAATTGTTGAAGATGTAAAGTCAAAATCAATATACAAATGGTACAAGGTTACAAAGATATTTGCATACATGCAGTCTTTGAAAGGCATTTAGAAGTGGTATCCACAATATAGAAGTTGTTTGCCAGAAACTGTTACTTAGACTACAATATCCATTCAAATTACCACATATTCTGTACCATAAATACCATTTATGTCGATGTGTAATTGGTAGCACTCATAAACCTAGCCACATGAAGCGGTAACATACCTCTCAACACTCAGACATAGAGTATATCATTTTGAAGTTCATCGTGAGATCTCACATGGGGTTGATTGCTATGCAAATTTGTGTAGTGAGTGTTTCGGATTTAGCAGATATTTGTGCCTTTTTCTGATCTGAGTGATATCCAAGTCATCCATACAACCAAATGATTCTTACAGTATAGACATAATAGCTGAGATATGCATGATTAATCATCAAATAGTAACTCTGTTTTGAAAAGCATATGTATATTCCAATATGTTACATTCTGAATCAAATTAATCCAATGGCATTACTAAACAAAAACCCATAAGGCAAATGATGATGTTATTAAATTTGAGGTTGTTCAATGTGACAGGGGCAAGACCAAGTGTCAATAGCTGTGCAAAAACCCAGAGATAAAATTGGCCTCTGAGGTAACCAAATATTAACTCTTCAGCATTGGAACAAAGAAGGCTCATCCCAAAGGGCCTAAATCCCATAAGACTAAATATCAATCTATGGACAACATTTCAAACAATCCAATCAGATCATTAGGTGTGTTTTGTATTATTTTGATAAGTAGAAAGATACGTTTGAGAAATATATCTAACTGTTCATCCCCACTTCTGAAGGATTATCTTTGATTTTAGCACCTGTAGGCTTTTTGCTTATATGAAATAAATGAATTTTTGTAATCAACTTCTATTCCATCTTCATTTTACAAACTAACATATACGTTTATATATATGAATATTATACTGAATATCAAATGGTATTTTCTTTTCATTACCTCTTCCTTTTTATGTCATATACCCCAAATTTGTTCAAAATTCCAAATAACTTTTATCCTCTAGCATTACTTTTCTTGCCACTGGAGCGTCTACTTTGATTTTTATGGGGCCAATGATCTCTTCTAAATTATAAGTCCATATTCTTTCACAATAATTAAAGGATTGCCCCATATATGCGAAATGACCAAGAGGTCAAGAGGTGAAAGCAGATGTTAAACTTCAACACAACAATATATATCTCTATATTATATACCTGTTCCTACCCTATTTTGGGTTTTGTCTGCTGGGGATTTCGTCCTTGGAGACTTTGTCCTTGGGGATTTTGTCCCACAACCGGATGTTCAATCTTGGTGCATTTCACCCTTGTATGTTTGGTTTTGAGTATACCCTTAAAGGAACTTTGCCAATTCACAAAATGAAAGACTGCACTGTGAATTTCTAACCCATAATGGACATTTGAGTTTCCATTCTCTGTGAACCTGGTGGTGTTGTTCATGCAATACCTCCCATTGGCGGTATGAATGCTGACATTGATGTCGGTATTACCGGTAACTAATATCTATCAGTACAATGGATTTTCATCTGCCAAAATGCATCAAAGCGTTTGTGAAGCCTCCCATGATTCATACCTGTGAATGATGTTGACTACTAGTAGTAAAACAAAGGACCGTGCATATTGCTGATATGATGGTGAGTGCAATGGTAGTATGACAATGCTGACACACTGTTCTTATTTTACTTTGACTTTATGATTCCACTCAAGATCCCTTAAGTGGATCACTCAATGACACTCGTACGTTCTTGGTACTGTCTTGGTACTTTAATGTGTATAATTTCTTAAAGTGGGGGAAAAGGTTAATATAAAAGCTTCCAAAAGACAATTATGATTTCATAGATAACCTTATGTTAGATAACTAAGCTTTTTTAAGAAGCATTTGAGAAAAGCTTTCATTTGATATATTGCATGATATGATTATCAGCAAAATGAAAAAATTCTCAATTTTACCGAAATAAAAGTATATTTTGCAAGCATTTTGATCAATATTTCACTTCGGTTGTTATCTACACCAATAAAAAGTACATTTTTGAAAAGGTAATCAAAAAAGCTTTCATTTGATATACAACATTCAATATACAACATAAATGTAAAAAATATTCAATAATTCAGAACATCTTTGGCGGCCATATTGGAAATGGCGGCCATTTTGAAAAAGCCACCACCTAGAATTCGCAGAACTTTGTGCCATTGATGTAAGGGTGATATTTTGAAGGTCTTCAGAAAAAATCAGCTTTCTACTATTTTTTTCCGGGTTGTCCATATCTTTTAACTAATGGTCCTGGCCTAGAGGTGAACTCTAGGTTTTTACACCTTGGCCTGGATGGGATTTGAACCCTGGACCTCAGCAACGTGAGACTGGCGCTCTTGCCGACTGAGCTATCTCGAACCCATTAGATCAGACTCCATTGTATGAGAACCAGATTTGGGTGATCTTGACCTCTTTGTTAATATCTCCTTTGAGTCTTCCAATTTTCTAGGTCCATAATTTGAATACTAATCTTGATTGTGGTGAGGGACATGGTCACATTTGAGCCAAATACTTGATTTTTGAATGTTTGATCACTGTGCATTTTCCTTTGTAAAAAAATCAAATCAAAACTAACTAATATGATAGTATTAATAGTACCCTAATTTTAGAGAGACATGCTTCTTTCTACACTTGTTTACACTGGAGTGTTCTTTTGTAGGTCAACTGGAAAAGAGGTCAAGGATATCTTCAATGTCAGCAACTGATCTGGTGGATTTTCTCAAACCCAAACTGACCGAAATCGGAATAGATGAAGCAACAATGCAAAAAATGATCACAGAAGAAATAGATGGAAATGTTTTTCTCTTTCTTGAAGAACATCATTTGGAGAATTATTTTTCAGAAATGACGCTTGGAAAGCGCATTAAGTTCATGCAAATGAAAAAAAGTGTTTTGGAAAAGCCTTTGGAAATAGCAATGGAATATGTACAATCAACAGAACCAACAAGTGAAACATCAGCAGAAGGAGATCAAATGTATCCAGACAAGTTTCACAAATTTGGCTCTGAAGTTTGTTCTGTGGATGCTTATGTGAAAGGAAGATTACTTGAAGTTGAAGGACACACAAGAGGAAACCTGATGATTCCAAGAAGACATTTCATTTGTCCAACAGAAGGGGGGACAGAACTCTGTCGGAAGATTGCTAGAGAGGTTGTAATCTTTGCTTCTGCATGTATGAACGAACGGACAAATGGCACACTTCATGCAGGGGTATGTCCACCGTCCACATCAGATGGCAAACCTGGAGAGATTATTGGGCTGAAAGTTGATAGAACTGAGTGTGATAAGGTTGTGAAAAACTTCATCAAAGAATCCTTCTATGAAGATCAACTTGATATTGCAGAAAAGGCCATCAGCAATGTGAAATTCATCCCGGTTATTGAACAGATGGAGGCACGAAAAGGAACAAATCACTTTGTAATAGAAATAGAAGTGGTCCCCTCTGCAAAACTGGTCAGGAATGATGCCTTTTTTGTGAAGACTCAGCTGCTTGGAAACCGAAGGAAAAAGAAAAAACAAGATTTGTATAGAATGGTTGCTGGAAATCCACAACCACAAACTGATGAAAATGTTATTTCTTTCATGGAGAGGAAGCAAAAGCTTACTGAACTAAGAACTGAGCAGGAGTCAAATAAACTTCCAGCTAAATACAATGTTGATCTAAGAAGACAAATACTGAATTTGTTCACAGGTGGAAGTGACACGATTGAAGATGACATTTATCCAGTGCTATTTACCAGCCCACTAGATCTACAAATGGACCAAGTGTACTTAAAAGAAAATCTGAGTTTCATTCAGCACTTTGATTCGAGGGTCATATTTGATTTTGATCCTTCTAGTAGTGAGAAGGGCCTTTACAAGTTCTTTGATGAAGAGGAAAATCAGTGTTTCACTGTTCTTACAACTGACAACTTCAAAAACCGAGAAAGTAAACTGAACAAAGAAGTAAGCACTGCACACAAGGCTTGGGTTTTCAGCAACGGCTATAGTACACTGCAAAAGGATGGCTTCCAGCCCTTTGAATGGAAACAAGAAAGAAGCGAAGGTTTTAAAGAAGCTTTACGGTTCTACCATCAGAACATTCCAAAAGAAAGAGGCATTGCTGTCATATTTCTGTTCTCTAAGAACTACGAGGTTATGCTGGAGGCGGCTGAAGATGTTCTTCTTAAGTTCAAAGACCAGTGGATGGTGATAGCCGAGAATGAGGACATAGCTGATCTGTGGAAACGTGAGATGTTGAGGAGGAATGTGGTGAAGAAGCCGTCTTTAAAGCAACGCTGTGTTGTTGGAATGCCTTGGTGTGACGTGAACCAGACCTTCATTGACGTTCTGCAACCCCTGAAAGTGTCCCTCTGTCAGGTTCCTCTCTCTACAGGAGCATTCCGTGAAATGACAGAGAAAGACAAGAACACTATGTGTGATCTTGAAATCTTGAGCAGTCAAGAATGTGACCAAAAGAATGAAATCTATGACAAGGACCAGATTGAAGATCTCAGAAGAAAAGTTGAAGAGAAATTTTTCAGAGGAGGAACTGTTGAATGGTGGAATTTCTGGTTTGGAGAAGATCATGTAAAGAAGCGCCAGTTGCACAGTGATCTGATAAGAGAGGTAGATAATGCTCTTTCAACCCAAAAGGCTGATGAAGTTGTTCTTGTCACTCTATTACATCAGCCTGGTGCAGGGGGCACTACAAGCTCCAGACAAGTTCTGTGGGATCTTCGGCAACGCTACAAATGTTGTCTCTTGAGAAGAATAACAGATGACACTGCTGAACAAATTGCAAATCTTCGTCGCTATGGGGAAACCTCAAACCCAAAGCCCCCATTGATTCTTGTAGACAATGATGATGAAGAACATGTTGATAGGCTTCTGGCAGAACTTGAAGACATGGCTCGTAAAAGTGCAAGAAAAAATGAGGAGTCAAACAACGTATTCTGTGTTGTCCTGCATTGTGTGAGAAGAGCAAGTCTGCCACTCTCTCATGAAGGACGACAACTCCACCTCCGCCATGACCTGTCTTCACAAGAACTCTCATGGTTCAGAAGAAAGTATGATGAGCTGAAGAAAAAGAGTGAAGAACACAAAGGCGTTGATCCAAAGCTTCTAATTTCATTCAATCTTTTGAAGAACAATTTCAATACTGAGTACGTCAAAAGAACGGTTAGGATGTTGATGAAAGACATCACTGATGACAAAGAATTGCGCCTTTTGCGATATCTGTCTTTCTTGAACACCTATGACCTTGATTTCCATTCTCTTCCTGTTGCTTGCTTTGATCCCATTATGGAAATGAGAACAAGAAAGACGGTTTTGATGCAAACAGGGTTATACAGAATGGTATCCATACGGCAAAAGTGTTGGGAAACAAAACTGGGTTCCTCAATTCGTGTTCTTCTGAATGAATCCTCAAACAGAAAAATGTATGGTGCTACTATTAGCAGTATACGTATCATCAGTTCTGTCTTGTCAAGGGAAATTCTTGTCTCATTTTTAAAATCACATAAACTCAGTGACATCCTCCTTGAGATGTTGGGATCTGAAATATTTGAATTTGAAAATGACAGCACAGAGTACCTGTTGGGTGTGATCAGTACAATTGTCAAGAAAAGAGCAACAAATCAAAGTGGTCGTGTGGAAAAATTTGCACCATTGATACTAGAGATTATGACAAAGGATGGAGAAGATAAGGCAGCTGAGGTCTTTATTGAAGTTTTCAGAGTGACAAATGTTGCCATGGTGGCACAACAACTTGCACGTTTGTACATTCACTACAGAAACTGGCCAGAGGCAGAAAAATATGCATCAAAAGCTACTGGACTTGTTCAAACAAATTCCTTTTTATGGGACACTCATGCACAAGTCTATGAAAGGCAATTGAGGGCAAAGGCTGAAAGCTGTGTCACTAAAGATGTTGTCACAGATACACTACGGCTTGTTCACAAGGCAATTGACACCTTTAGAAAAGAGCAAAAGGTCAGTGAAAGAGAAACAAATAGACCTTTCAACTACTATGGATACATGGGAGAGGTACGTGTCACTATCAAGCTGTTTGATGTTCTCTGGAAGTATCAGGATTCTGCAGAAGAAAGTGACAGACATGCTTTTCTTGTTGATCCAGACTTCGTACCAGACATGTTTTGGTTCCTTGACGAGGAGGAAATTGAGTTCATAAAATCAAGTGGAAAGACTGCTTCAGGGGTCATTGAAAAACTTGAAGATGAATTACTTCAACTCAAGGCTGACACAAAACATGAATCACCAAACTATTTCATCAACTTGAATGATCTCATGGAAATAAAAAACCAATTGTTCCAGTTCTACGGAGAGAATACTGATGATGTTCCAGAGAAGCTCAGCCTTGAAGAGCAATGTGAGTTCAGGCGAAGAAGAGTGAGACAGATTGGTGCAACATCTTTGCAAGGCCTTCTGCAGCTAAGATTCAAGAACAAGGATGAAACAAATCTAATCCGAGTTTATAATCTCATGATGCAGAATGTGAACACTGCCATGTACACCGCTTTCGACGTTTGTACAGTTTTGAACACAATAGTAGCCATGTCCCTGTATGATGATGCCTTCGTCAAAACCATTGCATTTCCTGACATTCTTTATATGAGCCAAATACTTGTTGAAGCAAAGAACAAGGACCTCCTGGAAAGCTACTTATACATTCTGCTTTTCAATGTTCCAACTCCAACACGTCTGAACAGAGGGTATGAACTATGTCAGTCTTCAACCATCAGAGACACGATCAAACTCTGGAAGGAAGCCTTTTACAGCAAATATCCAAGGCAGAGAGAAGAACAAAAACGCTTCAGAAAGAAAGACACCACTCTATTCTTTCTTGGCCATGGGGATGGAGTTGATGAAATAGTTCACCACAAGCAATTGGCAGTCCGAGATGAGGATCTGAGGGCCAATGATGATTTCTGGCACACACCTGTAGCTAGACAGAAGTTCTTGCGCTATGAGGGAACACTGTTGATGGATGGAGTGGAAGTACAAGCTGTTTTCGAATCCCAAAAGGGGAACAAGTATGACATCTGCATACCAACATCAATGCCTGTGAAGAGAACCATGTGGCAGAAGAAGGTCTTCTTTGTGCTGGGGTTTAGTTGGTCGGGACCTAAGGCCTATGATGTCACCCTCGATGACCCTTCAAAACCAGACCCACTTGAACCAGGGCCCCAGCATCCTTTCCCTCCAATGAACAGAAGTGACAGCTTGTCAAGCACAGTAAGATCAAAATTGTGAAAGTTACTCTTTTTTCATATGCAATATGATCAATTGAGATTAATAAGTTGTTCATAGACTATTTATCATATCCATGTTGTGAATATTAACTGCCTAGGTTTTTTTTGACTGCCTAAAAGGGGAAAAATATCTCACTTGTTACAGAGTTCTTTCGAAGGTATGAGTTGAGTGTTTGAAGACAGTTGTATATGACATTAACTTTTTAGCTCATCTGGCCTGTAGGGCCAGATGATCTTTTTGCATGGCATGGTGTCCATCTGTCCGTAAATCTGTCCAGAACCATAAGGCCTAGAAAGCTGAAACTTTGTGTACAGACTCCTTGGCTAGTGAGGATTATAAATTGTAGCTTTAGTGGCCCTGTGACCCCTAATAAGGGCCACAGGGGCCACGCCCTAAAAACCTATTTTCGACTTCTTCTCCATAGCATAAGGCCTAGAAAGGCTGAAAATTTCATGTACATACTCCTTGACTAGTGAGGATTAAAAATTGTAGATTTTGTGACCCTGTGAACCACATTGGCCACACCCTAAAGCAAAATCAAATGTAAAGCTTGATGAACTACAGAGCCAATAGCACTATTCATTTCCTGTGGGAGGAGGGCAAACTTGTCTTCACCTTTTGCAATACAGCACATCATGAGTGACTAATTTGACATGATGTATTATAAAGTCGTAAATATTTGCAAATGATTTTCAGAATGGCAAGAGAGCTCCTGGTGCCCGATATACAAACCCTCTGGGCGCAGGCTTGAGAGCCCAGGTTAGTAGAAAGTTGAGTTGTCATTTCAAACCCAGGTCACATTCTTTCTGTTGTCTTGTAGGTTGCTTCTCTTCTAACACAAACATCTTCAGTGGTTTTACTTCCGAGAAAACCCCGGTATTTGAGGTTTTAATTTTGAAAGGAAGATGTGGTAGCAGGTGATTTAATTGAAAGTAAGCACTTAAAGGGGCAGTAGCACGTTTTTTGATAATTTTATATTTTAAATATTTCACTGATAATTGTAAGTTAATGCTAAATGTATTAATTCGACAGTGTCAAAAATCACATTACACAAGCCAATCATCCATAGTCAGAGGACAAAATATGGAGATTCACATAAAATCCATTGGCGGCCATTTTTTGTGAACACCTTTAATTCATTTTGTGCAAGAAAAATGAATCGCATGGCTAAACTTTACGTTATATATTTAAATTAGTACTGCTTCATTTAGTTTAAATACATTTTCTTTCAAATGGAACCATTTATTTTCATTTTCCTAACATCACCTTATATTCCCCATAAAAACGTGCTACTGCCCCTTTAAAGGAGACTTAAAATAATTTGTCCAACCTACAAATCAATTTCTATCACACAACAATTATTATCAAAAAGTATGCAAAGTTAAAACCCTCAGTCCACTGAGGAGTGAGGACAAGCTGATCAAGTCCAATTGAATTCTTCTATTAATAGTCACGATTTCTCTGTCTTGATATAACGCCAAAAAGGGAGACATACTCTTGTAACTCTGGATTTGGGAATCATAAATAATAGAATGTAAACTTTAACATTTGATGGTTTATAAATTGGAGGAAACATTACTCTGAGGTTTTCTGCTCTTAAAGAAAACCATAAAGGTCGGGATAATCCCTCCGGCTTATGCCCTTGAGATTTAATTCCTCCATCCAAGATTTTCTTTATGTTCCTAATGGCTGAAATATTGCCCAATAACTCACTCACTCAGGATTTTCTGAGAGCAGAAAACCTCAGAGTGATGTTTCCTTCTTCACCCCAAAAATAGCGATTCATAGACCAAAAGGATGCAGCCCCAAATTGTTCTTTAAGATTTAAATATGAATCTGTAAACAATCAGAAGTTTGATGTGTTGTACATGTGCTTTTCATCAAAGAGGAAAATTGACACAATTTATGTATCCTGTATGGATGTATGTTTACATGCGTGCATAGATAAAAATTATATTCTTAACTCAGGCTAAGGAATTTTAACATTTTGAAACTATTGTAAATTTATTTAAAATTTCATATTGTACATCACATATGATTTGCACTAATATAGGTCATGGGATTCGGAATTATTATGAAAAATGATAAAGTGTACAATTCCATGATCATATTGATATTAAACCATGCTAACATAATGTATAGGGTTAATAAATAAAGGATAAAACATGACCTTCAGCCATTATTGAAAAGTATGCCTGATGTCCATGGGCATTTCCCACGGGCAGTTCCCGAGGAAGGAGGGCATTCTTTTCAATAATGCCATCGGGTCATGTCTTATCTAACTTATTAACCAACAGAAACAGTGGGAAAACAATTTTATGCTAAAATATAAGGTGGTGGACACAGTAATAAAAATATGTGTTATTGAGAGTCTATCCAATGTGTTTTTGGTTGTGAAATGCATCGCACGAACGCAGCCGCCTCGCCTTTGGTATGTGATGCTCGTGCAGCCAGCATTTATCTGCAGTGGTACATTGACTCATATGATTTTCACTTTAAGATCGACTTAATATCCCTAGATCGTAATTTTGTTGTTAAGAATGATAAATAAGTATTTTTAGCAGCCCCGTCTAAGGACGGGGCTGCTATCAGTTTTTGTGAAGTTTCCATCGCCGCCGCCGCCGCCGCGTCCGCCGCCACCGCCGCCGCACTCGTACTACTAGCTATAACTTTTTTCCCCTAAGCTTTCCAGAACTCTTATTCATACCTTACTCCTCATACCTCGGGGGAACGATTTTGACATGTTCACTTTCAAGGTCAAAGGTCAAGGTCACGAGCTATGTATTCACACTAAGAATTCCTTGTAAACGCGATAACTTGAAAAGTTTTTGTGCTATGAAGCTCTAACTTGGTATATATCATCCTTGGAAAAGTAAAAAAATTTGAAAAGGTTTTGGCTACAATCCGTCAAAGGTCAAGGTCACAGCAAGGTCATGACGTAAGCATGTTTTAGCGAAAATGCTTTATTTTAACTATGAACACTTTTAATCAATACATGATTGTTATACTCAAAAAAAAGTGTTCAATGATTGTGTGACCTTGAAGGTCAAAGGTCAAGGTCATGAGATATGAGTTATTACAAAATGCACTAAATTGGGGTATAACTTTATCCCATTTAGCTTTTCAGAACTCATGAACATGTCTAAATGTTAATACTTCCAGGGAATCATTATGACATGTTCACTTTCAAGTTCAAAGGTCAAGGTCACGAGTTATAAAATCACCACAAAATTCTTTGTAAACACGGTAACTTGAAAAGTTTTTGTGCTATGAAGCTCTTACTTGGTATATATCATCCTTGGAAAAGTAAAAAATTTTGAAAAGGTTTCGGCTACAATCTGTCAAAGGTCAAGGTCACAGCAAGGTCATGACTTAAGCATGGTTTAGCGAAAATGCTTAATTTTAACTATGATCACTTTTAATCAATACATGATTGTTATACTCAATAAAAAGTGTTAAATTATTGTGTGACCTTGAAGGTCAAAGGTCAAGGTCATGAGATATGAGTTATTGCAATTCCTTCTAAACACAATAACTTGAAAAGTTTTTGTGCTATGAAGTTTAGATTTTGTATATATTATCTCTTGAGAAGTTCAACATTTTCAAAAAGTTTTGGGTACTAACTGTCGAAGGTCAAGGTCACAGCAAGGTCAACATATATGGAGAAAATGGATTAATTGTATTTTTAACACTTTATTTCATTACAATAATGTTATACTCAATGAAATGTGTTCATTGATTGTGTGACCTTGAGTGTCAAAGGTCAAGGTCACGAGAAAATTCCCAATTTGGTGAGGCCTGTAAAAGGCGGAACAGGGTAAGGCGAAACCCAAAGTTCCGGGGCTGCTCTGCTTTTGCGGTATCCCGCAAACGCTAATCTAGTTAGCATTATAAGTTTCCTAAAAGTAAATGTAATGATATGAAATAACAATGCACTCAAACTCAAACATTTGTTATAATATCACCTAACATTGTACTTCCTTCAGTGCTGTTACAATGGCTCAGTCGGCAGAGCGTTGGGTTCAGCGATTCGGATTGGGAGCTTTGAGGGTTCGAGACGGCATAACACCAAAACATTTGCAGATGGATAAATTAAAATTGTGTTATTTTTCAAGATTGATAGTTAGTTGACACTTTGACTTTCAAAAAGATCAATCAATAAGGGCTACAGGGGTCTCTTTTTTTCATCTTCTTCTCCAGAAGCATAAAACTTGTATACAGACTCCTTAGTTAGCAGCCGCGTCTAAGGACGGGGCTGCTATCAGTTATTGGGAAGTTTCCACCGCCGCCGCATTCGTATTACTAGCAATAACTTTTTTCCACTAAGCTTTCCAGAACTTTTATTCATAACTTACTACTAAAACCTCGGGTGAACGATTTTGACACGTTCACTTTCAAGGTCACAAGCTATGTAATCACTCTAAGAATTCCTTGTAAACGCGATAACTTGAAAAGTTTTTGTGCTTTGAAGCTCTTACTTGATATATATCATCCTTGGAAAAGTACAAAATTTTGAAAAGGTTTTGACTACAATCCGTCAAAGGTCAAGGTCACAGCAAGGTCATGACTTTAGCATGATTTTGCGAAAATGCTTTATTCTAACTATGAACACTTTTAATCAATACATGATTCAGTTATGCTCAATAAAAAGTGTTCATTGATTTTGTGACATTGAAGGTCAAGGTCATGAGATATGAGTTTTTGCAATATGCACCAAATTTTGGTATTACTTTATCCCATATAGCTTTTCAGAACTCATGAACATGTCTAAATATTTACACTTCCAGGGAATCATTATGACATGTTCATTTTCAAGGTCAAAGGTCAAGGTCACGAGCTATGTAAACACTCTAAGAATTCCTTGTAAACGCGATAACTTGAAAAGATATTTTGCTATGAAGTTTAGATTTTGTATATATTATCTCTTGAGATGTACAAAATTTTCAAAAAATTTCATGTACAAACTGTCAAAGGTCAAGGTCACAGCAAGGTCAACATATACAGAGAAAATGGATTATTTTAACTTTTAACACTTTAATTCATTACATTAATGTTATGCTCAATGAAATGTATTCGTTGGTTGTGTGACTTTGAGTGTCAAAGGTCAAGGTAACGAGAAAAGGCCCAATTTGGTGAGGCCTGTAAAAGGAGTAACAGCTAGGGTAAGGCGAAACCCCAAGTTTCGGGGCTGCGCTGCTTTTGCGGTGTCCCGCAAACGCTAATCTAGTTTGGTAATGAGCATTCAAAATTTTACATTTGTTGACCCTGTGGTCACTATAAAGGAGGGAATCACATTTGCCACACCTTAAGTCAAAATTGATATGAAGCCTGATGAGCTACAGACTCGATGGCTTTTTTGTGTGTTTGCAATACAATTTACAAAGATTTAGGTTACATATAATTGTATGTTTTTCTACTAATTCACTAATCCATGTTTACTTACTGTTTCATTCTTGTTCTTCTCACTCTAGGTGTTAACAAGTATCTATTTTAACAGCTAATGACTAGGAAAATATGACGACATCAAGACAGAATGTAATGGCCAATTCATAACTCAAATCATTCAATCAAATATGGCGCGTTATGATTTCTGCAAACCACTGTGCTTTTGGGCGTGCTGCTCATCAAACGAAAACATGTTCTAAACCTCAAAATAAATAATGAATAAGAAATTTACTTCACCTTCCGACCAATAAACTGGATATGTGGGAGGAAGAAGGGAAATCCAAGTTCAAAAATAACTTTTACATACCAGGGTTTGTTTTAGATAAGGAAAGTTTGTGAGGGTGGTATACTTAAAATTTATATTTATATTATCCTTTGTCTTTGATTAAATAATCTGTTTAAATGATCAAATAATCTGTTTAAATAATAATGGTAAAGACCTTGATAGGAATCCAAATCTGATCATACATCTTATGACCAGTTAACTTGACCAGCCTATATTATATTTTGAAAGGGAAGCCCAAGGGGGGCCACACATGGAAGAGGAGGGTCCAGCCCAAGGCAGTATGGAAGGCAGTCCTCAAATGATGTACCCAGAGTAGGTATTTTTAGCTGTGACACAATTAGTTAAAAGACATCAGCTTTAAATATGGTGAAGGCTACCAAGAAAGGTACCCCATGATCGGAGTTAAGGCGTTCATAAAGAAAAATGATTAAGATTCTATAAATAAACGATCTCCAAAACATCATAAAAATTGGCAAAGTTATGATCTCTTGAAGAATGGTGAGGTCAAAATTAACTGGGAATATGAAAACGAGAAAGCAAGGATTAGAAGTTAATTCTTTATAAATTAACCATAAAGACAATGAAAAATAAAAAGTTATGATATGTTTGTCAGAATTCGTCTCAAAAGCGTCATGGTATGTTTGTCTTAACCCAAAACTTTTTTTTTCCGGGTTGTCTAAATGCACGTGCATGCCTTAATGGTTGAATGGTCCTTTTTTTCTTAAGATCAGCATAAACCTATGAGCTAAAATTTATAGTCACTTACAGCAGAAAATGCTAGTCAGAATGCAAACCTGATTGAATCTGTTGGGTAAAATGTAATTCATATCTTCTTATTGTAAGTTTTTCATAGCTTTCTATGATAAGTGTGTATTAAAAGAGAATCAACATGCATCTCTGACTATTTGGATTATTAGGTGTACCAACATATTAATTTACCCTTATTCACAAAAAGAGTTCATTTTTAAAGCTATTTATGAGAGATATTACCAGTTACAACTTGAAATATTCCTTTATCATAAAAGGACTCATCACCAGCCCTATCAGCTCCGCCCGTAGCAGCTAGTATATTTTTATGCCCCCGAATCGGAGATTCCGGGGGTATATTGTTTTTCACCTGTCCGTCTGTCCGTCTGTCTGTCTGTCCGTTTGTCCACAAAAACTTTAACCTTGGTCATAACTTTTGATTGGTCAGAGCTAGGTCTTTGATACTTGACATATGGATCCCTTGTGATGAGACCTTTCAGATGACACCATGACATTTGACCTTGTGACCTTGACCTTGACACAGCGAGCCTTTTCCGAAAACTTTAACCTTGGCTATAGGTTCTATACTGTCAGTGCTAGGTCTTTGATACTTGACATGTGTATCCCTTGTGATGAGACCTTTCAGATGACACCATGATATTTGACCTTTTCCGTCCGTCCGTCCGTCTGTCCGTTTGTCCACAAAAACTTTAACCTTGGTCATAACTTTTGATTGGTCAGAGCTAGCTCTTTGATACTTGACTGTGGATCCCTTGTGATGAGACCTTTCAGATGACACCATGACATTTGACCTTGTGACCTTGACCTTGACACAGCGAGCAGGATGCATCCGGGGGCATTCGTGTTTCACAAACACATCTTGTTTGCAATGTTTCTTATATCTGGATCACTGTCGAAGTCACTATCACTCTCACTATCACTATCACTCTCGTCTGTGGTCTCCATATCAGAAGTTTCATCAGCATGGACTTCAGCAATAAACTCGTCATCGCTTGAGGAAAACCGCCCCTCAAAAACTCTGAGTCCTCTGCCTTCTAGGTTTCGGTCTTGGCATCCTCTAAATCATCTGTAATTGATTGAAACAGATTTTGACATATGCAAGGAGGAATGACAACTCAAAAGCATTATACAGAGGAATCCGATGTGAGCTTCATGGACATTCAATGGCCGTCATTCAAAAGCATTTGAAACAATTTTACCATTGACACCGACGGCGCCAAAGGCAATGTAAAATTCACACATCTGGACGTTATCTAACGTTAACGTTATCCCGGCTAAACCCAGTTCTTTTTTTCGTTAGACTCCCCCAAAGTCGAAAATCTGGACATTTTCTAAGTTCCAGATACATTCTAACACTCGGATGTCTTTTCACATGACACGCTGCCGTTGCCGACAGCACCGCCAGCCGTGAAATTTCCCCCAACGTTTTATCACCTTGATGCGTTTTCTGACTTCCGTTTGCTGATCACAACTACCTTCTACGTCAGGGAAGTTCTGATTGTCATTTGTGGATTACAAAAGTTTTGCAACTTAGATAGGTACCTAAGACCTACCCGCCGGGACGTCCTAGGTACTGGGCAATGTAAGTCATGACATAGGATGTTCTCGAAAAGAACAACTCTCCCGACATATTTGCTAAATGTTTCTCACCTCAGGATAACACCGAACGTTATTTTTGAATTTCAGTAAACCTGATATTGAATGTTGAAGTTTGGGGGCTAAGGGTTAATTCAGCCTATATCTCATGGCGATAAAAATATCACAATAAAAATATTCAAAATTCTCAAAACCAAATTCCGATCACGCTCTTTTTTTTTTATGGAAAAAAAAACATACATCAAGGCGATGCCCGGAAGTAGGTTGGCCGAGAGGAGCCATTTGATTTCGTGCTTATTACCCACAGGAATTCGTGAAATCAAGAAAATTTCAAAACAAAATAGCGAAATTGCCAAACAAGGAAGATATGAAATCTCGAAACAGTATAAGAAATCACGAAAGAGTGACATGAAATCCCGAAACATAGATGAAGCAAAATTGCGAAATCACGAAGAGAAAGCAAAGGTAAATCAAGAAGAAACGACCTTCCAGTCGCTAGGTCTAATCAAATTCGCTATATCTTTTCACAATCATATCCAACTTAAAAACAATTAGAATTTTTAAGTCATCAGGTCTGAAAGACCCGATGGGCTTATGGCATGGCGTCTGGCGTCCGTCCATCCGTAAACTTTTCACATTTTCGACTTCTTCTCCAGAACCAACGACTCTTGAGAGCTGAAATTTGATGTGCAGACTCCTTGGCAAATGGGGATTATGAATTGTATTTTTAGCTCATCAGGACTGAAAGTCCAGATGGGCTTATGGCATGGCCCGTCGTCCGGCGTCCGTCCGTCCGTCGTCCGGCGTCCGTCCGTCCGGCGTCCGTCGTCCGTCCGTAAACTTTTGACACTTTCGACTTCTCCTCATGAACCATACACGTTAGAGAGCTGAAATTTTGTGTAAAAGTACCTTAGCATATGGAGATTCTAATTTGTAACTTTGGTGACCCTGTGACCCCAAAAAGGGTCACAGGGGTCACAACTTTAAAAACCTTTTTTTATCTTCTTCTCCAGTTCCAAAAGGAGTAGAGAGTTAAAAGTGATATGTGCAGACTCCTTGGCCAATGGGGATTCTAATTTGTAAATTTCGTGACCCCATGACCCCAAATAGGGTCACAGGGGTCACAACCTTAAAAACCTATTTTCATCTTCTTCTCCAGTTCTAAAAGGACTAGAGAGTTGAAAGTGATATGTGAAGACTCCTTGGACAATGGGGATTCTAATTTGTAACTTTGGTGAATCTGTGACCCCAAATAGGGTCACAAGGGTCACAACCTTAAAAACCTATTTTCATCTTCTTCTCAAGTTCCAAAAGGTCTGGAGAGCTGAAATGATATGTGCAGACTCCTTGGCCAATGGGGATTCTAAATTGTAGATTTCGTGACCCCATGACCCCAAATAGGCTCACATTTAGCTGGGGTCACAACCTTACAAACTTATTTTCATCATCACCTTTTTAGCTCCTAAAGGTCTATTGAGCTGAAAGACTGCATGTAGACTCCTTGGCCAATTGGGATTCTAAACTGTAGGTTTTGTGACCATGACCACAAGACCCCAAATAGGGTCACAGGGGTCACAATCTTAAAAACCTATTTTTCTCCATTAGATGACAGTCTATGGCAAATTTATTTCTCCTTGGATATTTTAGTGTGGACTTCTTTCACTGTCTGATATTGGCGATCTAGAAAGTATTGAATAATAATACATTTGTTTTGTAATTTTTTTATAGGTTTTCTTGCAATAGGTAACATCAGTTTCATTTTTAGCTCATCTTGCCTGTATAAAGCAAACTTTATATGATGCCTGATGAGCTACAGAGCCAATGGCTCTATTTTTCATGACCTCATGACCCTAAATGGGGTCACAGGGGTCAAAACTTTTAAAAACTATTTTCATCTTCTTCCCCAGTTTCAAAAGGTCTAGAGAGCTGAAAAATTGTGTGTAGACTCCTTGGCCAATGGGGATTCTAAATTTTAGGTTAAGTGACCCCATGACCGCAAATGGGTTCACAGCGGTCAACTCCTTAAAAACCTGTTTATATCTTCTCCTCCAGTTCAAAAAGGTCTAGAGAGCTGAAAAGTTGTGTGTAGAAACCTTGGCCAATGAGGATTCTCAATTTTAGTTTTTGTGACCTCTTGACCCCAAATTGGGTCTCAGGGGTCAAAACCTTAAAAACCTATTTTCATCTTCTTCTCCAGTTCTAAAAGGTCTAGAGAGCTGAAAAGTTGTGTGTAGACTCCTTGGCCAATAAGGATTCTAAATTTAAGGTTTGGTGACCCCATGACCCCAAACAGGGTCAGAGGAGTCAAAACCTTAAAAACCTATTTTCATCTTCTTCTCCAGTTCTAAAAGGTCTAGTGAGCTGAAAAGTTGTGTGTAGACTTCTTGGACGATGGGGATTCTGAATTGAAGATTTGGTTACCCCATGACCCCAAATGGGGTCACAGAGGTCAAAACCTTAATAACCTATTTCATCAAAAGTCGGATGAGCTACAGAGCCCATGGCTCTAATTTTTCTTTCTTCTAAAAATAGTTGTTTTGATCATTCAGTTGTTTTGCTTTGAAGGCTAGCTAAATAATTTATTGATTAAATGAATTGCACTTATCCCAAGAAAGGTATACATAGTGTGTCTTCTAAACATGTATAATTGTCATAATCAATGATCCATTATATAAAAGTGTAACTTTTCTAAAAACAATGTATTGTCTATGATCATGGGAGTTACAAGCTAATATTGATAACACTAAGATTTTAGTATTTAGCAATGGGGGCTACTTTCATAATGACATAAAATAATTGTTTTATCTTATACAATTTAAAAAAATGCTAACATTGTCAGAATATGTTTTCAATAAGGTGTTCGTGGCGTGTTTGTACGCTAGTTGCAAAGGCCAGTAAAGCGTTGATATTTAGAAAACAATTAAAGATAAACTTTAAAATAGTCCTGTCAATGTATATTTAAACTTTTTGACTGTAAATTAAACCAAGTTTGTTGTATGGGTATAAGAAGTGTGGGAATATCAAGAAAGACATGCATGTTGTTGATAAAGTCCATAATAATAAGCTCTGTTAATTTGTTTTATAAGAGAGAGAAAATTGTTTATTAAAGTGTCGTCATGTTTTACAGGCATACACAAAAACAGAGATATATTACAGACTAAAAGTATAACATACGGCCAGGGTTGACCTATGTGACACTGTAAAATCAGTACATATTCAAAATTATTAAAAAGATTATTCTTTGATTTTGTTGTTTCGTGCATGATCGGAAATAGGACAATTGACCCCACCCATGAAGAACTAGCTATAACTTATTTACCATTAAAGTTACAGGTCTGCTATTTTAGCACACAACACCAAACTAATGGAGTGTTACAATACAACAAAGCAAATTCCTCTGAACACGTCACTTTATATGATATTCAAATTCAAAGAGGTGTAACATTTCTTTTGGCATTCAGTTTATGACCATTATTTCGAAATATTTCAACAGGGTGCATTGGCACGTTAGTGGCAAACACTTGTTGCTTGTTTTTATGAGTAAATATTAAAAGTTCCATAAGAATTTATTGTATTGAGCGGGGGACATAGTATTCAGCTCTGTACGTACGTACGTCCGTTCGTCCCGCTTCTTGTTAGCGAGATATCTAATGAACCGCGTACCGCTCAATCTAGAATCTTCAAACTTGGTACCAATCTTCATCTGGGCAATACGCAGACCTGAAAAGTTTTCGGTGACCTTGACCTCATTTTCAAGGTCACGGCGAGACTTTGACCAGTTTTGAAAATGTTGTTAGCGCAATATCTAATGAACCGCTCAACCTAGAATCTTCAAACTTGGTACCAGTCTTCATCTGGGGAATACGCAGACCTGAAAAGTTTTCGGTGACCTTGACCTCATTTTTAAAGTCAGTGCGAGACTTTGACCAATTTTGAAAATGTTGTTAGCGCAATATCTAATGAACCGCTCAACCTAGAATCTTCAAACTTGGTACCAGTCTTCATCTGGGGAATACGCAGACCTGAAAAGTTTTCGGTGACCTTGACCTCATTTTTAAAGTCAGTGCGAGACTTTGACCAGTTTTGAAAATGTTGTAAGCGCGATATCTAATGAACCGCTCAACCTAGAATCTTCAAACTTTGTACTGGTATTCATCTGGGGAATACGCAGACCTGAAAAGTTTTCGGTGACCTTGACCTCATTTTCAAGGTCACGGCGAGACTTTGACCAGTTTTGAAAATGTTGTTAGCGCCATATCTCATGAACCCTTCAACCTTGAGTCTTCAAACTTGGTACCAGTTGTCATCTGGATAATACGCAAACACCAATCGATTTGGGTGACCATGACGTCATTTTGACCGTTTTTTTAAATGTTGTTGGCGCAATATGTCGTGAACCATTGCATTAAGTATCTTCAAATTGGTATTAATCATTTGGAGAATACACATGCACCAATCTGTTCTAATCTTTATTTCGGAATATGCAAACGCCAATCAACTTGGGTGACCTTTCATGTCAAAGATGCTGAATACCAATGACATTCTCATAATATAATAACAATTGAATGAAATATTCTTGATTGCTGCAGGGGACATGGTCACGTTTGTGACAATTACTTGTTGTAAGTTATGTTTGCACTATATCTATATCACTCACTTTTGAAATTGCAGAAATCAAGCCCAAAAGGACGGAAAAATTACCAGGAATGAACTCAAAACATGATCAAATTTTGATCAGTGTTTGTGAAAACCAAAGGTCAAGATTTTAGAGACTTCTTAGCATTGAAGCAGAATGTGAGACTTGAAAAGTTAGGTTTTATGAACATGTAAAATGTGCAGAAAATATACCACCCATCATCCAATCCAAAGATGAAGAAGATAAAGGCAATATTATGGATATACAACTCCTTTATTCAAGTTTGCGACGTTTCGACATAGATACTAATATCGTTCTCAAGCAAGTGATGCAGATGATGAAGTAAAGAGGATATTTATGGATACAAGATGTTGTTACAGTAAATATGTAGAGACTTGTTTTTTTGTGTATAAACAAGGTTGATGTACAGGGCATGATATAGTTGTGATGAGATGATGTACATAGAAAGATAATGTTTATACAATCTAATCGACTGTATTCATTATGATCAGTAGATGGTGCTTTTCAGAACTCATATTCATAATTATTTACCTTTGCCTTTGGGAACAATTTTGACATGTTTACTTTCAAGGTCAAATGTCAAGGTCACTAGTTATGTAATCACTGTGAAAACTCCCTGTTAACACAATAACTTGAAAAGTTTTTGTGCTATGAAGCTATTGCTTGGTTTATATCATCCTATAAGAAGTAAAACATTTAGAAGGTTTCCACTTAAATCAATCAACGGTCAAGGTCAGGACGCAAGCATGGTTTAGCGAAATCCTTTTTTTTTCAACATTAACATTTTTAATCATTATGTGATTGTTATAAGCAATGAAAAGTGTTCATTAATTGTGTGACCTCTAATGTCAATGGTCAAGGTCACAAGATGAGTTATTGCAATGTACACCAAATGTGGGTATAACTTTATTCCATTAAGCTTTTTAGAAACCATTTACACATGTGTTATTGTTAATACTTCTCAGGAATTGTTTTGACATGTTCACATTCAAGGTCAAAGGTCAAGGTATCAAATTTTTAAATCAGTTCATTCTTTGTAAACATGATACCTAAAATGTTTTTGTGCTGTAAAGGTAAAAAATTTGAAAAGGTTTTGGTTACAATCTGTCAAAGGTCAAGGTCACAGCGAGACAACGACTTCAGCATGGTATGACAATAATGCTTTATTTTAACTATTAACACTTATTCGTTATATTATTGCTATACTCAATGAAAAGTATTCATTGATTGTGTGACCTTGAATGTCAAAAGTCAAGGTCATGAGAAAATGCCCAATTTGCTGAGGCCTGTAGAAGGCGGAACAGGGCTAGTGAAAACTCCCCATATATTGGGGCCTCTCTGCTTTTGCGGTGTCCTGCAAATACTTCTATATAGTTCCCAATGATGACGGATCTACTGTAGTATTATTAGCTCATCTGGCCTGTAAGGCCTGATGGGCTTATGGCATGGCATGGTGTCCGGCGTCCGTCCGTCCATCCGTCCATAAACTTTGTGGAATTTCGACTTCTTCTCCAGAACCATAAGGCCTAGAAAGCTGAAACTTGTGTACAGATTCCTGGACTAGTAAGGATTATAAATTGTAGCTTTGGTGGCCCTGTGGTGTCTTATAAGAGCCTCAGGGGCCACACCCTTTGGGCTTATGGCATGGCATGACATCTGGCGTCCGTCCACCCGTCGATCTTTCCATCCGTAAACTTTTCACATTTTCAACTTCTTCTCCAGAACCAATGACTCTAGAGAGCTGAAATTTGATGTGCAGACTCCTTGGCCAATGGAGATTCTAAATTGTAGATTTCGTGACCCCATGACACCAAATGGGGTCACAGGGGTCAAAACCTTAAAATCCTATTTTCATCTTCTTCAGTTCCAAAAGATCTTGAGAGCTGAAAAGTTGTGTGTAGACTTCTTGGCCAATGAGGATTTTAATTTGTAGATTTGTGACCCCATGACCACAAATGGGGTCACAGGGGTCAAAACCTTAAAACCTATTTTCATCTTCTGCAGTTCAAAAAGGTCTAGAGAGCTGAAAAGTTGTGTGTAGACTATTTGGCCAATGATGATTCTAAATTGTAGATTTGGTTACCCAATGACCACAAATGGGGTCACAGGGGTCAAAACCTTAAAAACCTATTTCCATCTAAAGTCTGATGAGCTACAGAGCCCATGGCTCTATTTTTTAATCCATCAATGTTTCACAGCTTCTTGATACCCCTCGATATACACGGTAGTCAGATTGTAAGGACATTGACGGTTTTCTTTTGTACAAAAGTGACATTTTAAGGATCATTAATGTCCCAAAAAGACATATTATCATGAGAGCTGATAACAGTTACAATCAGGAAGTCTACATCTGCATTTTCATTGACTTCTATAGCATAGTATGAGCAGGGATATAATACATGAGCTTTGCTCACTTATCCTCTTGTCCACGAATTCTCTTGTTGTCATTGCAATATTTTTGGATTCTGTCCATCAGTCCGTCCATCACACTTATTGTTTTGCCCATAACTCTAAATATTATCCCCCGCCAGGAAATGAAAGGGGGATTTAGGTCTGTCTGTGCGTCTGAGTTAAAGAATGGGCTTATGGCATGGCATGGTGGTGTATCAGTCCATCCATCCGTCCGTCTGTCTGTCCGTCCGTTAACTCTGTACATTTTCGACTTCTTCTCCAGAAGCACAAGGCCCAGAAAGCTCAAACATTGTGTACATACTCCTTGACTAGTGAGGATTAAAATTTATAGCTTTGGTGACCAGGGGCCACAGGGGCCATACCCTTAAAACCTATTTTTCATCTGTTTTTCCAGAAGCATTAGTCCAAGAAAGCTGAAACTTTGTGTGCAAACTTCTTGACTCACCCTTAAAACCTATTTTCATCCCTTTCTCCATAAGCTGAAACCTTGTCTAAAAACTACTAAGTTTGGAAAAGGATGATTAAAAATAGTACATTTAATGACCTTGTGGCCCCTACTAAGGGGGGAACCACATTTGCAACACCCTAAAGCAAATTTGATATGATATGAGCTACAGAGCAAATGGCTCTATTTTTATGAGCATTACAATGTCGCTATCCCCAACCAAATAAAAAAAATGATTTGTTTTTTGGGCCGTTAAATGTGTTTTATATATCTTGCTTTTTCATTTGCATTAAAAATGCCAATTTTCTATTGGATTTTGGTGTGCTCTTCTTTGATGATGATTGTTTTACTTTTTACTGTTATTGTTTATCTTGTAAATTAACCTTCATAATTTTTGTTCTTTTCGTTCTTTTCAAACCACATATGAAGCACTCATTCTCTCCCCAAGATCCCGGGGTTCCAGCAGATTGCCCTTTCGGCAAAAAGTTGCAACTCAAGATATCTCCTGTATTTGCAGCCAATGAAAACACGTCTTGGGTTCTAAATTGTAGATTTGGTTACCCCATGGCCCCAAATGGGGTCACAGGGGTCAAAACCTCTAAAACCTATTTCCATCAAAAATCTGATGAGCTACAGAGCCCATGGCTCTATTTTTTTCATAAGATAGTTACTGTGTAAATTATTATTTGTTTTATGATGAATTTTATTAGCTCATCAGGTCTGAAAGACCCGATGGGCTTATGTCATGGCAAGGCGTCCGGCGTCCGTCCGTCCGTCCATCCGTCCGTCCGTCCATCCGTAAACTTTTCACATTTTCGACTTCTTCTCCAGAACCAATGACTCTAGAGAGCTGAAATTTGATGTGCAGACTCCTTGGCCAATGGGGATTCTAAATTGTAGATTTCGTGACCCCATGACCCCAAATGGGGTCACAGGGGTCAAAACTTTAAAAACCTATTTTCATCTTCTTCTCCAGTTCCAAAAGGTCTAGAGAGCTGAAAAGTTGTGAGTAGACTCCTTGGCCAATAGGGATTCTAAATTGTAGATTTCGTGACCCCATGACCCCAAATGGGGTCACAGGGGTCAAAACCTTAAAAACCTATTTTCATCTTCTTCGCCAGTTCCATAAGGTCTAGAGAGCTGAAATTTGATGTGCAGACTCCTTGGCCAATTGGGATTCTAAATTGTAGATTTCGTGACCCCATGACCCCAAATTGGGTCACAGGGGTCAAAACTTTAAAAACCTATTTTCATCTTCTTCTCCAGTTCCAAAAGGTCTAGAGAGCTGAAAAGTTGTGAGTAGATTCCTTGGCCAATAGGGATTCTAAATTGTAGGTTTCCTGACCCCATGACCCCAAATGGGGTCACAGGGGTCAAAACCTTAAAAACCTATTTTCATCTTCTTCTCCAGTTCTAAAAGGTCTAGAGAGCTGAAAAGTTGTGTGTATACTCTTTGGCCAATTGGGATTCTAAATTGTAGATTTCTTGACCCCATGACCCCAAATGGGGTTACAGGGGTCAAAAACTTAAAAACCTATTTTTATCTTCTTCTCCAGTTCCAAAAGGTCTAGAGAGCTGAAAAGTTGCGTGTAGACTCTTTGGCCAATTAAGATTCTAAATTTTACATTTGGGTACCCCTTGACCCCAATTGGGGTCACATTGGTCAAAACCTTAAAAAACTATTTCCATCAAAAGTCTGATGAGCTACAGAGCCCATGGCTCTATTTTTTTACTTATTAAACTAAAAATTACGTAAAAGGTCAAAAGCAATTTTTGTAAAAGGAAGAGTTATCTCCCTTTAATGTTAAAGTTCATGGAAAGCTATGCCAAAGCATACGGAAATGACCAAGGCTTTGCTGCGAATGACCACTTTTGAAACGGTGTCGCTGATTGAACAACTTGGATTGCCTCAATCAGATTTCTATCTTTCTATCCCATGTGTTTGGCTGATAAGAACAGAGGCATCTTTTGATATGACTGAGCTGCATGGGGAGAGAATGATAAGCACTGTCAAGACCTCTTCTTTTTGTATGTGATTCTCTTTTATTGTATTTTATACTACTCAAAAGTAGGTTTAGGGTCAAACCATATCTGTCAGACATGTTTGTTTGCATAGACCAGATATGAATTCAAATTTCTATTCAGAAATCTTGCTGAAATGGATTCATGACAACAAAAAATATGTATTAGGCATATTTACTGTCTGAAATAAGCATCAAAAACTGCTTGTCAAGAAGGACTGTGTGTGGGTCCAACTGTCCACATTCATTATCTGTACTGATTTTACCTATTCTAAAATAATAACAATATTCTTGGTATCAGTGTGTTATGCACTTTCCTCTGAGTTTAACCTACTTGGAGCCCTGCACTGGTTCCTCATCTATGAAAATATGACGAAATATAGGTATGACCCTTAACTTCTTTTGATTAAAGACCCTACATTAAAATGGGTGACTGACTCAACAGACAATTTTATTTTATTTACATGTACTTTTACACATATAGTTTTCATTACAGGGGTAGTTATATGTATTGAAATAGTGATATTGATTATGTTTTTATTGATTTCTCATGCCTATAATGTGTGATGATTTAATATTTGTTGTACTTAACCTTGTATGTGCATGGCAACAACATTACTACACAGGAAACTGTTGGGAACTTTAAAAACATATTTTCATCTTCTTCTCCAGTTCCAAAAGGTCTAGAGAACTGAAAAGTTGTATGTAGACTCCGTGGCCAATGGGGGAGTTATTGCCCTTGTTCTGTGTTTTAGACTCTGTTGAGATTTATGCAATTACATATTACAGAGTTATGGCCCATGTAGGAAAATTGAGGGAAAGGGAGGGGAGCGTTAATGAAAACTAATTTGGTAAGGGATGTTGATGGCCATGTCTTTATGTTTGTTTGTTATGTTATAAATCCTCAATCTTGTGTAACGTTCTTCTATGAAGCAAGGGAACTAAGAGAATCGAAGGAGTGAATATGTCGTCAAGGCGGGGTTGAACATCTAATCATTTACATGCACAGTGAGGTTAGGCTGTGTTTGCCAAATGGAGAATTTCCGTTTCCACAAACAGACAAAATCAGAAGTTTAGACTAATGGTTCAAACCTTCCTGAATGATATTCCCGATATTTTATAAACTATATTTTCGTGACAAACGGTAGGTATGCAACAGACTAGACCGAGTTTCTCGCGAACATGTCAATATCAAGAGTAGCTCATGTTCAGCTATATACAGCCAGTTAGAAACAAAAGTTAGCAACAGACATGCTTCTGGCAGTCGACACCACCAAGACAGAACTTGTCCAATTACATCATGCATTTTTGCATCTATTAATTTGAGTATAGAAAGGGCGATAATATCAGTGGTAACCATTATATGAAGGTTAGTTCGCACTACGCAAAAGTTTTAATAGTTGGTCGTTCACCATGCTGGTCACACATAATGGATTTCATTAAGATCAATTGCATTTTCACTGTTATTCCACCAGTTCCCTTGTTTCTATCTGTTTAACATGTAGTAATATTCCATCTGATGAGGAGAGAGTATTCTCTGAATTGTCATGTATTTAGCAAATAAATATTTTTTCACTCGGAAAGTCTTATTTATTTCATGTAGGTCACTCTTCAATATGAGTTTATATCTATCACATTAAACGATTGTGTCATATGAGAGTTCCTATTTGGAGGTGTGTCATGATGTGTGTCAAGTCTCTATGGGATACGGACAAAACGGCGACACAATTTTAGTTGAAACGGCGACAAATTGGATGGATGAAACGGCGACACAAATATTTTTTAGTATTAGTTTGTAACAGTTTTGTAATATTTGATTGTCGTCTTTTGGTATGTTGATTTGACTTATGCATATAACAAAAACAGAACCAAGTCTCCACATTGTCAGAATTCATTTTGCAATAGTTCACAGATGGAAATCGAAGTTTTTCCTAGACACGATGGGTTCGCAGATAGATAAAACGGTGGGTTCGTAGCAGATAAAAAAATATACTTTCAACACAATATATTTTCTTAATAAGTATGAATAAATATAACTAAATAAAGTTAAGTGGCGAGTATGATTCTAGAGATCTGAACAGTGCTGTACTGGGGAAAAACGGCTTTCAAATTGATTGAAAAATATATATTTTAATACAATAATTCTTTCAAACAAATAAAAAAGTAAAGTACAAATATTAAACAAAATACATTCTGCGATGAAGCAAGTCCATACTATGTTTACCTTGATGTCCGGCCGTAAATCATCTATCAGTCTTAGTAATTTGTCGTATTTAATCAATTTATTCAAGGTATTGTTACTTTCCTCATTGTAATTGGTCATTGTTGTCTAATTAATGTCATGGGTGATAGCATAGTTGATCGTTATTTGCATTCAATTGTTACTTTCTTTTCTCCTTGATCATTCAAGGCAATTTACCTTATATTTTTAGAATTGTGTTAATCAAATGTGAACATTGTAATATTTAATATATTTACAGCATAATTTTTGTTGGTGCAGACACAGGGACATGTATCGCTTAAATACAGCGTTAGAAAGACATGTATACTCATAGACCCTACCCTAATACTATATATAAGGAAAGCTTATATAAAGTATTAGGGTAGGGTCTAGCCTTATATATAGTATTAGGGTAGGGTCTATGAGTATGTATGTCTTTCTAACGCTGTATTTAAGCGATACATGTCCTTATATATAGTATTAGGGTAGGGTCTATGAGTATGTATGTCTTTCTAACGCTGTATTTAAGCGATACATGTCCTTATATATAGTATTAGGGTAGGGTCTATGAGTATGTATGTCTTTCTAACGCTGTATTTAAGCGATACATGTCCTTATATATAGTATTAGGGTAGGGTCTATGAGTATGTATGTCTTTCTAATGCTGTATTTAAGCGATACATGTCCTTATATATAGTATTAGGGTAGGGTCTATGAGTATTTATGTCTTTCTAATGCTGTATTTAAGCGATACATGTCCTTATATATAGTATTAGGGTAGGGTCTATGAGTATTTATGTCTTTCTAACGCTGTATTTAAGCGATACATGTCCCTGTGGGTGCAGAAAAAAATCATCATAGATATTTTTTTAGCATAGCATACTTAGATAATATGACATTTTATGACATTTGATCATTAGTCATGTTTAAAATTTGTAATTCTAGAGAAGATTTATCTTATTTTAATTTTTCGGCTTTTATCTAACTGTACACACATAGTCGACAAGCATCTCATACATACATGCATACATGAAAGACAAACCAATCAAACCACTTCAAACACCGTAAACAAACATCTAAGACATGAAACACAAGCTTTAAACTATCCAAACATATTATATTTATAACAACATCTCTCACGTGAAATCTTTATTGTGTACATATAATCATCGTAAAGACAGACAGACAGACAGATTATTTATTTAAGTCTCACCTCATTTTTTACATAAATTACATACGAGTTAAAAATACAATATACAAGTGTAAAAAGTGAGCCACCCACAAATGGGTTATGAGAGACTAAAAAACGTTAATACATCAATAATAAAATAGCACATTATTTCTAAAAAAGTAAACTAGTTCTTCTCTGTAAAATGAGCTTGCACGTTTTGGCAGATAAAAGGACAATATCTGGGCATGACGTAATAAAACTTATTTTTTGTACATCACTAAAAGTACTAAAATGTTCATTTACACTATCACAGTAGTTAGATAAAACAGAATGATAATCATTGTATAAAGGGCAATGTAGTAAAACATGAGACTCATCCTCGATGTTGTCAGGGCAATTAAAACACGTCCTCTCAGTTACTGGTGTGTTCGTGTAGCGTCCAGTTTCAATATGAAGAGGGGCGGTGCCACAACGGATTCGGCCTAGTGCTCTGCGGTGACTCCTCGGTATGTTTTCTGTGACGTACTTTTCAGGTTCAAAGGTGCATTTAAAAGTCCGATAAAATCTGAGCTTGTTGCCGCCGTTTCCTCGTTTACTTTGTCAACAGTAATCACTTAGGTACTCGTCCATTACTTTGCTTCCGATCTCAAATGATATGAAGTTGACATGGAAGGTATTCTGTGGCGGGATAAAGTGTTGAAGGTTAAGACTGGTCAGCTTTCTGTGCACTCTCCTATTCCAGTTGTTCTTTCTCTCAGCCTTCGTGTTTGCCCACATAAAAACCTTGGATAAAACTCTATCTGGGTTGATCTTACACAGACGTGTGTAGAACCTTGAAATGCTGTCCCAGAGTCGGACGCAGGGAGGAGTCCAGCCTATATCACCTGCCACAGCTGAATTATAGGAGAGTATTTATAGAGTCCAATAAAAAAACGCATTGCTCTGTCCTGGAGCGCGTTGACGGCGGGAATTGCGTGTGTACCCCAGATTGCTGCACCATAGGAGATAGTTGGCCAAACCATGCTGTCATATAATTTGGTGTAAGTTACATAACCCATTCCTCCGAGGATCTTAAACTTGGAGATTAGTAATCCTAGGGCCTGGCTTGCAGCATTTACAGCAGCTTTCCCCATTCTAGTGTAGTCGAGTAACTCTGTCAGTAGAAGTCTCAGATACCTATACGAGTCTGCTACGTCAAGCTCCATCTCTCCACATCTAAAGGTTTTTGTTGTCCTGTCTTCTCCAGATCTTCGGAAGTGCACTACCTTTGACTTAGCTGGGTTGACTGACATCCTATTCACAATACACCAACTGTTCAGAGTGTCCAGTAGAGTGTTCAGCTCTTCTTCCGTCTCAGCCAGTAAAACTACGTCATCTGCGTATGCTAGGATACAAATTGTTGTGCTGTCTACTTGAATGCCGATGTTGGGAGCGTTAACTTGCAGAATAAGATCATTTTAAAATAGGTTAAAAAGTAAGGGAGATAAGAGACATCCTTGTCGTAGACCACAATTCACGTCAAACCATTCAGTTCTTAGGCCATTAAGTCTAACACAACACTTCACTGAACTATACAACGACTCCAACGAACGAAACCAATCTTATTAAAATATGATCTATTTGCTACACTACGCTACGCATGTAGATCATACCAGGCTCAGTTATAACAGCCGTCAGAGTATCCTTTGACTCAGCCAATCAGCGACTTTGCCCCGTAACTCGGGTTGCTGGCGACAGGTATTCATATCTAAACTTCAGAACTCGAAAAACGAACATTTCCGACTATTTCTAAATGTCGTCAACAAATATTTCCTGTCATGTACGAATGAATTACTCAAACTGTGCTTTATATCGCTCCTATCAATTTGTGAAGAAATCACCGTAAACTTGGCAAATTCAAACAGCAAGCTGTAGATGCTATTTTTGGAACAGTTACGTTATATAAACGTTTCCTTTTAAATCTTATATGAAACGATTTATGCTCATTAAATTCGTTTTTATAATATTTTGTAGCCATAAATATACTGACACAAATGAGAAGACCAGAACTGACATAAAAACATTAGATAAGGTCTTGTTGATTTGATATCACACATATTCGATGTACATATGCAAATTAGAAAGAATCTAGTTCTGTCAAATAGTCAAACATTACAAGTGAATTAGCGAATGTTACGACATATGCAAATTACCTAACACTGCTTTTTGGGAAAATCGAAAGGTCATAAGTTATCATTTTATCATTTGGGCTGTACTGTGTTAAATTGCTTTAATCTCTTGAATTGTCCTTTAAGAAAGGTCCGATTTGATTGGTGGATGAAATCTTCCTCACATCCAGCGGTCAAAGGTTACCCTGACGGCTGGACTTACGGGGCCTTGTGAGATCTCTAATTTTAATGAGATTGGCTCAAATGTCAACAATAACAGCCGTTTTTGCTAATACCCGTTTTGTTATGTAGCCGTTTTGCCTACCGTATTACCATGACCCACTAAACCGGTCACCTCTCTCTGCAGCGCGCCGTGACGTCACTTGAAAGGAGTGTATGTAAACAAATCGTCCAAGAAGATTTGTAATTTCGTAATCTCTTCATTGTTTGCCAGGTACTCCTAACAGGACTCTCGTAAAATCGATTACAACATCTTTCCATTTTGGGAAGGGAATATTGTCTATATAACTGGAAGCAGACGTTGACCTGACCTGGGAGTTTCACGTTAGGATTATTGGATCGAATACCAGCAAAGCTAAGTGACAGCCAGGTATGAAAAACAATAATAGGTCGAGGCTCTACCTGCAACCCAAATGGATAGCAGGTGTTTGTATGCGGCTCGCTGTGCGAGGATACACCGAATGGGCGACCTAGACCTATATATAGAAGCTGAGAACATATAACGACTTTCACTAGGCCAATACAAACTTACATTCATATAACCACCCCTGGAACCGACTGTTCTGCAGCGTGGAGTGATCGACAGACTGTCCGCCTGAGTGAATGTGAAGTGATTGGTTGCATGTTTTGAATTTCAGTATTGAGATGAGGCCCATTATTTGAAGTTGAAGAATAGGAGCATTATCATCCAAACATTAACATTGTACGTATCCTTATGTTACTATAGCATATTCACAGAACATTAAAGGTTTCAACATTCACCATGAAGAGATTTAGCAGAGATTATCGCCAGAACACGTTTTCAGGATAACATTTTCAAAGATTTTATTTATTTATTGTGATATTTTAAATTCCCTTTTAAGCTAGAACCGATCAAGGAAGTGATCGGCTGAGTACAGTGTACACTACACGTACCGCATTCAGTGATTGGAAATCTTAAACGTTCAGTGATCGGAATTTGGGATTATTATTTTTATTGACTTGAATATATATTCTAACTGATTTTCAAAAGTAGGGGGGGGGGGGGGGGTCCGGTGTTTGTCTTGTAACATGCACCTAAAGTTATAATTAGGTTGATTAGTTATTCATTATATGAATAACTTTTATGTGCTTCAAACATTCGTTTATGTGCTTCAAACATTCGTCTAGATGATTATTTGAATAACAGAATACACAAACCAATCATCCATAGTCAGAGAACAAATTATAAAGATTCACATAAAGTCCATTAGCGACCGTTTGTGTTTGAAAACCTTTTATTCATTTTGTATAAGATAAAGGAATTACATGGCTGATCATTATTTTGATCAGGGTTGATGTGCTTGAAAAGGGTATCCTGAAGAATCTAGTGTATAAAAAAATACGGAACTGTTTAGCTCAGATAAATTTGAACTTTCTATGATCTTTGTTGATCTCAGAAGCCTAAATAAAGACTTTTTTATAGACTGTACGATACCGATCACTGCAGATAAACATACTATCACTGCGAGAATTTTCAGGTCGAGGAATTTATTATATAATCCTCAAGGACAGATTTTAGGCCAGGAAATTTAAAAAAACAAACTGAAGTTGTTATTTCAAGTGAGATGTCTTGCATAAACTATAGATCATGAAGCTTTTCACTTCTCAATTAAACAGAACCCTTAGTACTCTGTATAATATTATATATTTATTAATATAGTCATGTCAGATAATTTTTTGATTTGACAGTATATAAAATTCAGTCAGTTGTATATATAATAATTATTGTAAATCCAACAACAGTTGTATATATAATTGTGAAACTCTTAATGAAATTCTTGTATACTATCTGTATGTAACTCACTTTTGTTTGATAAATACCAAAACCACTCAACCGTCTCCAAAAGACATTAATTTGTATCACTATTTATGTGAACTGAGGTCGGACTATAGGGAAAAGTGATAACTGGTTAACTTCCATGCTACACATGAAGTTGAACAGGAAATCTCTGTCACATCTTAGAATAGCGACAATTACAAAAAATAATTCAAACACTTTGAATGTTGACCTGACACGCTAATCAGTTATCTTTCTTGATAATACCTCTGCTCCATATTGGCTTTGTCAGCAAGCAAACAACTGAAATAGGAAGTCTTCAATATCTAGCAAACCTCTGATGGTCTAAGGTCAAAGGTCACATGACCCCTATAGCACAAAACTCGGGTCAATGAGGTACGAGTGAAGAGTTGTTTCTGATTTCAGTGACGTTATTATAGCTGAACAAGGTACGATTGAAGATTTGTTTCTGATTTCAATTACATTTAACAAGCAGAGTGTATGTATATGATTTTGATTCTTTCAGGTTACTGGTAAAGTGGATAATTTATAAAACACCTGATCAGGTGAAAAGACAATAAGGATATATACCTGTGCAAAAAACAACAACAATGGGCGACGACAAAAACCCTGCAGATGTCGAGGCGGGACAACAACAAACAGGAGAAGACAAGGACAAACTGAAAGACAATCCTTATGTTGTAAACCCAAACAATCTAGGCGGCGTCAGACTTATGGTACCAGACGATGACTTTATACCGAAACCGTTCAAGACGATCAAGCAGGTGATAATGGTGTCGTATGTGTGCTACCTCTTCCTGATCTTCCCCGGCGCCATTGCAAACCAGTATGCTTGGGAAGCCTTGAAGTACAAGGAACTCGGTGCCAGAAGTGAAGCCAAGGCCATGGCAAGATCAGCCGTTTGTTGGATCTGGGTCGGGTTTGTCATAGGCGCCATTTGTATTTTGGGAGCCACCATTGCTATTATTGTAGAGTTTGCCTAATATGAAATATCAGGTAGAGATACAAATACCATGCAAAACCACAAGGGGTCTTTTAGATGAGCTGATGTTTCTATCTTTCCGTGTTCAAGAGAGAGTTATACAAGAACCAAAACATCTTGGACAGGATTGCTGTTACGATCTGGGAGCAATCCTTGCTATTAGTGTAGAGTTAGAGATATTAGCAAAACCACAAGGGGTCTTTTGATATGATCTGATGTTTTTGTCTTTATGTTTTTTTAAAAAGTGAGTAATACCCCCATTTCACTGAGCTACGAGCCGTTGCCGACTGAAAATAGGCCAAATGTCGTCATTGACTCGCAATTAAGCGTCTCTGAGTCCTCTTTAGTCGCCTCTGAGCGTAGTTGAGTCTGTATGGGTCTGTATGAGTCTGGGAGAGTCGGGAGGTCAAATTTGGTCGGGAGTGGGTTTTTGAACATGTTCAAAAACCAACTCCCGACTTTTTAAGTCCGGCGAGGTTCGTACTTTTCAACCGGAAATTCCAGAAATTCCATTGACGTCGTATTGAGTCGTATGTTGCTCTATCTGAGTCTTATTGAGTCGTATGGAATCATATTGAATCGTGAATAAGTCGTACATAGTTGGATTGAAACGTGGTCGTCGGTTGTGAGTTGGGAATGGTTCTTTCCCTAATTTACATGCCGACTCACTTCCAACTAGTGCAAACACATGTACGACTAACTAATACTCAAAGACGATCAGTGACGACCTGTTCCCGACTAATCATAACAAAAAAGTCGGCGGTTGTTGGCCTTTTATATGCCCGATTCCGGTCTAAAATTGCCGATTTTATCGTACGTGGATCGTCTGTGACTCGTACGTGAGACGTTTCTGTGTCGTGAGGAGTCTTCATTGTCGTGAACGAGTCGTAAATAAGTCGTTCAGGTCGTGAGTGGGTCGACAGTGAGTCGTAAGAGAGTCGGAAATGAGTCTTTGTCAGAGTCGTGGTGGTGACTTGGTGTCGTGAAAGACTCGGCAGTGAGTCGTGAACTAGTCGGTCTCAGTCGTATTGAGTCGTATCTGAGTTTGGATGAGTCGTAAGTTCCTCAGTTTATTGTCGGGGGTGCCTCGTAGGTCTGTCGGGAGTTCCTCTTCATTGTGTCGTATGTCAGTCGTGTATGTCGTAGGTAACTCTTAAGAGTGTCGTTAGTAACTCGTAGAAATATCAAATTTCATAATTTGACCTCTATTTGCTCCCGACTCATGCCAACAAAGTCGTAGTGGAAAAGCCGGGAATAGTCGGGAAGAGTCTTGAACACTTTTCAAAGTCGTAGCTCAGTGAAATGGGGGTATAACAGGGTTAGGATTGCTATCGACACCTGATGGCCCTATTTGCTACTATTGTGAAGTTTGTCTTTTACAAAATATCATGTGTAAGCATCCGTAAAAATATCATGCAAAACCATAACGGGTCTTTTGAGATGATCTGAGTTTTCTGTATTAAGTGTCTTTATGCATAATCCATGAACATGTTTTTTCATATATTTTTCTCCTTTTCAACATCATTTTGCAACATACTTATCTCCAAGGGCAATAACAATTCACCATTTTAGCAATAACGTTGCTGTGGATGAAATATCAGCTTACCAAAGATCTCTACCATAAACCGCATTAGTAAAAAACTCAAGATGTTCCCATTGAAATGATCTGACGTTACTGTCATTATTGATCATTCATTTTTATTTCTAACATTTACCATATCGGGGGAACAGGGAAAGTCTGATTGGTAATTCTGAGCTTGTTGGATAAGTTTGGAGGGGATTGGAATGGGGTTACAGGGGAGGATGTAGGGTAAGAAAGAACCACTGATTTATGTTACATTTCGCCAAGAGCTAAGTTTGTTGAGAAGCCGTAACTACCGGTATGCCCTTCAACAAGCGATATAATTTATTGCAGCTGTATACTTGTATATTGGTGTCAGGACAATCATTTGACGGAGACACATGCATGTATAAACCAGATTAGGTATATGAGGAGAGAAAATAGGGTACGTAACTATGACCCTAGTCTGTCATTCAAATCCTAAAGAAATAATATTTGATTGATGACCCAGTCTAGAAAAGTATAGCAAGTCTAGATCGCTCAGCTTTAGTTAAAGCTTCTTTTGGGCAAAACTTTTTTTATAATGCATGAATTGTATTAAAATGTTGTCAATATTGAAAAAAATACTTCTGAGACTAAATGTAAGTCTATTATGACCCAGACTTACTTCAAACTTGCAAGCTTACCATGATCAGATATTTGTGCAAACATTAACATCACTGTGATAGCCATGACCCTTGCATAAACAAACATACCGTACATTTTACAAGCTCACCTGCGATAAGAAAACTGATTTTATTTTGCAAATATATATGGCATCAAAAATATGACTTCAGGATAAGGCATTTTACACAAGTAAGAGAGTACCTTGGAAGTATTAGCCATTCAGTCTTGCATGATAGAAACAATCCTTTCCAGGTTGAAAATATTTCATCATTGAATGTTGAGATTTAAAGGTTACATTATGACATTTTACTACATTCATTGACTTCCAGGCAAATGTTGTTTTTAATCCTGGCCATAAAACATTGATATACTTGTACATTATCACTATTTTTGTCGAAATATCACCATGTTCTTGTATAATTTTTGTACAGGAATTTAGATTCTTGATTATCAATTAGAGAACCTTTTCGTTATCTTGCCTGTTGGTCATGATGAAGAGTCGTTAATTATGATTTTGCTAATTACGATTTTGTTGTTGTCATTTCAACATTGTTCTGCACATTAGATACGCAAAAAAATTAATTGCATGTTTTGGTGCTTGATTATTAATTAGTTAACATACTCAATACCTGGCGTTGTCATGTATGTTTGAGATTGGTTATTTTATGAGATTCTCAAGATGTTTAATTGCCTATCACTTATCAATTAAAGATACTCATGTATATTTATATTCCTGATACATTCATTTGTATGGTTGTTATGCAGAGGATCTATTGTAATGTTAATCAGATGCATGTTTTACCAAGGTGTTTGAAAAATAATCAATGGAAAATAAAATGGCATTTTGTATGAATGAAATATGTTCTTGTTTGTATACCGGTATTTTCATATGTGTGTTCCTGATTCAGTAGATGTAAAAAATGTAGATCTGTAAAATAGAAAACATTATGTATAAGTATATCGAAATGCTCATAAATATCACCCACGACTAATGTTTTAATGATAAACTTTTACTTTAATCAGAAGTTTTTGTTCTATTTTCAATGAAATTATCATGTTGTTCTGGAGCAAAAATAATTTGGTTAACACAGTAACCAAGTTCTTCCGCACTATTCAGTATTCGAAAAAGTGCCTGCCTGCCCGTCTCCCAATTTCTGGTTACCTTCAGTCGGTGCTTGTTGGAGAAGAGGTCAGTCCCTCTAACACAAATTATCCTTCTCTCCCCACAGAGGCAGATCAAGTCATGTTGATTTAGCCTCTATTATATAACGCCGAGTTTGTGGAATAGAATGGGAGATGTCTGATTGGAGGCAATCAAAGTTAGTTTACAATACAATACAATACAATACATTGCAATACAATAAAATATAATTTATTTAAGTCTCACCATTTCTACAACAGGGGTAAAATACAGCGGTTAAAATGCGATATGTAAAAGCACAAATGCCACCCAAAAGGGTTATGAGAGACTATATATATGCTATAAAGCTTAAAATGTGCAATCAGCGACGCTGTTCTTAAATCATCGTCTTGGCTGCTAAATCAAGGCAAAAGCATTGTGATATGAACCACCCTTTCCATGCGCCAAGCGTTGTCATTTGCTAAAAAATTCAAATGGATTGTCATCCAGGTTTTTTTCTGCCAGGGCAAACTGCCGGAACCCACGGATTACGGCGTAATACAACAGAGGATAAATCAACATGACTTGAACGGTCTCTGTCGGGAGAGAATGACAAGTTGTCTTCACATTGCAGAAATGTTCAGGAGGGCAGGTACTAGGTAGATTTTTCAAACCACAAGCCTACTAAAACATATTCAAACACTGTCGCTCAATACATCAAGTTTCATCAACATACATGTTCAGCTAAGCTCACAGCAAAGTCGTCTCGTACCTAAGTGTCTACAGAGGTTGGTGGGAAGAAGTGGTTAACCTCGGTAGGTTGTTAATAAACTAATTTCTGTTTTGAAGCATGTATACATCATTCATAGTTAGAACTCCCGATATAGTACTGTGTGCACTATTTGTCTGAATTTGCTGTAGGATACTGTAACCAACATTTGTTTAAAATTCTCATGTGTCTGAGGATAACTTTGACAAAATCTGAAATAGTTTCGTATGCTGCAATATGATTTATGCTATAGCTATCTGCAAACTTGCAACGTGGACCTATGTTTTGAAAGTTAAGATGTTAGAGGACGTCCGATACCTGTCGCGTTCAATAGTAGAGTATATTACAGCTGACACAACTTAACAGTCGTCACATTGGCATGCGACACCGTGTACGCACAGGTGTAAACAAAAGCGAACAATCTGGCGTTCAGTGCTGCCCTAGATTGTACAAACCTTCCATTTCTTAAATGAAGTGCGATTGCAACATCACAATATTTAAGAAGAATAACTGTTCTGTATCTGTATCTAACGTTAGACCTATCGATTAATCAGGAGTCTCTCTCACAGGTATGCGCGTCTGACAATGTACATTGAACGCCTGTACGTACACCTGTCCTACTTCGTCGCATTCAAACCTTGATGGGAATTCGCCTGTTTACTGTTACGTTTCAACTTTGGGGCTTACCACTCCACTCGGACACTTACTCCAAATTATTTGCTGATCGTTGTTCAAATTAGTGGACGTTGGCGCCTCGGTAAGTCCTTACCATGTAGATAGTACAGTAGATATAGGTAAACTAGCCAACCACTCAACTTCAACTTACTTTACATATCCTTAGTCAAACTGTCTCTTTTATCAACAGGACCCTAGATTTCCAAGGCTTTAATATTTATGTAGACTGTTTGCATATTCTAATAAAATAACTAAAGCCTTAGTTAACTCATCTTCCTACGCATACGGCCTAAAAACGCCAGTCTCGAACTGACTTATTTTATTATTCCGTATGCGTAGGAAGATGTAGTTAACTTTGCTTTTCATTTTATGCTATTTGAAGAGTGAAAGAGAACGTCAAAGTGTAAAACGAATCACATTGTTCAGCTGTTGAATAGACATTGCTATGCGTAATAGCCTCAGGCCGAGATAGACTGACATTCAGTCACTGAAGTATTCCCCAAAACGATTATCTCATCAGATTTGGAAAGAAATCTAGGAGAAATGTGTATTTCAGTATTTATATAGTTGCAAGAAAATATGGATCTGTTTTTAAAGAGGATATGTCGGGTCAAATACTTGTTAAGTACAGTTTGTGTTTTGAGTACGTATAAAGGAAAGTAGCTGAATAGCTTGTGTGGGCATAGCTCAAGTCGACCTGACATTGTCGTGTTGGAGAACATATAATCAGTTGCATTTCATCTTTAATTGTAATGTCGTATTAGCTGTAAATTAGGTCCTCAGCCTTTTGCTATAGAGTTTAAGACTAACACTTTGTTCATGCAATGAATTAGGACTGTTCTACATTAGATCATTACAACGTCATGATTTGAGAGATTACAGACAAGTTGCAGGGAAAAATAACCTCAATAGACGTCCCTTCAAGTCATGAACTCAGAGCATTACATGGCGTGAGTTACAAATACCTGCAAGCTAGTTATGCAGTTAGCGACACTGTACCTAGCAATCCTTCTATTCCCGTAAGCATTGACAAGAATAGAATTACTTTTCTGTGCGATACGTTCCTCCTAAGAGTGAGTGAGTTATTGTTTAACGCCGCTTGGGCAATACTATCAATATCTAGGTACAATTCTATTTATTATATGTTTTTATGGTCGAAAATTGGCAATTTATGTCCAAAAGGTCCTGACTCGAGAGTTTTCTGGCGACGTCATACGTACCATTGTTGATCGTAACTTAGCGACGGCGATGACGTAGATTGTAGAAGTGACGTCAAACCATTGTACACATGACGTCATCGCCTCTGTGATATTTTCACTGACTTGAAAAAGTGATATCACACTCAGTCGCGAGAATACTTTTCTACAACTGAGAAATAGAGGATATCTTTTGTTTTGAGTGTGATATCACTTATCTCTCATCGAGTGACAGGGTAGAGCCAGTATTTTCACGAGTGGCGCAGCCACGAGTGAAAATATAGGCTTTACCCCATCACGAGATGAGAGATAATTGATATCACACTCAAAACAAAAGATATTCTGTTTATTATATGCCTCCGTGGTCGAAAATTTTGTAATTTATGTCAAAAAGGCTTTGACTCGAGAGTTTTCTGGCGACGTCATGCCATTGTTGGGCGTAACTTAGCGACGGCGATGACGTCGCGTTGATTGTAGAAGTGACGTCAAACCATTGTACACATGACGTCATCACCTCTGTGATATTTTCACTGACTTGAAAAAGTGATATCACACTCAGTGGCGAGAACACTTTTCTAGAACTGAGAAAATTCAGTCTCTCACCGCTTAGCATATAATAAAACTCAGTCTCTCACCGCTTATCATATAATAAATTGTTTAACGCCGCTTGGGCAATACTGCAGCCATTAGCGGCGTCCCTCATTATACAGACGTGAGTGTAGTAGTCATAACACTGTTTGATTGATTAAGATAAGTGTTCCATATATGCTGCCGCATGTTTTTTACAGCCAGGGCATTTGGAAAGTATTTTAAATTGTGGCAAACTTGGAACAGAGGCTGTGTGAGAAATTGAGGCACACCCCGAGAAACTTGCATAGAGGGTTAAGGATATACTCTATTAACTTGGTCCTCCAATCACTGGTCAGAAACTTAAATTTATGTGAAACTATTCAGGGATTTAGAAAGACATCTCAAACCGGTCATTTTCAGGTAGTTTATATAATTTTCTGAAATCAAATGGGCCATTTACGAGTTATGTCAATAGTAAACTTTCAAATTTTGATGGGCCATTTTTTATCCACTGTGCAAAATGACCCTCGGTCCCTGCCTCTCCTAATTCCTGCTAATGTTTCTGATTTAAACAATTTTTTCAGGACTTTGCACGTAGTGCATTCTCCGAGAAAACCAGCTGACGGAAGGAATCAGATACCTTGTCCAGACAACTCAAGACATAATGGCGACAGAAATGAGCGAAGTGAGATTGTCCACAGACGTGGAGCCCGGTGAAAAGAACGAAGAAGAAGACAGAGAAAATGTGAAAAATAACCCTCACGTTGAACATGTAAAGCTAGGTGGAGTTCGCTTACAGCTGGAGGACCGCGAGTATGTGCCTAGACCGTTTAAGAAAATCAAATATGTTATAATGGTGTCCTATTTCTGCTACATTTTCCTCATCTTTCCCGGCGCCATTGCAAACAATTATGCATGGGAGGCGAAGAAATACAAGGAACTCGGGGCCAAAAGTGAAGCCAAGGCTATGATCCGTTCTGCAGTGTGTTGGATCTATGTCGGCTTTGCTATTGGAGTTCTTCTACTCATAATAGGAATTATTGTTGCTATTGTGCTACATGCCTAACCTGACCAACAATCCGGACATTTCAAGCAACAATCGACATTTTGACATTATGAATATATAAAATATAGTACATATGGTGCAAAACTGTGATATATATTTGTGGGCGCCCATATGTGTTATTCTTCAGTTATTCATCCATGCTCTTATACTGCTTGCATAAAGATAATTTTAAACGATTCAAAACCATAAGAACCTCTTTGAACGTTCTGATAACATATAGTTTAAGCGCTTTAACAATGATCACCTACTTTTATCAGTCATCACTGATGATATAATTGTACTACCGGTATATCTACACTTTAAAACAATGACGTAAAGCCATGAGTTTATTTGGTGACGTCCTATTGTTTTTAGTTTCATGCCGATTCATATTCATAAATGATCATCTACTATTATCAGACACCATTGGTGCTATTGTACTGTCTGTCTAAATACAATTAAAACAATGACGCCAATTACAAAGCCACGAGTGTCCTTGGTGACGTCTCACGTTTCACGTATCCCCCCTCAAAACAAATTTTCGTTTAAAACAAAAGAAGTAATTTTGGTCATACATAACAAGTGGCATTAATTTATCATGTAAAGACATTCTTCATTAGTTAACGTTTACACCAGACCCCTATAAAGCATTGCAGTAATACGTGGTTGTTAATTTGAGATTAAAACCTATTGTACGATGATATATTTTTTCCTAAGCTGTGTACTTTCCCATTTCAGTTGATTATTCTATTGTATATCTGATGAAGTAAAAGAGAATATATGTATTGGGAAAAGTGCCGCTTTGTTTTTCATTTCTATCGCTTTAATATTTCCTAAGCTTATGAACAAATAAACCATTTAATTCTAACCTTCATAGTCTTTATTTTGCTGTTAATAATAACAAATGATTACCTTGTTAAATAGAACACTTGTTTTACTACAGTGCATTTAAAATGTCCATAAGTTACCTAAACACTTTATTGTTTTTACACATTGCCTAGCTTCATATGAAAATGACAAAGTAACTTAAAGCACCTTCACACGTAATTCAAGGTTTTGAATTATATGATTATGTATAGCATAACAAATGCTATATAAATAGTTTTAAGTCATTCAGATGAATAGTGATATATAATTAGAACAATAAGTTAAACGCCACTTATTTGAAATGAGTATATATGATTGCATTCAAGTTGTTGGGAGTCTAACAGCATATATCTTTTATGTCATGACGTATAATTAGAGCGGCTGTAAAAGTCAATTATTTTATTAAAATGAAATTTCTGACACTTATCCATAGAAGAAAAATAACCATTTGGGCAAATGAAAAAAATCTGATTATTTGAACTTACATAGAAACATATTGTATATTGTCCAGTTTTAATAATAACAACACAGATGACAAAAATGTTGTTATCTCTTTAAAGTTGAGGTGAACTGGTTCCTAATGTATCCAAATTTCATACCTGTACAAAAATGTTTATAAAGTATGAACAAATAAGGGGCGAACTGCTGTCCTTGTCGCACCCTATATTCGATCCTTTATGTTTTCTTTACAAAACAATATACAAGTCCTTATTCAAATCGTCCTCTCATACAAGTACACACAAGTATAAAGTTAAACAAATAACCAATCTCACTTCAATAAATTGACAATTAAAGCAAATATGTTATAATTTTACAATAATATTGTAAACTTCGACGACTCTTTTAGGTTTTGTTAACTTCTACTTTTCTTCGAAGCTGTTGCCTTTGAGATGATTGCAGTCGCCTGAAAATACACATGAAAAAATAGAAAGAATGGGAAAAAATACTTCAAATCTTGACTTTAAAGGAGCAGTAGCACGTTTTTATAATATAAGATGATGTCAGAAAAATGAAAATTTATGGTTCCAATTGAAAGACAATGTATTTAAACAAAATGGAGCAGTAGTAAATCAAATATATAATGTAATGTTTAGTCATGCGATTCCCTTTTCTCACACAAAATGAATTAAAGGTGTTCACACAAAATGGCCACCAATGGATTTTATGTTAATCTTCATTCTTTGTCCTCCGACTATGGATGATTGGTTTATGTAATGAGACTTTTGACACTGTCAAAATATTACATTAAGCATAAACGTACAATTATAAGTGAAAAAATAAAATATGAAATTATAAAAAAAACGTGCTACTTACCCTAAAAAGATGGTATGATATTGGTAACAAATCATGAATAAAACATTAATCAGATCAGTCGATGTTTTCAAAGAATATTTTCTGAAAGAAATCTCACATTTTTTTATATAAGATCATAAAATATTTCAGTGAGGATAATACACTTATCCTGTCAAACTAGTTGCACAAAGCTTTCGTTGAATTTCAGAATAAAAGTGAGATCAAATTTGTCCAACAACTTGCCTTTAAAAAAATCAGAATATGACTGTGTGAAACCTACAAGGGAGATTGGGGAAGGAACTTTGGTTATGAAATTCTTAAAACAGTTATATATATTCGCAAAAGCCAACTTCACACGTCCAAGTTATACGAAAACTAGATATATAACCTATAAAACATGACCAACTAGTAACTTTCATTCTGACTGCTTTAGATAAGTTTCAAAAATAACGTTTGACTGGTTGAAGCGCGTCAATGTCCGGATTTCGAAACCTTCCTGTTGTCACTATAAATGATACTTCCCTTCAACAATCGATACTTCTCGATCAGATTACACTATTGGTAAAGTTAAATAATAAATACACAGACACAAATGTCACGTCATCCCCTGATAAGTTATCATAATTGAATAATTGTTTCTGATCGAACATAACCAAACCAAATGCTACATAAAGAGCACATACCCAGACATAGAATGCGACGACAGCGCTCGACACCCCACACACGTGCTCTAGTTGGATGTTCTGCATGAGAGCTCGAGCTTTGTCGGCTGTTTTCATGGGTACCTGGCCAGCTCTTCTCTGGACGAAATGGACAAGATCATCCTTCCCTGTTTTGTTCAGGACATTAAGAATCTTGCCCCAGTCCTACAAATAAACGGTCATACGTGTATTATCATCTGGATGTCTTCATTATTCAACAATGCTCTGAAAACTAGGTCACTGATGAGGTGACCCAAAGAAGAAACCTTCATTTAGCTCCTATATTCTGTGATATTGAGGATATGCCCTTAGGATCCTAACGTTATGAACATGTTCTATCTCACCTAACCATTAATCACTTTTGTAAAACTTTAAAAATTGAGCATAAGTAATAGTTAGTGAGTTGGTTATTTCAGCCAGTATCGGCGGTAAGAAGTCTGAAAGTAATTGACAAACACGTGTTTGGCCCAACAGAAAAACAATGAATGGATAAAATCATTTGAGGAACGTTTTCCAGCAATTGAACTTTCAGGTTCAGGTTGAGTAACGTTTGTTACAAGAATAGAAAGGCATACAGAAGGTCCTCATCGTGGGCTTCCGAAAACATTTTCATAATCATTTTAAACTAAACAGTCATCCGAAAACAAATATGTTTAACGGTTTAACCCACCCTTCTCAGCGATGTATCAAAGACCATCAAACTAGACTTTCCATAGCAGAAGTGTGTAAAAACAAAAACATCAAACAAGATACTACATCCACCACAGTCCTCCAGCTACCACTGTCAGTGTGTATAAGTGTGCAACCGAACTAGGGAGGTTTACGGCTGATTTCTAGCGAGGAGCGTGATGGTAAACGGTATCACATAGAGAGCGACGTACTTATCGCTGTTTTAAAAACTTTTTTAGGGAATGATCAGATCATGCATTTCTACTGTGTATATGCTTAAAAAACCAACATAATGTTAATTATTTGAGAGTTTAGAAGTATAATGTACCAATATACTATAGAGTATTACTAAATAAAACATTCGAGTTTGGCTACTCGCTATATAGTTACATTGCTCCGCCATACACCTCGCTTGTTCGGTGTACGATTTTACACAATGATTACATTGAAAAGAGTCGGATGCAAGAATAAATCGGCTCAAGGAAAGTAGATGGCCTTTACCTTGCGAAACGGATTGTAGCCATCATCATAAATAAAAGGATTCCAATAGTCATGGTGACGCAATTAAAAGGAAAACCATTGTTAATAAATTGCCCTAAACTTCGTTCCGATGAACCAAAAACAAACTTTCAATAGCAGAAATGTATTTAAAAAAGGAGAAGAAGACAAGGTTGAGTGTCATTTCACCTTGGCCTCGTCGTCACTATAGCCCAGGAGCAGAAGCGTGATCTGCATTATATCCTTCACTGTTGACGGTGGTTTCAGGTAATGCCGCACCTCAAAGATGGCCTTATCTGTCAGCTGCAGAAGCTCGTGATGGGACGTTAGGTCAAGGTACTCTGAAACCGGAACCGGAACAGCCTTTGCTTCGGGTTCACGTGACATTGTATCGACAATAAGCCTCAGAGGATTTAGTTTGAATCTTTATATATATATTTGGTATCAGAAGTAGGCGTTCGAAATTGAAAAAAACCCAATTGTTTAACACCGGAAGGAGCACTTTCTTTTTTCTCTTTGCAAAATAATGATCGTTACCAAATACAGATCAGTAAATAATTTACATGATAGAAATATGTTATACTTTGATTTAAATTATTTTGATCGAGATTGACAACGGTAAATCAGTAGATTTGACTGTGCCTTTGACTGAATTAATGGACGAACCATGGAGTGAACATGCTTCAACCTTTTCAAATCGGACTATAACAGAACACTTGGAATTGAATATATATTAGGGATTTATGCTGATACATACATTAATATGATACGATTTCAAGTGTTTTTATGTGGAATCAATATACATGTTCAGGGATATACATTGTATGTGTTCTATGCTATGGAATGGACAGACGCTATGGACGTTTACTTATCATGCTTTTCGTACAATTTCTTGACGGTTATGATAGAACCCTCCACCAAGTAACGGATATCTAATCTACTACAATGTATCCACTCACCATGTCCAGCTGTCCTAAGTCCGAACTCCAGGCGAAACATTTCTTTCTCCATTATTATGATGTTTTGATGAGATCTCGGTGTAACAGCAATTTTCAGTGAATGAAAACAGTGTTATGATATATGGTCTAAATAATGCAATGTCATAAATACCTAGATTATAAATACCACAGGATCAGTATTCCCGTTGATTAGCCCGCTTTGTTTGTAAGGTAAATTAGAATCTTCCTGGAGACCATAAAGCATACGTTACCGTATATATCCAAAATATGTGATAGATGTTGGTCATTAAAAGATTTAAATGATTTGCACTGAACTTTGGCTAATTCATTCTGGTGTCTAACGCAACCTTTTTGCACAGCGAAGCTTGCTTTTTGTTACATGATCATAAAGCAAGTAACTAGGGAATAACATTTATAATTTCCATAATCACAGATTAAAAACTCAGAAATACAGTTATCTTCCGTATGTCAACCTTATAACTAGTTGCCTTCTTCTAGATGTCAAGCACACGTAGAATACCTAATCGAACGTGGTATCTTAAATTGTTCCATTGATTTAATCCTAATTTATTTATTTATTTAATTTATAATCCTAGACAAAGACATGTCAAATATCTCAAGTTTTGAAGTACAAAGAGACGTATATTGAGGTAAAATACCAAACAATGACCATGAATAATTTTCTCACGGTTGATTATCTTATTGCAGTATGCAAGAATAGTTTGAAACGATATGTAATTATTGAGTGAGTTATTGCTTTACTCCGTCTTTATTCGTCTATAGGAGGTTATACGGTGTATCTGTTCGCATGTTGTACAGGTATGAGGCGCGAGGCTCTCAACCGTGTAGACCCTTTAACACTTGGGTAGTAGCCAGAAACAAAGGACAATATCTGGAGATCAGCTATCGATGGGCTAATCACCAATAACTGAAGTCGTAATCAGCTGGAGACTAGCCGGGAGTCATGTTTGATTTGTAAAATATACCTACAGGCTACCATTCTCTACCCACATTGGTAACTCAAGTCATTTTCCACAGTAACCCGTGTTACAGGTGTACCTTATTTTGTTACTCCCCGTTATCCCATAATGCTTGAATTTTAACATCAACTTACCTCGACTTCTCGATTTTCGTTCAAAGATTTTTCAAAAAAATAAAAGCTGGACTTAATTTTTGTTAATTTGTCCAATAAACACCTTTAATTAGCCTTTCATTTAGACAACGTAATTATCGGCTGTGAAAAACCCACCTAGGTTATGGGCCATAAAACTTGCGCGGGTGTGACGTAATAAACAGACTATACAGAGTAACGCATCATTATTTCAACTGAAATACCGCCTAAATAATTGTTTAATTACCATTGATGTGGATATCTTTTTTACACCAAATGCTTAGTAGAGTTACGTCGTCAAATGATTTATCTGAGTGGAAAACATTTTCTGAAAATCGTTAATTATTGTTTTTTTTCCCCTGTGGTATTGTTACGATAGATGTATAGATAACGAGGCTGATTCCGTTTATGACGTCACCAAATGGGGGCGTTACCAGTCATGGATTCACTTGTTTGTACATTTGTATATTTCAAAAGAAAATTGTCGGCTTCCACTGCATTCCAACAAAAATAGAGCCATTGGCTCTGTATCTCATCAGGATTTTCCAATATTCAATGAATAGGAGTGAGTTATTGTTTTACTCTGCTTGGGCAACATTGCAGCCATTAGCGGCGTGGTTATTACTCAAGAAGTTTCCACAAAACATTTCAGCATTCAATGCCTTGTGTGTCTCAGGAGGAGGATTTTAAAGGCTTGGACCAACAATGCTATAAATTATAACTCTGAAGGAGTCTGTGTACAAAGTTTCAGCTTTATAGACCTTATGCTTCTGGAGAAGAAGGTGCAAATAGGTCTTAAGGGTGTTGCCCCTGTTGCCCTTATTAGGGGCCACATGGTCACCAAAGCTAAAAATTACAATCCTTACTATTGAAAGTGTATAATTAAGGAATTCAGCTTTCTGGGCCTCATGCTTCTGGAGAAGAGGATGAAAATAAGTCTTAAGGGCGATGCACCTGTAGCCGATGTAAGAAACCACATGGTCACCAAAGCTATAAACTAAAATCCTCACTCATCGAGGAGTCTGTACACAAGGTTTTAGCTTTCTGGGCCTTATGCCTCTGGAGAAGAAGACGAGGATAGGTCTCAACTCAGGGAGTGATCCCTGTGAAAGGGGGGGGGGGGGGGGGGTGTTGTATATCCTCCTTGTTGAGGTCCAAAAACGCTTTCCTGTTTGTAGTAACATAGGCTTCAGCTCGAATAGCAGTTGTACAGCTCAAATACAATCATGTGGAGCTAGTGAGATGAGGTTGGGTGATTACCGTATTCAACCTTATAAGCACCCGGTTTTGTATTAAGGTCTAATAACTGCCCATGCACCAGCGTTACTAAATGTACCTTAATGCAATTCAAAAACCCCTTCAGCAGCAGTATGTGTTACTTTCAAATCAATAATGTGTAAGTATGTTTTGAACACCAGTATCAGTTATCAACGACAACAGTTCCACTTGAGTAGTCTTTATTTTTTAGTCGTCATTCACACCACTTGATAAGCGCCTACCCAACTTTTTAAGCCCCCAGATCTGGGCCCTTATTTGGTCGAATACAGTAAGGGTTTAAAGCTGCTTTCAAGAGTATTTAACTTATATATCACGACTGCTAGTATTATTGCAAGAAGAAGAAAGCCTGCAATGGTATTGTGGCTATCCCATGCGGTCAAACCTATGAGCACCAGCTGGAAACAGCAAATTATGGGTGGTAATGCGCTGGAAATATGGAGCTATCAGACATTATTTACACAAAATCCCTGCTTAACAGAGTCATGAAAAGAAGAAGCAATCACCATGTTCAAAATCAAACTTTTTTTGCCATGTTTATTCTTCTTTTTAAATGAATAACAAAACATAAAGAAACAAATTTCAGAGAGTTTACAGAACATCTAAGATATCATAGTAACTGTCCATCCTGAAATCTCATCTGACGATTTCTTACAGGAAAAAAGAGCCTCTGTACTCAAGGTGTCTGCTTCGAAAAAATAAGTTTCTAGGGTCATGTCCCCGGGGCTCTGATTGGGGGTCACAGGCTCACTAAAGGTAACAATTACAACCATCCAATCAGAACACTAGTGTACGGGACTGTCAATGGCCCAATAGCTGATACACCCAAACCAGAAATTTGGAACAATGTATCAAGCAAGTAATATAGATGGGTGCAAGTTGTGCCTTGCGGGGAAAGCTGCCTCTGTTTTTAACTTACAGACTGAAGAGCTGCAAAGAGGAGAACACTCTTGATGCAATATTGGGTGCAAGTTTTGCCTTGCAGGGGAAGATGTCCTTTTATTAACTTACAGGCTGAAGAGCTGGAAAGGGGAGTTCACTCTTAATGCAATACTTGGTTGAAGTTGTGCCTTGCGGGGAAAGCTTCATCTATTTTTAACTCACGATGAAGAGATGCAAAGGGCAGATCACTCTTGATGAAATGTTTGGTTCAAGTTTTGCCTAGCAGGGGAGGATACCTCTATTTTTAACTGACAGGCTGAAGAGCCGCAAAGAGGAGATCACTCTTAATGCAATGTTTGGTTCAAGTTGTGCCTTGCGGGGAAGTTACCTCTGTGTTTAACACACAGGTTGAAGAGCTGCAAAGGGGTAATCACTCTTGATGAAATATTGGGTGCAAGTTGTGTCTTGCAGAGGAGGCTGTCCTTATTGAGGATCTAAACCAGATTCAAGAAGTGAGTGTTGCGAAGCTGCTCATACAGCTGTCCGGTGACCTGCGTGACCTCCTTCTCTGATCTCGACCCGAGTTCCGGTGATACCTCCAGGGCTGTCACTTCATCTTTCAGGTTCTGTGGAACAAAAAATGTGTGCGATATTTGTTTTGTCAATTGTCACTATCCTAGTTTCAGACTGAAGTGCCAGACATACCCGACTTGGATGCAATAATTTCACTTTTGATAAAAACAGGTATTGACCAAATAAAACCAGTCCATAATTGTTTCATTATATCTCTGTTACACAAAAAAACCCAGCTTTTCTGCTCAATTGATAGTGTGGACTGTTGTTGTCATGAAAATATTGACAACTGCTACACTCTACAAAATAAGTAAGAACCACTGCACTAATCAAAACTGAGATATCTTATTATTAAGAATATGATGACTATGATGTTTATATTTTGAGTATTATGTTGTCTTTAACTGTTTAGTTAGTTATAAATCATATGGCACATGTCGATGATTGAAATAAACAGAAAATGAAAAAGGTAACATCAAAAAGAGATTGCTTGGTAGATTTAAAGTAAAATAAGCTAAATTCAACATGAGGCAAGGACAACATAAGTTATTTCAAAATTTATTCAAGAACAAGATGTGTTTGTGAAACACGAATGCCCCCGGATGCATCCTGCTCGCTGTGTCAAGGTCAAGGTCACAAGGTCAAATGTCATGGTGTCATCTGAAAGGTCTCATCACAAGGGATCCATATGTCAAGTATCAAAGAGCTAGCTCTGACCAATCAAAAGTTATGACCAAGGTTAAAGTTTTTGTGGACAAACGGACAGACGGACGGACGGACGGACGGAAAAGGTCAAATATCATGGTGTCATCTGAAAGGTCTCATCACAAGGGATACACATGTCAAGTATCAAAGACCTAGCACTGACAGTATAGAAACTATAGCCAAGGTTAAAGTTTTGGAAAAAGCTCGCTGTGTCAAGGTCAAGGTCACAAGGTCAAATGTCATGGTGTCATCTGAAAGGTCTCATCACAAGGAATCCATATGTCAAGTATCAAAGAGCTAGCTCTGACCAATCAAAAGTTATGACCGAGGTTAAAGTTTAAAATGCTCGCTGTGTCAAGGTCAAGGTCACAAGGTCAAATGTCATGGTGTCATCTGAAAGGTCTCATCACAAGGGATCCATATGTCAAGTATCAAAGACCTAGCTCCGACCAATCAAAAGTTATGACCAAGGTTAAAGTTTTTGTGGACAAACAGACAGACAGACAGACGGACGGACGGACAGACGGACAGGTGAAAAACAATATACCCCCGGAATCTCCGATTCGGGGGCATAAAAATTTAACATATTATCTCCACACTATTGAACTTAATAAGCATAAAATGATATGAGAAGTATACCTCAATTTCAGACAGGTACTTCTTCAGTCCTTTCACAGTTATCTCCCTTGATTCAGCTTTGCTGAATGGCTAGTAAAGATAAAGAGTAGAATTGTTAATGTTACAGCTTTTATCAAATATCATGACTGTAAGTGCGGTGCAGATATTGCCAAAAAATGGCAAAACAAGATAAAACACTCTCAGATTTCAGTAATTAATAGTAAACCTCAAATGAAATTGCACAGAAATGATGTAAGTTTGTTCTCAATTATGATGAAATGAAAGTCAAAAATGTTATATTTTCCCAAGTTTTGTTAGGATTATCATATTTTATAATTTTCCAAAAGATAGTTCTTTCCGTAGCTTTTTACATTCTTTTTGAAAATTACTTTAATCTATGAAATAGTTCAGCTGTAGGATGTAAAATGTAAAAATACTCAAAACAATCAATGATGTTGTGCGGTGAACTCAGAAGTGAACTCAGAATTGACGTGCTGTTTGTGCACAGCATCACTTATCATTGAGTATTTTCTAATTTTACATTATACAGTCAAACAGTTTTTTGGACACAAATTTGAGGGGACATGTCTGTTTAAATAGATCTATGTTAATATATATCTCATTTTCAAGAGCACAAAAAATTGTGTGTCTCGGAAAATGGCGGAATCCATCATGCACGCTTTATTGACTTCCGGTTACAGGTTGCATCAAAAAGTATAGCAGATTCCACAAACGGAATATCACATCAACATAAAGCGGAACGAAATATTATAATGTTCACACTCAAGTCATATTAACAATCTATCATCTCCTTTATCAAAATCTCACCTCAATCCTGTCAGTTACAGCCGCTCTACACCGCGCTAACAGCGACACGCTCTCTGAACATAATCTCACCTCAATCCTGTGAGTTACAGCCGCTCTACACCGCGCTAACAGAGACACGCTCTCTGAACAAAGCTGCACCTCCAGTCCTTCCTCACTCCCTGAAGAGTTCCCTGTTTCTATTGCAACGCTGATCGTGTGACCAGCAGGGTCGAGGAGCTGTGTCTGTCCTCTGTGTATGTCCTCTCGGGGTATCGTGGCGTCCTTCAGAAGAAGCTTGAGGATCTTGTTAGATGGTGAGTCACCTGGTTGAAACATGACATTAAATCCATCGATATTAGACAATTATAGACTGGTGATGAGGTCTGTACATGTTTTCATAGACTGGGGGTAAACAATTCCAAATTCTGAGGTCAATATATATTTTTATCCTTGCATCTATTAAAACCAAATTCACCAATCCATACTTGCTTTATCATGTCGGTTTCAAAACGAATAGAGAAAATAAAAATACAGTATGTATAGCCTTTCAGCTTGAAACACAGGCAATGACATTATTTTTTTTAGTAATATCAAATTTGTAATGTCACGTGACCAGTTCTCGACAAATCGGATTGCTATTAAAAAAAATATGCTCAGATAATAAAAAAAGCTTTATGCTATTTTTAATGAGAGTAAATCAAGGACATACTATATATATTATTAAATCAACAGTAAACAAAAAACATTGCTTGAAATAGAAAAGAGTATAGGAAGTATTGGTTATTTCATATATTTGTTACAAATTATACAATCTCTGATAGCTTTGGATAAAATGCATGGTAAAAAATGTTAAGTGATTTTGGGTAACAGCTTATATTGAGAGATTGACAAGAAAAAAACCCACATTTTTCTTTAAAAAGGCAATGGAAAGCATTTGAATTAGCAAACCATATGAGCTAAAAACCATTTTGTTACATTTTTTGTTTGATAGATGCATTACAAGTAAGAGACTTACCTTCATTCCACAAATCTTTTTCATCTTCTGGAAGGCAAACTCTTGGGGCACAAACTGAGAAAGAGTAACTACGATTCCGTTCCCCATTTTCCTTTTCCCTTTTGATTGGTTGATTTCTGTTCAATAAAGACAAAGGAGATGTTACCGTGGAGACGGCTGAATCTACCAGCTCTGTGATTGGTTGATGAAGAAAGTACAACACATCAATTCTGTAACAGTTAACCAGGACAGGGAGACCCTGTTTTGAGGTTTTTGGCACTGGAGCATGAAGGGAAAAAGACTCCTGGTCTTCAAGCAACGATGTGTGAAGAACTATATACACACTGACGTCGCAGAACTCACTCAGAACACAATCTTCTTCCATAGCAACCTCAAAATCAAAAGTTGACCCAGATTTTAAGCCATATGACAATGGAATTCCATTGGATCTTGTCTCAGTCTGTGATTGGTTACTCGTTTCCATGACAACCATCAAACTCCATTCATTGGTCAGTGCCTGGGATCCCTGATTTGTGATAGAACAGACGAGTTTGTAATTTCTGCTATACCCAGACTTTTGTGACACCACACGACACTTACTTGAAACTGGAATTTTTTCATGAAACATTTTGCTTACTCTTTCATCCTTACTCTGAAGAAAGCCTGCAATGCTTATCTGGTTGAGGAAGATGTTTAAGTGACTGTGACGAGTTTGAATCTCCTCTAACCGGTGACTGGTGTCTGTGAGACCCGTTACAAGATGGTCGAGGTAGTTCTTGTCTGCACGTGTGACGTCTGACTTTTTTCCTCCCGCTGTTGTGGGCAGTTTGAAAACTTCCTCCTCTTTACTTAGACACAGGAGATGCTCAGCTGTGGATAGGAATAGGGACAAAAATATAAAACATGTTGTGTTTCAAGTTACCCTACAGACCCATGATTTTTTATCAATTACCCGGTATGCTACTGAAAACTTTTTATTAGGCAAATAATGTCAGTTGACAATGACCTTTCAAGACAGAAACTAAGGATAAAATTATGAAGAACTAATACAGGTAGGAAACATGGAATGCATAATAAAATTCAAACAAGAAGACATAGTCATCAACATCCCCCGCCAGATTTGTTCTTATTTTAAATTAAGTCAGAACCTTCTCCTAAATACTCAAAAATATCATGACACCAAACTCTGGAAAAATATTTGCGCGGTTCTGATTTTCGAACTCCATCAAGGTATTGATACCCTGAAGGCACACATCAAATTTGATGATCCTATCTGTAACAGTTTCTGAGAAAACTTGCCTCCTTTGAAGACACCTCGAACAGAGTCCCAAAATATGTAACAAGGGCAATAACTCCTGAAAAAATATTTGCGCGATTCGGATTTTCGAACTCCATCAAGGTATTGATACCCTGAAGGCAGACACAAAATTTGATGATCCTATCGGTTACTGAGAAAAATTGGCTCCTTTGAAGACACCTCGAACAGAGTCCCAAAATAACGTAACAAGGGCAATAACTCCGGAAAAAATATTTGACCGGTTCTGATTTTCGAACTCCATCAAGGTATTGATACCCTGAAGGCACACACAAAATTTGATAATCCTACCTTTAACAGTTTCTGAGAAAAATTGGCTCCTTTAACTCGGACAGACGGATGCATGCACGCACTGACGAACAGAGCTCAAACCTATATCCCCCTTCCACTTCGTGGCGGGGGATAATAATTCAAAATAACATTCCACACTCAATATCTAATTCATTGAAATGTAAAATAAGTATTCATTGACATAAAGTATGCAGTGTTTCCAAATACAGTGTATCTATTTCACTGACTATCAAGAATAGTATCAGAGCAAGGTCCAGTCTAAGTAAACTTAGCCTCAATAATATTTGCTTCACTACGATATTGAGTCTAGCAAGATGTAGTAGCAGGTTGCGTCAGCTGACCTTTTGCCGAGCAATGTGTGAAACTTATCAATACTTTTGTGTTACTATTCAGTAACTTACCTTCATTCTCTGTGACCACTAGGAACTTGTTGACAAGGCTTTGGTGAAGGTACTCACTCTCCAGAACAACAGAATTGTCTCCCCCTGGATTCAACAGTATAGCGTGTCTGTACAATCTCTCTCCAGTGCAATGATAGAGAGATGAGTTGTGGATTTGGGAGCAAACATTCTGACCAGGCAGTGCCACAGAGTCGTATTTGACAGCATTATTTGTGTTTGATAAGTGGATTATAATAATCTTTCCTGTTGATGAACAAACTAGTAACTTTGTCGCACATTTTGAACTCACAGGCTGAAGAGCTCCTAAAGGGAGATCACTCTCAGAGCTCTCAATGTCAAGAGTGAAGATGTCCACGACTGATCCTACAATATCACACATGACTTCCCACTGTTCTTCTGTTTTAGAGAAGGACTTGATAGACTTGAAGAAAACACATCCATTCAATGTGTAGAGAACGACTGTCGAGTTTAACAAAGCTGCTTCCGATTTGAAGAGACCTGAGAAGAGAGATTGAGGAAGATTCAAACACTTTGAAGACCTCAAACCCTCCTGGAGTTGGTCACAGCAAGCCACATAAAGTCTTTGCTTATTTTTCTCACAGGAAAACTTGAATGAAGGACAAGGGATTTCAAAGCAAGGCAGACTTCCTGTATCCTGTTTAAGATCCGTCGACCTATAAGCTTTTACTGACGGTTGAGGTCCTGACGTCAGAGCTAGGAGAAGTTTGTCAGCTACTTCAACTCGACACAGGGAGTCCTTTGATACAAGCAGAACATGCTTGTCTTGTAGAGCTATCACTGGATCTGTTTGAGGAGAGACAATGAAAGCTTGTTTTGGTTGGTCCAGCAGATCGGTGAAGATTTCTTGGTTACTGAAATCGGCCTCCTCACCTCCCCTGAAACAAATTTGTAAATTTTTTGGAAAATTTGTCAAAGTTCTTTAGAAAAAGGCTCGCTCCCATGCTGACACGGTACTAAAATCTTGAAAAAGATACCGTACAAAATTATCGCATACACATAATTGTTGTGGTGCAACCCTGATACAAATATTTATAGAAAAGGGACAAAGATTAACCATTTCAATTGTAAAATGTTTTTTAAATAGGATATTGAATGAATGATTGTGTTTAAATAAACCAAGAATGTTAGTGTTGTATCTGTTATGGATAACACACGCATACGAGGGTGTTATAGCAAACAGAGGCCTTTGCCCTAGGGACGACCCGAGTGCGCGTCAGCGCACGAGGGTCGTCCCGTAGGCAAAGGCCTCTGTTTGCTATAACACCCGAGGATGTGTGTGTTATCTATCTTATATACCGAAATAATCACTTATTTAACTTAAAAGCGAAAAAAATCAACAAATTAATTTCATTAAATTTGAGGAGAGCAGAATAGACTTCAATAGTCAATAACCTTTCACTAACCAATCCCCTGTGGCCTAGTGGTGCAGTCTTGGACTACAGCTTGAAAGGTTGAGGGTTCGAATCCCTAATGTTCAATTTTTTTACATTTTACATTTAGAAATTTTTCTTGAACGCTTTAGCTAGAGGATGAGGTTGTTGCAAATTTCATATATCGAAAATAAAATCACATTTCTAACATTTAAGGTGAACAGTGAAAATAAACTTTTAAAGTTTGAGGAGAGCAGAATAGATATCAACAGTCAATCCCTTCACACTTACCAATCCTTTGTGGTCTAGTGGTATAATATTGGACTACGAAGTGAGTGTCTCTGTGTTCGAATCCCCCATTTTCTGCCACGAAATGTTTTATCTTGGACATTTTGCCAGAACGCTATAGCATAAGCATATTTAGGGCGTTATTAATTTTTGTTACAGAGATACACCACATCTCTGACGTATAAAGTGTACAGTAGAGCGCAATTTAATATCATCAAGTTCTAGGAGAGCAGCAAAGACCTCACAAAACAATTCCTTCATATTCACCAATCCTTTGTGGTCTAATGGTATAAGTCTTGGGCTACAGAGCGAAGGGTTGTGGGTTCGAATCCTGCGGTTTCGCTTCTGAAAATTTTTGAGATCGATTACCTTACCGGTCTTTGAAATTATAAGGTGCGAAATGGAGGGCCTCATAATAAATAATAACCTCCTTGGATGTTATTATTTCGTATAAGGCCCTCCCAGCAGGGTCTTATACAGTGCAAGGCCCTCCCGGCGGGGTGTTATACAGTCTAAGGCCCTCTCAATTCCATTCCGACGGATGTTCTCCCGAACAAAAACTCGCTTCAAATAGTGTTAAATGGGCCTTGAGGTATATAAAGTACATTATAGTACAAATCCCTAAAGTAAGATGTATATCCAACTTCTTTATTCACAAAATCGCCACATTTCTTTTTAGATTCATACACCGTTTTCAAGCATGATCTATACCAAATGTCACTATTCTGTGAATAAAGAAGTTGATAAACCCATCAAATCTTGAAATTATTACCTTAAAACTTCTTCAATGACACTATAACAGTTCATTCATTCCGGTTTACATCAATTTCAATATCTTCTAACCACTTTAAATTCAACGCCCCTAGTAAACACTCACTCCTCCACCCCCTGTAGAGCTGTAACATGAAGCCTGTAGATCGTGCGTGACACCAAGACAAGCACCTGCCACGACTCCTCCGAGGAGCTGTCTCCTCCAGTGCATACAACATGGTCTGTGATTGGTCCTGGAGCCTTGATGATCACCTGGCAATAAATCAGTTGACCAATCAGACGGTCTTTATCAACAAAAGTAGATCAAGTCATAGAATGTTAATCTACCCCCTGAATTTGAAGGTTGAAGGCTTGAAGGGAGAAGACTGATTTGATACAATCAAAGTTAGTTGTCCAATCAATGACATTTTTTATCATTTTGGATACTGAATCATGGCCTAGACCTTTTGACAAGAACCACCCTTTCAATGACAGAAGTGTTTTCATTGACTGAAAGTTTTCAAATGCTTTTAAAGTAAATTTATGTGGCTAGGGGAAACTAAAAAAATTAGTTTTATTTGAACATACGTTGAATCAACATCTTATCTACCTCTGTGGGGAGTGAATACCAATCAGAGAGCAATCTAAGTTTACTTAGAAACCTATCGGGGATTTCGTCTATTGTTTTGGAGGTCTCTTGTATTCCCATAATAACCTCTAAGGAGGGTTTACATTGGGAAGTCAGGGCATTATATTCACATGTAACACCTACTCGGGGGTTGGAAGGTTTTTATATTCATATGTAACACCTACTCGGGGGTTGGAAGGTTTTTATATTTCAAAGTCAAAGGGTTTTATATTCCTATGTGTAACCTAACCCCTAAGTCAACATTATCTTGAAAAAACTTACAATGCTTCCGATGTGCGGGATTCGAACCCTCAACCCTCTGAACCGTAAGCTAGCACTATAACCACTACTCTAACGGGCCAGTTAGAAGTGAAGGTTATGTTAAACAATCTATTGATTGAAGATCAGATTTCGGTACAAAAAATCGGCCCTAAAGCATTAGGAAATCCAATTGCACTTTAATTCCAATTTTAAATGCATACAAACATTCAAAATGGATATTAACAGTGTTACACCTTTTCATTTGTGATAAATTTAAAGGATCCAAATACGGTGTCAACCACGTGACTTGTCGATTGTCATTTGTAAAACCTTACACCTCAAAGAATGCTTTGCACGTGCATTATGTGCTATGTCAATATCAAAAAGTCGTCTGAACACAATGCTTTTTTTGAAGGAAATTCATTTTAATCTTTTATATTCAGAATTGAAGCGACAGTATAAAGTAATGTAATCCAATAATAAATGTTAAAATTAACCGACGAACATGATTCCTTGATATTTGTTGTTTTTTTCTCAATTTTTATGATCAGTCTGAAAATATGATTACAAATACTACAATATGGACAAATGATTACGGGTTGTTAATAACGGCATCTAAGTTAGTTAAAACACTCGAACTCGGTTATGCTTGGGTTTTCAAAACCTTCGGAAAGAAAGCCTCGCGGGAAGTAAGACCTCAAGCTTCGCTTTCGGTCTTACTTTCCGCTCAGCTTTCTTTCCTCAGGTTTTGAAATCCCAAGCATAACCTCGTTCTCGTGTTTTAACCCTAACATAATATCATGAAGTCACTGCATCTAATCAAATCAAGATGCCAAATGTAGAAATCTACAAATCAGAATTGTAGCAAAGTTTAGCATGCAGACAAATTTTTTTAATTTGTGTATTTTATTATTGTTCAAAATTTCAAACCATTATTTAGTTATCAAAGGAAAATAATACTGTAAAGTTTGTTGGTGAATTAATAAGTTATCAGTGACCCTTCAAATGAATGTTTTGAACATTTACCATCTGGCTGTCAGTATAATGTGTTGATGTGCAAAAGCAAGCGTTTTAAATGTTATTTGTGCAATTTCCATTTCAATATTTAATAATCCTTATAACGTGTAGATAATCTATATATATAATTTATTATGTCAATTAACTATAAATCTAATACATTATCACTAAATAAACCTCAATTCCAGATCTTCACAATTTGTCAATGGTTAAGAAATGGCTGGATTGTAAAATGATTTCAATATTACCTGTGGTAAAATATATAATTATATAATCTGCATTGAAAATGGGAAGGGAATGTATAGTCAGTGAGAAAACAGGCCACAGCTATATATATATAATTGTAAACTTAATCATACCTATTAACAGATATATATAGATGATTAATGATATAACTATATAAATTTCCTATGTCCTCTCTCGAAAATGTTTATCATAGTTATAAGCATAATACTACTCAAAAATTCAACACAAGAACAACAAATGGGCGTGGCACGTAATTTGATTTTGAACAATCTCCGTGTAAATAGTAAAATGCCGTAGACTGGATAGTGTCATTGTAAAAAGATTTTTATGAAAATTATAAATTATTTGATAAACCTATATTACCCTGACTGACAAACCATCGAACACACGCAGAAACTTCTTTCTTACAACCAATGCTTTCATTTCTTCAAAACGTTTTCTTAAATTTCCCCGCCAAATGAGAGTGACCTCCCCTTACATTTGAGTGCGTACATAAAATCCTCTAAAAAATTGCAAACGAAATCTGTAATTTAATCAGTTGACGTTTCTATTACCAGTTAGAGGGAATGACTTCTTATAATTATCTTATTACGTTAAGTTAAATTTAGTTCATAAAAAATTAAATAGACCAAAAAAGTTTAAGAATTTCAATACAAAATTGGTTGAAAGTAATTTATATTTTTTCTATAGACAAATTAACAAATTAAGGTCTGATTAGTTAAGTTATTACTATCCGTAACGAAAAGAAAAAATGCCAAATCCAAACTGAATCATGGCAATTTTTTCCAACAATTTTATTTCTTTCTTTATAAGAAACACTATTCAATTTTCTGAGCCAAGGAGATAACAAAACCGCCAATTTTCATTGTAAATTTGGTAAAAGGTGCTATCTTATCGTATGATTATTATTTTTCAATGTATCGAGTTTTTATATCTTAGTTAATTCATTTTCATACCACAGTAGCAGAAACCTTAAATGTGCCCTGATGTCGATTACGAAAACTTTCAATGTTAACAACTCACTCTTTTCATTTTTTTCGATATCAAAGATAAATGAAAATACTTTTAATAGAATGGAATTTTTGTTTCATTTAAGTTAGCATGGAATTTTGGATAAACATTTATCATCCAAAAGTGTATTCCACAAAAAAGACAAATAACAACATTCAGCTGACATCTATGTATAGATTTTAATTATCTTATATCAATTTAAGTTTTTCTATCACTGTTTTGATGTAGACGATTACATTCAATCATATTGCAGATTCATAAGTAACAAAACAAAATCAGTTCAACTATAAATTTAAAAACTAAGAATACCAAAACAAATTCTTTATGCATAATGGATCTCCAAGACTAATTTGATCCTTTTTTTAAACAGAAAGAGAACATACTGTCAAAAAATTACTCACTAATTATTTCTTTCGATTCAACATTATTTTACCGATAAGCGTTTACTTGTTCACAAATATTTTCAAACTATTTAAAAAACAGGGCATATCCAATCTTATAATGAATCCGTATAAAAAGTTGATTAAAAAAAAGATAGTGTTGAATTTCTAGACAGACAGGTTTTAATTTGAAACAGTTTTATAACAAAGTCATCTCCAAAATATGAAAAATTAATAACAATATTTCAAACATTCCAACCCCCATTCAATAGGAATCTCAATAGCAAGTTTGATCAACCTTTGATACACAGGTAAGAAGTTTTGGACCAGACAGGACTCAAACCTGTTTTCAACAGCAATCCTCCTTTTTGCCAATATACGATTTCACATATAAAATTAATATTTTTAATCATAACACACCTTCCTATAATTATGTATCTCCATGTCAACATTGATCAAAATGTGATGGTTAGTTAAGAAGTTGTGAGCTGGACAGGACTTGTAACAGTTTTCTAACAGTCCTGATTTTAAGTCAAAAACCGTAAATTTTACCAAAATATTTTCAAAATTGTTAATCTTGAAACACCTTCATATGATTATGTATCTCATGTATCTTTTATGTTAAATGTTCGCAAATATGTATATTGTTTTATTCATAACCTTTTGTAATTATCCCAAACATATTGTCTGAATATAATATTTCATAGTCTAGTTATTGTACATGGGCCAATGGCCTTCCTACTGAAATAAACTTTACTCTAGTATCTCAAAATAAAATTTTATCAAGATGCGATGATTAGTTTAGAAGTAATAAACCGGACAGGACTTTTAACAGTTTTCTTACAAATTTACCATTTTTCCTTTTTCTTCTATTTTATGTAGATATTCTCAAATGTTTTACTCATGACTCATTATTACATGTTTCTTCATTTCCACTTTGAACTTGAAATGAAATGGTTGATTAGTTACAAAGTAATGAGCCGGACACAAATGTAAGAAACGGACGGACGGACGGTACCCATTTTATTACCCCACGCAACTTCGTTGTTGCGGGGGATAAAATATGAACAGATATTTACAACTTTACTGCTACGATAATGCACATAAAGTTATTGACGTATTACGTCATCGCATTATGACGTTTAGAAAAAGTGACGTCATAAGCCTTGTGACGTGGCACGTCGATAATCTGGAGAAAAACGGAATTTGAAGCGATGGCAAATGCCAAATCAGAGTGATATCATATCTGTTTCAAGATTTTAATAATATCCCACAACTCCTTTTGAAGGCTTCACCGACAAGTAAGTAAACATGAGTAAGTCTTTGATTATTGTAAAACGTTGCAATTTGAATCGCCATCATTGCAGCTTGAAGTTCATAATTTCATTTTTATTATTTTTCTAATGTCATCAGATTTATCATCTAGATTATATAGGTAAATATCTACCATAGATCACTTTCTTATAAATTACCAAAACCGCGCGTCATTAGGTTGTAACAATGCTGATTCTCTACAGATGTGCAACATTTGAATATGACAAGATGAGACCAGTCAAGGAACGAATACTTTTGTTCACCGTCTGTATATCACTATTGGTAGGGCGTGCATTGAAAACATGATTTCAATTTCAGATGTGAACATTTACCACAATGTATATCGAGATACCGAGGTCAATATCAAGTTCTACTGACATAGATTTACTGTTTTATAATTTTCAAAATGACAAACCGAACAGCCTTTATCACAATGGATTGGACACGTCGCTATCAGAGTCTCTCACGTTTCAAGAAGGATACCTTCCATGTCATATAAATGAAGATTTAGCTCAATTAAACTGTAACAACAACAGCAATGTATGGGACCCTAGGGACATCAGAACTGTCACGTCGAAATCATTTAGCTTAATTGCCAAAGAAAAAACGAAAACACGCTGGACAACAGTTACTAATAGACAACGCTTTAATCGTGCAAAGAGGCCTGACAAGCCAACAAAACATGCGAGCAGACCAAACGTCATTGCTACTCAATCGTTTGTGCCAAGAAACACCAATGGATCCAGAGATGAACTTTCCAACAGTGCCATCTCTGGTTCTTCTTGTGCTAAAGAACGACCAGATCTTCACCCTTTGGATGTTGTAGTTGAAGACACTCAACATACAGAAGGGGCTACCAATGAAAATATCATGCGATGCCAAACTGACACATCAGGGTTTCAACCTCATAAGGCCTTTCAACATTCAGAAGGTTCTTCTAATGAAAACTTTCAGCATTGCCAAACTGGCACATCGGGGTTTCAACCTCAAAATGTCGTTCAACATTCAAAATGCTGTACCAATGAAAACATCATGCAATGCCAAACTGACACATCGGGGGTTCGACCTCAAAAGGCCATTCAACATTCAGAAGGTTGTTGTACTATTCTTCCAAAGGTCAGATCAGGGAATGCCTATGTTGACCTACAGCAGATGTTGAATGAGGTGTCCTGTTATCAGCGTATGGTCGACATCCCGGAGTCACTGAAACAAGAACTGGTGAACACGATCTGCAAACCTCTTATTGGCACCAACTCCAACTCGAGGCTAGAGGTCCAAGCTCTCCTGGGACAAGATGGGACCTCATTAGAAACAAGTGACCTAGGTGATGTTCACATAGGCGTAAAGTCTATAAACAAGTAAGTACTTTCAGTAATCTAACTTGTGTGCCACACAAACTTACTTCTGTATTAGATATCCGACTAGAAAGCAACATAACTTACTTTTTCTACAGTTTATTTGAAAATGCATTCTTAATACGGACACTGACACATTGCGATGTAAAATAAAGATTTGAAACCGCCAGTTGTCTGGTAAAATATTATCAAACGTCCATCATCCTGATTTGAAACGCTATGCTCGAAAATGAATGAAATCACTTGGATTATGTAACGAATTAAATTACTATTTTTAGGAGTCTTATGAAATTGTTGATTATCAATTATTTCAGTAAACAATCAACTGATAAGAAAGTTGCAACTGATGACATGTTAGCGATTATAGCTTCATATTCATGTCCCATTGCATTTCATAATATTCTGGTTCATAGATATAGACACCATTCAAAGTAGCCACATGTACTACTAAAATAAGGTTAAAACATATATTTCTTCATGATGACAAATTTGGCAGTAAGGTAGTACCATAATATTGCACAGAGACTTGGTTGCAGCCAGAGAATACAAAACTTTGACCTTTAACGTCTTTTGAGTAGTATGTATTGTGACAGTCAAGGTCCATAAACTGCATTAAATCCTTTTCAAGAGATATGGTAATTCCCCAAAATTATCCACAGGGATCCAGAGGATGCAGAGGGTCCAGCCGACAACTCCAGTTCCACAGAGGCTCCCCCGGAGATCACAGATATCTTGGCTCCTTTCTCTACTGGCCATGTGTTCAACCAGCTCTACGGGTCAGCCTACAAGCGGGCCTACAGCTACTGGCAGGTCCGACCCCCGCTTCTACCCTCGCACCTGTTCCACTACAAGACAACCCTGGACGGGATGCCTTTCATCATCGGAGCTGGAACATTTGGAGAGGTGGCTGTAGCATGGCTTCAAATCAACGGGAACAGGTGCCAGGTTGCCATCAAGGAGCCTTTCAGCGACTTAGTGTCTAAAGATAAAATCTTTGAGGAAGCCAAGGTTACCATGTACCTGGAACCCACGGGTTTTGTTCCTCTGTGTTATGGTCTTGTGTTGGATGCTTTAGGGGGGAACTATAGCATCGTCCTTGAACTATTTGGATCGGGCATAACGCTGAAAGACATACTCTCGGAGAAGACCCTTTCGAGACTTCACTGGCTGAGTATTTCCCGTCAGCTTGCAGAGGGGCTCGACAGAATACACGGGATGAACATACTGGCCAACGACATCAAGCCAGATAATGTACTGGTTGACCTCAGTACACCGGAACCAGTGGTCAAGTTCTGCGACATGGGCTGCGCCTCGTACAGATGTGGCATATCTTTCGACGACGCCAATCTGGACATCTTCAACCACCTGGCACCGGAAGTGAAGGCTGGGGGCCACACATCAAAAGCCAGCGATGTGTACGGGTTGGGCAAGATGCTTGATCGCATAGTCCAGGCATCAGTTATTTCCGGCCTTGTCCCCGTCTCAGAGAAGTGCATGATGGTTCGAGTCCTTGACAGGGCTACTTCCGGCGAGGCCCTGGCCATGTTGAACTCCGTGTTTGCAACAGAGATGAAGTGCATGTCAGGACCTGACGTGGCCGATTCTGAATCCAGTGGATTCCAGTCTAGCGTTGGGTATGACCCTGATCAGGACTTGACCTCTGGGATGGGCACACAGTCAGATGTGGAGGAATCCAGGCCAGCAGTGTTTGAGGTCTCCCCTCAAGGGGGCGAGGACCTTGGGCTGAAGGTGTCGCCCAATAAGGTTTATTTGATGTTGAACACCATTACATTTGACAGAATATGTGTGTGCCTCTTTCTCCTACTCTCCCTGATATTCATGGGACTCAGTCGTGTTGTATAGACTGAGATACAAGTAACGCCCAAATCGAAGCAACTGAATTTATATTTGTCACAGGATAATACATTTATAGCTATATATTCAAGAGAAAGTTTATTGTACAGTGTACTTTTTATCCCCCATATTTGTAGATAATTTATTGATTTTCATAGCTCATGTAGAAGTATTAAAATATTTATTAATAAATTGCCCAGAGTTTATTCATTTGCTGCACATAAGTTGGTTCTGGGCATTCATTAACAAGGCTGTGGATTGACTTGAGTAAGGCATAGAAAAATAATATTTACAACCTTGGGTCAATTACCAGTGTATAGCAGGATATATTACTCACCAATCGAATATATCGCTCAGATTGTTACACGTTAAGTTTTTTCTCACAATAATAGGGACTTAAAAGTTTCAAGTGGGCGTCATTTTGGAACAGTCAGGTGATGTTCAGCTGAAATTTAAAGGCATATCTTAAGAGAGTAAACATCGTCCTAAAAGACAACATTTTATGGAACTCATGAATGAAAAAGATGTCTAATGTCCCTATTTCACTACGAAAGAAATTGTCACGAATGGCAACGAATAGTTCATTGTATAAATTCGTAAACATTCGGCAAAATTCGTGAATAGCAATTTCACTTATGCGAAACGTTTACGAAAATTCATAGCTTTTCATGCTGAAACCCTATAAAACAAATGCAAAAAAATTACGAATTGTTTACGAATTACAATGTAAACTAGAAAGTCTTTTTACCTGTAAAAGCAGATGTCTCCCCCTACCTAAAATGCTCCAAACCTCTAATAAAACAATACTATCATAAAGCACCGTTAATGTTCTCTGTATAATTCAACTTGAATAAATATGTTGAGTAAGTCCAGTGCTTGTATTATGAGACGTTTATTCCTAAAGACAAACAATTGGTCAAATAGTTTTAGACATCTGCTCCGGAAACAAACACTACCCATTAAAAAGACTGAGTCCAAATTGGTGCATGGAAATAAACAAAATAATTTTTTTTAAATCTCAAACCTCCAAAAGTCACATCTACATGATATGGAGAGACAGTATACCAAGTTTGGTGATGATCGGTCACATAGTTTTAGAGATATGCTCCGGAAACGAAATGGGAACGCCAACGCCAACTCCGCTAAAGCCAATATGTCTCCCGACCCTTCCGGGGGAGACATAATTAATATTTACAATATAAATCATCCTGTCTCCGGGCACGAACGTTACGCTCACTCCACTAATCTGTACCCTGGGTTCAGAAGCTAGATTCGCTTGCGCGGCCTGACTTTGGGATATAGCCAATCAAATCATTTTCCCGTTCAAATTTTATGGAGAAGGTGGCGAGAAAATGCTTTGATTGGCTACATCTCAAGTTGGGCCGCGCCAGCGAATCTAGCTTCTGAGCCCAGGGTACAGATTAGTGGAGTTAGCGGAACGTTCGTTCCCTGTGACAGGATGAATATAAATAGGAAACAGTTGCGAATACACTAAGAGTTTTCTTACTTAATTCGGGACATTCGTGAATGATTGGTAGATGATTGGTTGATGATTGGTAAGTAATTCAGGGCCAGACCATCAAACTTATCAACCACGAAATTCCCAGAACGGATTATGAAATACACGAAATAGTTACGAATAGTTTACGAAGCAACTAGGAATCTAAAATTCGTAGTTGATTCGTGACATTTTTTTGAACAAATCAAAATTTGTTCATGAATGCCACGAAATGGAGGAATGTTGCCGAATCAACGACTCATTTAAGAATTCTTATACTTAATTACGAATTGTCTACGACTGTTCACGAATGTGAAAAATTTCACTTTCGTGATGATTCGTGACAATTCCTCTCATAGTGAAATAGGGGCATAACACTGAGTATATCCAACTCTTTCAAGTTGTAGTTTTGTGAAATGCCCAGTTCCCCCAAACTCTCCAGATAAAATATTGACTTGCTTCATGTTCAGCAGCAGCGGTTAATCAACTTTTGATTAATTAAGTTTGCAATTGTTACCGCTTTGGTTAGGGTGTTGCAAGTGTGAACATATTCTAGTAATCATATACTGGATGTACAGCAAGTAAAGATTAGATTGAAATGGAACGCTTGTGTCCAGATAGATCTGGTTGGACAAATTATAACAAACAAGCCAAATAGAGCCATTCAATTTATTATTAACACATGCATGAAAATGTGAATGTCCTTTGAACGTGAATTTAAGAATGCCTTGAAAAGTGAAGACATTCTTCGAACGGAAATTTTAAACATTTTGAACATCAAATTTTTGTGAAGAACAAGACATTTCTGACAACAGTAAAAAAACTTCAAATCGGTATTCAAACTGATTCCTTTTATCTTAAATAATTTTTCCATACAACATTTATTATACGGACTCTACCTTAGTAGATTTATTGTGGTTAGGTCATTCAAAACTAAGTTCTTGTTTCACAGAATCTAGAAGAAAATTTTGGCCAAGAAGGAACAAAAGTTTGCCAGAGGGGTTGCTGAAAACTATAATTGTTTGCCTTATAATGAAAACATCAGTTGAACTCACTTATAAAACCCATATTTCTTATAAGAACATGAACATTGCAATGTTTGCCTTTGAATTTGTTAATCAATAATTCAGATTGCCGTTGCATTTGTTACCTTCATTTTAAGAAAGTTTCATCACCTAACCTTCGTATAAGGTCAAACATTTTTATGAAAAAAACATCTTTCAGTCAAATTAGAACATTTAAAACACAGAAAGCCTGAACATGAATACAATGCAAATAACAGGTTTACGACGGATAGTGGTTTTGTTTGATGTTCTCATTTCAATTGATTAATAACCTTTTCATCACAAAAACCAAAGCCTAGAATCTCACTCTAAAGCAGAAACTCCTACATGGATACTTCTTAACATACAAAGGTGATGAATCTTAATTGAACACTTAAAATTACAATATACGTACATAAGTATATGATATAACTGAGATTCAAAAAAAAAAAATTAACCAAATTTGCTTTTGCAAGCAAGTTTTGATTTCAGAACAGATAAAGAACAGACAACTTTACATGTTAAAATAATTGTTTAAAGGGGCAGTAGCACGTTTTTTTATAATTTTATATTTTAAAATTTTCACTTATAATTGTAAGTTAATGCTCAATGTATTATTTGTGTCAAAAATCCCATTACACACACCAGTCATCCATAGTCAGAGGACAAAGAATGAAGAATCACATAAAATCCACTGGCGGCGATTTTTGGTGAACACCTTTAATTCATTTTGTGTAAGAAAAAGGAATCGCATGGCTAAACTTTACGTTAAATATTTGAATAATTACTGCCCCATTTAGTTTAAATACATTGTCTTTCAATTGGAACCATTAATTTTCATTTTCCTGACATCACCTTATATTCCTCCTAAAAACGTGCTACTGCCCCTTTAAGTCACTTAATCATATTTTCTTTTATTGCAAATGTATACTCTACAAGGTGCTTGTTGTGAATTACCCTTAGATGAACTTTACTGTGATGAAGGTTTTAAGGTTTCTTTGGGAAATGTCCAGCAGAAGATAAAATCAACCAATTATCATTATATATATAATTAGCACCTGAATTTCTTCAGTTACAACTCAAACTTTTCAAAAACAAATTAAAGCTGTTAGCACCACTCAAAAGCTTTCTATGAGACTAGGACGAACCATGTACACACTAAATATCACAAATAAAAAAATATTCTTAGTCTAGCATTAATTTGTATGCAAAATACATTGGCACTTCAGATAATGTTTTTCATTATTGTTATACCAAGTTGTTCCTGAAATCAGACAAGAATATTTGAAGTAATGATTGAATTTGAATCATCAACATTCTACCCAGAGAGTTCAGATTAGTTGATGCATTGCAATTTTACAAACCTGAACGGGTATGTTTTATTGTTGTATGTATTTCAATATTTTGGTAACGCTGTGCCTGTTAATGTTACTCATTATTTCCATTATGCTTACATATCGTTATGCGTAAGTCATTTTTAAAAATAGCAAATCTAATTTACACATAACTTGATTTTTACTTGTAACTGTCTAATATGTTAAAGAATTGTTATTGACTTATCTGAAAGATATTGGTAAATGTACATATACCTGAAGAATCAAACAGCAAATTACCTTAAAATGCCATAAACAAACATGCAATCAATAATCAATGACAAGAAGGGTGATACAATTAATACTGCACAAAATGGAATATTCAAATTCATAATACGTTGTTTAAATTTAATCTTTAACTTTCTAGACATACCAGTAGTGCATTTCCTTTCGGTGCATTAGCCCTGTGTATAGATTTCGGACCTTACGACATAATATCTAACAGTACAGATACAATATTTCATAAAATGCCCTATCATTTCAAGACGAAAATCATAATAAGTTGAATATTCTATATCATAATGCAAAATGGTTCTGACAGAGGATTATTCATCATCATCAATGATAAAAAGACATTGGAGTCAGCCTCGTCTTGGCAAGTCAAATATTCAGGCATTCAGGCATCAATTACACAAATCAATTTAAAGTTTGCAATATTTATCAGATCATTAGTTGTTTATGACTGAAGTAAGATGACTTATGACTTATATTACTTGAACTACCTACGGGGGAAAATGACTCTCCTATACTAAGAAGAAGTATAAGTTATCAAATTTATAATATTTACTTATCAAGCACACATAATATTAATAACAAATCATTACTTATGAAAACTTGTCAATAAATATAATGAATACATTCAGCAGCATGTGCTTTACCCTAAACAACAAAGATAAACAAATGCACTCCAAGATTCATAATATAGAACTAAAGTCCTTCACAAGCAGTAAGTGTATAAGATTTTGCAAAAATATAAAAATAGAGAAAACTAACAAAATGTAGACATAATATAAATAGTGGATCAAAATGTTGAAGTGAAAATGTAGCAAAAATATATGTGTGAGAACCAATACTAGCCAAACTATGCTGCAGAAACGTTACCGATCTTTAGAACCAGTCATACACTTTTAAAGATTTTAAGCGTTTGTCTACACATAGCACTGACAGTTTCAAAAGAAAACTTTAAAAAAATTTCAGAATCTATATCCAGATATACTCTGCAAATCAGGAATCTAAAACACAAAAACAAAGCTTGTTAGATCAAATTCTTTATCCAGAAATAAGCTGCTTAAATCAGTATCTGTATCTTAATATCGTAAGCCCAATATTACATGAAAATAATAAGCCCAATTGATCAGGAACTCTATCAAATACACACTGACTGCTTCTGGAAATGTATAGGTTAAATCATTTTATCAACATATAGATTGGAGGGCTAGAGACTCTGATATTGTCCAGAGGCTAAAAGTTATCCAGAGGTTTGTTGAAATTACAAATATGTCATAAAAGAAGGATGCATTGTGTGAATAATAATAAATACTGTGTAAAATAGCAACAACTTCTTAATTAAGGTAGGTCACTGGAAGAGGCTGATGTATGTTCACTCTGAGGGTTAGTACCGTACTGGGAGATTCAAACAGAATTGGGAACTTTAAGAATAGGAATGCTTTTATAGGGTTTAGGTTGAGGGTTATGTAGTTGGTGACTATAACGATACCAGGCGTTAAGCTAATATCATTATTGTAAGTTCCAATTTTTAAGTTCAGGTGAAGTCATCTAGAGAGCTGGCCCTGAAAGGTGTCAAATTACAGCAAAGCTTTAATATGTGCATGACTTGAGACTAGTATGACTTATGCCTTTCCCTGGAAGTTTTCCTTGTCAAATTGTCCTATGTGATACTTTTTCAAACATGTGCTTGGAGGGTAGATCATAGAGAAGAACATGATGCAAAATATCTGCATATCTGTCTTACATGATTATTGTATTTCAGAATAGTCAATATGAAAGTTGCACTTAGTAAAAAACATGCAACCTCAAAGTTCTGGAAAAAGAAATTTAAACTATTTTTAGCAGATAATCACATAAACAGGAAGAAACTGCCCCAATTGTCTTTGACGCTGTGTCCTCTATAAGCAAGAAAATCAGGTTCAGTTACACATTTGTTGGTTTCCTAGGATTAACCTGCAGGAACACCTCAAAATCTTCAAACGACGTGTTAGTCCCCAGAATATTATAACACAGATAGAGATAAATACAGAGTTAATTCTCGTCATAAGTTGAGAAGGTCTTCTATAGATTTCTGTCTGGAGAACTCCTCGAAACACCGCTGTCCGTCCATATACTGTTGAACGCTCTCATCACAATCTTCACGTCTCAGGTCGGTACTGAAGGAGTGCAGGCGCCGTCCTCGGTTCTCCGCAAGTCTGTCACAGGAAAATAGACTTAACTGAAGTGCTGTTCTAGAGTTAGTGAGTTATTGTTTAACCCCCCTTGGGCAGTATTGCAGCCATTAGTGGCGAATGCATTCAAGCAAGTGTAAGGTGAAAATCTCGACAAATCATGATTCTAAATTACAAGATTTGTATTGGTATCTCTGCAGCTGCTTGACAATGGTATTAGAATCAACACTGATTATCTCTATTCAGTGCATTAGGAAGTTGTATATCCATAAAAATCTTGTACTTTGGAATCACGATTTGTCAAGATGAGAAGTTTTTCAATGGTTTGCTATTGCTGTAATTATTTTTGTTTTCTATTTCTTAGGTTAAAAGGGTTAGTAGCATGTTTTTGTCAAATATTATTTTACTATTTTTTTAAACTTTCTGCAACAAATATTTCTAAATGCCTTTTTTTTATAGCATGAATAAGATAAATTCTTCTAGCACAAGTAAAAGAAGCATCAACTTTACTTATAAAGACTTTAAAAACATTTCAAAATAAAAACGAACTATCACTACCTTGAAAAATCATCTTCAAGATTATCTTCATCCATATCTGCATCACCGAATTGTTGCTGAAAGAATCGTCAAAATTTTTTAGATCTTAAACCTCGAGTTACAATTGGGATAAAAAAATAATAATACCAAAATGACTTCCTGAAAGAGTCACTTTACAAGAAAGAAGTCGAAAATCTAAAAATAATGAGAGAATCTGACTGAAATATACAAAAGGCATACTAGGGACCATAGTCATTTCATATATACAGTTTTAACACATTTGAAGAAATAGTATCAGAGTTATGAGCGGAACAAAATTACTTCCTCGAACAGTCACTTCTACAACAAAGAAGTCGAAAATCTAAAAATATAATGAGACCATCTGACTGTTCAAGCTGCGGTACTTACCCATGTACCCTGTGAATTACTGGAGCTTTCAACTTGAGGGGGGGACGCAAATACTGACAAATAAAAGAAGCTTAAATCAAAATCATAATTAAATCAAAATTACACAATATCATTAAACATGCCAATATATGATTCCTGCAAAAGCATAATAAATTCCTGATACTTACTGCAAACAAGATAGCTGAACAGATATATTTAAATGTGAGATGTTGCAAAATTTTTCTTGGATCCAACCTCAACTGAGGTCTTTGATGACCAGTCAAAATGTCCTAAAGCAGAAATCATTCATCATTGAAAACTAATCCAGACGCAATGTTGCGACATACTGACCATCGAAAGGGTCGGCGGGGGAGCTGGATGCCCCGAGGTGACCCGGGATTGGTCGGATCACTTCATGACTTCGGGTCGAGTTCTCATTGTGGGATGCCTGAAATTGTGTGCATACATATTGTAAGTTCATGAATCAGAAAATGAATGAACCAGTCTAGCTCATCTGAATATTTTTACTCAATTAGCTTTTACATAATTTTTGATGCCTCAAATGGGTTACCTTACAACAAAAAAAAACTATAGAAATCATTGACCTTTCACAAACTTAATTATCTTTGGTTATTCAATGATAAGCCATTCGTAAGGTTTAGAGATTGCTCTTCCCAGACAATAGCCATGACCATTTCTTCACTGAATTATTGTCAACCGTCTTCAATTGACTATGTTCTAGAATCCTTGGCACATCTGAATAAGTATACATGCATTCAGTCTTGTTCCTGGTGATCAGCTTAAGGGGTCATTTTGGAAAAATTATACCTTTTTTGCCTCTTTGCAATGGTTTTAATTTCCTACATCTTTAAATCATAAGGGTCAACAAGCCAAAAGGGCATACAAACTTCTCTAGGGCCCCCTCTGGGAACAACACTGGGCTTTGTTTGAAAAGGAGGTTGATGGAAAGAAAAGACAGGAGTCGAGGAGGCTGTTTACTAGTTTAGTCATCAATTTTGACGAAGCCCACCTTATGATGGTTGACTATTTCCTTCTGTGCCTTCGTGTTCTGCCCGTTCTCCCACTTCTCCTGAGCCAGAGCAAAAGCTTGGGAGACTGTCAGTGTCACTGCCTGGGCCTGTACACAGATTCATCAACTAGAGTTACTTATGTATTTTTACACAATTGGTTCATACACAATAAGCAACACCATTTCCATGGTTTTTCAATTATGATGCTGAAAGAATTTTCCAAAGACACATCAAACAAGGTTCAAGTGCGAAATATGAATTTCAATACCACAAAATTTGGGAAATAAAATTAATAAAATTACAGAAAGTCAAGATAATGAATAGATATTTCAGTTGAAATACAAAATCAATGTCTTTTCTTTGTTTTTAAGTATTTCCATTTCTAAAGGCCTGAAATCATTACTTTAATTTTCCATGATTTTCCAGAATTTCCATGACCCTGGCATTATCAAAAAGGTTGTCTTTCACATATTTTGAGGAATGAAATAAATGAGAGAACAAATTTACCCACTAACCAGATAAATATGATGTCATGTGCTTTTCCCTGAATTACTATGTAGAAATTATGAAATGATCCTCACAACAAGTCAACTTGATTTGCCCATTTTTGACTACTTCTAAATGCCAGACTACATGAAAATATTATAACTGCATGTTTTTTTTCTTAATATTGGTGATGAAACCTCTCTGTGAAGCAAGGGCCAATAACTTCTGTAATTCATTCTTTCTACATACAGTAAGTCTGGTTTAAAACCTGACATGATTAGTCTGCTAAAGATTAGGACTTGTCTGCAATAAAGTGGTTTATATATGTTCATAAAAGGTATATAGTATTATATACACAGTCCGACATATAAAGGCGGACGCTAGACCCTGCATGGAGGAAACCTCCAAATAATTTTTCCTTACGGTGGAAATTATCTGGAATTGTTTTCACTCAGAACACAGTAGATGATCATCAGACATGTTTGAAGAAAGCTTGTAACAATATTTTGGCTTTCCATTAGGACCAAACCAATTAGTTATTATTAGACTTATCTAGTAAACTGTAAGTAGTTATATAGTAGTAGAAAAACTATATTTTAGAACTGTATCTAAACCTTTTTATTTTTACAAGCGCAAGAATATAGAAAAAAACAAAATGACATAGAGGGACAGAAATTACACTCACAAGCTTTTTCTTGGCACAAAAGTAGGCATGACACTGCATCGTTTCATTGATTGAGTTCCGTGCAATAAATGCAAAAACCTTCTCGTGGGTCTTGTCAGCAGTGCAAAATGAGATTCTGAAATAAATGATAAAAAACATGAAATAAATATATATCAACACAAGGTAAACATTATTAAAAGCTAGCAGTGAAAAGGAAAATAATCGAATTAGGGGGTTCTAGGGAAATTTGCCCATGCTTTTGGCGTAGTGTCCCTTAAATTTTTAGATGTAGGATTCTTTTACCACTGTCTAAGTAAACCTAGCCTTACTAATACTCGTTAAATTCTGATTTTGAGTCTAGCAAGATGTAGTAGAGGGTTGTGTCAGCCGTCGCATTGACCAATCAAGGATCGTCTTACTAAGCCGCAATAGTCTGCATTCACACACAGGGATCGAAATTAGTCCTATTGGGGTACTAGCCATTCGGACTAGTGCATTCCTGTGAGCACTAGCCCAAAGATATTCTGACTAGCCAAATACACTGATATCATCGTATTTTCTTTAAATTTAACTAGTCCTTCGGACCACCAATGATTGCACTTTACTAGCCCAGCATCTTTTTCACTAGCCATTGGCTACCGGGCTAGTGCTTATTTCGAACCCTGACACATATATCGTATGATCACCTTATTCACCTAGGAACATCACTGCTTTAGTAGAAACAGGACTTGTCATTTATCTAGCCCAGTATTCTACTACCTGGCCAAAGGTAATTTGATGTGAAAGCACTTCAAGACAGGCTTGTGTGACTAACCTACCTGTATATTGAAAGGTCCAAGGTGACTTCTTTAGTGTACAGGTCCATCATGTGTATTCCAGTGGGTGAAATGGTCAGGGAGACCTTCGTCAACTTCTTGCCTGCTGTCTTCGCCTGGGAGAATGAGGAATACAGGAATTTGAAAAACACAAGCAAAAAAATAGGCTATCATATTTCTTGGATTACAACCTTGTTGTTCTATTTCTTTCTGCACTCTCGTTTCTATTGGATGTCTTGGTTGGGTAACTTGTATCAGATAATGGTTTTTAGTTCTCTATGTGCATACCCAGGTAGTGTTAACCTCAGCAACACCTGACTTCTTGGTTCTATTCAAGGCCCAGTTCGTAATCAAGGAAATACCATAAATGATGTCATTATGATTAATATAAATTTCATATCTGCATAATCAAAGAAAGTATCAAACATATTTGAGCAGGCAATATTTCCAGATACAAAACTGTAAAACCTATAGAAAATAAAAATGCTTGAAACATTGCTTATAATTCATAAACTGACGATACTCATGATTGAACCCAAATTATTGAAATATCTCCTAATGTACAGAAACTAGTGTTTCGACAAGGCAGCTACTTTGAAACAAGTTCCAATAAATCTGTGAGAAGCTGCATCAATCATCAGCCTAAAAGAAGGGTTCAAAACACAGTTATTCTTCATTGCTTTATATCAGTAATGTGTTCTCATTGTGAAGTGCCTGAGTCTGATCTAGACTATCTAAAATAGGGCGCTATAGAAGTGTGACGTAGTATTATCAATAATCCTATTTTCAGAGAACATCTAACTACGCACCATCTGTACGATGGTCTGGACGGCCCGAGAGCTGATCCCGTCCCCGTAGCTCTCGTCGTCAGGTAGTTCCTCCACCAGCGTGGAGCCCAGATACTTCATGTAGAACGTGATCCCCTCGTTCACCGGCTCCTTGTTCTCTCCCCATCCCTCGCCCAGCTCTGCAAATATCATATAGAGATTATTAACCCAGGAAGTGTGTCATATGACTTTTATATGAAAACGAGTGAGATTTTTTATATTACCAGGTTCACCAAGTAATAAATTCTTTATTACTTTTTCTTTTCCATCTAAACATTAAGAAGACGTTTATGCTTCCTTTGCATCCGCAGAGTACAGCGACATCATGACCAATGGTTTTATGACGTCAGAAACGTTATTATAAGACACTAGGTATTGCAAATAATGCCAAATATGACACTGCTTATTTTCCACCAGATTGGTAATAAATAACTTTATTACCAACAGGGTGTAGGATGAGTAATTCAGTTATTTCAAATATGCAAAGCAACAATACTTTCATAATTCAGTGCGAATTATTGTATTTCGTCATCTGCGACAACAAGCATCATGTAGCTTAATGTCACAAGGGCATTTCCCAAACAGGTAATAATCCCTATGCAAGTGTCAAAGATAAACATTGGTGGTCATGTCACCTTTGCTTACGCCAGTGCGTTGAATGTACTTTTGTTATGTCAGGGTTGAAATTAGTCATAAATAGACAAGAATAATGTTTTTGCAAATAGCCCAAAGATATTCCAGCTTGCCAAACACATTGATATAATCATGTTCTTTTAAAATGAAACTAGTGTTTTGGACAACCGGTAAATACATTTTACTGTCCCTGTATATAACCATGGGCTTCTGGACTTGTGCTAATATCTAACTCTGCATGAGAAAAATTGCCAAAACCACTTGGAATTTGATCAACCTGTGTTACTGTTACAAGCAATCAAGTAAATTATTAATTGTCAACATAAATTGTTAGCCAGAGAACCAATACAACACATCAAACATAGGTTAGAACTTAGAAGAAAACTTGAATCATGAACGCTGGTAAACAATCGGGAATCTACAAACTTTTATTTGACTTTTAGATAATGAACAAATGAATAAGTAAAATTTGGGATACGGCTATCTCCAATACTTCTAAATATGGTACTTTTCATGTTGTGATGGGATTTGAACCAACATCTCCAGGAGTATATATAGCTTGTCATAGGGGAGCTTGAGAGAGGCCAGCAAGATTGTCTACATTTTGTTTAACATTTGATAAATTCAAATGTTTTTCAAAATCAATGTGTGTCTATCAGGGATTAAAGGTTATCTTTTTGAAACTTCCCTTAAAAAAAACTTTCAAAATTTTTGGGGCCCAAATAACCTTGGCTCAATATTCATCAAAATAGTTAACAAAATAATTTTAAAAAATGTTTCTCTGATTCCTGTCAATTACATTATAATGACTATCTTTGGTTGTGCTGACGGGTAAAGATACGCACCTTAGATATTAATGATCAGTCATGCAAGGAAAATACAAGATATGAGAAAACCATAATGTCCATGTGAAAGTTTAGGGTTTAGTTGACAATTCTAATGTGAAAGAATATTTTGGAAATTCATTTGTGAAAGACGTAGGAAGCTTAGGCTAAAGATACGCAGGCAGGTTTTGAAAACACCTAACATTATCAATTTTATTAAAATCTAAATATTTTAGATATTTATAATACCTACCTCAACTTAACATAAGTTGCTATACTCACGTACTCGATGAGAAATGGACAATAACGCGAGAGTTTTCGAAAGAAGTCCCAGTAAGCTGCCCCAGCTCACTACGCGCGAGCGGGATTGTCCTATCCATGGAAAGAAAGTAGTCCAAAATCACTTCTTGGTATGAACCAAACAGCAGAAATCCAACGAAGTCCGTAGGGGAGGCCGGGCGGGAGTTTACCGTTAAGTTGAGGTAGGTATTATAAATATCTAAAATATTTAGATTTTAATAAATTTTAATCCTACCTCAACTTAACATAAGTTGCTACTGATCCGACAGCGGGGAGGAGGGAGGACGAGTCAGGCGTAGAACAGCAGGTCCCCAGAGACATCCTCCCAGAGGGGCGTCCGAGCAGCAGCTGCACAGAGAAGCAGACGGTGAAGCAGACGGTGAACCCCATAGTGTCGCCAACAACGAAAGTGCTCTGATTTCGTGAGGGTTGCTGGCGACAGGATGAGGCAGACGGTGAAGCAGACGGTGAACCCCATAGTTGCTGGCGACAGGATGAGGCAGGCCGGAAGCGTCGTATGCAGCCAGGATGACGGACCGGAGCCACAGTGAGAGGGTGTTCTTGGTCACCTCGCCTTTCACCGCCGGTGAGAAGGGGATGAAAAGTCTCTTCCTGGTGCCACGAAGAGAAGCGGAGCGGCTGATATATTCTCGAAGGGCACGCACGGGACACAGGGAGAGTTCCTCAGCCTCCGACGAATGGACGATCTTGGAGAGAGGAGGGACCGTAAAGGTCCTGCCAGGCTGACCAGGAAGCTGGTTCTTGGCGACGAAGTCCCAAAGCAGTCCCAGGTGCACGGATCCCTTCCTGGACTGCTCAAAGCGGATCCTGGTAACATCCAGAGCATGGAGCTCGCTGACACGAGCAGCCGTGGCAAAGGAGAGGAGAAACGCAGTCTTCCTCGAGAGGTGTTGAAAGGAGGCCTCAGCCAGGGGCTCAAAGGGGGCTCCTCGGAGATACTTAAGGATGACGTTGAGGTCCCAGGCTGGCGGACGGAACTTCAGCTTCTGGTCCTCCAGCTTGAAAGACTTGAGGAGGGCCACCAACTCAGGAACCTTGGAGAATTTCCTGTCCGTCTTCACCGCGAGGACCGAGTTGAGAGCTGACAGGTAAGTAGCGATGGTCCCGCCCTTCAGGTGACGCTTCTGACGCAGATGAAGAAGGAAGTTCGCAACAAACTGAGGATCCACAGACATAGGGTCCCGACCGACGTTCCTGCAGTAAGTCTCAAAGGACGTCCACTTGTCGTCGTAGAGCGACCTCGTGGATACTCTGTGGGCCTTGGAAATGGCGTTGGCTACACGTCTGGAGTATCCCTTGGCGCGGAGTGACTCTCCAGACTCTCCCACGACAAGGACATTGCGTCGACGGCCCACGCTGCTGGGTCCGGGAGAGGGGACACGTACACCGGAAGCTGGTGGTTCTGCTTTGTGGCGAACAGGTCTATGAGAGGGCGGTGGATCTGAGCGCCGATAAGAGCGAAGGCCTCCGGGTTGAGCATCCACTCCGTGGGCGACGGCTTGTCTGGTCTTGAGAGGGCGTCCGCGAGGACGTTCCTGCAGCCTGGAATATGACGAGCCCGGATGAGGATCTGATTGTCGTCCAGCAACTGGAAGAGCTGGAGGGCTTGATCTAGGAGCAGGGGAGAGCCCGTCGTTCCCTGGTTCTTTATAGTCCAAACGACTGTGGAGTTGTCCGAGGCCAGGAGAAGGCGGGAGCCTCGGAGAACCGGAAGCCAGTGGGACACGGCTAGGATGACTGCCTGCATCTCTAGGCTGTTGGAGTGCCAGGACGTCTGAGGATGCGTCCAAATGCCTGCGGTGGTCTGCTCCCCGAGGTGGGCTCCCCAGCCTTGGAGGGAGGCGTCCACAAAAAGCTCCTGGTCCTTAGGTTGCGTGGAGGAGGTCTGGCGACGAAAAGACACCTGGTTGTTAACAAACATCAAGGTCTTGAAGGCGACTTCGGACTGCGCCACAGCGGCTTGCTCCTTGAAGACCTCTGGGATCTTCCCAGCGAAGAGGGTCGGCGCGGTGGGGGGAGCCTGAAGAAGAGGTTTCTTAAACTCGGTCTCCCAGGAGCACTGGTCCAGGAACCCAGCCCGTCTGAGGTGCACCGCAGAACCAAAACCGCAACGGACGGTATCAAAGATGTTGCGGAGGGTACGCCGCTGCCACTGGAAGACTGTGGTCTGGTGGTCAAGCCTTGAGGGGTTGTCCAGGTCCAAGTCAGCCAGAAGGGCCTCTGTAGAAGACAGGAGCATGGAGAGGGGTCTGAAGGTCCTGCAGAAAGATGCCTCCATCGCAGCGATCTTGGCGTCCTGCACCTTGTAGGCATGGGCCAGAGGAGAGGCGAGGCGGCCGATGGCGTCGTCCAAAGAGGCGGCCTTGTCGTACCTGCTTAAGGAGTGGACCTGCAGAGGAGCTGCAGGCTTGGAAGACTTGAGTGAGGAAGAGATGGAGAGCTTAGAGAAGTCGTCCTCCAACGAGGCGACACCATCTAGGACGTCCGGGTTGGGCGGAAGCATCACATCCGGGTCCTCACGTACGGTGTGGATGGAGGCAGACTCGCCGGGGGAAGTGCCCTGAGGAAGCCGGTCCGCGATCCACTCGGGGATCAACCGCAGAGTAAGGTAGGTGGCGTTGTCATCCTCCTCCTCGTCGTAGTCGGGGTTAAAGTCTTCCTCTCTGTCCGGGTCTGAAGGGGGAAGCTTCTTCCTGGACGACCTGGGAGTCTTAGGAGGCGTACGTGGAGGCGTAGGGTCCTGGCGCCGAGAACGGTGGGACGACGACGTCTCCTTGGAGGACGAGCGGGAGTGCCTACGCACCGGGCTGCGAGAGCGGGAGGGCGTAGAGGAGCGTATGCGGCGCCGCTGACGGCGAGGAGATTTGCTCCGGGAACGAAGAGGGGACCTGGAGTGTCTGGAGGGACAGCGTCCCCTAGGGGGTGAAGGCGAAGGGCGCCGGCGCTGGCGCTGGTCGGAGCGCTGGTGCTCGATGCGCTGGTCACGATGGCGCTGGTCCTGGCGCTGGTCCTGGCGCTGGCGCTGGTCCTGGCGCTGGGCGTTGCGCTGCTCCTGGCGCTGGTCGTTGCGCTGGTCCTGGCGCTGGTCGTTGCGCTGGTCCTGGCGCTGGTCGATGCGCTGGTCGATGCGCTGGTCCTGGCGCTGGTCGTTGCGCTGGTCCTGGCGCTGGTTCTGGCGCTGGTCCTGGCGGTGGTAAGAACGCTGATCCTGGCGCTGGTCCTGAAGCTGGTCTGAAGGAGGTGGGAGACGAGCAGCCAAGGCCTTGTCCAGCATGGAGAGGACGGCTTGTTCCAGGCCCAGAGGGACGGCATCAGAAGGAGGAGGCGTAGGGTTCCTGGGAGGCGTAGGATCCCTGGGAGGCGTAGGGTCCCTCGGGGGTGTAGGATCCCTGGGAGGCGTGGGAGCTCGTGGGGGATCCTGCACAGGAGGTGGAGGCGTCAGCGAGTGGCGAGGGGAGGTGGACGACATCGAGGTGCGGCGGAGGCGCTGAAGAAAACGCTTCCGGCGAGCAGCCGCGAAGAGCAGGAAGTCCGAGGGTGAGAGAGGACGGCACTCGTCACACCGAGAGGCGATGGAACACGTCCAAGGGAGACAGTCTGGACAGCGAGCGTGAGGGTCTCTGGCTGACTTAGCAGAGGGGCACGCACTGCAGATCACTCTGGGCATAAATCACTGCAAAGGCAAGCAAAACAATGCCAAGAGGGTAATACATAAGCAAGCAGAAAAAAGAAAAAAAAATTTTTTTTTTTTGATTTTAAAATAATCCCCCGGAGGGGAATAAATTAAAGCAGAAGCTTGCATGAAAAAGAGGAGATAACAATGCAAAAATAAATAAAAAAGTTTCATTGGAGAAAGAATTTATTTTTAGATTTGATTGTGTATCCTTAAGAGATGAGAAAATTTTTATATATAGATATTATATAAAAATTAGCAGGTACATGCATGTAAAACACAAACCCCCGAGGGGAGTAGGTTAGAGGGGAACATGCAAGAGGTAAAGAAACAACAACAAAAAATAGAAAAAAATTTATAGAAATTTTTTTTTATAAGATTTGGTTGTGTAGCTTTAAGAGAATTACATAGAATTATGTAAGAAAGTTTATATATAAATGCCAAGATATTATATATAGAATGAGGGAATTTACGAATTAATTATAATAGGAATTATAATTAAAAAAGAAAAAACCAAGGGTTTCCTTAAATATCCCAAGTTGTAACGAACCGCATTTGGTGCAGTGAAAAAAGCGTACGTGCCAAACTGCACGTAGGCCAGGGGAAAAAATCAGGTGTGAAAGTCGCCCATAACAACAAGCCATGCAAGTTGGGAGAAGGTAATTAACCCAGATTGAAGGCCAGACATCGCAAGAGGGGAGTGGTGCGACGCCATGTTTGTTTTGACCGTGAAAAAGATCGCGAAATTACGCGAGAGATTCAGGTGATAATTAATGATCGGGAAAGATCAAAAGTGCAATAAGGACATTATGGGGCAGCAAAACAACAAGGCAAAGGGTCGAAGGAAGAAAGAACCAAAACCAAACCTTGAATTATGGAAAAGTGTACGAAAACAAAACACGTGTTGACACAACATGTGAGTAGCAAGAAGTGATTTTGGACTACTTTCTTTCCATGGATAGGACAATCCCGCTCGCGCGTAGTGAGCTGGGGCAGCTTACTGGGACTTCTTTCGAAAACTCTCGCGTTATTGTCCATTTCTCATCGAGTACGTGAGTATAGCAACTTATGTTAAGTTGAGGTAGGATTAAAATTTATAATATTTATAGGTTTTGAACGTGTTTTCAGAAGTTCAGGGAATGACATATTGATTGTAGGACAAATGAATGTGTTTCCATCAACATTTGATATTGGAGAAGAGGTTATACTTGACGACAAATAATTTGTTAGGAATTTTGTCAGTTTGTACAAACATGTCACTGTTGTGTGCTGCTGTTCAAAATCTTACTCCGTTTAAATCAATCTAAAACCTTTTAATGTCTTCTTAATTTCAAAAAGGTGTAAAGACAAAAAAAAATTACAAGCTAACACTTAATGTGCATTTACTAAGTTAACTTTACCCTCCACGTATCTTTACCCGACACTGCTGTACTTATACTGAAGCACAATGTCACAGTTCATAATTTCTGTCAAGCGCCTAATTATATAGGCTATATGAAGTAAATAGAGGATATTATACGAGTGTCTATGACATACTATGTTTACGACACGAGTGGCTAAATATTAGTATTTCCCGAGTGAGAGCGAGGGATATACTGATATTTGGGCACGAGTGTCGTAAACATAGTATGTCATGGGCACGAATATAATATTCTGTTTATTACCGTAGTCCCAAAATTGAAGAAAATGCTCAAATTAACCTACTTCTCAGCATAGGCGGACTAGCAGGCGGCGGACGGTATGGATTATGACGTCATAGGTGAACCGTGACGTCAAATCATTGTTTATTACGTGACGTCACAATGCAAAAGTGATATTTTGGGCAACATATTAAAAATATGAACCTCGATATGACTGCCCTTGTAGGTAATAACATAATGAATTTCACAATAAGTAAATTTTGCTGTTTCTATGTCTGCCATTTACAAATTCTATAATATCTCATTCCCTGTATCTTTTTGGATCTTCTATAAGATTGTAGGGGTGCAACCACACAGGAGGGTCGCGATACGATACGTATCTAGATATTTGGGGTACGATACGATACGTATCTCGATACGTATTACACAGGATAGTGAAACTGTAAACATTTACTTTATTTGTCTATAATAAACACTGTTGACACTGACAGGGTAAAAAATTAAAATTAAGAAATTTAATTCCACTGTAGGTCGTATCGTAGTGTATCGATTCAGAAGCAAAACGTATCGTGTATCTTATCGTCAGCCATATAATCGCGATGCACCGGTGTATCGGTGTATCGTTGCACCCTTACAAGATTGATAAATATTCCAGGTGAACAGTCTCAATTGATGGATACCGCTCTTCTGAATCACTCTAACCATGGTATATACTAATCATCTCCACATTCTTCCTCTTAGCCTATCCACCTGCACATCTGTTTATGTTTGTCTATCAAACACCAGAATGAAAACATTCAACACTGGCAGGAGGTATTTCATGAATGATAACACAAAGTTTAAACAAAATGAAAGAGTTAGGACCCAAAGGTAATAGAAAGTTGTTTAACCCCACAAGCCTACATCAGATCATTGATCAACACGTTTTTACAGTTAGCTGTCAAATTTCTAGAAATGTGTCAAAGTGACCCAAATCGAAATTTCGTTGATTTCAGAGAAGATCTGATGGTTTTATACAATATAAACACTGAGCCGTTTAGTGGTTACATATGAGAGTCCATACTCTGATTGATATCATAAATACGTACTCTTATGTCTTGATTTTCCGGCCGCTGTGGGACTTTTTCGTACAACTCGCAGGAGAGCGTCCATATTGAAATAAAGAACCCCGATCTCTCGATAAGGCGCTGATTCCGGACTGTCTACAGCGTCTAAGCTTACTCACTGTACGTACAACGAAGAGCAATGGACGTTTGACCTATTTACTATCGACGGAAAGGTAAATGACCAGCCGAATTCTCTCTAAACGACTCCATTGTAATAATGTTTAGCACAGTCCATTCGCCGAAGTCGTGAGAAACGAAGCATGCCTACATCACGCGATGACTGATTTATAAAGGGGCATAACTCTGTTGACATTCATTGACAACCGCAAATAGAATATTGAAGGCTTCATGCAGTCGCTCTGAAGAGTTGAATTCCAAACCGGTGATTCACGCGCGTTTTGTAATCATAACGTGATTTACAAATTACGAACCAGCTGTAGGCCTACTGTAACTTATTTAGGTTATGGATAAAATCAACATTTAATTTCTGTTTTCAAGAAACATATGCAGCAAACAGTATAGGCCTATATACCATGCAGCCGTGATACAAAAATCTGTTAATTTTTTTTGCAAGTTTATCAACACAATTTAATTTCTGTTGTATCCTGATTGCACAATATCCCAAGAACAAACCTCAGTATTAGCCTACAGGTCAATATGATATCATTCGCTCAAGTCCGAATTTTGTTTTATTGCTTTGTTCTCTCTATGACAATGACAATACTTTATTACCCCGGACTTACCATCCCTTTTCAATGCCCGTGTTGTTAACCTCGCTGAGAGGATTTTATCTCATTCCACCCATGTTTTATTTCAAGAATATAATCTTTTACCTTCAGGCCGCCGTTATCAAATGCCCCGTTTTAAAACCAAAAGAGTTCAAAATTCTTTTATTCCATCAAACATCCGCCTCTTAAATGACTTAACTTTATTTTATATGTTGTGTTGTTTGTGTTCTATTTAGGCCTATATGTCATATGTGTTCACTTTCAAATGTAAAAAGAATTCCCCTCGGGGTAATAAAGTATTGTCATTGTCATATCATTTGCCACCTTTATTTTCCATAGACTCAATGCTAATGGAAATCTCACAACGGTGAGCGTAGAAAACCTGTCTACGTTATATTTACCTTCTATAACTTTATATGATTAATTAACATCATTACGGACTTAAATGTACTTGTAGGCTTGCTTTTGAGAGATGAAAATAATGTGATAGTAGGCCTACTGATACAAGATTTTGCAATTAACGAAAGAACTTATAGACCTTAACGGATATGATCAAAGAAAAATCTTGGCTTCCAAGAGACCGGTTTATTTCCAGTCTAGACTATTTCAAAAGAAAAATTCAAAAATGTTCTTGAAATGTCCCCCCAAATAACAGTGAAAGCAATAGGCCTATAATTTTATATGAATTCATAAAAAAATATAATTGAATGATTGGGGTCAAAGCTAGGCCGGTAGGTCAAACACTATCGAGGTGTTATTTTATAAATATGAATATTGATATGATAATATTGATAGCTATACTGAATGTTCACTGAGTATAGTAACAACAAGACGGCTTTCGTCTTATATTTCAATAGACATCCGGCCAGCTATTCGCGGCTTTAGCGTCTTTTACTCAAACATTATATCCAAAACTTGAACCACTCAGAAAGAAAAATTAAATTTCACATAACGCAATGAAATCATACAAATATGGATATGATGAGCTTAAAATGACACTCTTTTTTCATAGTGTAATTTTTCGACACATCACAAATATATCCACAAAAGCAAAGATAAAGAAGTTAGAAATACAAATCTTTCTTCTGAAGGCTACCAAATCTCTCTGATGGCTTTTACACTTAGAAATCTCGCATTTAGGCCGGATTAAGAGCTAACAAAAGATAGATAAAACAACACATAAAAATATCAAAATAGCGTTTTCCTTATTAATTTTTTTTTGCTAGACTGTTGATTTTCATTGCAAATTTGATTTGTTTCATTATTGTCTGGAGATCTGTTCTAATCTTTAGCTTGCATGAAAATAACTTCGAATAATGACAAACAGTATGACATTTCCTTGTTTAGCTCAATATGTGATTTTAACCTTGATGTTTCATTGTGACTAAGTTTTATCGAAAATGGTTGTATTTTTATAAAGTTAATCTTAAAATCTCAATGTGATATGGTTGTGATCTAGATGTTTTGCCGTATCATTTCATAGACCTTGGTATCGACTGACAATGTGTTATTATTGATATTAATTGTATATATATTCGTATATAAATGTATAAAAAAAAATATTGAAAAAAAGGAGTCACATTTATTTTATGAATTTCATTTTAATGGATAAAAGAAATGCTCATTTCAAGAATAAAAAAATCATGAAGATAAATAGTTTCAAATTAAAAATATTCCATTGGTTTTATATATTATTATCTCATTTACCTGATTTGAACGGTTACTTGAAGCGCTCGTAAAATCTCAATACTGTCTCAAGTAGGTGTTGAATCTCAAAAACTATAAAATCAGCGAGTATCGTGATTGCGATAGAACAAACAAGATATAGGCATGAACATGGAAACTGTGTTTTCACTGGATTACTTAATTGGTTGAATTAATCTTACGTCGTTTGCCAATCGAATTTGATGCAGTCGGCCGGGGGTACGTAACTTTTCTGAACTACCAGTGTTTTGTATGTAATCTTGTAACAGTTGAGAACTATGTGTACGAATTCCTTTGGAGCGGTCCTATAATGCCCATGTACACAGATCTTAGTGTATCTTTTCAATTTGTTTTAAGAATATGTTCGTCCTTGCAGGGATCTAGCCCAGCGGATAATGGAAGGATTTGTATGTAATTGTGCATTTACATGTTACAAGTGTTTTCTTCATAAATATACAAAGAAATAAATTGATTAATGTGTTGGAGATAGGGAGGCACTCAAATATTTAGTTCAAATTATGAAAAGGAGAAAAATGTTCCCTTGGCCTAATATAATGGACTTTTCAGAGAAAGCATTAGAGAAAAAAAATTAGTTTTGATTTTTGCATTGGGACTTTCTCCCCTCATTAGTATTGATAATGGGATATCTTGATACATCAATGGTTAAGTATCCCAAAATCCCTTACAAAGTGATCTCTGTCCATGTCATACTCATAGTCAGTTTAAGGAAGAATTCTATGGATTTTACACTTCTTTATTACAAGAGTGCGACGTTTCGGTGTAGATACTAACACCGTTTTCAAGCAAATGGTACTGGACATGATGATGGGGAATTATAAATTCATAAATGGAGAATAAGTTTGTACAATTGAGTTGTTTGATGTAGCGAGATTGTCACGTTGTTAGGAGTACATTCATCTGATGAATTGAAGTATATGGTTCTGATAAAGGTAAATCAAATTTGAAGACATCCAATTTCTTTCTTTTTCGACAAAACTTTGAACATTTTTCATTTCCCTCTGAAGTCACTCACGCACATTTCACCCCATAATAGACGTATACAACGAAGAAAATGTTTTACATGGCACTGAACAACAAGTTTCTAGTCGTTTTCTCGAACAACACTCAAATTGAGAAGAAACAAGAGATTCACTGGCACGTTCACAACTTAACAAATGAATTTAATATTGTCTATTTAATGAGAACGAAACATTAACTGAACATAAGCATACTTATTGACGTTTATCTTGAATTTTTTTTAGACTCATGATTTGTTGTCAAGCACTGTTCGGAAAAAAAAACTTTCCCTAAAAGGTCTGAATTTATTGATACATTTATACGGACAAGAAGTTTTCATGAGGCTGTAGATAAACAAGCAGTTTCAAATGGTACTAGATAAACAGACGTTTTCTATGGTTCTAGATTCTCAAACGTTGTACGACTCTTTCCATGTCTCAAGTGAAGAAAGATTCAATTTGTCGATCATTCCATTTTTCTTTGCACACCATACTAACCATGTGTGCACATATTAGTGTGTTTATTCACACAATGAGAACGGATTCTGCAGAATATTTAAACAAGTGATGCCGAGTGAAGCGATGTTCGTAAAATGTTTGATCAGTCAAAGCAGTCTTTGATCAATTATTGCATGTATCACCTTTAGCATAATCAATTAAGGATCATGCATATATTTAGTTACCCCAAATAACATATTTGCCAGTGCGATATTCCACTGTGTGGGTGTTTTATATAGAATAGTGTTTACTACCTTATGAGTCATAACTGAATACTTGGGAACGTACACAGCTGTTCGAACCCAATAACACTTTAAGTCCAATCGGAAACACAAAGTATTCTCAAAGGTGCCAAGTTATAAATATTCAGAAGCATAACATTGAGTCATAGCGATCTCTCTTCAACAGGAGGACAGGAGTGTTTTATATGTTATAGAACCTTCCTTATAGTGTCAGCTAACAGAGCCTTCTATGGAATGGTTTGTATGTAGGCTTACCAAGCTACTTTTTAATGTTTGGTTAATGTAAATATTGAACAAGGTCTATGCCAATATGAATCATATCTAGGTCATATTAATATTCATTTGCTACAATGTTGACTGGTACGCGGCGACTCTGAAGAGAATATGTTTTCCGATATTATCCTACTCAACGGTATCAATACCATAATACCTTCCTGCACAACGATATCAATTCCATTATACCACATACAGCGTGCTCTTGTCACACGCCCTGTGTATCAATCTCCCAACATTCAATAGTGTCGGGGTAAGCTGTAACGGATAGATATAAAGTAAGTAATAATGAAGACAGCACAACAGCTTGGAACCATTTATTAGCGGTCAATTGGAGATAAGTTGTCACAAACAAGCCCCGCCAACATAAATGTAATCAGTGTATGGAATAAGAATAGCCGAAGCCGGAGCCAACCTATAGCTGAAAGAGATTTTCCCGAGGAGGATTTTTAAGAAGCGAGTGTTATCTTATATAACCCGAGCGTAAGCGAGAACACAACTTTTGCACGAGTGTCTCAATGTACCGAGCATTACCAAACACTATTCGTGGATGAAACTCCTCTATAACAAAGTGAATGTACCAATGTAACTTTATTTATAATATTTGTCGTTTGAAATTGACAACATTAGTCTTTCGGGCTTCAGTTTATTCCACACACTGATAACATCATATAATAAATAAATAAGCTACATATCAGTTCACCTGTATGGAATAACAAAGCACCACAAACAGTAAGGTGAGATAAACAAGTGTCGAATGACTAATAACAACCACAACCGTACACCTGAGAACAATAATCACAGGTAGGTTACCTGTGTTGTCGTGGACTAATGAGTTAAAGCTTCATTATGGTCAGTAGCAATCAGTCAACAACAATCTGCAAACACTCAGACAGATATCTAGTTTCGTTGGAAGTTACGATGCAACTGGATAATCCAGTATTGTGGTCTGTAGGAAACTCTACTAATAAAATACGAAAGAAAATCAAGTTTCGTTGGAAGTATACGATGCAAATGGATGGCCAATGGTAGTGGTCTTTTAAATATTCTGAGTTGTTATCTTTTAATAAAGACACTTATCTAATAAAACCTACAGAAAATGTAACATGTACAATTATAATCAGTTTACAGTCCCTTTGAAACGTTGAGTTGAACATGCAAATGGGTTACTCAGTTGTGTGTTTTAGAATGTTTGAATTTTGTACATGTCAATCAAGTACGAAATAAAAGGAAATACATTTACAAACATTATCTAGAGTATGAGTATAATCCTGAAATAATTTTTCACTTAAACAAGCAATTAATTTTTTACAAAACTTCTAAAGTATATCTATGTCATCTATTTCATTATTCCTATGTAAGGTTATATATCAAAATATCATAAGGAGGTAAACGTAAAGCAAAAGACACTAAAATACAACTGATTTAAATAAATAACAGAATCTTAAAAAATACCCTATAACCATTTAAAAGAAAACTTCCCGGACATCTAATTACACTTTTTTGTGACAAAAAGAACCGCATCAAACAATTCTACTCGTGCCTTGGTTCTTTCTATAGAATCAACTGCTTGATTTAACACGCTTTCCATCTAGATCATCGATTTAAGATTGTCTGATAAGGCATACATTCTCTAACATTACCGTTCTAGCACAAGATAGATATCGAGACGACAAACGTTTGTAGACATACGTGTACACTTCTGTTTATAACTAGTGAGCACTTAAAGGGGCAGTAGCACGTTTTTAGGGGGAATATAAGGTGATGTCAGGAAAATGAAAATAAATGGTTCCAATCTTTAGACAATGTATAAAAACTAAATGGAGCAGTAATAAATCAAATATACATTGTAAAGTTAAGCCATGCGATTCCGTTTCTTACACAAAATGAATTAAAGGTGTTCACACAAAAATGGCTGCCAATGGATTTTATGTGAATCCTCATACTTTGTTCTCTGACTACGGATGATTGGTTTGTGTTATGAGATTTATGATACTATCAAAGTAATACATTTAGCATTAACTTATAGTTATCAGTGAAAAATTGAAAATATAAAATTGTCAAAAAAACGTGCTACTGCCCCTTTAAAGTGTATCTATACCTAAAATACTTGTATTGCTAAATGTAATTCTTTCTTGGATCATTTCTAATCAGGAATCAGGATTCAAACCTCGTAATTTTGAAGACAAAGTAGCATATCACAGAAAGCCTCTTTATCAAGTGGCCAATTACTTCCCTCACAACAGTAATAATTTGTAGAAGGTTTCCTTTATTTTCTGATTGAGACATGAGGCAATCTCACTTCCTCTTAGCCTATAAATACTTGAATCAAGAGCGTTGTTGTTAAGGATAACGAGATATTGTATTATCTTGTTTCTCTAAGGTGCAGACTCTGCTGTAAGACTTCTAATATCCACTGTCCTGGTGGAACAGCATCGTAGTTCAACATTGTCATGGTGTCGTGGCGAAGTAAAGCAAATGGTTTGCAATTCGAATGCTGATGACATTGGTGATGATGAAATATGGTAAATATGAACTGCTTGTGACAATAAGTGATATAAATATGGCAACAATACATAATAAATATGATAAAGCAAACATTAGATTTAAAATAGGGTTTGAAAACAAATACAGTTTCTACTGTTGACAAAGAACGAAGATTCAGTTGTCATAATTTTTGAAAACATAAATATCACCGAAATATTTAAAAACTTTCCCTTTAAGCGTTCGTTTTTTAAACCAGTAACATCACTGAAAGATCCAAACTTTTTCCGTTCCACAGTAGCAGCGTTAAAACGTACGGAGAAATAAATATTATGCTACATGTACCTCGCTGGTATGTGCATTCAAAATATAGTATACATTGTCAAAATATACTTAATAATATCAATTTGGCTTCAACAGCTCATAAATAGTGTCACAGACAAATATAACAATGATGTCATGGTAAGAACATATTTACATAGTACATTTACATTTAACTTTATCAACATCAGAGCTGTTAACCTATAAGTTATTACTAATGATGACAGTTCATGTAACTAAATATGACACTTTTTGAGGACATGCTATTTGTCAATGACCTATTAGTTTTTATCTGGGAGACAGTCTACATGGCATTGTTAACACAACAATGGTAGTCAATTATTTTGTGACAAGTGGATAACGGTGATAGTTATTGATAACACCTCCTTAGTGGATAATACATCTAAGACTCGTGTGATAGTTCGTGATAACACTTGTGATTCTTCTTAAGGCCCTGACGTCACATCGTATCACATGTTTCTTCAGAACAGTGAAATGTTTGGAATAGTTTGTAACACACATGGCACGATACCCCATTATACATGTAACAATCCTTTGGTTATACTATAGCACGGATTTTAACAATTCTTATAATGACTTGATGCCACCATTTATTCGTCTCTTGAGGAAAACACGGGGATGTCCTTTTGTTTAAGAGTTGTCGAAAACAGTTTTGGTGTTCATTCCTCTACAAGGCTTCCTCATTTGAAATAGTCATCTTGGGTCACTTCAACAGGGAGGTTTCAGTTTATACGAAATTCCTGAAACACTATGATTGCTCCAGCGAAAATAAACTGAAACAACCCCGTGAACTTCACTATCAGGAGAAGGAAAGCTTGATTGCATGGCTGACACATCTGAAAAATAAATGTCACGTTTATAAGTTTACACAGCAGGGGTCACGACGAGCTTGTCATTACGAACAATGATATTGATAAATTACAAGGATATATAAATGAAGAGAATATATCAATTTATTAGATGAATTATAATGTTTTTTATGTTTTTAGAATGAATAACGTATTTAGAGGGATATAGCAATATCACTATACTATACAAAGCAATTACACCAAGCACCTATATCAATGGCAGTTGTCTAGAACAAATGTTAACACCATTAATTCATTTTACTGATTATCATACAATCATATCTATTCCTTTAAAAGGGGCAGTAGCACGTTTTTTGATAATTTTATATTTTAAATTGTTCACTCATAATTGTAAGGTAATGCTAAAGGTATTATTTTGACAGTGTCAAAAATCTACTTACACAATCAATCATCCATAGTCAGAAGAAAAAGTATGTAGATTAACATAAAATCCATTGGCGGCCATTTTGTGTGAACACCTTTAATTCATTTTGTGTAAGGAAAAGCTATCGCATGGCTAAACTTTACGTTTTTTATTTGAATTATTACTGCTCCATTTAGTTTAAATGCATTATCTTTCAATTGGAACCATTAATTTTCATTTTCCTGACATCACCCTTTATTCCCCCTAAAAACGTGCTACTGCCCCTTTAAACAATCATCATCAATGATTAAGAGTTACTATAGTAAAAGAAATACAGCCATCAAGCTTCATATTCAATTTTGCTCTAGGGTGTAGCCAATGAAACTAAAATAATATGTTTGATAAACATGAACATCACAGTTTCCTTAGAGAGACAATATAGCATGTTTGGGAACAAGTGATCTCACAAAACTGAAAATATAAACTACTAATTGTTAGACAAAGTGTTCACAAGTAGCCGTTCTAAAATAAAGATGCCACGTTACCCCCTCAGATGATTGAAATATGTTCAAACAATAATGGCTACCAGCAGTTTTCGCTTGAAATTTGATAGGTTCGAAAAAATGAGATTCTTGACTCATTGAAGGTAATGCAATGATAAAAAATAAAAAGTTTTGGGAAAATCTTAAAATATACGAAAGTTCTAAATACATTTTTCTGTTCCTTTAAAGAAGATAAGTAAGAAATGACAACCACTTACCGAATGATTCACTTCCATCGAAATAATCTTCCAAATACCGACACTGAAAAAATAAATAGAAAAATTTGATATTGTGTAATGAATGATGTTTTTATTGTAGCTTGCTGTCAGGGATATCCTGCGTAATTATTGCTAATTGAAGTGGTGCGTAATTCTAAAAGGTCATTTCTTTGGCATTTGATGGATGATTCATTTTAGAAAGTGAACGTAATATTTTAAATAAGAATAAAATTCAAGGAAGGAATTTGAACAAGGAAAGTCTGATAAGGAAGTACGGTGCATGAGAAAACAGAACATGGCCATATAATTTTTTCTTGTAAATGAAAACCATGCATATCACTGATCTCAATGAGAACGGTTATAAATGATTATACCAAATTATAAATGAAGTGGATAATATAGAATAAATGATCAAGGCTCAGCTGTAAAGTTTGCTTTACATTTGTTTAAAATACAACGTGCACAGATGTAGGGACAGGAAAATTTTAATAAAGGTCATTCTGTTGTTTACATAGTAAATTTCCCTTTACTTATGCGGAAAAGGTATTGGGGAATTTTTGTTTGGAGAAAATGACAAAGTAACCATTGTAGTGAGAATACTGCCGAGGGGAGATCTTACATGTAGTATTGGAGGCTATACAATCTGAAGCTATTCAATCAACCAATGTATATCTTGATAAATGGAAAGATGAAAGGAATTGTTAAATATAACATAAATTATATGCTTTTTAACGACAGCTAAAAGAACAACATCTAAACAAACAAAGATGACATGTTTATGCAATGAAATGGAAATGAAAACACAATGGGATGAATAAGATTTGTTTTATTTCAATAAAACTATTATCAAAGAAAAGTCTCTAAAGAAATAATTTTGGAATGATAATGCAATTAACGAAATTTACAAAATCACATTAAATATTATCTAATTATACTACAAAAGATAAAACTAGCATTTAAAATGAATAATGCAATAGTATGGTCAAAGGCATCTCAAACGATACAAAATATAAATTTAAAGAAATGGCTGTCAAAAGACGAAACTCTTAACACGTAATGGTACAAGGTTTACACGATGACTCACGACAGTATATGTACATTGAATAATTGGTTGGGCGGATTACCTACTTTATATATATGCAGACTGGTTGCTGAGCGTGAGACGTATTTGCAGATGCGGCACACATACACGCCTAGCAGGGGAGTCTTGCAGGGTACAGGGATGCATTTAAACAGCTCTACCCTTTGAAGGATTAGTCACCAAGGTTTTTTCAAAGAGACATGCAGTGTGCAGGGGGCATACAGGGATGTAGTTTAACAGCACTACCCTTTGAAAGATTAGTCACCAAACTTCTTTTAAAGACATTTTAAGTATTTTCCATGCTAGTTTTACTTCAAACATCCACAAAAAGTGCACTTTAGCCATCAAGTGTTCGTATTTGAAGATTCAGTAGACCGCACGCCTAATGGAGTAGACATGCAGTGTGCAGGGGGCATGCAGGGATGTAGTTTAACAGCTCTACCCTTTGAATCACTAGTCATAAAACTTTTTTCAAAGACAACTTAAGTAACTTTTCATGCTAGTTTTACTTTTAACATCCTCAAAAAGTACAATCAAGGGTTTGTTGAAAATAATTTTTAACTATCTTTTAATTAATATAATAACTTGAAGATCTTAAATCAAAAGGGTTCTTTATTTAAGATTTTATAAAATGCTAAGTCATTGACAAAACATTTAACAATTTAACAAGATGTTACACTTTTTGAAATTATTTCATAAAACATTCTTCGTTTTATAATGCTGTCTGTGTTGCTATTAAAACAATCTTCATTTTCATTAGATACATATAGTTCAATCCAAAGCATTAGCTTTTGACGATTGTCTCTTTGTTATCATTTTGACACTTTTTGTTGTTTAGTGTTTACAATCTTTCTATTCATTTTCATTATTTGCATGAAGCATTTCTTATTCTTTTCTATTAAATTTCTTATAAATTGCTTTATTCACTCATATAAGATCTTTGCAAGTCGTTCTAAGTGAATTACGTTTTATTTCATACGATAGAATAATGTCATCTTCAAAGACTATCACGGTTGTTGACGTACAAGATCTACAAATATCTGATGTATGTACGCGTGACAGACCCTGGGGTTATATTGTTATAAGACTGACTTTTACACCCCTAAACCACCCTCCCTTTATTTAATCGTTACGACGATATAACAATCTACAGAAAAGTAAGTTTAGGTGATTTAAGGACATTTTTCATATACCAAGACTTTTGCTATTGATCAACACAAAAGCATATCGTTCCCAACACAATTAAAATTCTGCAAATGTAAGTTTGGGAGTAAAAGGGTTGATAATGGCAAAGGCTCAAATCTCGATTTCTTCAAGATCATAAAATGTTGAGGAATCTCCAACTCTTTTAATACACAATTGGTATGATGAAAGTCAAAATATCTTTTGCATTTCCCCAAACATACAGATAATATAAAACTTTAAAGTCCATCTAACAGTTAAAATATTAACAATCAAGAAAAGGAAGCCATCGAAGCTAGCAGCATTTATTTTACTGTTTGGTAAATAATGAAACTATAATGACTAGAAAAGAAAGTCTAGCTTCATAACAAAGCAAGTTTCTTCACTACACGATAGATATACTGTTGATAGTAACACCCAGACTGTAGTTCATATTATCCTGAACATAAAGCTAACCAGATCTGTAGTGAACTACCTCATTCATCACAGGCACCATTTCTCTTTAAAAATATAATAATTGTTTTATAGTATTATCATTTCAGAGACTGAATAATGGTCTAGGATGTTGATGGTAGGGGGACACATGTATATGTCAGAAGATATGAGGAGTGGGGTGTATGAGAGAGGGGAGGGGGGGGGGGGGTTAACAGTGATTGACAGGACGCTTAATGAAGAAGCGCCAGAGGTGAGCCCTTAAACAAATGTCAAGCTCTGACCCCGACCTGGTATTTACTGGGCGTTTAGTGTCATGAACATTCCGGTGTGTTAAACTGGAGCGTGTAGAGACAACCTCAGTCTCTGTCTGGCAGTGCATCTTGCTATAAGAGTTTCTACGAAATAAGTGTCTTTCTGAACGTCTTGGTCTTAATTTGGCAAATCGAGATTTTTCTGATACACATCTTACATGTATGACGCGATTATTAACATTCAGAAAGAATCATGATCTTTAACAATTATTTCACACACACGATAATGACTTCTCGAGTCTATAGTCCCGATCCGAGACTCGTCATCAAATAGGGTTATAAAACAGTCTAGGTCCTTAGTAAGTCTTGATTTTATGGATACAACAAAACGTTAACATTAGAGCCTTTCATTTCTTTAACAATAAGTTATAAACTTTATTTTGTTCTACCTGGTAAACTTCACGCGACAAAAGCTGACATAGCTTTAGAGGGAATATGCTATTTACAATGGGACCTCGATGGAATCTGTCGCGTACATGGAGTCTAGATGAAACATTTTGCTATATTGGAACCTCGATGTAACTTGTTATATACATTGGGACCTAGGTTGAATACAGGCTATCACTAACACTTGAGTGGAATCTTTCGCTACAATGGGACTTCATAAGATTGAAAGAATGGGTTCTTTAACATAAAGACTTTTGTTTTTATTTCTAAAGAAGTTATATTGAAATAAAAACATTTTAAAGTAAAATATAAAAAATAGAGAAATCAATAACGATAAACCATGATTGTGTAAACCGAAAAGTAGCCAACAATTTTATAACTTAAATGAACTACACCTATATACAATACACAATATAACTACACATGCAGTATACATCGATATGTAAAGCTGAAGGGATACAATGTATAAGCATAACCTACACAACAAGCACGTGCATATCCATGGTAACATATAGAGAACTCCAGTAGCAGTTTGATTGGTCAGTCAAAAGGCGTCTTTTGATTCGCTAAGCGTTTCACTTTAATGCGTCCTTTTCATTCATGCTTTCCATGCTCGCACTATTGTTTGGTTATGTAGATACGGGGAAAGCAAATCCTATTCAAATATACAATGGTTTTACAATAGCTTAACAAACCTTTCGTGTCAATGCCCACTTTCTGTGAAATCGACAATGGAAGAATAAGTGAACATAAATGAGTGAGTGAATGATTGAATATATGAATGAATGGATGAATGTAGATAATTGTAAATTACGAATGAACAGATATGAAAGCGCATCGTCAAATCATTATATACTGGACAAATAGAAAGAGTTTGATTTATTTGTTAATTATAAATAAAGAATAAGGATGCCAATTAAAATGCTTAAATAAATTATGGTAGCACATATTCCACATTCGTGACCATTGATTTTGTCCAGTATATGAAAGATTCCCGATTAATGATTAATGAACTTAATACTCTGAACACTAAACAGTAACTATGTTAACGTTCTAGGTGAATGAATTAATAGAAATGGATGATTTCTGTAGCTTTACAAAACAAACTTACTTTTAGAGTCCTCTTCCTTCTTTGGGGTGGTGGCTTGTGGTGTGTGCGATTTGTCTGTAGATGGTGATGATGGCGGTGATGCTGGTGCTTTCTTCTTTGCTGGTGGTGACGATGGTGTCTTGGTCGGAGGATGAGAGGTGGAGGTGGTCGTGGTGGATGAGGTGTGGGGTGTTGCTTTTGAATGAGACGTTGTTGAGGTTGAATGAGCTTTAGCTGCATGAGATTTTGAAGATGGCGGATGAGACGTTGTTTTTGAAGAATGCGAGGTGTTTGCTGTCTGCGAGGACGTTTTGGATTGAGAGTGTCCATTTGACAGGCTATGAGACGATTTGTTTGTGGTTGATATCTTACGGCTTGGAGCAGGAGATGACTGTTTCTTCTTCTTTAAGGTAGGAGATTTCACTGAGACAGGTTGTGGATGATTGTGCGCCGCCGCGTGGGTTGTATCAGATGTGGATGTAGAGGTCTTTCTGGCAGTTGGTGATGCTGGAGTTTTAGTCTTTGGAGAGGAGGAGTGTTTGGAAGGACTCGGGGAGGATTTTCTAACTAGTTTGGGGGATGTTATTGTCCTTGTGGTGGACATTGGATTCGCCACAGCTGGAGAGGATCTAGCTCGCGTGACTGGTGCGGAAGTGTTCTTGCAAGAAGCTGAAGATGAGGATCTCTCCAGATTTGTACCTCTTGTTCCTGACGTCTTCCTCCCTGCAGCAAACGACGAGGACCTGCCTACATCCCTGGCAGAGGAGGACCTTGACGCCTTCGACGACGTGGTATCCACCGTATGAACTGAGGACGTTGATGACCCCCGCGATCTCAATATTGGATGAGATGCCTCTGAATGTTCCTCAAACATCTGATGTTCAGATTCAGCAACATGACCTTCTGGCAGGGCTCCAAGAACTGATATACCGGCAGCGGAAGACAAGGTGATCCCTGCAGGTGATGTCAGGGTAATGCTGGCAGGACACGTCAGAGTTATCCCAGAGAGACCAGAGAGGGTGATGGTTTGTGGGAGAGAGCCTGAAGGTCCCGGAGAAAGACCTGCTGGTTCTGGATCTGTCTGACAGGCAGCAGAGGAGGTGGAGGGAGTCGCTGTGTTCACCGCTATGGAGTAGGTCTCCACTTCAAAGGGAGACGACTGTGTCGACATCAAGGAACTCGTGGACAGCTCGTCCGTGTAGAGACTCGGAGGGTAGTCGGATGTCTCTGAGCGGGAATCTAGAAATATGTAAACAAAACTGGTGATGTTTATTTTTTACTATGTAAGCAATAAATGTAAGCTTTTAGGAAGGATTTTCGTTGATTTAGGGGTCACCTTTGCTTACATATTGTTTGATTGAAACGAAGTGATTCGTTAGACAACTGGACGTAATACAAAGAGATAACGCGATTTTGCATTACTATCGTCTATGATCATCTATTGATTAAGACTTTTCAAGAACGACCACAATTTTAATGGAACAAATTCAAAATAGCAAGAATGAATAGAACAAGATTAGAACATACTGTCCGTGGAATATGAAGTTCACAAACGGACTAAAAGTATATCATCAGCTTACCCAGCTGTTCATCGTCTGTTTTGGGGTCAACCAATCTGGTAAAGTTGTCGAGATAGTTGTTGATTTCATCAGCGGGTAAGGCGGGTCCCACACTTTTGTATCCGCGGGTCGTATCAGGGGCACCGTCTCCGCGGGTTGTATCAGGGGCACCGTCCCCGATCAGATCGTGCCACATTAACAGGGCGCTGTAGCCTTCCTTTTCCAACTTCTCCAACTGAAAATTAATGTCATAAAGTGAATGATATTACTTAAGTCCAATTATGTTACAATAATGTATTGACTGAAAGGCTGGGGAAACTTAAATGAAACATAAATGTTTCAAAATGTATGATATTACCTCACTCACATTGTATCTGTAACACAGTGTTGTTAAATGATGAAAGTGATTGTAAGGCTTTTGGAAATAATATGTTTCCTCGTGTGATTTCTTAAACCTATCAATTTACCTATATAACTAACTAAAACTATATGTAACTCTGAAAACCAGAAATTGACAAAGGGTAAAATTTCTGATATTATTTTGTCATCGTAGAGAATAAAAGGCAGGAATATTTTTTCACTTTACCATGTGATGTACTTCAATGGTAATTGAGATTCAAATTGAGATATTTTGATTTGGAATTAAAATCTTGAAATGATATATTTTTCTTTTATAGAGGAACAAACTTCTTTTGACAACATAATCAAAACGGCCAAAAATGAAAATAATGTATGGAACGTTCAAACAACATTTGTCTTTTTTGATCAATATAGACAATCTGGACAATTAAGGGTGATCGTTTTTCAAATTATTAGTGTTGTTTTAAGTTGAATTGAAAACGAGTATCACTGCAACAACAAAACGTAACGTCTTGTCAATGTTCGATATCGTAATGACATGGTTGATATTACTATAGATATTTACAACAATGATCGAGAAACATGAATTTATTTCTTAACCGGTCTTTATCCCCAATTTAATACATAAAAATAGGGCAACGCACCTGTTCCTTGACTGTACTGAGAATGTTGAGTACATTGTTTTGTCTTGTTTCTCGTCGGTGAGTCACGAACTTGTCTGAAAATAAACAAAATACAAAATAAGTATCAAAACGAATTAAAAATAACCACAAATAATTAAAAAATTATAGCTAATGAATGTAAGAACTGTATAATTTTCATTTTGAATTGAAAGATAAAATAATGTGAAATATGATATAAAACTTTGTCAATACTTGTATATTTGCATGGTTACATTTATCGTATGACGGATGCCAATTCTATAATACACCGTAATCTTTATTTTAAGTATAGAACAGAACAGAAACTTTATTCAGTATTTCGAGGTCATATGACCAATAGTACAGAAGTTTGTGACAATTGGTCATTATTATAAAAGGTTATGGAAGAAAATGGTTAAACAAAACATTGAGGCACTATTGATTCAGGAATATAAATCATATTGTATTACGATATGAAACGAAGGCCAACGGCATTTATTGTTTTCATACCAGTTTAAGGTACACATTTTTAATTGTTTATAAGCCAGTGAACAAATACAAATATATGTTTTAGATAAGATAATTGATTACTACCAGCTTGATAGCTTATTATTCGTGTTGCTTGTATATCTACTACAATGCTAATTGATTCAATTAATCGATGACATTACATATGGATACACGCCCAGTTATTTATACCAAAATCGAAACCATGATCAAATGGTTACAGTTTATAGAGAATATTTGCTTAAACGAAGGATGCTTTTATATTCTCGTTTTGTAAACAAGTCGTATGTTATACAATCAACGATGTCAATAACTTCTCTACTTCTTGTCACGTGACAATATTGATTGTTATTGATCGTGACGTCAGAAAGTCGTCATGCGATTGGCTTCCAATATGGCGCGTGATATGGCCTTATTTGGTCGAAGTGACTATCAATTATGGAATTGAAAGGTGCTTTATTTCATAACGCAAATGGCGTGCTTCAAGGAACTTAGATAACACAAAATGACACAAAATCGAAATCATTGAAGAGTTAACTTCCTGGGCAATAATCGATTTGATAAGGTAATACGTCTATTCGAAAACGATCAGGAAGTTGGCTTCAATATTATTATATTCTTCTCATGAATATTCATGTTAAGGAAGTCTTTATAGCATTAGGACCATGTTTGAAAAGAGATTAATACGGCATCAAGTGCAATCTTATTTATGATCAAGAAATTTTTTAATAATTGGAACAGCTGTTCGTAGTTGTTACGATCGAAACGGATTCGGGTAACAAATATGGGAGAGATGCTTCATATAACTATTTGTTTTGTTCTATAACTTTGAATTGGAAAAAAAAGGTCTTTTATGTGATTTTATTTAGCTAAAACTATTTGAGTCCTTGACGAATTGGTTCTTTTAACTCAATATTTAATTGCATGTTTTAACCACTTTTCAAATGTTGAGAATGCAGAAAAATCGTATTTGAAAGATGCTCTACACTATCTTCAGAGTTGACCTCCAATCATTCCAAGTATCTGATCAGAGGAATGTTTAACTGTACATGCACGTGTTCCAATCTTAAATTGTCTTCATTTGAGTAGGTCACATTTCTCTGTTCTATCATATTTACAGGTATGGTCGGTGAAGCCAAAACAAATTAATTGAAACGCAATGTAATCAAGCTAACTTGATAATGGTTCAAAACCTTCCAACAAAACATTGTAACAATTGAATAATAATTCACATTGTTCAGTCATACAATTTAACTCATTTGATTTACTTTGTATTCATTGCATATGTATTGTTCCGCAAATAATGTTTTGGTATTCATATTGAAACTAATTTCCCCTGTGCATTTGCTTTACTTTGTATTGTTGCATATGTATTGTTCCGCAAAAAATGTTTTGGTATTCATATTGAAACTAATTCCCCTGTGCATTTGCTTAACTGTGTATTGTTGCATGTGTATTGTTCCGGAAATGATGCTTTTGTTATTCATATTGAAAGACATAAACTAATTAAACTATTGTTATTAAGGTATCTGTTTATTTCACATTCCGTAGGGACTTACATGCAATTATCTTGTTGAACCAAACACATAACCGCAATTGTGTAACATTAAAGAATCTTTATAATTTGGGAAATGACGTATATCATTAAGTGATAAAACTGATGGTGGGTTAGAAAAACACGGGCGTTTATCAAAATCTGGCCTTTGAATGTAAATTTCTGTAGTTTTTTTTTCAAAACTCAAACACTCAAGATGGAAAATGCAAGTCTAGATAGTTATCTACACAAACGTCTAGGTATCTAACATAATGAGAGTTCAATAACAAAAGACGAATCGATACAATAGATATCTGTATACATGGACCATTGTTATCATCATGTGGATTGTTCCTGTGAGAATCATATATCGATCATAACTCGGCGATTCTGCACTGTATTCAGCAACACAAAAGTGTCATATATATATTATATATAGGGACAATGAACGGCTGACCAATGAACCCTGACCTGATTTAACCTCTGAACTCTGAACTACCTGTTCTTGATCAGCTGATCGAGTGTACATTGACACGAAGATGACCTTTCCACAACAATTACCATAATAGATATACAAATAGGTCACACTTTATTGAACTAGTTGATGACAAAGGCATTTCCCCAGTGAAAGTCCTGTATAACTTACTGGAAAATGTTTAAAGCTCTATGAATGTGGTCAATATCAATTAAAGGTAACAGGTGTGGTTGATATATTGAATCGTGTTTGTTTATGTATGTAGGTATACCAAGAACCCTGAGTCACCCGCTCGAGAAAGTGTTGATTGTTATGCGATAGTTGTTTGTTGTTCGTCATGGGAAGATGTAAATGACTCCCTTTCAAAAGGCCGAGGTGATGACGTCACATCAGTCAGCATCCTGGTATAAGGCAGGAAAGCAAATACACTTACTTAGATCAAACATGCCAGAGGCACGTAATGTTGTTTGAGCAACACCTAGCATTATCAAATACATACTGAAAACAGATTGAAGTACAAGAAAAAACTTTAAGAGCGTCGTTCAGATTCAGTAACCATCTTTTTGAGTGAAAATGTAATTGAAAGTGAATTGAATGTAATATTATTATTCGCCCTCTGACCCTATAAAATGTTAACATTATCCGCCCAAACTGGATGTCTGAGCAGTAAAAATGCCATGGATGTTTGAACTTTGTTGAAAAGGCTAAATATTCGCGTTACATGTGAGATGCGATTCATCACATATGTCTCGAGTTTATTTATTCATTGGACTTTTTTACAGCTTACATAACTATCTTAAAAAGATCTTTCTATGCAAGAGTGTATATAATAGAACACAACAACCATTACGTAAGCACTCAAAGAGAGTACTTTGAATTATGATTTAACTTTGAGCACTGAAAACTATCAATTCTTAACTTGTGATATATTTGGTATCGGTTCAACAAATATGTTGCTGTGGCCCAAGGACGGTACAATTCTAACTGATATCGCGTCAATGTAGTTGTTCAGTCTATCAAGGCAAGGAAATGATCATGGATACAACAGTTGTATTTGCATTGTTATTTAGCGATTCGCTCATTTCAAGTATTGAGTCTCACAAGAAAGAACACATACGTTTTTAGTAAAGAATTAACATAACGAACAATATATATTTCAATACAATATGAGTTTTAAAATATATTGGAGTTTTATGACAAGGTTATTGGAAAGTCTTTATCATTCCCAATATGAAACATTTTGTTCAACAGCTTACAGCTAGCACATTTACATAGCTCTGTGGTCCTTAACAAAACTACTTATACCAGGCCGTAACAAACAAACATAAACCGCTTTTCAATATATTACGAACTTGAACCAACGATCTCCAAAGGAAAGTTAACAAGCAATCAAAACCTCATTTAAAATACCTTTGAAGATTACAATTGTGAGATAAGTAATGTATGGAGGTGTTGCGACGCGATTCTGAGGAAGGTACCAGGCATGTGTAGGTTAGGTTAAGTGTATCATATACTTACTTGCTTTAAAATAACTTTGAAATATACAATTGTGAGATAAGTAATGTATCGCGGTGTTGCGACGCGATCCCGTTGACGGTAAGAGGCATGTTCGTCAGAGGTTAAGTGTATCATATACTTCTTTAAGATTTTCATGTCTTGTAACACCAGTTTGACTAGGCCACATACTTCAGGAGGAGAACTCGTCTCTAAGATTATACTTATATTGTATACAAGTGAACTGTAGCTAATCTGTAGGTCAAGTTAGATTATGAATGGTCATTTTAAATTAAGCATATTCAAAAGCATCGTCTTATGTGAGCATTCGGAAACATCCAAGGAGAGGTAATAATTTTGTTTCTCAAGAGACATTCAAATATGAATTCTAAGACCAGAAATATTGCTGATTGTATATAATACAACATAGAGAGGTATTTATAGTTAATCGTTTCTTTGTAGGGAACATTTGTTAACAGATACATGGGTTAGAAATCAAAGAGTGTTTTGTAATGCTTTGATAATGTTAGAAATTATGTTTTTTTGACGCCGTGTACTTAGAAAATTGTAGTTCAACTTATGAATAATCAGTGATAATCAGTAATATTCAATTGTATACGAATGAGACATTGTATATTCAATGATATACTGACTTTAAGATTTGTCAGTGAATTACGTAAAAACAGTAGACAGTTTTGAAATGAGACTAGTCAAGAGGAAGGATGAGTAAACAGGAACTTTAAAAACAAAAAGAAAACATAAATGAATAATATGAATATGATAAAAATGCCAAAATAAATCTACTTATAGTTGTAAAATCATAAGGAGGTGTATCGTCATACTAGTAAAAGGAAAATAAATGGCTAACTTCACGATAAAATAGACCCATTTTCCTGATTCAGCCCAGTGACCAAGAATTCAACATATTATAACCATATCTGGCCTTATATAGATAATAAGTAAGATATGAATGAACACTATGTGGGGCATTTGAGGTATATAGATGACATCAGATAAACACTTTCAATTATACACGCTGGGTTTTCAGCTTTTCATGGCCATATAAAGACGAAAATTATCCATTTAGGTAAACACACCCAATACAATGACATTCCGATCAGGTATCCTCACTGGAGGTGCGCTGAATATAAACCAGGCCACTGTCAGTGTACCTGTAACAATAGGGCACATGGCGAGCCTGTGTTGGAGACGCTGACATAATAGACCGAGTGGTTTGTGGTAACCTTAGTCATAGATGTGTTGATGTTAGCGTGCTTCATTGAGGAGGTATCTTACATTTTAGTACTGAACCAGGGATTTGGTTACAAGTTACACTGAAATTATACACTTTTTCTCGTATATAATGAGTTCGAGTTCGACCTTAAGCAAAAGAGGGTCTTCACCTTACGTCAAGGCGTATCATGTACTTGAATTTGGAATGTTAAGTATTTTTGGAGCGATATCTTAATATGTTCAGAGCGTCATAAAAATGTTAAGTACTTACTCAACCAAGTCCGACGTGTCAGTATTCGTGATCGCTAGCTATGCATGACACTGTCATTTTAAATAAATTGTAAATCGTCTTATGAATTGAATAGTGAATTTTTACAAAACGATATATTTTCATCTGTTTTTTTTGTTAAGAGTAATTTACGCCTTATGTATTTGTGACTAGTGAACTTTAATGCCATGTGAATTTACAACTCCCTGTGAACCCGTGTGAATTTAACATCGGAGACTTATTTTATAATGATTTAAAAACATGACTAGATACGAATCTCATTTAACCGTCTCAATATCAATAAGGATAATAGTACTGATAATGATAAAAGGTGTTTTCTTTACACCTGTATTCCAAGATATTAGTGTACATAGTTCACGGAACTGTTTATGCGTATCATTATTGATGTGGGGGTGTAAAAGGTTATAAGAGGATATACCCTCAGGTAATCTGATAAATTAGTTTCTTTGATATGTCACCTGTTTAAAGTCATTCATGCGTTAAGCAAGCATATTTCATTAACACCTTACTTGATCAATGACGGAATTAACTGTATATAGATATGGATATATATATTATGACTCAATTTTCTCTAAGGTTATTTATGTACATGGGTGTAATCTTTAAAACGGCATATATTCCAATGCGGAAATCGTGTATTTTGTGATTGAAAGACGTCAGAGATACGTATATGATGAGTTTACATCAACTATATGACTTTGACTCGATTTACGTCAATAAGAGTTTTTCATGTTTAATGATATTTGGGTATATCTAAGTTGTAAATGTTTTCTATGTACTATACAAGTCATCCAATATGAGTAGATTATCTATACTTTTTGATAAATCGCCATGAGGTATAGTAGATAATGGTTTCGATCATGATAGGGACTTGAATAGGTACTGGAATGATTGAATTGATTTTAAATCTTTAGATATTTTTAGCGTTGTAAACGTTCTACTTATCAACCAGGTCTCGCCGCTAATGGCTGTAATATTGCCCAAGCGGCGCTAAACAATAACTCACTCACTATCAACCAGGTTGAATATGTTTGAAATGTTTCATAGTGACTGTATTATTTCGAAATTATGATGAAATGTGAATGCCTCTACCCGCCATCTATTGCGTAGTATGTCACATTCCGACATAGCATTTATATCTGTTTACAACGTATGTATGTAGTAAGTAACTGTAAATGGCGTTTTAGCTTTTGTCAAGGATAATCGGAATCTTTTTTCACAGCTAAACTCATTTTTGAAATATTACGAGATGGATTAGTTTGTATATCAGTGTTATTGGTAAATGATACCTAAATTCATATTGATTGTTTTTTCATAAAAATTACTTTCGTTGCAATTGTTTTTTAATTACCGTAAGTAAAATAATTTGAAACATTCTCTCCCAAATGAAATAACACGTTTGAGGCTTGAGCTGTGTTTATTTCATGAGACAGTTATTTAAATTAAACATAATCATCTACAAAAATAATATCAACAAAAAGTAAACAGTTTGGCACAAAAGGTTTATGAGCAATTACATAAGGAACGCTTGGTGATATAACATGCTAAAAAAGGTTCCATAAATCTACTTCGGATTTTCACCTGTTATATGTTGTATTCTTAGAAATAAACGATGTTTGAGATGATTTTTCATAATACTTCTTTGTAAAATAATAATATTAATAAGTACATCATACAAACGGAACACTTTGATAGACAATTAAGTAACATATCAAATATGATAGCATTTAAAATATAACATAATATCAAAATCAGTAATTTTTGGCTTCGGAATAATATAAGAATGTCTCTGTATAGAAAGACTGCAATATCAAGATTTGATAAAAAAATTGAGGTTTTGTTCAAATATCGAAATAAATACTGAATTTTGTTATGGAATATTTGAAAATTGCCATTTTTATAGAAATACTTAGAAAAACAACATTCTATGTTTGACTACTTGAAAAGCTCTAGCAATTATCAAATGATACTTAAACATATCCCGGTAAGCACTATTCCTCAATCTGGTAACCATACCATATCCTTCAACCATATTTAAACACTACAAGCCCATTTCTACGTCACTGAGTTCACCGGGATCCAAACTAGTTTCTTACAACTTTGAGAAATAAAAATAAAACTTGTAAAAGCGCGCAACTATTTGATTACATGTGAATGTAAATAATCATTCATTCCTGTCACTGTTGATTCTACGTTTGAAAAGTTAACACATTTAAGCAAACATGTAGGGTAGGTTTTATGTTAAAAGAACTGTGTTGACTATCCCATATACAAAATGACACTACAGTTTTGAAATAAATGATTTGCCAATCCTAACAGTCGTTTTTATCCCAATTTTCTTATTTTCCTTCCTTCCTTATTTACTTTGTTGAATGCAAAATCGACTGATAAACGACACATATATCACATTGAGATGTTAGCAATGATTTAAATACATGTTCTGAAACCTTAAACTAATATTTAAACATGTTTAAATTTATTTGATTGATGTACTTTTATTATATGCTTTAGAAAGTACTGATGGTGAAAGAAAAATTTATACGAACATAACTGAACAGAAATAACATTTAGATGGAAGTCCAACGTATTAAAATTATGTTCAAATTATTCTGTGATTTTAAAAATGTTTAAGATACATCCCTGACCTCCATAACGTCACACAAAGGTAAACCACAGTAAACTCAGGTGAGTCACTGGCGAGATGCTAGGCGCGAAGAAGAAGGTGTTATTTTGATAAGACGCAGGTCTATTTGATAAGACTAAATATATATGATGTGGAGGCGTAGTCATATTCACAGTAGCTGTATCTGGTCAGATAAAGGGGAGAAAGGTAGGGCAGGAGGGGAGGGATTTATGAAAAGTAGTATTTATTATTATCAATTAACCACTAAGCTAATATGTACAAGGAGAGGAGAGAAGGGACATGTTTCCCATAAGTGTCAAAAAAGTGAAGGAAGGTTTTGAACCCAAAAGGTAAACATTATTAATTTATATGAAATGAACGGGGCAGTGAAACGTGTTGATGAAAAGGGGACCATTTTCATGAGATATCAGGGTATATTTTAGAGTGAATCTCATCATCATGCAACACCGACAACAACCCTGTTTTATCCCCACAACGATTTATGCCAATCAACCATTTACTAAACGATGAGGAGTGTATATCAAGGGTTTGTTCTAGACCATGAGACAAAGGTCATGCATATAGGTTACTTCGGGAGTTTTGAGAGGTAGCTCTAGACCATGAGACAAAGGTCATGCATATATGTTACTTCGGGGCGTTTTGAGAGGTAGATCGAGACCAGAACTCGTAGACAACTACGACGATGATGAACATGCATAGGATAAACAGGGGAAGAGGGAAGAGAAGAAACATGAGGGGAATGGATAACAACACACAAGCTACTGTGAACACTTCGTCCTCTGCTAACTGTTTACCCCGTAGTTCATCTTCTAAGGCAGCGGCGCTGATCCTGTTATGGATGTCGATCATCATCATCCGACACAGGAGGTGGTTGATGAGCTCATCCTTGACGTGCAGATTCACCTGGTTCTCAATCTGAGCTTCCGAGGCTTTGTAGAATGGAGTTCCCCCTCGGACGTATGGCACCAATCTCTTGTCAGACCCGATCTCCCTGGCAAACATCAGGTAGTACACGATTCCAAGAGAGAATATATCACAGGACTTGGTGTATTTTCCTTCACGGACTTCCGGAGCGACGAAAAATGGCGTTCCTCGTAGCGTCTGAAAGTACTTTTCTTCAGTTGGTTCACGATTTGATAGTTCTGTTGGAGCTTCTGATATAAACCTGGCCACCCCGAAGTCGGAGATCTTACACACTGGTGTATCAGTAGATCCCTGGACGAGGAGGATGTTCTCGGGTTTGATGTCTCTATGGACGATGTTGTTGCTGTGTAGATGATTGAGTCCACATGCCATGTCCAACATGAAGGCTAAAAGTGTCACCTTTTCTGGATTCCTACGAACTATGTAGGATTCCAGTGTTCCCATATCACAGAATTCCAGGACAATATTCCACCTGTACCAACTCTTAAAGTAGTCCACGAACCCGACAATGTTTTCATGTTTGGGTAGAGATCCATGGGAATCGACTTCTAGCTGTAATATCACATTATCCACCTTGGAACCAAGTACTATATGCTTCAGAGCGTACAGCTTCTCATCCTTCTCAACCTTGTACACATCTCCAAAGGTTCCGCTGCCCAGTGAGTCCAATATATTGTATTCTCCGATCTTCTCAGGCAACATGGTGACAATGGAGGATCAGTTTGAATCTCGAGCCTGTCTTCAAGGGACGTAATCCTATCTCATAGCAACCTCACAGCGCTGTCCGAAATGACATAATTCTTCACTAACATCCACTCGCCGATTATGTTCTCTTAACCCGAACCGTAAAAATACTCCGGACGTGTTCTACACTCCTGTCGCTCGTGCTGTATGGTTTAAACTGAATCTCTCGCCAATCCCAACAGCCTGGGTTGACCTAGTAATCAGGCCTTGTTAGTCGCTATACAAAACAAACCAGTCTGTACCCAACCGCTGGGCTTCTGTACAAAGACTCGGTGAGTCACTCACTCAGCGTGTTTTCAATGAGTCCAATTCAGACGAGTCACTTGACTAAGGAATGACCACGTGGCCAGGATAGACTTAACTATAGGCAATACCTCACAGTTTGTTGGTAGATATAGGTTAGGATCATCAGCTTAACTCGTTACATACTAAGGCGTGTAGAGAATGTAACAGCAGCTCGGGCTATCTATAGATGAATCGATGTTTGATACGGAGACTAACCCGTGTCTCGATCAATACCCCTCGCCTGCAACATATGGGCTATAGCTGTTTCTTAGTGGACAACACATGGTAGCTTTACTGAAGACTTAAGTTCTTTTCAGTCATTAGGCATCACATTGAGTTTCCTTAGAAGGACTATAACTCTTTGATATAGTCCTATTTGCTATGAGTCATGAGACCACCTCTGTATACTGTGGAAGTCTTGCTGGGACGAGGGTTGAACAACTGGGAAACTTCAATTGAAATATATTCTCGTTTAAATTGCCCAGCGTGAGCTGGCGTGTAAGAACCTGTGTGTGTTATAATTAAGGGGCGTTTATTATAAATTTATAATTAATTTGATAAAAAAAATGTTTTATTAGTTATGATATATTTCTCAACCCAACGTTTTTACTTTTGTTACATGACGCTGCATTCTCTGAAGTTACACCCGAATGACTAACCATGCACATTGCGGGGAAAATTAAACGTAATATGTGAAAAACAGAAATAAGTTTTTGATTCTTAACGGAAATTAAGATTGATACTATGTGTGATTCATTTTTTGAATTTGAATTTATTTATTTTTGAAAAGGTAAATTACACTAGTGTAAGCTTGATTGGAGGAACGGTCTACCCTTAATCAATGTAAATATGATTGTATTAGGTCGTTGAATTTTATAATTTAAACCATAAACATTTAAGCAGTTTAAAGTCTACATATAGACCTGTCTGCAGTTAAAATAGAAGGCACATATTTCATTCAAATGTTATTCCTAAAAACGTTCGGCACACACAGTTTAATGTTTCAAACCGAATGTTAAACGGGCGTTGTATCCAGAATTCCAAACGTACGTAACATAAACACTTAATATCCCCTATCATTACCCGTCCAATAACTCATAAACGAACAATGCTAGCTATTTTAATGACACAAATGGTAAAAAATGATGACGTAAGATTTAGCATTAAACGATCCAAAACTATCAGAAATGCAAACGCAAAATTAATTTACTAATATTTTTAGCTAATATAATATCTAGAATTCAAATATGATGTGACAAAATAAACTTTAAATCTGATATCATAAAACTATTCACAAGACACATTGTAACGACAAAAAAGGCAAAAACATGGATATGTTTGACGTGTAACAACCCAAAACCTCTGAACATCATACATTCCAGAGAATTCTTAATCTATTATAATTAGAATATCTTACATTCAGAATAAGTTAAGAAACCTCATTTCATCAAACTCCCCACAACTGTAAATGAACGGAATGTTTAAATAAGCAAATGAACGTTACAAAGCCCTTTACCAGACATAACGAAAACTAATTTTTATTCTATATCTTTAGCAAAAATGTTATTTAGTAACTTATGTAACAAAATCCACTTCATAAATGAACGTAATGGTTGGAATGGCAAAACATGAGGAGATTAGACTTGGCAATACACGGGCCGTACACCATATATGCTGCTATTGTAATAGCCATAGTAAATCACGTGGCGTGACGTCATCAAGATAAGCAGATGCTTGTCCCATGATTGTTCTCTCGACCTGGTTTCAAGAGAGTAATTGTGGAGAATATGGCTCGGCTGACTGGAGAACAAAGAGAGGCAGGACAGGTTTTATCATAATTGAATTCTTCAGATGTCAGACCTGCCATGTGTGTAGACCTTCTTGACTAGTGGGGTTCATAAACGTCACTGGATGGATTTGAATATTTGAAAATATCTTGATATCGTCCCTATTTAGTTTCAAAGTTCTGGGTCATTTAATAAGAATTCACCCTCTACATATATGTGTGTAGACCTTCTTGATTTGTGTGGTTCATAAACGTCACTGGATGGATTTGAATATTTGAAAATATATTGATATCGTCCCTATTTAGATTCAAAGTTCTGGGTCATTTAATAAGCATTCACCCTCTTCATAAATGTGTCTTGATTGTTGTACAGTACTTCATAAACGTCACTGGATGGATTTGAATATTTGAACATATCTTGATATCGTCCCTAATTTAGTTTCAAAGTTCTGGGTCATTTAATAAGCATTCATCTGCCTGTGGATTGTTTAGTTCATGACATGATGAGTTTTTTTTATGGAAGCTCGATGTAGTTCCCCTCTCATGTCGTATTCATGGACAGAAATTCGAATATTTACACTAAATCTCTATATGTTATTTTTTTTGGGTGCAGGATCCAGTTCCTTCATTTCATGTTCTTTGAATAAAACTAAAATTCGTAACTTTAAAAATGAAAATCTCTTGGTGAGATTTCCGAATAACTCGTTATCAATGATTCAATGAATAAAAGTGGGTACTTTAAAATATTTGAAAAATGGGGTGATAGTTCCTTTTCATAAAACTTAAAAGATCTAAAATTCTTCCTTTTGTAAGTTATGAAAATACCCTGATGCTATTTATGAATTGAGATGAATGTTTCTGGTTGATGGTAATGCGTATCATCCTTATATATAATGGGAAAACCTTGATTATACTTCCCCTTTAATTCTTTTTTGAAAAATAAAATGGATACTTTGAATAATATAAAAGTGAGTAATAATCATACCTTTTAAAAATATTGTTGGTTCCAGTTCATGAAACCCAAATATTTCCTATAAATTGTATAAGGGTCCCTCATTCATATATTTGTAAGTAAAGAATGTAGATGAGTGGATTTTGAATATTCTTGTCTGGATGGTACCTCCCCATTCATCCAGTTCACGGTTGAGAAACTTTATATAGATGTTACCTTTTCGGGCCTATCCAACTATCTATGGTTTAATAAACATCACTGATGCTTTCATATCTTTTAAAAGATATAGGTTCATCCCCATTCATTTTTATTTCTTTTGACAGGAAAGTATCATTTAATGCGTGACAGTTTGAAATACATTATGTCCTTCGTTTTGAATACGGATCTTGTAACTCGCGAATATATTTTGCTTCTCGTAGTTTACACTGAATCTTGATTTAACAGGATCTGGCTTCCAGAAACTACTGTGATATGTAGCAAATTGAATAAGGATAGTTTTCATTAAAATTTCCGTAATTTTTTTGTGATGCGCTTTTAATTCATTGCATGTTCTTTCTAGTTAACGTTATTGTTTGGAATACCAGATTGGTTGAAAAACGTTTCTATTGTACTCTTGAAAAGATTGTCAATATCTCCTTTTCATTTTTCTTTAATTGTTTACTATTCCGAGTAACTAGAGATGAAATAACATAACATGTTTGACAAATGAAAGGTTGTTATCGTTTCACTTTTCGTGTTTTACGTTGATATGTAGTGTTTACACAAATGTGTATTTTTTAAAATCAAAATAATTTTAATATGTTTTTCTTTTTACTTAAATGAATAATTAAGAACATGTTTCTTTCATATCAATTTTCTTTCATTATATATTCTGACACAATATATCTTTATTGATACATTTGGATCATTATATATTTTTGAAACTAAAGAGAAGAATAATTTATGTAATTCTCACTTCGGACTATTTCTTATCGCCCAGTAATGTTACGAGAGGTCAACCCAGGCTTCAGAAACTGGAGTTGAAACTGTGAAATGATTACTGTATGTGGCACATGACAGTTCACTGCTTGTGAAGATTAATTTCCATTGTGTTAAAATTAGATGCTACGGTTTCCTGAATCTGAAATAAACGTGTCACATCAAAAGTTGAAACTATCTTTACGACAAAAGTGTTATGTTGTATGTTACTTCAGAGACGTAGACATTATATGATGTACGACCAAAGTGTTATGTTGTATGTTATATGATGGTTATGTCATACTGAGAGGGGGTGTTATAACGTATTTATCATCTTGTTTCATTTTACAAATTCAGTGTAAATTATGAAAAGTGGAACCATCTTTAAGACCAATGTATTGTGTCACAATGATTAGGCGTGTTTTTATGTAGGCTTCATGTATTAATGCTCTTGTTTTTTAAAAATCATTTCAAGACTTCAATGTTAAAAATACATAGTAACAACAAACAACATTTAATAATCCTGCTTTATGGCTGTGAATAAAAGTTCCGCCTATAATACCTTTCAGCACATCTATACACTACAAATACACATGAGATACATATTTATAGTATTGAAAGACCAAGACAAGAACATTTACAATAACACTTTCTTTTCAATTTATTTCAACGCCGATAAACGTATATCTATATGTTACCTTTAAAAACTTTCAGACAACTTCAATCTGTCTCAATATAATACAATTTGAATTTTTAAAACAAGTTTATGTGGCCATGCAAACGATATATGTTGATTTAGAATATATATAAGTCACAATGTGAGGTATGGAATAGATAACAACCATACGGACATTTATCAAATATGAAAGAATTCCAATTACATTTATGAAAAGAAGATATAGTTGCTTCTTGCATCAGTCGAGAGGACCCACTGAGAATTGCTTGTTGCGAGTGTGGTAACACAATGGGAAGAATGTGACACATACGTTGACAACAATAACCCACATCTTCAACAAAATACTCCCTTTAAATCGCATTCAAAATATTAATCTTGTGGCGACATCTTGCCCCGTGACTCTTGTATACCACCCCTTAATGTAGACTCCCTGATGTTATGAAGATACAGCTGATTTCAACCTATAGATAAGTTTACTTCATACTACCTTATTCATAGACTCTGCTGTGACCTTTGCACCCCATAACTATGTTTTATGAAGCTATAAACACCGAGGAAATAGCTAATGTTCCTTTTGATTACTCGATGCGGGGCGAGATAAAGCGTTTTATTGTAATCGGGATTTATCAGATAGAAGGTTTATTTGTTATTGAACGGCTGGTAGATAAAAGAGGATTTATTACGTAGTCGTGATAAAACACTTGGATATGAAACCATTTGCATGATAAAAACATGACTTGATACAATCCTTGATAAGAGATGTAAATCAGGCACGTGGACAAACATGATTGAGTTTCATTGTGAAACTACCCTTGTATTGAGCTACCTAAACTGGAAATGATGTATTAGATGGGATGAGATAGAGAAAAGGAAGTTAACGAGAAAATGACCATTTTGCATTACGAAATAATTGTTCTTAGCACTGACATGTATATTGTTTGAAATTTGTACATTCATGTTGTCTGTATATTCATCGTTGGAGCAAGCGTTAACCATTATATGTGTGTTTAATTGGACTTGTATTGTTGCATATTATATCATCAGATAAATACCAACAATTATCATATGTTATCATCATTATATACAATGGAAATGGATAAGTAACCAGTTAAACAGTAGTCTACTACAAATCTAGAGAAACGTTGCATCACCAGTTTCTTTATAGTGTTATATCAGGTTGTATCTGTACAAGGTGGCTTGATTTTCAATTACAATCCAAAAATATTTCTGCAGAAATTCTGTATATTAATATTTAAAATTAATAAATCTTATGCTGTATTTGCACCGTGTCTATAAAACGTTCGCACGAATCAACAACATATTGAATATTAATATACATGATAAATAATGTAATGGATATTACTTTCAGTGCCGATATTGCATATCAGAAGCATTTCAGAAACTATTCAACTACCACAGATCATTTCTGTTGTTACTCACTACCCTTAGACAATTTGCGTAAAACAAATTTTACCTAGCCTTATTGCCAAATCACATTTTCACATTAATAATCTCTCTAACATATATTTCCTCCGTTATCTTAAAGCTCAGGCATACAGGCACATGTTATTTGCATTTTGGGCTTATCACCCAACAGAAGTGTTTGACGGAGAGTTCTTCATCGGTCTATCAAATACGTCATTTAGTAAGAGCAATGATAACAACGGTGGTGATGAACCACTTATATCAGGGTGGATCCAATAAGGAGGAAGTAGATTCGGACGTAAATCAAACCCACCCTGACCAATGAAGCGTATTATCTATATATATATATAGTTGAGCAGTACAAGTGGGTGAAGTGACGTTAGTAAACAAATGAGTCATACTGCCCTTATATTATTGATGGCAATCGAGTCAGCTATTAGAGCTATAATTACTGATACTGTCACTGTGCGTAGAAACAAATTAGCAAATATTCGTAGGAAACATACGCACATGGTAGTTTTTAATTGATAAAACACAAACATCGTAACTTAAATATTTGCTTATATTGATGTTTCCCAAGCATTTTGGGTATAATAAAATGTGAAACCTAAGGTTTTGCATATTGTATCAACCTTTGTATGAATTTTAAAGACGCATAAGTATTTTTTTTTGAAAATCTTTTTAAGACGAAGATGAAATGAATAAAAGGTGTTCACACAAAAATGGCAGCCAACATTTGGGATAACATACTTGATATTCATACGGCATAACTATATACATGAAACCAAGTTTTAGTTTTGGTCCAGGAACAAAATCGTAATTTTAGTTTCAATAAAACGGCGAAATTAGGTATGAAGAAGTTGTAAATACATACCTCGTTCACATGGAGATTTTCCAATATACGATGTTTTAATCAGCTAGGCCTTATGGTGTTTGAGTTCTGGTTCAGAAGAGCAACCATGGTGAACGAATGGAGGGACGGACAGTTGGACAGAGGCCGTTGCAACATCTCCCGAAAACTTCGTTTACCCGGGGATAAATATCTCCAAATACTCCCAACCGTCATGTATTTTCAAAACAAAAGAAATCGTCATCCAGAGCATTCTCTCCCCACAGAGGATCAAATCAAGTCATGAAGTGTTGCTACAGCCTCTGTTATATTACGTCGACTTTGTGGGATCCAGAAGTTTCCCCTGGCGGAAAAAAAATTTGCAAAACAATTCCATTCGAATTTCTTTATCAAATGGCAACGCTTCTCGAATGGAAAAGGTGGTTCATATCATAATGCTCTTTCCATGATTCAGTAGCCAAAATTATATTTTAGAACAGCGTTTGTACAACTAACTCTGATTGCCTCCAATCAGGCATCTCCCATTCTATCCCACAAATTCGGCGTAATAGAGGCGGTATCAATATTTTATGATTTGATCTGCCTCTGTGGGGAGAGAATGTATCCAGAATAGTTTTCCCTTCACACTTATTATATTTAGTTGATGGCTTAAACGTTTGATATTCAGTAACATACAACTAGATGCATTACAACAAGCACAAACACAATGTTTTTATACGTCCTGTAAAAGATGACAATAAATATTTTATTTTAGGTTATCGATCAATGTCCTTTTGCAGCGAAGGCTCTAATAGTGAATGTTGATATTATAGTAAATGTAGTCACAGATATTTTATAAAAACATAAACTCAAGCAAATGTGAATAGTCTTATACGAGTTATCTCCCTTTAACACCCGACCCTATCGCAGCATTAAAACTGATAAATATATCTAACGATTCACGAACCAGAGAAAAACTTAATCGTCTTAATCGTCCTCAATCATCTGGAATTTCTTTTTGGAAATTTTTGCAAAAATGGATAATTATTGTTTAGATTTATCTGTTGAATGTTTTAAGCTTTGAAACTTGTTTCCCTTAAATTTTAGTGGCAGATAATATTATAACGTCTTGGTAATTTTATTGTCTATCATTCGTCAATTGGGGTCATATGTACCTCTATTCGTAACTCAGTTATGTTTTTCTAAAATATAGACTAAGTGTTTCGGAGATATTTTGATGTTTTGGATTACAGAGCATAGCAATACTACTCAGAATAAGTAAAGGGTCTTACATATTTTCTTCCTGGTGTTTTTCCATGAATAGAAGTATCACTGAGCAAACCCTGCTACATTGGTTGAGTATATCCTGACCACAGAAATGGTGCACAAAGTATAGATCATATGCAAAAGCGACAGTCTTAGCATTGTCGATAATCCTGAGTTTACGTTCAGATAGGATGTTAGTGGAGATATTATCGGAACGTAAACTCTGGATTATCGAGAATGCAGTCTCGTGGGAAAACACCAATTCCAGCTAAAAACAAGTGTCTACTTTTGAAGCCCAAACCCATGGTCGGATATTATGAGTTGGTGATGCATTTCAAGTGCAACAATTTTAAACAAAACATCACTACAAGATATCCTTTACGGAACGTTTTTCAATATAGTTTTATCATTTTGTAAATTTTCAGGGTATTGTACCTGGAGGAACATGGATGGGTTATTGAGCAATGTCATAAGCTATACTTACCAAACATTTATATAATCTTTATGTTGATTTATTTTGGGTTATTATTCGAGGTAGAATAGACAGTTTCGTTGTTTTTTACTGTTTTTTATCAAGTAGGACTCAGATGAAGAGATTAGAGTGAACTTTCTTAGGGAACATCAAAGTTCTATTCATTAGAAATGCAATCTGCAACTAAAGGGTATAAACGGTTAATAGGCGGAGATTTTCAAGTCTAAAATGTATGTTATTACTGGGTTTTTTTTCGATGTGAAATACTTACAAATTGAAGTTCATTCACTAAGTATATTTACACTACGAACACGCGTTATATCTACTCGAAAAACTGATAGTAGGAAACTGAAATCATTCCGGCAATTTTTTTCATCATATATGTCACTGTGAAGTAAAATATCTATATAAGTTAATATGTATTTTGAAAATAAGTTTTGATACAAAAACAGTTCCACCGACTTTTGCGTCAATAAGCAAAGACGAGTTATCTCCCTTTAACCACTCAAACCGAACTCAACAGACGGTTTACGGGGTCGCTTACAGATATCAGAAATGTGGCTTTTACACTGTAGTTAGAAAATAACTATGTTTAATGTTATGAGCACGCATTTCATGCTTTTAATCAAATGCCAACAAGTGGTTTTAACAGTTTAAGATATATATTCTATTTTATCAAATGCAAAACTATATGAAATTTTGGATTTTGTAACATGCAGTTACGAATCGATAACTTTACTTACATCTCTTTGATGTCGGAGTTTGTTTCACTAAGCCTTGAAATAAATATGTTTTGATGTTTGAAAAAAAATATGAGCTCTAGGTATTGTTCGGATTTAGGACGAAGAACAAACTATGACACTTCTACAGTATTTCTTTTATTTGGAACTTCAGCAAAATCATTTTTCTTTAGATAATTTGATATGCGATTGTTTGAAATATTTGTGTAATGGCTTGTTTGTTAAGAAGAAACCAAATGTAAAAGATTCGTGCGCAGTTTTTAAGGAAAACTGTACCCCATATAATCACGAATAGAGACAACACACAGTTGTTGACGAATTGTTAAGTACAAGTATAATAAAATTCCATAATTTCCTTCACTGAATAATCACATTTACAACTAAAGACAACTCTAAAGTAAAGTAAACTAAAGTCTTACATCTTTAAGGTTGTTCATATTCAATCGTCACGTCTCTCAAACGCTTGTCCTTTGCAAAAGTTATACTCGAAATAAGTATACACATACCTCTAATCAGGATCTGGCATCAACAAATTCTGAATGAATATGTGTCAATCTTCAATGTTATTGTAGGAACAAACACTAATCAAACGAAGGTAAGGGTCAAACCATTTATCTGCCTGGCATGTTTCTATTCATAAACAATATATGAATTTAAATCAAAAGCAGAAATGTTGTGGAAATGGGTAACGCAAATGTCATTTATCAAAATAAGTAGAGTAGGACAGTCTGTAGAGAAATCACCAGTTTCTGTTTAAAGGGGCAGTAGCACGTTTTAAGGGGTAATATAAGGTGAAGGAAGATGAAAATTAATCGTTCCAGTTGAAAGACAATGTCTTTAAACTAAATGAAGCAGTAACTATTCAAATATATATCGTAAAGTTAAGCCATGCGTTTCCTTTTTCTTACCCAAAATGAATTAAAGATGTTCAAAAAAAATGGCCGCCAATAGATTTTATGTGAATCCTCATATTTTGTCCTCTGACTATGGGTGATTGGCTTGTGTAATGAGATTGTTGACACTGTCAATATGATACATTTAGCATTAACTTACAATTATAAGTGAAATATTTAAAATACAAAATTATCAAAAAACGTGCTACTGCCCCTTTAAAACAAGGATGCCTGAAGCTGTTTACATTATCAGAACGCAATGTTGAAGGACCTGTATGAGGTGGTTAAGTCTTTAAAAATTCCATGTACATTTTATATAAACAATTTGGGCACAGAATCACTACAACGATGCTGCTGAATTCAATAGAAAGTTTGCCTTGGTCAGACATTATCAAAACGAAAGTGACAGAGCATAAAACCATTTCTCGGCTACAGGGTGGCGTAACTGGGAAATTGTCAGACTTTAGCAAAACGAAAGTGACAGAGCATAAAATCATTTCTTGGCTACAGGATGGCGTCACAGGGAAATTGTCAAGTCTCTATGCAACATTTCTGGAACCGTCCTGCAGCCATGCAGTGGCTTGTCTTCTATGGAAATGTAGGTTTGAGCCTTAAAGTCATCTGAGTATGCACTAATTCATGGATATTTTTAACTCAGAAATAAAACACTTCTTAAAAAACATTTCTTAAGTGTGTGATCTTGCGACAAAAATGTTAGTTAGTTAGGTAATTACATTACATTTAACAGACAGATGACTCAACAATGACAAATGATTCAAGATTCAATGTAAAATGTATCAGATTCTTCAAATTTTTACATATGATATTGGGTAAATACAAACGTCTAGAAATTAATTATTACCTTGATGTCTTCAGTTATCTAAAGTAACACATAAAAGAAGAATTTATTCGTCCAAGTCAGTCATCCTTAATATTCTTCTATGAACAACTATCTATTGAAAAATGAAAACATATCAAACAACAAATGTATAAGAGGGAGTTTCATATGGAGTTATCAATCATATAGCATTAACATAATAAACGCGTCACATATTGCCTAATAAGATTAAGATTCGTTCATTCATTATTTCCGGCCTAAAGGCCTATAGTACAAGTACAGTTGTTGCATTAGGTGGTGCATGTGATACATTGAACATCAGTATGATTAAAATTAAAAACAAAATATAACAATAAATAAAGATAACAAATGTGACACAAATACATCCTTCAGGAGAATCGGAATAATGCTGCTTAGAGACATTTCTTTAGGTTTCAATGCCAAATACCAGTCAGCAAAATACAGGGAATTTTGATTGTAATAACAATATTCAAACTCCATGGAATCACCTGTAACCACTTGATAAATGAAAAGCACGAATTTGTTGTTTCTTGTATATCCGATTATTGACAAAGTCTGGCACACACAGAAACAAAATGAGGAACTGTGGAAGGAAAAATCTGAGGATCTCAACATTCCCTGTTCATTCTATTTCCGAGCCTCTGTCGGGACAATCCGAGTGTTGATAATGTCTGAAGGGAGGAATTCCTTGCCGATCACAACAGCCAGACACAGACAGAGAAGAGCGAGGGCGGGAGGGAACAAGAAGACGACGATGAGGAAGCATAAAACGGCCATAGCCACAAGGAAGACCTCATCATCACTGGTAGCTATCCCCATCAGCTTCTTCTCCACACAAGGGGCTGAGATCCGGTCATGGTAGTCTACCCTCAGCATGGCGGACATCAGCTCAAAGAGCTTCTCGTCCTTCACATACCGTCTTATCTGCTCCTGGATCTCCTTGTCCTTTGCCCTGTAGAAGATCGTCCCGTCCTTGGCCCATGGAGCCACTTGTCCCTGCTTGGTCCTCTCCGTGGAGAAGAGGATGTAGAAGACAACACCGAGCGAGAAGACGTCACAGGCCTTGGTGTACCTTCTCTCTGTCACTTCCGGCGCGAGGTAGCAAGGGGTTCCACACAATGTGCTGAAGTAGTCCGTATCGTTACTTGCTTCATCTTGGAGCTGCTCTGGTTGGTAGGTGCTCATGTTCGCCACTCCGAAGTCAGAGATCTTACACTGAGGGAAGTCATGACGACCTTGCGTCAGGAGAATGTTCTCCGGTTTGATGTCTCGATGGACGATTCCATTGAAGTGGAGATGATTCAGACCACGTGACATGTCCACCATGAAAGACAAGGAAGTCGTGAAGTCAGGCTGTCGTTTGGTGACGTACTCCTCCAGATTGCCTAGTTCACAGTACTCCAACACTATATGCATGACGTGTTTGTCCCGTGTGTAGTCTATGAAATCCAGAATATTGGGATGTTTAGGAAGCGACCTATGCGAGTTAACTTCTCGCTCCATTCGTTCCCTATCACTCGTGTAGAAGGGTATTTTGATGTCCTTCAAGGCAAACACCTTCCGATCTTCATCGCGCCTCACTTTGTACACAACTCCGAATGATCCTTTCCCTAGTGTGGAGAGAACAGTGTATCCTCGGACGGCAGACGACATCTTGCAAAATGTCGTTTGGTTATTTCCTGTATAGTGTAAATGTATCCACTACGCTGTGAATCTACTCCACTGAACCGTGACGTCTCCCGACCAGAGAGGTCAATGTATATGCATCAATTGTTCATTTACGAGCTGTATTTGCTACTGGTATATCCCACTCACAACCACGAGCATATTCGTCAAGGTGATATTCTAAAAATAACCAAGCGCCAACCTGTTCAAAAGACCCGAGTAACCAGTGAAATTTTCAAAACACTGTTATGTCCCTCGTAATTACAGAATGGCAATTTCTGTATTTAAGGCCTACGTAAGCAACTTGCTGACAGGTAAATCCCATCTATTTTTACGACCCAGATAATGAAATATCTATTCTCCTTGAAAGTTAAACCATTTACGAGGAACACAATTTTCAATAGGTGCGTCAAAGCATGTTTATATACCATAGGTAAATAGGTAAGCGAGCGCGTTCAAGTGACGACCCTCTCAATGACTAGGCGTCGACAAGTTGAATCACTAACTGGCCTGCAGCACGCTACGGGTTAAAGTTACGGTGACAGCTTGAAAGGGTTTACATAGGAATTCTACACTCGAGATAAGATATAGATTGATTATATCAGACACGTAGTAATCTTTATCGATTATAAGAAATTATAGTTTTTTTATAGTTGAAATTTTACAGGAGAGATTTAAATTGAAAAAAGAGTAATTATGCACATTTTTCGCAAGATGTTTTTTAGATTTTTGTTTATAGATGTAAATGATATTTATCATATTGACAGGATTGATCACAATAAATTTTTCATGAACACATAGAACGTGTTCAGCAATAATCCTTATTATCATCATAATGTGTCTTTGTGAACATAATGATGGAATAAACTGAGGTACAAAAGAAAGAACACACCTCAGTTATTTCGATTTACTAAATATGTAATTGATTTATTTGATTATCACATGATCAATACAGTCCATATCTGCAGCATTGAAACGACTTCCGTGTTGTCTAGTTGTTGGTTTATCAAAATATCTTTGTTTGATGTTGTCAGGGGTTAAAATAAAAACATTCATTAATATGACCCTTACACTGTTCGAAATGTTGTAAATGTGTGAACAATGTAGCTCATATTTTATTTCTAACAGTAGATACAACTTACATAATTACCTATAAATAGTTTTGTTTTATTAGAATATTTTTTGTAAAAAATATTTTAGTCAAAAAGTTGATTTTAAATCCAAATTAAAAAACCACATCATAATCTCCTGCACTTGTCAGTTTTTGCTTACGACGTCATAAACTAAATATATTTGTAATTGAAAACGAGTCATGTTTATGATAAAACCAACTGAGGCATGTACTTTTTTTGTACCTCAGTATATATGTCACACAGATACTTTCATTCTCTCCTCAAAGAGACAGATCAAGTCATAAAATGTTTATACAGCCTCTGTTCTATTACGCCGACTTTGTGGGATAGAATGGAAGATGCCTGATAGGAGGCAATCAAAGTTAGTTGTGCAATTAGCGACGCTGTTCTTTAATCATCATTTTGGCAAAAGAATTATGATTTGAACCACCCTTTCCATGCGAGAAGCGGTGTCATTTGATAAAGAAATTCAAATGGATTGTGGTGCAATATTTTTGGCCAGGGGAAACAGCCGGAACCCACGGATTCTGCATCAACATTTCATGACTTGATCTGCCTCTGTGGGGAACGAATGAGATACTTTAACCTAAAACATGTTTCTTGTTCAATACCTTCTCTTCCCTTTTGCAGGCACTAGTACATATATACATCAATTCAAGTATCGCTTTTTCATTGGCGATCTTTAGAAACAAATAGATGATTTAAAACACTTTTTGAAAGAAAAAAAAGTGTGTGTCGAGAAGGAAGAAACCTATTTTATGAAACCGTAAACCAATGCATGCGCAATCCGATCAAGTGCGTGGTGGATAATAATCAAATAAATTCTTGATTTATATACATCTCATATGTTCACTTATCTGCGTATCCCATGAACATTTCATTGCGAAAACTACACGTATAATTTGAAATTTCACTACGGTAGTATAGTTACATTGTACCGCAGCTTACTTGTATGTAACAGAGGTACTCTATGGTGTTCCAAATAACAACTCCATGAGCACTTGCGGGGTTCGGACAGACGATTTACACCCGGTTACATGTATAATTGTATGTAGAGAATCTCACCCAAGTGTCTTCTGATATCAAATATATCAACACTCGTTGATAAAAGTAACAATATTATACTTTTGTCAACGAGTGTTGATATATTTGATATCAGAAGACACGAGGGTGAGATTCTTTTTATCATCCAAAATAATTTTTCATCACCTTTGCATGACTTTGAACACTTCATAGCCCTAAAACTCCTAAACCAGCGATGTCATAGCATTGTGACGTCATGGTGTTTATGACGTCATATCATTGTGACGTCATTGTGTTTATGACGTCATTGCATTGTGACGTCAATACTGATGATGATAAACGTTTGTGATGTCATGTCCCTTCTGATGACATGGCTTTGTTCAAAATCTACTGTCAAAGCGATATCTCCTAGGAGATATCGCTTGATCTTCCACAAGCGATATCTCCTGTGGAACCCAGTTTTGGATGATAAATAGAGAATCTCACCAAAGTGTCTTCTGATATCAAATATATCAACACAAGTTGATAAAAGTAACAAATATCCGAGGCTTGCCGAGGATATTTTACTTTTATCAACGAGTGTTGATATATTTGATATCAGAAGACACGAGGGTGAGATTCTATTTATCGTTCAAAATCATTTTTCATCACATAAGCATGAAAAATGTACATTTTTTAACACTGCATAGCCCTCAACTCCTAAACCAGTGATGTCATAGCATTGTGACGTCATCGTGTTCATGACGTCATAGCATTGTGACGCTGTTGTGTTTATGACGTCATAGCATTGTGACGTCATTTCTGATGATGTAAAACCTTTGTGATGTCATGTCCCTGTTGATGACAGGGCATTGTTCAAAATCTACTGCCAAAGCGATATCTCCTAGGAGATATCGCTTGATCTTCCACAAGCGATATCTCCTGTGAAACACAGTTTTGGATGATAAATCATATTATATAGTTTACCGTAAACGTTTTGGCAGGTCATTGACGTAACCAGGGGTCAACATTTCAAAAACTCTATCTTTTATTTTTCTCTTGAAGGGGAAGTTGTACGTTTTGAGAAAATTATATTATATATATTATATGCTTCATTTAGTTTATATACACTGCCTTTCAATTTGAACCATTTATTTTCAATTGTTATTTAACCTAATCATCCCCCTAAAATGTGCTACTGTCCCTTTAAGGAAACCTTCACATCAAGTGACCAACAACTTTAATTACAAGCCACATGTGTTCCCTTGCAACTAGTCAATGTAACGGTGTTGATAGTTTTCTCAGAAAGTCGATACCGGATATTGAAGCTAAATTTTAAGAAAATCACAGCTTCAACTAAATTTATTTATATACAATTAATTTATAAACGTTTAGTGACACATTTCGCAGATTTAACATATTTTGATAACAATAAACATTTAGGCTTCTTATAATACCCCCTGCTAAGGTTTTAAGAACTTGAATCCTGACAGTAAAAACTATTTTTTTCGATATTGGTATATATTTATAGCAAGAATTACAAATCCAAACAACAAAATTATATCAAGTTGTTATGAGATAACAAACCTACGCAATGGACCTTACGGCGTATGGAATTCAACTAAAAAAGGCAATAACTCCCCAAGGTGTGTGAAGGGTAAACACCTATAGGACGGTAGTTACGAGTTTAATCCAATTGAAAAAAAGAGGGATATAACCGCCCATGGGTTGTAACTTTTGTTGTTGACTAGTCGAAACATTAGAAGATTGAGCATACATATTATGCAGCACCAGAAAAGATTTGATTTGGAATTACCCACCGAGATATCAGAATTGATTGGCACATCATTGTACACCTTGCTAGATCGACAAGACCTTTGGTTATAATGAGTACAAGCGAATTTATCATCCAAAAGTGGCTACCACAGTAGATATCGCTTTTCTGAGATCAAGCGATATCTACAAGCGATATCTACATTGTAGATATCGCTACATTCAAATCGTCATATTCCTATTACATCATCAGTTAAATGACATCACAAGGTTTTGGCATTACTAAGAACACAGATGACAATACTATGACGTCACAAAGTTCATGGCGTAACAATGCTATGACGTCATAATGCTGATGACGTCACACTGCTGATGACGTCACAATGCAATGACCCCACTGCTCAAGAAGTCTAATGACAGTTTTGTGTTCAGATATGTTCATTCTTTTGCTAATAACTGTTGAAAAATGATTTGGATGATAAATAAAATCTCACCCTCGTGTCTTCTGATATCAAATATATCAACACTCGTTGATTAAAGTAAAAATATCCTCGGCAAGCCTCGGATGTTTGTAACTTTAATCAACTCGTGTTGATATATTTGATATCAGAAGACACTTGGGTGAGATTCTCTATTTAATAGTCATCATGTGTTAAAGGGGGTCTGCAACCCGAATTTTTAACTTCTAGAGTTTTATTACCAGGGCCCCGAAAGAGTCGCAAATGCTCGGTAGGGACTAAATATCGTTTGGTTACAAACCGCTTACAGCTGACAGTCAGTACAAAGTGTTATGTGTGTCATGTGACCCCCCTTACCAATCTGGACGCTCTATTTTACGATGGTCAAATAGGTTTCACGAGCTAGGTTGTTGATTCCCTTTAAATAAATTGTTCTTGTGTTCTTGTTCTTGTTCTGTTCTTGATGTAACAGCAGTTCCGGTATACCTCTCGTGTTGTTTCTAGGTTCAACTTCAACATTACCTACCTAGCATTTCTATTAAAGAAGGCGACACGTACCTACCAGTTTTATTTTCTAAACACGTTTTTAAATCTTGAAATATACCTAAAGGGGAAGTAGTTGAGCACAGTGGTAGTGGTTAGCATGCTGGCCTCTCACGCCAGAGACCCGGGTTCAAATCCCGAAGGAGACACCAACAATTTGTGACTTGGCTCTCTCCTGTGTGGTGTCCCTGGGCAAGGCACTTCATCCACATTGCACTCAATCCACCCTGCTGTTAAAATGGGTACCCGAAAACTGGATGTACTGACCTAATTGGCCGTAATTAGCGCTTAACTGCAGCTGTGAAGGTTCACCTCCTTCGGGTAATAATGTAGCGCTTTGAGCATGTCTTAGGACGTGAAAAAGGCGCAATATCAGTATGCACATCATCATCATCATCATCATCATCATCATCATCATCATCATCAAGTAGCATGTTCTTTGAATTTCTTTATCTTTAAATTTTCTTTACTTGATATCAATCGATGACAAATGTTTAATCGCCAGGGGTCAAACATCTCACTACTTGAAACGATTATCATGGAGTAATTATCACGCATAAACTGTTGGCGGCCATATATTTGTGAACTTTTATTCATTTGAGATAGAAACATTTTTCCATCTTTTTCATGTTTTACATACATTCTGTTTGTCAACAGTGACAACAGTATGCATATAACAACATAGGACAAAAGTAGCAATACAAATACAAACACGTAAAAGGATACATGAAACAAACGATATTTTATAATTCATACACTATATATATGTTAGCGGCAATAGTGAAGAGCCGGCAATAGCGTAATAATGTGGTTCCTAGGCAATAGTGAGAATGGTATTTTAGAGCAGGCATTAGCGGTATTGCCAGCAGTATTAGTGCTAATGTCTAGGATATAGAGCTGACTTTGACACTGTTGCCGGATGAAGAGTTATCTGTAGAGAATAAAGCTGATAGAGTTACGGTTATGGTTACGTTTATGGTTACAGGTAAGATTACATTCTTGGGCCACTTCTGTTGGTCCTCCATATCCACGATGTTGTAGATAATATTTACATTAATATTCAGCGATGAAGTTGGTATTTGTATAAAAGCTACAGTCAGTTATAGGATTATAGGAGGAGGAAAACATGTTGTTAGTTCATAATATGGTATGTAATGATGATCAGAATTTAACAAATATATCATTCTCATCGGACACAAAGTAAACGTATTTTGTTCTGTGATAGTACTGTTTAGTTTGGCTCAGTATGTAGTCAAAATCTGGAAAAATATCGAGTTATGAAGATTTCTTGAAAATAATAATAATAATAATGAACATTTTAAAGCCTAATATCCAGTGCAAGCACTGCTCATTGGCTGTACATTATCACCCTGAAGGAATTGTACTTTCAAAGCCGCTACTAAGCGCTTCTCGCGACCACACATAGGTCCGTACTTCCCGTATTCAGGTACCCAATTGTACAGCTGGGTAAACTGAGTGCAATGTGGATGAAGTGCCTTGCCCAAGGACACAACACGGTGTAAAGCCCAGGTCAGAAATCTTTGGTGTCTCCACCTGGATTCGAACCCGGGTCTTTGGCGTGATAGGCCAGCACGCTAACCACTACACCACCGCGCTCAAAATGTCTTTGGTGAGTATGATAATTGCGTTTATAGAAGCAATATCTTAGAAATTGTTAGTTAATTTTGGCTGTTTCTAACCATTTCGCTAGGTTTCTCCATTATTAAATAACCGGGTCACAGTACCAAAGATCCATATTACAAAATCGACAGAGAGGCGATTCTGATATCTTTATCCTAAAAAGGTAACAGTTGTAGGTAGAATGTTATGAGTAATTATATACTGAAGCCATCTTAAGTCAGTACTAGTCAGTAGATAAATGGATTATGTTCACTAAACCCGATATGATACGTAAATTTACTTTTGATATAAAACATACTGTACCGATCTGAATTGTTTTTCATTCAAATGTTGGTTTTGCGATAAAAACATTTGTTTCGTCTTTAAGAGTAATTTAATATGGGTATCAATTGTCCAGCTTTATAAACGATATACAATGGAGTAATCAGACAGGAATTGTATACGCGATTTAAAATGAAAACAAGAAATGTCTGCCCCACTCTTTCCTAGTGAATTTATGACTAAACCAGAGCAATAATAGTCCGGAATTGTCTAGGTCATATATCTATATAGATAGATGTACACATTCAATAGGACCTTGTCCAGTTATGACGTGCCATGTACTGTTATCTATCACGAGATTGAACATTACAACAACGATAACATGATAACAATTGATTACCAAATAAGCGTTAACTAAGCTAGGCCTTAAACTGAGCTACGGCAACGAAGTTGGAGCGAAGAACAAAAACCCTACATTAGCTGCCATTTAACAAAACAACAAGATGTCAACGGAATTAAAAATGAAAGATGACATTTTCAGGACAGCAAATGTACCGAGGTATCGACAATTATCAAAAATAGCACGAGGTTCGTTCGGAACGGTATACCGAGTCAAACTGCGAGGGAGGGATGCACGGACGGTTTACGCCATGAAGAAGATAGCACTGGGCCCTGGGAAAGGTAACAGTGCACGAAGGGAAATTCTCTCCCTTTCTTCAATGCCGATTCACAAAAACGTGGTCTCGGTGTTTGAATATTTCATAGAAGATGGAATGCTGAACGTGGTGATGGAGTTGTGTGACATCGGAAACTTGAACAGTTTTATGTGTATCTACGGTGCTAATGATGAACTGCTGACGTGCTTTATGAAGGATATGACGGACGGTCTAACACACCTTCACAAACATAACATCGTACATGGTGATATCAAACCTGACAACATCCTCTTGTGTACTCAATCATACGCTTACCCAAGGTGCAAACTTGCTGACTTTGGGGTTTCAAGATTCAGTGGAGATGGCAAGCCTGTTCATCTCAACTACTTAAGAGAGAATCGAGAATCTTCGTATTTCGCTGCACCGGAAGTTTTCAATGAAGGAATTGTTACCCAGAAAAGTGACGTGTTCTCCCTCGGTGTGGTAATCTATGCACTACACTCACTGGAAGGGTTAACCACCAATTTGGGTATGCTAGCACCAACCGTCGACGGATATACCTTGTTTTGGCAGTCTAATAACAGGTACATTGAGGAACGTATCAGATGCCATGTAAAAGACACTGTTAAAAGCAGCATGGTAGTTTCCATGATTAAGTCATATCCTGGTGTTCGACGTGAAAGTGTATATTTTTCATCTCTTCTATTGCAAAACAAGTATTTTACTACAGAAGGTGCTAAAACTACAAATCAATCGTCTAATTCCACGACAAAACGTCTTGCTGAAGACATTGAGGCTTCAGAAATTTCACCTACTTCTATTAAGCCCTGTCCCGCTTGGAATGTTCCACCCCCTCCAAAAAAGTCTTGTCCCGCTTGGAATGTTCCATCTCCTTCCAAAAAGCTTTGTCCCGCTTGGAATGTTCCACCCCCTCCTTAAAAGCCTTGTCCCGCTTGGAATGTTCCATCTCCTTCCAAAAAGCCTTGTCCCGCTTGGAATGTTCCAACTCCTTCCAAAAAGCCTTGTCCCGCTTGGAATGTTCCATCTCCATCCAAAAAAACTTGTCCCGATTCAAATGTTCCATTCCCTTCTAAAAAGCCGTGTCCCAATTCAAATGCTCCACATTCTTCTGAAAAGCCGTGTCTCCATTCAAATGTTCCATGTTCGTCTGAAAAGCCTTGTCCCGATTCAAATGTTCCATCTTTGTCTGAAAAACACTGTATCGATTCAAATGTTCCATCTCCATCTAAAAAACCTTGTTCCAATTCAAGTGTTCAATCACCTTAAAAGAGATTTTCAAATTCAAGTGTTCCAATTTCTAAAAACCTTGTCCCGATTTATGTGTCCCATCTCCATCTAAAAAACTTGTCCCGATATAAGCGTTCCATCTTCTTCTGAAAAACCTTGCTATGAACCATATGTTCCATCTTCTTCAACTAAGCCACGTCCCGATTCAAGTGTTCAATCACCTTCTAAAAACCGTCTTTCCGATTCAAGTGTTCAATCACCTTCTAAAAACCGTCTTTCCGATTCAAGTGTTCAATCACCTTCTAAAAACCGTCTTTCCCATTCAAGTGTTCAGTCACCTTCTAAAACCTGTCTTTCCAATTCAAGTGTTCAATCACCTTCTAAAAGCCATCTTTCCAATTCAAGTGTTCAGTCACCTTATAAAACCTGTCTTTCCAATTCAAGTGTTCAATCACCTTCTAAAAGCCGTCTTTCCCATTCAAGTGTTCAATCACCTTCTAAAACCTGTCTTTCCCATTCAAGTGTTCAATCACCTTCTAAAAACCGTCTTTTCGATTCAAGTGTTCAATCACCTTCTAAAAGCCGTCTTTTCAATTCAAGTGTTCAATCACCTTCTAAAACCTGTCTTTCCGATTCAAGTGTTCAATCACCTTCTAAAAGCCGTCTTTCCGATTCAAGTGTTCAATCACCTTCTAAAAGCCATCTTTCCGATTCAAGTGTTCAATCACCTTCTAAAACCTGTCTTTCCGATTCAAGTGTTCAGTCACCTTCTAAAACCTGTCTTTCCAATTCAAGTGTTCAATCACCTTCTAAAAGCCGTCTTTTCGATTCAAGTGTTCAATCACCTTCTAAAACCTGTCTTTCCCATTCAAGTGTTCAATCACCTTCTAAAACCTGTCTTTCCAATTCAAGTGTTCAATCACCTTCTAAAAGCCATCTTTCCCATTCAAGTGTTCAGTCACCTTCTAAAACCTGTCTTTCCAATTCAAGTGTTCAATCACCTTCTAAAAGCCGTCTTTCCCATTCAAGTGTTCAATCACCTTCTAAAACCTGTTTTTCCCATTCAAGTGTTCAATCACCTTCTAAAAACCGTCTTTTCGATTCAAGTGTTCAATCACCTTCTAAAAGCCGTCTTTCCAATTCAAGTGTTCAATCACCTTCTAAAACCTGTCTTTCCAATTCAAGTGTTCAATCACCTTCTAAAAGCCATCTTTCCGATTCAAGTGTTCAATCACCTTCTAAAACCTGTCTTTCCGATTCAAGTGTTCAATCACCTTCTAAAACCTGTCTTTCCGATTCAAGTGTTCAGTCACCTTCTAAAACCTGTCTTTCCAATTCAAGTGTTCAATCACCTTCTAAAAGCCGTCTTTCCAATTCAAGTGTTCAATCACCTTCTAAAAGCCGTCTTTTCGATTCAAGTGTTCAATCACCTTCTAAAACCTGTCTTTCCAATTCAAGTGTTCAATCACCTTCTAAAACCTGTCTTTCCAATTCAAGTGTTCAATCACCTTCTAAAAGCCGTCTTTTCGATTCAAGTGTTCAGTCACCTTCTAAAACCTGTCTTTCCCATTCAAGTGTTCAATCACCTTCTAAAACCTGTCTTTCCAATTCAAGTGTTCAATCACCTTCTAAAAACTGTCTTTCCAATTCAAGTGTTCAATCACCTTCTAAAACCTGTCTTTCCCATTCAAGTGTTCAGTCACCTTCTAAAAGCCGTCTTTCCCATTCAAGTGTTCAATCACCTTCTAAAACCTGTCTTTCCCATTCAAGTGTTCAATCACCTTCTAAAAGCTGTCTTTTCGATTCAAGTGTTCAATCACCTTCTTAAACCTGTCTTTCCAATTCAAGTGTTCAATCACCTTCTAAAAGCTGTTTTTCCGATTCAAGTGTTCAGTCACCTTCTAAAACCTGTCTTTCCAATTCAAGTGTTCAGTCACCTTCTAAAACCTGTCTTTCCAATTCAAGTGTTCAATCACCTTCTAAAAGCTGTCTTTTCGATTCAAGTGTTCAATCACCTTCTAAAACCTGTCTTTCCAATTCAAGTGTTCAATCACCTTCTAAAAGCCGTCTTTCCAATTCAAGTGTTCAATCACCTTCTAAAACCTGTCTTTCCGATTCAAGTGTTCAGTCACCTTCTAAAACTTGTCTTTCCGATTCAAGTGTTCAGTCACCTTCTAAAACCTGTCTTTCCAATTCAAGTGTTCAATCACCTTCTTAAACCCGTCTTTCCGATTCAAGTGTTCCAATTTCTAAAAAGCTTGGCCCCGCTTCAAATATTTCATCTCCTCCTTAAAATCCTTGTCCCAATTCAAATGTTCCTGCACATTACAGCAATAGGTCAAACTGTGCACGACCACCATCTGACAGTGGATACTCTCCTTTACAAGTTAATCCTATTGTTTTTTTCTCTTTGTTGGTGTTATTAGCATGTTGGACTTACCCTGGCTCTGGGTTCTTACTTGTTTTGCTGATAATAATATTCTGGAACCTAAGAAATGTTTCGTCTTAAAATGAACGTGAGAGTGACTTACTGTCCACTTTCAACCAAACAGTGGCCGATATAAGATGATCCTCGGAACTTTATGTTTTACAAGTATGAGCTGTGTTTCCACCAAACTAGTTATACATTACCACTGTGACGAATACGTGAACAAATTGAGACTGAGTTGAGACTTGTATGTTCGTTCGTTTAGACAGATATGACAAATCTCCCTGCATGTGGCGAGGATCATGCTGAAACCACATCAACAGTTTCTTGGATCGACTTTAAATCTACTGACATGTGACGGTCTGTACACTGCAGTGCAATCACGACAAGACTTTTGAAAAAGCAACCTCATCTCAATCTTGTGAGACCGGTCTGGTTCAAAGTATAAAATCACCGCGACCGACTGCAATACTGTACCTTTGAATCTGACTTGCATTGAGATGTATATTGAATACCTTTGGATGTGATATGATGTAAGATAAGTACTGCAACACCAATATTTTACTTTCCCCTATGTATGAGATCCACACTTGCCGCTGTTGCTTATACTATGAAATAATACTTAAATATGATAACAAAATAATTGAATAATTAAATTTATTCTGGTTTATTCATTTATAGTAAAATTGTATTGAATTGATACACTAGAAAGATCAATTATTGGTTGCAAATCATTTTCATAGTAATAAAAGGTCACATATCATGGATCAGAACTGTCTTATAAGTACTTGACACACCAACAAAGCAGTTGTCGTTCATCATATTTCACTCACTACAACTAGTGAGTCACTTCCTTTGTTACTTACATCTTTTTAAATGTAACATTGGTGAACATCAAATGACACCATTTTCACTTCCTTTGTTACTTACATCTTTTCACATGTTACATTGGTGAACATCAAATGACACCATTTTTTTTATCCAATATCATTATTCTTTATAGTGTTATCTGGTTTGCAAAACCTACATTGCTCTTTGCCTGAAGCATTATCAATATTATACACAGAGAAGAGGAAAGGGAAATGAGTCAGTCTCCATATTGCTTGACGCATGCGCACATGTCACTTCACTCAAATAAGTTGAACAGCCACAGGATTATACGTTTTTCTCTCTTCCTTTGTAACATCGCTGTAGTCAACATCCTAGCTGAAAGTTAATGAAAATCGGGTCCAGTATTCGAAGACTAACAAGTAGCTTACCCCTGTTGAATGTTTCTTACGCGTCTGAATGTCTGGAAAGGAAGGAAGGAAAACATCATTTAGTTTATCATATTTTTGTTGTGAAACGTTTTGGGGTTAATGGTTAAATGTATTTGCTCTTTTGTTTAATTCTCTAAATAGAATGGAAAGAAATTAGTTCAAACATTTTTAAAACTAAACAGTTATCTTTCTTTTTATGTAATGTTTCTTACATGTGACATCAAGAATACTTGATAATTCGGTTTGTAAGTTTCTATGTGATGTGCAATCAGTATGTGTCATTGACAACTAGAAAGTAAACTAATCCATTTGAAATCGAATAATCATATTCTAAAATTACATCCCAGCAATCGTATTATCGCTCAGGGTTTTCCGGAAGAAGCTTAATTTCACACAGCATCAATTAGAAATGCAATGCATGTGACAGTCTCCAGCTAGATAGTGCATAATTTCTGAATGTCAGATATCAGCCTTTTTTGTCAAACTTATAACAACAGTAGGACACAATAAAAAAAAGGAATTTTTATAGATTGCTTTCATCGTTATATATATATTGAGGAACGCTTCAGGATAAGAGAAGGGCAATGCTACTTTTTCACCCAGGTAATTACAAATGATGACATTTTTCTAAAATGTTAAATTATGTTTCACCAGTTAGACTTGGAACCGCTGAAAGAGAGACATTAATTCATTGTGACATGGCCTTGCGATATGGGAGCACAAATAGAATTCTTTTTTCTACTAAGCAACCAATAAACAAATCTCTTATTACATGTTTGTCTGTTTCAATCTAAGAATCCATGCTGATTTAAAGTGAGTTGCCTTTTAAATTTACCTTTATTCTTGCGTGTTTTAGTTTATTTGGTACTATAGTGTGTATTTGTGCATCGTATATCAACTGGTACTTTGAAGTAGGTGTGTCCTGACACTTGCAAACTTTCCTTAATAGGATACATTACTTTGAGACGCATTTGGTAGCTGGTTGATGAAGAATTAAGAAGTTAAGACTATCCATAATAACATTTTCTTCTTCAATAATCGGATACATGTTGACAGTTAACCACTTTACTATACCTTCACTATTTGTAAATAAATATCTAATGTTTACCCATATGCGTCAATATATGCAGTGTATATTTGTGAAATATGAAATACTGATCATCAAAAGAAACGAAACGGGAAATGTTTAAGTTCCTATTTTATATAGGAAATGGTCGTTTAAACGGTTTACAACCAATACGGGGCTCGAATGTGGCAATAAGACTCATATAACAAATTTGGATTGACTTAAACATATTTATTCATGTTTATTGTACATGAAATAGGACATGCAAACTAACAAAAGCCTTGTCCAAATGCGAGTCCTGTTCAAGACACAACAAGTCTTAAGTTGCTTTTCAATATCCAGTATATAACGTGAAACCTTACCAGTTACCAATTTCATAGGAATGTACTGTATGTGTGTGGAATACAATTTATTTTCCAAATATTTTGTATCATTTTTCGTTTAAAAATGATCGTCAACAAATGGATTCAAATTTACTAAATGTAGAGCATTACGATAAAACTACAGACAGGTATATGTGAGTGTTGCTCACTTTTGTTGTGAGTCTGAATTGGCCAGCGGATTATAAATAATCAATTACTTCAAATGCTTATCTCTCTTTCATTCTTGGTTTATCTTTCCCGGCTATAAATAAAAATCACTGAATGAATGATAAATTGAGAAAGGAACTCTTTTTCTCCTGTTTTCTTTTTTTTCACTTAAAATTATAGAAAAATGTCATACAGTTACTTCTATATAAAATTTAATGTCACCGTTGAGTTCAATCCGTTGTGTCTGTTTTGTCTAACACACTGTTCAAAACAAAAGCAGACAAGACCACGATCTATAAATAACATTTCTTGATTTATGATATCCTTTCTAGACACGTGCCCAAATCAGGAAGGCTTCCTGGAAAAGCAGGTCAAATCAAGCCATAAACAACTGATATGTTATCATAGTGTCACACTAAGCTAGCTAGAGAGGTGTCCGGGGTGCAGCTGCCTGACAATCTCCAAATACACCCAGAGGGCAGATAAAATCTTCAAAGAACTAATTCTGGATTTTGAACCCCTAACATGGGTCAGGACGTATCTACAAATGCTTCTGTATCCAAGTACAGACAGTTATCAAGGATACAACGAGGTTCGTTCGGAACTGTATACCGAGTGAAGAAGCGAGGGCGAGATAAACCGACTGTGTACGCCTTGAAGAAGATTCACCTTGGCTTCGGGGCAGCAAACAGTGCACGAAGAGAGATTACCTCCCTTTCTTCAATGGCGATTCACAAAAACGTGGTCTCGATGTTTGAATACTTCATAGAAGATGGAATGCTGAACATGGTGATGGAGTTGTGTGACATCGGAAACTTGAACAGTTTTATGTGTATCTACGGTGCTAATGATGAACTGCTGACGTGCTTTATGAAGGATATGGTGGACGGTCTAACACACCTTCACAAACATAACATCATACATGGTGATATCAAACCTGACAACATCCTCTTGTGTTCTCAGGTACACGGTCACCCCAGGTGCAAACTTGCTGACTTTGGACTCTCCAGGTTCAGTGGAGATGGCGATCCTATTCATCTACACTACTTAACCACGAACAGGGGATCTCTTTTTTTCGCCGCACCGGAAGTTTTCAATGAAGGAATTGTTACCCAGAAAAGTGACGTGTTCTCCCTCGGTGTGGTATTCTATGCACTACACTCACTGGAATGGTTAATCACCAACATGGGTATGCTAGCACCAACCGTCGACGGATATACCTTGTTTTGGCAGTCTACTGACAGAAATATTGAAGAACGTATTCAGCGTAAAATAACAAACACTAGAAGAAGAAATGTGGTAGCTTCAATGCTGAAATTCCGTCCTCTAGAACGATGTGCTGGATCAACTGTTTCATCAGCATTTCATGGAGATTCATCTTGTTTTCCTGAATTTGTAATTTTGGTAGTAATTGTTTTGCTCGCGATCGGATGTCTAAGGAGTCAGTGATTCTGTGTCTCAAATATCCTCTCAAAAGGTGAACATTGTAGAAAAAATCAAGATAATGCAATTAATACACAAGAGGGTTTCCGAAGTTGGACTACTTGTAGCCAATCCTTTCTTTTGATTAAATATGTTCATTAATTCATAAAAATGCTCTGACACTACTCAACATACCAATGTTGCATATTTGTAAATAAACGTGTACATGGAAGCCAACCGACTAATGAGTGTTTTTCTTATGATTTTATACTGTGTAAAATTACAGATAATATATAAGATGAAATGTTTACAACACGCAGATCGATGATTTAATAAGATGCAAGTTAACATATTTGATAATGAATGTCTCTTGAAATTAACTTTATGTGTTCTATTAAATTTGTTTATCACTTTATTTTTTTTCTGAGGTACCATACATTGTCTTGTAACATATATCATCTACATGTAAATAAACACTTTCAAAATTATCATGATTGGTATGCATGTATACATTTTCATCTGTCCATAGCAAATTGAACAATTAACAGTTATCACAATTGGTTTGCACGGTATACAATTTCACACATTAGAACAATAGAAAGTATGTAAAAAGAGTGTGGCATGAAGACCAAAATGACATGAATTTTTCGTATCTGCATTCGGTGTAGAGTATCTGTTTACTTACGTTATACGTTTCCCGTAGAACTGAATTTAGGTCCTCTATGACATTTACAGGTGTAAATGAAATGTTTTGTAACAGTAAAAATCAAACTTAGAACATCATTTTGTTTTTCTTTGTAACCGAAAAATATATGTGTAACATTTGGATTCAAACTGACATTAGTTTTATGCCACATACTCTTTACATGTACACAGTCATATAACAGATGTTTTGTAGTTTCATTTTGGCATTTACAAAAGGTACACGATGGGGAATCTTGTAATTTAAAAGTGACAGCACTTTTATTTGTTGTTAGTATTCTATGAATGATTCGGTATTGAAACCATCGTAACTTGTAGCTAATTGTGGTCCTAAAAGGAATATAATTATATATCTTCCACTCATCTTTATCTATATTTAATCCAAGCTCAATTTCCCATTTTATTTCACTACTGACTCGATTATGTGACAAATATGATTTTGACAGATTCATGTAAAAATCTTTACCTCCATTGGTTGACTTAAACCGTATTTTCAAACTATCAGGAATAAAAGGCAAATCAAGTTTCTTGTTAAAGCTTATATTCTTTCGAATGTAATTTTTCATAGATTGTATCAATCCAGTTAATACTAAAAAGTTTGTTTTCACATTGTATATTTTTTGAAATTCAGTAAAATCAAGGAATGAACCATCATCTTTTAAAAAGTCATTAATGAAAAGTATATTTGATTTTACATATTGGTCTTACAAGACTGTTACGTGTTTATATTGTGGAGGGATAAGCCCCGGTACGGTAGGCTTCACTATTCAAGTAAACACATCAGCACAGGTAGTGTGTAGTGTTCATGACGAAGAGCTTTATTCAGTTCTTGCAGGTCGAGACAAACCCGTAGATCCCCTGAGCGTTTTTTAGTTATGGCAATCTAACTTACCCAAGGAGTTGGTTGACTGACCGGAGTAATAACACCGAGTTTCATCATACAGTCAAGCTCAGCCTTGAGTTTTGGGCGAAGAGCAATAGGCACCCGACGACTAGGCATGACAACTGGAGTCACTGTGTCATCCAGTGAGAGATGAACAGAGTCTCAGAAAGAGTCTCTTTGAACACATCCTTGTAGCTGTCCTCAACTAGCACAGCATTCACACGTTCAATGGTGTCTTCATTGAAAGATACAAGTTCCATTTGTGCTAACGTGATAACGTCACGCTTTTCCACAGTTATGTGACACTGTACAGGTCTGCCAGGATTTGACTGTACAGCAAACACCCAGTCTTCTTCATCTGAAGAATGATCACAACTAGATTCAACATAGTTGACATTATGGCTTTTTCCTTTAAGAGAACCACATTTATGCACAAAGTGTTTTTTCTTTTGCATTTAGAACACGTTTTTCCCCATGTAGGGCACTTTTCTTTGATCATCACATGAGTTTGGCCACATAACTTACATTCTCTAGTTTGAGGAGTAAATCTACTCTGCCTATTGGTAGGTTGAGGTTTGTGTGTATTGAAAGTTCTCTGTTTATTCTTGTTAAAAGGTTTATGAGTGAGTTTATTCACAGCTTCAGGTCTGAAAATTCTAGATTGACCAGATGCGTTTCTGAAGCTTTATAAATGTCAATACATCTTTCTAAGCTCAGTCCACGTTCCCTTAACAACGATTGTTGAGTTGACTGATCCCTTATTCCAAGAACAAGACGGTCTCTAATGATTGATGGTACACAGTTCACACAGTAGTTACATGATTTGACCAAATTTCTAACTGCGCCATGAAATGACTCAAATGTCTCACCATCCTTTGACGTCTGTTGTTGAACACAAAGCGTTCATATGTTTCATTCACCTCACCAATAGCAAATGTGTCAAATTTATCTATAACTTCCTGCACAGTTCTTTGATTGTCTTCTGTGTAAAATGAAAACCATTATATATTTTCAGTGCCTCATCACCAAGTGTATTTAAGAACATAGCAACTTAATACTCATGTGTGTGTTCTGAGAGTTTTGTGAGAATGTAATAGTTCCTCCATTTGTGGCGAAAAGTTTTCCAGTTTTCCGAGATATTGGATTCGAGATTAAGCGGATTTGGAGGTCTTAGGAAGTTGTACCGGGGGACTGTTGATCATCTTCGTCAGCCATTTAGAAGAGAGAGGGAACGTAGTTTATGAGAAAGTTCACTAACTGACAGTAGTTACTACGTGTGTTAGTGGGTCGACCGCATCGAGATAAACGAGAGTCAAAGTTCGTTATTGAGAATGAGAATCATACCGGCGACAGAGTTTGCAGTCGCCGCTGCCACCATGTTACGTGTTTATATTGTGGAGGGATAAGCCCCGGTACGGTAGGCTTCACTATTCAAGTAAACACATCAGCGAGCTATCAGACGAGCTTCTTTATTACACATGGCTGACTACAACAACATCAGTGACGTAGCATACAAGTCTTGACAAAGGGACGTTACTCCCATATAATGACATCAAGTTCAGACCACGTAACAAAGACTGGTTTATTGTCAATCAAGATATTGTCATTGGTCCAGAAGTACTCACTTTGAAAATTGTTCACACTTATATAACTTTTTAATGTGGCCCATGCATCGAAAACATCTTTCCAGAAGACATTTCTGATATTTGGTATAACAGATCTCCTTAAATAGGTTGATCCCATTTCTATAGGATTTAAAACAGAAGATGGTAAGAAGCATTTTGTTAAATTGTTCAATTTTGTATTCTTAGAGTACAGTTTTCTTACCCAATATACATTTTGTAATAATATTGTTTCTAAAATTAATGGCGCCCTTAATCCCCCTTTTTCGTAGTCTTGTACACTCACATTCTTTTGACTTTATCTGGTTTTGCCCTCCAAATAAATTGGAAGCATTTTTGTTGTAATTTTTTTTATAGATTCAACCTTTGGGTTAGGAATTGATGTAAAGAGATTGTTTAGTGTTGGCAGTATAAGACTTTTGAGAATAGTTATTCTACCCATAGACCATACAGACATTTGGTTATCAACTTTCTTGAGTTTATCTTTATAATTTCTTTCAACCATTTCTGCCACATTATGCTGAAAATGTATACCGAGGAGTGTAAAAGAACGTTGTGTCCATTCCATGTCTATTGAGTCATAGTATTTTGTAGATGAAAATTGTTTTGATCCAATCCAATCTACTAAGCAACAATGAAAATAATCTCTTATTCCATGTTTGACTGTTTAAATCTAAGAATACATGCTGATTTAAAGTGATTTGCCTTTTAAACGTGCCTTTATTTTTTCGTGTTTAAGTTTATATGGTACTTAAGTGTGTATTTGTGCATCGTATATCAACTGGTACTTTGAAGTAGGTGCATGAAATGCAATTAAGTAATTTGACTATCAATACTAACTTGTTCTTCTTCAATAGGATACATGTTGACAGTTTACCACTTTATTATACCTTGACTCTTTGTAAATAAATATGTAATGTTAACCCATATGCGTCAATATATGCAGTGTTTATTTGTGAGATATGAAATACTGATCATCAAAAGAAACGAAACGGGAAATGATTAAGTTCCTATTTAACATAGGAAGTGGTCGTTTAAATGGTTTACAACTAATACAGGGCTCTAATGTGGCAATACGACTCATATAACAAATTTGGATTGACTTAAACATATTTATTCATGTTTATTTTACATGAAATAGGACACGCAAACTAACAAAAGCCTTGTCCAAATGCGAGTCCTGTTCAAGACACAACAAGTCTTAGGTTGCTTTTCAATATCCAGTTTATAACGTGGAACCTTACCAGTTACCAATTTCATAGGAATGTACTGTAATTGTGTGGAATACAATTTATTTTCCAAATATTTTGTATCATCTTTCGTTTAAAAATGATCGTCAACAAATGGATTCAAATTTACTAAATGTTGAGCATTACGACAAAACTACAGACAGGTATATGTGAGTGTTGCTCACTTTTGTTTTGGGTCTGAATTGGCCAGCGGATTATTAATAATCAATTACTTCAAATGCTTATCTCTCTTTCATTCTTGGTTTATATTTCCCGGCTATAAATAAAAATCACTGAATGAATGATAAATTGAGAAAGGAACTCTTTTTTTCCTGTTTTCTTTTTTTCTTCACTTAAAATTATAGAAAAATGTCATACAGTTACTTATATATAAATGTCACCGTTTAGTTCAATCCGTTGTCTCTTTTTTGTCTAACACACTGTTCAAAACAAAAGCAGACAAGGCCACGATCTATAAATAACATTTCGCGACCTGTGATATCATTTCTAGACACGTGCCCAAATCAGCAGGTCTTATCAAGCCTTCAGACAACTGATATGTTATCATAGTGTCACACTTAGCTAGCTAGGTCTCCGGGGTGTAAGTTGCCTGACAATCTCCAAATACACCCAGAGGCAGATATAATTTTCTAAAAAGTATTTCTGGATTTTGAACCCCTAACATGGGCCAGGACGTATCTACAAATGCATCTGTATCCAAGTACCGACAGTTATCCAGGATACAACGAGGTTCGTTTGGAACTGTATACCGAGTGAAGGAGCGAGGGCGAGATAAACCGACTGTGTACGCCTTGAAGAAGATTCACCTTGGCTTCGGGGCAGCTAACAGTGCACGAAGAGAGATTACCTCCCTTTCTTCAATGGCGATTCACAAAAACGTGGTCTCGATGGTTGAATACTTCATAGAAGATGGAATGCTGAACGTGGTGATGGAGTTGTGTGACATCGGAAACTTGAACAGTTTTATGTGTATCTACGGTGCTAATGATGAACTGCTGACGTGCTTTATGAAGGATATGGTGGACGGTCTAACACACCTTCACAAACATAACATCATACATGGTGATATCAAACCTGACAACATCCTCTTGTGTTCTCAGGTAAACGGTCACCCCAGGTGCAAACTTGCTGACTTTGGACTCTCCAGGTTCAGTGGAGATAGCGACCCTATTCATCTACACTACTTAACCACGAACAGGGGATCTCTTTTTTTCGCCGCACCGGAAGTTTTCAATGAAGGAATTGTTACCCAGAAAAGTGACGTGTTCTCACTCGGTGTGGTATTCTATGCACTACACTCACTGGAAGGGTTAACCAACAACATGGGTATGCTAGCACCAACTATCGACGGATATACCTTGTTTTGGCAGTCTAATGACAGGTACATTGAAGACCGTATTCAGCGTAAAATAACAAACACTAGAAGAAGAAATGTGGTAGCTTCAATGCTGACATTCCGTCCACAAGAACGTTGTGCTGGATCAAGTGTTTCATCAGCATTTCATGGAGATTCATTTTTTAATTTTGGACCAATAGTAGTGTCTTTCGTTGTAATAGCTATATTCTCAAATCCTGAATTTGTAATTTTGGTAGTAATTGTTTTGCTCGCGATCGGATATCTAAGGTGTCAGTGATTCTGTGTCTCAAATATCCTCTCAAAAGGTGAACATTGTAGAAAAATTCAAGATAATGCAACAAATACACAAGAGGGTTTCCGAAGTTGGACTACTTGTAGCCAATCCTTTCTTTTGATAAAATATGTTCATTAATTCATAAAAAGGCTCTGACACTACTCAACATACCAATGTTGCATATTTGTAAATAAACGTGTACATGGAAGCTAACCGACTAATGAGTGTTTTTCTTATGATTTTATACTGTGTAAAATTACAGATAATATAGAAGATGTAATGTTTACAACACGCAGATCGATGATTTAATAAGATGCAAGTTAACATATTTGATAATGAATGTCACTTGAAATTAACTATATGTGTTCTATTAAATTTGTTTATCACTTTATTTTTTTTCTGAGGTACCATACATTGTCTTGTAACATATATCATCTATATGTAAATAAACACTTTCAAAATTATCATGATTTGTATGCATGTATACATTTTCATCTGTCCATAGCAAATTGAATAATTAACAGTTATCACAATTGGTTTGCACCCTATACAATTTCACACATTCGAACAATAGAAAGTATGTAAAAAGAATGTGGCATGAAGACCAAAATGACATGAAATTTTCGTAACTGCATTCAGTGTAGAGTATCTGTTTACTTACGTTATACGTTTCCCGTCCTCTATGGCATTTACAGGTGTAAATGAAATGTTTTGTAACAGTAAAAATCAAACTTAGAACATCATTTTGTTTTTCTTTGTAACCGAAAAATATATATGTAACATTTGACATTAGTTTTATGCCACAGACTCTTTACATGTACACAGTCATATAACAGATGTTTTGTAGTTTCATTTTGGCATTTACAAAAGGTACACGATGGGGAATCTTGTAATTTAAAAGTGACAGCACTTTTATTTGTTGTTAGTATTCTATGAATGATTCGGTATTGAAACAATTGTAACGTGTAGCTAATTGTGGTCCTAAAAGGAATATAATTATATATCTTCCACTCATCTTTATCTATATTTAATCCAAGCTCAATTTCCCATTTTATTTCACTACTGACTCGATTATGTGACAAATATGATTTTGACAGATTCATGTAAAAATCTTTACCTCCTTTGGTTGCCTTAAACCGTATTTTCAAACTATCAGGAATAAATGGCAAATCAAGTTTCTTGTTAAAGCTTATATTCTTTCGAATGTAATTTTTCATAGATTGTATCAATCCAGTTAATACTAAAAAGTTTGTTTTCACATTGTATATTTTTTGAAATTCAGTAAAATCAAGAATTGAACCATCATCTTTTAAAAAGTCATTAAAGAAAAGTATATTTTATTTTACATATTGGTCTAACAAGACTGTTACGTGTTTATATTGTGAAGGGATAAGCCCCGGTACGGAAGGCTTCCTTATTCAAGTAAACACATCAGCGAGCTATCAGACTAGCTGCTTTATTACACATGGCTGACTACAACAATATCAGTGACGTAGCATACAAGTCTTGACAAAGGGAAGTAATTCCCATATAATGACATCAAGTTCAGACCACGTAACATCCCCTTTCCTTTAAGAGTGAAGATGTTGACAATGAAAGCTATAAAGTCACTTGATCACAGTAGTTAAAGTGATAATACTGATAGTTACTTGATTGTTATAGAGTTATCCAGTAAAATGTGAATTGAGAATGCTCCTGTCATAACAGATAAAAGTTGAAGGTTAACCATGAAATATAACTAAAACAAAGTTATCATTACCACTCAAACTTAGCAGTTAAGATGTTCATAACATTGATTTCTTACTCAATGTTCGTGAGTTCTTTAGATTAACAGAAAATAATATCAAATCTGAATTGTGAATAAGAGTCTGTTATAAACACAAAATCTTCATGAGATTTTAAACAGCTTTAAAACAAATGTTCAACTTTAAAGGTCATATTTCTTGGCGCACACCAACACCATTGTCCATAACAACACTGGACGGAACAGTCGGAGTGTCACAGGACTGCACATTCATCCTCTTATCAGAGTGAAGAGAGGTAGCTTCTGGAACCCCAGGGAGAGAGTCGTCATTTCCAAGGTTACGGTTGTCCGGTTTACGGGTAAGCCGTAACTGTTGGAGATTCCTTCTGTAGGTTTGGCCTTTGTTGGACATCACAGTGTAGGTTCTGCTTTTAAGTTTAGATTGCACTGTGGCTTCTGTCCATTCCTTCTGTCCATGTTTGACGGGCTGCATCCTTACATGATCTCCTGGCTTCAACGTAGATAGGGTCTTGCCAGAATATTATCGATCGTGGTGATCAAGTAGAGATAACCTTTTCTCCATCAAGTTAGCATTCGTGTCAGACTGAGCTAAGAGTTTGAGACTGGAGACAGAGGTTGGGAGTTGCGTTTTGGTATTACGACCAAAGCATTGAGCTGGGCTGGTCTCAAGACCTTCAGTTGGCGTGTTCAATAGTCCAAGGTAAGGGTCTTCCTTGGCTTCCTTACACCTGTGCATCATCCGCTTAGCGACCTTGACCGCCGCCTCCACAGCTCAATTAGCTTTGCTATTTCCTGGGCTCAAGGTTTCATGAGTAAAGCCCCATAATTCACTGAACACCTTGAGCCTAACACATAGTGTACTAAGGTCCGCCGTCACTTATTACGACTCGGGGAATGCAGTGACGGGCAAAGTGATGCTTCAGTTTATGTATCACAGTCTCTAAGGTAGAGACTGTGATACAGGAAGAAAATCAAGCTAAAAGAAGTTGCTGTAGTAATCAGTGGTTACTAAGTAGTTTCTTCCATCAATGGTGAATATATCACTTCCAACCTTCTCCCATGGATGATCAGGAATCTCGTGCATGTAGAAAGGTTCTGGTGACTGCTTGTCACAGAATTTCTGGCAGATATCACAGGATTCGATGTACTGTCTAATGTCACTTGACATCAGGGGCCAGAACACAGTCTTCTTTGCGCGTCGAAGACAAGAATTTATTCCCATATGTCCAATGTTTACTTTTACTCTTCTCTAATCGAGACAGGAATCACAACACGTGAATCACGAAGAATAAGACCATCATGCACAGTGAGTGCATCACGATAACTAAAGTAGGTTCTCAGTTCAGGAGAGAGATCATTCTTGAGATCAGGCCATCCTTGCACGATGACGGTCTTTAGCTCAGATAGGATGCTATCTGTGAGAGTAGCTGCTTTGATCTGGTTAAGACTGTGATCTGTGATAGAGGTGAACATCACATTGTTCACTTGCACAGTTTCAGACTTTGGCTTGTCAGGCAAGGGAGCACGAGAGAGTGTATCCGCAACAGGGATAGTAGTACCAGGTTGATACTGGAGATCAAAGTTGTACGTCTTTGTTCTCAGGAGGAGACCTTGTAGTCGAGTAGGTGCCTTTGACAAGGGGTTCTTGACTATGACGACAAGAGGTTTATGGTCAGTTATGACAGTAAAGTGTCGTCCATAAGTGTAGTGGTGAAACTTCGGTAAGCCGAATGTCACAGCAAGCATTTCCTTCTTGATTTGTGCATAGCGACGCTCTGCATCTGTCAGTGACTGACTGGCATAGGTCACTGGACGTCCTTCCTGCAGCAGAACTGATCCGAGTCCATGTTCACATGCATCATTTTCCAAGGTAAGTGGTTTCGCTGGGTCACAGAATGATAACACAGGCGTAGATGTAACCGTGGACTTCACCTTGTCCTGTTGAGCTTGTGACCATGTCCAGGGTACACCTTTCTTTGTGAGATTACGCATTGGAGTTACAACTTCTGTCAAGTTAGGGATAAACTTGGCAAGGTAGTTCACTAGTCCCAAAGAGCGACATAGTTCCTCAGTGTTGGTTGGAGCTGGCATCTCGTTGATAGCCCTAACCTTCTCTGGATCAGACTTGAGTCCATCCTTTGTGATCACGTGACCCATGACAGTGATTTCACTGAGTCTGAGATGCAGCTTGCTAGGATTAAGTTTAATGTTCTTCTCCTGACATCTGACTAGGAACTTTTTCAGATTTTCGTCATAGTCTGGCACTTCATTACCATGAATGAGCACCTCGTCGGTGATGCACGCCACACCTGGGAGTCCTTCAAGAGATTCATCCAGTTTTCGCTGGAAAATTTCTGATGAAATGTTCACTCCAAAGGGAAGTCTTAGCCAGCGATATCTTCCAAAGCAAGTTTGGAACGTCGTAAGCAGACTGGATTTATCATCGAGCGTGCAGTGCCAGTATCCAGACGAGGGGTCTGCTTTAGAGGAGACACGAGAGTTACCAAGTTCATGGAGGGTATCCTCCAGCACAGGTAGAGTGTAGTGTTAACGACGAAGAGCTTTATTCAGTTGTTGCAGGTCGAGACAAACCCGTAGATCCCCTGAGCGTTTTTGAGTTATGGCAAGTTCCAAGGAGTTGGCTGACTGACCGGAGTAATAACACCGAGTTTCATCATACAGTCAAGCTCAGCCTTGAGTTTTGGGCGAAGAGCAATAGGCACCCGACAAGTAGGCATGACAACTGGAGTCACTGTGTCATCAAGTGAGAGATGAACAGAGTCTCAGAAAGAGTCTCTTTGAACACATCCTTGTAGCTGTCCTCAACTAGCACAGCATTCACACGTTCAATGTTGTCTTCATTGAAAGATACAAGTTCCATTTGTGCTAACATGATAACGTCACGCTTTTCCACAGTCATGTGACACTGTACAGGTCTGCCAGAATTGGACTGTACGTCAAACACCCAGTCTTCTTCATCTGAAGAATGATCACAACTATATTCAACATAGTTGACATTATGGCTTTTTCCTTTAAAAGAATCACATTTATGCACAAAGTGTTTTTTTCTTTTGCATTTAGAACACGTTTTTCCCCATGTAGGGCACTTTTCTTTGATCATCACATGAGTTTGGCCACAGAATTTACATTCTCTAGTTTGAGGAGTAAATCTACTCTGCCTATTGGTAGGTTGAGGTTTGTGTGTATTGAAAGTTCTCTGTTTATTCTTGTTAACAGGTTTATGAGTGAGTTTATTCACAACTTCAGGTCTGAAAACTCTAGATTGACCAGATGCGTTTTCTGAAGCTTTACAAATGTCAATACATCTTTCTAAGCTCAGTCCACGTTCCCTTAACAAAGATTGTTGAGTTGACTGGTCCCTTATTCCGAGAACAAGACGGTCTCTAATGATTGATGGTATACAGTTCACACAGTAGTTACATGATTTGACCAAATCCAACCGCAACATGAAATGACTCAAATGTCTCACCATCCTTTTGACGTCTGTTGTTGAACACAAAGCGTTCATATGTTTCATTCACCTCACCAATAGCAAACAACATCAGTGACGTAGCATACAAGTCTTGACAAAGGGACGTAACTCCCATATAATGACATCAAATTCAAACCACGTAACAAAGACTGGTTTATTGTCAATCAAGATATTGTCATTGGTCTAGAAGTACTCACTTTGAAAATTTTTCACACTTATATAACTTTTAATGTGGCCCATGCATCGAAAACATCTTTCCAGAAGATATTTCTGATATTTGGTATAACAGATCTCCTTAAATAGGTTGATCCCATTTCTATAGGATTTAAAACAGAAGATGGTAAGAAGCATTTTGTTAAATTGTTCAATTTTGTATTCTTAGAGTACAGTTTTCTTACCCAATATACATTTTGTGATAATATTGTTTCTAAAATTAAAGGCACCCTTAATCCCCCTTTTTGTAGTCTTGTACAATCACGCTTCTTTTGACTTTATCTGGTTTTGCCCTCCAAATAAATTGGAAGCATTTTTGTTGTAATTTTTTTATAGATTCAACCTTTGGGTTAGAAATTGATGTAAAGAGATGGTTTAGTGTTGGCAGTATAAGACTTTTGAGAATAGTTATTCTACCCATAGACCATAAAGACATTTGGTTATCAACTTTCTTGAGTTTATCTTTATAATTTCTTTCAACCATTTCTGCCACATTATGCTGAAAATGTATACCGAGGAGAGTAAAAGAACGTTGTGTCCATTCCATGTCTATTGAGTCATAGTATTTTGTAGATGAAAATTGTTTTGATCCAATCCAATCTACTAAGCAACAATGAAAATAATCTCTTATTCCATGTTTGACTGTTTAAATCTAAGAATACATGCTGATTTAAAGTGATTTGCCTTTTAAACGTGCCTTTATTTTTTCGTGTTTAAGTTTATATGGTACTTAAGTGTGTATTTGTGCATCGTATATCAACTGGTACTTTGAAGTAGGTGCACGAAATGCAATTAAGTAATTTGACTATCAATACTAACTTGTTCTTCTTCAATAGGATACATGTTGACAGTTTACCACTATATTATACCTTGATTCTTTGTAAATAAATATGTAATGTTTACCCATATACGTCAATATATGCAGTGTTTATTTGTGAGATATGAAATACTGATCATCAAAAGAAACGAAACGGGAAATGATTAAGTTCCTATTTAACATAGGAAATGGTTGTTTAAATGGTTTACAACTAATACAGGGCTCTAATGCTGCAAAAAGATTCATATAACAGATTTGGATTGACTTAAACATATTTTTTCATGTTTATTTTACATGAAATAGGACACGCAAACTAACAAAAGCCTTGTCCAAATGCGAGTCCTGTTCAAGACACAACAAGTCTTAAGTTGCCTTTCAATATCCAGTATATAACGTGAAACCTTACCAGTTACTAATTTGATAGGAATGTACTGTATGTGTGTGGAATACAATTTTTTTACCAAATATTTAGTATCACTTTTTAAAAAATGATCGTCAACAAATGGATTCAAATTTACTAAATGTTGAGCATAACGACAAAACTACAGACAGGTATATGTGAGTGTTGCTCACTTTTGTTTTGAGTCTGAATTGGCCAGCGGATTATTAATAATCAATTACTTCAAAACCTTATCTCTCTTTCATTCTTGGTTTATCTTTCCCGGCTATAAATAAAAATCACTGAATGAATGATAAATTGAGAAAGGAACTCTTTTTGTCCTGTTTTCAGTTTTTCTTCACTTAAAATTATAGAAAAATGTCATACAGTTACTTTTATATAAATGTCACCGTTTAGTTCAATCCGTTTTCTCTGTTTTGTCTAACACACTGTTCAAAACTAAAGCAGACAAGGCCACGATCTATAAATAACATTTCGCGACCTATGATATCATGTCTAGACACGTGCCCAAATCAGGAAGGTTTTCCAGGAAAAGCAGGTCTTATCATTATCGTACCATTAGACAACTGATATGTTATCACAGTGTCATACTTAGCTATCTAGGTCTTCGGGGTGCAAGTTCCTCCAAATACACCCAGAGGGCAGATATAATTTTCTAAAAAGTATTTCTGGATTTTGAACCCCTAACATGGGTCAGGTCGTATCTACAAATGCATCTGTATCCAAGTACAGACAGTTATCCAGGATACAGCGAGGTTCGTTCGGAACTGTATACCGAGTGAAAGAGAGAGGGCGAGATAAACCGACTGTGTACGCCTTGAAGAAGATTCACCTTGGCTTCGGGGCAGCTAACAGTGCACGAAGAGAGATTACCTCCCTTTCTTCAATGGCGATTCACAAAAACGTGGTCTCGATGGTTGAATACTTCATAAAAGGTGGTATGCTGAACGTGGTGATGGAGTTGTGTGACATCGGAAACTTGAACAGTTTTATGTGTATCTACGGTGCTAATGATGCACTGCTGGAGAGCTTTATGAAGGATATGGTGGACGGTCTAACACACCTTCACAAACATGATATCGTACATGGTGATATCAAACCTGACAACATCCTCTTGTGTTCTCAGGTAAACGGTCACCCCAGGTGCAAACTTGCTGACTTTGGGGTTTCAAGATTCAGTGGAGATGACAAGCCTCTTCATCTCAGCTACTTAAGAGAGAATGGAGAATCTTCGTATTTCGCCGCACCGGAAGTTTTCAATGAAGGAATTGTTACCCAGAAAAGTGACGTGTTCTCCCTCGGTGTGGTATTCTATGCACTACACTCACTGGAATGGTTAATCACCAACATGGGTATGCTAGCACCAACCGTCGACGGATATACCTTGTTTTGGCAGTCTACTGACAGAAATATTGAAGAACGTATTCAGCGTAAAATAACGAACACTAGAAGAAGAAATGTGGTAGCTTCAATGCTGAAATTCTGTCCTCTAGAACGATGTGCTGGATCAAGTGTTTCATCAGCATTTGATGGAGATCCATCTAGTTTTGGACCAAAAGTAGTCACTGTGTATAACCGTACACCGGAACTAGCGAGTTGTACGGCGGAGAAATTTTGCTAGTTTGGTAATATTTTACTTCATAACTTTCAAATAATCAACATCATATGGTAATTTTAGCACACAAACTTAGTAAAATGTATGTGCTTGTCATTCTGTATCCAAGGGACAGTAACAAAGACAGTTGCGAGTAATGCTGTTGATAGTAACATATTTGCTATCTCTGACTATGAACAGGATATGACATTAAATAGTTATGTCTCGGAATAAAAAGTTGATGATACGGCGATGATTGCTTTTTAAGTGATCCCGTTTGCGATCACGCTTCTCGCTAGCAACATTTCTCCGCCGTACACCTCGCTAGTTCCGGTGTACGGTTATACACAGTGGTAGTGTCTTTCTAGCTATATTCTCAAATCCTGGACTTTTAATTTTGGTAGTAATTGTTTTGCTCGCGATCGGATATCTAAGGAGGCAGTGATTCTGTGTCTTAAATATCGTCTCAAAAAGTGCACATTGCAGAAAAATTCAAGATAATATAAAAAAATACACAAGAGGGTTTTCCGAAGTTGGATTACTTGTGACCAATCCCTTCTTTTGATTAAATATGTTCATTAATTCATTCAAATGCCCTGACACTCAACATACCAATGTTGCATACTAGTAAATACACCACGTGGTGTGGTTATCAGGTCAATATCAGAGGTTAACTATTTCGTATAACCAGGCGTGCGATGGTGATATTGTATAACCTTACCTCTTCACATCCAAGGTGGGTTTGGTCGATGTGTTCTCGGTTCGCCTCACTTCTTTGTGGTATCGTACCTCGAAAGAAGTTACAACCACTGTGTTTTAGGGTACGTCAAGGTACCCAACACCTTTAAATGTTGACTCTGTATCAAAGACATAAATTTTAAAACGTAGTTTATTTACAGTTTAAATTTAATTTCATATAAAATGCATCACATGGTGATATCATTTTGTGCTTTATGCTTATCCATGATGAATGCAGACATCTAGGTCTTCTAGTATTTTCATCATAACACTCACACACAAATTCACGTTGTTCTCGATTAGCTGAAAAGTTTCACAAGACACAGAATCCAAGTGAACAATGTTCCCAATCCTTTGACAAGCTGAAATCTGTTCCATGCATATGGTCTATGTTGAATTATCCATAATAAGGTCGACTATAATGTTGTTTGGAAAGTCAATCAAATGTCCATATGTAGTACCTGAAACAAAAGTTTTCCGTTGTTGAAATTAACACCAACATTAATCGAATAATGTGATTAATTGTAAGAAAGAAACATGCTAAATAGTAAATAATTACAGTTTCAGAGTAATAAGATTATAAGCACCTTGTTACATTATTTATTAATATGATGTACACATTGCCATACATATTACTAAATGATATTGAAAATAGTTACATTAACAATCATTTTTTCAAAAGCAAAATGCATAAATATCAACTTGGTTGTTGACAGCTTGTTTTACACCGTGTAAACCCTCTGTAACATACTTCAGCATTTTCGTAGATCCACGCATAAATAACATTCAACAGCATATACATGAATATACTTAAAAGTTCAACTCACCTTTACTTCCTCCTGAAAAGACCTTGAAACGCGGCCATAAATTTGTCAAAAAATGAGACCACTTCATTTTCGTCCACCTTCAAACCTAGACCGAAACTTCTGTCGCTATATCGAGCCGCATACTGCTATCCAGTGGGGTTGCAGGTAGAGCCTCTCGACCTACTTCAAACCATGTGCTTTCGATTGTGTACAGCTCGTGCGATATTATATCACAAGATGAAATTGACAACGTCCGTGCAGCAACACCTTTGCTTTATAAAGAGGGAAATAATTGATGGACTGAATAGTGTATTGAACATAAGAATATTATTTGCCATAAATCACAATTTCAGTGACGTTTTTGACATATTGTATTCACATTATTTAATTTCAGTTCAATGTAGAATTTTTTGTTTTTTTAATAAGTCGAAACAACTAAAAACAGATTGCTTCTTGCTCAGATTTGTCTGATTGACAATTTCGCCATGACATGCTCAATCTGCACGTGAAATCCGCGTATTGTGCAAATGAAATGTTTAGAAGTGAGGTGGATGTAAGTTGTACCCCAAAACGACAACCATCAAATAGCTAAATATTTGTATGATGATCTACTTTTGTTAAAATGCAAATTGGTAAAGCCATGTGGTGTATGTGAGATAATGACCACATCCTCGTGGCTATCGGATATAACCTTCTCGCTGTCGCTTGAAGGTTATATTCCGATAACCACTCGGCTGTAGGTCATTATCTCAACCATAAACATGTACATGGATGCTAACCGACTAATGAGTGTTTTTCCTTTGATCTAATACTATGTAAAATTACAGATAATTTAGAAGATGTAATGTTTTCACCACGCAAATCGATGATTTGATAGATGCAAATTAACATATTTAATGATTAATGTCTCTTGAAATTACCGTTTTGTGTTCTATCAAGTTGGTTAATCCATAAATTGTGATTTCTAGGTCATGAAAGCTTTTTTCAATAATTTATTCAATTAACGTATCATTTGGTAAAAGTTTTCGCTACCGCAACCCTTGCATACCAAGGTTTACATCTCCCCTCAAAGCACTGTGTTGTAATATGTTGTAATTTTATATACATTTCAGCTTCTAACATACAGGCTTTCAAACTGCAATACTTAGTCATTTACTCTTACAAAGTTGAGCGAGATAAAAAAAGAAATCGTCTCATTCGCAAGCTGAGGTACATAACGTACTAAACTACCGTCTTGCTTGCTTACTTCAGGATTTTACGAGCGCTTCAAGCACAACTGACTTCGCACTCAATGCATAGGCTTACTAGTTAATGAATATGTTAATTATCATCTTTGAAACCGAGTTTTGTATGTGTGCTATCGAGCTGGATGAATGGATCTAGATAATTCCTAGGTCTTAGAAGTGGAGTGGGGTCATAACCAAGAGTGTTAAAGTAGAAAATATACGTTTTACCCTGATACGAGTTGCAAAAAGTATTATGTATAGGTTAATGTCCGAGTAACTCTCCATCACTAAGAAAAATGGAAACGGGGCACCCAGGGCTCGAGGCTCATTATTTTTAAGGAGGGAGAGTAACGAGGATATTAACCGACTTAACTTACACTCAACTTAATGCCTTTTCAAAGACATAACTACATATAATTAAAATTTTGTAATTTAAATGAAAACCTTGATGTAAAATACAACGCTCTATTACTGAAGAATAGTGGAGCGAGAGAACAATAGGCTGACGTCACAAGTGTAATTTAACTGTGAGCAAAAGCCACAAAAGAGAGTGAATCAAGCAAGATGCAATCACTAACAGTCTGGTTCATCAATACCAAGCCACACTGCCTTTAGAAGTCGAGGAGGCAGTATCAAATGATTATTAAATTAAATGATATTTCTTTTATTTTCCCCAATAGGTATTTTGTTTATGTCAAACATTCTATCTTCAGAGGATCAATCATCTCTTCATACAACTCTATAGTCGTACAGGCAAGTGTCAAGCCATAACTGCTCGGGCCATTTTAGTGTGAACACCTTTTGTTGTTTGCTTGTTTAGAGTTACAACTGCGGTGAGCATATAAAGAATAAGGGGAGAATGGAAAAAAACAGACATAATCTCCATCCCCGAAACAACAACATTGACAAAGTCCCCAACAATCCAATATAGTTTTCTGACAATTAAGTTTGAGAAACATATCCATTCGTTAATCACCACTTCTTAAGAATTGTCTAGGATTATGAGTAGGCTTTTTGCTTATTGCTTAAATGAATAAAATGAATTGTTGTTTTCAACTTTTATATTCCTACACCAAACTAATTTATGTCACACATTATATGAATAACAAAATACATATGCAAATATGCAAATGATAATGAATATCAAATGATAATTACTTTTTTTATTATCTATTTCTTTTTAAATCAAATACCCCCTCTCCCAAACTCTATTCAAAATTCCAAAATAACTTTACTTCTCCTCTGGCATTTAATAAATTGTTTTACCACTTTAGAGCTTCTGTTTACTTGAACTATTCAGGTGTATTTGGAATACTTCGAATGGCGTCTCGTGAAATATCAACTTTATTCACGTCACGAGATGAAATAAATCTTGTAATTGGAAAACTACATTAAGTATTCTACTCATTATATGTTTTTTACTGGAATATGTAATCAAAATCACTTTAAAACTGGAAAGTTACTCCCATCTGGAAAACTGGCTCAATTAAAGTAGTTCCGGCACCTGACCAGTGACGATATATATTGAGCTGGTAAATTTTCAAATGTATTAAAAAATATGTAGGGTATTCCTCAATTAAGACATGTACATAAACACTGATGAAATGGAAAATTGTTTGTTAACAGAACGAAACAAACGAGACAAATATCTTCCTATGATATCGACTGTACATAAAGAGGAAAGTTAATAATTAATGAACAATTTACTAAATTCATGAACTATAAGTACAATAGTTTCATTGTCTATGTTCCTTAAACGTCCGTTTGAGACAGGACATAAATAAGTATAATTATGTATTCCCACTACATCACAATGTAATCCACTATAGCACCATACACATAAATTAGTATATACACTATTGTAGGTCATATGACCGTAAAGAGACAGTAGCACGTTTTTGATAATTTTATATTCTAATTTATTCACTGATAATTGAACGTTAATGCTTAATGTATTTTTTCGAAGGTGTCAAAAATTTCATTTCACAAGCTAATCATTCATAGTCAGAGAACAAAGTATTAAGATTCACATAAAATCCATTGGCGGCCATTTTGTGTGAACACCTTTAATACATTTTGTGTAAGAAAAGGGAATCGCATGGCTAAACTTTACACTATTTATTTGAGTTATTACTGCTCCATTTAGTTTAAGTACATTGTTTTTCAATTTGAACAATTAATTTTCATTTTCCTGACATCACCTTATATTCCCCCTAAAAATGTGCTACTGCCCCTTTAAAATATTGAATAGAGCTTCTGTCCTTAATTGAACTAGGAGAATAACAATGTTGACGTTTAAAATTTATTACGTTTTGTGTTCATAGTACATGAAATGTTTATGAATTGTACTAAAAAGTCAGCAAATTTTGATAATTAATATCTTAGAAACACTTTTTATCCACATCGAAACAACGCTGTCATAATCCTTACACGCACAGTTTTAAAATATATGTAATCTAAAATTCGCCATACGAATTTATTCAGCATTGCATTACATTTCAACATCTGTGTTTATGAATTACCGTTGCTTGGTCATGTTTACTTTACCATAAATCAATTCAACAGGACACAGCAAGCATGTTCACTACGCCTATAGCGGATCTAGACTTACTTACTTGAGTATTTGATAACTCAAAGAGAATTTTTACAGGAAACAAAGGCTTGAATTTAAAAGCACTGCGATATGAAGAAATCTGTAAAAGAATTGTGTAAAGCTGCAAGCCGTGCATTATCAGCCATGTATTTTAAATTCAAGAGTGCAGGTGGACTCTCATATGAAGTATGTTCTAAGCTATTTAACACCCTGCTGGAACCTATTCTCTTCTATGGTGCTCGTGTATGGGGTGTCAATATTTTCAAGGAAATTCAATATGTACAGAACTCATTTCACAAATTTAATGCACAATGGATAATTGAAGAAAATTTGAGTATACAAAGAAAGATAGAGTTCTTAAAGGAAATCTTAACATATCGGGATAGCTTGGAGTGGTCACAGAAAGTGTGGGATGACATCGGAAAACAAAATGGAAATGAATTAAGAACCTACAGATGTTTTAAATTTAAACCTGATATTAGCTCTTATGTACAGAGTGTATGGAAACGTGAAGAAAGAAGTGTTCTCGCAAAGTTCCGGAGTGGTTGCCTCCCTTTAGCTATAGAGACTGGTAGGTTTGCCCAGCCACCTATTCTATTGGAAAACAGGACTTGTAAATATTATGATAATAATAATGCAGTTGAAGATGAAAAACATTTTCTTGCAACGTGTGAATATTATTCAGACCTAAGATTTTACTAATGGAATGAAGCAGAGATTTTAAACCCATCATTTACAGAATACAACGAAGAAACGAAAATAATTTTTCTCCTCAGATGTGACATTTTACAGCCGCTTCTTGCCAACACACTCATGCGGATGTTCAAAAGGCGTCAGGCTACAAGTGTATGATATATGTGTATTAATTATCCCTCCACCAACCTTATATTATCCTTTACATGTACTATATTATAATAACCTATTCATAATATGTTATATATAATATGTGCTTTTATATAAGTTTTAGCAATACATTTTGCTTTTAATGTCCATAATGTGTCTCATAGGTCTAATGGCCGGACATCTGTATGTATATTGCCATCATGTTTTATGAAGTTTATGTGAAATGTACAGATGTGTGACACATGAATAAATTATTTCCCTCTCTCTCTCTGTATTCCCACCACATCCCAATGTAATACACTATAGTACCATACACATAAATTAGTATATACACTATTGTAGGTCAAATGACCGTAATGGGGCAGTAGCACGTTTTTTGATAATTTTATATTCTAATTTATTCACTGATAATTGAACGTTAATGCTTAATGTATTATTTCGAAAGTGTCAAACATTTCATTTCACAAGCCAATCATTCATAGTCAGAGGACAAATTATGAAGATTCACATAAAATCCATTGGCGGCCATTTTGTGTGAACACCTTTAATTCATTTTGTGTAAGAAAAGGGAATCGCATGGCTAAACGTTACACTATTTATTTGAATTATTATTGCTCCATTTAGTTTAAGTACATTGTTTTTCAATTGGAACAATTAATTTTCATTTTCCTGACATCACCTTATATTCCCCCTAAAAATGTGCTACTGCCCCTTTGAAATATTGAATAGAGCTTCTGTCCTTAATTGAACTAGGAAATAACAATGTTGACGTTTAAAATTTATTACGTTTTGTGTTCATAGTACATGAAATGTATATGAATTGTACTAAAAAGTCAGCAAATTTTGAATAATTAATATCTTAGAAACACTTTTTATCCACATCGAAACAACGCTGTCATAATCCTTACACGCAGAGTTTTAAAATATATGTAATCTCAAATTCTCCATACAAATTTATGCAGCATTGCATAACATTTCAACATCTGGGTCTATGAATTACCGTTGCTTGGTCCATCCTGCTACATCAGCGTATATGTCTCGGCGTAAGGCTACAACCTATCCCCTGATATCCTCCTATAGTATTCTGCCGTATCGTTGACGGGTGATTACTCAGCGCTATTTATAGCCTGTCTGTTTTCAGTCAAACTTTTTCGAACTCCATACACTCTAGTGATGTCGCTCGTGGAAATCTAAGAGAGTGCGATTTGGAGCTTAGCGGGAGCCTGCAATGAGAATCAGATTTGTTATCTAATAGCACTTCCATTGGTTAATTTGAATCACGAGGTGAGCTCGCGGAACGAAGCTAAGAAACCAGTTTGCCGCTATCGCTGAAAGGGCATCATTTGATTGGCTTGCTATATATAGCGATACGGCAGAATACGACTGTAAGATGGCAACCTAATGGTGACGTGGCAGCGACGTGGCGAAAGCCTTACGCGGAGACATATACGCTGATGTAGCAGGATGTGCTTGGTCATGTTTACTTTACCATAAATCAATTCAACAGGACACGGCAAGCATGTTCACTACGCCGGTAGCGCATCTAGACTTACATGAAATCTCTCTAACCTTATGAAATATTCTAAGGTATTTGATAGCTCAAAGAGACTTTTTGCAGGCTACAAAGGCTTCAATTTTAAATTACTGCGAAAATGTCAAGACGTATAGTCAATAAGCTTATTTACAGTTAATTGAGGTGTTTAAACCTTGGCTAAAAAAAATGCATCAAGGTTTGGGGGGGAGGGGTGGTTGCAAGATTAGTTTGGTCTGCGGGGGGGGGGGGGGGGGGGGGGGGTGCGTTTGAGTGTTGAGGGTATTGTTCGGGGTCGAGTGGGGCTTTTAATAATGGTGTAAAGTACTGGCTTAAAGTCCACCGTGAGCTTGTCTTCTAAAACATGGGAGTTGATAATGAATTCTGGGTCACCTCAGACAAAATGTCCTACACTATATCAACCCTGGGACTTCCAATTAGGAAAACCTGTACTGAAATTGTCCACTCTTGATAAGAATAGGCCAGTATAAGCGCTTCGAAAATTGGACATGAGAACCTCTCAAAGAACATGTCAGAATAAAGAAGCAGAATAAAGTAAAACTTGTACTTAAATTTGTACTGAAGGCCATTATAATTGCTACGTCAATTGGCCGTAATGCAGACGAAAACAGTTGGAAAATTCCACGTTTGTGTTCTCAGCCAAAGTTTCTTTTGAAATATCACATTCATGAAATTGAGTAATTACAATACATATTTTAGTGGTGAAAAATCCAAGGGGTGCTACAATGTCAAACATCGTTCCATGAAAACGAGGAAACAAGTATACAATCATAAGATATATCATTATCCGTCGCCTCCTCAAAGATGTTTATGTATACGAGAGACCTCGTCAGTATAAATTTGAGTTACAGGCAACAGCGTTGATAGCATGCCACACCCCCTACCATCTCCCTCCCCCAACACACACACGTTACGATAAACCTCACATACCGACGCTCCAGACATGTAGCTCTTACGCCATTTCCGTATTCATCAATTAGACATTTCCTTACCAGACGAACAGGCTTCCTCTCATGAGTAATACAAGTTTACTCAAAGTCATGTCATCATATCTTCATGAATCACTGGTCTACATTATGTAATAAAAAACGTTTATAAGAAACTCTTTTAAAAGGAAATATCGAAAACTATACAATATGGATGTTGTCAATTAGGTTAGCATGAACATAGTTGACTCTATCGTTTAAAATTGTAATGGGGCCATAATCGTTCATTTTAGTGAAAATAGCAAGTCATTTGACCATGCTTCTTGTAAATAAAGTTCTAATATTATAAAGTTACGCGACACCACTGTTTTAGAATATTCCGTTATCAATGTTTGTCAAACACAGCAATTTAAACATCGTCCATAAGACTTGAAAACTGCCTTGAAAGCTGAGCAATGACCAGCTTTGTTAGAAAAATAGCCATACTTTGTGCATGTTATATGGAAACTGACATTGTAATTGACAAAGACTTGAGGACTCTTGATAGACGCGGAACACAATCACTGCATGTTATCTCTTCACCACAAGAACCTGCTGTCTGTTTCATTGAACCAGATAGACAGACAGACTTTTGATTTCAGTCTCACCTCACATAAACAACATGGTCAAAATTGGTTATTTAAATAACATGAAAGCGAGCCACAAGTGTTATGAGAGACTATTATTCAAAGTGAAAAAAAAGACATTCTAAGATATCTAACTGCATAAATATGAACCACCGCAAACGTCCCGAATATTGTGAACATCAAAGGCCGACTTGTTGGTATGTTCGTAAGCCCCATAATAGTTTGAGCAGATATAATCAGAGCTTATCGACTGGCCAATCGACAGCCCTCGGTCATCAGACATCCACCTATGTCTAATATTCACTGCCGTAACATCGGGATCAGGTTTGCCATACATTGTTTAAATTAATTTTTATACCCTGAGTTTGTTACGCAACGCTCAGCGAAAATGGGCGTTACTTGACAACTCATAAACTATACTAGAACAATATTCCAAACGTTCACATCATTGTAGATACTCGTTGTTTTACTGAAATCACAAAACGAGTTCAACGACCTCTGAAAAGATTTAACAAGATCTCTAATATTTTGATCTTTGTTGAAATAAGAAATACGTTTAAAGGTGTTTAAATGATTAATGAGCATTCCTAACCTCAGTGTATTTTGAAATACTTGAAGTATCAGAATGTGTAGAGAATATATAGTGTTCGTACGGCTCTCAAGGTTGTTCAACGATTGGAAAAATCATAGATGTTTGTTGAATACTAACCACACCTTCCTATTTATGATTCAGCTTTGATACAGGTGTATTGGAGACTGAAACAACGGATAGATGAAATCATTTGACATTAAGTAAATCACGTTTCATTTGAAAGAAACACATAATATCATTGTAATTTTATGCTATTATTGCGTAATACGTATTATAACAAAGGTGTCTGAGGATAAAATAAGTAACGCCTTCAAAGCCTTTTCTCATTTCATGTTTTTCAAAATTGAAATTGTATATAACCAAGAATGATTATGAGTATTTTAAAAAATAAATTGAATTGAAACATGAGACATCTTTAGAAAGATGATTAATATTTGAACAGCTGGCCTTTAATATTCCATGTAGCTATTAAGTATCATGTTTCAAACAATCGATTTGATATAGAAATAGACAAAAACAAAGACAAGATATTTAACATATAGTTTTATGCGTCCAATGGCAAATTTATCACAATATCCGCAATGTGTACATAGGTATGCCCGTGCTTGTCAATAAAACATGTTGTAATTCATACAAAGTACGCTCCTCTGTCTCGCCAGTCGGTGTGGATTTTCCTGGTTGCGTTTGTGTCGCTCTAACCGAACCCGGGTTTCAAACCGGGAACGGATATTACACCACGTATATCAAGTCAACGAAATCTAATAAAGTGCACACCGGTGAATATCGCTAAAATGGATATGAATATAAATTAAAAAATGCCATTTGCTAATTGTATATAGGTTTGATAGAATATTAGGTTAGTTTTATGGTACTATTAATCTAATATAGTGCACATTGGTTATTATTGCTAAAATTATATCTTTGTAGGTGTAAACTTCCATTTAAGAATTGTACATACTTTTAATAGAAAGCCATGTTTGTTTTAATGCATAGTTATATCAAAGGGATATTGGTAAGCTTTTAGGTAGATAAAATAATCTCACATTAACGAAATATATGTAACTGATTGCAAAGAATCACAGAATTCAGTTCTAAAAAATATTAAGTTCAGTTAATCCATTTTCCGATAACAAAGATTTAAAACAAATTTTATGATTCCTTGAACAAATACGGATTAATGAGATGTTTTGTCCAATGAAACATAAACTGACACTGATTTGTAAAAATGTAAAACCTATTTTGGAAAACGTGTTACTGTCTCTTTAAGCACACTGGTTACTATTAACAAAATAAAAATTTAGTTTGAAATGCAATTTATTTAATTGTTAATAGACTTTATAGAAAATAAAGTTTTATTGGATAGTAGAATTACTTTGAAATGTATATAAATGTGAATTTTCTTTGTATTAAATAACAAACATGTTTGCATGAATACCTACTCAGTAGATATCATTTATAAAAACATATATATTCTGATATCCAACGAGCGAAAGCGAGGTAGTCACAGTGCTGCAAATTGATGGCATCGTGACATACAGACTACGTTAATTTGAAAACATGTCTAAAGCAAAGAGCAAATAAATTATTCTGTAAGCAGTAGGAATGGGATCTTTGAATTCAGTTAAATAGACAATAAGGCAATGATGGTATTCGATTTCAATTAAAAAGTAATACATAGTTGGTTATTGACGAAGCCATTTCTCCTCCCCGGAGAGGCATATCAAGACATGAAATGTCGATACAGCCTCTGTTCTATTACGCCGACTTTGTGGGATAGAATGGGAGATGCCTGATTGGAGGCAATCAAAGTTAGTTGTGCATCATTTTGGCTACTTAATCATAGCAAACGTATTGTGATATAAACCACCCTTTCCATGCGGTGTCAGTTTTTCCGCCAGAGAAAACTGACGAAACCCATGAATTTCAAAGAGAGGCTAGATAAACATTTCATGACTTGATCTGCCTCTGTGGGGAGAGAATGTTTAAAGTTGAGTTGATAATACAATGAGATTTTATATACCTTTATTGCGATATGGTGACACCAACAATAGTGATTCCTCGACAAATTCGATTGTAAGATTATGTACCTACGTTCCATCATCCGCAATTGTCATCCGTACCACATTGAATAAACGGACTCAACCCAGCATTCATATTGTATGTGGTTATTGTGTCCCTGCCCCATTAACAAAATTATAATTTTAAACTTAACGTAAACGTAACTGCCTATTACGTGACACAATTACATAAGTCGTAAAGCAGTTAATGTTTCCCACACTAATTGCCCTTTTACAAAACAAATGATTGACGGCGGTTAAATACAAATATCACCCTCTCTCATTTTGAGTGACAGCTTGTTGATGCATTGTATACACGACTTGTTTGATATGTCCACTATCCCACAAACAGATATACAATAGAACATGGATATAGCGAAATCGGATATAGCGTTCAATCGGATATAGCGAACAAATTTTCAAGCCCTGTCCCTATATAATATCATTTAAATTATATGCGTATAGCGAACACCGGATATAGCGAACTAAATTCTTTGGTTCCTTGGAGTTGGTTATATCCGAGTTCTACTGTACTTACTCGCTTCTATCAAAGGTTGTTCAATAGGGGGATCCATAGGAAGTACTGTATAGAGAAAACTAAAATAGGCACCATTTAACAACAATTTTATGAAACGAGTGAATGGTTTGGAATTTAACGAGCGAAAGCGATTCCATTCAAGAATTATCAAATATCAACAGCGATATATTCAATGGGCGAGTAATGAATACAATTCCATCAAATTCTAAAAATTCGTATACCTGCCGACATAATCAAATCTCATTAAAACCTATCGAAGCTACCACTCGTACAGCGTTGTATATTTTATTTGAGTAAGGCTCTATAGGGTTCGTGTCTGGGGACATCTGTGTGGCAGGATGAGATATAAGTTGTTACTGGCCTTGGTTAGAAAGACACCTCTTTAGCCGAATCGGTGGAGTCTCTGCCGCTAAACCCGGAAGTCCCGGGTTCGAATCCCAGTGAAGATAATCTCATAATCAAATGTGTTACATTTGACGCCCTACGGCAATTCCCTTTTCTTAAAAAAAACCCTGATAACGTCGAACGTAGTATTTGATAACTTTATGGCTTGACTCGTGGACGAGTCACTTTGTAGAGGGGGTGTATGTAGCAGGGTGAGATCTAAGCAATCCTACTGGCCATTAGTCGAATTAGAAGTCCCGGGTTCGAATCCCGGTGTAGGTGATCTTATAATCACTTCTGTTGTATTTGTAAACCAACAAATTGGCAAAGAGACAAGAAAGCCATAGGTACGACCTGTCATTTAAGAAGGATCAAATATCAATATTCTCATTCAAAGACTTTATTTAAGCCTAAAAGGTCATCTACAAGGTTAAGGTAGCCCGACACGAACCAAATGCGCCAGTTTTGTTGAAAAAGAAATGTCATTAAGGTTGACATAAAAAGAGTTAACATATGACATTTTTCGTAGGCTTTCACATTTATGCACAATAAACATGAAAATTTATCAGCGCCTTCACAACATGTAAAAAGCTAAACTTAATGAGATTTGCTTAATAGTATTACTTCAATACATGGCTAATCCATAGCGAAAGGACGTACACTGTTTATTTCCTTGACCAAATAATTAATCCGGACATTAGTACGTCCGATTGACGTAAATATCTAACAGTAAACACCTAATCGTACACTCTAAACAGTAAACAGTACAATCAGGACAGGTGCGTGATATCACTGACTGTTCACGACTCTTGTGTCTGCATCGCCAGCTCGCCACCACTTGACTCAAATCTAAGGTGATAGTGTAGCAGATTAACTAAAACAAGGACACACAAAGTACTCACTAATGACGTGTTATAAGAAATGGGCAACTCCCAGAGAAAGATCAATGGATACACGGTTGTGGATAAGCTCGGGGGTGGATGTTTTGGTACCGTGTATAAGACCCAGGCGTCTAGAGAGGTGTATGCAGTGAAGGAAGTATACCGTGGTAAGAGCTCGAGCGCGTTGGAGACGCTGAACAGGGAGGGCAGGATACACGAGGAGTTACCTTATCACAGGAACATCGTGCGCTTTATTGAGTGCTTCAGACAGGACTATAGACTCTACATTGTTCTGGAATTCTGTGCTTTGGGAAGCCTCAACGACTATGCTATCAGACACGATCTGCCGCAGAAAACGGTTCTGTATATCATGTTTGACCTAGCCAGAGGCGTGCAGCATATGCATCGACATGGGATCGTTCATCGAGATATCAAGCCTGACAACGTGCTCTTATCGGCCGGTAAGTTCGGGATACCGACATGTAAGATATGTGACTTCGGGTTGGCTAGATTCTGTAACAGTGAAGGGATAGTTGGTGGAAGTCCACATGACAAGCCGGCTTCTGACGATGGGCCTATGATGTACATGGCCCCGGAAATAACTACAGGGCGGTATTCTTTAGCATGTGATGTGTTTTCGCTGGGAGTGCTTTATTTCGTGTTATTCTCCAGACAGATCACCGAGTTCAAGGGTCGCAGACTTCTCGAACCGCATATAAACGGATATCCGGTATTTACAGCCTCAGAGGAACTCACGCAACTGGAAGTTGAGAAATATGTGCAAGGTCAAGGTCACCGTGACCTGATCAATAGTATGCTCAGAAAGTGTCCGGATAATCGGTGCTCAGGGAGTGAAATCATTGATAAATTGAGTGAAATGTTTTCTGAGGCAATTTGTTACGATCAACATGTGAAGCATCACACTAAAGTTGAATCAAACGGATATATCAAGTGACTGTAATAAAGTAATATATTTTGAATAAAACAAATTTATTTACATATAAAATATAAATTTACTTATCATTTTTCACACTCGTAAGAAGACATGTGCAGATAAGTAAAAATTCAAGTATTTAGATTAAACCCTCGCTCTGCATATCAACATATTATTTTATATTTCATTACGAGCTATATAATGTTACCGTGTATCTTGGTGAAGTTTGAATGTTGAAAATTTTAAGTTTCTTGAATTACGCTATACACATATAATTGGCAGTCAACCTATTGACCAACATTAATATTTATGAACTTTGTGACCATTATAAGGAAGTAATCAGTCAAATGGAAAGGTAATGACAGTTGTGCCGTATTGATTATATTCTTAGTTTCTTATGAGCCAACTTTAATCTGTTCAAAAACGCAAATCGATACAATTACATCCATTTCACAGGAAAATTTAAAATTGCTAGATATCAATTGCATGAATTTTTTGTGCTGTGCAACACAAATCGACCTTTTTTATTGTAAGCAAAATTTTGGTGAAGGTTCTGGCCTATTTCATTATTTATCTTTCTTAAGATGAACAACACACAGAGTAAACGAAACACTGTTGGTTAGGGGGAAGCTATTAAAATCGGCCTAACAGGGGAATAGAATATTTAAAATATTAACTCTATACGTAGATATGAAATCCCATACACTAGGACTCATCGCAATAACAAGTTCGATTCTCGATAGAGTTAAATTTTTAAAAATCTTTTATTCCTCGAAACTAGGCCGATTTTGATCAGACTGGAAGCTAATTCACGCTTCTATGTGTCTGTGTAGGGCCTTGGTGTATGAGCCAGGTTGTATAATCGGCTATCTGGTATTAAAGAGCCACTCCTCTAGGTGTTCGGGGTTATTGCAAACGTTGTCAATAGTGTCATTTCATCTAGAAGAATCTACTGTTGCAAGAAAGTAGAATTTCAGAAACAATCGATCTATAGAAATAGGAGCATGAAGTCTGAAGTTTAAAGTCGTGATTATTATCGAAAACCGGACAATAGTGTGCGTCAAATAATCACACGTAATTTTGAAATTAATCTAAAGTGGATTATATTTGAAAGCTTTTATTACTTGTAAACATGCAAATTGGATGTGTGAATATGGCTTCCACGAATATATTTTGTGTAGAATTTCCATTTAAAAAGAAAGAATTTATATAAAAATCGCTTTTGGGAATGAGAGATGTTTTGAATTTATGCCATTTAGTATACCATCTACGTTCGTTTCAAAGGGAAACAAACATATGTTGAAAATGACCGAGAGGCTCTTGAACAACCTTTGGACAGGGAAGTCAGATGTGAACGTAGATTTATTACACATGTTGACATTAACGACCTTTTGACATGGCAGGTACACAATGCGTTGTCTTGGCAACACCTGTATCCGTTACCTGATCAAATGTCAACCTGAACGTTTAAAGGTAACGAACGATCAGGTAACATGCGTTATACGCCACATGCGACTTTGGACATAACAATATCGAAATGAATAGTTTACCGTAACTTGTACAGCTGCATGCCAAAAGTCTCTTCACCTGCTGGTGTATGCTAATACAATTTTGATGAAATTGGGGTTTTATTTGACCGTCGATTGCATTACGTAATATACGTATACGTATAAGTAAATGTCCGAGTAACTCCCCATTCCTAAAATATAATGGAGCCGAGGGCTCATTATTTTATAGGAATGGAGAGTTACGAGGATATTAACCGACTTAAATTACACTCAACTTAATGCCTTTTAAAAATCTTAACTTAATATATCAAAAAAATTGAAAATTGAAGTGAAAAACTTGACGTAAAATACAACGCTCCGTTTCTGAAAATAATGTAGCGAGAGAACAATAGGATGACGTCACAAGTGTAATTTAATGTTAAGAACTGACTGATAACTGACAAAATATAGTGCGCCCCGTGTTTCACTATAAAACAGAGTTTGTAGGTAATTATAAATGCTAACAAAGGTGTTCTGTTCCTCCAAGTTGTCCTGCACGTGCATCATGTTAAGGATATGCAGATTTAATTGAAAGTTTAACTCTTTTTATGATACTTTAGCTGAACGTGTAGAGGAAAGAATTGTACATAATACACGTTTGAAATGTATGAATCTAACAGCACATTATGATAGTACAGTGCTAGCGGTTAATTCTAGAAAGTACTTAAGATCTAAATGCTATTATTTTAGTCATTCTTTTAAAGGGGACAGTAGCACGTTTTTTGATAATTTCATATTTTAAAAATTTTCACTGATAATTGTATGTTAAATGTGTTATTTTGATAATGTCATACATCTCATAACACAAACCAATCATCCATAGTCAGAGGACAAAGTATGAAGATTCACATAAAATCCATTGGCGGCCTTTTTGTGTGAACACCTTTAATTTATTTTGTGTATTAAAAAGGAATCGCGTGGCTAAACTTTACATTATATTTTTGAATTATTACTGCTCCATTAAGTTTTAATACATTGTCTATCAATTCGAACTATTAATTTTAATTTTCCTGGCATCACTTTATATTCCCCCTAAAACGTGCTACTGTCCCTTTAATATCTGGTATTGCGAAAAGGTGCGCGGGTTCCTTGAACTGTACATGATTGTACATACCATGGTGGAAGATTGCCCTGACACCTGGTGTTTACTCATATAAGGGAGATAACTCTGGCTGAGCTTAGAGTTATATTCACAATTGTGGAGACACTTAATTACAGCTTTACTCCGAACCGTAAAAAAACATAAATTGTTTTAACCTTGTGACCATTATAAGGAAGTAATCAGTCAAATGTAAAGGTAATGACAGTTAAGTCGTATTGATTATATTCTAAGTTTCTTTTGAGCCAACGTTATCTGTTCAAAAACGCAAATCGATGCAATTAAAGCCTTTTCAGAGGAAAATGTAAAACTGCTAGAAATCAATTGCATGATATGTTTATAAACTATGTTCTGTGGAGCACAAAGCGACGTTTATTGTAAGCAAAGATTTGGTGAAGGTTCTGTCCTATTTCATTATTTATATTATTATATATATTATTTATCTTTCTTAAGATGAACAACACACAGAGTAAACGAAACACTGTTGTCTAGAGGGAAGCTATTCAATGTGATTCAAATCGGCCTAACCGAGGAATAAAATATTTCCTCTACGGAGATATGGAATCCTCTACACTAGTACTCAGTGGAGAGGACCTATCCAAATAACAAGTTCGATTTTCGAAAGAGTTAATATCTTAAAACTTTTGTTCCTTGAAACTACAAATGTAGGCCGATTTTGATCAGACTGGAAGCTAATTCACGCTTCTATGTGTCTGTGTAGGGCCTTGGTGTATGAGCCAGGTTGTATAATCGGCTATCTGGTATTAAAGAGCCACTCCTCTAGGTGTTCGGGGTTATTGCAAACGTTGTCAATAGTGTCATTTCATCTAGAAGAATCGACTGTTGCAAGAAAGTAGAATTTCAGAAACAATCGATCTAGGGAAATAGGAGTCTGAAGTCTGAAGTTTAAAGTCGTGATTATTATCGAAAACTGGACAATAGTGTGCGTCAAATAATCACACGTAATTTTGAAATTAATTTAAAGTGGATTATATTTGAAAGCTTTTATTACTTGTAAACATGCAAATTGGATGTGTGAATATGGCTTCCACGAATATATTTTGTGTAAGATTTCCATTTAAAAATTATTTTTTTATATAAAAATCGCTTTTGGGAATGAGAGATGAATTTTTTGAATTTTTGCCATTTAGTATACCATCTACGTTCGTTTCAAAGGGAAACAAACACATGTTGAAAATGACCGAGAGGCTCTTGAACAACGTTAACCTTTAGACAGGGAAGTCAGATGTGATGGTAGATATATTACACATGTTGATATTAACGACCTTTTGACATGGCAGGTACACAATGCATTGTCTTGGCAACACCTGTATCCGTTACCTGATCAAATGTCAACCCGAACGTTTAAAGGTAACGAACGATCAGGTAACATGCGTTATACGCCACATGCGAGTTACAGCTGCGTACTTTTAGTTTGACTTACCTACGTATTCTAGTGCAAATATCATTATATTTTCATTGTCTTAAAGGAGCAGTATCACGTTTTTATGGGGAATATAAGGTGATGTCAGGAAAATTTAAATTAATAGTTCCAATTGAAGACAATGTATTTAAACTAGTTGGAGCAGTATTATTTCAAACATATAATGTAAAGTTTACCCATGCGATCAATTTTTCTTACAAAAAATTAATAAAAGGTGTTCAAACAAAATGGCCGCCAATGGATTTTATGTGAATCTTCATACTTTGTCCTCTGACTATGGATGATTGGTTTGTGTAATGAAATTTTTGACATTGTCAAAATAATAAATTTTGCATTTACTTACAATTATCAGTGAAAAAAATAAAATATAAGATTATAAAAAAAACGTGCTACTGTCCCCTTAAAGGTATCCTAGCATTGCGAAAACGAAACGGATATTGTTGATATTAAGTTAAGATTAAGTTTGCGTTAACATTTGGAAAGTCATACCTAACAGTTAACAGTAACGAGTTTGACAGGACATAGAAGTAACCAAGGGTAACGATCTCGAAAACACTATTTTTTATTTTTGTCTATAAGATCCTTCAGAAGTGATCAGCAAATATATATCCAAGTCATATTCGTTCATATGCTCTAAGGCAAGGTTATGGTGATAGCTTACAACGTCTATGTGGAATTTTTAATCGAAATTTAAGAAAACCTGATATATATGAACCAATCTATCTATTTAACCATGCCAAACATCAACACCCAGCGCAGATGACGAGACGATTCCGATCTCTGGTTTGAGAATGGTTATTTTACACATGAACAGTTCGTGATCCTTTGTAAGTGCTCCTGGAGTTATTTTATGGACATCAAAAGGAAATCCAAATTACATAGTAAATGCACTAAGATACACAAGCAAGTGAACAAACTTAAGGTACGCAGGTGTAGACATAATATCGAAATGAATAGTTTACCGCTACTTGTACAGCTGCATGCCAAACGTTTCTTTACCTACTGGAGTATTTTAATACAATTCAGTTGATGAAATGGAGGTTTTATTTATTATTACTTCCAAGTTGTACTGCACTTGCATCATTTTAAACAGAGTATGTTGATTGGATCACACATGTCAAATTTTGAAATCGATGTTATTACATCGGAAACCACTAACTGTTACTGAAAATAACAAGTTAAAGGTCAATCAGTACATTAAAGCGAAAATACTGCCAAACGTAATTTTGAAACCTTGTCATAAGCTGACAGGAAGATATATTCGATTCGATAGTGTTTATTAGGTATTGTACCTAATAGGTAGATTAATTGGATGCATAATTTCGAATATTAAACGTATTTGAGATGTTTTCTTGATTTTCCCATAAACTCAAGCATTTTAGAGATATTATGCATAAATATAGGGATATATTTGCAAGTCCAGTGATGAGATATGAACTTCAATCAGCATATTAGATATTTTGTAGCTTATCAAAATCAACTAAAATTTTAAGAAAGATACTCTGTGTCACTTTAAGGATATGCAGATTTAATTGAAAGTTTAACTCTTTTTATTATATTTTAGCTGAACGTGTTGAGGAACGATTTGTACATAATACACGTTTGAACTGTATGAATCTAACAGCACACTATGATAGTAATTTAATACCGTTTCACCCATAAACTAATTGAGATCTTAATGCTGTTATTTTAGTAATTCTTTAATCATCAGGTATTGCGAAGAGATATGCGTGAGGCTTGAACTGTAGAACACCACATAGTGGAGGTTTACCCTGACACCTGGTGTTTACTCATATAAGGGAGATAACTCTGGCTAAGCTTAGAGTTATATTCACAAATATGGAGATATTTACTTACAGCTTCACTCCGAAATTTCATTTGTACAAAGATACTATAAGTTGAATTTCGTTTGGTGCTTATCGAATAACGGCAGCACAAATCGACCGTGCTGTGTCCAGATAACATCTTAGAAAGCAATGTTAAACATTCTAAATTGATATCATTTGTCATAGTTTCCTATGCCGTTTTACTATCTCATTAAGGCAGTCTGAGCTGTAACCCGGATTAAAATTTTTAAGAACTGCATTGCCAAGCTGTAAAATGACTTTAATGCAACATTTAAGCTTTTACTATAAAGTGACAACCAACGATACACGTATTGAAATAATGTCTTTATTATAAGTAAGTGTTTATTATATAAAAACAATATATAGTTTTATAAGAAATATTGAGCTTTAGTATGTATATACTGTTGATAAATGTAGTTTAATAATATAACATCTTTGATATTTGTTTAAGATTTTCAAGTAAAAAATCATTTCCCGTATTAGTCTCATCTTTCATCTTCAAATCCTAATTGACGGTTGATAAATAAACGTATGAAGAATGTTAATTTTAATAAATACTTGCTTGTTTGCATTTAGTTTGACTTTAAGATATACTCAAAGGAAGTAAAATTAAAAATGTTCGGTTGTTATTTTTCTAAAAAGATGTTTTTTGTATTTTCGTCGATTTTATGATCGTGCAATGTTCAAAATATGAGAATTGGTAGGTAAAAGGTGTCACTGCAATTAAAATAAAATATCTTTTGAATTATCAAGTTTTAACATTTAACATGCTGTTATATATAAGGGAACGAATAGACGTTTTTATAAAATATAGATAAATATATATATAATTATGTATATGATATGATATGATATAAATATAACTGCATCTCCCAGATTTGAAATCCGTTTAACAGAAGGGTAATTGCTGATAAAAAACTTATTTACAAAATATAAGTTTTGAATACATTTCTGAATAAACTTGTTTCAAGATATATATGATATAAAGATAACATATCTCCCAGATGTGAAATCCGGTTAACAGAAGGGTGATTGCTGATAAAACGTCCGTCTGGAGAAAGTCCCGCTCCTCCCACTGCTTATGGACTGTTCTCGACGCTGTCAGGGAATATGACATCGGACTCTTTCAATAGAAAGAAAATTATTTTATATAAAATAAATAAATAGTATGAACCTTATTTCGTGACTAATTATCAGAATGATCATTTGTGTGATCAATCTCACTTAAGATAAAAAATATTGCAAAAACAAGACCCCTACCACAAGACATGCATTTGGCCAATATACCCAATCATGTTGAAAGAATTATACCAAATCAAATCTAAATCAAACTTTGAATTATCATTTATGAAAATATTTCAAAACACGTTTATCGTCCAACAAGGTATGATATTTGGTATATAAAACCGTGATTGTGAAAGGATTAAGAACAGGTGGATAAATACAAAGATAAAAAGATTGCCTGTTGAAGAAAGTGCACTTTGCACAAGTTATCAATGTTATGGAGAGTTGCTTTGATTATGATATGATTGGTTTGAGAGTTATGCAATTTCAACTTCCTTATTCCCAATTTCGTTTCCGAATAATTTCACTTCATATCATGAGATTTCATTAAATCAATTTAAAAAAAGTTAAATACAGGAATCGAATGTTCCTGATTGGTTCACAACATTGCTGATTTTTCAATTAGATTTCGTTCAATTTATTCGGAAAAGAAATTGGTAATAGTAAAGGAAGGGTTGTACCTTTCTATATTAATTATATATACCTTGTAAACCACGACCGCTTCCAGGTCTTCCAAAGAACATTGCCAAAACTCCTGGCATTTCAAGACGTTGACCATCATCAGCCTTTGTCAGCATTGCAATGATCAATTTGGGGAAATGTTGAGGTTGCACGAGTTTGCAAAGGTTTTCCACTCCTGGTTTCATCTTATTATCTTCGACCGTCCGCAACATTTTTCCGTTTATGGTCGGCGCGAGGAAAGTCTTGTTTCCTTCGTTAATCGTCTGCTTCGAAAATAAAACCAAGAAGATGGCTCCAAGTGAAAATACATCACGTGTCATCGGGTACTTGTCAGTTTCAGTGGCCAAGTAGTAAGGAGTACCAAGATGTTTGGATGCTTTTCCAGGTGGAGAAAGCTTGAATTTCGACAGTCCATAGTCCGATAATTTACAAATTGGACGTTCCAAGACGGAGGAGTATTGCAACAGTACATTGGCTGGTTTCAGGTCCATGTGAGCAATACCTTTCTGGTGAAGGTAGCTCAACCCCGTGATCATTTCTTCAATCCATTGTTTAACGACATATTGATCGGTGTTCATGTGTCGTTGGTAATAACTATCCAAATCACCAAGATCACACAGTTGCATCAAGATATGATTGTTGTCAAATTTAATGAATTTAACAACATTATCAGTGAGAGTACCAACTTCTTTAAGGTCTTCCGTAAACGTTGCTTTTTTGGAATCACCTTCTTCTACGCTTAGCTCCCCCTTGAATTGTCTAAGAGCAGAGTCTTCTTCTCCTTTCTTACTTTTAACTTTCCAAACCTTTCCAAATCCGCCTTCAGGAAATTCCGAAATAACTTCATAATCATCCCAAACGCTCGGAGTCGCCATGTTTGAAGGTGCGTCTGAAACAGGGACTGACTTGTGATCTAATGCAGAACACTTAAATAGTATGCTTCGATCGACCTGGGCGTGTTATCAGACCAGCTGATATGTCAATTGTATTGTATGTCCTCATTGTATCATGTTTCCTCATTGTATGGATCCAAAGGGCGACTTTAATCTTATCTTAAGATGGGACACGTCCCAACTTGAAACATGCATGTAATTATGTTATTTAAACTCGAATTGTGAATAATATTTATTAATACTAACAGTCTATACATTTGAGAGAGAGAGAGAGAGAGAGAGAGAGAGAGAGAGAGAGAGAGAGAGAGAGAGAGAGAGAGAGAGAGAGAGAGAGAGAGAGAGAGAGAGAGAGAGAGAGAGAGAGAGAGAGAGAGAGAGAGAGAGAGAGAGAGAGAGCGAGAGAGAGAGAGAGAGAGAGAGAGGATGACATGTATTATTCATTGTAGACGTTAACAAAGTTAGGTTTAAGTTCATATACATACATTGAAAAGCGTAGCAAAATGTTTTCCCATAACATTGCGTCGATAGAGTTGTAGAAATTATTTTCTGCTCCAAAGAGAAATGATAGCATATCTTGCTCATCTTGCATTTCAAACATGACATAAGTTTCAACATATAGTTCGTCAATTAAGTATGCAAAGAAATCATTTCGCTGTTCTAATAAGTTTTCACAGTGGAGAAGTATATGTAAATCATAGTCAAACGTATGTTTATTACAAAGTGTACACTCTCTTGATATTTTACCCCTTGATGATATTTTGACACAAAGCTGCAAGGCAGATTTGTAATTTGGATATTTACATGCTAGTTGCCAGAGAATGTGATAGCAGAGTTTAGTATTAATTGATGCATAAAATGACATGATTGAGCGATATTGGATTTGTGATCGCCATAACTGTTCTTCATAACTGTGAATAGCTCTCTCCAAACAGGTTTTTGGGGAAATGTACAATTACGCTTTATAACACATCGATTATATAGTATTCATCATTTTCTGTTCTTTTTCAGTCATAAACCATCAACATAGGAATTGAAACAAAATAAACAAAATAAGAATCAACGTAAACAACATAACAGCACAAACCATGCGACCTTTATTTGAAAATGAACATAAATGTGAATAAACTTATCTGTATTTTATACAGTATGAAATATATGTATTAAGAAAATCAACATATAGACCCTCTTTATTTATTTACTATAGATGAGATGCGGAAACCCGTACCCAAAACGAACTCGTCCCCACCGGAAATTCGTACCCACGGAAGACTCGTTCCCAAAAATATCGGAGAACTCGTAGTGTACCTATATTGTTTTTAGATAAATAAATAATATATTGCATTGTTTGGGTACGAGTTCAGTTTGGGTACGAGTTTTCCTACAGCCCTATAGATAATATCGCCTTCAAATGTGAAACAAGCTTACCTTTTACAAAGAAAGGAATAATCCAAATGTACATACACATCCAATGTAAAGGCTTTTCTCAATGCGTGTTACAACGCTATCCATTCCATTACTGTGGGTAAGTTAATGTGATAGCTTGGCATGTTAGAGAATTAGAGACTGACATTGAGTCATTCATGACAGCAAGCAATTCCAATCAGTAATGAATTAATGGGCACCAATTTGACAACTGTCACTAATGTATGGTTAAAACAACACTGATTTGGGGGGAGGAAAGTCTTGTTTGTTTTTTATTTTCTTGTATGTTTCATGTTTTATTTTCATCATTATCAAGTCGAATCCTTAGTTCATTTTGCAGTTCAGATTTTCACATCACCCAGTGTTTAATCCGTTGAAATCACAGATTATAACATCAATGAGATTATACTTATACTTCATTCTGCTTCCCGGGAAGACACCTTTTTAAACAGGCTGTAAAATGGTTTGTTTACTTATCATATAACAAGCTTGATTAAATGAAATATAAATACATTTAAAAAACTTTATTGATGTATGTGGTTGCTGAAATGTTTATGTGTATGAAAGGTTTACCAAAATGTGTAACATTCAACAACTCTAAACTTAGAACTCATAAAACAGAGAGAACAAAAATTGCTGTTGAACATAAAACACCTAGCAAAAAAATAACATATTGATGAATAAAATTTAGTGAAAGGATCTTAGATTTTAATTCCAGGAAGAAAACATGGCCTTTCCTGAAATGAAAACATTGACAAAGAGAAAGGTGGAAATGAGATTCATGTCTGAGAGTTTGGAGTCATTATTGATTAAAGTTTATTTTTCTGTAAATAAATAGTATTTACTTACAAATAACATTCAAGTTGTATTGTCATAATATAATATGTTAGTGTCCAAATTTTATTTTATATTGTCATAAGTTATCAGTCAAAACCAATAGAAATTCTCAGTCGGGACAGCCATGTCTGAGAGTTTGGAGTCATTATTGGGTAAAGTTTATTTTTCTGTAAGTATGAAATAGTATTTAATTACATAAAACATTCAAGTTGTAGTGCCCTAATATCATATATTAGTGTCAAAATTTTATTTTATATTTTTAATGAGTTAGCAGTCAAAACCGATAAAAATTCCAAGTTGGGACGCGTCCCATCTTAAGTTGGGACGGGATTCCAAGTTGCGATGATACATATATACATGAAGAAAAATGAATAAAGTTATAAAGAAAGACAGTAAAATATCTAGAGTAGTGAGATCAACTTACAATGATTGACACAAGTCTAAAACAATGGATCGACAACTCCCCGTCAAGGGCCAAATTCAGTGACACCATTTTGTTGAAATAGTTGAAATTGAAAGTTTAAAAAAAAACTTATTATGCGGTTAAAAGTTGATATTTTTACTGTTGCAATTACAACTTTAAAATCTGAATATAAAACTTTCAAACTTGTATTTCCACCTTTATAAATAAAATGATGTCAGGCTGAAGTTAGCAACTTATTAGCTATTAGATATTCGTTATTCGAATAACGAATAACTAACTGGTTAGTTATTCGTTATTCAAATACTGAATAACTCACTGGTTAGTTATTCGTTATTCAAATACTGAATAACACACTAGCATTCTATTCGAAAAACGAAAAACTAACTGGTTAGGTATTCGTTATTCAAATACTAAAAACCTCACTTTTCGAATAACGAATAACTATCATTTCCATAGAATGAATGAATACTTTCATTTAAAGGTTTATCATTCAAAGTCACAATAATGAATGACACGCTAGCATTCTATTCGAATAACGAATAACTAACTGGTTAGTTATTCGTTATTCAAAAACTGACTAACTCACTAGCATTCTATTCGAATAACGAATAACTAACTGGTTAGTTATTCGTTATTCAAAAAATGACTAACTCACTAGCATTCTATTCGAATAACGGATAACTAACTTGTTAGTTATTCGTTATTCAAATACTGAATAACACACTAGCATTCTATTCGAATAACGGATAACTAACTGGTGGAATAAGGTACTGATGAGTCTTTTACAATTGACACATACATATAGAATGAATGAATACTTTCATTTAAAGGCTTATAATTCAAAGTCACAATAATGAATAACTCACTAGCATTCTATGTGAGACTTGATAGTTTTTGTTTTGTGAGCTACATTTTGTTCATGATGTCCGTGAAGAAATACCATTATTTTGTTTGCTGAGCTAATGATCTGTAACATAGAAATGTCCAAAGGATTGTTCTTCGACTGCATATTTCATCTGTTTTAGATTAAGTATCTGTTGGTTATTCAAACACCTTAAATCCTAAGTTTATAAGATAGTTGCATAGTGTGTTTCTTGCTTGCCTCAGGTAAAAACACATATCTGTGATCCTTTTTTTAAATGACAAGCAAAGGGAACTCATCAGTTCGTTTCTATTTACAACGATTTGAAATGTACGTGATGCATTTGTTTATGGAATTATATTATTATATATGAACATTAATCATATACTCTCCCAAAAAAGAAACGCGTAGGTGATTTTGAGATTTTCTGTCGAGTGTAAAAACAAATTAAACAACAAAATGTGATATCCTTCTTATATGATGGTTTACGACTTTAGTACACAAAATCGAAAATTTTATTCCTCTTGTTTATTTGAGACTCATTTGAAGATTATTTTGGAAAAAACATTATTTAGAAAAAAATCTAAAGCAGATTTTACTTAAGAGTAAACGCTAGATCATATGAAACCTTTAACCAACCATAGGCACTCATTGTTTCAAATTGTGTTATTCAATTTTAAATGGAACCAAGGTTATCATTATGCATAGACAAAGTGTCGGAAATGAAAACGTTGTCGAGCGTGAAATTGAAACCGAAGTTTCATGATTCACACTAATCTGGCATCAGAATATTCATCATCGTCCTATTGCCCATTATTGGTTCCTTCCTACAGGTCACATTCCATCAAAAGAGCTAAAGATGTGAACATCCCAAATCTCTACATCCGGGTCACAATTTTTCTTCATTCACTTGCCACAGGGATACAAATGCAAAATATTCACAACATCCCTGATTTGGTTCAAAAGTCCCCCAAACTGTACAAAAGCGTTTCCATGAAGTCGATATTAGACCATGAAGGCCAGTTATCGCCCCTGTTTTTCGTGGCTTCAAAGAACTCAATCTTATCAAGTGGCCTTTTACTATAAAGATCTTGAACCCAAGAAACTTTAGAAGACTTTGGATTTCTATAAATGCACACATTTGTCAGTAACAACAATTAAAAAATAACGTGACTTTGGATATTTTACATTCGGAAAAAGGACAATTTTGCCTATAGTTTATGCCACAAGTCAACAAATTCGGTTGAGACAGTGTGATGGTGTGGGATACAATATTTAGCACACAAATGTGGTTAATTGGTGGTTCTGAGGAATTTGAGAAGCAAATCACAATTTCGATAACGTTCATGGACGTCACTGGCATATTTAAAACCAAAGGGAGAGTTTCGAGTATGATAACTTGAATTCACTTACAGAGCGTCAGATAGCTCATAATCCTGCCCATTTAAAGTAAAGCAGTTGTTTATGACTTCTCAAACTCCATTGAACTCAAAGACTGGCCATTATACCTGAAACAAGTGTTCTTCTCTTGGCGTATTTTTTGCTATAATCATGTAAATTTCCGCTTTGATACCATGGACATTTTGTGACATTTGTGGTTTTTAAGGAGAACAAAAAAATTATTTAAAAAATTATATATGCGTTTCTTTTTTGGGAGAGTATATATATATATATATACCAATTTATATGAGTTATTATTTTTGGTAGATATTGTGTTAAGATATCATTGGTTAAAGTAGACAGGGGTTTAATTTAATTTACATTGTTGTGCATTTAAAGTAGTTTGAAATGATATATAGAATCAAATCTTAGTTTTTTTAAACATCAAACACATGTTAAAGTATTTTTGTTTGATAGCTAAAGGCCTGAACTGTTGGACGTCTTAAACTGAAAACTTTTGTAATTGCAAGTTATATATTTGATAAAATCAACTTAGGTGACGAGTTTCTTTTGCATGTCAGTTTATAACATCTTGTACAAGTAGATAAAGATTGAAATCGTATTGAGACATTACAATGTATGTATTTGTTATAGCTCGTGTCTATTTGTAACCACCATAATATGTGTGTTCGTTTTGTATGCTGCCAAATTCCAGTGACTCTATAAATGAATCAACATATTCGTATAACGGTACTATAGAACACGTTAAAGCGTCGTCAATGCTGGTACTTACGATGTCTGTGAAAATAACATATCTCAACCTGTTGTCAAAATGTTAATCAACTTTAAATGGTATCAATTTACGATACCATGGTTATCTGATTATCGTATTAGATATCGATTTAACAGTTGAAGGGTGGACCTTTTGTATCTGGAGGTTCAAATCGATTTCAATTTAGGCGTATTTTGGAGATTTCTCAAGGTGCAATTGTTCCAATATTCATGGACAATAGGTGAACTTAATCATAGTATTCATCGATACTTTTCTTGTGATAAAAGCCGAAAATAAAAGAACGTCAGTTGATAAGTAATTATATAAATTGAGTTAATAAGAGATTAACTGTTAAATCCAAGTGGGATTGAACGGTGAACATAGTTAGATACTGAGAATAAACGATATTTGATACATATTAATGTGTACCAAGATACTCATATTGTTAACCACAAGATGTCGTCGAAGTCAGCGTTATGAATTCCTGCCATTTTAGAGAATTCTTGCTTGACATTCCTTTGAAAATGAAATAACCAATTGATGGATCACCTATAATGCAATTCTTCCCAAATCCTTTGCATATAAACAACTTTGTTCACAACAATGTTCACGTTGAATATGAAGTTGGTGTTAAACAATACATAATGTATTTCTGATATCTAGTAATAAGATACTACTGCTATCACAAATAACAGCTCCTCTAGTCATGTTCAGCAATGTTCAAGTACGATTACGTGTATCATTTTCAAGCAACTGTTGAGGGCGTTGGCTAATATCTATATTGCAGAGTTATGTTATAATCACTTAATAACATCAACAGTGACTATTCATTTCACAGGGCTCTTCTCGTCTAATATTACAACAATAGAAAAATGAACTTTGATTACATTGTCAATACGATAGTGTCAATTAAACTATCCCTTACCTAATTTATGCTAATCCCTCACCAAATGTATGACTAAATAAACAAGCAAGAAAGTCATCCTTCAATAATAACATATTTCATTGACAAATGGAGTTGTAACAGTCACATTATATACTGGTACATGTATTTATGTACACATGGATATATGCCGATTTAATGTTATGATTTTAATTAAACAACACAATTCTAAAATTCATGGGGTCAAGCTCCTTGCATATGCTTTATAACAAACTATTAATGTGTTAAATTTAAAGCATCATTTCGTATTCATTTAAATTAACTAAGTCGTTAAACTGGTAAATTTCAATTTTTAAAATTTAAAAAAATATTTACACTTTTTAAAAAAAGTTTATGTAACTTTCAGCAGTAAACATTCACTAAACTTTTTACATGTAGTGTTTTATTCCATTTCAAACAAGAGGGTATGCATCATTCAAACCATTTATTTAAGTTCCCCTACACTTTTTGATCGATTGTTTATTCATTGTTTGAAAAACAAACAACTAACCAGTTAGTTATTATTCACTCGATTAGCATGCTAGTAAGTTGTTCATGAATTGAAATGAATCAGTAAGTTAATCACAATTAAATAGCGAATAACTTGTATCATTATTTGAATAACGATTGACTAACCAGTTAGATATTCGTTATTCGAATAGAATGTTAGTGAGTTATTCAGTTATACCAGTTAGTTATTCGTTATTCGAATAGAATGCTAGTGAGTTATTCAGTATTTGAATAACGAATAACTAACCAGTTAGTTATTCGTTATTCGAATAGAATGCTAGTTAGTTATTCAGTATTTGAATAACGTTTACGAATAACTAACCAGTTAGTTATTCGTTATTCGAATAGAATGCTAGTGAGTTATTTAGTTATACCAGTTTGTTATTCGTTATTCGAATAGAATGCTAGTTAGTATTTCAGTATTTGAATAACGAATAACTAACTAGTTAGTTATTCACCAGTTAGTTATTCGTTATTCGAATAGAATGCTAGTGAGTTATTCAGTATTTGAATAACGAATAACTTACCAGTTATTTATTCACCAGTTAGTTATTCGTTATTCGAATATAATGCTAGTGAGTTATTCAGTATTTGAATAACAAATAACTTACCAGTTAGTTATTCGTTATTCGAATAGAATGCTAGTTAGTTATTCAGTATTTGAATAACGAATAACTAACCAGTTAGTTATTCGTTATTCGAATAGAATGCTAGTGAGTTATTCAGTATTTGAATAACGAATAACTAACCAGTTCGTTATTCGTTATTTGAATAGAATGCTAGTTAGTTATTCAGTATTTGAATAACGAATAACTAACTAGTTAGTTATTCACCTGTTAGTTATTCGTTATTCGAATAGTATGCTAGTGAGTTATTCAGTATTTGAATAACGAATTACTAACCAGTTAGTTATTCGTTATTCGAATAACGAATAACTAATAACTAATAAGTTGCTAACTTCAGCCTGCCATGAATTTGGCCCGTGTAGGCTCAAGCTCACTAAAAAAAAGAAATGCAAAGCTGAAAAGGTTTATACATTTTGCAATTAGGGAGGATCGTAGACTGGATATCGATCATGCTGCAATGTCTTGATATGTCCCCTAGCTCCCGATTAACAAAGGCAGACTGTTGTATCCTAGATGGTTGTGGCCATCAAAGTAATTTTACCTAGGACACTCCAGTGTTCAATGCTTCTGAAACCAATACCAAAACCTTCTTAAAGGCACCCATTTATCTGCTTTCATTCGCCATCTTGAATTGTTAGCATTGCGAGAAAATAACTTTAAACATCAGAGAATGATACCTTTAATTATGTGACTGTTCAAAAACACGAATTATTTTTGGACATAATCTTTGGAACTGTTATAAAGAAAATTATGAAATTTATCAATCTTACAAATCTAGGATGATATACATATAAATTACCTTGATAGAAATTAATTCGTTCACGCACTTTGTCTGTGACCCTGAGTGTAATTGTTAATTTTCTCAGGAAACTACGATCCTTTCACATTGACTCAACTATTTTGGACCTTTTCTATAAAACGTGTGTGCAATCTGTCCTCATGTTCTCTATACAGTGTTGGTTTGGCTCTCTGTCTTTGACAAATAGAAATAAATTAAATAAGATAATCAAACAAGGAGAAAAAATTGCTAATCGTACCTTTCAGAGATTAGATGAACTTCATGAAAAACAGACTAGAAATTTAGCTTCAAAAATTATTAGTGACCCTTCACATGAATTACATGATTGTTTTGAAATTTTGCCATCTGGTCGACGGTATAATGTGCCGACGTGCAAAAGCAAACGCTTTAAAATGTCATTTGTGCCCTTGTCCATTTCAATTCTTAATCATCGTTAAATTGTTCACTATCACACTATTTGTGCATTTGTAAATATTTGTATGTTTCATTTGTATATATTTGTATATATGTTTGTGTATTTATTTTGAATATAGTTATAACATTTTGAATTTCATGCTCACTTAAATGTAACACAAATTCCTTAACGGGCAATAAAGAATTATCTTATCTTATCTTATCTTAATAGGAAAGTCCTCCTGAATTTCGTTTCCTGCTCGAATGGTTCCTTTAATGTACCCTGGAGCACAGATACGGGCTTGCAATCCTTGGTTTTTGGTAGTGTACAACAAATGAAACACTTGATAGGAATCCCAATAGTATATCTAATTATCATGTAATGGAGGGTGTTATCGATGCAATAAAGCTATCTGATAAACTTGGTATCCAATTGCCTCAAAATCTGATAAAGATGCAAATTAGGTCAAAACACGAACTATTTTCTCAAAACTCCATGCATGTCATGCGAGTCCTAAAACGGTCACTAACCATTGATAACGTCGTCGGGAGTTTTCAGGTTTTGTGTTTCTATCGAATAAAATATCGTACAAAATCCGTCAGGGTAAACTTATCACGCATTCGTATTTTAGAAATCATAACTTGGTTTTCCAAGCATTTAAAGTTGTTTTCATCGTTGGTTTAAAAAATATAACGATATGCAGCTAACAATATCGAAAAAATGTGCTTCTATTTTCGTGAATAACATAGGCATAGATATGGCTTTGACCGTGTCGGTTACCAACTTATCAGCAAAAACAAATCATATTCTAGTGGTAGTACAGATTATCTAGTAGCGGAGTAACAAACGCAACAACCTCACCTTCGCAAATAGTCGGCGTTTGGTCTAAGGATACCGTAACTGAACTGGCGTAACAACAATGACAATGCAGCTTTTCAAAATGCAGTTAGAGTTACTTCCCCTTGTCGTAGCGACGTTGACAAGTGGTTCTTACACATTTTGTGTTATAAAAAAATACAATGTTTACTTGTGCACTCGGAATCAGACTGAAAATGTCGATAGTTTGTAGAAGACGTTTCTAACACTGTGAAAAAAAAAATTCATGAAGGAATATTTCTAGACTGTTCACAACTGTACATCGCCGACAATATGACCTTCACCTTGGTTTATTGTGAAAGCAATTACTCCGCGAAATCTAGGTCAAACATATTTTTAGAAGAAATCATATTTTCGTTTAAATCCGTTTATTTCTAAATGACATTATATGATAAAGAAATTATTAACCTCGTGTGTTTCGTATCATTAATATCATATAATAGGAATAAAAATATATGTATTATGCTCGCCAAAGGCTCGCATAATACAAATTTTATTCCTATATTATATGATATTAATGATACGGAAACACACTCAGTTAATAATCTCTATATATGTACAGGCCCAGAGGAAAGTAGTTTATTGTTTTTAGATATACTATTGGGATTCCTATCAAGTGTTCCATTTGTTGTACACTACCCTTCATCTTATTCCTTTTTTCATAATTATAAATGTCATTTATCTGTTGATGTAAATGTGTACACTAGCTTTCATCATAGTTCCTTTTCTCATAAATATAAATGTTATATGTCTCTCAATGTAAAAGTATACACTACCCATCATCGTAATTCCTTTTTTCATAGTTATAATTGTTATTTATCTGTTTAATTGTTACCACCCGTTATCATTATTCCTTTTTTATCCCCCGCAACAACGAAGTTGCGGGGGGTATTAAAATGGGTACCGTCCGTCCGTCCGTTACACTTTGTGTCCGGCTCATAACTATGTAACTAATCAACCATTTCAATTCAAATTCGTAACGGAAATAAAGAAACATGTAATAATGTGTCATGAGTAACAATTTTCTGAAAATCTACATAAAATATTAGGATTTTGGAGAAAAAGTGGTAAATTTGTAATAAATCTGTTACAAGTCCCGTCCGGCTCACAACTTCTAAACTAATCATCACATTTGGATCAAATTTGATGTGAAGAAACATAATCATCAGAAGGTGTGTCATGAAGAACAATTTTGAAAAAAAAATTGATAGAATTTGGCCTTTTTGGCCAAAAATGAGGACTGTTGGAAAACTGCTATAATTTTGGAAATATGTTTGTTTACATATGCTCGAATTGATCTTGAAGATCCAAATACATAAACATTTTTGTTTGATTTTAATTTTGTCATGTTACTCAAATTATGCCGAACAGTGAACATAAAGTTGGTATCATTAAGTTTTCTTATTAGAACAGTTTCCTTCATATCTTTGAATTGTTTTGTTATTTTGTGCGACAAAAATTAGTCAGCAATATGATAAGGAAAACCTATATTATGTTGTGCAATTTGCGGGGGATATAGCTCGACCATGTCAGCTGCTTGTTCATAATTATAATTGTAATTTATCTGTTGTACACTACCCTTCATTACATTATCTTGTTTCCTTAAGTAGACTAGGTACATTACCACCCGTGGTCGATTTTCTGACATTAAACTGCTGAAGTTATCATGATCTCAAAAATCCTTTTTTGTGTTCTACGTCATCGAAAACGCGAAGTACGGAAGAAACGATTTGCTGTCTTATTCAACATTCATTGCATGGCATGTTACAGAATGAAAGTAAGTAATTTTCATAACTTTATATTTGGCCATGTTACATGCTTAAATAACATACGCGTTGATATAAATAGAGAATCTCACCCAAGTGTCTTCTGATATCAAATATATCAACACAAGTTGATAAAAGTAACAAATATCCGAGGCTTGCCGAGGATATTTTACTTTTATCAACAAGTGTTGATATATTTGATATCGGAAGACACGAGGGTGAGATTCTATTTATCATTCAAAATCATTTTTCATCACATTAGCATGAAAAATGTACATCTTAGAACACTGCATAGCTCTAAAACTCCTAAACCAGTGATGTCATAGCATTGTGACGTCATCGTGTTAATGACGTCATAGTATGGTGACGTCGTTGTGTTTATGACGTCATAGCATTGTGACGTCATCACTGATGATGTAAAAAGTTTGTGATGTCATGTATTTAGAAGATAAATAGTAGCGTTTGTAAAATTTCCGGGATTCATTGTTATTCAACACACGCAAATTTAGTTTAAAACCGACGGCGTTATTTATCGATATTGTAACATGACCGTTAGTTATAAGCATTTTAAGAGCGAACTCTATTTTTGCGTAGGGAACTCTGAGTTGAAAGGATCTAACGACTGATCCATTATTGTTATAGGTGTTCGCAGCTATAAAGAAGAAGGAATTCCCAGTGTTATAGACATTGAAATAGTGTTCTAATATTGCAAACCAGTTGCACTCATAACGGTAAGATCATATAGTTTTCACTGTGAAATTTACGATAGAGAAAACAGTTATATAATTCATGAACCAACAGGAACAAACCCGACTGAACAAATATCTTAAACTCGCCCAGACCATTGTGACGGTGACGCGATCAAAATGACGTCATAACCGTTGGCCTTTGTGACGTCGTGCCATGGGAACGGCATTCGAAAGAAACCGGCCGCATGGCTCAAGGCGGCAAATTAGGACAAACTTAGCCAATTAAGAAAATTTGGTTACATAAAACTAAAGCAAATAGAAAAGGATTTTTGGCATCTACGGGAATGCGCAAGTTAGAAAATGACAGCAACAACAGTAAAATGTGAATCGGTCACGAATATTGGGAGAATCAGAACATTTTAATGTTGAGGTGAACCAAATAATGTATCCTTTCGCGGTGATTCGCCTCAGCCAATTTGCGGGTGTTCATTGCCATTTAACACTGGCAAATTCTTCAAATCAACCAATCAGAAACGAGTATTTACCGAAGTCATGTTACAATTTCTGATTACAGGGCATTGTTCAAAATCTACTGTCAAAGCGATATCTCCTAGGAGATATCGCTTGATCTTCCACAAGCGATATCTCCTGTGGAACACAGTTTTGGATGATAAATTGATATATTTACATACTCGTGGTATTTTTAACCTAAAATATGTAAAAGAAAGTGTTAAACAACGGATATTTACCTATCAAGAAGCCAAAATAACCAGTCTTATTGTCATTACACAACGTAATAAACTTGTTTGGATACGGATGACCGAGGCTTTCGAAAGAATGACTTTTGTTGGTGTCGCTGAATGTACACCTAACTTTGATTTTATTTAATCAAGCATTCTCCCTCTCCAGATCGCAAACTGGTTTAGTTACGACAGAGGTTAGTTCAGGAATAATAACTCGAGGTACTAATGTAGGGAATTATTTATCTAACTTGCAGGTGTGCTGGCAATATTCATGATTTTATTGGCGCTTCACATCGTACTTCAGTGCACATTTGAACATTGTAATAACAGACATAACACCTTTTAGTTTTATCGAATCTTCTGAATATTTTCAATTTTTAGGAATATCATGTGAATATACTAGTGTCACTGAAAGGTATTAACATTCGATCCTTATTTATCGCAGTAGCAAATAACATGAACAATGTTTATAATGTAATATTTTATGATAATTCAAACATGTGTGACTTCTGACTATGCAATTTCAAACTGAGAAAGGTTGATATACATGAACAAGGGAAGCAACAATTTACAGGCATTTTCTTATAAACTGAAAGCTGAGAACCCTTTTTACTTGATCGAAATTACGTTTTTCGACATATGTTTTTACTCATACTACAATTTGGGGTCATATTTGTTCCATAAAATATCAGCTGCCAGTTTAAGAATTGAATAAACGATAAACTAACATAACAAAGCTATAGCATAAAAGCATTATTTCAGACTTGGATCTTATATATATAACTATATCTATTTTGGTATAAACATTTCTAAAAATGGTTGATTGAGATGTATAAATTCTTAAGCAAAAACTTGTTTTTTTCTTTTTCATTTTTAAATGAATACAAAGTTTTGGGGTAAGGTTTTACCTCAAACATCGTACAAGGGGTAGTATATATATAAGGAATCACCAAAATATAAAGCAAGTGTTCTGTGTTCTTAATGGCTAATCCATTTATAAAATCTTTGAAGTGTTCCTTCTCCTATGTATTGTGTGTGCGTGAGAATGTAGAAGAAGAAGAAGTTTATTCAGTATTGAAGGCCTCATGGCCAAAAATCATTTAAATAATAGTTTAGGATAAGATAACATCTAGTGTTGTTACAAAATTTGTATTTACACAGGCAGGTTGCGCTTAAGAAAAAATATTGCAACAGATTTCAATAATGTACATGTGTTGTTGTTAGAAGTTGTTTTAATTTTAATTCGGATGGGAAGGTATGATAATAACTGGGTATATACAATTGTCTATGTACAGAATAGAAAGGACACATAAGTAGAAAATGAGATTCATCTTGTTTAGCATTACAATCACATTTGTCACATAAGAGTTCACTCATTTGTGTATCAATATTATATATATATATGATATGAAGTATAGGAGGTTTACTCACCCTTCATTGCATACCGCTATGGAAGGCTGGGTTAACACTGAGTTCGACTAAATCATTTCACTACTTGCAGGCGATTTGAATGCAAATTTTCATACGTGCGTATGAACATTTAAGGTGGACTGGGCTGGGAATAAAATCGCAAAAAGCGAGAAATAATTAGGTCACAGCGAGTCGGATTTTTCAATTGGCGTCATCCCTACTCAGCGATGTTTGCTTTGCGCAACTCGCCACTGCTGGTCGTACAAGTGCGATATACTCAACCGTTTGCGAGTGTCTAAATTAGCGTTGTTTTCATACTTTGCATAATGTTTTACTTTAATCTGTGCAACATCCAGTACTATTTCTTATGAATATGTTGAACAAAACAATGCCTTTGAGCATATCGGTATCATATTGGAAATGTTCAATTATAAAAATTTGTTCTGGACAATGAAACTTTCATTCAGTTACTGATTTTCATTAGACAAATATTTGTTCTACATCTTCATTTGGTTTATTAAGCTAGACATTCTGTCGGCGAAGGAAATAACATTTATTTGGCGGCAATTGCCTTGTACAAATCTATTGTCAACTCAACCAGACATGATGGCGCCATCAAACAGCGACCCGGCAGTTATATGACCCGTTACGACACATGACTAGAGTCACTGGACATCAATAAACTGACACCTCGCACCTGTTATCTGTAATATCCGTCTCCATAATACACAACTTCAAATGGCAGATGTCTTCAGGGTACTTTTAAAAAAATACATCATGTGTGATTTCAGGCTGTTCAATTTATCACACATATTTAAAACGATGTTATTTTACAATGAAAATTGTCAATAAGAAACGAATGGGTCAGAGGAGACAATTGCTTTGTTTTTTTTTTAAAACCCTACCTTTCCTACCTATCAGTTGTCTAGGCAGTTATTATGAGCAGTGATTGGTTGAATACTATTTTATTTCAAACAATAAAAAAAATGGCGAACGGGCTTATTAGGCTTTTTTATTGTCGCTCTTATACACGATTCATAAACTGGACACAAAGACAAGAAAGTGTGAAACTTCAAATGCTATGAAAAACAACTGTAAATGTTAACATGTAGGTACGTAATATGTTTTCAAATGTTAATTGTTGGGTATGCCTCATATCGAAGCTGGCTGCTGATATTAAAAAAGAGAAATTTATATAAACAATCAAGAATTCGTCCATGATAGACAGTACTGCCACTCAAACAGCTCAGTACTGTTTGTGTATAATTTAATTTTAAAAACTTGTCATAAGAGGATTCGTCAATACTTTACAGCTGTCATGTATAATTCAGACATCAATTGAGATTGTATGAAAATAATATATTTAAAAAAATAAAATTTAGAGAATAAGAAAATCCTAAGCTTTGTTTCACGGAGTGAGTTTTATGGCGGTTTGTCAATACTCCAGCCATAAGCAAAACTTATGTCTTGGCAAGCGCCACCGTTTGGATGTCAAAATTTAGATACTCCTACGAAACTAAAACGTTGTATATGTCATACTAGTATATGTTGAAAAGTAGTACTTAGAACAACACGCACTACGGGCATGGATATTGCTCATATAATATATAGTATACAAGCAATATCCATGCCCCAAGTGCTTGTGGACAGAACGTTGTTTATTCCCTAGAAAATATGTAATGAAATGTAGCCTGACTATTGAGAATTTAGCTGATTGTGTTACGGAGAGCCTTTGAATATGCTAAAGGATAAATCAAATGATATTACTTTCGTTAGAATTGCGTACGATATCGAGGTAAAACATATATCTTTTAGGGTGCGATCAATCTCGAAATCATACTGTAGCGCGTCCAAGGCGAGAGAAAAGGAGTCGCTTGGTTTAGAGGATGGCTCGAACCGGGCTGGACCCAGTTTGTGTCACGTGAGCCCGACACGCAACTAAAAATAGTACTTAACGCGCTCATTACTCTGGTTGAGTAGTGTTGACAGCGAGCCGAAACTGTAACAGCCTAGACTTACTTTAACTTCAATAAGGACTTTATCAGGTGATATAAACAAGAAAAGCTTTTAAAAATGCAAGCTTTGGGGCACCCGGTTATGTATCACTATATAGAACCAGGAGATGTAGTTTGGGGAGGACGGGGGCGGGGACTTTTACTCAGGAATAAATTGTTCCAATCGGAAACGCATGTTCTTTGCTCTTTGTTTTGATAGTTATCAGTACACTATGTAAAGTCAAACATCTCGTTCGTTCCGCTTAAATTTCAACAATGATAGCTACGTCTCCTATCTCAATAATGATATACATTTTTAAACATTAATACGGTAATTCAAATTTATGTTGCTTTAAAAGATAGCTGACGGGGAGTTTCATACAAGAGCCAGTGATTAATTAGAAGATAAATAGTTGCGCTAGTAAACTTTCCGGGATGCATTGCTTTCAAATACCCGCAAATTTAGTTAAAACCCGACGAATTTCCCATTGACTATCAGGTTAATTACATGTGGCAAGTATGATTTCCTTAATTGAGTGTTGATCGAATAACAGCCGAAAGTTAAATAAATTTTGATAAATTTAGAAATGATCTCAGCTACGAGTTCATAATTTTCAATCAGACGTAGTGCACATGTAAACCCAACCTACGCAACGATCTTTCTCATGACATACAAAGGCAGTGATTTACTTCATGGTTAATGCTGAACGGTGCATGTTGTCAGATTGGAAGCTGTCAGGATCAAAGCACCCATTTTGCACATATCTTGTTTGTTATTCCAAACATCGATCTCAATGTAATGCGTCATACACTGCATTCAGTGGGTTGCAAGCCTTGTTGAATATCTTGCATTCAATTGAATTTGAACTTGAATACGGGATCATAACGACAAACGGTATCGTCTCAAAAGACAGAATTCCCAAAAGACAGAACGCTTAAAACAACACTTTTCATGGTTGACAAATGATGTGTAACATAGCCTTTACCCTTTAAAATAAAGGAGCAGCCCAGATAAGGCAGTATTCCAAAAATACGGACACCAATAAAGGGGCAGTATGGGGAATTTTTTTTGGGGGGGGGGGGGGGGGGGGGATAAAATGTGATGAAAATTAATGGTTCCAATTGAAAGACAATGTATTTAAACTAAATGGAGCAGTAATGATTATCAAACAACGTGCTACTAGCCCTTTACAACATTTGTTTATGTTTTTCACTTGTTATACTACATAACATGATTGATTCTGTCATTTGGGAATTCTGTCTTATGGTACTAAATCCGACAAACTGGCTGTGACAGGTATGCTTATCTCAAACCAAATCTGAATGTGTTCGTTCATACAATCGCTCGATACACTGAGTCGAATGATTAAAAAATAGCTATGAATACTCTTTACAATATATCGATAGTATCTTTATTCAAGAGCAACTTGGTACACGTCAAAGCTTTGTTACCAAACTACTACAAAAAAATAAAAATAAAATAATCAAGAACAAAAAAAAACCCCAGAAAATAAACAGCAGCACGTCAACATAATCATTACATCACTAACAATTTACAATATAAAATACAACTAACACAACACTGGCAGTTCAATTTATAAGTTATTTCCACTGTTTTGTCAAATAGCTTCCTCTTACATAAGAATTGTTGTGAGGAGTACGTGGTGTTAACGAGGTTTACACCCTGGCCAGAGGATTATATTAAGTATTTCTTTTCGTGTATTTGATTTCTAACTTGGGATTCATGAGTTTTGATTTCTCATGAATCCCTCCTCATGAATTATTACAAATATCTTGTACATGTATTAGGATGGTCGTGTTCAAGTTATGTAATCAACGGTCATATACCCAAGCTATTTCTCAAACTGCAATATTCTAAATGTATTTTCGTCACAATCATAAACATAATTTTGCTGACAAGACAAATATCTTTATTGCTTATTTTATTTCGTGAGGAATGCAAGTAAAAAAGCATGACGAAGAAATTTCACATTTTAATATTAACATTTGAACAGTTATTTAAAACGAATTGAACATATTTGTCGGAATACTTGGATTCCACAAGGACTGAATCATTTGAAGTACTGTCTGTTTCTGGCGAACATTTCGCCATGTCATGTCTTGGCCGTTTATCAGCCCCGTCAACTCCCAAAAGAATCTCCGATACTTTCCTCTTTTGTTCGTCAGAAGTTCTTTTGTAGATTTGAACTGCATTGCTCCTGTGTCCAGTTTGTTCCATAATGATTTGCTCGTCCACTCCAGCGTGATAGAGTCGTGATGCTGTCGACGCTCGCAAAGAATGGTTGGTATAATAACCATCTGTTCCTGCTGCCTTCATACTTTTCACCTGTTCTTCTAGTTTATTTTTACGAACAGGCTTGTGCGAGAACCAAATATTGTCCTTAAACATTCAACAATGGTTTAAAATACACTATGTTGGGATCTCTGAGAAGAGGCAATTTGGACTGATACAATTTGAATACAGCAACAGGACAGTTCTTTTGCTCGTTCTTGTTTTCGTATGCTCGTGCAGTGTGAGGATCTGTGTTCCGGTTCTTAAGTCCTCCAGTGTAAGTCTTATTCAAAGACTTGGTATATTCTAAATACCTGCGACCAGAACTGTCAACCTTCAAATCAAAGTTGTTAAAGGTCAAACATCTGTGTTCCTGCCCGCCACGCAAACCAACATTTAGTCCGATCATCCAGAAGAACGTGTTGTACAGACTTTGAGGGGAATCAACACCAAGAAACCCCTTTTCCCACAAAACTTTCTCAGTTTCTGAAGTTATTATCTGCGCCTGTTTCCGTGAAACTTTAATTCCTTTTGCACATATATATTGCATAGTGGTATCCAATGTTGTTTTGAGATCATTGAATACGGCGTCCTGAAAGAAATCAAGTTGTCTGCTTTCATATCGAAGGTATCTATGAATCCCACATATGATAGAGAATACTTTCTCCTTTGTATTCCTTGCCATCCGTCTTTGTCAAGGCGCTAATGTAAAGACACAAGGTGGTATTTATTTCCTCATCCGATAGATCCAAGAGAATGTTATCATCTCTAAGGAGGTCGAAGATATATCTGTGTTTGTGTCTGTTGCTAGAATCGGTGGTGAATTCGTTCCTCCATTTGGTGAAGACATTCACAGCCCATCTGTTTTTTTTTCAGGTATAGTGGGCTTCTTTCTTGTCGCCAACAGTTCTGTGCTTACATCCCCGAAACGTTTTTAGGTATCCTGAAAATATAAAATATTGCCTAGTTATCAATGAAGCATAAATAATTTCTTTAAATAACCGGGTAAAACTTAATTAACAGATTCCAATAACAAATTTTACCCTGGAGACTGATGACTAATGCAATTAATGTCAGCTGATAGCAAAATGATGATGTCATGTAGAAGCTATGGACATAGATATATTAAGGAACATTGGGATTTAATGCATAAAGTGACGACAAAAGTAGCATACTCAAATGGAATTTAGTCTGATTATAAGAAAGTTTATAATGGAACAGTTCACCAAAATGTTTGGCGCATGAGGCTAAATATAAACGCAATCCTAGTTCATTTAGTTGGCAATTATAGCTAAGGTCAGAAAGCTTTGAGGCAATTAACAAATGGTGAATCTAGATATACAACCATTCGTACAACCATTCATTCAGTCATTTGAATTAAATGATTCGGGTTGGTTTCTTTAAACAATTTTCTTAAGAATTACTTACTATTTTGGGATCTTCGTTATTTGATGATTTGGCAGGTCGACTAGTTGCAATTTCGCAAGGGCCGGTGTCACGAAATAAAATCGCCCCTGGTATAAAATCTCCCCCCTCAGAATAAAATCTCCCTCCCTCACGAAATAAAATCTCCCCCCAGAATAGAATCGCCCCCTCTATAAATGCTATTTAAATGCTGTTTACAGCTTCAAAATGTTGAGAAATGTTTGAAAATTGGATTGAATAAAAAAATATGTTGTATTAATAATAAGTATTTTCGGAGATCTTTTAGTGATTTTTACTAATTAACATTCTCGTGAAAGAAGAGACGTGGGGTTCAAACTCTTTATTGAAATTCACATCTACAAGTATGCGTATTATTGAATATATCATTAGATGAAAAGTGGACCTGTAGTTTAGAATACAAAGAAGGGGTAACATAACTGAGTTTGCAATTATGTCATTCAATTGTTGGCGGTAAAATTTTGTGCGGTTGGCTGTGTGCACATGCTGCATACCCTGTTATCAAGTGACTTGAAATAGTTACAGACAGAAAGAAGTAAAAACGCACTATAAGACTAACAAAATAAGACTTATATTCTAAAAGTTCTTTAATGTTGTCAAGAAGTAACAAAAGCAATGAGGCCAGAAGACTATATATCAATGTACATACTTAGATATATTTAGAGGGGAATGATTCTTTACTAGGTTTAATGTACATATTGAAATACATTTCAAGGAAGCGATTCTATACTCGTTTTTTTCTATGCAGGGTTAAATGTGCATGTACTTATATACATTAAATGGGGGGGGGGGGGCGATTCTATACTTATACGTAGCATATTTAGATATATTAAAAGGGAGCAATTATATTTTGCGTTTAAAGTACATACTTATATAAATTTAAATGGGGCTATTCTATTCTGGGTTTGATGTACATACTTATATGCATTAAAAGGGGACGATTCTATACCGAGTTTTAAGTACATACTTATATACATGTAAAGGGGGCGATTATATTCTGGGTTCGATGTACATACTTATTTACATGTTAAGGGGGCGATTCTATACTTGGTTTTAAGTACATACCTAGATACATTTAAAGGGGGCGATTGTATTCTGCGTTTGATGTACATATTTAGATACATTTGAAGGGGGCGATTCTATTCTGGGTTTAATGTACATGTTAATATACATTTAAAGTGGGGCGAATCAATACCGGGTTTAAGTTCATACCTAGATATTGCACGTGCTGAGGAGTTCATAGACCATGAACCCCGGAGTCTCGGGTAGTAACTTTTATGTATCTCCTGACTATGACGGATCGCATCATGACATCCGATATGTTTAAAGACGCGTGTAGCCATCGAAAACACGTTAAATCACGTAACATCATGGACAGTTATGGATTATTTGTTTTATCGTTGTTTGGTTTTATGGATGTTCTGTATTAAGCTTTATTTACACAAGGCTTTACATAAGAGTTTGTTATTTGTAAAAAGATAATCACAAACTTTTCCAACATAAGATAAAATGGATTATATACCATTCATTTTTCATTACAGATCGAAGAAACAGTTGAAAGTTTTTACTAATGAATGCCGAGAGATTTGCCGCTGAGTTTGCTCTCAACATCGACCACAGTGACAACATGTGTTTGCTTTAATATACAATTCTCTGTAAGCAAAATCGGCATTTCAACATATCCTTTCGTCGTCGTTATTTCGAGAGAGTCTTCAACATTCACCAAAGTCAATATATATATACTTTCATGAAAGGAAATGAAAAAAACAGTGGTGGTACAAAGTTTGAGTTTTTTTAGGAGTAGTCAGATTCCTAACCGCTGTCCCTGTACTGCGATGGGTTGTCGTTGAAGTGTCTGGGGAGTTTGTGATGTTGAATGCAGATGTAAACGTCGATTGAATTGTTTTCTCTAATGTTGAAATAGCTCTGCTTCCCAAACACATTGACATACAAATGAATTAGGGGCAAAATTATTATGTTATGATGATAAAAAGTAAAAAGACACGTTATTTCTCATATCACCTTTATAGATGAAATTTCATTCATCATCGATCCAGACTTTTAACTTTCTTAGGTTAAATATCTTAATTTTGAAACAATCTGGATGCAATTGCTGTCTTTGAAAAAGGGGCCATTCCTGGTCATCTTCAAATATCTACTTCAAGCACACCATTTCTGATTTTTAAACGAAATAATTTCTCAAAAGAGCGATTTTCTGTGTGGTCATAACAACCCCGACAAGAATATTTAAGTGTAGCGATCCTTCTTTTGGTGGTAACTTCTGAACAATATTTGTTGGAATTTATTGGTAGAATTGGTCCGATCCAAAGCCAATATATTGTACTTTGATAAACGTTATAAAAGTTTGGCCAACTCCTGATTTCGATTGTACGATTTCAATCTCATCAATGGCGTTTTCAGTTTCACAGTATGACAATCTAATAAATTAAGATCGATAGTTCCATATTTGTTTATACAGTATATAGGCTACTGTTTGACTTAATATAAAAGCAGATTGACATTATTGACAACCTCTTGTCCGTGCAAAAACGATTAACAAAATCTAAAACATTGTTTGCTTTTAATAGTTATCTTTGTAAACTTTTCGCGGAAACATCTTTAAGTGGTTCTTTACCCAATTTGCAAAGTATGATACGACAATGATGTTTTGGGAATGCGTATTGATTTTTTTGCTACTGTTAAACGAGTCGATTTTCTCAAAATTACCTTAGCGTTTCCTTTTCAAATAGTGTAATTCAAAGTAAACATTACACTACAGTTCAAGTTTAAGCGAAGTCAACCTTCCATTACAATTTAAACGTTTCTAAAACGTATCTACCAGAAAGACGATAAAAGTCCCACAAAGCTCTTCGATTCCAGTCGCCTTTTGGAAAGATAACAATACTATAATGTATACATCCATCTCATACAATGATCACTAAAAGCAAACTCAAGTCGATGCAACGACTGATAAATAAATAACACTTCGTTACTAAGATAAACAATGCTAATAATGATTAATTGATCGAGTTGTTCGATAGATCGTCATTCAGATCGAGGACCATTCTTAAGTAAAAAAAAATAAAAAAATCAATATTTACATAGTTAGCGTTTTCTTTTAGAAGGGTATCTTGTTGCTAGGAGGCTGGCTCCAAGATTAAACACAAACAAACATTATGTGAACATGGTTATGGATAACAAATATATGATGACAAAGGCATGATCTTTACTTTAGTGACGATGTTTACGCAATGAAATGTCTGAGGCCATGTCAAAATACCTCAAGATAAGAGTATGTTTAGCAATAAAATTGTGTGCAACATTTGTATGCTTAGAAGCAAGAAAAACGCCTATAAATAATAGGTATCAACGCAATGGCTATTCTAAAGTTATCAATACCATTTTCTAATTATCAATTCATATCTCAATATTTCATAAACGCAATATATTTCCTAAAAGCACTTCACTTTAAATCTGTCACTGTGGAATCTTTCTAAATCAGTTCATGGATCTAAAAGCACGTACTTTTAAAAGGGTCACTTCAGAATGTCTCCCACCAGCCAGTCAAGAAAGGCGAGTGGAATTGGACATTCTGCACGCTACAAGACGTCCTTAATTTGAACCAATCTGATTAAAATCGACCGTGCTCCGAGGAATAAAATGTAAACAATATTGTCGCTATCGAGGTTCGAACCATTCGGGATAGCCTCTCCTTCTCGAAGAAAGCTGGGCTGGGTGAGGTTCGAACCCCGCAAGAGATAAAACTTTTACACTTTTTTCCCTCGAATCACAGTCGATTTTAGTCAGACTGAATTAGAACTATAAAAGAATATGGCGTACTGGGGCGGATACAATACTGCAACGATTCAGAACAACGTTAGAAGTTCATTAAGATCCTTAAGTCAGTCAAATCAATTAATTACTGACTTAAGTGTTCGATACATGATCACTCAAATGGATGAGTGATTTGACGTCAACATAAAGACTGTATCGACACAGTCAGCAATTATTAAAGAATGTACTGGATTTGCTAGGATGCTTCCCCTTAGACAATAACAGTACACGTAGATAAAACAATGTGAATAAGAGGGCAAACGATGTCAACAAGTGTATCCCTTTAGTTTTAGTTATAGGCAAAATGAATAAGAATAACATAACTCTTAATACGGTTATTGAAATAAATAATAATTGTTATATTGTAGTACCCGCTAACGTCAATTTTGCGAAGCTTAACAAAAATGTTGAGAATTTGGAAAGAGATACATGCAGAAAAAGAACAATATGGGTTACAATATTATGAAATGAATAGGATTTTTCCAGTTACATTTCTCGTAAATTGAATTTTAGTCACAGGGATTTATGTAATGGCTTCATCCGAAATCGCTTAACTGATTGCTTTAGGTTTTATCTTTGTCGTCTGTACATTGGGCAATAAATCAAATAGTGAATAGAATTCTCAAAAAGAAACCCTTTTCAGTTGGGAACACATTTTATTCCAACCTTAGACCAAGGGAAATTCCACCCTACATTGGGATGGCTTGACCACATTACTTGCCATTTACATCACTATACATGTTGGAATGACATTCACTGGGTTGCCCAAAACTGTTTATCTGTCATCAGCTATCGAAATAATTCATTGGTTTACGCCAAAGTTAAGCATCTTTTCTGCAGCAAATTTCACAAAGTTCAATTCTTAAAGAATGATTGTGTAATGCTTTATGCTGTTCATAAAATGAGACAATGGAAAAGTGTCACATAATTGATGATATGAATTGTATTGAGTGTAGAGATCCAAGACCTGTATCAATATTAACACTTCCCTGATGTGACTGATTCATAACATTACGGAAATGATGAAAACGCTGTATGACCTACACAATGGAGGTTCTCTCTTTACCTAGACTAAAATAAAGTCTATGAAATATTTTAAATAATTACTGTACCTTCATTTATGTTATTTTATTTCTTGAGTCTTTTCATTTCATGTGTATTCAGTAGTCAAGAAGCAGGACCACTCTTTACCTTGTAATCCAGGTTTGGTCGAAGCAATCGAAATGCATGGTGCACATCGTGGTGCTGTCAAGTTAATGAATGATTTCCTGTAATTAAAAATTAACATCATAAGTGAGGATATTCCGTGTGTATTATTGTTTAATCCTTGATTAATCCTAATTTAATATAACAGTTGATTCAATAGATTGAGATAAACTTAATTCTTAATTAATCCAAAATGCCTCTTAAAGTAAAGTCTTAAAGTTAATTAATCCATATTTAGATATCACAACATCCTTCTTGATACCTCAAGTACAAACAATTCATGTTTTCTTAACAATATCTTTGATGTTAATGTCTATTTAACCTGTTTTTTTAAATAGTAATAGGACTTTTTTCCAAGGACTTTTTTCTCTATAATCGACTCTTTACCTTGTAATCCAGGTCTGGTCCAAGCAATCGAAATGCATGGTGCACATCGTGGTGCTGTCAAGTTAATTAAAAATTTCCTATAATTAAATACAGTAGAACACGAACAATCGGATATAGCGAACAAATTCCTGTCCCTATATAATATCATTAAAATTGTATGCATATTGCGAACACCGGATATAGCGAACTAAATTCTTTGGTCCCTTTGAGTTTGTTACATCAGAGTTCTACGGTATCAACATCATTAGTGAGTATATTCCGTGTGTATTATTGTTTTTTACAAATTATTTATGATAATCTTACATCATCAAAGTAAATATTGCATACTTTGGCTAACTTCAATGTTGTTGTTGATCAAAACATCTCAAAGTCAAGAGTGAACTATTAACATGATTGGGATAGACCTGTTCACCTCAGCCCTTACTCCTACTTGCGTGGCACGAAGTCATAAAACTTCTCTTTGTAAATCTATTTAAAGATATGCTGTATCGATTTCCGTTGAACTTGGCGAACTTCTTATTTGAACATTCAGCTGCTTTAAAGATAGGTAGTGTTGTAATATGTTCCTTATAGTTATTTCTTTATTTATTTTTTTACATTTGATCTGTCATTACTGTCATCATAACGAAACATAGAATACAATGAACGTATTGAAATATCGATCTTATAAGTTGCTATACTTTAAATAAATATTGTACCTTAAAATATCACCTTTATCTTCAAGCTTTTACAATTTAAAAGATATAACTTGGTCCTCGTCACTGTAGACCTAGTAGAGCAGCGATTATCGGATGTTATCGATTTCACAATTCCAAATATCGTATCAATTTTGTGAAATATCTTTTCTCAAAATGTTCATACATGTGAAGAAAACCTCTCTGGGCTTTTTTGCTCACTTATTATAACAATTTGTTCACCAATACGTGATACCAAACGGTAAATATTATTAACATGTAAACGACTCATGACAGGTTTGCTAGAAGGTGTTGCTTATTGCCCTTTTCTTATCATTTTGGTTTTAAAAATATATAAAAACCCACATGCTCGCTCAATTAAGAGTGGGGGTCTAATTAAGGTGTTTATTTTAATTGACCTATCTCCGTGTTGCACCATAACTCATGACATAATATTATATAACAGATAATGCATTTTTGTGTGAGTTCAGTTACGCTTATAAACCGTTGATCAATCTTTTAGCGCAAATACCAAAAAATTGAACATTTGAATTTTTTTAAATGTTGATGTATTTAGGTTTTCCCGAAATATGACTAAAAAGTCAAAGATAATAATTTTTTAAATCTCAAAAATCTAACCATCGAAACTAATATGATTTGAAGATGGTATAAAAGACAAAGAAATGGATACAGGCTTCACAGCATGAGGAAAAAAGGTTCTCGGTTCATTCCGAGTCAATAATGTAACTTATTATTTATGAAATTTATTGGTTTCCTACATGGCTGAATGACCGAATTAAGGCCAATACAAAGACAATATCGATAATTGAGATAGAGCGATAGAGACAGAGAGAGAGAAGGAGTCATTCATAAGTGAAGAATAATATAGAATTAAATGTATGAAGACATATGTAAATATTTTGAAAAGCAATGTAATGTATGTCCGAGTATAGCTAAATGTGTATTATGACGTCATCTACTAATTCAAATTTGTTCTATTCATTTGATATATTGACATTATCATGAGTAACGGATGTGTTGGTACGTACAAATAATATTTATTGATTCCATCCTGGGGAGAAACAAGACATCGGTAAAGTGTTGGTACATGTACATAAAACAGATATTCATCGACGTTTGTCTTTGTATAGGGTTATTGCCGATTCCAAAGGTTGCATTAACTATTCATCGCCGGTATTTTTGCTTTCACTATGGGACATATTCTCAGGGGAAATTTCACAAAGTAAGGCTTACTATTTGAAGAGGAATTGGAATGGCTATACAAAACATCCTTAAAACTTCGGTTTTATGAAAATGATCTTATGTGACTTGTTCGAGGTGTATTCGTGGTTAAGTTTTGTTCATCGAAGGGTTTTGCTAATTTAACCTAGGGCATACAGAAATGAAACACAGTTTGTTAGTTGCTAAGGAACCATAACCCCAACAACAGGGAGGGGAAAGAGTACAGACATCATCACTGAACTGTTTGCTTCTGTGTCTTAATCAGGAGGAGTTTGTGTATTGATTTATCGCTTATGACGGAGGTATTGACTACAATGGGGGTACTTAGATACATTTTAACATTTAATAACCATCTTGTTTTGAACGAATAATGTATTTGAGAATTGATAGGCGTAGTTTACGCTACAACAATTCAGTGTGACGTTGACAGAAGTAATACTATTACATAATAAATTGGAAACATCCAAACATTCTTTACAATTCTCAAATTATATGATTATAAATATGAATTTAAAAGGCGGAGGCATAATATTAGATGCCATTTCTACACGCTACAACAATTCAGTGTGACGTTGACAGAAGTAATACTATTACATAATAAATTGGAAACATCCAAACATTCTTTACAGTTCTCAAATTATATGATTATAAATATGAATTTAAAAGGCGGAGGCATAATATTAGATGCCATTTCTGCTCTATTAAGAGTTAAATAGACATCAATATAGACAGCAATGCATGTTAGCTTCCGGAGACGTTGCGTTCAAGATCTAATTGCAAATTGCAGACAGCTTTGTTTATTCAAATAATCAAATAGGGAATGGAAGAGTGAGAGAGAGAGAGGGTGGGACGGAGAAAAAGATAGACAGAGAGAGACAGAGACAGAGACAGAGACAGACAGAGACAGAGAGAGACACAGACAGACAGAGACAGAGACAGACAGAGACAGAAACAGACACAAGTTTAACTCACTTACAATACAAAAATGTTGTACAATGTTAAACTAATGAACAATTACATACTCATAACACAATGTATAAGTACAAAATATAAGATATTGGTTATGAAACATTTTACCGTAGTGATGACAGCAGGTGAGTTTTTACAAGTATTTTCAACAAACGAAATGTTCTTATTTCAAGAGCCTGAAGCAAAATATCAAGAACCATTCATCCGGGCACTTTATTACTACTGCTCATGGGAAATCGTGTCATTGGTTGGTTATGTATCGAGTGATGCGAATTTATTTATCATATTTACAGGGTATTGTAGAGGTATATAAAATCCAAAATTCTATAACGCCTCAGTATCTGAACGAATTGCTACCAATAAATGTGGGTTTAAAATCAAGTTATACACCACGTGGTGTATCTAGGTCGTTATCCTGGATAACCAACCCATGGTTTGGTTATCAGAAAACCACCATAGGTTGATCATCAGAGAGCAAACATGGACGACAATACATGAACGGTTGCCGTGGCCCGATATGGCAGGTTTTCGGCTTTCGCCTCAGACCTTGCCGAATCGTCCCTCGGAAGAAACTTACCCTTGACGTGATACACTTGAAAGAGCTACTGATACTTTACGATAAAACTCACCTTAAATTCGTCCTGAGAATACCATAAAACACAGATAAAACATTTTTTGAAGCAGGACACAGCTCTAATTACCCAACCTCTTTGAACACCATGTGATTAAGATGTTGTGCTGCATCGAGAGTTTGAACATGAAATTGATGAATTCCGTGCAGCTCAAGGTGAAATGAACAACATCCTCGCAGCCTCACGTAAATTTGTTTGTTACAGACTGATACAGTTCATAACAATAATAAAATAATATAATGGATTTATAAAGTGCCTGCTTTCCAGCGTATCTGCTGCTCAACGGCGCTGTAACAGTCTAGCAGGCTATTGATGGGTATGCCTGTCTGTACAGGTGTGTCTTTAGAAGCTTCCTGAATGTCTGATAGTCGGTTTCCAGCTTGATGTCCATTGGCAGACAATTCCAGAGAACAGGAGCGGACACTGAAAATGACCTTTCAGCCATTTTGGTTTTGACGTCCGGTACTGTCAATAGGTTGCTGGCTGCTGATCTCAGCTGTCTTTTTGGCTGGTATGGGCAGATTAGGGATTTAAGATATGGAGGCGCATCAGGGTGATTGAGCACTGTGAAGGTTAGCGTCAGAATTTTGAATTTGATTCTTTCGTTGATGGGAAGCCAGTGTAGACTTGCCAAAACAGGAGTGATGTGCTCATGTTTACGGGTTCTTTTTATAATGCGTGCAGCAGTGTTCTGCACTCTCTGAAGGTGTTTTGTTGATGCTGTACAGCCAAGAAGGGCGTTGCAATAATCAAGTCTCAATAAGACGTAACTGTGCATGAGTAGCTTTGTGGTTTTGACGTCCAAGAATCCACGGATTTTTCCAATGTTCCTGATATGGATGTTTGCAGTTCTGGCTACTGCAAGTGCTTAAGTATCTGGTGACAGTGTCTTGTCGAACATGACGCCAAGGTTGCGGACACAGTCAGAAGGAGTGACTTTTGAGTTTCCTATGGTGATTGGTGTTTCAGGGACTTTGAGGAGCTGCTGCTTGGAGCCGAAAATGGTGTATTCTGTTTTCTGATCATTGAGTTTAAGATAGTTTTTAGACATCCATGGACGAATATCATGCATGCAACGCTCTAAGTTTTCTCGCCCAACGTCAACATTGGCCGGTTAGGAGGACGGTACACAACTACGAACCATACAAACACTCCGTTTATGAGCATGCTTACATCCAAGTGTTCCAAAGTTTTATACTGATGGTCTATCATGTTTGGTTGTTCAATGCGAATAGATGTCTTAGGTAGGATAGCAATGCCACCGCCTTGCTTATCCTGTCGGTTTACAGTTTTCAAAGAATATCCATCCGGAGTAAGTTGATTCGTAGCAACAGTGTCATGGTCTTTTAACCATGTTTCCGTGATGATAAAAATGTCAATATCATTTTCCAGAGCATAGTCATTCAGCTTGAAGGCCTTATTCCGAACTGAGCGAGCATTCAGAAGGCATACTGTTACATTTGTAGAACATGTTGTACGAGAACCGGTGGATAAAGGCACTGTGATGAGGTTACTGTTATCAATTCCTCTACTTGGAGATAATGTGGTAGGTCTGTTAGATGATGTAACAACACTGACTTGTCTTGATTTTTTCCTTCCAGCTGGACAGCCCCTTCTCTTCCGCTTCCGCTTTGAGTAGACGACCAGGTTTGCATGAACATCTGGAGATATAGCATACAGCTCTATGCATTGTCTGATAGACAATAGCTGCTCTCTGCTGTAAACAATAGCCCCCTTTGAGTCCAGCATTACTCGCTTGTACTTGTCAATTTCACAGGTGGTGGTAGCTTGGTTGTGAGATTGTTTGAAGTTGTAGAAATCCAAGTGATATATACACAAAATTGTCCATAACATCATTATTAGTGATGCAAAATGTTCATAAATTCAGATTCAGATGCAGAATGCGTTCGTACATCTTCTCAGCAAGTTTCAGACAACTGTGATCAGCATATCGAATGTAATTGAACAAACTTTCGGAGAGGGGTAGTTAGCAGCTGCCAACACACACAGTTCTGAAACATAGACTGAATGTCGGTTTATATACCAACTACATGTATATGTGTGTCTAATTTTTTCGATTCATTTGAAAAATTCCTAGTCTGATGATTCAAAGCTGTTTAAGGGAAATAAAGAAATTGATATGCGAGTTTTCGTAGAAGTGCTGGATGTATTAAATGATGTTCTTTTGGATATACCTGAATCCCGTGATGCATTCATCGACATCTGCAGCTCTCTTTTGAGAACGTGTCTCAGCACTAACACCCCGATCGGGATAATAAAATCATCGAAAATAAGGGTAAACGTGTTCTTTTTCTTGCTCACATTTTCATATCACGATGGCGCATCATGACGGATGAACCATCAGGTTAGCAAACCTTTTGGCCAGCTATCTGCATAAAGTGCGCATCGAAACGATGCCGCAATTTGATCGCTGCCCCCTCTAAACAGAAGCCCCCTTTCCTTAATTTTGCACATTATCGTTTCCAAAAGCACAATCAAAGTCAATATTCACACAAGTTTTAACAGAACGTCAAGTATCACCCACCTAACTTTCGATATATCTCCACTGCACCAACTAAACTCCTTCCGGTTTACTGCAAAGGGGGTAACGCACCTGATTAGAGAGTATACGGTGAAAACGGCTACACACCAAAACGGCAGCAAACAAGAACGACGACAAGTTGATCGAAATGATGAGAAATGGTTGGTCAAATCGGCAACACACATTTATTTGTACATAATATGTCAAAGTTGCTGAACTGAGTTCATATGATGATGTTTCTCACATGAATCCAATTTTATGTTGTCTTTGATGTTATACTAATTGTTTTTATGACATAACATTGCATTTAATTCAGAAAAATCTTTATAACGAGGGAATTGTATTTCCAAAATAATTGTTGCCGTTTTGTTTGGCGAATTTGAATTGATAAATGTGTTGTGCCGATAACATAACCATATTAAGTTGTTTCTATCAACTTGTCGCCGTTCTTGTTTGCTGCCGTTTTGGCTATTTCATTAAAATATTTTTGAAGTGTTCCTTCTCCTATGTATTATGTGTGCGTGAGAATATATGATGTGAAATATAGGAGGTTTACTCGCCCTTCAATGCATACCGCTGTGGTAGGCTGGGTTAACACTGAGTCCGACTAAAATTTAATCACATGCGAGTTTTCACTACTTGCAGGCGATTTGAATGCAAATTTTCATACATGTACGTGCGTTTGTAAGTTCCAGATTTGATAGGTAAAATGTATGTATGGCCATAGATGTATGTATTTATGATTACATGCACTTTGAATGAAATTTTATTTGAACTATTCATGCTTGCAATGGTGCAATAATATCTCATTTCAGATCAATATAATAACTTATATGATGCGACCTGGAAATGTTCAATGATACGCTATCAACCAATTGGCTTAACATACTTATGTATTTTGCATTAATGATTGCAAAACCCGTGAAACAGACTGCTTTTTGCTATTACGTGTTGGGAAATACTAGATACCGTATTTCCTATAATTGCGGCCGGGCCTCTAATGACAGTCGGGGGGAACCATAACTTCAATAAAGGCTTTATCAGGTGATATAAATAAGGTCCGGGCCTCCAAAAAGATTGTTAATGAGAGTCCGGGCCCTTATTAGAGGAAATACGTTACCTAAGATATGACGTCATGCAATAAATCCCTACTTTATCGCATCGGATGGCAACACATAGAAAAACGGACGTAGTGTATGAAAACCCATTGTAAAACGTTCTTAAGCGAATTCGTTGAAATCAGACGAAGTGTTAACCCAACCTACGCAACGATCTTTCTCATAACATACAAAGGCAGTGATTTACTTCATGGTTAATGCTGAACGGTGCATGTTGTCAGATTGAAAGCTGTCAGGATCAAAGCACCCATTTTGCACATATCTTGTTTGTTATTCCAAACATCGATCTCAATGTAATGCGTCATACACTGCATTCAGTGGGTTGCAAGCCTTGTTGAATATCTTGCATTCAATTGAATTTGAACTTAAATAAGTGATCATAACGACGAACTGGCTGTGACAGATATGCTTTCTCAAACCAAATCTGAATGTGTTCGTTCACACAATCGCTTGATACACTGAGTCGAATGATTAAGAAAAAGCTATGAAAACTCTTACCTTTATTCAAGAGCAACTTGGTAGACATCGAAGCTTTGTTACCTAACTAGTACAAAAAAGATAACTAAAGTAATCAAGAACAACAACAAAAACAGAAAATAAACAGCAGCACGTCAACATAATCATTACATCAATATACAATTTACAATATAAAATACAACTTATACAAAACACTGGCAGTTCATTTTATAAGTTATTTACAATGTTTTGTCAAATCGCTTCCTCTTACATAATAATTGTTACGAGGAGTACCTGGTGTTAACGAGGTATATCGCTCAATACTTCAATACTTTAAGTTTCAGAATTTTAGGAGCACAATTTCGCTGGACAGTAAACCTATTCTTTTAACTTCAGAAACCATAGCAACGAAACTTGAAGCGTAATTTCGTTTATAAAGAATACCCTGGGTATATTGGAACACAGGCAGGGAAACTGTTTAAACCTTATTTGTGATTTTATGAATTGTGAACTAATTTGGAAAACGTATCGATCGCTTGTGCCAGATAAATAATCGAAACCTTATATCCCTCAACGACCAACAAGAAGACATTAAGTATGAAATCAATGGCATTTTTCTATGCTTAGTGTCAGCAACATAATTCTCTTAGTCGATATTGGTTGTTTATAGTTGGTGGTTGCTAGAGGGCGTGGCTTAATCTGTATTACAATGTTATGATACACGCTGGTACTCAAAGCAAAACCATTATGACATACTAGAGTCAAGATACGTGGCCGTATGAGCTGGAGATATTTTTGGATACCACGATCGTCGTCATAATATTAAACAACAAATACTAGATATAGAGCTGATATAAGCTTTACTATTTTATCACCAAAAGGGATTGTTCTCTGTATACAAGACTGATTGATAGATATTATAAATATAAATTATATACACAAAGAACTTATTAAGCACCCAGCAATTCAATGTCTTGTCAGCCTCATATCATGGATGATAAAAGGGTTTTTGTGTATGAATGTCAACTAGGGACCAAAAGTGTTATTTTTAATTCATAACATCCAAAGTTTTATGTGTAGTTTTCCCCATATGACAATAGTTTTATTTGGCCCACAATTTGGTCTCACAATTTTTCTCAAATTTTGGTTATTTTGGCACATTAGCGATTTTTAGTTCAATTAAATAGTCAATAAAAAAGCAATTGTTATATCTAGAGTGGTCAATACATCATATTATTCCAAATAGTCCAAGAGCACCCAAATTCATTTTACAAAATAAGGGGGTGCTTAATTAAGTTATTTGTGTATATATACCACGCACACTTAACATCAACATCATTCACAGAACATTCACAAATCACAATGGACATTTAACTTTGGATAAAAAACAAATCATGTGTTATATAACATGACTCTACATAGATAAGGTACTTATATACTCTGACTCGAGCTGTATATCAGTCTTGAATAGTCCCCTGAAGTGTATCTTGCTTCTTAGTCCGAAAATGAATTAATATATCTTTTGGTTTTAAGTGTCCTGTGCAAGAATTTGTTGTTGCACCATTCTGCAATTTGATATTGAATTACCGTATCGATTCATCAGTTTGTCATAGGTCCAGCAATGGCAGCGTCGTCAGGAAATATAAACAGTAGTGTACCATCCTGTTCACTTCTGCAGTCAGTGGTGAGTCCAAATTCAGCAGTTTCTTGGCTATGGTATCGAATTCACTGACCTCTGTGGGTGATTATGCAGGACCAAAGAAGCTGGGCTTGCTTATTTAGCACACTGTTTGAGGAAACACGTGACTCGTATTGTAGAGGGGTGTCGGGACTGGACTGATCATGCTCACTTGTTGAGTCATCGCCATGTTTAATTGTGGCGTCATCGTCATGTTCACTTGTGAAGTCATCGGCATGGTCACTTGTTGAGTCATCGGTGTATATTGAGGAGATAACATAGACCTGGAACTGATTACTGACATCTGATTTTCGTAATGGGAAAACATTTGGTTAACTGTAGCAATGTTTGCTCGTACTCTAAAGTCTTTTGTTAGCATGCTGCATATCATAGATTTCAACGTGCCATCCGCTCCGACTTGTCTCATTACAGCCGATGAAATATCTTCGTCAGTGGCGGCCTCACGTAAAAATTTTTGTTCCCATGTACATGTTGACCTATTGAACACCGGCATGGTAGGTTCAAGGAAATGCTGGTTTCCATTTCTGTGTGTCTCCCTAGTATACAAAACTAAGAAGATTGCTCCGAGGGAAAATATGTCACAGCTTCGTTTATAAGGACCCTGACCCACCTCAGGTGCCATGAAAGCTTTAGTACCACAGTATGTAGACAGGTAGGATCCCAGAATCAGGTCTGTCTGTTGTTGTGTTGAAGTTCCAAAATCAGCTATTTTGCAAATAGGACGTTTCATGATGGGAGAATATTGCATCAGGATGTTGGCTGGCTTCAGATCCCGGTGAGCAAGACCCAGTCCATGAAGATAACACATTCCATCGATCATATCCTTCATGAAAGGTTCAACTGGTTCAAGAGGGTGTCCTCGTATGTAGCTATCTAGGTCTCCGTGGTCACAGTACTCTAGTACGATGAAGGGCATGGTATAGATCACACCATTTATCATATTAGGGCTTGCCCCTGAGTCAACCAGTTGAATAATATTTTTATGAGTTCCACATCTACCGATATAGGTAAGCACCTCAAGTTCATTTTGGACCTGTTTATTTTGGACCTGTCCATGTTTGAGAGCGTACACTTGACCCAATCCATCAGTCACTTTGTAGACTATCCCGAAACTTCCTTGTCCTAATCGATGTTGGACGTGGTAGGCCTTATTCCAAACTGATAAAAATATTCCCATGTTTAACTTGTGTTTACGACTGTAAGATTGGCTTTACAACAGCCGCGATTTCTTTGCTGGAGAGACGAATTTAAAGTAACCGTCTGCTTACCACGCACTGCCTAACTGTCTACGTGTTGGTTGGATAGAGCAAAGCATTCAGCTGCTCAGTCCTAGCTGATTGGCTGGTAAACTGACGTATGTATGGGATATATTGAGATCGTCGTCATCGGGGTTTTCCCCGGACTATTGTGCCAGACTTAGATTTGCGACTCGAACGTAGGCGGCAATGTGTTTGTGCAAGTAGAAAGGAAGAGCTTATTTAATAGATCAATGCTCATAAATGAGAAAATCTAGTACAATGTTGGTATTTTGAAAGACTGAAATTATCGGGATGTGCAGTTCAAATTACGAAACATATTCATCTACAGATAAAACCAATGATTGAAAATATTGTTTGTGAAAGGGAATTGTAATCTCTAAAAACATTTTATGAGCAAAAACATATTTCATTAACGAATTCATTCTCCCATTATACCTTTAACTATACAAACATAGCCATATTGTTCCAATCCTATGCGTCGATCAATTGTAAATCATATATAGTATACAATGATAAGTGTATACATATTGTAACACTGTTTACAAGTAATGGATATGAATAACACTATGCAAATCTTTACACGAATGCTTTCGAACAATTATTCACAATGAACATATCAACTGAAAGATTTTTCAAATATGATTCACATAATAGTAAGCAAAAAAAAAGTTAGTCTTCTTGGTTTTCTTCTTTTACTTTTGAAATATTCAATCAACATAATCAATACCTTGCACACTTTCATGTCTTATACAGATCATAGACGCACTTTAAGGGTAAACGTTATTTGTCACATGTAGGTCATTCCTCAGGAACGATACGACGTGGATATACAATCAACGTTTTACAAACATCAGTAGGAAATCTAAAGGCAAAATTGATAATTTCGAAGTACATCTTACATCATAAGTAAATAAATATTGTAATCAATCTATTGTATTCTATTCTACATATTGTGTGGCAAAGGTTAAATAATTATCGAAATGTTCGTTTATTTATTTATTTTGTTTATATTTATTTTTTTAGAGTTTTTTTTTGTTATTTTTTTATTTACCTTTTTTGTGGTACATGGGCATTACAATGGCTGGTATAATACATATGATATAAAACAGATACAAGGAATGATATACGACACAGGAAGATGAATCATAACATGGCAAGAAGCAAGGATATACACATTTTGGCAGAGTAATGTCATCACAAGGCATGAAGATATTCAATGGTAGAGGAAAAATAAACAATTTATTCTGACACAACTAATCTTTTAATAGTAAGTGACAGCAAGAGAGGTTGTACTGTCATTTATCGATGAATACAATGTTATTGATCCATGGCGTTTTTTAAATCCAGATAGTAAGAAATTCACTTGGAGACAAACTAAACCTATAAAACAGTCTCGACTAGATTTTTTCCTTTTATTTATATTTTTCATAAATGAGCTTGCCTCAGAAATCTGTAAATCATGTAAACACGGTGTTTTTCTGTCTCAAGATATTGATGATATAATGATGCTACTATTTGCTGACGATGTTAACATGTTTTCATATACAATTATTGGTCTACAACAACAACTTAATGTTTTACACCAGTTTTGCATAACTTGGGGTTTGAGTGTGAATGTTGAGAAAACAAATATGATTGTATTTAGAAATGAAGGTGTGTTAAAAAGAAATGAAGTATGGTACTATGGTGATAGCAAAAATAAATGTGTAACGTATTATAAATACTTAGGATTAATATTTTCATCTCGATTAAATTGGTCAACTGCTTGTAAAAGTTTAGCTACTCAAGCCTTAAAGGGGCAGTAGCACGTTTTTAGGGGGAATATAAGGTGATGTCAGGAAAATGAAAATAAATGGTTCCAATCTTTAGACAATGTATAAAAACTAAAAAGAGCAGTAATAAATCAAATATACAATGTAAAGTTAAGCCATGCGATTCCTTTTCTTACACAAAATGAATTAAAGGTGTTCACACAAAAATGGCTGCCAATGGATTTTATGTGAATCCTCATATTTTGTTCTCTGACTACGGATGATTGGTTGGTGTTATGAGATTTATGATGCTATCAAAGTAATACATTTAGCATTAACTTCAAGTTATCAGTGAAAAATTGAAAATTAATATTGTCAAAAAACGTGCTATTGCCCCTTTAAAGGCCACACAATCAGTCCAACAATTATTCAAAAAGAATTCTTTCATTTCATTAAAAACAGCATGTACCATTTTTTTACTGTAAGATCCTGCCAATTCTTTTATATGGGTCGGAAATTTGGGGCACTAAATATTTCCATTGCATTGAAAAAGTACATACAACATTTTTTAAACGTTTTCTGAAATTGGGAAAGTATGCTTCAAATAAAGCTGTTCTCGGAGAAGTTGACCGTTGTAATTTATATGTTGCCAGTAGATTAAGAGTTGTTAAATATTGGCTAAAGTTGTTGAAAATGGATTTTTATAGGTACCCTAGACAAAGTTATCTTTTCTCAAAATTGCAGGATGATAATGGAAAAAGAAATTGGGCTTCAGAGGTTAGGGAAATACTTTTTGTGTCAGGATTTTCTCATGTTTCGATCTCCCAAGAAGTTGGAAATGACAATATATTTCTATCAGTTTTTAAGCAACGTCTTCAAGATATATCTGTACAAGAATGGTCTATGTCCATACAGAATTCTAAATGTCTTAATTACTATTCAACGCATAAATCTTTACTGGTGCCAGAGTTTTATATTTTGCATTTGGAAGACAAGGCATTAATTCGGTCATTGTGTAAATTTCGAATTGGTTTCCATGACTTTAAAGTTAACGCTTTACGTAGAAATAAGGACGTGCCTAGTGATCTCTGTGAATATTATATGTAAAAATTGTAATTCTGGTAACATTGAAGACGAATTTCATGTATTGTTTGAATGCACAAAATATTCTCATCTTCGCAATAAATACTTAGCATTTGTATCTTTACCTGTAAGAGATAAACAAATATTGTCCAGTCTTTTAAATTCCAAAAATATTGATGTTATTAAAGCAATAGCTGTGTACTTAAAACATGTCTTCTATTGTCGAAATGTTGTTACCACGTGATATAAAATATTATCTGCCTCTGCCCAATGGCCCGAAATACTGAATAAACTGAATCTGAATCTGAATCTTTCCTTTTATCTAGAGATTTTCTAGAGACCGTCTATTGAAAACGCAGATATTGAACCAGCTTATAAATCAGATCACTCATTAACCTGGGTAAATTTGAAACTAACGGATAGTGATAGAGGAAAAGGCTTTTGGAAATTTAACAATTCACTACTTCACGATATATAAAACCTATGTTGACGAAGTTAATAATACAATAAATACCACTAAACAGCAATATCAAAAGGGGTTAGACAATGAAGGAAATGCATCATTTGAAATTAATGATCAACTTTTCTTCGAAACGTTACTGGTTATGATAAGAGGTTTTACAATAAAATATTCAACAGAACAAAAACGGGATAGAGAAAAAAATGAAAACGAAATATCCAAAACACTCGAAGATTTGAACAAAACCTTAGACGAAACTAATAATACTGTTGAAAAAGAATCGATTTTGAAAAAAATAAATGATGCTAATCTTATACTGGAAAAAATAAATAGTATAAGAACTGAAGGTATATTATAAAAAAATCTATATCGAAACTACAAACACGTGATGACAAAATCATAACTAACACAAAAGAAATAATGAAGGAAACGAAACATTACTATGAGCATTTAAACACAAAACAGAACTGTTCACCAGTTAACTTAGAACAACTCTTGCAGGAGTATAAAGTTCCAAAACTCAGTGATGTTGACAAAGAGAAGCTCGATGGGGAATTAAAGTATGGAGAGGTCTTAGAATCACTGAAAAATATGAAAAATGAAAAGAGCCCCGGTCCATCAGGTTTCACAGTAGAATTTTTTTAATTCTTTTGGTTGGACCTTCATGCTTACTTGAAACGATCATTAAACATGTCTTATAGAACAGGAGAGTTATCTTTTAGCATGAAACAAGGTTTAATAACATGTATTCCAAAACAGAATAAATCAAAACAGTATCTAAAAAATTGGAGACCTATATCCCTACTAACTGTATCATATAAGATAGCATCAGGTACAATCGCTAATCGAATAAAGAAAGTACTTCCTAAAATCATAAATGAGGATCAACGAGGTTTTATGACGAATATATATATTGGAGAATGCACAAGGCAAATTTATGATATAATAGAATGGACAGAATGTATGGAAATTCCAGGGCTGCTTTTACTAATTGACTCCGAAAAGCCTTTGATTCGGTAGACTCGGCTTTTATACAAAATGTTCTTGACTTTTTCAACTTTGGCCCTGCAGTAAAATCCTGGATTTGCACATTTTATAAAAGTATAAATTCAAGTGTTCTTGTAAATGGTTTTGCATCGGATTTCTTCGAAATTACACGTGGCTGTAGGCAAGGAGATCCGCTTTCGCCATATTTGTTTATGCTATGTGCCGAAATTCTGAGTATTATGATACGCAATAAGAAGATAAAAGGAATTAATATTGGGGATACTGAATATCTGATAACACAATTTGCCGACGATACTTCTCTGACATTAGATGGGTCTGAAACAAGCCTCCAAGCGACACTACAGACATTAGCACAATATGCTTCTTTCTCGGGTCTCAACATAAATACAAGTGAAACACAGGTTATATGGATAGGTTCCTTGAAAAACTCCAAACGTATACTGTACAAAGACTACAAACTAGATTGGACACAAACAGAATTTACCATTCTTGGCTTAGTATTCACACACAATTTGGCAGAAATGGTTGAGAGAAATTATAAAGATAAACTAAAAAAGATAAAGGTTATCATGAACCAATGGCTCGGGAGAGATCTTACCCCACTAGGCCGGACGACAGTTTAAAAAAGTTTGATACTACCTTAAGTAAACCACATATTTACCATACTGCCAAATCCTAACGAAAGTTTATTAAAAGATCTTGAAAAACTTTGTTTTAATTTTCTTTGGAAAGGAAAACCAGATAAAATCAAACGAAAAAAAATAACCAAAAACTACAATGAAGGAGGGTTTAGAGTTCCAGATATAGGAAATACAATACTCTCGCAAAAAATAAGCTGGGTGAAAAGACTATTCAACTCAGATGTAAATTCGAAATTAAGAAAACTTTTTAATATAAACGTAACACCAGCACACAGCGATTTCTACCAATATAGTGCAGCAACCATAACTGAGTATGTCTGTACGCCAAGAACAAACGATTTTTGGAAAGACGTCTTAAACGCATGGGGTTATTTTATCACACAAAAAGGGAAAACGGTAAAAACTCAATTGGATATCCTTTCCCAGCCAATTTGGAACAATGACAATATAATAATTAACAAAAAAACAATATATTATAAAAAAAATTCAGCATCAGGAATCTTGTTTATAAATGACATTATAAATGATGATGGAAAATTCCTAAAATACACAGAATTAATTCATACATACAAATGTAAAACAAACTTTCTTGAATATGCTGGTATTATTAATGCTGTCAAAACATACTTAGCCAAATCCAATATTAGAATAGATAAAAAGGCAGTTTTACCACTATTCCCATACTTAATTGAAAATATTGCCACACAAAAGAAAGGTTGCCGAATATTTTACGATATATTACAAGATTCAGAGAATTCTTTGACCTTGTACAAATATAAACAAAAATGGGAACATGATTTAGACCACTCAATCAATGAAAGCGAATGGAATCAAATAAACAAAATTCCTTTTAAGTCTAACCTAAACTCAAAATCAAAATGGTTCCAATACTCGATACTACATAGAATTATCCCGACAAATGACCTCCTACACAAGATGAAAATAACAGATGAAAACAAATGCAGATTTTGTGAGAAAGACAAAGAGGCAATTAGTCACCCTTTTTTCGAATGTCCTTTTGTTCAAAACATTTGGAAAAAACTTAAGGATTGGATAGAGACAACTACGCAAACAAACTTAAATTTTTCAAAAAGGAATATTTGCCTTTGATATCCTGAACATAGAAACAAAGTTCTGAATTTGATAATAATAACCGTAAAATACACCATATTAAAAACAAAGCAAATTGGACTCAAGCCAAGTTTTCTTAACATTAAAAAAGACTTAGAGAAAACATATAATATTGACAAATACAACTCATACTCAAACTGTAACTACTCAAAATTTATGTTCGTTTACTTGACTACCATAACGTCAATCTATTCAAAACTAGCTGTAATGTTTACGTCTCATAAGTCCCTAAGTATAAATGTAAATAATCTAATATAGGACTAATGGGATGTCAACAATACAGCTAGTTTTAGCTAGGTTACTCGATTCTAAGAGCTATTTTTAACTAGATTGCCAGAATCTAAGACCTATGCCAATTCTTTTTTGATTGGTTGATTTCCCCGCACGCGCGACACCAACGGTGTTGGTAAGTGGTATATAGATGCATGTAATGTGAAATTATCAAAGAACATGATAAAAAATTTGTGTATGATTTTAGACCATCAATTTTGAAGCATGTATTCCTAGGAACTAGACCGATTTGAAGTAGACTGCTGTTCTTTTTGTGATAATGTAATGAATCTCTCCTAATACAGGTAGCATAAGCCATGAAATCCTCGGTAGAAATAGAAATTCCCAGGTCCAATGGATGTAGCAGTTTCATCAGCCTACTGAAATCGAGGGTGGGTAATATCAGTACAGATCTTCCTGATGAAAAGTCCCGGGAATGGTATAGGGAAGAGTATCGGAACACTGAGCACTATGGGATATATACACATAGGACTCAGGAATCTTGATCAGTCATTGCTCCTGAAAGTCCATCTAGCTTTGTCATTGGTTAGATACTTTGTCTGCGATATCTGCAATTTAAACCAGAGATCGAAAATACCTTGATAATTGAAGAAATCTGAAGAAAAGAATGTGATCAAAATCAGGGCAATACCATTTAAATTAGTACCTGAATATCATCGTCATGAATATAATAACATTAATTTAATATTTCTAACCTGCTACAAAATATATGATACGGCACGTGCTTAATTCATAAAGAGTTTTGATCCTGATTATAAAACATAAAGCTTGATATAGGAATATCATAATATTTTGCACAGGAATAAAAATCCCCATCATCCTTTAGTGATATTGTTTGTTTGTGAAGGTCCATCTTTAAAAGTGACTTAATCAAGCCTTACATTAAATCATATCGAGTATCCTGAATTTTACGACAGACAGTCAGAAAGTTTTATTTCTCAACCATCAAACAGTGGTTAATGAGAATATAAACAATACAAATAAGTTATAAATATAAATATTTGACAAGTGACTGGACAGGTTTACTGTGAATTACTTAAATAATCTAAACAATTCATACATGAATAACTTCAAGTTCTTTATATTAAATGCTTTATATTTTTAGTACATAATAGTTTCCTTCTCATAACATGCTTTTGGAAACCATGTATCGGTGTTGGAAAATACACATTTCATTGTTGGACAAGAGCTTCACAAACAAATAGATTTTTTATATCTTTTTTATTCCATTTCCAACATGAACATTACAGAGTTGTATTTATGTTGTGGCAATAAACAAGTTTGTTAAAAAAAACATTTATACATTTGGATTCATACAGTAGTCATAATGCAATCTTTGAGGCTTAAGATAATATTTGTCTGTAAAATGGACAGCATTTCAGGGATTTTATGGGTGCTTCGTGAACAAATTATAGAGTCATGGCCAGTCCTTGCCATTTCCTGGAAAAGTGATATCTGTCATTTTTTATTGCAATAAATCTTTCTATATTGTGTACATCCTATATCTTTTGGCAATAAGTAAAATGTGATTTATGATTTGTGTTTTTGAGAACACTCCAAACATAATAATGAATTTAGACAATTTCAGATTCATTTTTAATTTTTATTTTATTTTTCAATTTTATGCCAAAAGTCTTGAACAAGATGCGATCAAAATAAACATGTAATATATCTTCTGGAGCATTTTAACAGAAAGAGCAAGTATCATCATCAACTAATTTCATTTTCATTAATTCTTTCTTTGTGTAAACAAATAGAAACTCATCTCCAACAGCATTAGCATAACACAGTTTACTAGTTTACGGCCGGTTTCAATAGGTAAATTATTGTTACAGGTTTTAAGTTTTGATATGGAGAGATATATATCTTTATAATTAGATAAGTATAGGTAATTTTCAAAACAAAGATCATACTTAAAGCATTTGTAAAATTGACCTTTCGAACTGCTCTCTATGGAGCTACGGAAATGCTGCAGAAATTGATCTCTTAAAACAGTATCTACCTTTAAAGGGGCAGTAGCACGTTTTTTGATTATTTTATATTCAAATATTTCACTGATAATTGTAAGTAAATGCTTAATGTATTATTTTGATCGTGTCAAAAATCCCATTACACAAGCTAATCATCGATAGTAAGAGGACAAGTATGAAGATTCGCATAAAATCCATTGGCGGCCATTTTGTGTGAACAACCTTAATTCATTTTGTGTAAGAAAAAAGGAATCGCATGGCTAAACTTCACATTATAAATTTGAATTATTTCTGCTCCATTAAGTTTAAATGCATTGTCTTACAATTGGAACATTTATTTTCATTTTCCTGACATCACCTTATATTCCCCCTAAAAATGTGCTACTGTCCCTTTAAAGCAAGCCATGACGTGGATATATTCTGGGGTTTTGAGTATACTTCAGATAGGCCACAGCTATTTAATACTTTTGTAACAAAAGAAATCCAGCGGAGATAACAAACAAAACCACTAACAGAGATAAGTTCATACAATAGTGAAGAAAGTTTACATTGTTGGGTACATGTCGCTACTTTGTGCCAGAATGAAATGACTATTTTATATATTTTGATGTACAGTGGTTTTCGGCCGGATTTGCCATATACCATAAAGTTTGGGATACAGCTACGAAGATCAATATATGGATGTTAATGGTCACTAACTTCTTGAAGCGCAGGGTCACTTCGTTTTGAAGGTAACGTTTTCAAAATTTTCCCCATATCATATAATATCTGCCAAATATATTGTCTGCAGAAGGTTAAACATCTAAACCGATTCTTTCAGAATATATTTTCAAGCATGAAGAGAAAACTACTGGCGGCAATTCTAGTGTGAACACATTTTAATCGTTTGACATAAGGGAATTGATTCCAATGACTTCACAGAATATGCTTAGTACATTTCAGTACTGTCACTTTTCAAAACGTAGTCTTGCAATTGATTAACGTTTTTTTTATGCGAGATTCCTATGTTAAACTTCTTAACGTGCCCAAAGCCCTCAACATCTTATCAATGACATGGGCAGAGGTGCCATTACTTTCAAATATGATTAAGTTTGAGTAAATCGTATAACACAACTTTCCAAATATACCTTGTGAAGAAGTATCAGTTCCAACTCTCTGAGGTTCAAAGGACGTTTGGTAAACTTCCTTAATGTCAACACGTTCTTTGTAATCGTTGTTCAGCATCTTGATGAACATGTTGCGGTTACCTCCGGGTTCAACCTTCAACCCTGCCACAGCTGATTCTATGTTAGTATCTGCCACATGTCAAACATCCCGCAACATTCTGCCGTCAATGGTAGAAGCAAGGAAAGTCTGATTTCAACTTCCCTTCGTTTGCTTCGAGAGCAAAACGAAGAAGATGGCTCCAAGGAAATAAATATCCCAAACCTTCTTGTATGGATTCTTGCCAACCTCAGGGACCATGAATTACCGGGTTCCAAAGTAGGTCGACGGATATGATGACATTTCAAATGATGTATCCACAAACTTTGCAAGTCCAAAGTCAGCACGTTTGCAAACCGGGCGAGAAGAATCTGATTTCAGTAGTATGTTTGCTGGTTTGAGGTCCCTGTGAACGTCCTCCTTCCCGTGAAGGAAGCTCAAACCATCAATCGTGTCCCCAAATTAAGTCTGTAACTTGAGAGTACCTCATGCGCCCTTGCACATAAGAATCCAGATCGCCAAGTTCACAAAATTCCATCACAAAACAAGTATTATTAGCCTTAGAGTGGCTTTTTGTTAAGCCATATAGGGCGCTATACAAATTTTGTATATTATTATTAGGTCTTCAAGACAAAGTCTGGAAGACCTATTATTATCCGATTTCTTCAAGTTCTTTTCCTCTATTATTATTATTTGTACTTTTTTTGTGACAGAGCTACAGCCCAAACGGCTGCTCCTAATTCGCCCAAATTTGGCATGCAGATACCCCTTACCCTGGAATCGACATGCTAAGCTTTTGGGCAAAATCGACCCAAACATTAAAGGTCCAGTTCGAATCCAAAATCGAAAATTTAACATTGATTTTTTTTTCAAAATGCACTAAGAGACTTGAATTTTTTTTGTAAAGAAGAGCAATGAAAAATGATGAAAAAAAGTGAATCAGGACAAATTCGTAGGTCAGGTGGTTCGGCCGCCATCTTGCTTTAAGTGCATTTTCGACTGTTTCCGACCCCACCCGCCTTTGACAATCTTCTTCTCTGAAGATACTTGCACTAGAGAGCTGAAAGTCATACTCAATGTAGCTGAAGTATTGTACACAAAAGTTTTTAACTGGAATTTTGCTAACATTAATACTTTTTGTGCTGTGACCTTTCAAAGTTGACAAAAATCTCAAAATCGCAAACTTCAAGGGCAGATAACTAAAAAACCAGACCTTAGAACTTAATGATTTTTGCATGAGAGCTAGACATTAGCAAGGTTTTCAAGATAAAAGAATAAAATCGCTCGCGAACAGTCACTTCCGGTCACGAGGAAGGAGCAAACTTTGCATTTTGGAATACGGGTGTTTTGGTGGGCATGTTTGAATACCCATTGCTAAGCAACGACACATGATAATTGATTGTTCTATATATCATTAGAAAGCCAAAAGAACATACAATTTTTGATAAATCTCATTAAAATTAGATTAAACATTAACATTGAAATTCGGAGCATTTAAATTTGGTCAATCCTACTTTTGTTTTGAATGATTACGATACATTTATGATTGAAAAACTGTAGTTCATTGGCAATAAAACACAAGGCAATGTTTTATCAATAATCAGGCAGCAACAAGACTGTATAACCTCAGATGATTCATGTTTGCAGCCATGTTGAATTTTCTGTTAAGGCTTAAACGTTGAATATCAAGTGAAATATGGTAATTTTGATAATGTATTAGTTACTGTTTACCTCTTAGACAAAAAGCCATGTGAAGGTCAAACAGTATGTGAAGGTCAAACAGGAGGTCTTGAAGACCTAAGTACTGCCGCGGCAGTCCTAGTTATTATTTATTATTATTATTGAAAGCATGCATTTGTATAATGTTATTGTGTTGGCCAGTAGTTTTCTCTTAAATTCTTTCAGAGCATGTTTTCTTGCATTGATTTTCCAGACTTCGCCGAACGCTCCATACCCTAAATTTCCCAAAGGGTCGTATTCATCTAAATCTCTGCCAGACGGATAGAATACAAAGTAATTATAGGAAAATACTCCATCCATGTTGGTTTCTCTGAACTGGTGGATTTGTAAACTAATGCAATGCTATAAAGATATCTATTACTTATTGTAGCCGCTCGTCAAGGCTTTCTTGGTAAGATGTATAAAGTTACATGTTTTACAGCGAACTGAAACAGGCCTTGAAAACTATATTAGGTGGATGAAAACACAGTCCCTTTAGGAAGACAACACAACCTCTGTAGGAGGACAACACAACCTCTGAAGAAGGACAACACAACCCCTGTAGGATAACAACACAACCCCTGTAGGAGGACAACACAACCCCTGTAGGAGGACAACACAACCTCTGTAGGATAACAACACAACCTCTGTAGGATAACAACACAACCTCTGTAGGAGGACAACACAACCCCTGTAGGAGGACAACACAACCCCTGTAGGAGGACAACACAACCCCTGTAGGAGGACAACACAACCCCTGTAGGATAACAACACAACCTCTGTAGGATAACAACACAACCTCTGTAGGAGGACAACACAACCTCTGTAGGAGGACAACACAACCCCTGTAGGAGGACAACACAACCCCTGTAGGAGGACAACACAACCTCTGTATGATAACAACACAACCTCTGTAGGAGGACAACACAAACCCTTTATGATAACAACACAACCTCTGTAGGAGGACAACACAACCTCTGTAGGAGGACAACACAACCTCTGTAGGAGGACAACACAACCCCTGTAGAAGGACAACACAACCCCTTTATGATGACAACACAGCCCCTGTAGGAGAACAACACAACCTCTGTAGGAGGACAACACAACCCCTGTAGAAGGACAACACAACCCCTGTAGGAGGACAACACAACCTCTGTAGAAGGACAACACAACCTCTGTAGGATGACAACACAACCCCTGTAGGATAACAACACAACCCCTGTAGGAGGACAACACAACCCCTGTAGGAGGACAACACAACCCCTGTAGGAGGACAACACAACCCCTGTAGGAGGACAACACAACCCCTGTAGGATAACAACACAACCTCTGTAGGAGGACAACACAACCCCTGTAGGAGGACAACACAACCTCTGTAGGATAACAACACAACCTCTGTTGGAGGACAACACAACCCCTGTAGGAGGACAACACAACCCCTGTAGGAGGACAACACAACCTCTGTAGGAGGACAACACAACCTCTGTAGGAGGACAACACAACCTCTGTAGGAGGACAACACAACCTCTGTAGGAGGACAACACAACCTCTGTAGGAGGACAACACAACCCCTGTAGGAGGACAACACAACCCCTGTAGGAGGACAACACAACCTCTGTATGATAACAACACAACCTCTGTAGGAGGACAACACAACCCCTGTAGGAGGACAACACAACCCCTGTAGGAGGACAACACAACCTCTGTAGGAGGACAACACAACCTCTGTAGGAGGACAACACAACCTCTGTAGGAGGACAACACAACCCCTGTAGGAGGACAACACAACCCCTGTAGGAGGACAACACAACCTCTGTATGATAACAACACAACCTCTGTAGGAGGACAACACAAACCCTTTATGATAACAACACAACCCCTGTTGGAGGACAACACAACCCCTGTAGGATAAAAACACAACCCCTGTAGGATAACAACACAACCCCTGTAGGAGGACAACACAACCCCTGTAGGAGGACAACACAACCCCTGTAGGAGGACAACACAACCTCTGTAGGAAGACAACACAACCCCTGTAGGAGGACAACACAACCCCTGTAGGAGGACAACACAACCCCTGTAGGAGGACAACACAACCCCTGTAGGATAACAACACAACCTCTGTAGCATGACAACACAACCCCTGTCGGATAACAACACAACCCCTGTAGGATGACACCACAACCCCTGTAGGAGGACAACACAACCCCTGTAGGAGGACAACACAACCTCTGTAGGAGGACAACACAACCCCTGTAGAAGGACAACACAACCCCTTTATGATGACAACACAGCCCCTGTAGGAGAACAACACAACCTCTGTAGGAGGACAACACAACCTCTGTAGGAGGACAACACAACCCCTGTAGGAGGACAACACAACCTCTGTATGATAACAACACAACCCCTGTAGGAGGACAACACAACCTCTGTAGAAGGACAACACAACCCCTGTAGGAGGACAACACAACCCCTGTAGGATAACAACACAACCCCTGTAGAAGGACAACACCACCTATGTAGAAGGACAACACAACCTCTGTAGAAGGACAACTCAACCCCTGTAGGATGACAACACTACCCCTGTAGGAGGACAACACAACCCCTGTAGGATAACAACACAACCCCTGTAGAAGGACAACATAACCTCTGTAGAAGGACAACACAACCTCTGTATGATAACAACACAACCCCTGTAGGATGACAACACAACCCTTTAAGATGACAACACAACCCCTGTAGGAGGACAACACAACCCCTGTAGGAGGACAACACAACCTCTGTAGGAGGACAACACAACCACTGTAGGAGGACAACACAACACCTGTAGGAGGACAACACAACCCCTGTAGGATGACAACAGAACCCCTGTAGGAGGACAACACAACCTCTGTAGGAGGACAACACAACCCCTGTAGGATGACAACACAACCCCTGTAGGATAACAACACAACCCCTGTAGGAGGACAACACAACCTCTGTAGGAGGACAACACAACCTCTGTAGGAAAACAACACAACCCCTGTAGGATAACAACACAACCCCTGTAAGATAACAAAACAACACGTGAAGGATAACAACACAACCTCTGTATGAAAACAACACAACCTCTGTAGAAGGACAACACAACCCCTGTGGGAGGACAACACAACCCCTGTAGGAGGACAACACAACCTCTGTAAGAGGACAACAAAACCCCTGTAGGAGGACAACACAACCCCTGTAGGAGGACAACACAACCTCTGTATGATAACAACACAACCTCTGTAGGAGGACAACACAAACCCTTTATGATAACAACACAACCCCTGTTGGAGGACAACACAACCCCTGTAGGATAAAAACACAACCCCTGTAGGATAACAACACAACCCCTGTAGGAGGACAACACAACCCCTGTAGGAGGACAACACAACCTCTGTAGGATAACAACACAACCTCTGTAGGATAACAACACAACCTCTGTAGGAGGACAACACAACCCCTGTAGGAGGACAACACAACCCCTGTAGGAGGACAACACAACCCCTGTAGGAGGACAACACAACCCCTGTAGGATAACAACACAACCTCTGTAGGATAACAACACAACCTCTGTAGGAGGACAACACAACCTCTGTAGGAGGACAACACAACCCCTGTAGGAGGACAACACAACCCCTGTAGGAGGACAACACAACCTCTGTATGATAACAACACAACCTCTGTAGGAGGACAACACAAACCCTTTATGATAACAACACAACCTCTGTAGGAGGACAACACAACCTCTGTAGGAGGACAACACAACCTCTGTAGGAGGACAACACAACCCCTGTAGAAGGACAACACAACCCCTTTATGATGACAACACAGCCCCTGTAGGAGAACAACACAACCTCTGTAGGAGGACAACACAACCTCTGTAGAAGGACAACACAACCTCTGTAGGATGACAACACAACCCCTGTAGGATAACAACACAACCCCTGTAGGAGGACAACACAACCCCTGTAGGAGGACAACACAACCCCTGTAGGAGGACAACACAACCCCTGTAGGAGGACAACACAACCCCTGTAGGAGGACAACACAACCCCTGTAGGATAACAACACAACCTCTGTAGGAGGACAACACAACCCCTGTAGGAGGACAACACAACCTCTGTAGGATAACAACACAACCTCTGTAGGAGGACAACACAACCCCTGTAGGAGGACAACACAACCCCTGTAGGAGGACAACACAACCCCTGTAGGAGGACAACACAACCCCTGTAGGAAGACAACACAACCCCTGTAGGAGGACAACACAACCCCTGTAGGAGGACAACACAACCCCTGTATGACAACAACACAACCCCTGTAGGATAACAACACAACCTCTGTAGGATGACAACACAACCCCTTTATGATAACAACACAACCCCTGTAGGATGACACCACAACCCCTGTAGGAGGACAACAAACCCTTGTAGGAGGACAACACAACCTCTGAAGAAGGACAACACAACCCCTGTAGGAGGACAACACAACCCCTGTAGGAGGACAACACAACCTCTGAAGAAGGACAACACAACCCCTGTAGAAGGACAACACAACCCCTGTAGGAGGACAACACAACCCCTGTAGGAGGACAACAAAACCCTTGTAGGATAACAACACAACCCCTGTAGAAGGACAACACAACCCCTGTAGGAAGAAAACAAAACCCTTGTAGGATAACAACACAACCCCTGTAGAAGGACAACACAACCTCTGTAGGATAACAACACAACCCCTGTAGAAGGACAACACAACCCCTGTAGGAGGACAACAAAACCCTTGTAGGATAACAACACAACCCCTGTAGAAGGACAACACAACCTCTGTAGGATAACAACACAACCCCTGTAGAAGGACAACACAACCCCTGAAGGATGACAACACAACCCTGTAGGATAACAACACAACCCCTGTAGGAGGACAACACAACCCCTGTAGAAAGACAACACAACCTCTGTAGGATGACAACACAACCCCTGTAGGAGGACAACACAACCTCTGTAGGAGGACAACACAACCCCTGTAGGATAACAACACAACCCCTGTAGGATAACAAAACAACCCGTGAAGGATAACAAAACAACCCGTGAAGGATAACAACACAACCTCTGTATGATAACAACACAACCCCTGTAGAAGGACAACACAACCCCTGTAGGAGGACAACACAACCTCTGTAAGAGGACAACAAAACCTATGTATGATAACAACACAACCCCTGTAGAAGGACAACACAACCCCTGTAGGAGGACAGCACATCCTCTGTATGAGGACAACACAACCCCTGTAGGAGGACAACACAACCTCTGTAGGAAGACAACACAACCCCTGTAGGAGGACAACACAACCCCTGTAGGAGGATAAAACAACCCCTGTAGGAAAACAACAAAACCCCTGTAGGATAACAACACAACCCCTGTAGGAGGACAACACCACCCCTGTAGGAGGACAACACAACCTCTGTAGAAGGACAACAAAACCCCTGAAGGAGGATAACACAACCCCTGTAGGATGACAACACAACCCCTGTAGGAGGACAACACAACCTCTATAGGAGGACAACACAACCCCTGTAGGAGGACAACTCAACCCCTTTATGATGACAACACAACCTCTTTAGGAGGACAACACAACCCCTGTTGGAGGACAACACAACCCCTGTAGGATAACAACACAACCCCTGTAGGATAACAACACAACCCCTGTAGGAGGACAACACAACCCCTGTAGGAGGACAACACAACCCCTGTAGGAGGACAACACAACCTCTGTAGGAAGACAACACAACCCCTGTAGGAGGACAACACAACCCCTGTAGGAGGACAACACAACCCCTGTATGACAACAACACAACCCCTGTAGGATAACAACACAACCTCTGTAGGATGACAACACAACCCTTGTCGGATAACAACACAACCCCTGTAGGATGACACCACAACCCCTGTAGGAGGACAACACAACCCCTGTAGGAGGACAACACAACCCCTGTAGGAGGACAACACAACCTCTGTAGGAAGACAACACAACCCCTGTAGGATAACAACACAACCTCTGTAGGATGACAACACAACCCTTGTCGGATAACAACACAACCCCTGTAGGATGACACCACAACCCCTGTAGGAGGACAACACAACCTCTGTAGGATGACAACACAACCCCTGTAGGAGGACAACACAACCTCTGTAGGAGGACAACACAACCCCTGTAGGATAACAACACAACCCCTGTAGGATAACAAAACAACCCGTGAAGGATAACAAAACAACCCGTGAAGGATAACAACACAACCTCTGTATGATAACAACACAACCCCTGTAGAAGGACAACACAACCCCTGTAGGAGGACAATACAACCTCTGTAAGAGGACAACAAAACCTATGTATGATAACAACACAACCCCTGTAGAAGGACAACACAACCCCTGTAGGAGGACAGCACATCCTCTGTATGAGGACAACACAACCCCTGTAGGAGGACAACACAACCTCTGTAGGAAGACAACACAACCCCTGTAGGAGGACAACACAACCCCTGTAGGAGGATAAAACAACCCCTGTAGGAAAACAACAAAACCCCTGTAGGATAACAACACAACCCCTGTAGGAGGACAACACCACCCCTGTAGGAGGACAACACAACCTCTGTAGGAAGACAACACAACCCCTGTAGGAGGACAACACAACCCCTGTAGGAGGACAACACAACCCCTGTATGACAACAACACAACCCCTGTAGGATAACAACACAACCTCTGTAGGATGACAACACAACCCTTGTCGGATAACAACACAACCCCTGTAGGATGACACCACAACCCCTGTAGGAGGACAACACAACCCCTGTAGGAGGACAACACAACCTCTGAAGAAGGACAACACAACCCCTGTATGAGGACAACGCAACCCCTGTAGGAGGACAACACAACCCCTGTAGGAGGACAACACAACCTCTGTAAGAGGACAACAAAACCTATGTATGATAACAACACAACCCCTGTAGAAGGACAACACAACCCCTGTAGGAGGACAGCACATCCTCTGTATGAGGACAACACAACCCCTGTAGGAGGACAACACAACCTCTGTAGGAAGACAACACAACCCCTGTAGGAGGACAACACAACCCCTGTAGGAGGATAAAACAACCCCTGTAGGAAAACAACAAAACCCCTGTAGGATAACAACACAACCCCTGTAGGAGGACAACACCACCCCTGTAGGAGGACAACACAACCTCTGTAGAAGGACAACACAACCCCTGAAGGAGGACAACACAACCCCTGTAGGATGACAACACAACCCCTGTAGGAGGACAACACAACCTCTATAGGAGGACAACACAACCCCTGTAGGAGGACAACTCAACCCCTTTATGATGACAACACAACATCTTTAGGAGGACAACACAACCCCTGTTGGAGGACAACACAACCCCTGTAGGATAACAACACAACCCCTGTAGGATAACAACACAACCCCTGTAGGAGGACAACACAACCCCTGTAGGAGGACAACACAACCCCTGTAGGAGGACAACACAACCTCTGTAGGAAGACAACACAACCCCTGTAGGAGGACAACACAACCCCTGTAGGAGGACAACACAACCCCTGTATGACAACAACACAACCCCTGTAGGATAACAACACAACCTCTGTAGGATGACAACACAACCCTTGTCGGATAACAACACAACCCCTGTAGGATGACACCACAACCCCTGTAGGAGGACAACACAACCTCTGTAGGATGACAACACAACCCCTGTAGGAGGACAACACAACCTCTGTAGGAGGACAACACAACCCCTGTAGGATAACAACACAACCCCTGTAGGATAACAAAACAACCCGTGAAGGATAACAAAACAACCCGTGAAGGTTAACAACCCAACCTCTGTATGATAACAACACAACCCCTGTAGAAGGACAACACAACCCCTGTAGGAGGACAACACAACCTCTGTAAGAGGACAACAAAACCTATGTATGATAACAACACAACCCCTGTAGAAGGACAACACAACCTCTGTAGGAAGACAACACAACCCCTGTAGGAGGACAACACAACCCCTGTAGGAGGATAAAACAACCCCTGTAGGAAAACAACAAAACCCCTGTAGGATAACAACACAACCCCTGTAGGAGGACAACACCACCCCTGTAGGAGGACAACACAACCTCTGTAGAAGGACAACACAACCCCTGAAGGAGGACAACACAACCCCTGTAGGATGACAACACAACCCCTGTAGGAGGACAACACAACCTCTATAGGAGGACAACACAACCCATGTAGGAGGACAACTCAACCCCTTTATGATGACAACACAACCTCTTTAGGAGGACAACACAACCCCTGTTGGAGGACAACACAACCCCTGTAGGATAACAACACAACCCCTGTAGGATAACAACACAACCCCTGTAGGAGGACAACACAACCCCTGTAGGAGGACAACACAACCCCTGTAGGAGGACAACACAACCTCTGTAGGAAGACAACACAACCCCTGTAGGAGGACAACACAACCCCTGTAGGAGGACAACACAACCCCTGTATGACAACAACACAACCCCTGTAGGATAACAACACAACCTCTGTAGGATGACAACACAACCCTTGTCGGATAACAACACAACCCCTGTAGGATGACACCACAACCCCTGTAGGAGGACAACACAACCTCTGTAGGATGACAACACAACCCCTGTAGGAGGACAACACAACCTCTGTAGGAGGACAACACAACCCCTGTAGGATAACAACACAACCCCTGTAGGATAACAAAACAACCCGTGAAGGATAACAAAACAACCCGTGAAGGTTAACAACACAACCTCTGTATGATAACAACACAACCCCTGTAGAAGGACAACACAACCCCTGTAGGAGGACAACACAACCTCTGTAAGAGGACAACAAAACCTATGTATGATAACAACACAACCCCTGTAGAAGGACAACACAACCCCTGTAGGAGGACAGCACATCCTCTGTATGAGGACAACACAACCCCTGTAGGAGGACAACACAACCTCTGTAGGAAGACAAAACAACCCCTGTAGGAGGACAACACAACCCCTGTAGGAGGATAAAACAACCCCTGTAGGAAAACAACAAAACCCCTGTAGGATAACAACACAACCCCTGTAGGAGGACAACACCACCCCTGTAGGAGGACAACACAACCTCTGTAGAAGGACAACACAACCCCTGAAGGAGGACAACACAACCCCTGTAGGATGACAACACAACCCCTGTAGGAGGACAACACAACCTCTATAGGAGGACAACACAACCCCTGTAGGGGGACAACTCAACCCCTTTATGATGACAACACAACCTCTTTAGGAGGACAACACAACCCCTGTTGGAGGACAACACAACCCCTGTAGGATAACAACACAACCCCTGTAGGATAACAACACAACCCCTGTAGGAGGACAACACAACCCCTGTAGGAGGACAACACAACCCCTGTAGGAGGACAACACAACCTCTGTAGGAAGACAACACAACCCCTGTAGGAGGACAACACAACCCCTGTAGGAGGACAACACAACCCCTGTATGACAACAACACAACCCCTGCAGGATAACAACACAACCTCTGTAGGATGACAACACAACCCTTGTCGGATAACAACACAACCCCTGTAGGATGACACCACAACCCCTGTAGGAGGACAACACAACCCCTGTAGGAGGACAACACAACCTCTGAAGAAGGACAACACAACCCCTGTATGAGGACAACACAACCCCTGTAGGAGGACAACACAACCCCTGTAGGAGGACAACACAACCTCTGAAGAAGGACAAAACAACCCCTGTAGAAGGACAACACAACCCCTGTAGGAGGACAACACAACCCCTGTAGGAGGACAACACAACCTCTGTAGGATAACAACATAACCCCTGTAGAAGGACAACACAACCCCTGTAGGATGACAACACAACCCCTGTAGGATAACAACACAACCTCTGTAGGAGGACAACACAACCTCTGTAGGAGGACAACACAACCCCTGTAGGAGGACAACACAACCCCTGTAGGATAACAACACAACCTCTGTAGGAAGACAACACAACCTCTGTAGAAGGAAAACACAACCCCTGTAGGAGGACAACACAACCCCTGTAGGAGGACAACACAACCTCTGTAGGAGGACAACACAACCCCTGTAGGAGGACAACACAACCTCTGTAGGAGGCAACACAACCCCTGTAGGAGGACAACACAACTTCTATAGGAGGACAACACAACCTCTGTAGGAGGACAACACAACCTCTGTAGGAGGACAACACAACCCCTGTAGGAGGACAACACAACCCCTGTATGACAACAACACAACCCCTGCAGGATAACAACACAACCTCTGTAGGATGACAACACAACCCTTGTCGGATAACAACACAACCCCTGTAGGATGACACCACAACCCCTGTAGGAGGACAACACAACCCCTGTAGGAGGACAACACAACCTCTGAAGAAGGACAACACAACCCCTGTATGAGGACAACACAACCCCTGTAGGAGGACAACACAACCCCTGTAGGAGGACAACACAACCTCTGAAGAAGGACAAAACAACCCCTGTAGAAGGACAACACAACCCCTGTAGGAGGACAACACAACCCCTGTAGGAGGACAACACAACCTCTGTAGGATAACAACATAACCCCTGTAGAAGGACAACACAACCCCTGTAGGATGACAACACAACCCCTGTAGGATAACAACACAACCTCTGTAGGAGGACAACACAACCTCTGTAGGAGGACAACACAACCCCTGTAGGAGGACAACACAACCCCTGTAGGATAACAACACAACCTCTGTAGGAGGACAACACAACCTCTGTAGAAGGACAACACAACCCCTGTAGGAGGACAACACAACCCCTGTAGGAGGACAACACAACCTCTGTAGGAGGACAACACAACCCCTGTAGGAGGACAACACAACCTCTGTAGGAGGCAACACAACCCCTGTAGGAGGACAACACAACTTCTATAGGAGGACAACACAACCTCTGTAGGAGGACAACACAACCTCTGTAGGAGGACAACACAACCTCTGTAGGAGGACAACACAACCCCTGTAGGAGGACAACACAACCTCTGTAGGAGGACAACACAACCTCTGTAGGAGGACAACACAACCCCTGTAGGAGGACAACACAACCTCTGTAGGAGGACAACACAACCCCTGTAGGAGGACAACACAACCCCTGTAGGAGGACAACACAACCTCTGTAGGAGGACAACACAACCCCTGTAGGAGGACAACACAACCCCTGTAGGATAACAACACAACCCCTGTAGAAGGACAACACAACCTCTGTAGGAGGACAACACAACCCCTGTAGGAGGACAACACAACCCCTGTAGGAGGACAACACAACCTCTGTAGGAGGACAACACAACCCCTGTAGGAGGACAACACAACCTCTGTAGGAGGACAACACAACCCCTGTAGGAGGACAACACAACCTCTGTAGGATGACAGCACAACCCCTGTAGGAGGACAACACAACCTCTGTAGGAGGACAACACAACCCCTGTAGGAGGACAACACAACCCCTGTAGAAGGACAACTGAACCCTTGTAGGAGGACAACACAACCCCTGTAGGAGGACAACACAACCTCTGTAGGAGGACAACACAACCTCTGTAGGATAACAACACAACATCTGTAGGATAGCAATACAACCCCTGTAGGAGGACAACACAACCCCTGTAGGATTACAACACAACCCATGTAGAAGGACAACACAACCTCTGTAGGATAACAACACAACCCATGTAGAAGGACAACACAACCCCTGAAGGATGACAACACAACCCTGTAGGATAACAACACAACCCATGTAGAAGGACAACACAACCCCTGAAGGATGACAACACAACCCTGTAGGATAACAACACAACCCCTGTAGGAGGACAACACAACCCCTGTAGGAGGACAACACAACCTCTGTTGGATAACAACACAACCCATGTAGGACAACACAACACATGAAGGATGACAACACAACCCTGTAGGATAACAACACAACCCCTGTAGGAGGACAACACAACCTCTGTAGGAAGACAACACAACCCCTGTAGGAGGACAACACAACCCCTGTAGGAGGATAAAACAACCCCTGTAGGAAAACAACAAAACCCCTGTAGGATAACAACACAACCCCTGTAGGAGGACAACACCACCCCTGTAGGAGGACAACACAACCTCTGTAGAAGGACAACACAACCCCTGAAGGAGGACAACACAACCCCTGTAGGATGACAACACAACCCCTGTAGGAGGACAACACAACCCCTGTAGGAGGACAACACAACCCCTGTAGGAGGACAACTCAACCCCTTTATGATGACAACACAACCTCTTTAGGAGGACAACACAACCCCTGTTGGAGGACAACACAACCCCTGTAGGATAACAACACAACCTCTGTATGATAACAACACAACCCCTGTAGAAGGACAACACAACCCCTGTAGGAGGACAACACAACCCCTGTAGGATAACAACACAACCCCTGTAGGATAACAAAACAACCCGTGAAGGATAACAACACAACCCGTGAATGATAACAACATAACCTCTGTATGATAACAACACAACCCCTTTAGAAGGACAACACAACCCCTGTGGGAGGACAACACAACCCCTGTAGGAGGACAGCACATCCTCTGTATGAGGACAACACAACCCCTGTAGGAGGACAACACAACCTCTGTAGGAAGACAACACAACCCCTGTAGGAGGACAACACAACCCCTGTAGGAGGATAAAACAACCCCTGTAGGAAAACAACACAACCCCTGTAGGATAACAACACAACCCCTGTAGGAGGACAACACCACCCCTGTAGGAGGACAACACAACCTCTGTAGAAGGACAACACAACCCCTGAAGGAGGACAACACAACCCCTGTAGGATGACAACACAACCCCTGTAGGGGGACAACACAACCTCTATAGGAGGACAACACAACCCCTGTAGGAGGACAACTCAACCCCTTTATGATGACAACACAACCTCTTTAGGAGGACAACACAACCCCTGTTGGAGGACAACACAACCCCTGTAGGATAACAACACAACCCCTGTAGGATAACAACACAACCCCTGTAGGATAACAACACAACCCCTGTAGGAGGACAACACAACCCCTGTAGGAGGACAACACAACCCCTGTAGGAAGACAACACAACCCCTGTAGGAGGACAACACAACCCCTGTAGGAGGACAACAAAACCCCTGTATGACAACAATACAACCCCTGTAGGATAACAACACAACCTCTGTAGGAGGACAACACAACCCCTGTCGGATAACAACACAACCCCTGTAGGATGACACCACAACCCCTGTAGGAGGACAACACAACCCCTGTAGGAGGACAACACAACCTCTGAAGAAGGACAACACAACCCCTGTAGGAGGACAACACAACCCCTGTAGGAGGACAACACAACCCCTGTAGGAGGACAACACAACCTCTGAAGAAGGACAAAACAACCCCTGTAGAAGGACAACACAACCCCTGTAGGAGGACAACACAACCCCTGTAGAAGGACAACACAACCTCTGTAGGATAACAACACAACCCCTGTAGAAGGACAACACAACCCCTGTAGGATGACAACACAACCCCTGTAGGATAACAACACAACCTCTGTAGGAGGACAACACAACCTCTGTAGGAGGACAACACAACCTCTATAGGAGGACAACACAACCCCTGTAGGATAACAACACAACCTCTGTAGGAGGACAACACAACCTCTGTAGAAGGACAACACAACCCCTGTAGGAGGACAACACAACCCCTGTAGGAGGACAACACAACCTCTGTAGGAGGACAACACAACCTCTGTAGGAGGACAACACAACCTCTGTAAGAGGACAACAAAACCTCTGTATGATAACATCACAACCCCTGTAGAAGGACAACACAACCCCTGTAGGAGGACAGCACATCCTCTGTATGAGGACAACACAACCCCTGTAGGATGACAACACAACCCCTGTAGGATAACAACACAACCTCTGTAGGAGGACAACACAACCTCTGTAGGAGGACAACACAACCCCTGTAGGAGGACAACACAACCCCTGTAGGATAACAACACAACCTCTGTAGGAGGACAACACAACCTCTGTAGGAGGACAACACAACCTCTGTAGGAGGACAACACAACCCCTGTAGGAGGACAACACAACCCCTGTAGGAGGACAACACAACCTCTGTAGGAGGCAACACAACCCCTGTAGGAGGACAACACAACTTCTGTAGGAGGACAACACAACCTCTGTAGGAGGACAACACAACCTCTGTAGGAGGACAACACAACCTCTGTAGGAGGACAACACAACCCCTGTGGGAGGACAACACAACCCCTGTAGGAGGACAACACAACCTCTGTAAGAGGACAACAAAACCTCTGTATGATAACAACACAACCCCTGTAGAAGGACAACACAACCCCTGTAGGAGGACAACACAACCCCTGTAGGATAACAACACAACCCCTGTAGGATAACAAAACAACCCGTGAAGGTTAACAACACAACCCGTGAATGATAACAACATAACCTCTGTATGATAACAACACAACCCCTGTAGAAGGACAACACAACCCCTGTGGGAGGACAACACAACCCCTGTAGGAGGACAACACAACCTCTGTAAGAGGACAACAAAACCTCTGTATGATAACAACACAACCTCTGTAGAAGGACAACATAACCCCTGTAGGAGGACAGCACATCCTCTGTATGAGGACAACACAACCCCTGTAGGAGGACAACACAACCTCTGTAGGAAGACAACACAACCCCTGTAGGAGGACAACACAACCCCTGTAGGAGGATAAAACAACCCCTGTAGGAAAACAACACAACCCCTGTAGGATAACAACACAACCCCTGTAGGAGGACAACACCACCCCTGTAGGAGGACAACACAACCCCTGTTGGAGGACAACACAACCCCTGTAGGATAACAACACAACCCCTGTAGGATAACAACACAACCCCTGTAGGATAACAACACAACCCCTGTAGGAGGACAACTCAACCCCTTTATGATGACAACACAACCTCTTTAGGAGGACAACACAACCCCTGTTGGAGGACAACACAACCCCTGTAGGATAACAACACAACCCCTGTAGGATAACAACACAACCCCTGTAGGATAACAACACAACCCCTGTAGGAGGACAACACAACCCCTGTAGGAGGACAACACAACCCCTGTAGGAAGACAACACAACCCCTGTAGGAGGACAACACAACCCCTGTAGGAGGACAACACAACCCCTGTAGGATAACAACACAACCCCTGTAGGATAACAACACAACCCCTGTAGGATAACAACACAACCCCTGTAGGAGGACAACACAACCCCTGTAGGAGGACAACACAACCCCTGTAGGAAGACAACACAACCCCTGTAGGAGGACAACACAACCCCTGTAGGAGGACAACAAAACCCCTGTATGACAACACAACCCCTGTAGGATAACAACACAACCTCTGTAGGAGGACAACACAACCTCTGTAGGAGGACAACACAACCTCTGTAGGAGGACAACACAACCCCTGTAGGAGGACAACACAACCCCTGTAGGAGGACAACACAACCTCTGTAGGAGGCAACACAACCCCTGTAGGAGGACAACACAACTTCTGTAGGAGGACAACACAACCTCTGTAGGAGGACAACACAACCTCTGTAGGAGGACAACACAACCTCTGTAGGAGGACAACACAACCTCTGTAGGAGGACAACACAACCCCTGTGGGAGGACAACACAACCCCTGTAGGAGGACAACACAACCTCTGTAAGAGGACAACAAAACCTCTGTATGATAACAACACAACCCCTGTAGAAGGACAACACAACCCCTGTAGGAGGACAACACAACCCCTGTAGGATAACAACACAACCCCTGTAGGATAACAAAACAACCCGTGAAGGTTAACAACACAACCCGTGAATGATAACAACATAACCTCTGTATGATAACAACACAACCCCTGTAGAAGGACAACACAACCCCTGTGGGAGGACAACACAACCCCTGTAGGAGGACAACACAACCTCTGTAAGAGGACAACAAAACCTCTGTATGATAACAACACAACCTCTGTAGAAGGACAACATAACCCCTGTAGGAGGACAGCACATCCTCTGTATGAGGACAACACAACCCCTGTAGGAGGACAACACAACCTCTGTAGGAAGACAACACAACCCCTGTAGGATAACAACACAACCCCTGTAGGAGGACAACTCAACCCCTTTATGATGACAACACAACCTCTTTAGGAGGACAACACAACCCCTGTTGGAGGACAACACAACCCCTGTAGGATAACAACACAACCCCTGTAGGATAACAACACAACCCCTGTAGGATAACAACACAACCCCTGTAGGAGGACAACACAACCCCTGTAGGAGGACAACACAACCCCTGTAGGAAGACAACACAACCCCTGTAGGAGGACAACACAACCCCTGTAGGAGGACAACACAACCCCTGTAGGATAACAACACAACCCCTGTAGGATAACAACACAACCCCTGTAGGATAACAACACAACCCCTGTAGGAGGACAACACAACCCCTGTAGGAGGACAACACAACCCCTGTAGGAAGACAACACAACCCCTGTAGGAGGACAACACAACCCCTGTAGGAGGACAACAAAACCCCTGTATGACAACAACACAACCCCTGTAGGATAACAACACAACCTCTGTAGGATGACAACACAACCCCTGTCGGAAAACAACACAACACCTGTAGGATGACACCACAACCCCTGTAGGAGGACAACACAACCCCTGTAGGAGGACAACACAACCTCTGAAGAAGGACAACACAACCCCTGTAGGAGGACAACACAACCCCTGTAGGAGGACAACACAACCCCTGTAGGAGGACAACACAACCTCTGAAGAAGGACAAAACAACCCCTGTAGAAGGACAACACAACCCCTGTAGGAGGACAACACAACCCCTGTAGAAGGACAACACAACCTCTGTAGGATAACAACACAACCCCTGTAGTAGGACAACACAACCCCTGTAGAAGGACAACACAACCCCTGTAGGAGGACAACACAACCCCTGTAGAAGGACAACACAACCTCTGTAGGATAACAACACAACCCCAGTAGAAGGACAACACAACCCCTGTAGGATGACAACACAACCCCTGTAGGATAACAACACAACCCCTGTAGGAGGATAACACAACCTCTGTAGGAGGACAACACAACCCCTGTAAGAGGACAACAAAACCCCTGTAGGAGGACAACACAACCCCTGTAGGAGGACAACACAACCTCTGTAAGAGGACAACAAAACCTCTGTATGATAACAACACAACCCCTGTAGAAGGACAACACAACCCCTGTAGGAGGACAGCACATCCTCTGTATGAGGACAACACAACCCCTGTAGGAGGACAACACAACCTCTGTAGGAAGACAACACAACCCCTGTAGGAGGACAACACAACCCCTGTAGGAGGATAAAACAAACCCTGTAGGAAAACAACACAACCCCTGTAGGATGACAACACAACCCTTGTAGGAGGACTACACCACCCCTGTAGGAGGACAACACAACCTCTGTAGAAGGACAACACAACCCCTGAAGGAGGACAACACAACCCCTGTAGGATGACAACACAACCCCTGTAGGAGGACAACACAACCTCTATAGGAGGACAACACAACCCCTGTAGGAGGACAACTCAACCCCTTTATGATGACAACACAACCTCTTTAGGAGGACAACACAACCCCTGTAGGAGGAAAACACAACCCCTGTAGGAGGACAACACAACCCCTGTAGGAGGACAACACAACCTCTGAAGAAGGACAAAACAACCCCTGTAGAAGGACAACACAACCCCTGTAGGAGGACAACACAACCTCTGTAGGAGGACAACACAACCCCTGTAGGAGGACAACACAACCTCTGTAGGATGACAACACAACCCCTGTAGGAGGAGAACACAACCCTTGTAGGATGACAACACAACCCCTGTAGGAGGACAACACAACCTCTGTAGGAGGACAACACAACCCCTGTAGGAGGACAACACAACCCCTGTAGGAGGACAACACAACCTCTGTAGGAGGACAACACAACCCCTGTAGGAGGACAACACAACCCCTGTAGGATAACAACACAACCCCTGTAGAAGGACAACACAACCCCTGTAGGAAGACAAAACAACCTATGTAGGAGGACAACACAACCCCTGTAGGAGGACAACACAACCTCTGTAGGAGGACAACACAACCACTGTAGGAGGACAACACAACCCTTGTAGGATGACAACACAACCCCTGTAGGAGGACAACACAACCTCTGTAGGAGGACAACACAACCCCTGTAGGAGGACAACACAACCCCTGTAGAAGGACAACACAACCCCTGTAGGAGGACAACACAACCTCTGTAGGAGGACAACACAACCCCTGTAGAAGGACAACACAACCCCTGTAGGAGGACAACACAACCCCTTTATGATGACAACACAACCTCTGTAGGATGACAACACAACCCCTGTAGGAGGACAACACAACCCCTGTAGGAGGACAACACAACCTCTGTAGGAGGACAACACAACCCCTGTAGGAGGACAACACAACCCCTGTAGGAGGACAACACAACCTCTGTAGGAGGACAACACATCCCCTGTAGGATAACAACACAACCCCTGTAGGAGGATAACACAACCCCTGTAGGAGGACAACACAACCCCTGTAGGAGGCCAACACTACCCCTGTAGGATGACAAGACTACCCCTGTAGGAGGACAACACAACCCCTGTAGGAGGACAACACAACCCCTGTAGGAGGACAACACAACCCCTGTAGGAGGACAACACAACCCCTGTAGGAGGACAACACAACCTCTGTAGAAGGACAACACAACCTCTGTAGGAGGACAACACAACCCCTGTAGGAGGACAACACAACCCCTGTAGGAGGACAACACAACCTCTGAAGAAGGACAAAACAACCCCTGTAGAAGGACAACACCACCCCTGTAGGAGGTCAACACAACCCCTGTAGAAGGACAACACAACCTCTGTAGGATAACAACACAACCCCTGTAGAAGGACAACACAACCCCTGTAGGATGACAACACAACCCCTGTAGGATAACAACACAACCTCTGTAGGAGGACAACACAACCTCTGTAGGAGGACAACACAACCTCTGTAGGAGGACAACACAACCTCTGTAGGAGGACAACACAACCCCTGTAGGAGGACAACAGAACCTCTGTAGGAGGACAACACAACCCCTGTAGGAGGACAACACAACCCCTGTAGGAGGACAACACAACCCCTGTAGGAGGACAACACAACCTCTGAAGAAGGACAACACAACCCCTGTAGGAGGAAAACACAACCCCTGTAGGAGGACAACACAACCCCTGTAGAAGGACAACACAACCTCTGTAGGAGGACAACACAACCCCTGTAGGAGGACAACACAACCTCTGTAGGAGGACAACACAACCCCTGTAGGAGGACAACACAACCTCTGTAGGATGACAACACAACCCCTGTAGGAGGAGAACACAACCCTTGTAGGATGACAACACAACCCCTGTAGGAGGACAACACAACCTCTGTAGGAGGACAACACAACCCCTGTAGGAGGACAACACAACCCCTGTAGGAGGACAACACAACCTCTGTAGGAGGACAACACAACCCCTGTAGGAGGACAACACAACCCCTGTAGGATAACAACACAACCCCTGTAGAAGGACAACACAACCCCTGTAGGAAGACAAAACAACCTATGTAGGAGGACAACACAACCCCTGTAGGAGGACAACACAACCTCTGTAGGAGGACAACACAACCACTGTAGGAGGACAACACAACCCCTGTAGGAGGACAACACAACCTCTGAAGAAGGACAACACAACCCCTGTAGGAGGAAAACACAACCCCTGTAGGAGGACAACACAACCCCTGTAGAAGGACAACACAACCTTTGTAGGAGGACAACACAACCCCTGTAGGAGGACAACACAACCTCTGTAGGAGGACAACACAACCCCTGTAGGAGGACAACACAACCTCTGTAGGATGACAACACAACCCCTGTAGGAGGAGAACACAACCCTTGTAGGATGACAACACAACCCCTGTAGGAGGACAACACAACCTCTGTAGGAGGACAACACAACCCCTGTAGGAGGACAACACAACCCCTGTAGGAGGACAACACAACCTCTGTAGGAGGACAACACAACCCCTGTAGGAGGACAACACAACCCCTGTAGGATAACAACACAACCCCTGTAGAAGGACAACACAACCCCTGTAGGAAGACAAAACAACCTATGTAGGAGGACAACACAACCCCTGTAGGAGGACAACACAACCTCTGTAGGAGGACAACACAACCACTGTAGGAGGACAACACAACCCTTGTAGGATGACAACACAACCCCTGTAGGAGGACAACACAACCTCTGTAGGAGGACAACACAACCCCTGTAGGAGGACAACACAACCCCTGTAGAAGGACAACACAACCCCTGTAGGAGGACAACACAACCTCTGTAGGAGGACAACACAACCCCTGTAGAAGGACAACATAACCCCTGTAGGAGGACAACACAACCCCTTTATGATGACAACACAACCTCTGTAGGATGACAACACAACCCCTGTAGGAGGACAACACAACCCCTGTAGGAGGACAACACAACCTCTGTAGGAGGACAACACAACCCCTGTAGGAGGACAACACAACCCCTGTAGGAGGACAACACAACCTCTGTAGGAGGACAACACATCCCCTGTAGGATAACAACACAACCCCTGTAGGAGGATAACACAACCCCTGTAGGAGGACAACACAACCCCTGTAGGAGGCCAACACTACCCCTGTAGGATGACAAGACTACCCCTGTAGGAGGACAACACAACCCCTGAAGGAGGACAACACAACCCCTGTAGGAGGACAACACAACCCCTGTAGGAGGACAACACAACCCCTGTAGGAGGACAACACAACCTCTGTAGAAGGACAACACAACCCCTGTAGGAGGACAACACAACCCCTGTAGGAGGACAACACAACCTCTGTAGGAGGACAACACAACCCCTGTAGGAGGACAACACAACCCCTGTAGGATAACAACACAACCCCTGTAGAAGGACAACACAACCCCTGTAGGAAGACAAAACAACCTATGTAGGAGGACAACACAACCCCTGTAGGAGGACAACACAACCTCTGTAGGAGGACAACACAACCACTGTAGGAGGACAACACAACCCTTGTAGGATGACAACACAACCCCTGTAGGAGGACAACACAACCTCTGTAGGAGGACAACACAACCCCTGTAGGAGGACAACACAACCCCTGTAGAAGGACAACACAACCCCTGTAGGAGGACAACACAACCTCTGTAGGAGGACAACACAACACCTGTAGAAGGACAACATAACCCCTGTAGGAGGACAACACAACCCCTTTATGATGACAACACAACCTCTGTAGGATGACAACACAACCCCTGTAGGAGGACAACACAACCCCTGTAGGAGGACAACACAACCTCTGTAGGAGGACAACACAACCCCTGTAGGAGGACAACACAACCCCTGTAGGAGGACAACACAACCTCTGTAGGAGGACAACACATCCCCTGTAGGATAACAACACAACCCCTGTAGGAGGATAACACAACCCCTGTAGGAGGACAACACAACCCCTGTAGGAGGCCAACACTACCCCTGTAGGATGACAAGACTACCCCTGTAGGAGGACAACACAACCCCTGTAGGAGGACAACACAACCCCTGTAGGAGGACAACACAACCCCTGTAGGAGGACAACACAACCCCTGTAGGAGGACAACACAACCTCTGTAGAAGGACAACACAACCTCTGTAGGAGGACAACACAACCTCTGTAGAAGGACAACACAACCTCTGTAGGAGGACAACACAACCCCTGTAGGAGGACAACACAACCTCTGTAGAAGGACAACACAACCCCTGTAGGAGGACAACACAACCCCTGTAGGAGGACAACACAACCCCTGTAGGAGGACAACACAAGCCCTGTAGGAGGACAACACAACCCCTGTAGGAGGACAACACAACCCCTGTAGGAGGACAACACAACCCCTGTGTTAGGACAACACAACCCCTGTAGGAGGACAACACAACCCCTTTATGATGACAACACAACCTCTGTAGGATGACAACACAACCCCTGTAGGAGAACAACACAACCCCTGTAGGAGGACAACACAACCTCTGTAGGAGGACAACACAACCCCTGTAGGAGGACAACACAACCCCTGTAGGAGGACAACACAACCTCTGTAGGAGGACAACACATCCCCTGTAGGATAACAACACAACCCCTGTAGGAGGATAACACAACCCCTGTAGGAGGACAACACAACCCCTGTAGGAGGCCAACACTACCCCTGTAAGATGACAAGACTACCCCTGTAGGAGGACAACACAACCCCTGTAGGAGGACAACACAACCCCTGTAGGAGGACAACACAACCCCTGTAGGAGGACAACACAACCCCTGTAGGAGGACAACACAACCTCTGTAGAAGGACAACACAACCCCTGTAGGAGGACAACACAACCCCTGTAGGAGGACAACACAACCTCTGTAGGAGGACAACACAACCCCTGTAGGAGGACAACACAACCCCTGTAGGATAACAACACAACCCCTGTAGAAGGACAACACAACCCCTGTAGGAAGACAAAACAACCTATGTAGGAGGACAACACAACCCCTGTAGGAGGACAACACAACCTCTGTAGGAGGACAACACAACCACTGTAGGAGGACAACACAACCCTTGTAGGATGACAACACAACCCCTGTAGGAGGACAACACAACCTCTGTAGGAGGACAACACAACCCCTGTAGGAGGACAACACAACCCCTGTAGAAGGACAACACAACCCCTGTAGGAGGACAACACAACCTCTGTAGGAGGACAACACAACCCCTGTAGAAGGACAACATAACCCCTGTAGGAGGACAACACAACCCCTTTATGATGACAACACAACCTCTGTAGGATGACAACACAACCCCTGTAGGAGGACAACACAACCCCTGTAGGAGGACAACACAACCTCTGTAGGAGGACAACACAACCCCTGTAGGAGGACAACACAACCCCTGTAGGAGGACAACACAACCTCTGTAGGAGGACAACACATCCCCTGTAGGATAACAACACAACCCCTGTAGGAGGATAACACAACCCCTGTAGGAGGACAACACAACCCCTGTAGGAGGACAACACAACCCCTGTAGGAGGACAACACAACCTCTGTAGGAGGACAACACATCCCCTGTAGGATAACAACACAACCCCTGTAGGAGGATAACACAACCCCTGTAGGAGGACAACACAACCCCTGTAGGAGGCCAACACTACCCCTGTAGGATGACAAGACTACCCCTGTAGGAGGACAACACAACCCCTGTAGGAGGACAACACAACCCCTGTAGTAGGACAACACAACCCCTGTAGGAGGACAACACAACCCCTGTAGGAGGACAACACAACCTCTGTAGAAGGACAACACAACCTCTGTAGGAGGACAACACAACCTCTGTAGAAGGACAACACAACCTCTGTAGGAGGACAACACAACCCCTGTAGGAGGACAACACAACCTCTGTAGAAGGACAACACAACCCCTGTAGGAGGACAACACAACCCCTGTAGGAGGACAACACAACCCCTGTAGGAGGACAACACAACCCCTGTAGGAGGACAACACAACCCCTGTAGGAGGACAACACAACCCCTGTAGGAGGACAACACAACCCCTGTGTTAGGACAACACAACCCCTGTAGGAGGACAACACAACCCCTGTAGGAGGACAACACAACCTCTGTAGGAGGACAACACAACCCCTGTAGGAGGACAACACAACCCCTGTAGGAGGACAACACAACCTCTGTAGGAGGACAACACATCCCCTGTAGGATAACAACACAACCCCTGTAGGAGGATAACACAACCTCTGTAGGAGGACAACACAACCCCTGTAGGAGGACAACACAACCCCTGTAGGAGGACAACACAACCACTGTAGGAGGACAACACATCCCCTGTAGGATAACAACACAACCCCTGTAGGAGGATAACACAACCCCTGTAGGAGGACAACACAACCCCTGTAGGAGGCCAACACTACCCCTGTAGGATGACAAGACTACCCCTGTAGGAGGACAACACAACCCCTGTAGGAGGACAACACAACCCCTGTAGGAGGACAACACAACCCCTGTAGGAGGACAACACAACCCCTGTGTTAGGACAACACAACCCCTGTAGGAGGACAACACAACCTCTGTAGGAGGACAACACAACCCCTGTAGGAGGACAACACAACCTCTGTAGGAGGACAACACAACCCCTGTAGGAGGACAACACAACCCCTATAGGAGGACAACAAAATCCCTGTAGGAGGACAACACAACCTCTGTAGGAGGACAACACAACCCCTGTATGAGGACAACACAGCCCCTGTAGGAGGACAACACAACCCCTGTAGGAGGACAACACAACCCCTGTAGGAGGACAACACACCCCCTGTATGAGGACAACACAACCCCTGTAGGAGGACAACACAACCCCTGTAGGAGGACAACACAACCTCTGTAGGAGCACAACACAACCCCTGTAGGAGGACAACACAACCCTTGTAGGATGACAACACAACCCCTGTAGGAGGACAACACAACCCTTGTAGGAGGACAACACAACCCCTGTAGGAGGACAACACAACCTCTGTAGGAGGACAACACAACCTCTGTAGGATAACAACACAACCCCTGTAGGAGGATAACACAACCCCTGTAGGAGGACAACACAACCCCTGTAGGAGGCCAACACTACCCCTGTAGGATGACAAGACTACCCCTGTAGGAGGACAACACAACCCCTGTAGGAGGACAACACAACCCCTGTAGGAGGACAACACAACCCCTGTAGGAGGACAACACAACCTCTGTAGAAGGACAACACAACCTCTGTAGGAGGACAACACAACCTCTGTAGAAGGACAACACAACCTCTGTAGGAGGACAACACAACCCCTGTAGGAGGACAACACAACCTCTGTAGAAGGACAACACAACCCCTGTAGGAGGACAACACAACCCCTGTAGGAGGACAACACAACCCCTGTAGGAGGACAACACAACCCCTGTAGGAGGACAACACAACCCCTGTAGGAGGACAACACAACCCCTGTGTTAGGACAACACAACCCCTGTAGGAGGACAACACAACCTCTGTAGGAGGACAACACAACCCCTGTAGGAGGACAACACAACCTCTGTAGGAGGACAACACAACCCCTGTAGGAGGACAACACAACCCCTATAGGAGGACAACAAAATCCCTGTAGGAGGACAACACAACCTCTGTAGGAGGACAACACAACCCCTGTATGAGGACAACACAGCCCCTGTAGGAGGACAACACAACCCCTGTAGGAGGACAACACAACCCCTGTAGGAGGACAACACACCCCCTGTATGAGGACAACACAACCCCTGTAGGAGGACAACACAACCCCTGTAGGAGGACAACACAACCTCTGTAGGAGCACAACACAACCCCTGTAGGAGGACAACACAACCCTTGTAGGATGACAACACAACCCCTGTAGGAGGACAACACAACCCTTGTAGGAGGACAACACAACCCCTGTAGGAGGACAACACAACCTCTGTAGGAGGACAACACAACCTCTGTAGGATAACAACACAACCTCTGTAGGATAGCAATACAACCCCTGTAGGAGGACAACACAACCCCTGTAGGATAACAACACAACCCCTGTAGAAGGACAACACAACCTCTGTAGGATAACAACACAACCCCTGTAGGAGGACAACACAACCCCTGTAGAAAGACAACACAACCCCTGTAGGATAACAACACAACCCCTGTAGGAGGACAACACAACCCCTGTAGGAGGACAACACAACCCCTGTAGGAAGACAACACAACCCCTGTAGGAGGACAACACAACCCCTGTAGGAGGACAACACAACCCCTGTATGACAACAACACAACCCCTGTAGGATAACAACACAACCTCTGTAGGATGACAACACAACCCCTGTCGGATAACAACACAACCCCATGTAGGATGACACCACAACCCCTGTAGGAGGACAACACAACCCCTGTAGGAGGACAACACAACCTCTGAAGAAGGACAACACAACCCCTGTAGGAGGACAACACAACCCCTGTAGGAGGACAACACAACCCCTGTAGGAGGACAACACAACCTCTGAAGAAGGACAAAACAACCCCTGTAGAAGGACAACACCACCCCTGTAGGAGGTCAACACAACCCCTGTAGAAGGACAACACAACCTCTGTAGGATAACAACACAACCCCTGTAGAAGGACAACACAACCCCTGTAGGATGACAACACAACCCCTGTAGGATAACAACACAACCTCTGTAGGAGGACAACACAACCTCTGTAGGAGGACAACACAACCTCTGTAGGAGGACAACACAACCTCTGTAGGAGGACAACACAACCCCTGTAGGAGGACAACAGAACCTCTGTAGGAGGACAACACAACCCCTGTAGGAGGACAACACAACCCCTGTAGGAGGACAACACAACCTCTGTAGCAGGACAACACAACCTCTGTAGGAGGACAACACAACCTCTGTAGGAGGACAACACAACCCCTGTAGGAGGACAACACAACCTCTGTAGGAGGACAACACAACCCCTGTAGGAGGACAACACAACCCCTGTAGGAGGACAACACAACCTCTGTAGGAGGACAACACAACCCCTGTAGGAGGACAACACAACCTCTGTAGGAGGACAACACAACCTCTGTAGAAGGACAACACAACCCCTGTAGGATGACAACACAACTTCTGTAGGAGGACAACACAACCTCTGTAGGATGACAAAACAACTTCTGTAGGAGGACAACACAACCTCTGTAGGAGGACAACACAACCTCTGTAGGAGGACAACACAACCCCTGTAGGAGGACAACACAACCTCTGTAGGAGGACAACACAACCTCTGTAGGAGGACAACACAACCTCTGTAGGAGGACAACACAACCCCTGTAGGAGGACAACACAACCTCTGAAGGAGGACAACACAACCCCTGTAAGAGGACAACAAAACCTCTGTATGATAACAACACAACCCCTGTAGAAGGACAACACAACCCCTGTAGGACGACAACACAACCCCTGTAGGAGGACAACACAACCCCTGTAGGAGGACAACACAACCCCTGTAGGAAGACAACACAACCCCTGTAGGAGGACAACACAGCCCCTGTAGGAGGACAACACAACCCCTGTAGGAGGACAACACAACCTCTGTAGGAGGACAACACAACCCCTGTAGGAGGACAACACAACCCCTGTAGGAGGACAACACAACCTCTGTAAGAGGACAACAAAACCTCTGTATGATAACAACACAACCCCTGTAGAAGGACAACACAACCCCTGTAGGAGGACAGCACATCCTCTGTATGAGGACAACACAACCCCTGTAGGAGGACAACACAACCTCTGTAGGAAGACAACACAACCCCTGTAGGAGGACAACACAACCCCTGTAGGAGGATAAAACAACCCCTGTAGGAAAACAACACAACCCCTGTAGGATAACAACACAACCCTTGTAGGAGGACTACACCACCCCTGTAGGAGGACAACACAACCTCTGTAGAAGGACAACACAACCCCTGAAGGAGGACAACACAACCCCTGTAGGATGACAACACAACCCCTGTAGGAGGACAACACAACCTCTATAGGAGGACAACACAACCCCCGTAGGAGGACAACTCAACCCCTTTATGATGACAACACAACCTCTTTAGGAGGACAACACAACCCCTGTTGGAAGACAACACAACCCCTGTAGGATAACAACACAACCCCTGTAGGATAACAACACAACCCCTGTAGGAGGACAACACAACCCCTGTAGGAGGACAACACAACCCCTGTAGGAGGACAACACAACCTCTGTAGGAAGACAACACAACCCCTGTAGGAGGACAACACAACCCCTGTAGGAGGACAACACAACCCCTGTATGACAACAACACAACCCCTGTAGGATAACAACACAACCTCTGTAGGATGACAACACAACCCCTGTCGGATAACAACACAACCCCTGTAGGATGACACCACAACCCCTGTAGGAGGACAACACAACCCCTGTAGGAGGACAACACAACCTCTGAAGAAGGACAACACAACCCCTGTAGGAGGACAACACAACCCCTGTAGGAGGACAACACAACCCCTGTAGGAGGACAACACAACCTCTGAAGAAGGACAAAACAACCCCTGTAGAAGGACAACACAACCCCTGTAGGAGGACAACACAACCCCTGTATGACAACAACACAACCCCTGTAGGATAACAACACAACCTCTGTAGGATGACAACACAACCCCTGTAGGAGGACAACACAACCCCTGTAGGAGGACAACACAACCTCTGTAGGAGGACAACACAACCCCTGTAGGAGGACAACACAACCCCTGTAGGAGGACAACACAACCTCTGTAGGAGGACAACACAACCTCTGTAGGATGACAACACAACCCCTGTAGGAGGACAACACAACCCTTGTAGGAGGACAAAACAACCTCTGTAGGAGGACAACACAACCCCTGTAGGAGGACAACACAACCCCTGTAGGAGGACACCACAACCTCTGAAGGAGGACAACACAACCCCTGTAGGAGGACAACACAACCTCTGTAGGATGACAACACAACCCCTGTAGGAGGACAACACAACCCCTGTAGGAGGACAACACAACCTCTGTAGGAGGACAACACCACCCCTGTAGGAGGACAACACAACCCCTATAGAAGGACAACAAAACCCCTGTAGGAAGACAACACAACCCCTGTAGGATGACAACACAACCCCTGTAGGAGGACAACACAACCCTTGTAGGAGGACAAAACAACCTCTGTAGGATGACAACACAACCCCTGTAGGAGGACAACACAACCCTTGTAGGAGGACAAAACAACCTCTGTAGGATGACAACACAACCCCTGTAGGAGGACAACACAACCCTTGTAGGAGGACAAAACAACCTCTGTAGGAGGACAACACAACCCCTGTAGGAGGACAACACAACCTCTGTAGGATGACAACACAACCCCTGTAGGAGGACAACACAACCCCTGTAGGAGGACAACACAACCTCTGTAGGAGGACAACACAACCCCTGTAGGAGGACAACACAACCCCTGTAGAAGGACAACACAACCCCTGTAGGAGGACAACACAGCCCCTGTAGAAGGACAACACAACCTCTGTAGGAGGCCAACACAACCCCTGTAGCAGGACAACACAACCCCTGTAGGAGGACAACACAACCCCTGTAGGAGGACAACACAACCCCTGTGAAGGACAACACAACCTCTGTAGGAGGACAACACAACCCCTGTAGGAGGACAACACAACCCCTGTAGGATAACAACACAACCCCTGTAGAAGGACAACACAACCCCTGTAGGAGGACAACACAACCCCTGTAGGAGGACAACACAACCTCTGAAGGAGGACAACACAACCCCTGTAGGAGGACAACACAACCTCTGTAGGATGACAACACAACCCCTGTAGGAGGACAACACAACCCTTGTAGGAGGACAAAACAACCTCTGTAGGAGGACAACACAACCCCTGTAGGAGGACAACACAACCCCTGTAGGAGGACAACACAACCTCTGCAGGAGGACAACACAACCCCTGTAGGAGGACAACACAACCTCTGTAGGATGACAACACAACCCCTGTAGGAGGACAACACAACCCCTGTAGGAGGACAACACAACCTCTGTAGGAGGACAACACAACCCCTGTAGGAGGACAACACAACCTCTGTAGGAGGACAACACAACCACTGTAGGAGGACAACACAACCCTTGTAGGATGACAACACAACCCCTGTAGGAGGACAACACAACCTCTGTAGGAGGACAACACAACCCCTGTAGGAGGACAACACAACCTCTGTAGGAAGACAACACAACCCCTGTAGGAGGACAACACAACCCCTGTAGGAGGATAAAACAACCCCTGTAGGAAAACAACACAACCCCTGTAGGAGGACAACACAACCCCTGAAGGAGGACAACACAACCCCTGTAGGAGGACAACACAACCCCTGTAGGAGGACAACACAACCCCTGTAGGAGGACAACACAACCCCTGTAGGAGGACAACACTACCCCTGTAGGATGACAACAGTACCCCTGTAGGAGGACAACACAACCTCTGTAGGATGACAACACAACCCCTGTAGGAGGACAACACAACCTCTGTAGGAGGACAACACAACCCCTGTAGGAGGACAACACAACCCCTGTAGGAGGACAACACAACCCCTGTAGGAGGACAACACAACCCCTGTAGGAGGACAACACAACCCCTGTAGGATAACAACACAACCTCTGTAGGAGGACAACACAACCCCTGTAGGATGACAACACAACCCCTGTAGGAGGACAACACAACCTCTGTAGGAGGACAACACAACCCCTGTAGGAGGACAACACAACCCCTGTAGAAGGACAACACAACCCCTGTAGGAGGACAACACAACCTCTGTAGAAGGACAACACAACTGAATGTTGTCGCAACTGAATGGTTTTCTCCGCACATCATAATTAAGGATATTGCATTTCGGATGTAAATAATACAAATAATTGATAAAATATTTCATCAAAAAAATTACATTTTATAGATAACTGAAATTAAATCAATCATCTGTTTGTAATTGATTCTTACTATTAAATGAAACATAATTGAAATTCGCAATTACCTTGAAAATAAAACTAATTTTATCTTTTATTTGACAAAACATCTGGTGCACGTTGTATGAAATCGGTTAGTCATTTCCAGCAAAATATATCAAACGTTATTTCTCTCAGTCGGAAAGTAATTTTGTCATGATAATTTGGATTACCACCGCCATCCTTGTACCTTTTGTAGGCATTCTGTCATTGTGTCAGTGGAGCGGAAAAATCAAGTTTCATGTGAAATACACCCTTTATTTTGTGGGGTTGGCTTTGATTTCAGTTTATGTATTTCTGATATCGCTACCATGGGGAAGAAGTGTGAAAAATGCAAGGTAAGAATTTCATTCATCATAATCAAATTAAATATCACTATAATCATTATCATAATCGTCGTCATCGCCATTATCATTATCATCATCGTCAACGTCATGATAATAATAATTATCATTATCATCATCAACGTTGTCGTTCTCATCAACATCTTCACCGAAGGGTAATTCTTGCGTTGTATGTGCCATTAACAACATGGCCACACAACGACAATCTATTCAAAGAGAGTCTACGTCGACCTTGCAAATTACTTGCATGTGTTATTTTTAGAAAGTATGCTCAGGAATGTTTAACACCAGTCTCAAAGTAATATGTTGCGAGCCATCTATGATTTAATAAGTTACCTACTTTTCACATTATGTTTCTGAAAACACTTGTTAAAAAAACCTTTCTGTACCTCAACAATAACCTGTAGGTGAGGCATTGGGAGTTGTTAATATAGTTTCCTTGGATGTTAAAGGGGCATTAGCACGTTTTTTGATAATTTTATATTTTAAAATGTTCACTGATGATTGTAAGTTAATGTTAAATGTGTCAATACACTAGCCAATCATCCATATTCAGAGGACAAAGTATGAAGATTCACATAAAATCCATTGGCGGCCATTTTGTGTGAACATCTTTCATTCTGTTTGTGTAAGAAAAAGTAATCGCATGGCTAAACTCTACGTTATATATTTGAATTATTACTGCTCCATTTAGTTTAAATACATTGTCTTTTAATTGGAACCATTAATTTTCATTTGCCTGACTTCACCTTATATTCACTCAAAAACGTGCTACTGCCCCTTTAATGGTTCCAAAGCAATCGAACGAGTCCTGGAAGGTACATGTGTCATCAACAAGGACAAATCACTTCTATATATAACCAGTCTGATTAAAAATCGGCCTAATTCCGAGGAATAAAATATTCAAAATATAACTACGGTGATATGAAATCGTCTACACTAGTACTCAGTGGAGAGAACCTATCGAAATAACAAGTTCGATTATCGATAGAGTTTATATTTTTAACTATTATTCCTCCAAATTAGGCCGGTTTTAATCAAACTGCTAAATAACTTACAAATGACCATCTCACACATTCTCTTCCCACAGAGGCAGATCAAGTCATGTTGATTTAGCCTCTGTTCTATTACGCCGATTCCGTGGGTTCCGGCAGTTTCCCCTGGCGGAAAAAACTTTCATCACAATACATTTGAATTTTTTTATCAAATGACAAGGCTTCTCGAATGGAAAGGGTGGTTCATATCACAATGCCTGTGCCTTGTTTCAGTAGCCAAAATGATGATTTAAGAACAGCGTCGCTGATTGCACAACTAATTTTGATTGCCTCCAATCAGGCATCTCCCATTCTATCCCACAAATTCGCCGTAATAGAACGTAATAGAACCAATCTTATTAAAATACGATCTATTTGCTTCACTACGCTACGCATGTAGATCTTACCAGGCTCAGTTATAACAGCTGTCAGAGTATCCTTTGACTCAGCCAATCAGCGACTTTGCCCCGTAACTCGGGTTGCTGGTGACGGGTATTCATATCTAATCTTCAAAACTCGAAAAACGAAAATTTCCGACTATTTCTTAATGTCGACAACAAAAATTTCCTGTCATGTCCGAATGAATAACTCAAACTGTGCTTTATATCGCTCCTATCAATTTGTTTGTCCAAAATCGTCCAGGTAAATACTTTAATGTTATCATTATCGAAGAAATCACCGTAAACGGGGCAAATTCAAACAGCAAGCTGTAGATGCTATTTTTGGAACAGTTACGTTATATAAACGTTTCCCTTTAAATCTTATATGAAACGATTCATGTTCATTAAATTCGGTGTATTTTGTATCCATAAACATACTGACACAAATGAGAAGACCAGAACTGACATGAAAACATTAGATCAAGTGTTGTTGATTTGATATCACACATATTCGATGTACATATGCAAATAAGAAAGAATCTAGTTCTGTCAAAAAATCAAACATTACAAATGAATTCACGACCTATGCAAATTACCTAACACTGCTTTTTGGGAAATTCGAAAGGTCATAAGTTATCATTTTATCATTTGGGCTGTGCCGGTTTACGGTTTAATCTCCTGAATTGTCCTTTATGAGACGTACGATTTGATTGGTGGATGAAATCTTCCTCACATCAAGCCGTCAAAGGTTACTCTGACGGCTGGACTTACGGAGCCTTGTGAGATTTTTAATCTGCGTAACGTAGTGAAGCAATTAAGATATCATTTTAATGAGATTGTAATAGAACAGAGGCTAGATCTGCCTCTGTGGGGAGAGAATGCATCTCACAGTGAAACAAGGATCACCTTTGGAGTTATCGGGATACGCCCATGAGTGTTATATTCTATATCAGAGCGTAAATTACCACCGTTACCACCTTGGTAGTTATCAAGATATACACCTTCGATATATGCGGACACGATTCTTATATGCTTATGCAACAAGATGTCCTAACTCAGGATGCACTTATACGTAGAGAAGTAAAGAAGGGTAACATTGACAATTGCAGTTTCTACTTCACCCCAGCTAAGATCCTATGCTGGCTGCTGGGTATACAGCTGGAGATGAGGGGAATGAAGAATATCCCCGCAAACACGGGCGGGGTGGTCGTCTGCAACCACGGCTCATTCCTCGATTTACTATGTAAGTGTATTGTTTGATTTTATCGTAAAAGGCGGAGTTTGACTAAGGTTAGACAAATATATTCTCTATACAATCATAATTGCAATGTTTTCTTTCAATTGCTGGTTTCCCTAACACAATGCGCTAACTATAGTTCAGATTTAGACTTTGACATTCTTTTGTGAAAGGATCAAATTATTCACCATGGTTATATGAAGTTTTTTATGGTAAATTTCATTTATTTAAAAAAGTTGCAAATAAGCTTACAAATTTGTCGTCATTTATTAAACCTTGAACATATTTTAACGTTATTTTCTCTGATTTTATTGCAAGCCACGTGAGGAGTAGTGTCTAGTTTCAACCTGGTTCCTGGGCCTCGTTTCCCGTGCGCTATAGTCAGTCAGCGCACGCGGAACGAAGCCCGGGAACCAGGTTGTGTCTCAGTAGAGTAGCCTACTAGGGTATGTAACAGCTGACCGTTATTCCTTACACATATATTGCAGTGTTTGATGTAACAAAGGTTACATTGCAACTGGCACCTCGTTGAGTGGTTTCCCCTCCACAAGGACTGGCGGTATAGCCTAGTGCTGACAAAACACAATATAGCCATAAGCACATCCATTACATCATCATTTTTAAAAAGAACGCTACATCGATCGTGTTGGGAAAAGTTGTTTCGAAGTATTTTCTTGCCCCTTCTGATACAGCATTTGTAGGAGGCTAAATGATTGGTTGACGGAACATACGTCGCAATCTAAAAATATAGATCAACAGATTTTTCTGTCATACGACAGTTATAACAAAAATGAAACTATCGATCTATATTTACTTACAATGCTTTCATCGAAACATGCGACTATTCGGAAAACGCAAGACCGTTATCCATGCCATCGTACATTCTTGATAGATAGGGTTCGTTTTTGGCAAAATATGGATATTTGATTCTTACTTGGTATATGGTAAGATTTAATCAGTCATGTTTATGTTGTGTATAAACAAAGACACGATTGTTTCACATAGCTTCGAAAGAGGTACAAGGAGCTGAAGCACGTCGTCTTAGGGCAATGAAGTTAGCTCAGAAAAGCAAATAATGTAACCAATTGCAAAACGAACGTTTTAGATGAATGAAGTCCAGAAAAAATCTTATCAAGTGCGATTTAAGTTACATAGACTTATTTCCCTCACTCTAACGATAGTCTTCACACTTAAATTTTGATGATGCCCTACAGTCCTCGCTCGTTACGCGATGAAATTGCCAACACAAATTGTTTGCGATTGACATTGAAAAATCCTCCTCCCGCTTTTATATCACAAACAATGGTTGAATATGAACGGAAGAACAAATCTCGCATGGCCATTGAGCTACATTAAATGATATCCGATAATGGGGCTACTTACCTGGATAATATATAATTATATTATCCATTTGACTCTTTGTCAATATTGAAACTATACTGAACAAAATAACTAATTATAAGGGATATTTTAATCTGTGTTTTCAATATTTGATCATGTGATCAAGGAAGAAATACATCTTTATTCTTAATTTCAAAATTTTCACATACGTCCCTAATAATGTGTGTCCAGCAGCATATATTAACTAGAGATACGTGCATGTGAAACAATGTGATGTCCCCCATACCAACTTTTAATCAGAAAATGACCCTAACCCCCATGTGTACTAAGTTCAAATTGTTTCCATGAACCCCCCCCCCCCCCCACCCCCCAAAAAAAAACCCAAAAAACAACAACAAAAACGCCAACAACAGAATAACCAAAGTAGCAAATGGCAGCACCCCTCTTCTAGATCCTACTACAAAACAAGTAACAATTTTTGAGCTATCGCTTGGAAATGGACCTTCTCTGAAAATACAACTTGTTACCATGGAAACAATCATTCAATCAGAAATTCGGAATATCCAAAATAGCAAAAGGCACCATATCAACACTAGATCTAACCACATACCAAGTTTCGTTAAAAATATTTAACTGTTTTTAAGATATGGTCAGGAAACAAAAGCGTTACGGAAATACGGAACCACGGAATCACGGAATCACGGAACCACGGACGCAACTGAAAACATTATGTCTGCCGCAAAGCTTTGCGGGGGACACAATGACATGTTTTTTGTTATTTCAGTATTTGTATCATCCTGTTTACCGGATATGATAGGACTTGCTCATATGGACAATCTCACCAAATATGTGCCTGTTGGTTTGGCTACGTGGATGTGTGGCCATATATTCATCAACAGTGAGAATCACGAGAGTGCAATGAGATCCATGAAAAAATGCGGAGAGGCAATACAAAACAAGAAAGTGAGTATGTTTAAAGGGGCAGTAGCACGTTTTTTGATAATTTTATATTTTAAAAATTGCACTTATAATTGTAAGTAAATGCCTAATGTATTATATTGACAGTGTCAACAATCACATTACACAAGCCAATCACCCATAGTCAGAGGACAAAGGTTTAGGATTCACATAAAATCCATTGGCGGCCATTTTTGTGTGAACACCTTTAATTCATTTTTGTAAGAAAAAGGAATAGCATGGCTGAACCTTACGTTATATATTTGAATTATTACTACTCCATTTAGTTTAAATACATTGTCTTTCATTTGGAACCATTTATTTTCATTTTCCTGACGTCACCTTATACTCCCCCTTAAAACGTGCTACTGCCCCTTTAAACCACAGAGGTTCGAATACAACAGATATGAATTACGCTAAAATGTTTATTCCTTGACCGATTTCGTTCAAATTTGAAATGTAGGTTTATCTCAACATATGAAAACGATATATGAGTGCAAAAGTTTGAAAAAAAATAATTATGGGGTCCACTCCGAGATTCGAACCTCTGTGGTTTAAACGTTTATGTGCATGCTATGCGTCAGATAAGTTTACACCGCAGACCAAGTTCAGTACAAACTAGGCTTCGAATAACTGACAATAATTACAACGATTCGTTTTCCAATCTTATCATCAATACAAGTGTATTTTCGTAAATATAGAAAAATAAAGTAAATTGAAGAAAACTTATATATACATACTTTGTTGATACATGTATATCGTAATATCTTTCAATTGTACATTTACTTACGTATCCAGAATGAATATGTGGTGTACAAAACGACGTGCGATTTTATGTGTATCAAGTTTTAAACGTGATAATGTTTTACCCTTGAATTAGTTGCAACTGTTACAGTTTGAATGGATGATTTTTAATCGGAGCGTACATTAAATAACGAATAACATTGTCGATGATAGTAACTAAAATGAGTTCAGCTAAATTCAGCTTTAAGAGTGTATTTCTTACAACTAAGACTTTAATGAAATTTCCGAAGTCTAAAACGCTAATATTTTCGCTTACTGTCCATAAGAAATATGAGATAACATATGAAGGTTTTGAAATTGATGAAAAAAATAATCTGCAACTTCGTCAACAAAGAATAAGATGCACCAGCCATAATCATTGGCTTATTTAACCTTGGAGAATTTCCCGAATGTTCACTGAGAAAGCTTCTGAGACCAGGCTGGATAGACTTATTAGAACATGGAACATCTTATGAAGGTTGAGACTGGCAGCTGGTGAACAAAAGATTGTTACATTAATTCAAAGTTAGTGTAAATATTACATTATTAGGATGTTGCTTACGTTTAACTAATTTTACCAGTACCTTTTCATTTCTTATGATTTTGCTGGAGATGAGGAAAATAACTATTTTCCAATCAGATTATTAAACATGATACCAATATTTATGCTATAACACATTTTGCATCGGTTTGCGAAATACTTGTATCGTTAATGAAAAAAACCCAACCTATATTACCCATAAAATCTTATATCACAGTGAAAAAAAAATTTCTGAGCTAAATTCTCTCAAAACACTTCCAATGAAATGCAGCTTAATACGATTTTACGAGCGCATCATTTTTATTGAACGTAAAGGCATGTAGTGTTTTTTAGCTAAACACGCACAACCTAAACCTAAACAGGACGGACAAAATACAGGAACCCGATTTTTTAAATAAAATGTAGGTATAACGTGGGTAATAAAGACCCGTTCCCTCTATGTAAAATGTAGGTAAGTCGGTAAGAGGGGACGGGTCTTTCTTACCCACGTTTTACCTACGTTTTAGAGGGGACGGGTCTTTCTTACCCACGTTTTACCTACGTTTTACCTACGTTTTAGAGGGGACGGGTCTTTCTTACCCACTTTTACCTACATTTTATTTACGATATCGGGTTCCTGTGGGACAAAAGTATTTTCAGCGGCAGAACCAGATGAGGGTGCAGTCGATTAAAGACCACAACCCCTCCTCTCTTGTAAATATCTACTCCTACGCCTAATGGTGAACTCCCCTTTTCAATAGGTGCTTGATACACGAACATGGTTGATTTCTGAGACAGGAACATGGTTGATTTTTGTTAATGACACAAGCTTTTGCTTTTAATATTTCGTAAGTAAATTGATGTCATTTTGGTCTGTTAATGCCTTGTAATAAGTAAGACACTGTGATTAACAATTCTATTATTATCATTGTTATTTAACCTGGATCCCATCTAGTAACTTAGAGCTTATATCTGTTCTCAGCAAAAAGTGATCATGTTTCCGGAGGGCAGAATATCACGTGACCCGGTGTCGTTCGCACCTTTCAAAAAGGGAGCCTTTCACCTGGCAATCAAGACACAGGTAGGTCTCCCAATAAATAAAAAAAACGAAACTCATTTCACTTGATTCACAATTGCAGTCTCTGAACACTAAGAAATAATTGCTTTCAGTATAATAAGCGAAATCATAAGCAAAGTATTGTTAAGTGTATTTTATCGTTTAAATGTTGAATTCAGTGAATGACATAAACATTCCTAAAACATTCAGTATCACTTGATTACATTTTTGTTGGCTGAATATAATATATTATAATATTCTGATTTTTTCAAATATCTTTAATCTACTTATAGAGCAAAGTATTGTTAAGTGTATTTTATCGTTTGAATGTTGAATGTATTGAATGAAATCAAAGTTATAAAACATTCAGTATCACTTGATTGACTTTTTGTTTGCTGAAATATAATATAAGTTCAGATTCTTTCAAATATCTTTAATCTCTTTATAGAGCCCTGTGATACCAATGGTTATCTCCCCTTATCATTCGTACTTCTCCGACAGAGACAAGAAATTTGAGAGTGGTAAAATAAACTTTGTTTATTTCTTGCAATTTTAATTAATTTCTCTGATAACCTTTAACACCAAATACGTTTTGAAATAAATCAATTATACGTAAATGTCTTTTTGTAGTAGCTTTCTTATAATTTCTTTATACGGAAGTGACATTTAATAAAGACACCCTGACATTGCATTTGAGATATAAGTTGCGAATGAAATACAAACCCGTTGAAAAATTATTGTTTTGTTTCAGGAAAATCTATTTTGACATGTCTCCCACCCGTATCGACAGTAGGTCTGACGTCAGAAGATGTTGATGAGCTTTTAACAAGAGTACGAGGCCAGATGCTTGAAGTGTACACCGCAAAGTCTTGATATTATAAAAGATATACTAAGACCTGTACTGTTTGCAAATCGTAATCAGAGAAACTTTATACTAAAATGAGGCGGAATCGATGGGTCCCGTTAAACAATACACGTACAATCGATTGAAAACCTATCACTGTAATCAATAGCTTTACAACTGTTTTGTATAGCAGGAGTTTGTATTAGAATGCGCGAAAGAAAAAAATGAGAATATTTGAAAAAACATCTCACATTTATTTTAAAAAATTGATTTAATTAAAAAAAATCAGTTCACATTGACCGAAAATCCTTTAACAATCGCATGCTCAAAAAGCCTTCGAAATTATTAATCCCTTATTGGCATTTATTCAAGCATTTACGGTAACCACAAATAAAATACCGTAAAGTGATCAATTACAACTTTCCTTTAAAATCACCTGGGCAGATTTACATTTGATAAACCAAAAAAGAGAGAAAGAGTTTTAACGCTTTCGACATATTTATGCGCTGTTGAATCTCGTGTTAATATATAATGTCATGATATGTTCACAATAAATCAATTTCTATTATTTTCATTTTGTTATTCCATCTGGGAGAATACAAAATCGCGAGATAGATATCATGCCTTGACAAATCACCTGAGCACTCAGAGGTCAAAGTCAAATTTAGTCTCTGAATTTTTTTATGTTGATCATTTTTAAAAGTCAATTTGTTTTTGGACTGTGATATATGTTGACTTGATGAATGAGACTATGGACTGTATGAAAGGCCCATCTTTAGTGCATAGGATTCCCCCGAATCAGGGCCAAATATTTATTCGAGAGTTTCACGTTAATGAATCCCATCGATTAACGACTTTCTGAAAATAATTCGAACCATGAATTGTCAACAACACATGAATCAAAACCGTTGTTTGTAAACACAAAACGCCAGTTAAATGCGAATAGGATTGAAACAATCTAATTTCTAAATTACTAGTACCCCACGCGTTGCAAATTTTATTCAAATATGTTAATTCTTGTAATTAAGATTTGTTCACGTAGAGCCTATTTTGCAGTAATATATTATTTACATACACTTGAAGACCAATTGATATTTTATCGCTAGATATTAAATTCAGTTCTGAAGTCAGCCTTTTTGTTTTCAATAGCATTTACCAGATTTTAAATCACACACTTTGATATTCGATTAAAACGATTTTAGATTAAAAACAAAATCCGCAGATTATCTTACAGCCTGGGACAACCATTCAATAATATGCACTTAATGACCCTGAGCGCCGTTTGCTCTACATGTACATACCCCCAAGCATACACGCTGTCAAACTCTAGACTTGCCTATGGGCCCTCCTAACATATCAATAATAACAATATTTTTTGGTTCTTTAAAGGGGAATTATCACGTTTTTAGGGGGAATATAACGTGATGTCAGGAATTGAATTTGAATTATTACTCCTTCATTTAGTCTAAATACATTGTCTTTCAATTGGAACCATTAATTTTAGTTTTCCTGACATCACTAAATTTATATTTTCCCTAAAAACGTGCTCCCAAAAAAATTGAATGGAGCCCACTGAATAATATAGACTTGCATGAGGCTATATAGATCATTTGTTTTTAAAAGGGCTGTTTAGTTAGCCAGACTACAATATCGACTGCAGGTGCTCCGAGAAATAAAATTGTCAGATATTGTCTCTATATCGGGTTACGAACTTATATATATAATATATCCTCAGGCACGTCATATTCTGTTTATGAAATATTTGAAATAAATATGTGCACCTTCATTGTGTTATTTTAAGGCTTTTTAGTTTATAAAGTTACGATTATAATAAGTCAACTCTAGACTTGCTGAATGAGGAGCTAGACTGTATAAAGGCTCCTTTCAAATACATGCACAGTCGTGAAGCGGGACTATTATTTTCCACCAGCCTCGCGGTAAACGACCCAAAATACTGCTAAAGATCCTGATCGCATTACTTATAATACATGTTCAATAACATAATCATCCGATGGCGATTGGACCGGCGACCAGTGGGGTCATGGCACGCACTTGCCGACACGACTCGAGCACAACGCATACATTCCCAGTCTCCAGATGCGTGAAATCAATATATCCCCAGACTGAACTAGGTCAACAGCTGAACCGAAGACTTCCGCCATAAACAGCTTCATTCTGACACAACAGTTGTGCCCTCATAGTTGTGATCTAACAGTGTTGTTCTCGTTGTGCTTACCGCCAGCAGGACGATGTCATGGTATGTGTACATCGGGGTAGCGCTCGGTGTTTACATCTTGTGCAGTGTCAACAGCAATGCAAGATTCATGGCCAAGCTATTCTGCTACTACATGACTCTCATCACTATTTCCATACCGGTTGTCATTTGTGCGCTCTTCAGGCCCTGCCATGTGGATAATATAAGGTGAGTGTGACAGGTCACTTATTCTCAAACATGCCTTGTGTTTTAGCTATCTGTGTTTTTGTCTAATGTCTGAAACCCCAATCATGTTATTGAGCCCGGTAATGTATGTTTGCCTGACGTGAGTGTAATGTATACATTCCTTGAAGGTCAAGTTCACTGCGTATTTATATATATATTTTTATAACGGAATTTCACGGTATTCGTGCAAATGCAAATAGCACATCTTCGAGTAAAAAACCATGCCTCATGTTCAAATGGACGTTACTTGATTAGAATCCGCGTCTCCATTGATGCGGCAAACACTGGCAAGAATGACGGGGCAACGTGACCTTGTATTTGTTTGGCAGCGAGTAAGCTGCGCCTGAGAAGTCACCCGAGGCTTTCAACAGAGGACACTAAGTCTTGTTCACTCGTCCTAAACCGGTCCTAGCGGCCATAAATGTAATATTTACCTCGGCCTAATCCTTTCTGGTGAAAATGGAATAACAGCATAATGCTATTTTTAGTCTTCCAGACTCGAAACGTTCAGGGGCCAAAAATAGAATACACGGAATGTCGATTCTTGTAACTATCTTTCTATAATTTCGCAGTCTCTTGGTATTATTTTTTTACCTCTCCTTAGAAACTGAAAACTTAAGCCATAAAAAGATTTCGTAATCACAATTACGTAATAATTGGAGTGTTATTAAATCAGCTGAGGCCTATGCCTCTTTATATAAGCCTAGATGTTTTTAATTTATTAAATGTCGTCATAATTTTTCGTCAACATCCGCTTTCGTTTATCCATACACGATTCATATCAAATGAACAGAAACTTCCCATAATTCAATCAGGTTGATGATACGTCGCGTGTTGGGCTCGTGGCTGTGTTCGATCAATATTGATTTCATCTTGTTGAAGTAAAGGATGACTGAAATTCGATATCCTGCGACGTATTGATTTCAACCGTCACATCTCGTCACGTGAAGTTATTCGACCCAGCTGTCACAGGTTGAAATACTTTCATAAGTAGTCGATTAAATTATCAAAGTATTATTTGCAAATTTATCGACAGTTACCAACGCATATAACCTTTATCAATTACAAACACAATGTAGGATTAAAATGTCATTCATATTTTCAATATCATCATAGTGAGTAGATATATATAACTGTAAAAAAATATTCGTGATCATATTTACCCACTTCACAAGTAGGATAGTTAAGAAAAATCGTTCAAATTATTTATCGTATAAATTAAAATGCAAAACAAACGCAATTAATTGCCAAAAAAAGGATATTAAGGGGCTAAATATAACTTCATGATCCTATATATATATACAAATAATGTTTATATATATCAGAAATGAATGATGGTTAAAATAATTCAAATACCATAGGTCATTAATTGTTCAATGCAAGTAAATATAAAGGTAAACATAGGGTTTTAGATAATTAAGGTGGTTGGAGCTTGGATCGAGGCGTGTTGCCCTAATTTAGTTTAGACATATCATCATACAATTAATGTATGTAGTAGGTAAGCTATTAAGCATTCATATCACGTTCAACAATTTCTCGTAAATGGCAGTCATATATGTGACATTTTATAATTAATAAGACATAATTGCCGTATTAATTGGGTGATAATGCTCATTAAGATGTCAAGTGAATCACAAATCACATATATTATGGTATCTAGATATACGAAGTCACAATAAAATGATTTAATAAAATATTCATAATAGTATTCCCAAACATTAATTTGAAAATTTTCAAATTGGATCGTTCCAAATTAAAATCTGATCACGTTAATGTCAAACCCTAAAGTCTGTTGCCATCCTGATAATCTGTAAGTCCCTACCCACAAGAGTACATAATTTTTCACCGGAAAGATCAAATCTATATAGAGTTTTGAATGAAGACTAGACAGTTTTTAGTTTTTTTTACATAGTTTGGCTTTGAAAGGAAGCAAGGAAGATCATAAACGATTGCGTAATTATAAAAATCTTCACATAACCATCGCCTAATGAAAAGCTTATATCACTTGTTTTCAATAAAAATCGAAAAAAGCATATTTTGTTTTCAGAAGCCATTGTCGACTTCCAATTTACGTGATCACAAGTATGAAACCTGTCAAGCACTATATCTACTCCTGGACTGTTCTTCCTATTAGACGCCTTTCAATGTCCAGTTTTCGACTTTCAAACCTCAAATTGCCATCGTAGTTTACCGATTGTAATTTAATTGACTTTAAATGGTATTTATCATTCGGAAATAATAAACTGATGATTATATTATGTACATTTTACATAACACAATTTTACATGTATGCCTCGATCGGTGAATGAAACATGTCTTAGATCAATGGATCAGTCTAACTTGAAACCTAATTACCTACGAGGGCAATCATGTCGGGTTTATAATTTCATGGGGGCTATGCCCTTTTTACAGGGGGTCGAAATAGGTAAATATGTTATTTATGATAAAAAAATGTAAATGTGATATCAAAATTTCGACGAAAGATCTTTCTTCAAAGTGATGTACTTATTTTCTCAATAGCTAACCTTCATCCCGAACCGCATGCAAGTATAAATTATTAGTAATGCAGATTTAATGTCGACGGATGAGAAGTAGGTTTTGAGTATTTTCTTGAATTTTTGCGAATACTGTTATAACCAGAATATTATAATCGTGTCTATAGACTATGTTTACGTCACTCGTGCCTAAATATGAGTATATCGATATCTATCGGGCAATACTGATTAGTTTTCAAGTGCACGTGTCGTAATCATGGTATGCCATGTACACTCATATGAATATCCTCAATTCATAATTATGTTTCTTTCAGTTGGGCTTATCCAACATGCAGTTTGCTCACAAGAGTTTTGGGCATCAGGATAGAACTAAGAGGGAAGAACATAATACCCAAAGACAAGCCCTGCATCATCGTCAGCAACCACCAAACTATGATGGACGCACTAGGTGAGTTGTGCGAAACAAATATGTCATTATTTTTTACGTGTGAAAGCTAAAAGCTGTAAGATGTACATGATTAATAACATATTACAAGTTGTCATAGGAAGAAAGCATACGGACAGGCAGTTTAAAATTGAAACTGATTCAAAGTGGCTATTTCTCTTCAATATGTGCATCTTAAGAATTTAAGATATTTGATATATATTTTTACGATAACCGTCGGTGTTAGTTATCTTAAGTTACATAATGTCCGGATTGGCAAATTCTTGAATCTATGTTGTATTGTTTGATATTATACAATTATGATCTGGCGATGAGGTCAATACCTGTTTGAAACTCGGGGTCAAGTCAATATCACTTTCTGTCCACTGTCACGTGACCGGTTCTAGGCCAATCGGATTGCCGGAAAAATACGGTCACAGGACAATACATATTATGTATCTTGTAATTATCTTGTATTATCAATATCGAGTTTGAATAATAGAAATGATAGTGTTGAATATTATGAAAGGTTATGGTACACACGGACATGAATGGTAACTTATTGGACATTTCACTTATTGATTAAACAGTAACTTAATTGAAAGGATAGTGTCAACTTTAATGAAACTGTTAGACTTTATGGTTTGACAGCTGTTAGAAATCGATGTTAGTGGTTTTATGTAGGCTGGAAACACACTACGTCCGAATTTTCTTGCGATCCGTCATGCGATGCGTCAAAAAAACGCACACCGTGTATTTTTCATAGAGCGCTCACACTATGACCGATGCGTCAATGCGATGCGATCCGATGCGATGAAAATAGGTGCTGCACCTATTTTTGACGCATCGCAAATGGAATCGCATGAAGGATTCCCTTCTGACGTCATATTTCGTGCATATTGTGGGGGGGGGTTCCATTCAAACAATGTAACTAATGTTAAGACATAGATGAAACGCAATGCTAAACGTACATATAATCGCGTCTAGTGTGTACATGACAAACGCATCGGATCGCATCGCATGACGGATCGCAAGAAAATTCGGACGTAGTGTGTTTCCAGCCGTACAGGGATATAGCTTAACGCGTGTCCAGTATACTGTTGTATCGTATAACATGTAGTGTGAGAAACATACACTAGGCCAGAATACAATGTTGCGTAGAACTTATGTTTGACTAGAAACTAACATGTAATAATTGGTAGTTCGATTGACAAGTTTCATTTTGATGGTTATTATGATCATATTAATGTTTGAATGAATTAATGAATGAATAAATGATTTAATAAATGAATGTCTTTATTTCCTTAATCGGCCAGGCATTTGCTCAAAGATAGGTGTGGTGTTAATGCGAGGGTCAGTGGTCAAAAGTTGGATGGAATTCGAAAAATTTGGCGAGATGGTCAGCAAGTTTTGCGATAAAATTTAGTACTAATTGCACAGCACGTAAAAATAATCGATGTGTCCTGTTTTCGATCAGGTTTTAGCGACTGGAGTGTCCCCCCTTCTGTATTCTATATAGGTACTAGAGTTTACGCTAAAATCTTTATTTCTTGACCGACTTCGTTCAAATTTGGGATGTAATCATGTAGGTTTATCTCAACATATGAAAACGATATATTGAGTGCAAAAGTCCAGGTTTCGAATATTTTTTGTTACGTTGTCCACTCCGAGATTCCAACCCCTGTGACTGTTCGTATCCTATACACAAAGCCCAAAGTCATCTAGGAATCGTTATTCAGCACGGAAGCTGATAACTAATATATTTGGTTAATGTACATAGTAAACACATGGACACGCGTAGCTGGTGGGTTCCAAAAAGCGCTTAGTTTAATTGTATCGAAAAAAATATCTTCAACAGGATATTGTTGTGATTACTGTTATTACAATATTTCATATCAAAGCTGAAAGTCGCAGAAATGTAAAGTTTTTCCTGATAAATGACCCAGGGATGATATATGTGTGTTCCTTAACTTTCATTAAATGTGTTTAAACGCTTAATCTTCAACAGGATAGTGTAATCACACTTTCATGATAAACCTGGAAGTGGGAAAAATCAAGTTTTTTTTCTGGTGAAAAGTGTGTAGAGTATCATTCGATGCCTTTAAACTCAAGCTATATACATGCAGGCGATAATTTGTTACCTCTTGTTATCACCCTTGCTACAGCCAATCACAGACGCCTTTTTCTATTTATCTCTCTTATTACCTCGAGTTTGTCAAATTTTTCAAACAATTATCTTCTTGGTCATCTCGGTGTTGCAATACCTAACAATAATTACTTACTTAAATAAGTAAAATAACCATCTTCACTTTACAGGCGCTATTATCTCTTAACAATTTTTTCAGTCGAGGGACTTGGAAAGAAAGGTCTCCACGTTATTTTTTGTCCCATGTAGTTTCGTAAAGAGCTTTCTGATTGGACTATGACTTTCCCTTATAGTAAGCTAGAGAGCAAAAACAGAAAAGTCAAGTGTCGGCAGCAGGGCTTAGATTAGTAACTTTGGAAACTGACTGTTTAAGCTTTGTAAGGAAGATGCTGTGTGAGAGAATGTTACAACATACACGTTCTTTAATATTTCTCGTTTTAATCTATTTCAGGGATCAGCGCGTTCAACCTACGATCGCTGACGTGGCTCGGTCGCAAGGAGAACCTATTCTTCTACGGGCCCGTCGGCCTAGCATTCTGGCTGTGTGGGGGTATACACATCAACAGGAACAACCCTGAGAGCACAAGACGGACGTTAGCAGAATGTGCACAAACATTAAAAGAAAAAGGTGTAAGTTATGTTATCGGAGTTTTTAGCATTACGGATTATAATGTGTAGCTTGCTAAGTTGTTTGACCATTTAACTGTGGTTCTACTTAGTACTTACACAGGATCTTACTTCGCTTTATAGACTAACATGTAGTCTCACACGTATTGCTTTCAATATTGACAATATTTGTCATGTATTATGATACAATGGAGCCCATATAACTTCAGGCTAAAGCGTGTGATCTAGACTGTATAGTTTAGTAGACTTGGTTGGTCGTCAATTGAATAGTTTTGCTTTAGGGTCTGGATGACAGACTATTCGTTTAATGCTGTAGTAGGTTTGTGAGCCTGTGAACGGTCGACTGTTGCAGGAAATTATCATTTTTAAGAATTTCGGCATCGTACAATGACAACAGGAAGGTTTGAAGTCGCGATTATGATCGACAACCGGACATTATAAACATTGACGCGCGTTTATAACTCAAGCGTAGTTTTGGAAACTGACTCATGAGTTGATAATGTTTGATAGGCTATGAAACTAGTATTCATGTGGGACGTGTGAATTTGGCTTCCGCGAGTATATATAACTGTTTAAAGATTTTATTATTGGACACTAGTATTTATAACCTGTCAAGGCTATTTTCCTTTTTGGGAACGAATATGTCAACAAATTTGAATTCATGTCAATCTGTATGCCATTAACGTTTGCATCCAAGCAAATGTGATTGAAATCACGGACATGGTGACTCTTTAATTAAGTATTCAGACACCAAAGATATATATACATGTATGACTCTGACAGATAAGTTATTCACTCCATAAGATAATATATACTGACAGATGTTGTTGATATTTGATAGTAATTATATTCTGACAGATATATTATGCCTTTAGTAAGTAGATCCTTGAATAATCCCCCGGCGATTATTAGTTTCAAACACCGACTTGGCGATTTTACCAGGCTGGTATTCAAGGCAGGCGATTATTATTTTCGAAACCTTAATATGTGTATGCTTTTTTTCATCTGGAATTTAGTATGGTGGATATTGTGACTGTGATTGAGGCCAATGGTTGATCGTTTCATAACTATGCTATTATGCTAGAAGAACTAGCAAAAGAGAGAATTGAAAATGCTTGTTAAATAACATACGTAAAAATAAAACCGGAGATTATTCAAGGCAGAGGGTTATTTATTTCAACCGGGTCTTAGACACGGCGTTTATTTAAGCCAGGCGATTATTCAAGGATTTACGGTATCCCTATAGGGCAAACTGACCGAGGTTCGGACGGTGTTCCGATCCAAATACTTTCAAAGATCGAACTATACATTATTTTTGGAAGAAAATAATTTTAAGGCAATTACGCCATTAGGAATGAATTTTTTTTTTATTGTATTACGATTTATTTTGTAGAAATATTTGTAGATTAACTGAAATTAACGGATTTGATTGTGTATATCAACTCGCCCGGGGTTCGGACAGTCTTGACCTAACCTCGGACAGTACCACTCCGTGTTCTCGCATACATCACAGCTTTTATATATGCCTAAAAAAGGTTAATTTTATCACCCAACACACATTTACTCGTTTATTTACAATGAAAACCCGATAATTTGCAAATATGATTCAATGTTTTGATAATACACGGCTTCCTTTCCGAATATAAACTTCTCGGCAACTCCCGAATGCGCCGCTAGAATCTGATGACGTCACAATGGCATTTGCATGCATTGACGCTAAATCACTGTACAGGCTAAACCAAATGATTTAGGAGTAAATAATTTAGTAATATGTGTTGGTTGAATGTTTCTCCATGTTTCCTTAGCAGTTGTTAGATAATTTATATGTTTTTCAATTCTCTATAAAGAAAATTTATAAGTGTCCGAACCATGGTAAAAAATGTCCGAACCAAGGTCATTTACATATATTTCGAAAATCCCGATATCTACTTCTAAATTAACTTTTTAATTGCAAATATTTATCGGAGTTTGATTACATAGTAGGTTTTCTTTTAAAACAAATAAAGCATATGATCTTTTGGCGCTTCCTACATTTCCTGAAATTTGTGCAAACATTTACATGAAAACAAATATTTCGCCATTTTCCTCCATGAATCGGTTTATTGCCCCTGTCCGAAAAAGAAAGTTGGGAAATCGGTACGATAATAAAATGTTTTTTAAGAGAAATACATATCATGACAGATTGCAATGAAACATTTTGAAACAAATGACATGTAGATTTTTCACGTATAAGTGCGTCAGCTTCTAATCAAAAGTGTCCGAAGTTCGGGCGACTTCTAGTGGTGTCCGAACCTCGGTCAGTTTGCCCTAAAGGATGATATAAATGATCGCATGATATCATTTTCAAAGCCTTTTTACTTCGCACAGACTACTGATCTCAAATCTATTTTTGTGACTCCTTGTTTTACCAACTAGCCAAGTTCGGAAAATGAGCATTTGGTTATTCGCAGTAATACCGAAAACCAATATATATATATAAATATACGTGGTATATTGTTTGAATATAAATTTCACACAACATCTAATAACGTAACAACTTGTGAAGTCATTTTAAAATAAGCATAAATAAATAGTGATATACTAATTGTTTTGCAGATTAAACTCTGGATATTTCCTGAGGGTGGTTTTGCTGATAAATCAAGATTATGGAACTTTAAAAAAGGTGCTTTCAATATGGCAGTTCAAGCACAGGTATGATGAATTGACTTTTAGTACTCTTAATTACTGATGTTTTTATTTAATGCTGTTTAAATTTAATTCACATGTTTAGACATGTTTTGCAGCTAACCCTAAAAGCCAACGTCAACACATGGGTGACAATTGTACCAAATCTAAACTTTCAAAGTCATTTAGTTATGGACTTGTGCCTAGAAACCGGTTTCGGACATTTAAGTGGTACATAGATTTGGTATGGGGAAGTATTTAACTTAGTATAAATCTAACATAGGAAATGTAGTAAATGTGTTGAATATATCCTTTTAATCACGATTTTCTCATTCCAGATTCCAATCATACCTGTAGTATACTCGTCGTTTAGTAACTTCTTCAGCGAAGAGGACTGGCGCTTCGATAGTGGTAAGTCATAAATAGATGTTATTTTGTCTTGTGAATAATTGATTCGGAATTCTCCTTTTCTTCTCAACTGTTTGAGGCTTTTTGGCAAAGCATTATATAAAGCTTTATTAATTCACGGAGAGTCTTAATGATTTCGCGACGTTTGGAGGAACAATTGTATCATATTCAATTTTAAGTGATTGACATTTTTCTAACAACGAACAAATTTTTATTGAAGCGGATGTAAAATCTCAAAAACGTCTTTATAAGTAAGAATATGCTTTACAACATTTTAAGAAATTCAATGTTAAGCATTTTCGATATGTTAAGGCTGTTTTTATTGTATAAAAAGTCCATTTAAGGGGATGTGCTCTCTTATTTCTCTTGTATTTGTTTCCTTTGATAACTGAATTACATGACTTAACAAGTTTAATATGATAGAACTTGATTTAATCAAATATTTAATAGTGAGATATTGTAGTTATAAGCACAACTTATACAGTATTTAAATATTGAAACAATTTTTTAAATTAAAATGACTTTACATGACCATTATGATATAACCAACATGGAATCCTACATGTTATAAGTCAACGAAAACAGCAATAAGATGTTTGTTTTTATAAAGAAATAAATGAAACTGTTTTAGTAAAGTAAATATAAAACCAACTTTTAATTATTCATGACCTTAACTAATATCAACATAACAACAACATCTCTATGTGAGACAACTATAGTTTAATTGCATATTGTAAAGTATGTCCACCGCAAAGCTTTGCGGGCGCAATAATGTTTTCGGCTCCGTCGGTGGTTGCAAGGTTCCGCAATGCTTTTGTTTCCGGGCCTTATCTAAAAAAAACATTCAATATGTATACGAAACGTGATATGTGGCAAAATGTACTGGAAGTTTGTAGACTTTTCCAATTTTTGTTATTCTGAATTGTTTAGTTATTTCAAATGATCATGTTTCAGGTAAACTAATTCTGCAGGTGCTCCCCCAAGTGTCAACAGAAGGACTGACACACAGCGATGTGCCGGAACTCACTGACAGGATACGAGACAGTATGAAGGAGGTTTTCAAGGATCTCTCCACAGAAGCCGCTCAGTCTTAGATTTTATTGTTTATCAATTGTAAATATGTACATTTACCTACATTTTCATCTTTCATTGCAAGGTGGGACAGACCGCAAGACCTGATTGGTCCTTGTGTAGTGTGTGCCTTGTTTCATTGGTTACATATCTTGTGCCGTACTATTGCATAATGTTATAGTCCATTCAGAACGACTCCCCGTATTACAATCATGGTTACCTTTTAATAAGTAAAGCTTTACTGTTGCATAATCTTAAAGTTTAATCAGAACGAATCTAACAGTTCCACACATTCCAATTTTAATGATCAAACTTTTACAATTACGTAATCTGGTTTAATCAGAACAAATTTTAACAGTTCCACACATTACAATCTTAATTATCAAAAATAAGCTTTACTATCGCATACTGTTATAGACAAATCATAATGGATATATAACATAATATATCTTGATTACCAGTAAATCATCAGTATGTCAGTACTGTTTAACCTAATCAGAACGAATCTATTCCACACAATGGAGTTAGTTATCACGTTGATGAGTTAACCTCAAATTTACAAATTATACATCGTAAATAGATGAATAAGGTCAACACATCATGTTTGTATGAAATATGAATTTGTTACAATTACAAAATATGTCATTTTATAATTCCATCAAAATCAAGAGATAACGTTGATTCAGAATTTGGATACGATATCCTTTGTCTTGACCTGTACAATTTATTCCTACAGAGCCAAAATTATTCATGTTTATCAATTCCAATTTGTGTTCTGTTGTTTTAGCCTTTGTGAAGTCGACGAAAGTTATTTTAAGGCGTCTTTCGCCCGTCCGTCCGTTTCTCCGTTCCGAAAAGGGGTACCAGTTTTACTAAATTCGCACCTCCAAAATCTTGCATCAACAGTTTGAAATTCTCACACTTTCTTTGGATAAATGTCAGTTAACATCATATGGAAAGACCCGACATTCTCCCCACACATATACCTTAAGTCATAAAATGTTTATCCAACCACTGTTTGAATAAGGCCATTTTGTAGGGTTTAACGGGGCAGTAGCACGTTTTTTGATAATTTTATATTTTAAATTTTCACTGATGATTGAATGTTAATGCTAAATGTATTATCATGATAGTGTCATTACAGAAGCCAGTCATTCATAGTCAGAGGACAAAGTATGAAGATTCACAAAAAATCCATCGGCGGGCATTTTGTGTGAACACCCTTAATATTCATTTTGCGTAAGAAAAATTAATCGCATGGTTAAACTTTACATTATATATTTGAATTATTACTGCTCCATTTAGTTTAAATACATTGTCTTTCAATTGGAGCCATTAATTTTCATTTTCTTGACAACACCTTATATTCACCATAAAAACGTGCTACTGCCCCTTTATTTAATGGGAGACCACTGATTGTTAGTGAAAGGATGAAAGGTACTAGTACTATGTGCGACGCTATTCAAGGTCGTCATTCAGCCGACTAAATCATTCCAAAAACATCGGTGACACCCTCCCGTGAGAGAACTGTTTTGATTGGTTGATTGTTTATGGTAAAAAAAATAGCCGCTAGAGGACTTTCCGGGCACCCGTTAATTGGCCTTATTCCAACAGAACTAATGTTTGATCAGTTTTATATTGGAATGAAAGGACGAATTCTATAATTGCACTGAACCTTCCCGTTTCAGAAATCAACTGTTCTAGCACAATTTACTTTTTAAAACTTTTTAATGTTTTAAAAGACTTGAGTGATTCACCGATTATGAAATGTTTAATGGCCGACAACTCAGTACGCGTGACAAACAGTTCAATTTGAGTCATGTGTGTTATTATAGGCTATACCATTGGATGTAAAACAGAACGGTGAAGCGGCTGTTCTTCTCGATTCGACAAACTATTGGGAGTTATCTCCCTTTGTTTACAATCTTTAATTCAGACAAAGAGTAAATGTTTAAAGCTCTGCTGTAACTTTTTATTGGTCAGTGAAAACTGAAAAAAAATTTGATACTCAATGTGTGTATACAATGTCATACGAGCGTTTATATAGATATGGTCTTTTACTTGAAAACAATAATTTGGCCATTGAAATGATGAAATCAGAGTTACGACTATAATTTGTTACATGTATATAGTCTCTAAGCAATTCGCATAATATCAATATGTTCAAACCTAAAGTTCAAGATTCAATTAACAACTTCATGCAATGCATCCATACAGAGTAATTAATTAATACAATTATTCTAACAATAGTTGTAACAGGTCAATATCATTTTATCGATTAAGTGAAGACGAAGACTGCACGGGTTCAATTTAATGGTAAAATATGACCCAGCAAAGGTGTTCTAGCTACAAGAATTTCGCTCTCGAAGTTCTGTAAAAGAAAATTCATGAATGATGTTGAATGTCATGAATGGTTATGCAGTGAATGACGGCGAAAGTGTCTGTATTAACATTGTTCTGTGTGACTGTATTTATTTCGTATTAAATTACGATAAGCTGATTCTGAGTTATGTTTTCTTTCAACAACTCAAAAACAAGGTATGGTGTCTTAGAGCTTGTATTTAATGAACAAGTGTAAAGTAACGAAATAGTCGAACATAGCTCATAGAGAATACCCTTGCAGTCATCAAAAGGACACAGGAGCCAGATTCTAAATGTTCCGTGCATGTCTATATAACATATAAACAAGGTACGACAACGTCAGCGCTGCATTTCTACCAAACTGGTTTCCTTGCTCGGTTACCTTTCACAAACGTTGTAGACGGATCCCAGTTTCCGGTCCCCTTGCAGAACCGACTGTGTCGCACTTTTGTTAATATGTTCTAAAGATAGGTATGGATACTAGCATGAAGAGTCTTACAGTGCAAAATGGGGCATTTGCAATCGGAGGTTGCGAAGAAGAATATATTTCAGGTGAGGTGATATGGTGTTAAACGTCGCTTTCAAGAGTATTTCACTTATATCAAGGCGGTTTGCATTATCGCAGGGAGCAAGCCTGCGACACTAGTGTTGCTATGCATTGCGGTGAAACCTGCGACCATCAACTTAAACTAGCAAACCGTGGTTGGTACTGCGTTGAAATTCAGTGTAGCATTGCACCCAAACCTTACTGCATGTAGATCAGTTCTCTACTGCAGACTACATTTGGAAGATTTTTATTTACAAATATTTCGAGTTTTTGATGTCGTATTCTCAAACTTAGAAGAACAAGAATACTTTTAAGTATTTGAATATTTAAGACAGAAAAATAAAATGTTATTTTGAATAATTGTTAAAAAAATAAATCTTATTTAACACAATTGTTCATCAACAAAGGAACAATATTCTATTTGAAAATCAGTAAATGTGCCTATTTTCACATACTGACATCGTTTTAAGCAAGTAGGGTTTATGATAGTGATAAATCTATTTCTCACACCTGCCTTCATAAAACACCAATTATTTTATTCAAACTACTGCAAATATATGTTGATGTAAACGTACCATAATTTAATACATCACCAGTGACTTAGATATAAATCAAATGATAGACAAACTGCGGTGTGTACTTCCTTTTGCCTTGCATTAAGGTGTTCTGGTGTTCCCTTATGTTTTTATCAATAACTGGTCTTTCTGTGCTTTCACAGTTACACAATAAGTCACGTACTCTCTAAATTGTCCTGTTTTTATATCAAAACAGCAGTCTAAGTAAACCTGGCCTCACTTATACTCGCTATACTCACATTTTAAGTCTAGCGGGATACAATAAGAGGTCGCGTCAGCCGACCTTTCGGCGACCTATGACCCGGCAACGTTATATATGCGAAAGCAATTAGCAGACTATTGCGGCATGGTAAGCCGAGCGCTGATTGGTCAATTCGATATGTCGGCTGACGCGAGCCGTTACTACACCTAGCTAGACTCAATATGGGATAATAGCGAGTGTTATTGAGGCTAGGTTTACTTAGACTGATCAAAAAAGAGACTTGATAATATTTCATCAAAATTAACTAAATAAGCGTTTAAAATTATCCTTTACAGCAACAACATCTTGATGAAACGACATCATTGTATATGTTTTACATATGTGACAACAACAAAAACCACCCCATGACATGATGTCACTCGTGTCCAATGGTGTCACCGTTCGGCTGCAGAGATCCATTGCTTTATTGTGAGGATAAAAATGTGTAAAGGTTGAAATTGAGCCTCGCTTCTAAATGATGATTTAACACTTATACGGATAATCGAGTTGAGTGATGACATACGCCTATAATACTGTAATGACCACCCGCCATTGTCCATCTCAAAATAGTATTAGGAAAATTTAATATAAATATTTCTTTGATTGAATCAATATTATTAATATCATTCCATCATCATTGCTAAAAGAGTAATCTTCATTTTGCCAAAAGTTACCATTATTGTTGGGAGTCATCATGTAAGTATTATTGTTATTTATAGTGTTCTATTTTTATCAAAATTCATGGCTAATTTACATAAAGCCGGTTTGTTTGAGCCCTGGATGAAGTAAATGATGATGAGTGCAAGGTAAAGTCAAAAGATTGATTATAATCGTAATTATTACGTAACAAAGTTTCAATTATCTGAAGTTTCGTCTTTGGTGCATATTAGACGTTGTAGAATAGTATAATTAATCTGTATTCTCTGTCTGTGCCGTTCGCCTGAATTTATCGGCAGCCGCCATTTTAACTGCGATCGTATGCATATGAGGGTCAACTTTGTATTTCATCATCCAGATTTATGATGAGAATAATTACTGACGTAAATCTTTCCTAATTGCCAAAGAAGTGTTTTTATTGTTATTAGAGCATTAAGTATTGCTGTAATGTCATGTTTTTACAAGTCTTGGAACTTTGTTATCTCATATTCATACGCAAGGGCAAATGTCTTGCTGAACGTATTTTATTGCTAATTCTAGCGGAGCATCAAAACTTAGATACATGCTCCTCGTAAATAAAAATAGTTTTTACTAATGCTCCGCATATTCTTCGGGGAGCACAGCATGCTCCGCAGTGATTATTCTGTAATCGTCAATAACCAAGGGAAGCAAACAAGAATCTTCCGCTCCATTACAATTCCCATATCAATTTTGGTTTTGTATATTTCTCAATGAGTACAGGGTGCATTAATGTTCTGTGAAGTGCATCAGTTAATAAAGTTTATTGTGTATTTAAACAAATTCTCCTGTAAAGTTATAATGCAGATATTTACCGTTTTCTGGGAAAGTAGCCCATGTCTCATGCCTGGCAAAGTTCTAACAAGTTTTGTGATTGGCCGAAATTACGTCACGTGACCCTTATGACAGCTATATAAGAAGCGACGGAACTGAGTTCAGTCACTTGCTATCGGTGCTCTGAGGTGCACACACCAAAACACTAATAGAAATATCAAAATCCCCATCGCATTTATTGTAACCTCAGAGATATTTTATTATAGCAGTAACAAACGTTAACGCACATTGAAAGTATTCAAACCATTAAATTATTTTATTCATAGATATAATAGAAGAATAAGTATAGAAATAAACTATCTCTTCCTTTGCCACTTTTTAGATAAAAAACTTACTAAGCCAGGCATGAACTATTCAAGTTTTTAGAGGTTATTGTTTTTAGTGCTGTTGTTGATCTGGTGATATATTTATTCATAGACAACCAAGTTTTTCCGAGTTACCAAAGATGATGTGGTCTTGTTGTTAATCAATAAAAATCATATTATTGGTATTCAGCTTGTTTGTAGTTCTTGGTCAGGTGGCTTACAATACGCCTATAATGTAGTCAGCCAAAAGGTGATGTTTTGTAGATTTTGATGATACAGTTGAAAATAAAATCTCCAAGAGTTACCAGCCCAGACTAAACGTAACCAGGTTTTGGACAGCTGCACATGACTTATTTCTTACACTGGTAATGATTATTGTTGGCTCCTTTTAACAACACTTTCTAGAACGCCACTCAAACTTTTATAAAAGATAACAGAAATATCAAAACAATGGATACACTGTCTGCAATTTGCAAAGGCGACTTTACTATCTGTTTTGACAGCCCGAATGTTTGATCAGTCCCCAACTGTTCCAGTTTAGCATGTGACGTGTAAGTTAATCAATCTACTATCAATGAAAGGCTGGTTTCACCGGACTATTTCTCAACAAGGAAGTCTCACATTAAGATAAAACGACATTGTTTTTCATATCGTAGTTCGTTCTTAAGTGTTTGTACTGAAATCAATATATAACTACCTCTTTTGACTTGACAACACGCACAGCAGTTGGAGCCTTATTGGCTGTGTAAGCTATACATGTATCAACCCCTTTATATAGGCCATAAGACGGATACGATGATAAGATATCATTGGCCAGTCGCTCAATCAGTACTTTAAGTTAAAAACGGAAGCAAATGTGCTATCCAAATGCCGACAGTTGTTTGATTCAAAAGTCCAACGATATGGATCATTTGTTCTTAATCGCATTTCTTGGTCTACTTTGCTCGTCTCTGATATGTAAGTACTCATAAATTGAAATGATATTTTGTAATTAACTTATATGTTTAAAGGGGCAGTAGCACGTTTTAGGGGGAATCCATGTATGAGGTGATGTCAGGAAAATGAAAATTAATGGTTCCATTGAAAGACAATGTATTTAAACCAAATGAGTCCGTTACAATTAAAATATATAATATTAAGTTTAGTCATGCGCGCAATTCCTTTTTCTTACATAAAATGAATAAAAGGTGTTCACACAAAATGGCCGATAATGAATTTCTGTGAATCTTCAAACTTTGTCCTCTTACTATGGATGATTGGCTTGTTTAATTAGATTTTTGATACTTTCAAAATAATACATTTAGCATAAACGTACAATTATCAGTGAAACATTCAAAATATAAAATTATCCAAAAACGTGCTACTGCCCCTTTAAGAAGTATGTTATAACATGCACTACACTATTCAACGTCAGTAGCAAAACTCTTTGTCTCATAATCAATCGTTACGCTCACTCATCCAGTTTTGTGTTTTCAATCAAAATGAATGTCAACACGTTCACTTACATTTAGTTGGTTTAAAGAAGCTTTGATTAGACAGCCAATCCAATCAATTTCCTAAAAACGTGTTTAAATATCATTAGTACATTTCTGGTAATATCCTATAAGTGTGTTGCTAATCAATAATCAATAAAAGATTTCACGTCATTTAGTGAATTTAAAAAACTGCAAATGAAAACAATCCCTTCTCTATTCAAATGAGATTATACCCGAGATAAAACCCTTTAGCTAAACAGACGCAACTGTATTTGATAATTACAAAATCTTGCAATGTAAATATATTTTGAAATGTTAACATGAAATAATATCCAATAAAAGAGTTGTGATCTGCCTATATTATGTCGTACAGCCCCATGTAAACTATTTAAAGAAACACAGAGTATGTTGATAGAATCACATATGTCAAATTTTGAAATCGATGTTATTACATCGGGAACCACTAACTGTTACTGAAAATAACAAGTTAAAGGTCAATCAGTACATTAGAGCGAAAATACGGCCATTCAAAGTCGGGATTGTGATAAAAAAAACGGACGCTCAAGTGTGGCGCAAATTCGCCAAACGTAATTTTGAAACCTTGTCATAAGCTGACAAGGATATATTCGATTCGATAGTGTTTATTAGGTATTGTAACTAATAGGTAGATTAATTGGATGCATAATTTCGAATATTAAACGTGTTTTGAGATGTTTTCTTGATTTTCCCATAAAATCAAGCATTTTAGAGATATTATGCATAAATGGATATATTTGCAAGTCCAGTGATGAGATATATGAACTTCAATCAGCATATTAGATATTTTGTAGCTTATCAAAACCAAATAAGATTTTAAGAAAGATACTCTGTGTCACTTTAAATTAATATTGAAAGATGATTGACAAAAGATACTATTCATCTTTTTCCAGTTTCTCAACAAAACACATCAATAGCTTGTCCACATGAGAGCCCTCATAGAGCCAACTGTCGCTCAGGAGACCACATCGTACTGAAGTCTATCACATTGTTAGCGAAGGATTTACAGTGTTCATCATTGTTACATAATGATACAAACCCATCCTCACCAAATGGCTGCTGCAACGTTACAACCAGTGACAAACAGTTGGCTTCCTTCGAGCTCCCGAGTGACGATACAACGGTTAAAACTAAATTCAGTATTGCCATTAACTCCTGCAGTTTTGACAGAGATTCCTGCATCATCCCGACTAAGCCGGAAGTGTTCCAGATGGAGTATGGTGGCAGGAACGTCGATGTAGTAGCATACACATATAGATGTGTAAATGGTAAGTGAAATGTTGCTTAAACAAGTATATGATTGTATAAGTGTTCCTTAATTTTGAAACATCTTACATGAAGGAGGACCGATTTGGATATTTTCTGGTCAAAGATGTTGTCATATTTTGCTGGCTAGGAATATTTACTTTCATATTTAATTTCAGACAGGAATAAAATATGTTTTCGTGCGTTACTCAAATCTGGCATCATATTATTTGATACAAGATATGTCAGACGTTGTTTACAAACCTTAGATAGATGTGAAGTCAAATTAATCATTGTAGGCAAATCAGCATACTCAATTTGTGGAGGAACAGCTCCGGTAAAGGCGACCAGTGTCGTCGTCAGACACGACGGAGCAGCAGCTGGAGCAGCTGTAGGCTGTCAGTGCAGCTTGAGCAGCAGCAGCTGTACCAGTCACATCTCCGTCAGGATCCTGTACAGGAAGAACTCGGAATGTTCTCTCAGTCTAAGCGAGGGGAACTCCAGCAGACTCCTCAAGTGTGGGGACCGTGCGGCCAAACTGGAATCGGTTGGAAACAGCCTTTTGTTGAATATCAATTCTTCTGACACAAACGTGATAGCCTTAGAGTTTTCAGGTAAGTGGATAAACAGCAATTAAGATGAAAGCTAGTGCAGTTAATGTTATCTGTACTGTATTTTGCTAAGACACCAATTGCGTTGAAAGTATCTCTTTTTCAAATTAAAACTTACTTTCTGATTGAGGTCTGTTGATTTGTCATTTACACTTCACGCTTCGTCATAAGACAGTGTTTCAAGCAGTTAGCATCTCTGTATTAAAATGCAAGTATTAATTTTGACGTTTTTAAGCAAAGCTGAGGCACGTTTTAAGTGCCACGTGCAGGTATTCATACTTTTGTTCCACTTATCCTATCCGTCATCTATTCTATGTTTTCCTTGGAGACAAACGTATTATCGCAATACAACGATTAAAGGACTAGATGCGTCGGTTGTTGTATCGACTATATTACTGGTTCGTGCCAAACAACTGTGGCCATGGATGTGCTATCGTAATGTAGTGATCAGAAATTCCAGGATTCGTTTTATATAATCCACATTCATCATTTGTAATTCATTTGAATTAGATTCTTATGTAGAACATCTTTCTGAAGACCCAAAAATAACAAAACAAACAAAAACAAAAACGAAAATAAACAAAAACAACACCAGCCAGAGAAGGAGCATCCTAAATGCACGACATAGTCTTCTAGAGTAAGAGAAGTTGAAGTTAAAGCAACCGTTTGTTTGTAAACAAAATAGAAAAAAATATGACTCGTCTGGCCAACAACAGTTTACCAATCCGCTTATATTGTGAAGAAATTCCAATAAAAACTAAAACACAAATATCATTAAATAATAGTGTTTGGTCAAACAAACTTATTATCATTTGGTTTAGACCCCTCAAGGTTTGTTGTTATACATGTTTAGAAACCAATGGTTCAGATGTGACAGCGACGTGCGGTAGAAATCTACCAACATATCACCCAAAACCTTGCTTAACGTCAACATCAACGTCAACGTCAACGTCACCATCAACATCAACGTCAACGTCAACGTCAACGTCAACGTCAACACCAACGTCAACGTCAACATCAACGTCAACGTCACCATCAACATCAACGTCCAGGCTAACATCAACTTCGACACGAACGTCATCAAGACTACCTAAACCAAGCGTCCACACATCAAGCCCAGCGCCTGCACGGAGTGGCGATGTGGGGATGAGTAACGAGGAGGACTCACTGAAGTACGTCATAGCTGGCTGTGTGTCTGGTGCTGTGGTCATCACCGTCGGGCTACTGCTACTTGGGGCCTACTTCAAACATAAAGTACGTTATTTAGCGACATGTTACATAAAGATACATATCATGAAATAACTTAAGAAAAGCATGCGTTTTCACACCTTAGAACATTCATTTAGTATGTTGTTATAAATATGAATAAATTATGCATTAGGTCAATGATTGACTTGAAAGTCCTCTGACTTGAACGACCCGATGTGCTTATGGCCAATGTTATTAAGATTTTTTGGAACTCTACGATAATCTAAGTAGTGAAGAGTCCCCTTATGTTTTTTCACACATCAAAATTCACGAAGGATAATTAAAAAATGACACCATTCTTATATATGCTAAGGCACTATCTGAAGAAACACATCGCTTAAACGCACTTAGAAACCTATCGGGGATTTCGTCTATTGTTTTGGAGGTCTCTTGTATTCCCGTAATAACCTCTAAGGAGGGTTTACATTGGGAAGTCAGGGCATTATATTCACATGGAACACCTACTCGGGGGGTTGGAAGGTTTTTATATTCATATGTAACACCTACTCGGGGTTTGGAAGGTTTTTATATTTCAAAGTCAAAGGGTTTTATTTTCCTATGTGTAACCTAACCCCTAAGTCGACATTATCTTAAAAAAAAAATTAAAATGCTTCCGATGTGCGGGATTCGAACCCTCAACCCTCTGAACCGTAAGCTAGCACTATAACCACTACTCTAACGGGCCAGTTAGAAGTGAAGGTTATGTTAAACAATCTATTGATTGAAGATCAGATTTCGGTACAAAAAATCGGCCCTAAAGCATTAGGAAATCCAATTGCACTTTAATTCCAATTTTAAATGCATACAAACATTCAAAATGGATATTAACAGTGTTACACCTTTTCATTTGTGATAAATTTAAAGGATCCAAATACGGTGTCAACCACGTGACTTGTCGATTGTCATTTGTAAAACCTTACACTTCGAAGAATGCTTTGCACGTGCATTATGTGCTATGTCAATATCAAAAAGTCGTCTGAACACAATGCTTTTTTTGAAGGAAATTCATTTTAATCTTTTATATTCAGAATTGAAGCGACAGTATAAAGTAATGTAATCCAATAATAAATGTTAAAATTAAACGACGAACATGAATCCTTGATATTTGTTGTTTTTTTTCTCAATTTTTATGATCAGTCTGAAAATATGATTACAAATACTACAATATGGACAAATGATTACGGGTTGTTAATAACGGCATCTAAGTTAGTTAAAACACTCGAACTCGGTTATGCTTGGGTTTTCAAAACCTTCGGAAAGAAAGCCTCGCGGGAAGTAAGACCTCAAGCTTCGCTTTCGGTCTTACTTTCCGCTCAGCTTTCTTTCCTCAGGTTTTGAAATCCCAAGCATAACCTCGTTCTCCTGTTTTAACCTTAACAAAATGCAGTGATTAAGGTACAAACATATCGTTTTGTTATATTTTGTGTTCTATCGAGAATCGAGAATCAAATATAGAGAGGACGTTTCTTTTGGATTTTAGTTTAAATGATATTGGGCTTATGGTATGGTGCCATGAGTCTGTCCGTATGTCCATCCTCCCGTCCGTAACCATTTCACTATTTTGACTTCTCCTGCAGAACCAATAACTAAAGAACCTTCAGTGACTGATCGACTTGTTGGCCCTACCAATCTATTTTCATCTGTATCTGCAGTATATAACTACCTACTTTGATCGGGATATTCTATATATTTGGCGATCTTCTCGCCCTTCATATTTTTACCATGTAACCATTTTTTGAATAATTATAGTTAGCTTGTTCAAGTACAGAGCCATATGATTAATATGATCCTTTTTTTTTTAAATCAATATTTTATTCATGAATCCCTGGTTTCATTACGGTCAAGGAGTCAGGCATCTTCCTAAAAGGCCAGTTTCCAAACTGTCAGGTTTATGCCTTGCTGCATAGCTTTGAGTTTTCTGTGCTTGCTCTCTAGTCTGTAGGGGCACTATAGCAGCACAGAAAAGTAAAGTCTCTGCAGCAAGGCATAAAATGTCAGTTTGGAAACTGGCCTTTTAGGCTCTGCGTAGGAAGATGGGAGTCAGGGGGATTCCTTGCCGTTGTAGGTTTGAATAACAATCATAATATGATTCTTTTCATTCCTTGATACATGTAAATGGCACAAATGATATTGACAGGGTCATATGTGACTCAAAGGCTTGCAATTTAAAGTATCCTGAAAGTTAACGACCACTTGGAAATTAAAACACACCTGTTGAAATTATATACTTTATCTGTGATCAAACTATTTTCATCTTATGGTCCGAAAGAGTCGAAATGTCGAGAAATGGATATTGAAAAATATGACATGGACTCTAATCAACTCGATCGAGTAAACTCATTTCTCGATAAGAAACCCCATGTAACCTTTTCAGTTTGGTTAAGATAAAAACGGGCTTGACTGGCAGTTCTATGTCTTTATCAATATGGGTTGGCAGTTGCAGTTGGTTGACAATAAATCATACGTCACAAGGTAAAAAATCACCCCTTGTTTGAAGAGGACCTTAAATCCACCGCTATTTACCTGAAGATAAAAAGTCAAGATTATTCGAGTTGAAGTAGAGCATTTGCTTTGAAATGTCACCTAAATATATCATCTGGTAACATAGATATACATGAGATAACGTTTAAGCTAGTTTCCATAGTTATTATAGAATTTCTAAGTTCTATGAAATCTCCATGTTTATGTTTTATACCGGTCAATATTTTTGAAATCTTAAAAATGACTGCTAAATTTGACACAGTTTTTCCCTATGGGTGAACTTCGGCGAAATTTCTAATATTTGAATTAGCAAACCTTCACTTAACAATATTGGTCTGTTATGCTTAAAATATAAAGCAATATTTGATCTGTATCACTACTTTAATATTAAAAATTTTACAAGCAAGTATATAATACTTATCATTGTTTTTCAGAAGCGAGTTAACCCACTAATCAACAAAGACGCTGCCCGCCCAATCACAAATACAGTCACAGGTGCCTGGGACAAACGAGCTATTTATTAAATTGACAGGCAAAAGAAAGTACACACTTTACTTATATTTATCATATGTAAGACTTTCAATTCGAGTTTCTGATGTCAGATTCTTAAACTGAACAAAACAAAAGTTGAATTTTACAAATCTGATTTTGCCAACACATACTTGTTTGTAAAAATCAATAAATGTGCCTTTTTACCACATTTTGACAACATTTCAAACATGGTAAGGGTCTTGATTGTTTAAATTCTATTTCTTACCCCTGCGTCCAGTTAAAGAAAAATATTTAAATAAATTTAAGTAACAAAATTACCGCAAATATGTGTTATTGTTAACGTGCCATAACTTATTACACCACATGTCTCTGACATATCAAGTAAATTTACACAAACCCTGGTGTGCTCTTACTTTTGCCTGGCGGTTTAATTTGATTTAATGGAACACGCTTGAGTAATCATGCAGTGGAAAATGGCCGATCACTGGGGTCTGCGTTTATTTCTGATTTATGTACTAAAACCAACACATGTATGTCTTTTTAGAGACGACTTGCCTATAATTATGCTGAGGAGTATATGTATGACAACTTCTTTGTTCATTGTATGCGACGTTTTGACACAGATCAAAGAAGTTGTCATCCATATACTCCTCAGCATTATTGTCATTCCAACTTCTAAAAAGCCCCTTAAAGAAGTTGCCTATAATTCCTTTCAAAAAGCATTAGAGTCATTCCTGATTAAACATTGGATAATTACCTAGAACGTTTAACGGTACATCAGATCAGTACCTCTTCTGGTAAAACCTCGGCCTAGATGTTCGAAACTCTCGTAACTAAGACGATCTTAGCACAGGAGCACATTTTGATCTGGTTTTTTTTTCAACATTTTCAAAAATATCAACTTATGCAGAATGTGATATTTTCAGTGGGTCAAACATTACCCCGATAACCCTTGGTCGTAGAAATAGCTAGATGTCAAGTAGTGAGTGAAAACTGTTGACGACCATTATTGTGCGAACACCTTTTGTTCATTTGAGGAAGGAAAATGGCTTAAGCTGAAATGAGCATAGTTCGGTCCTTTTAGAACGGAATTGTTAACATTGAGAAACATTTTCTTGCAATTTTGTAACAAAAATTCTCGCTTCCGAGTAACGTTTTATTTCCCCAAGTTAGCGTTATATTTTCCCTTTAATCTTTGATCTAGATTTTTGAATTGTTATCTAAGTGTCACTTCTAAAAAAGTGAAACTACGACTAAATGGAATCAGGCTGTCCAGCATCCGTGCTAGTGATTTACATGTTCGTGTTTTGGGAATATTTGTTTAACATAACAAAATAGGAAATAAACTTATATTTTTTCGTTTGTTTTCAGTGTTTTTTATGTTACGAAATTGTAGTCCGTCTAAATGGGTTGATTTGCTTTCAAACCTACATTGTATTATAATTATTTTACAATTGTGAAATTCAAAGCATCCTGCTATACATGTATATATCAGCGTATTTATATTGGCGTATCTCCTATCATACCCAAACATTTATAGCCAAACGCCTCTTTCCAAACGTTAAGAGGATTGAAAGATATTTTATGTTCATCCATTGCAGTAAAGTTTGTTATTTTCATTCAACGTTATTTGATATGTGTTTACACCACTGATACGGGTCATACACAGACAGACATACAGACATATATTTTATAAAGGTCTCACCTCGTACATTAATACTTTAAACGATCACATATGTACGTACAATGAAACATATGACGAGCCACCTATTTTCATCTTCCCACGCAAAGCATAAATCCCCAGTTTCCGAACTGTCAGTTTTATGCCTTGCTGTCAATCCTTGAGCCTTCTGTGCTGATATCAGCACCCCTAGAGGCGATTGCTAGCAACCTCCAGTTACTTTCTGATTGGCCTTTGAGGCTTTGCGTAGGAAGATGCCTAATTTAGTTACGAGAGATACATTACATTGTAGCCTAGCTATTTAACTTCGTACGTTTCACTGTTTTAATTTGTCTTTAAAGGGGCAGTAGCACGTTTTTTGATAATTTTATATTCTAAATATTTCACTGATAATTCTAAGTTAATGATAAATGTAATATTTTGACAGTGTCAAAAATCTCATTACACAAGCCAATCATCCATAGTCAGATGACAAAGTATGAAGATGCACATACAATCCATTGGCAGCCATTTTATGTAAACACCTTTAATTCATTTTGTGTAAGAAAAAGCAATCGCATGGCTAAATTAAACTTTACGTTATATATTTGAATTATCACTGCTCCGTTTAGTTTAAATACATTGTCTTTCAATTCGAACAATTAATTTTCATTTTTCTGACATCACCTTTTATTCCCCCTAAAAACGTGCTACTGCCCCTTTAAGAACCCACTGAAGGTCACTTACAAAAAAAAAACCACTATAAGTTTTAATTAAGGTGATTATTATTCAACAATGAATATAAATGATGAACATTAAATGACAACTCAACACTTCGTTTAACATAACCAGTTGTTTGCCTGCGAAATTACAAATCATTAGCAATCAAATAGAAAAAATACAGACTTTCATTTTATATATTTCAGATGGATATATATAAATTGTCTTTCAATTGGAACAATTAATTTTCATTTTTATTCCCCCTAAAAACGTGCTACTGCCCCTTTAAGACATGTCGTTCATATTTTCAATCACCATATCTACCGTATTTATTATGCAATGTTAATGACATGACAATTATTAGTCCTCTATGAAACTCAAAAGTTACTTGTCTGTGTGGACCGAAGCTGAAATCAAGGTACTATTACATAAATCTAGTTTACGACCGATCCAGTTATAAACTCATATAGTCTCAATACGCTTGACTAATTGAACTATCACTCTAAACATAAAAATGACGATTTTCAGCAGCAGTCAGCCCTTCTTGGTGACATTACGCCATTCATTTAGTAGTGAGCATCTTCTTACGCAAACATTAAAACGCCAGTCGCGGACCTAGCTAATTTAACCCTTGCTGTCGACTCTTGACTTTCTGGCGAACATTTGTTACCTTTTGTTATCATTAGTGCCACAGCCAATCACTGATGCTGTTTTCAGTGTTTATGTTCGTTGACAACATATTAATGTTAACAACATATTAATCAAGTTTACAAAATCTTCAAACAATAAATTCCCCGGTTGTTTTTGTGTGTTGAAATACCTGTATGGATTGATTAATTATAAAATTAAGTTAAATATATCGATCTGCTAATATGTTAACTTAATACCATTTACCGAACACATTTTGTCATAAACATATAGATAAGAAATTAATCACAAGTCAACAATGACATTCAAAACTATATTTTTAACATTTTTAAAAAACATTAGAGCCGTGCATAAACTATACTTTCATATTAAAGTTGTACATTATAATACGGCTTTATCCATTATCAAATAAATGTTTGTCAATGCTAGGAGAGAATTTTCTATTTGTGAATCATCATTTCACCGTGAGTGTTTATTCGTGGTGAGGTTGCCATGGAGGAAAAGCCAAGGAGGAAAGATACAGTTATCTCTTGTTATCAGTGCAACTACTGGAACATGCCAATATCTTCTCACTCTCCACAAATCTGGAGGAGAAGATTATCGGTTGGTGGAATTATCGGCAACATGTCCTGGATACTAGCAGGGTAACGAAACAATCCTGGAAAAACAACCTTGTCTCACTAATTGATACAGACCAATTGCCCTGAAATGGATCGGTTTTGGTTATTTTTCAGTATTATCATTAGCACTTCAGGTAAGAAATATGGTATGATATATTTTCCATAATTCATCAATTTTCTTTAATTCATATAATTGACAATTATATCAATAAAATTGTTTATTGTAATTTGATTTTATTAAGAAAGATATGTTTTATAAAAAGTGTTACCTTATGTGATATCACCGAAGATTATACGACATGTTCTCATAGGGAATAGTTCAAGCGGGCGGCCTTTAGGTATATCAATGATACTATTTCTGTCTAAAACACAAAATGTCATGTCAAGATTGTTTTATTTATCGATAGCTTACTATAACATTGACTTTATATATCGGCGCCGTTTCCCGATAATGGATATCACTATGGTATGTCACTGATATCCTATCTTTCATTTTGCATTAATGTCAGCTTCATTTGTGTAATGTAAAAAGATTCGCATTTTCTACATTAAGTAAATGCTTAAAAAATATGGTAAGTACAGGAAAACTGACATACAATAAAAATTGATATATATTTGGAGGCGCAAAAGAGTTAAGCTAGGCAATCGAAATCAATAATGATTATGTTTACCGACATTCATCGTAAACGACAATCGTGACGTGACGCTGCAGGAATTTTCATTGTAGAAGAAAAGAATTATCTTATTTCGGCGTCATGTGATGTTTTAAGTGGCACCTATATAAAATATTTGGGAGATAAACCTCCTGTTTTTGGAATTTATCGGCATATAACGGAATTATTATAGCTCAAATTACAGATAATTTAATTTGAAGTGAGGCTTTAAATGTATAATTTAGAGATACGATAATTCTGTTATATACCACTGATTTCCAAACACAGTATCTTTATCTCCATTCTACCATAGCAGCAATTTAAGTTTGAACTATATTTTCTGTCGCATTGACTCGGGTGTGCTGTGTCATGACGCCCGTGCACGATTTTCGATACAGTATTGACGTAGTTTGGAATCTCGAATGACGTTACTGACAGTTAGCCTCTGACTTTACCGACAATATCTAAATGCTCAAAAGGGAGCTCACTCTATTAGACATTCACATTTCGTGACGGTTGTTAGCGCTTGGAAGATGTTCTGAATATAGTCACAAACTTGAAGTCGGTATTATGGCATTGCTGTTGTAAATAATTTTGAGGTCAGTGTACTCCGTATTTCGGTATACCTTTTCGAGACCGTTTCTGTCCAACGCTAGTTTCTAAATGATTGACCCTGCCAAAAGAAAATCTGAACTGTTGTCCGTCTTTTTTTGAATTTGCAGACTTTGACATCATTCAATCGCTAGGTTGTGGAACGTTTGACACATTCTGATAAATAATTCGCAGAAAACACATTAATGGCTGATGTTGTAAAAAATTCTGACACAGCAGAGACATTTTAGAACTACATGTTGCTAGGCAACAAATGAATTCTTGCGCATTAGACGAAGTAAACACAGCACCGGATAACCAAATCATATGCCCATTCGATTTGTTTAGAGTAGCCAATCAGAAAGGAGTATTTTGCACATTTATGGTAGAATTAACCATAATACAGGCATAAATTCATATCATGTAAAATATACAGCACCGATCATATTAGCCCAATGTTCACCTTAGTACTGTCACTTTAAAAAATGGACCTCTGCTCGTCGGTGAGAATTATAACATTTAATTATTTACAGTGAATTTTACAAAGATTGTGAATAAAGGATTTGGAAAAAATTATCTTCAATAGGTAACAAAATGTTAGGCTGTGACAGTACAATATGTATTCGTATCATTGACATCATTGCTATCATTGCAGGATACGTTGGCGCCTCAAACTGTCACTACGTCAAGGAATGTCAACCCGATGGTGTCCAGACTGCAACCTGTCCTCCCGGAGAGCATGTACAGCTCGTGTCTGTCAGTCTCATACAGAAGCAGGGAGACTGTGTGTCGGTGCTTCACAACAACATAACGGCTAACTTGAAGAAATCATGTTGTTTCCTTAATATCACTGGTGATAAGATGATAGGAAATTTCACATTACCGAACCAAAACGCGACAGTTAGAGCCATGTTCAACAACTGCTCCTCTGAAAATGAAACTTGTTCATTGACAACGCAAAAAGCAGTATTCTATGGATTGACGAATCATTCAGTGGATATAGTAGTTTATACCTATCAGTGTATTTCAAGTAAGTAGCTATTATATCTTATATATACAAACTACAAAGACATACCTCGCACCTTTATTTCGATTTTCATGAAATTTCATTTCAATTTTGTCATTATCGTTGTTTTAAGATGTCTTCAATTTGCATCAGCTTCTATGGTGTTGCGGAGTATAAAAAGGTGTCCAGAAAATATCTATGAAAAACCTATTATACATTCATCAACATTTATTCATTAATTGGAATTTATCTGTGACAGTTTTTAAAGAAATTTTTCAAAATGATTATACTATTGTGTTGTAAATGCATACCGAAATCAATCGCAATATAACCTTATCCACAACTGTTCATTTACACAATAATTAATTTCAGTTTTAAGAGCATCGTCAATATGGACATCCTGTCTCGGGGTACGAACGTTACGCTTACTCCACTAATCTGTACCCTGGGCTCAGAAGCTAGATTCGCTCTCTCGGCTCGAGTTGGGATATAGCCAATCAAATCATTTTCTCGTTGAAATTTTATCGAGAAGGTCGCGAGAAAATGATTTGATTGGGGAAATCCTAAGTCGGGCCGCGCGAGCGAATCTAGCTTCTGAGCCCAGGGTACAGATTAGTGGAGTTAGCGTAACGTTCGTACCCTGAGACAGGATGCAATATGGATAGACTATTGACTTATAGAAATGCAAAGCGAAATCAATCGCAATAATATTCTCAACTGTTCATATCATATACACAATTATGTTCCAGATTCAACAACATCGTCAATATGTACTCTATATAATGCATCCGAGGCTTTTCCTAAAAATGACCTTAACCCATCAGCTGCATTTCCCGATGTCTTAACTACAGAATGGACAACTAAATCAGAAGTGAGAGAAACTCAAACATCACATCCAACAGAAAAAACAAATCCACGGATAGAACCTACAGGTATTAGATTTAGGACTCCAGTAACGATATCGGTATCAAACATTAACCTTAATTCGTGGTCCAATTGCAGTCAACCAGTACACACTATGTGCCTGCAGCTGCCCCAGTTACCCATTCATCATCATATATATGGTGCAACCAATACACACACATTCATAGTGCAGATAACACATCCTTTACAATTAATAACTGCAGCACATTTCACTCAATCCTTTACTCCATAAAACGGCCTACCTTTAGAATCCCTCACCAAATTCCATTTCGGCACGTGGAATTTATCTTAAAAAACATTCTCGAATTTTTTTATACTACCGGACATGCGCAGACGTCATTTCTCATCGAAGCGAGAGTTGTCATTCACGACGCCATTGTTGTTTACCCTTTAATGTCGTTCACAAGTCGTTTTACATTTCCAATCAATGATACTATTTGACAATAGCAAACATCTTATCTTTAATAGGGCCCCTTTTGTATATTTTTTAAACGACTTTCGTCACAGATTCAATGTTATCGAGTCGGCATAAGAGGGTTTTCCACCATGACCCAGCGTCGTTTTGACAAGTTGCATTCCATATTCCCGATTTTTTAAATAAAACATTACTTCAAGGTAAGTTTTATATATACTGTACCAATTTTTAAAGTAGTTTCTTTTGTTTTTGTTAAATTCTTTTTGTTTAACATTTTGTTTATTTTTCAAATTGTATTTTGTTTTCAGTAAGTTTTTCGTGTTTTTTTTTTCGTTTTTGTTATTTTTTTATAATTGATATTTGTTTTGATTTTTTCATTTCTTGTTTGTTATTCGTTTGTTTTATTTAGATTTTTATTCTTTAAGACTATAAGGGGGTTAAGGGGGGCTTGCCCCCTATTTTTAATCGGGGAAGGGGATTTTTTTATTTCTTTCTTTTTATTTTGATTGAATGTTATCCTTTCTTTCCCTCTCGACGTTATTCATCCAAACATGACACACATGTTAATGTGAGCATTTAAAAAAAAAATACTCATCAAAAACGCAAACGTGCATGAATATGTTTGGTGAAAACCAACCGTGGCCTGGTAGATGTTCGAAGGATTGTCGAGTTTCAAGTCGGTGGGCAGCTTAATGCAGAGGGATGTTACCTGGAACATTGGAAAGAGGAAATTGGCGTGCAACTTCATTTGCTTCATTATGTAGCCATGCATGCAAGCCCCTTCAATTGTATTTGTATGCGCACCTGTATTCGGATCTTTGAAGTTTTTAGAGTGATTGACAGTGAGGTGTGTATAATCCGGATCGTTATCAAAGCGATAATAAGGTTTCCAGCAATCAGAAATGATAATAGAACCAGGTAAAATCCATTTCTTGATTAATGGAATCAAAGTTTCAGTATCCCTAGTTGCTACTGGTACCATAAAAATCTTGTGTCTTGCCTCTCTCTCAACACCACCAAACAGCCACTGGCCGTAGGCGCGTGCTCTTTACACACTTCCGGCACGAGAGCTTATTTGGTGAGGGATTCTAAAGGTGCTCCCAGCAAATGAAATATCTATAACGAACTCTCTTGCTCCATCCCTTAGTACATCATCGTCCTTCAATGTTTCCAAAACACACAGCAGTCTACTTTCTACTCAATGCCAACAGTATCTTTACTCGATGTAACCAAGACACCATCCAACGAACTTTCTACAACTATAACAATATTTTCCACGAAGTTAACAAAACACAAACAATATTTCCACGAACAAATGCGCCTTCTGTAACTCACATCCTTGCGTCATCCATCACTACAATATCTTCCCCCAAACTCGACAAAACTCAAAATATTGTTCTTCACAACGTCACGGGCGAAACGAAAAAGTTTCTAAACTTTCCCATTCCTCCCTTGACATCATTGGCCGCAATTTCTGTGCTAGCATTTTAACCCGCTGCACGGAAGTAGAATAGTCCAATCAGATGCGTTTTACAAGGAAGAGAAACACTTTATTTGAGTGATACATTAATGTTTGTCTTCTCTGCATTCTCGGTGCTCATCAAAAACATGAAAACAACCATGCGGACTGAAGTTTAAAATTAAATTTCACTCAGAGAGTTTTCAAAAAGATCTTCTGTTAGTATTTTGAATTTGTTCCGAATGGCAAGGTCTAAACGAGGAGTTGCTCGATACGTTTTCACCTTGCCGTGGGAAGATGTAGAATATTGTGCCTTCAGTAATTCTTAAGTTGGCATATCCAATGAATACAAAGTGTGTGCTCCTGTTACAAATACGACAATCAACATACATTCAGCAGTTAACAATCTTAATCCATCCATGACCACAACAATTTCCCCTATCGCGACTGACACAATAAGGAATATTTCGTCTGTGATCTACACTCCTGTCCTATCCATGTCTACAGTATCGCCCCCTGGTGTTACCATCACACCAACTATTGTACTTTCTGTTAGCGACACCCTTGCTGCATCCATGTCTACAGTATCGTCCCCTGGTGTTACCATTACACCAACTATTGTACTTTCTGTTAGCGACACCCTTGCTGCATCCATGTCTACAGTATCGCCCCCTGGTGTTACCATTACACCAACTATTGTACTTTCTGTTAGCGACACCCTTGCTGCATCCATGTCTACAGTATCGCCCCCTGGTGTTACCATCACACCAACTATTGTACTTTCTGTTAGCGACACCCTTGCTGCATCCATGTCTACAGTATCGCCCCCTGGTGTTACCATCACACCAACTATTGTCCTCTCTGTTAGCGACACCCTTGCTGCATCCATGTCTACAGTATCGTCTCCTGGTGTTACCATCACACCAACTATTGTACTTTCTGTTAGCGACACCCTTGCTGCATCCCTGTCTACAGTATCTTCACCAGATTTTACCGAAACACCAACTATTGTAATTTCTGTAACCGACATCCTTTAGTACAATATCTCCCCACCCCCACTGATATTAACAAATCACAAACAAATATGCCTGCTATAACTCACTCCCATGCTTCACCCATCAATACAACAAGTTTTCCTCCCATAACAATTAGGGAATTGAACGTACATTCAGCAGTTCCTGATCCCTCCATGACCCCAACATTTCATCCTATTGTGACCGACACGATAAGAAACATTTCGTCTGTAAGTTACCATCCTGCCTTATCCATGACTACAATATCGAACCCTGTTGTTACCAGAACACTAACTATTGTACTTTCTGTTAGCTGCATCTTTTACATTCTCTCCCCACAGAGGCAGATCAAGTCATGTTGATTTAGCCTCTGTTCTATTACGCCGAAACCCGTGGGTTCCGGCAGTTTCCCCTGGCGGAAAAACCCGCATCACAATCCATTTGAATTTCTTCATCAAATGACAACGATTCTCGCATGGAAAGGGTGGTTCATATCACAATGTTTTTCCCTTGATTCAGTAGCCAAAACGATGATTTAAGAACAGCGTCGCTGATTGCACAACTAACTTTGATTGCCTCCAAGCAGGCATCTCCCATTCTATCCCACAAAGTCGGCGTAATATAACAGAGGCTAAATCAACATGACTTGATATGCCTCTGTTGGGAGAAAATGCATCTTCTATTGAATTACCTTCCCTCGACGTTACCAACACACCATTCAATGTGTCTCCTGTAACCGACACCCTTGCTCCATCAATCACTACAATTATATTTCAAAATGTTCATAAAACACCTAGCAATGTATATTCTGTGAAGGAGGAAACCTGGGTCTGAGGTTTTCAGTTCTCAGAAAAACTTGAATGGAGAAATTGTCCGGACCTTTTTGAGGTTTTACGAGAGCAAAATACAGAAGAGTAATGTTTCCTTCAATTTATATTCCGTCAAATATTTTTATCTTCTTATATTTTACTGGGCGTCTACCCTGGTTGGAAGCCCCGATCTGCATGATTTTATGAAAGTTGATTAAAAAATCAAATTAAAAAACAAAATTCATTTAATGATTCTTAAATTCCCAAAATCCGGCGATTTAGAGTATGTCCCCCTTCTTGGTGGTATATAGAGAAAGAGAAAGCTTGACGTAAACTACAAGCATACTCTAACAGCTAGCCTTCAGTGGCAATGCGTCCGCTTAATAGAGCGAAAGGCTACAGGTTAAAATCCAGCAATCTCTATTATGAAAATTTAAATTTTATATAGTTTTCGATAATACTTGTCTTGTTTTCTGATAAAAATTGGTTTGTAGGTCTGATTATTTTAAGTCTCCTTTAAGGACTTACTTAACCCGCTTTCAGGTTTTCCTTTCAAAATAAAACTTCATACGGATGTATTCTCTTACTTATAACCTCTTAAGAGACTATTGCTAGAAAATAATCACCTTACAAAATATAAGACAGAATCTGACCTAGTTTTACGAGAATCTCACTTACTGTAACATTTCTCGCTTCTTTAACTAATTCTACAATCATTATAACCCCTTTAACTGTAAATTCTGTTTTAGCCATCACAAAAGCACCAACGGCAATGGCCAATTCGACAACCATGATACATCCTGTATCTACAGTTTTAGTTCCATCCATGAATACAACAATTTCTGCCATGGAAACTAAGATGCCTACGGTACGTCCTTCGACCACATCTCCCGCTCTTTCCATGAATACAACAACTTCTGCCATGGAAACTAAGACGCCTACGGTACGTCCTTCGACCACATCTCCCGCTCTTTCCATGAATGCAACAACTTCTGCCATGGAAACTAAGACGCCTACGGTACGCCCTTCGACCACATCTAACGCTCTTTCCATGAATGCAACAACTTCTGCCATGGAAACTAAGACGCCTACGTTACGTCCTTCGACCACATCTCCCGCTCTTTCCATGAATACAACAACTTCTACCATGGTAACTAAGACACCTACGTTACGCCCTTCGACCACATCTCCCGCTCTTTCCATGAATGCAACAACTTCTGCCATGGAAACTAAGACGCCTACGATACGCCCTTCGATCACATCTCCCGCTCTTTCCATGAATACAACAACTTCTGCCATGGAAACTAAGACGCCTACGTTACGCCCTTCAACCACATCTCCCGCTCTTTCCATGAATGCAACAACTTCTGCCATGGAAACTAAGACGCCTACGGTACGCCCTTCGACCACATCTAACGCTCTTTCCATGAATGCAACAACTTCTGCCATGGAAACTAAGACGCCTACGGTACGTCCTTCAACCACATCTAACGCTCTTTCCATGAATACAACAACTTCTGCCATGGAAACTAAGACGCCTACGTTACGCCCTTCGACCACATCTCCCGCTCTTTCCATGAATACAACAACTTCTGCCATGGAAACTAAGACGCCTACGTTACGCCCTTCAACCACATCTCCCGCTCTTTCCATGAATACAACAACTTCTGCCATGGAAACTAAGACGCCTACGGTACGTCCTTCAACCACATCTCCCGCTCTTTCCATGAATACAACAACTTCTGCCATGGAAACTAAGACGCCTACGTTACGTCCTTCGACCACATCTCCCGCTCTTTCCATGAATACAACAACTTCTGCCATGGAAACTAAGACGCCTACGTTACGTCCTTCGACCACATCTCCCGCTCTTTCCATGAATACAACAACTTCTGCCATGGAAACTAAGACGCCTACGTTACGCCCTTCTACCACATCTCCCGCTCTTTCCATGAATACAACAACTTCTGCCATGGAATCTAAGACGCCTACGTTACGTCCTTCAACCACATCTCCCGCTCTTTCCATGAATACAACAACTTCTGCCATGGAAACTAAGACGCCTACGTTACGTCCTTCAACCACATCTCCCGCTCTTTCCATGAATACAACAACTTCTGCCATGGAAACAAAGACGCCTACGGTACGCCCTTCAACCACATCTCCCGCTCTTTCCATGAATACAACAACTTCTGCCATGGAAACTAAGACGCCTACGTTACGCCCTTCAACCACATCTCCCACTCTTTCCATGAATACAACAACTTTTGCCATGGAAACTAAGACGCCTACGTTACGCCCTTCGACCACATCTCCCGCTCTTTCCATGAATAGAACAACTTCTGCCATGGAAACTAAGACGCCTACGTTACGTCCTTCGACCACATCTCCCGCTCTTTCCATGAATACAACAACTTCTGCCATGGAAACTAAGACGCCTACGTTACGTCCTTCAACCACATCTCCCGCTCCATCCATGAATACAACAACTTCTGCCATGGAAACTAAGACGCCTACGTTACGCCCTTCAACCACATCTCCCGCTCTTTCCATGAATGCAACAACTTCTGCCATGGAAACTAAGACGCCTACGTTACGCCCTTCGACCACATCTCCCGCTCTTTACATGAATACAACAACTTCTGCCATGGAAACTAAGACGCCTACGTTACGTCCTTTAACCACATCTCCCGCTCTTTCCATGAATACAACAACTTCTGGCATGGAAACTAAGACGCCTACGGTACGCCCTTCGACCACATCTCCCGCTCTTTCCATGAATACAACAACTTCTGCCATGGAAACTAAGACGCCTACGTTACGTCCTTCGACCACATCTCCCGCTCTTTCCATCAATACAACAACTTCTGCCATGGAAACTAAGACGCCTACGGAACGTCCTTCAACCACATCTCCCGCTCCATCCATGAATACAACAACTTCTGCCATGGAAAATAAGACGCCTACGGTACGTCCTTCAACCACATCTCCCGCTCTTTCCATGAATACAACAACTTCTGCCATGGAAACTAAGACGCCTACGTTACGCCCTTCGACCACATCTCCCGCTCTTTCCATGAATACAACAACTTCTGTCATGGAAACTAAGACGCCTACGGTACGTCCTTCAACCACATCTCCCGCTCTTTCCATGAATACAACAACTTCTGCCATGGAAACTAAGACGCCTACGTTACGCCCTTCGACCACATCTCCCGCTCTTTCCATGAATACAACAACTTCTGCCATGGAAACTAAGACGCCTACGTTATGCCCTTCGACCACATCTCCCGCTCTTTCCATGAATACAACAACTTCTGCCATGGAAACTAAGACGCCTACGTTACGTCCTTCGACCACATTTCCCGCTCTTTCCATGAATAGAACAACTTCAGCCATGGAAACTAAGACGCCTACGTTACGTCCTTCGACCACATCTCCCGCTCTTTCCATGAATACAACAACTTCTGCCATGGAAACTAAGAGGCCTACGTTACGCCCTTCAACCACATCTCCCGCTCTTTCCATGAATACAACAACTTCTGCCATTGAAACTAAGACGCCTACGTTACGTCCTTCAACCACATCGTCCGCTCTTTCAATGAATACAACAACTTCAGCCATGGTAACTAAGACGCCTACGTTACGTCCTTCAACCACAATTTCAGTTCAAACTATGAATACAACAACTTCTTTAATGGGTATTAAGACAACCACGACACGTCATGATAAAGGAAGCAATCATGTGACTGACATCACTACTGAAAGTCACCAGACGAAAGAAAGTAATCCTCATCCTGTGACTGACATCACAACTGAAAGTCACCAGACGAAAGAAAGTAATCCTCATCCTGTGACTGACATCACAACTGAAAGTCACCAGACTAAAGAAAGTAATCCTCATCCTGCGACTGTCATCACAACTGAAAGTCACCAGACGAATGAAAGTAATCCTCATCCTGCGACTGACATCACTACTGAAAGTCACCAGACGAAAGAAAGTAATCCTCATCCTGCGACTGACATCACTGCTGAAAGTCACCAGACGAATGAAAGTAATCCTCATCCTGCGACTGACATCACAACTGAAAGTCACCAGACGAATGAAAGTAATCCTCATCCTGCGACTGACATCACTACTGAAAGTCACCAGACGAATGAAAGTAATCCTCATCCTGCGACTGACATCACAACTGAAAGTCACCAGACGAATGAAAGTAATCCTCATCCTGCGACTGACATCACTGCTGAAAGTCAGCAGACGAATGAAAGTAATCCTCATCCTGCGACTGACATCACAACTGAAAGTCACCAGACGAATGAAAGTAATCCTCATCCTGCGACTGACATCACTGCTGAAAGTCACCAGACGAATGAAAGTAATCCTCATCCTGCGACTGACATCACAACTGAAAGTCACCAGACGAATGAAAGTAATCCTCATCCTGCGACTGACATCACAACTGAAAGTCACCAGACGAAAGAAAGTAATCCTCATCCTGCGACTGACATCACAACTGAAAGTCACCAGACGAAAGAAAGTAATCCTCATCCTGCGACTGACATCACTGCTGAAAGTCACCAGACGAAAGAAAGTAATCCTCATCCTGCGACTGACATCACAACTGAAAGTCACCAGACGAATGAAAGTAATCCTCATCCTGCGACTGACATCACTGCTGAAAGTCACCAGACGAATGAAAGTAATCCTCATCCTGCGACTGACATCACAACTGAAAGTCACCAGACGAATGAAAGTAATCCTCATCCTGTGACTGTCATCACAACTGAAAGTCACCAGACGAATGAAAGTAATCCTCATCCTGCGACTGACATCACTACTGAAAGTCACCAGACGAATGAAAGTAATCCTCATCCTGCGACTGACATCACTGCTGAAAGTCACCAGACGAAAGAAAGTAATCCTCATCCTGCGACTGTCATCACAACTGAAAGTCACCAGACGAAAGAAAGTAATCCTCATCCTGTTACTGACATCACTACTGAAAGTCACCAGACGAAAGAAAGTAATCCTCATCCTGTGACTGACATCACTACTGAAAGTCACCAGACGAATGAAAGTAATCCTCATCCTGCGATTGACATCACAACTGAAAGTCACCAGACGAAAGAAAGTAATCCTCATCCTGCGACTGACATCACTACTGAAAGTCACCAGACGAATGAAAGTAATCCTCATCCTGCGACTGACATCACTACTGAAGGTCACCAGACGAATGAAAGTAATCCTCATCCTGCGACTGATATCACTACTGAAAGTCACCAGACGAAAGAAAGTAATCCTCATCCTGCGACTGATATCACTACTGAAAGTCACCAGACGAATGAAAGTAATCCTCATCCTGCGACTGACATCACTACTGAAGGTCACCAGACGAATGAAAGTAATCCTCATCCTGCGACTGATATCACTACTGAAAGTCACCAGACGAAAGAAAGTAATCCTCATCCTGCGACTGACATCACTACTGAAAGTCACCAGACGACAGGAAGCAGCAGACAAACCACCTATATCATAGTGGGCTGTGTCGCTGCGCTGCTTCTTGTTGGTATTGGCGCTATTCTCGTCTACCACTTCAAGATCAAAGTGAGTATTTAAAAAGTTCCGATTAATTTCTTTAATGGCAATAATTCCTTATAATCTAAGAATGTAAATAATCCGATCGGGCTTTAAATCTAAAATTGTTTTATATGAATACCTTTTTGAATAACTTCTAACTCACTTCTGCTCTAATAGAAAAATGATATTGATATATTATTTTCAACTTATATTGTCAGTATATTGCACCTGGTTTTAAAAACTGCATTCAAGTATCGTAATATTTGTATTTCTAATTTATCATTTATCACTCTCTTTGACTGTTAAATGTCTAATATATGTCAAGCATAACGTCTATACACTGTTGTTCTCCTGTAATCGTAGTCGTCTTCAACAGGTATGTTGAGAGGAGATATCAACAGTTCAAATTAGAACAACAATTTTGTTTAAAGTTTGATGAAAATAGAAAATATTCACTGTTTCAGAATCGGGTCCATCCTGTCCAACAAGTTGAATCAACAGCTTAAACACAAACGTTATTAACAACCGTGAGTCAGAACCACTGGAAGGACGCATTATTGCATGTGTCTATTTAAGACATCCAAAGGCCTTCAAAGGTGCACTACAAGAACTGATCAGCAGCCTGATTGTGGTACAAAATTACTGTCATCTTTGTGGATCTTTTTTATGGTGGAAACGAAACTCAAGGGATTCATTCCAATTTATGCTTATAATGTTATACATGCATATCCTGATTATAACACAACCCAAACATGTTGCTGTGGGTATTTGTGAATGGAGCGTTATCCAAGCTGCGAACATTAGATGCCGGTGTTCCACAGGGGTCAGTGCTCGGTCCTTTTCTTTCCATTGTTTATGTAAATGATGAAGCTGAGGAACTTGATTGTATGACATGACTCTTTGCTGATGACACCCAACTTGGTTTAATATTCAAAGAGTGTGATATATTGGAAGCTGATATAGCAGGAAAGAAAATTCAATATTTTTATTTCCAGCGGGATTGGAACCCGGGACCTCCGAGTCCTACACTCTACCTGTTTGGCCAAAGATATCCCTCCAGCTAAAGCCAGTAGAAATGCTTAAGATCTCACCATGTCAAAGCTTCCTTAACTAAATACTTGGGCAAAATATTGGCTTATCTTGTATAACCCCGGCAAAGAGAGTCTGTAATATTCACACGAAAAAGGAAATCAATATAATTGAGTTCTAATTTGACAATGAATTAATGAATAAAGTGAAAAGTTATAAATATATTTGACTAACATTCTCTTTTGACGGCAAATGAGCGTTTCACATCAACAACATATTAAAGGAAATCTCTTGAATAGAAAGACGTTGTATATATGATTAATAATGGGTTTAAAGGCCGACTTTTAAATGTGCGTATTAATTATAAGTCTGGGATTGTGCACATAAGAACAATCAGACATTGGAAAGACAACAAGTGGAGCTGCAAGACTAGTTACAGATCGTAGATCGAAACGAAACTTATGTTTGCACTTTCAGATCTTTAATCATATAACACCAAATTATCTGAATGAGTAATTGCCAGAGAAAATTTTGAATGACAAGAACTATAATCTTAGAAATTCGGAAAATCTTCAATTTCCCTTTTTCCGGACAATTCGGCAATTGAATATTCTCCCCCAAAGAAATAGGAAACTGTCCATATACCCTCATTTCATTTAGAAATTATATGATCTGTTTAACAAATTCATCGTGTAGTAAAGAACCCTAGTATATTGCTTAATTAATTAATTAATTAATTATTCCGATACCCATAGAGTTATTAGCCGGTGATACCTAAAATTGCAAATATACATGTTAGTTGTTTTACTCCTAGTTGTAAATATTGAGGGATTTTTAATTTTTAAGTTTATTCATTCACGGATGTATATATGTCAAATTCATTTACGAATTAATAACCTGTGTGATCATATAATATGCTGTAATAAAGTCTATAAAAAATGGTTCTTTTTGTCATTCATGCAATTTCAATTTTGTAAAATGTGAGATGTGATGTGGGAGATATACAGCCAATGCCATCTATATATACAGGTACGTGAACGTCAGTCACATAATGATTTAATCACCAATCAAGTATATGTACTAAGTAATGGAGAATGCATGAGGTGGAGTGGTACATGTATGGTGAAAATGTTCACGAATAGACGACACCGAATGCATTCTCCACCTTAATTCATGTATGACTTCACAAAATTAAAAACTGCCTTTTCTCACTATTTACATATATTTCCAACATTTAACTATCAAAATAATACCATTGGTGCCAACTCATCGGATATGGGATAAAACCTTAGGCCACGATTCAAATGGGTTCATACGTGCATCGCCATATTCCGAAACTGACAATCATACGCTTCAGCCGTCAAATGAACAACATATGTTTCATTCTTACAAACAAACATTACTGTTCTGTGTGCCCCAATCCCCAAATAAAGTTGCTACTGTGAGACAGCACATACATTCACAATATGTTTTGAAGCCCCCAAAAACCACGTATAGTCAGCTAGGTCAATATCATTTTTACCATGATAGCATACCAATGATAAACCTCTCAAGACGATGATGAAAGCAAAATTTTGGAGTGACTGCATTTATCATTTTAGTTATCATTTTAGCTCTGCTTTGGAAATATTTCAGCCATTCCTAGATTGACAATTGATCAGCCGTCCCCTATGAATCAGCTAGTGTATCAGAGGTACACAATACAAAGCTTTTCTAACAAAACGTCATATATCTTGAATTTTAGTGTCCGCCACTTCAGCAGTATTCGCGAATAAGAAATGATTGTCACCAAGCACCCACTCGAACTTACATTCCTTTAGACTTGAGGGGCGGGAAGGCGCAGTGGTAAGAGCGTTAGGCTTTGTATCGAATCCTGCCAGAGGATCGGCAACTTTGCCTGCCCTAAAGAACTGTCCTGCACGCACTTACCGATGAGTATCAGCTTGGGCGCCAACTAAGTGCCTGATTAGGAAAAAAAAAGAAAAGAAATCTATTCGTGCGCGACAAAGGCGGCTTTCAAGCGTATACTTAGAAACTGGAAATTGTGACATGGCCACACTTGATTCGCCTTCATGTCGACATGCCGGGGCTTACGTTTCGGTCATTTTGTTTAACTGTCCCCTTTTTAATTAATGATTTCATTTTGATCCGAACTTTTCATGGTTGGTCGCAAAATATTGCTAACAATACAACAAATACAATAGAAATACTTTTTTTAAATATTGCAGTTTGAAATGGGTCTTTAAATATTTCAAGTTGCTGTCAGCAAAGTTTAATAACTTGACAGAGCTCTCTAAATATTTCATTAAAAATTAAAAATGTATTTATATCAAAAGTCTTTCCCAAGTGTTGGTTATATCACTCGCAAACAACTTATAGATAGGTTTGTTATTTATCTTTTGTAACTTGCTTTATTTGCAATTGCTCGAAAATTGATTGCTTCAAAACACATATCATTCTAAAACAGCTTTTGCCTTAAACAAACATAATGGAATATTAAATACCCTTTAGATAACCAACACAGGAGAGACTGTGTACTTCAGCATGATTATCACATGTCGATCAAATTGATTGATATATCACACAAAATGGCATTAACTGTTCCCGTGATTAGATCAGGATGTTGCTGTCAAGCTGACGATTACAACCTCCTGTTTAAAGATAAACGCACAGCGAGAATCGAGTTTTAATTGTTGAAGACACTGGGGATAAAATGTGAAGAATTCCTTTAAAACAATAAGACCATGTATTTTAGGAAAGCAGTGGTTTCCATTTTTCTTGCTTTGTTCATAACAGGTAGGTCAATTCGTTTATATCTTTTAATTTTTTCTATTGAATAATCTGTTTTGCACATATTGCTATTTAAAAGTCTACCTCGGCTTAAATGTTTGCATATCATATAATATTGCTTTTTAACGATAATCGTATAATTAAATATTAATTATTTTACGATAGCTATGAACATATAATTCAATATATATCATTAAAATTATTTAAATGATACATGCATGTGCAGCATTATTACTGCATGAGATCTGTAAGTTCACACTTCAGCTGCAAATTGTTTACCCATTCAACAGTAAAACCTTAAATTTTAATTTTCAATGGTACCTATGGGAACATACATATATTCTCACATATACAGTTCAACGTATTCATAATGACTTCAATTCAGGAACAACGTCTACAAATTTCCAAGCTTTCCTCTGTGCTCAACAACGAGCGACCACCTTAACCTGTCCAACTGGTAATGTTATCATAACTTCAATCGGCCTCATCAAAACTAACCAAAGGTGCAGGGAAGGCTACAATCAGGGTCAGTGCTGTCACCCGGACGAGCAGGACACCTTAATGAAAACAATCTATTGGCCAACTGGTGTCGACACAATTGGAAGAATATTCGCAATCATCAAACTGTGTCACCAGCTCCGTCCCAGGTGCCTAATACCAAATATTGGACACTATCTGCAGAGCCAATTTCCAGATGCAGACTTGATGGCGTTTAATTACAAATGTTCAAACGGTAATAACAACATATTTCTGTCATCTGAGTGCTTACATTTAGTATTTTCCGAGCGAGAGTGACGGATATACTGACATTCAGGCACGAGTGTCGTAAACATAAGCTACGCGGCAAAAGAAAGTATAGGTTCGAATAATAATTTTTTTTGGAAAACGTTTATAAAGGGTGAACCAAATTTTGGCACAAAATCATTGTCTGAGTAGGATATGATAGTGATCAGTAGTAACTGATGAAACTGATCGTTATTCATGATGCCGTGACTCGCGTCCAAAATGATAAAACGCGTTTCAAACCATAATTTATTTATGCAACTACTGAAGAAGAGTAAAGATATACCCGTACATGAGGTTGGAAACATATCTGGTGAAAACACACAAAAAACTGCCAAGACTAACAAAGGGGAAGCCAGAGCGAGCTGTAAGTATTCGAGAATTTGGGGTAACACAGGTCCAGATTGCGAGAAGGCTCTTGTGCACGACACAAGTCTAACGGTGGCCAGACTTTTGGAACGACACCAACAAACAGGCAGGACCGAGGACAAGCCAAGAACCGGAAGACTGCGTGCAAGATCTACACTTACACCCCTTGGGGCGGTTATATCCCTTCTTTTTTCAATTGGTTTTAACTCGTAACTACCTTCTTATAGGTATTTACCCTTTACACCTCTTGGGAAGTTATTGCCTTTATTTTAGTTGAATGTCATATGCCGTGAGCTCCATCCACGTAGGTTGGTTATTAGATTGTAAACAATCGCAAACATTTGGACTTGTAAAATCTTGATTTTTAATCAAACAAGAAAGTTAAGATTTATGAACAAAGAAAGTGGGCTTCGAACCAGGGACCTCTATGTTGTTAAGCAGCGCTCTTACCTACCGAGCTACCGAGGATCCATGCCAGTTGATGTAAATTTTTGTGCGTCATGTTTGTTTTTTTATTTTCCCTTATAAATATATATAATAATTGCAATTAAATAGCTTTAAATGTAAGGAATCAATTTATAGTTCTAAAACCCTAAGCAGGGGGTATTGTAAGTAGTCTAAAATAGTATTCTTATCAAGACATACCAAACCCTCAAAATGGATCACTTAAACGTTTTTCAAGTATTTTTTATGTAAACTAATTTAGTTGAAACACCGTTATAAAAAAATTTTATTGTAAGAAATCAATCGTTTATTTCTAAAACCCTAATCTGAGGTTATTTTAAGTATTTTTTCTTATAAAAAAATGATAAACCCGCGAATGATATCAGTAAAACGTTCTTGAATTAACTGTATATAAACAAAGTAAGTTGAAACCGTTGCTGGAGTCTTCCGCGGGAGTGTAAGTCAAATAATAACCCGTTTGCCTCGGGTTATGGAAATAACCTCTGCTCGGGCTACGCCCTCGCGAGGTTATTTTCCATAACCCCTCGGTACCGGGTTATTATTTACTACATACGACGCATTCACTTGACTAACCGATTCTTAACTGCGGTGTAAACGACAGCAACAGCTCCAGGACTCGCATCAGTCAATGCGCAGTATTAATCTGCAAGTTAATAGACCTTACCGTGCCTTCAGAGGATTGTTCTTGATCGCCAAACATCGACGTGAGAGACTGCAATAGGCGTCCAGATATTCACGTTCTGCCATGGCCAGTCTGTTCCCCAATAGAGCAATTATATGACTATTTTGACAGACAAATAAGGAAATATCAGCGGCCGCCTTTGACGATAAATGACATGGAAATGCCTTTAAGACGCGAATTGCAAAAATGTCAACTGACGTCATCAGACGTATGACGTCATCTATGAAGAGAAGAGACGTATCACTTCTTTCACCAATGCGAAAAGTGGACATACAAGCCACTAAAACCCATGGTGTAACGTTTGGGAAATTTTACAATCAAACATATCGATTCTGATATCGCTGAAAAGTACGATTTCTTTACCCCACCACTGTTTAATGAGCGCCTCAAAATCACATGTAAGATGTATGCTTTTCATAAATTGCGTTATGGATGATCTGGAACCATTGTTTTGTATAAACCAATCGATACTTACATGATTTGTTTTCTTTTCTGTATTTCTCTTCAAACCCGACCTATACTTTCTTTGCCGCAATAGTTTAGTATTCCATGGGCACGCTTACAACATCTCTTTATTACCGAAGTCGCGAAGTTAAGAAAATACTGTAATATTACTTCTTAGCATATGCGTACAAGCCGCCGCCAGTCCTATAGAACGCGACGTCATAGGCGAACCGTGACGTCAAATCATTGTATATTGTACTATATGATGTCACAACGAAAAAATGATACGGTGCCTTAGGGCATCATATGAAAAATATGAACCCGATATTACTGCCCGCGTAGGTAATAAAACTTACATCATTCCTAGATGAACCTTGATGATTTTATTTACATTAGACACAAAGATAACGTATGCTTCTAAACTACAACCGAAGGTATTGTTTCAATGTTATTGAATCATAAACGATTAAACATTATCATAATCTTTAAATTTAAAATCAACTTCAATTATGTGTCACTTTGTATGGCCTTTGTATTTAACAGGTGGTGCATATATAAAATCATCACCTTCAACATCACCCTCACTGTTCCTATTACCAACTTCATCATCATCCACATCTGTTATCAAAACACATGGTATAATATATTCAACAGCAATGTCAAGAACACCGGTACTAACAACATCGGAAAACATGTCTGCCAAGAAAGGGTCAACAACGTCGTCAACAGTTAGTGTTACAATGTCACGTTCAACGGTGTCTTTGAGAACTCAAGGTTTTACATCACCATTGCAGTTTATCAGACCTTCCACGACTCAAGTTAATAACATGTTGTCAGTGAAAGCCGTAATGTTGACTGTAACTGACACCATTACTGAAAGTTACTATTTGAAAGACAACACAGTGACCGATCGTGCAACCACCACTGAAAGTAATCATTTGGAAGGTACCAAGCAACTAATTGACACCACCACTGAAAGTCGCCAAACAAAAGGCAACAGACGTATGACTGACATCACAACTGAAAATCACAAGACGAAAGAACGCAATCCGGTGCCTGACAGCACCTTTGTGCCTAACAAAGTGAAAGGCGACAAGTCTATGACTGATCGTGACATCACAACTGAAAGTCACCAGAAGACTGACATCACAACTGAAAGTCACCAGGCGACTGACAGCCAGTCTTTTACTGACAACACAGCTGAAAGTCACCAGAAGACTGACATCAATCCTACTACTCACATCATAACTGAGAATCGCCAGATGACAGACATAAGGCATTTTACTGACATCACAACTGAGAGTCACCAGACGACTGACATCACAACTGAAAGTCACCAGACGACTGACATTAAGCCTTTTACTGACATCACAACTGAAAGTCACCATACGACTGACATCAATCCTATTACTCAAATCACAACTGAAAGTCACCAGACGACAGGCATTAGGCCTATTCACATCTCAACTAAAAATCACAAGACGACAGACATTAAGCCTGTTGACATCACAACTGAGAGTCACCGGACGACTGACATCAATCCTTTTACTGACATCACAACTGGGAGTGACCAGATAACAGACAGCCAGTCGTTTACTGACACCACAACTGAAGCTGACCAGAGAACTGACAATACGTATATTACTGACATCACAACTGAAAGTCACTGGACGACTGACAGAAAGCCTTTTACTGATATCACAACCGAAAGTCCCCAGACGACTGACAGAAAGCCTTTTACTGATATCACAACCGAGAGTCACCAGACGACTGACAGAAAGCCTCTCCCTGATATCACAACTGAGAGCCACCCACCAGCAGTGACGAACGATCTCATCACCCCAGAGAGTCTGCAGGGGAGAGGAAGCAGTCATAAAAGCAGACAAACAACCTATATCATAGTGGGCTGTGTCGCTGCACTGCTGCTTGTTGGTATTGGCGCTATTCTCGTCTACCACTTCAAGATCAGAGTGAGTATTCTAATTGTTTTGAAGACACGGTTACACGTCGGCATGATCAATTTTCCGACTATGTTAAATGTAATAGTTCTGGTTCAAGTATTTGCACTCAATGTTGGTGATGTTGGTCATTCTCTAGTGTTATGAACAATACATGTTGGTTCGATAAGGTTAATTGTGTTTTCCGATGAATTAATCAATACATTAATATTTGAAATGTCAGTTAAGTTTGATAGGTTCAATCATTTGACGTCATGCTATGGTTGCTGTTGGATATGCTGGGAATATAACATTAGGTAATCATAAGGTGTTATTGAAACTGAAGATTGGACAACTGAACCGTGTTACTGTTGAAGTAAACTTCCAATGTATCCAATCATCTGTTACATGTGATAACCAATCAGCCATCATAGTTACTGCATTGTTCAGAAATGGAGGTGTGTTAAAAGGAAATGAAACATGGTATTATGGTAATACAAAACTTAAAATTGTTACATATTATAAATATTTGGGTTTAATATTTTCTTCCAGACTAAATTGGTCTGTAGCTTGTAAAAGCTTAGCTTGTCAAGCCTCTAAGGCTGCAAAAGGTGTTTATAAATTATTCAAAAAGAATCCTTTTGTTACCTTCAAAACAGCATGTACCATTTTTGACTCTAAAATATTGCCAATTCTTCTATATGGCTCAGAAATTTGGGGTACGAAATACTTTCATTCCATTGAAAAAGTACATGCAACATACTTTAAATATTTTCTAAATTTGGGAAAGTATGCATCAAATAAAGCTGTATTAGGGGAAATTGGTCGTTGTAATTTATCTGTTACAAGTAGATTAAGAGTTGTAAAATATTGGTTGAAATTATTAAGAATGGATTCCTCCAGGTACCCTAGGCAAAGCTATCTTTTTTCAAAAGTGCAAGATGCCATTGGGAGAAAAAATTGGGCCTCTGAAGTTAGGCAATTGCTTTTTTCAACTGGTTTTTCCTTTGTATGGATTTCTCAAGAGGTTGGAAATGAAAATGAGGTTTTATTTGTCTTCAAGCAACGCCTTCAAGATATTTATTTCCAGGAATGGTCAATGTCAATTAATAACTCAAGATACCTAGAACACTATTCTTTTCATAAATCATTGTTAGAACCAGAGTTTTATATTATGAACTTAGATGATAAATCTTTACGACGGGCACTATGTAAATTTAAAATTGGTTTACATGATTTTAAAATTAATTTCTTACGAAAAACAAATGTAATTTTAATTGATGATAATGTAAGTGTTTGCAAAAATTGTAACTCAGGCAAAATTGAAAATGAATTCCATATATTATTTGTATGTGAAAGGTACTCTCATTTAAGAAGCAGATATTTATCATTTGTATCATTACCTGTAAGAGATAAACAAATATTGTATAATTTGCTAAATTCTAAAAATATTGATGCCATTAAATCTCTTGCAATTTATTTAAAACATGTATTCATTGTAAGAAATGTCACCGCCACATGTACCACATAATTCATCAACTTTAATTGTACTATAGGCCTCAAGGTCTGAACTACTGAATAAACAAATCTGAATCTGCATTGTTCAGTGACATCATTACAAATATTACGTCATCGATCACGGAAAGTAGTGTTATTGATATCACGAGTCGAGTTAAGTAAGAAATGGAAGTTTATATTCCCACTATTATTATACCATGCCTTAGAGATATAAATAGACATATCAGCATGAAAACCTTTAGATTGATAACTGCAGTTATGACAGTGATGTCCTTTATATTATTGTTTTCAAGTTTTAGTTTATACGCAAAGTTTTTTCATGTCATGTGTTGAGATCCTATAAGAATGTTCTGGGACATATTTGCGTGATACCTGAATTGTAAAAGAGTTGGTCAAACAACGTTTTGCTTTCTGTTTTAGCTGAAACTCATACAAGTCATTACAAAATCTGCGATTTTTTACAAATATTTTCTGTTACAGAATCGAGTGAGTCCTCTACCACAGGCTGAATGAAGAGCTTTACCACCTGCCACTGTGACAGCCGAGGGATTCAACCCATACAGGATACATTAGTAGACTGACATTAAAGGGGCAGTAGCACGTCCTTTTGACAATTTTATATTTTCAATTGTTCACTGGTTAATCTTAAATGTATTTTTGTGATAGAGTCAAAAATCGTATTACACAAACCAATCATCCATAGTCAGAGAACAAATTACAAAAATTCACATAAAGTCCATTGGCGGCCATTTCTGTGTGAACACCTTTGATTAATTTTGTGTAAGAAAGAAATCGAACGGCTGAACATTATATATTTGATTTATTACTGCTTCATTAAATTTAGAAACCTTGTATTTCAATTTGAATTATATATTTTCATTTCCTGACATCACCTTATATTCCTCCTAAACGTGCTACGGCCCCTCTAAAAGCCTTGGTGCCACGTGTGTATTTATATCAGTTTTTCATGAATGAGTTGGTATGTCCTGCAATATACCTGAAGCCTCTTCTTTACAGTGTTTTAGAAAACAAAGTTGGGGAGGGCAATTGAAGTTTACATGAAGATAGCAATACCTTTGTAAACTCGAAATAATATCTCCGTAATTATGCATTTAAACGAATCATGACAGGTTGTATGTCGTGTAATGTGTGGCATATTTGTCAGTTGCATTTCACAAGGTTTATTCAAACTATCATGTTTCTAAACGTTAGCAGATATTGCTTACTCAAACAATGAACAAACCAAGTTTTGTGCATTCTGGTCATCCCTCCACACCCTAGTATCATAGCTTTATACAGTGATTTTGATTGATCTCCTAAAATCAATCCTTTACAACCTTGTCTGCTGAAATCTGTACATTTTGTCTTACATGCAAATTGTCTCATATTCATGCTTGTGAATTTCTTGTTGTGTGATTTTCTATTTAGCCATGACATGATGTGTACATGTAATATGTCTTCTTGGGAATAAAAACATAAAAAAAAATATAAAAATATGTTTCTAAACGTGAGCAGATATTGTTTTGAATGTTAGCACTTTGATAAGTTACCTGTTGAAGACATGAAGTAATCCTATTTCAGACGTGATTATCACGTTGTTATACGATCTTTAATTTTATAATGCATTGTTTATTTTGTCCTTGAGTGGAGATACATAATTATATTTGTGCTGTAAATCTAATAGATAAAGGTTAGAAAGCAAGTGTGTTTCCATTTATAATTTTATCATTGCTATCATTATATATCAAGACAGTATTCAGGATCATGATTTATTGTACATTGTACATTATACAATTATTGACTTCAGTTGAGGTGAATCCAATGGTTTATTGACCTCGGAACAGTTATGTTTACCGAGGCGACAGCCGAGGTGAACATAAGTTTCCGAGGTCAATAAACCATTGGATTCACCGATAACTGAAGTCAACAACTGTTTTATTATATGATTTATGAAAGTTTCAGTTATTTTGAAAACTATTCACTTATTTTAAGTTTTTTTCGGAAGCAACTCTTTACGGCGCTCCTCGTAGTGGCGATCTATTTTTAGCTCCAGGTCATTGGATTGTTATGTTGACCTCGCGTGACGTTTCCCGCGGTCAACATAAGGTTTGATCATTGTCGGTGACCACCTTCCTCGACCAATCAGAAGACAGATCACTCGTCCATCATATAATAACTCCAAATATATGATACTAATCTCGTCCATTTAATATCATTGGTTTAGATCCCGGAACACCACGCGCATCAAAGACTGCATTGCTTGACAGAAGCATTACCAAGGCTGGATTAATAAAACTGTTATGATTGATATCCCCTATCACTTATCTAGGTTATCTAGACACCGGGCTCCATTTGACTTATAGATCAACAAGAGTTTAGTCGCGCAGTCATTTTGAGAAGATATTCACAGTGTGCATGTGAATCTATATTTTTTTAATTACGCCAAATTTCATGACGGGGTAATATATGGACAAAATTTAATTTCTGAAAAATTCGTAAGCTATTATCTGAAAACTTAATTCATTTGGGCTGACACATTTCTTGAATTAATGACTTGTGATATCTGAAATTATATATCATATTCAGTTAAGATATTATCTCATCGATTAACTCACAGTCGAGATACATATTGCTTAAGCTGAAGTTAGAAGTTTTGAGCTAATTCACTGACTGGAGTTAAAAGGGAGTTGGGGTCTTCAGGTCGTATGTAATAAACTAGTGTCCAAAAGAAACGCTACACACATTTTTTCCAAATAATTATTTTACTTTGTCATCATTTCGTTTGATTTTGTATATCAAGTAAACCAAATACAATGTATTTGATTGAAAATACCGGGAACATGCCATCACTTCCGGTTAAAACGGTAATTTTGTGAAAATGGAATTATTGACTGTAGCAAGTCTTGCATGGGCAGATAAATTGTATAAAACGTTAAAACGTTATTGTCATAGCAACAAAAAGAACACCAAAGAATGCCATGTTTGACAGTCAATGAAAGAGAGAGCCCTTGGAAATTATCTACAAGGGGCCTCACACGCCGACGTCGCCAGACCATTTGGTTGTCCGCGCATAACAGGCCGCAGATTAATGTATCGATTATTACGTCAAACTGGTTAGACATCAGAAATGTCCAAAATTGGCAGACCACCCTTGACCTCTGCCAGTGAAGACCAGTACATCCGGTTATAACACTTTCGGAACAGTGGTTACAGCACTGGGAAACAGATTCAGTCGATAGACCGTGTACCGGACACTGCGACAACATGGTATCCGGCCACTCCATCTTACCGCGAATGGTTCCTGATACCTGACAAAGAGACTGATGGCCAGGCGAGTTAGCCGGTGGCAGAGTCGCGACTGGGCACGACCCGATATGAACCCAATCGAACATTTATGGGATTATCTCAATCGGAATGTCAGAAGTCGCCTTGTGCGTCAATCCAACATCTAGGATGTTAAACAACGCCCCCACAACGAATGGCAACGGATCACCGCAGACGTCATCAGACGTTTGACGACGTCAGTCCGTAGACGTGTTTTAGCCTGTATAGACTCTTATGGTGTACATACCCATTACTAACATCACTTTGTAACAAGAATTGTGAAATTTTTCCACGCTTTCGCGATCAGTGTTTAAATGATTTTTCAAATATTGGACCCCACCCATCTATACAGGCTTGTTCTTACGGTTATTCTGACTTGATTAAAATGAAACTTTATACACATTGTGTGAAAAGGACAAAATTCAAAATGACTTCGCTGTTTATATTATAGGATTATTATAGGATTATATCACACGTATTTCCATGTATGCTTTTAAGGGTCACATTTCAGTGGTTCTAGACTTGACAATTTGACAAAGAATAGAATATATCACTGTGTCCTCTTGAATCTCGTTTTCACAAAAAATATCCGATAGAACTGTCCCTTTGTCTCATAGAAACGCGTTTATATCAATCAATTTCTTACTTAAAGCAGAGCATAAACTTGAGATGTCAAAATAACCCCGTATCGGGACATTTTTGTTTTCCCTCAGGGGCAAGTTCGGCCATGGTCTGGAACAATCAGTACATGTTCAGCCTACAACAATTTAACGCAAATGCGTATTCTTTTTTAAGGGGGTTTTCGCTTTTTATGGAAACAAAATTCAAAATTTCTTCCCTGTTTAAATTCATAATTATATGTCATTACTACATGGTTATTTCACTGTTATTTTCATGTTCGTGAGGGTACAATTGGAATAAAGAGCTTTACCACCTGCCACTGTGACAGCCGAGGATTCAACCCATACAGGATACATTAGTAGACTGACATTAAAGGGGCAGTAGCACGTTCTTTTGACAATTTTATATTTTCAATTGTTCACTGGTTAATCTTAAATGTATTTTTGTGATAGTGTCAAAAATCGTATTACACAAACCAATCATCCATGGTCAGAGAACAAATTACAAAAATTCACATAAAGTCCATTGGCCGCCATTTCTGTGTGAACACCTTTGATTAATTTTGTGTAAGAAAATAAATCGAACGGCTGAACATTATATATTTGATTTATTACTGCTTCATTAAATTTAGAAACCTTGTTTTTCAATTGGAATTATATATTTTCATTTCCTGACATCACCTTATATTCCTCCTAAACGTGCTACGGCCCCTCTAAAAGCCTTGGTGCCACGTGTGATTTCGGAAATCTGGAACGAAAACGACTGGACATAAAAAGAACAATAATATCTTTTATTTATATCAGTTTTTCATGAATGAGTTGGTATGTCCTGCAATATACCTGAGGCCTCTTCTTTCAGAAAACAAAGTTGGGGAAGGCAATTGAAGTTTACATGAAGATAGCAATACCTTTGTAAACTCGAAGTAATATCTCCGTTATTATGCATCTAAACGAACCAATGACAGGTTTTATGTCGTGTAATGTGTGGCATATTTGTCAGTTGCATTTCACAAGGATTTTTTAAAAATATGACATGTTTCCCAATACTTTATCCCGTCCTCGTTGTTCTGTTGGATGTAGGCAGAAGCAGGGTCCTCCCCACACTCATGCCGTGCTAAGTTACTTTATCACATTGATTGAATATCTATAAACTATAAATAAATGTTTATTCACAAAAATGTTGAGAAACAATAAAATTAAGATGATTTCAATGTCAATAACCTCCAATGAAGTTTATTTATTAACGCACATTTATTGTACGACGCTAGAAAACAAGAACATTTTCATTTTCATTTTCATGATCCTACATGTATCTTGTCTTGTTTTCAAATATATTTCTTTAAAGGCATGTCATTTTCCGCCGCCAATGGCTGAAATATTGCCCAAGCGGCGTTAAGTATTAACTCACTCACTCGCTCACGCGTGTTATTTCAAACGTGAGCAAATATTATTTTGAATTTCATAACTTTGTTCAGTTACCTGCTAAAGACGTGAAGTTACCCTGTTTCTGTCTCAATTATCACGTTACTTACACGATCTTTAATAAGATCAGGCATCGTTCTTTTGCTCTTGGGTGTACAAAGATTTGTGCTGTAAATCTAACAGAAGAAGGTTATGAACCAAATGTGTTTCAATAATCACTGCTATCACAATATATTAAGACTTAATTATTCAGGATGATTTATTGTACAGTCAACACCTCCAAATATACGTCCATTTTAGTTTGAGAAGTGAAATTTTCTCAATACCAATCCTAGTTTTTAGTAATTGTATAATTGGTTATGATACGATTATTTTAAACGATACCAATATATAATTATCTCTGTTGGAAAGTAATTTTGATTGAGAAATTGCTGATAGGGAAATATATATACTCACTTTATACTTTTACAGCTGTTGATGTTTTCTATCATTTGTTAACTCATATATTGAATACTTACACAGGTAACAAGAATATTTATATCATATATATATATATAAACAGCAATATATAGACAATAATAATATCCTTGGTTTAGATACTGGAACAAGTCAGTATAATCTGACATAGGTTATCTTGACACCGGGGTGGATTTGGCTTATCGATCAACAGTCTCGGGGTCTTTATGAGAAGATATGCACAGTGTGCATGTGGATCTATATTTGATTAATTGCTAACCTGTTTTATCGAAACCTTGAAGAGTTACATTCTGTACAAAACGTATTTTAATTCTGGAATTCGTAAGCTATTATCAGGAAGTTTAATTTATAAAAATGACACCTTTCTTGACATTAATCCTTTTGTTATCTGAAAAACTCACAGTCGAAAGACGCTTAAGTTTGAAGTGTTGAACTAATTCACTGACTGGAATTTTACGGATGTTTGGACTTTCAAGTCGTATGTAATAGTTGAAAGCTGTCGAGATATCTAAGACTCCTACTGGGAGATTCAGGAATGACGATTCACTACTGTAGGGTGTGGACTGGTGACATGACAGGTCGTGATCTCCTTTCTTATATTCAAACCATGAATTTCCGGGCAGCAGGGTTTTCTACCTTTCTGGTGTTGATTATCACAGGTAAGTAAGGTGTTGTAAGAAGATTACTTCCTGGTTGGAAGGAACACCATTTCTCTGAAAAGGAAAGTGAAGAATTGCTTAACTGAATAAATAATCTTTAATCACAAATTTTAAACCACCTTTTGTTGTTAGAAAAGACATGCGGATTTAAACAATTACATCTGATGCTGCTTCCTTAATACGATTATTTACAGTTGTTACACAACAACGAGAGTATATCAAGCAATGTCTGAAAAAGGCCTTGACTTGCTGTATATGACATGTGTGAAAGGTGAATTCTTTACCGATGCTTCACATTATTTCATTTTGTTGTAACATATAACGAAGACATTTTAGTGCATATTTTCCAGATATACCCAAACACACATAATTTGTACCTTTACACATGTTTTCTGCATTCAGTAACAACTTCTGAAGAACTTCAAGCCTCGCTGTGTGCAGGTGAAAACAATCCTGCACAATTGTCTTGCAACCATGAGCACCACGTCCTTATAAGTTCAATCGACGTTATCAAAGCAACATGCACGGGAAGTTCTAGGCGTGATCAGTGTTGCAGATTTGAGAAACAAAATACATTGATTCGAAGGATCTGCTTGCCAACTGATGAGGCTACAATTGGAGGAATATTGAGAAGCATAAACTGGTGCCACTCTCAAATCCGTGATCGATGTATGATTCCGAACCTGGACAATTCTTTAAAGGCACATTTTCCAGATGCAGATTCAATGACGTTTTATTATGAATGTCCGAAAGGTACTTACTATGACAACCTAAATTTCAAACTGACCTATATTGCATAATACAATCTTATGCTTTATCATTAGTTTACGTAAATAATGAATATTCATTATGCTTCAATTGATTTAACTATATTTATAAAGAAACAATGTATTAATGTCGAACATGTACGAGTGTTTCAAATTTGTATACCGATACATTATCGTAATTTCAACATATAGCTTGTAATGTACTAAGTTGTTAAAATAAAACATGCTAGTAGAATATTATGATGTTTAATTTGAAATCGTTGTACAGTGATTTGGTTATTGAAAAATCTTAACTTATAATGTATAAAAATACAGAGAGCGAACTTTTAATTTCAAAAACACAATATTATAATACCTTTTTTATTCATTAACAGATGGCACAAAAGGTAATCAAACATGCACAGAAGCATCGCCTCAAACATCACAAGCATCACTACAATTATCAACTCCCTCACTAACTACACCATCACCATCATCAGCATCATCAACAACAACATCTACGTTACAATCAACTTCAACACCAACTCCACCATCAACATCAACAACGACCACAACATCAACATCAACATTCCTATCACCATCAACATTCCTATCAACATCAACATTCCTATCACCATCAACATTCCTATCAACATCAACGTCAGCATGGACATCAACAACATCAAAATCAACATCAAAATCAACATCAAAATCAACATCAATATCAACATTGCGAACAACGGAAATCAATCCACTGTCAACAACTTTACAAACCTCTAACAGCAGACGACCTTCCACAGCATTACCAGCATCTGTTACTAAACAGCATTCCACCACACCGCGAACAATGTCCTCAATTAAACAACATTCATCAGGATTTCCAACGACATCAGCGAGGACGCACAGTGTCACGACATTGTCAACACCGTCCTCTACCAAACCAATACTAGTGTCGACAACAACACCCTCGAAACACCAACAATCAACATCTGCAACACAACACTCAACAAAATTGCAACCGACCTCTGCCCCACAAAGTTCAAAATTACCTACAAGGCCGTCTACGAAGCAAGGTTTATCGTTGTCCGTCACAACCTCATCCCAAGTAACGAAAAGTGCAACAACATCTAATAGAGTTTCAGGCACAGCGGAAACTTCAACAAAGCCTTTGTCAACATTACTATTACAATCTTCTACAAACAACGCCATGGTGACTATTTCTTCTACCATCGGTAAGATTTTTAACACAACCATCCATTCCAGTCACAGTCATTCGACGATACCAATGAACATCTCGAAAGTCTTGAATGTCACCGCTGCACCCCAGTCAGAAAGGATAAAAGATGCAACAAGTGTCCCAGGAGTCCAAGCCGCAGTAGCGGTGTGCGTGTTGGTTGTTCTCATAGCTATTGGCATATTGACATCAAGGATCCTTAGATCACATTTGGTGAGTACTTCACAGGAAATTTTATCATCTTAATAAATCACTCAATTTAAACAAATAATGTCATTCATCATCCTGCAAGGCAAATTCGTATACATTTTTTTGTATTGTTTGGAGCAAACATACATTCTTTATATTTAGAAAATGACGTATTTACAAGCAAGTTACCAATTCATATAATTCGCTTAAACTGATTTTGGTATACACAATTGCAAATGGCATTGGTATATTCGAGCTTGTATTTGAATTCAACCTGAAATATGAAAAACAGAGAAATATTACACTTCATTGCCCCGAGAACATACAGCTTCCACACTTGTACTTGAACTAAAGCTCTTTAACTGAAGGCACAAATATAACGTTAAAGGCTTTTGATAAACCTGAGGTATTTACATGTTATACAATCTTATTAAAATATGATCTATTTGCTACACTACGCTAATTTGCGTAACGTAGTGAAACAATTAAGATATCATTTTAATGAGATTGCATGTTATATATAGTTATGAAGTTGTTAACATGTACACGTCTTCAATGTACCTTGCATTTGTAAATGAATATCTACATCAGCACGATTTCTCTTTTGAAAAAAAGGGATAATTGATATTCATTTGATCGAACCTTCAAAGTTTTAAGATTCTTGTTAATGAAATACTCAAATAAACAGATGGGAAATCCCTTGATCGTGAAAAATAACTGCACATCTAAAAGACAATATCGTCTTGTTTAATTGTTTCAGAAGGGGAATCAATGGGTTTACCCAGCACGAGATGTACATGACGCCAATCATCCTCTACGTTACGTTCATCTACAAAGACAGATGAATATTGTACAAGAACAATATGATTATTTAAGTAAGGTGTAATACCGATTATAATTATATATGTCAATTACCCTAATTATTGTGACAACAATATGGACATTCAATAAGATATCTTCTGGTCGACATCGATTTATCAACTTCTTATAAAGCTCAGGATGTCTGTATGATAGTCTACATATTGTTTAAAGTCAATGTGTCGTGTACATACTGTAAAGGCCGAAATAGAGACAGTGTATCTTAAGTCATTCAGAGAGTAACAATATCCCCCTCTGGACGAGCATGTACCATCCTACCTGGTTGCCACCCATCCTGCACGGACTGAAGAGTTCAGGATGTTCTCAATGTATCGTCCCTTATACTTTCTTACTCCCGAGAAATGAAGGTACATCGTATTAAGGCCTCTTTGTGGAATGATGATGGAAAAGTAAATGGTAATAAATTGCGCACCTATCGTTTGTATAAAGACACTCCCTTTGTTGAAAATTATGTTAAATATTTTATGTATAGAGATAATCGTCGTATTTTATCAAAATTTAGATGTGGTGTATTACCCCTGTACATTGAAACCGGCAGATATGCCAAGCCTCCTGTTCCTCTTTTACAAAGGCATTGTAAATATTATATTTTAAATGATAATAATTCACATGTACATATTGTTGAAGATGAATTTCACTTTTTAATGAAATGTAGCTTTTATGATGATTTACGTTTTATTCTTTTTGAAGCTGCTTTTAAATGTAACTGTCTTTTTTATGACTTAAATAATAATGATAATTTTTTATTTCTTATGAATGAAAAGAATTTGCAAAATATTTTAGCTTCTTCAATTCTAAATATGTTTAAAAGACGTGAAATGTCATCTATTTAATTTTTGTTTTTTAATATTACTTTTTTAGTTTTTTTTATATTCTTATCTCTATTTAATAATTTAATTTTAAATATTTTTAGTATAATTTGTATCCAACATTATTTATCGTAAAATATGCTCTTTTAGTGTCTCATAAGCCAGTTTGTGGCTCGACGCACTGCTTTTATATTGCTGTACAATGTGTATGTATATAACATGTTCAAGTGCGTGTGACACTTAAATAAAAAATATACTACTACTACTACATTAAGAACGATTTCGTTGGTCCGTCCGTTCGTGGTCCGTCCGTACGGAGAATGTTGTCCTAAGGATTACAACTCACCTGCCCATCCTATTAAATTCAAATCATTCACGTGTGTTTAGCAGTTTCGGAGAAGACCAAAGGATCTTAACAAATTAAATATTTTGAATTTGTCATTTTTAAAAAGCTAAAGATGTCGAACTTTTGCGGAATTTAGGGAATTTGTATTTTTTTACTTGATTTCTATGGTTAAGAATGTTGGGTTGTAGTCAAAAGGGCCGAATGTCAAAAGGGCCGAGAACTGCATAGTCAAAAAGGCCGAAGGAAAAAGTCAAAAGGGTCGAGCCATTTAGTCAAATGGGCCGTGTTCCAAGTCATATGGGCCGAACCCAAAAAGTACCAACAAATAACATAGCAGAAATTTAGATTCCATCTTTTATTGACATCGTAAAAACATTTCAACAATATTTTTATTGTCGCACTATTATTGTTCAGCACTATTCGAACTTTCAGGTGTAGAAATACAGTTTTAGACAGTAGGTTTAGACAACATCTTTCTGGTTCACATTTACATATCAAATGGTGCATATGGCAATGGACTTCCGTATTTATATCACAAAATATAGATCTAGAGCATCTAATTTTGGAATTGTTAGATGGTATAAGACTGCTAAAGAACATAGATAACGGTATGTTTTATGTTATTTTATTTTATGTTAGAGTGTAATCTGTTAAATGAATTACGAAAAAATATCTTCCTGCATATTATTATAAACTTTTATTAATAAATAGATATGTTTGACTTATGTCCATCACAAATCAACCAATACTTGTTAAAACTGCTCTGTATATCGAATATGATTTGCGTATACTCAATTAATTCATATGTATTACTTCAATATATTATTTGATAACTCTATGTCATGATTTATGATTTATGAAAATAAACTTGACTTGACTTATAACTAATACCCTCTTGAATTTTCGATTGCGTATGTCTTATTCATTGATTTGTTTTCTTAATAAATTACTCATTGTACTTTTACATTGTACCAATTATCAGTGAAAAATTGAAATATAAATTTTCCAAAAAACTTGTTACTGCCCCTTTAAAATTCAGATTTATTCGAATACAGGCATCTTGTTATGACACTTTGCTCATTTTCTGCATGTTTATGCCCCAGCCATATATGGCAGGGGCATATTGGGTTACCCTCGGTTGTCCGTACGTCCGTAGTACGTAACCACTCTATACAGAGTATTGTTTATCCACTTCTCCTCAAAAACCATTCAACAGATTTAATTGAAATCGCACACATGGCTTTTAGGCATCCTAAGGGTGTCCATCTCATATTTTGTTTTTAAATTTTTGATTTTTCTTCAAATTTCTGACATGTTGAACTTAGGTGAATTTTGGGGCAAGTGAAAGCTCATAGTAGTGTGATAGAGGGTGTTGTTTATCCACTTCTCCTCAAAAAGAACTGGATAGACTGCGCTATTCTTCCAAACATGCTTTATAGGTATCCTAAAGGTGTGCACCTTATATTATGTTTTGGGAATTTTTAATTTTTCGACATTTTAATGGATTTTTGAACTTAAATTAAGCTAAAGATATGCATCTCTTTTTAAATTCTATGGTTGAAAACATTGAGAGCTTTTTTTATTAGCTGGGGCATCTGTGTCCCATGGACAAAATTTTTCTAGTTTTTCCTTTGTGATAAGCAAATTGTCACACAATTTGAAGAGAAATAAAATCACGTGACCCTGCTCTTGGTATATTATATATCAAAAAGAATTGTCGATCGTTCAATGTTTTGATAGATGTGCGACTATGTATTATTTTTAATCTGCTGGTCCTCTTAGATAATACAGTGAGAAGAGTCTTTTAAATTTGTGATAACTTTTTCTGCCGATGAGTTATCATCGTGAACTCAATAAATACTCTCATCTATTTCCAGTTATTGTTATTAATATATGTAGCGTTTATTGAAATGAAGAGGATCGCTACAGAGAATTCAGGGTGACCGAGGATTGCTAACAACACACTGCAGTTTATGTTGTACATCGTGCACATAGCAAACACGTGCCTATTAAGTACAAACCCGAAGTCGTTGTTAGATAGATATCACATCACTTGTTATCTCTGGGATCTGTAGATAGTAAATTGCCTTTATAGATCTTAACTATGCGAGATCTGTGTATATAGAGATCGCTTTTTAACGATTACAGTTAGTGTTATAAATAGCGAATCCTCTACAAATTTTTATCAATAACGATTTTTAATGAATTGTATAGTACTATTGTGAAAATTATTTCCATGAACATGTACAGAACATTTGGGACAGCCACTGTTTAATCCAAAACCTACTTTATCTAAGTCTACAATAACCATTGTGATTATATAATTTTTTTAAATAATTTTTTATTTTTGTTGCATTTTACAGAGTTGCGCATACATCAAAGGAATATTATTAGTAAGTTTATCTGAACAATAAATGACAGCTTGACCAAAACTTGTTGAAATTATTAACATCAGAAGATATTGTTGCTGCATATTTTGTTAGTTCATAGTATTTGGCAAGTTCCCGTTTGATATAATTTTAAGTCTGGTTTCTTGTGCTGTGCTCGTCTGTTAAAAATGAGATTTTTGATAATTATTATGATTATATTTAAAGGATAATTGTTTCTGTGAGTGTAACCCAGAAAAACAGTTTCCATATGCTAATATTTATCTGGGCTTCGGTAAACAACCAGTCTTTCAATTCATACCAAACGGGACTTACACTGATGCATTCCTAGAATAAGTGAACAATAGACTCTTTTTCTTTCAAGCAATAACAGCATAAGTCGCTGTCAACGTATCCCATTTTATATAGACGTGAATTGGTAGGTAAAATATGATGCAATATCTGATACTGGAACCATTGAAGTTTGGTAGCCTTTGTGCATTTAAATGCCACTAATTTATAACTTGAACGTTCAAGTTCACCAATGTCATGTCCGAGTATGTGTCCCCATTTTGTAAAATGTTGATTTATAAAAATTTGTTTTTGCATTAATATTCTATAATAATTTTTGGAGCCTTTCGGATATTTCAGTAAGTTGGCCAGTTGAAAGGGAATCAATGGGTTGGGAAGCTTGCACATATTGACAATATTTTGTTTCTGACAGTATTTTTTGATAGATTGTATAATACCTAAATAATTCAAGAAATTAATATCAACTGAATATATATTGCAAAAATATTTGTGGGTATACAATTGCCCATTATGATCGATAAAATCATTCACAAATCTTAGGCCTATATCGTTAAGTTTTTTTTATAAAGACAGTTTTATGCCCCACTTGTATGTTGTCGTTTAACCAAACTGGTTGTGACATGATATTATCGTTTGTTAGCATACCTATCATCGTTTGTTTGTGATTATATAATGATGTGTGAGTATTCAATAACGCAAAGGCGACAAGCCAGTGAGGCAAGAATAAACACATGACATGAACTGGCGCTTTACGATAACGGTAAGCCTTTGCGACCACAGTCCGTATTAACTTGTAAACTTCATACACGATTCCCAATTGACTCTAATGGTAGTAGCAGTCTTCCTGCAGGGTCTAGCTACAACAGCTACGACAACTTGTACGTACATGAATACTTCTGGAAGACAGCTGGTGCTGGCGCCCCTAATATACTTCTTAATACATATCTGCGTTACTACATGTACTGTGTATAGGTATGTTGTGTATTTATGTCTACTTTTTACAGTTATGTAACTATAGAGATATCGATTTAAAAACTTCACCGGGACGTTTCTTATAATCCACTAGAGATCAACAGAATGATGAAAGGAAGAGCTATCGAGTCAATCAATCACAACTTAGTGCAGTTTGTTTTGACTACTCGTGTAACGTCACTCTATCATTCTTCGGGACTCTATTTCACGCGATTCATCTATAATCCGCTACCAACAAATATTTCAATAATGCTCTATGTCCGGGCAATTATCTTGATAACGCCCGCTGCCCTTGGCATACACCTTGGTATCATAACTCTTCAAACAACTAGATTTAAACTTTAAAATTAGAAGATATTCCGGTTAAGGTTTGAGAGTTCACGCACTAGAAATTCGAAAATATATCAATATGAGTTTGAAACATGCAAATGTTTAATAATATGCAGACTCGAACCCCAGACTCCTAACCAAGCGATGAAACCACTAGACTTGGGTGAATGGGCTAAGTGTCTTAGTATTCTCAGTTGTGTAATATTTATTTGTAAGATAAAACATGATCCGTGTGCATTATTAAAAAGTAACCCTCTTCCGATGGGAGATGCCTGTGTGTCAAGTTTTGATAGCGTGGGTTTGTTATGCCAACATCTTCATAGTATGAAAAATGAGCTGTCTTCTCACTGAAAATTATATATTTTATGTAAAATATTTATACATCACATGTCCTTTACAGGTTAAACCTCATACCTTTTTGACATTAAAATACATAAAATGATTTTTAAAATCACCTTGTCTTCCAGTGTGTGTACAGTCCTAAACACATGTAACACAATACTATTCTTACGAGTTTATACATAATAAAACTATTGTTGTCAATTGCACATTTGCTGGGGTAAAGCCCGCCCAACCCGGGTAAACCCCTGTAAAAACCTTTGCATGTTTGTTTCATCATTCATTATAGATTATTACGTAAATAATTTGTTTTTGAATGTGTTGCAAATATTACCTGTAAAATGCAATATAGATTAATCTATATGATGCATTAACATGGCCCAAGACACAAACCTAGATATTTCAACATTTCAAGAATTAGAATTACACATATAAGTCGAGAAATACGAAATACACGCAAAAAAGCATTTTATTACTATTCTGATGGGTACTACAGTTCATATCCTTATGCAATATCGAATTGATAACGCCTCACGTCAGTGTTGATATTAAATTATCTCTTGACCTTTGATCTAAAACCATGAGGATTATATCCGTGATCTATTCATGATCCTGCAACTAACTTTGCTCTGTCCTGACAATATTCTATTGAAATATCAAGTGTCGTAAACCTCGAGTAATTCTATTCAACATTAAATCATAATGATAG